>OX383978.1:14319948-15639948 GCA_947532105.1 Athrips mouffetella
TGCCACTACGGCGCTCAGCAGATGAAGGGGCGGACACACGCGGACAGTGACGGACTTTTTGTCGTTGATGCCCGCCGCCATGTTAACTAGACGAAGGTCATGAACCAAAAGACCGCCATTGTCCCGCGGGCACTGGCGGGCACTCGAGGACAGGACAACCAGAGACAATTTTTTTTTGTTTTAATGTGCCAAAGACATGAAAGGGCTTGCCAGTGTTGCAAAAGTTAGTGGCAAAATCCACAATCAAATGTTTTTTATTTTTCTTTGTACAAAAATTTGCCCATTCGTAGTGCTGCCAGAATGTTACTCTAATGATAATATCTAGGTATTTTGTTAGTGTCATGTAACTTTCATGAATAAAATAGATTTCAGCGTAGATACGTCTAAGCTTTCCATCCAGCCGTCAAACGCGGGTGTCAGACGCAATGTTCGCCATACGCTACAAAACACAAATTCATAATCCTACATACGTGACGTTCGGACATCGCGTCTGAACGCTTTACTCTGCGGCGTTAGTAGGTACAACTTCGTCTTTGTGGTACAGGTACAGTCCGCGCGACGAGCTCCGAGCTCTTGGTGGGGTGGAGGGGGTATGTACAATTGCAATATTTTCAATAAAAAATACTTCTGGGCATGGGCTAGAAAAGTAAACAAGTTTACGATGACTGCGGGTTCGGGTTTTCCAGTTTTCCAATCCAGTGGTTGCTTTACAGCCAGAAAATTTTGAAATGGCATATTCCAATGCTGCCACTCTTTTGGGTGAGCTTCAAACCTATCCAGTCTGAAGTATTTATTGTTTTTACAAGTTTATTAAATTGAGATGAATAGACTCGTAAACCTGATATTGATAGGCGTTAATAAACATAAAAATTATTCGAAATTTAATAAACATAAAAATTATACTATGACACCCCGAGTATATGCAACCGTAAGTGAGTGATCGTGATCAACGTACGAGTCAATGATAGCTACTCTAGACAAGTTATATTGGAAGCCTAAGAACGTGACACACGCATAGAATTTACTCGCTACAAGGCTACAACACGCAGACGAAACAATTTTTATATTTTCAATGTGCTTACTCTTGATCTAGTCTTGAGGACAGAGATGTGGTCGACGATGAGACGCACACCTCCAGGCCTTGAAGCAATTGGCCAGGGATTGTGAGTTTGCCACCATCGTCGCTGAAAGTAATAAGAATGACAGCATCCGATCCGGTCGCATTCATAGCGGGGATCTCCTCCACGAAGATACGCGAACTACTTTTGGGAAATCTAATGCTGACATAAGAAGAGTCCTACAGCAAACCTCTTTTCATGGGAATCAAATGGCAGAAGCAAACGGCCAAAACTTCGTTCCTGTTCCAGAACTATACCTATTCCATCTTGCAAGCGAAATGCTCCGCCGCACCCCAGCCTATCAATGAAGTTGAAAATAACTGCCGCTGCTGTCCCTATTACAATGCAAAAATGTTTCTTTTGTGGTAAATCTAAACATCCACGCAAGGACTGTCCACCTTGAAACGTAACCTGCTTAAAATGCAACAGCAAAGAACACTATGGCAGGTATACCTCAGCAGGAACAAGGCTAAGGCCTCGACGTCAGTGGCAGAAGGGTGTGCGTGTGATTACTGTAATAGCATAATAGCTGCTGCACAAACGTCACTGAAAAGAGCCATAGACTCATTATCTATCAAAGGTATACAGGTTCAAGAGTCGACAGATACAACTACAGGGACTCCAGCTTGCCCCAGAGGGATAGTGGCTTTCCGGTTTGAGTTCAACAACCCATATTTCGCCAACCCATATTTGGGACGTCGACTGGCAACAAAGATTTTGGAAAGCCACGCGCAGGGCGTTTAGAAGCGGGGCGTTTTTCTTACGCAATGACTGTGGCCACGAATGCGACAGAAGATATTTAGCGTGTGTGGCACTCAAAACAAAATTACCCTTAATATGGGTAAATTCTCCCAATCATCATATCGTATGGTGCGTAACGTCGATGACAATGATGACTGATCTAAAAAACCCCGGTGTCTGAATTATTGAGCCGCTCAAGGCCTGTGACAAGGCCATTTAACTATACGGTTTGCTTAACGTGCCTTACGAGGCACGAAATAGATTCATCATCAATGTCAAAGTGGGGAAGATTGTCAAAGTAATTTTTATTTGACGGTATCCCCACCGGAAGTAGAACCCAGAACTTATGGAAGCCGAACATTCTAGCCACCAGACCACGTAGAGAGGAGTGGAAGAAATTTCTCCCAGTTTTATTAAGGGGCTACCCACCGTCCACCAGTACCCCCTTCGGTTAAAAAATATTACTCGCTGAATACAAAACTTCCTTATCGAAAATCCGGTCAGATAGATTAAAGTAAAGCTACCCTTGTTAATACTATCATTTTTTAAAAATATAGTTAACTGTAGTTACCAATACAAAATTGCGGAAAACGGCCAGTTTCAGCAATTTTTGTATCCGTAATTACAGTGAACTTTATTTTACAGAGTTGATAGGTTCTAAACAAACTAAGCTACCTTTGTTAAATCTGTCCGACAGAATATCGGACAGTAAAGTTTTGCGTTCAGCAGTTTAGCTTTAGAGAACGGCGGGTAGCCTCTTAAGATATTACAGTGATATCATAGCATTTTGATTCAAGTAAATAAAATTGTGCCACATTGTTCAAGGAACTGTTTTATTAGTAAAAATAAATTGCAATCATAGAAAAAAATAAACATGCAGTATGTTGTTAAATTTCATGAGCAGATTCACAGCCTCCGGGGTTGGTAAAGTTTTCTTACACCATAAAGTAAAGAACTTTATTTAAAAAACATAGGACATGTGCGACTTTTAAAATTCGAGCAAGACCAGTTGCGGATTCTCGTTTCGTAGTCTCTTACTCACTTTAGGTCGTTACGCAGAGCTTTGTCATTCATACTGCAACAAACAACAAGTTTCGTTAAACACCTGCGGACGTAAATAAGTATTTTTGTCTTGTTTTTTTACTTGGCTTACTCATGACCTCGATCTGGCCTTAAGGACAGAGATGAGGTAGACGATGGAACGAGCTTATTCACTCACAACTTGACTAGATTCGGGTTTCATGAACTCGGGAACAGTGTTGCAGACAGAGAGTTTCACTCCCTAGCCGTGCGCTTTATAAAAGATGTTGCAAAGCGCTTTGTGCCAATGTATGGAATATCAACC
This sequence comes from Athrips mouffetella, assembly GCA_947532105.1. Classification (NCBI taxonomy): domain Eukaryota; kingdom Metazoa; phylum Arthropoda; class Insecta; order Lepidoptera; family Gelechiidae; genus Athrips; species Athrips mouffetella. The sequence continues at coordinate 14,323,153 of OX383978.1, forward strand.
AAGTGTGGGTGATGTTGGATTCACGATGGTAGAAAGAGAAAGCTCATGGAGCTCAAGGGCACACTCTTGTTGATAGGTCGTTACGCAGAGCTTTGTCATTCATACTGCAACAAACAACAAGTTTCGTTAAACACCTGCGGACGTAAATAAGTATTTTTGTCTTGTTTTTTTACTTGGCTTACTCATGACCTCGATCTGGCCCTAAGGACAGAGATGAGGTCGACGATGGAACGAGCTTATTCACTCACAACTTGACTAGATTCGGGTTTCATGAACTCGGGAACATTGACGCAGACAGAGAGTTTCACTCCCTAGCCGTGCGCCATATAAAAGATGTTGCGAAGCGCTTTGTGCCAATGCATGGAATATCGACCAAGTGTGGGATGTGTGTGATGTTGGATTTACGATGATAGAAAGCGAAAGCTCATGGGCACACTCTCCGAAGTACAATCTATAAAAAACCGACGGACATGCAACTTTGCTCCGGTAGGCCAAACTGTGAAATTTGGTTTTCACTAGCATCTCATCACCAACGAGATTTTTGGCTATTCGATCTATCAAGTTCATCTATCAAAGAAAAGCAAATCATCATTCGGCAAGTCCGAATGATGATTTGATGATGAGAAACTGTCCTGGCGTGAAGTATTGCTTAACCTTGTTGTTGATACCCAGCTTTTTACCGCAGTTTGGGTTTTTGAGTCAATGTTGGCGCCGAAGTTCAGGTATATTCCAGAAATCGGCATAGCAGGGATGGAAAAATTATTTTTACTTACGTGTATAGTGGGAAACGGTTTCATTAGAAGTTGGTAACACCACCCAAAAAGTGGCTTAATGTTTTGTTATTTTGTTAGGTATTTTATGACTGTATTTTTAGAAAAAGGGTCTCTATTTACGATTTCGCAAAGTCAATTAACGGTACACAATAAGATTTCAGGCTAATAACGTAACAAATGGATTGTACTTACGCGTTAAAAGACAAATCTGAATCTTTGTTGTCACTGCAACTTTAACAAGCTAAACCACTGCAATTGCTCATGTTTTCATGCACATATTCTCACATTATCTGTAAACTTAAAGTTTCTACAAATTTTAATGCGGATGAAAGTCTCAACAAGTAAAAAACTTGCAAAAATAAATTGTCCTCGGGAAATTCTTGTTTTGTTGTGCTAAATGTCAAAAACCGACACGCATGGTGAAACAAAACACAATAACGCTGTCTTTATTTTTTACCAGGTATTTCAAATAAGTGCGTCCCTATCTAGAGGGCAATTTGCTTTCTCTTTGACCACAGGCAATAACTCACGGGCGATAATATTCATACATGAAAAACGCTTATGTCTTTGGAATAGACCAGAAGAATTGACAAAAGACCTCTTCTTATATTCAGTCCAAATTGACAGTTTTCATCCCCCCCCCCCTCTCTTCGTAATTATTTTGTAATAAAAACTTGAGAAAATTTTATCTAATTTGTTGTAATAAAAAAATTATCTGTAAAACTTTTAGTATGTACACACGTGTTGTATTTCGACTGACAGTGGTATGAGGAGGTAAAAAGTTTACGTTATAAACGTTAGAAATACTTACTCAAAACCCGCCTTGCAATAAAAAATTGTAAAAAAAAAACTATGGAACCCTATACAGCGCGTGGCCCGACACGCACTTGGCCAGTTTTATATTATGTTCGACAGACTCGCGGCGCGCATGTAGGTGCGCCGCCGGAGGGAGGAACGCGTTGTGATTCATAAGATAGGGTTGGCCACTTGAACTTTTTTTTTTCATAGGAAGTTATTTATTTTAATTATTTTTTTTTATTATCAATATGTTTAATGTACTTTATTCTACTTTTACAACATGTGGTTAAAAGGAAATCGGTACTTTTCCTAACACCCTGTATTATTATTACGAATGACTGTCTCATGAGATTGAAGAGAAATCTCGTTTACGTGTTTGTTTGTTGTAAATGTTTGATTTCTAAGCTTCCGATTCTTTACTATGCAGGTTCTCATGATTTTTTTACTATGTAGGCACAGTCAAGAGCACATCAAGCTTGACACATTGGACTTTGTACCGTTCCTATTTCAATAGACACACGGGCTCGAGTCGCACTGCGAGTGTTAAGCTTGATCTGTCGTTAACTGTACATGACGTTCAATAAATTATCTGTAAAGAATTCACGTTGAATAAACGAAAGTAATAAATCTATGATTATGTTTTGTATTACTGGCTGTACATGTAAAACTAAGAAAAAAATTCTCATTTGTCTCAGCACACGAATTGTCAAGGGTCAGTAGTTTTCGAGTTATAGCGATTTTTAGTTTGACAGCTGTCATCCGAAATGTAGATCTCATCGAGACCTATCATTTGTCTCAGCACATGAGTAGTCTAGGGTCAGTAGTTTTCGAGTTATATCGATTTTTAGTTTGACAGCTGTCATCCGAAACGTAGATCTCATCGAGACCTATCATTTGACTCAGCATACGAGTAGTCTAGGGTCGGTAGTTTTCGAGTCATATCGATTTTTAGTTTGACAGCTGTCACCCGAAATGTAGATCTCATCGAGACCTATCATTTGACTCAGCACATGAGTAGTCTAGGGTCAGTAGTTTTCAAGTTATAGCGATTTTTACTTTGACAGCTGTCATCCGAAATGTAGATCTCATCGAGACCTATCATTTGACTCAGCATACGAGTAGTCTAGGGTCGGTAGTTTTCGAGTCATATCGATTTTTAGTTTGACAGTTGTCGTCCGAAACGTAGATCTCATCGAGACCTATCATTTGTCTCAGCACATGAGTAGTCTAGGGTCAGTAGTTTTCGAGTTATATCGATTTTTAGTTTGACAGCTGTCATCCGAAACGTAGATCTCATCGAGACCTATCATTTGACTCAGCACACGAGTAGTCTAGGGTCGGTAGTTTTCGAGTCATATCGATTTTTAGTTTGACAGCTGTCATCCGAAACGTAGATCTCATCGAGACCTATCATTTGACTCAGCACACGAGTAGTCTAGGGTCGGTAGTTTTCTAGTTATAGCGATTTTTAGTTTGACAGCTTGCATCCGAAATGTAGATCTCATCGAGACCTATCATTTGACTCAGCACACGAGTAGTCTAGGGTCAGTAGTTTTAGTTTTAGCTTCGTACAGTCTACACGCATACGTCTAGTCGCACGCACACAAACACCGTGCCGAAGTCTGCCGAACTGAAACGACGTTAGACGATATGTTAGGTTTTTTCGTTACGAAATTTCTTGATTCGGTCGCCGCGCCGCGCCGCGCTCAAAGCCCGCGATAAAAGCTATACAATAGCTGAAATATTCTAGGATGTCGGAGAAAGTTCCGAAATATTTAGGGATGTTCAAGAATATGTAAAAAAAAAAGAAATATAAGAAAACTCAGTTGAACAGAATAACCACTTTATATTTCAGACGTAGAAATTTCACATTGTTATGGCACTCAATGTCACTTTATTACTAGACCACTGTACAGCTCAAGACGACCGAATCGACTGCCTCCCCTTCGATTGCCCGACTCCCTTCTCGAAGCATCCCCACTAAAGGGGTCCGGATCGTAGTCGACTGTGATGGTTCACCAACTCGCCAATAGAATTACTGCACTTATCAAAGCAGACCTCCGGCGTTGCCAGCTCAATCTCGGATAAATATCATAACATCCGGTGCTGCCAGCCCAACATCGGATAAAAATCATGACAGAATGGTCGAGTGTTACATGATGTTTAAGAATGATACAGATTTTTTTTTATATGTTCGAGAATGTTTTAGATTCTTTGAGGTTACACGGTGGTAAAGAATGTCTGAGAATACTTTGGGATGTTCTAGAATGTCTCAGAATATTCATGTTCGAATGTTACAAAATATTCAAGAATGTTCTCATTTGTTGGATGTCTAAGAATGTTCCAGAAAGGTTTGGGATGTTCTAGAATGTTCTAGTGCAATTTGATGTTCAAAAATGTTTCAGGATGTTTTGATATGTCAGAAAATGTTCCAAAATGATCCGGTATGTTCGAGATTTTTTAAAATGTTCAAGTGTTACAAGATGTTCTAAAATATTCGATTAATTTAGGATGGTCGAAAATGTTCTGGGATATATTATAGTCTCAGATTGTTTGAGAATGTTCGACTAATTTAGGACGATCCAAAATGTTCTAGGACGTTCGTTAATGCTCCAGCATGGTTCGGGATGTTCAGACATACTTAGATCTGACTCAACAAAGGTTCGATGTTGTCAAAATGAATAGCTTCGTATTAGAGCGAGTTTTGTCTTATAAGAGATTCTTCCATCTGTTAGTTTCCTCAATTATTTTGTCTGTGGATGGACCGCGTACGGATAATCAAGGTGTACGGCACGGTCGGCACAGCGTATTTTTTTCATTGACGCGACTTTAGAAAAACGCCCTGCGCGTAGTTTCTAATATCTATGATTTTTTCCTCAAAGATCACTCCTTTTGGTCTCACAGTTGTCAAATTTTCCCATGAGGAGGATAAAAATCTGTGAAAATTGGATAAAAAGATTGAACTTTTAGGAATATTTTATGGAAACTATGATAAAATGATAAGGTTGCACCTTTCATGAATATTTTTAGCAGGATCAGCAGTTTAAAATTGGTCACACTGTCGTAGTGACAATCACGTGACCGCGGACTTTTGGTTCTCGTCTACTTTGGAGTTTGAGGACAAAATTGACGCGGACAATGCCAGTCATTTTGTCCGGCGGACTGTCAGAACAAAAAGTCTGTCGTCTGCTGTGCCACTTTACACAGCCATCTTGCATAGCACAGACAAAGCATAGAGTATAAAAGTAACTTTTTAAAATTAGAGTTGCCATTCAATAAGTCCCTCATCACAAGTAGTAAAGTCCAATCAACTGAATGAGATCGTGGGGACTTCCTGAGCAGCTAACACTATAAACTTAGTTCTAACTTTAGCCTCACTTTAGCTCAAACTAACGGAGTTAGAAGTTAGCTTGGAAATGTGCTTATATTTCAGTAACTTATGCTCAAGTTTATTTACGAGTACTAAGCATAATGAAAGGAACGTTTCACTTGGTCACATGAGTAAAACGTATTAATAGCTCAGTGCCATTGAGTTGCTAAACTTCCGAGCAAGCCCGGAATATGGAATATGCATGATGTTTTTTTATTTTTTTTTAAATATCCTCATTTATGTGATAAACAGTTTAGTTAAACAATTTTCCTAATAACTATGAAATTAAAAATATATAAGCCAACGAAGATGTTTTTCTGTCTATTTCTAGCAAAACGAAATTTAACACGGAGTTTATATGGCCGTAGCGCGTAGCGACATTCATGTGACGTCACTGTCCATGTAATTTAACACTACGGTTTGTTTCTTGAATACAACGCACACATTACATTCACTGAATATAGTCGGTTTATTTCTTTATACGTGCATTCGTCGAATACGATCGAATACAGTTTTAAACCAGACTAGAGCGCACAGTCTGAAATCATTAAATATTACAACTTTTCTCACAACTAATGGTAACCAATTGTGGTGAGCTCCCGTTTCAAGAACATTCATTTAAGAGAGGGGTCAAGTTGGATGGTCGCGGAGGCGATTTTTATTAGTTCCATTTTAAAAACGGGAACACTTACAAACTTGAAAATTGGTATATTTATAGTGCATAAGCTATAAAATAACAACAACTAATAAAATTTGGTCAAGCGCGTGTCGGACTCAAAAAATCTAGCACATTAACTTACTGAAATTTCAACTAATACAATTATGATTATGTGGTGGCACGGAACCCTCGGTGTGCGAGTCCGACTCGCACCTGGCCGGTTTTTTTTTTCTAGAAGAGACAGGCTCCGAATACGTAAAAAGTATAAATTTCCCGTAGAAACTGAATCAGGTGATAGCACATTTTGTACGGGATCTACAATTATTTTTTTCGTATTATGACCTGAAGGAAAAAAAATCAGTACAGTCAAGAGCACATCAAGCTTGACACATTGGACTTTGTACCGTTTTTATTTCAATAGACATATAGGCTAGAGTCGCACTGCGATTATCAAGGTTAACCTGTCGTTGACTGTACCTCCAGGGTCTTCTGTACACTTTTTTTTACATAGTGAAGTCGCTATTCTACGCGAACGAAGTCACAGTCAATCTTGTTTGAAACTGGCTTTGAAAACATCAATGAAGTGAACCTATCCAGATTTAATCTTCGAAGCCTTCTTGTGATAGTTTGTAGTTGGGTACAGACCAACTGAAAGAACACAATACGTAATGTGCCATCTTCACAGATGTAGGCCACGCAAACTACTATAGCGATGACCGATGCGCAGAAGTCAAAATATATCGCGGGGGTGAGTGCGGCAGGTGGGGGGAGACTTTCATTGGCTCTCCGCCTGTCACCCATACACAGAAATAACCAGCGGTAGAGGCATCGTGACCCTCCTGCTGTAAGGTAACAGACATTGGGGAGTGAAGTAATGTATGGAGAAGTGACGTCAGCTATACTGCGTACAAAATAACTCTGTCTGTGACTGTTAATACGCAGAAGTCAAAACATGAGTCGCTGGGATGAGCGCGGCTCCCCCAGGGGGCGAGCGAATCGTTCATTGGCTCTCCGCCTGTCACCCATGCGCGCAAAATAACCGTCATAGAGAGATTTGTTCTGAACGCGCTGTACACGTGTTTTCTCTCTTCGCTACCCCGCTGACATCTGTCTACCGCGTCAGGCCAACGTCCCTCACTGCGCAGGAAGGTCGCGCACCCAGTTGTCGAACTATACAGTCCGTTCCATAAAATAATAGGATGTTTAGTAAACAAATATTTTGCAGTTAAGTAAATTTTTAAAACCTTAGAGCCACTGTAGTACACCGAACCACATACGCAAAGCAAGTGATTAATTAATCACTTGCTTTCATCTTGCATACATCCTGCCATTGACCTATAGGACTGTTTACTGAAAGAAAGTAGGTTGACTTAAGCCACTATTTCCGCGAATTTTGTCCGTGACCCGGAGTCCATAGATTGTGAGGTCACTGTTTAATATCTTGCATGTCGCTTGCGTGGGCAGAACTTAAATGCAAACAATATTTTGTAGCTTGTATGCATTCGACAAATGTCGCCACTGAGGACAGTGACGTTACGATTTATTTTTAGAACGGTAAACAACTATTTTATTTTATTTACTTACTTTTTACGGAATGAGGATTTTTTTTTATGTTTGTTAGCGTCCACTCAGTCTGTGCACACCCGAAGCTTTACGAAAAGCCAGGCTTTAATGAGAGCTCAGAAAGTTGTTTGAAGTTGTTCAGTCTGCTAGTTGGCGAAGATTAAACTACTTACTTTGTAACGACGTTACCGGATAAAATAAAATACGAGTAAGTGCGCTGTTTTTGTGGTTAATTACACGATGACGCGATGGTCTACTACAGTTTTTACCCTCTGCCCCTAAATAGGAGGGTTATGTTTTTCGAGTGTATGTATGTAACTATGTATGAAAGTAACTGACATAGCCCTGAGAATCGCTAAACTAAATGGGCAGTGGGCATGGCACATCGCAAGAAGAAGCGATGGCCGATGGGGCGTAAGGGTTCTAGAGTGGCGACCACGTATCGGAAGACGAAGCCTTGGCAGGCCCCTTGACAAGGTAAACCGACGATCTGGTCAAGGTCGCGGGAAGCCGCTGGATGCGAGCAGCGCAGGACCGCGAGTCATGGACATCTTTAGGGGCGGCCTATGTCCAGCAGTGGACGTCTTTCGGCTGATATGACGATGTATGAAAGTCGAATTCTTTGTCGCGCTCTGCCGCCTAAATGGCTTGATAGATTTCTACATGTGAGGTGTAAAAAAATAATAACAAATATAATTATACAAAAAATAATACAACGAATCTTTCATTAATAAAACTAAAACGTACTAAATATTTATTTATTGGCATTATATTTCGACCATAGTTAAACATAAAAGGTAACGCGGCTGAAATATGTGAATCTGTATAGAGAGGTTTTGCGTTACAAGTTTGTTTTTGTAAACTCATAATACGTATAACGTCATAAGACCATCAATAACGTAACAAAAGAGAATAATGTCATCGACGTATGCCGTCAAATTTCAAGGGCTCATCGTACATTCTAACGACCGACATCAGTCACAGGATCCGAGTGCCTCTGGTGACTAATAACGAGGGTTGCTTGTGGTACAAGTAAAGTGGGAAAGGATTGTTTCATCTCGAAGGTTCTCATTCTCTCTTTCAAGGCTTGAAAAAGATACAGAAATCGATTAGACCGTAAATTCTATTATTCTATTTGTGGAGACCTGGTTTTTTGTTGCCTATTTACCTTATGATTCTGTCTGTAATACTGTTGGTCACCCGAATATTAAATAAATAAATAAATGTTTTCTCTTAGTTGTAATTTGATCGTGAAAAATAATTTCATACATAACCCTTAGTTGCCTCTTACGACACCCACGGGTATGTATGGGATGGTACTATTCTTTGCCGGCACCACACGGGATTTATTTAAGTGTTTAGTCGAGAGAGAAAGAGCAGATTGACTGTTTGCCATCATCGCTTCAATTTTAACTGGTGAGCAGTTTAATGGCCTGAGCGTTAGAGCCCATTCACATTAGGCGATTCAGTCATACTGCTTAAGCTACGATCACACCTAGCTGAATTCAAAGACTAATTCAGCATACATTGCTGGGAGGCCTGGTAGTTAATTGCAATATCCTTACTTCAACGAGCAATGTATGCCGAATTAGTCTTTGAATTCAGCTAGGTGTGATCGTGGCTTCAATCGTGCTACTGCATACCGCACTGCAGCGCTGAAACCGCGGGAATATGAAGTATGAAGGGGTCTGCAGTTGCAATGCTGCTGCTGCGCTACTAAATCACCTAAGTACCACTTATCCGTTACGCGAACACGCAGCGGTGTGTAGACTATGTAGATCGTAGCTAAGCTGATAAATATTCTAATGCATTCTATACAGCATTCCATATACAATATCTTTCTCCTCAAACCACGCATTTAGTAGACGGAGCCTGACGGACCATATAAATCACACCCTCACGACTACGCCACAAGTCTGCCACAGCCCGCCACCAGTCTTGCCACATCGCATAAATAACCGACCTTTGTCTTACAATTTTGGAGAGAATATTAAAAGTTAACGTGTGATTTATTGGAAGTCAAAAATGTTTGCTTTGCTCTTGTGAAGGGTGTGAATTTATGTGATAAAGGGCAAGTGTTCAAAATAGCAGTTTTCTGAAGGCTGTAGGTGATTTACATAGGGCAGAATTTAGGCGCCTTTGAGGAATACAGCTATAGGATGAAATAGTCGTACGGCTGCGTCCCTCCGAGGCTATGAAATTTTGTCCTCTAGTAAGTCAGCCATGATAGTTGAATGATTCTGCAATATGTTGAGATTTACGGCTTTATATACTACGTGAATTATCATTCTTTTTAATACCTGAAACCCAGTGATTCCAAATTCCCTCAAAATCTGTGTTCAAAACTCTCAACAAAAACTATTTTGACAACAGTCTTCTCTTTCTTTTTAATGCCCAGTGATTCCAAACATCCTCAAAAACTGTGCTCAAAACTTTCAACAAAAAGTACTTTAACAACAACATACTCTTTTTTCGCAATACGTATCCTGCTACGAATCTGACCAGGTTGCATGCATTGGCATGGTGTCACAAAACCACGGATCCGCAGGTTCAAATCCGGTACGCGTCAAATTTTTCTTCCTCTTTATGTGTTTAAAAAAAATAACAGTGACACCTTCTGTGTCTAAATGTCAAAAATAAATTTAATAATACCACGGACGGATTGATTCTTGTCATGAAAACATTAAGACCCTGTCCAGAAAGGGCGAATTCGCCGCGATTTACTCGCGCGTGTTTCGCGCGTTCATCTGGACGCATACAAGGAGCCTCGCGCGAGCCGAGAACATTCGCGCGATGCTTGTGGACGCATTGTATTGACATCCAGTACCTCGCCTACGCGCGTAGAAACTCGCGCGTAACAATTCGCGGCGAATTCGCCCTTTTTGGACAGGGTCTTAGTATGTACAGTCGGCAGACGCAAGATTTTGGCTCCGAGGTGAGATGCAGTAATAGGAAGAAGAAAAGCTATTTTTTCCGCAATTCTTTTAGAAAGCTATTTTCTTTCTGCATCCCTCAGAAACGCCTAAATGCTCGGTGTAAATCAGCCATAAGGTTTAAGTTATTTTCCGGTTACATTAAGTTACACAGAAAGCTGTGTCAAAATTGATAGAGTACTTCCTTGGCCAACTATAACTAGTGCCAAACTCTTTGCCTATACTTATACAGGGTGCAAGGGACAGGTTGGCACGAACTGAAAGGGTTTGATAGTCAATGAAACTGAACAACATTCTCCAAGAAACATATCGCCGGAAAAAAAATCGGTCGCTTTTTTAGTAGTTTTTCTTTCACTTTTCTTTTTTTTTCAACCTTTTCGACTTTTAAGTTTTTTGTAACCTGTTCCTTACATCCTGTATATATTTCAAACGAAATCTAAGCTAAACTATCCAAAGTCCTTAGGGATAACGTTTCCCGACAAAAGGCGTTCCCGATAGGCGTCCTTTGGGATCGGATCAAAGTTGTCACTTTGCATAAAGAGCGTCGATTGGCTGCTTGAGGGAATAGCCAGATAAAATACGCTAAGAAAATTTACTCATGGTCACCCTAGTGCACCACTTGAACAGTGTAGCATGGTAACTTTAATGTCCCACTAAAAGAGAAAATAATGGTCAACCTACTTTTTGTAACTTTTTTAGGGTCCCGAACCAAAATGGTAAAAACGGAACCCGGTGCGACTTCGTCTGTCTTTTATTATCTATTTTATCTTAGATTTATTTTATTTTTATATAGTTTATCTCAGCAAATACGCACGCAATCGACTTGAAATTTTAAACATTTTTAGAATTATGCTGGCCCAACTATATTGGAAATAAAAGATTTAAGAAAATATTATTATTGGAAATGGGGCTTAAATATGGGGGACTAAATTTCAAATTGTCGTGACTAGGACGACTGGGGTATCATATTATTATAAAAGGAATTAATTTAAGCATTCCAAAAGAGATTTTTATATATTAGACTTTTCGTTTTCAAGTTATGAATGTTACTATAGGTAAGGGAGTCTGACTCGCACTTGACCGGTTTTTTTAATTCATCCCGATTTTAAACAAGACCCAAATTTATAAATCGGTCTGCCTGCTTTATCCTATACTTTTAAACGAGCAATATTTGTATATTTGTGTATAATTTCAAAATAAATAAGCGCCAAATATATTATGCTACCTACTTCGAGATTTAGTGCAAATCAACTTGAAAAAAAAAAGAAAATATTTTTGTTGTTGGGAACGAAATGGAAACATGGAAGAGACCCGGAGCTCATTTCATCAAATAAACCGTCGAGAATAGAGTGCCGGCCGAACATGACTGTACGGTCAACTGCACGTCATTGGAAACATTTGCAACTCTATAACCATGCCATAAAGTTTAATGTGTCTCTTCTGACGTGCTGGTGACTGTACGTACAACCTCTGGGATAGCAGTACAGTCAAGTACACATTAAGATTTACATACTGTCTTGGACCACAATTAGAATAGAAACCAAGTTTTACAATTGTCAATTCGGTTTTTTTTATATTAAATTCTTGATTGTGATTATTGTTTATTTTTGTTTCTTTAAGTATGTAGGTATATTTGCTGAAATGCTTGTTCAAGTGGTCAAGTGGTTAGAGCATTTGGCTCTCCGGAGGTCATACCCGGTGGAAACAATGTCAAACAAAAATCAGTTCGTGAGGCTTCCCCAGTTTGGTTATGACATTTTGGGATGAATCACCTGATTGTCCGAACATTAAGATGATTCCGTGCTTCGGAAGGCACATTGGTGGACCCGACTACTATCTACGGAAGTACTCGTTGATGAGCCATAGATGCCTTTTGCGGCTCAACAACACTGACATTGGTTTGAGAGAATCGCGAGGTCGGACATCGATAGGTACAGTCACGAGCAATAATATGGAAACACGATAAAAATTCATATTTTTGTAACACTATTTAAAACACATTTTTGAGTAATACTCTCCAGTTTTCATGAGTTTACATTAGTTTTGGAAAAACTGCAATTTATACATATTAGTGCTCGTGACTCGTTAAGTCGAGTATACATTATTAAAAGCGACTTTGTTATCATTTATGTGCTTCTGACTGTACCAACTCCATTCGATCTAGCGCTCGGCGACTCACAAATACGATGACATTTTGATGGAATAGGGTTGGCGATTCGATTCGATTCGAATGTTACAGGTGTTAGGGACGACGCTGACGCGATGTCGTCTATAATAAATGAGAGAAAGTCAACGAAGCGACATTTTTTATCAAAAAAAATTCAATAAAAAATCACAAGAAAGTACAATTTTAGTTTTTTTTTACATATCTGTGGCTAACCACGGGTACTTTCCGGCCGCTATTCGGAGCAGCCACTTTAAGGGCACATAAAATCGCACACACACCACGCCAAGTAATACAAAAAAATTTGGCTGAAGGCCCGAAAATACTCGTAAAAACCTACGATTAGCAAACAGGATGGGCTATTTGATAACATTCCTGTACTGTTATGCATGTATGTGTGCCTTGTTGTTCTAGTTTTGCGCTCGTCGACATTCCTTGAAGGCACTTTTTAAGATTACCGATATGAACAAAGAAATGTCAACTGTACAATTTATAAAAAAAAAAATAACAACCTTGTTTTAATAATAATTTATTTTCTTCAAATATCAGACGCCCATAGAGCTTTACCCGGTTTTGGACAACCGGATAATTTCAACCCGGATAATGTTTATTTGTGACAGCCCTGTACGTGTATTTGTCGTGTCAAATGGAACGTTTTAAATCGGACTAAATCCTTCTCAGGCTTTGCAAAATTGTTTAAGCCATTCTCAAAACATGTTCACGAGAGTCTGACTGCAACTTATGATTGTGTAAAGAAAGACTTTTGTATAGCTAAAGTTGAGATTCGTGTTAAATTGGTTGTGAATTCCAGTTCAATATTTAGTAAGTACTGTGTAAATCAATGGATTAATTGACTTTAGTTTGCGGCTTCGTAGAAACGGAATAAATAAAGCCAGGACAAATATAAGATTATGTTTTAACAAAAAAGATCTTATTCAAAGTAATACAAAGAAAAAATGGACGAAAGCATACTCAAGCAAGCGGCTTGTTACAAATCTATCCTTTGATCAATAAAAACTTACACCTTCCGCGCTCCAAGAATGGAGGTTTGATGAAGGTCGCACGTGGCTCGAATGTCCTTACAGCTGAGTCTTGTAGGTAAAAGACTCTATAGTAAACTCTATATCTATAGTATATTTTACAAAGGAACATGGTTCAAAGTATGAAAAAAAAAATTATTTCCCATATAAAAGTGCATGATGTGGTTCAGATATGCTTTAGGCTCCTTGGGAAAATTTGTTTGGTTCAATACGGGTTTTTCCGACCCCTGGCCAAATTGTTAAAGAACATGTAAATGAACAACTAGCCTAAGAGCAATGAGTCGAAAAGCGAGAATAATTTTTGGGCGTCAATTACATTACATACAAGGTTATTTTTTTTTTGTCTACTTACTAGTGAGGTCAAAAGCAACAACTTTTGTTCTACGACTTTGCTAACAACGCACAAAAAAATTTCGACTCTCCATACTAAAGTGGTCTAATAATGACGACGCTAAAGAATGTGAGTTTGTCCATGCAACTGAACAACGATTACTAAAGCTCATGATTATACCTCCCTACATTCAGTCTACTGAACGATTCAGTTACAAAATTTAGTCAAGAGTAATTGGATTTAGTAAGTTATTTTTAGGTACATGACGACTATATTTAGAAAGGTGTAATATGCCCTTGAGATTCAACGGTATAATTCACAGGTAGAAAACGAAAAGACAACAGTCAGGTAGTTGATTGAATTGGGATTTCTAGTTAGAGTTAATAAATAAATAAATTTTGAGCCAGTTACACAAATGAAGTTTTAACAGAATGGAACTTAAAAGGCTAATTAATTTACTAATATAGTTATAAATTATTTTGCTAAACATAACTTACTATTAGGTTTTCTAATAAAAATTCTTATTTATTTAACTAAACGTAACTTCCTAAATCCAAAAATCGACAGAAGCTCTTAGGTTCAAAGGTATGAAAACGAAATGACAGCTGGTAAAATACGAAATGGTCTATCATTATTATTGGAATCATCTGATTGTAGTTTATTATAGAACACTTTATACGTTTTTCGTATGCCATCCTGCGTTCAGTCTGGGTGCGTACTCCGAAGTTTTATCGGAGCTTCGATATTATCGGATTGACAACAGCAATTACGTTCGGAAATTTACTTTGTACTTATGGGAATTTCCTCGTCAAAGGCCGAACCATAGACTAATTATCGGCGCGATATTATCGTAGTTTCACTTCGGAGTACGGCACCTGATCAGTTTCAAGGACAGATTCACATTAATTTATTTATCCTTATACTTACACTTTATGTAACAAGTTTAATAATGTCTCCGAACTCCGGCTCGGTAGTATTCTTTATCGATGACAAGCGTCAATAACCGAGCTGCTGGTGCGAAGTTTGTAAGAGTAGAAGGAAAGTTCCACTCGTTCCTCCTACTAACTTGTTAATAAGTTTTATTTGAAATATCTCTGAAAACGGTGCGTGTAAAGGAGTGATATTTATTTTATTTTATTCAATTAGGTACAATAACAGACAACAAGTTAATGAATAAATCTAAAATATTTTATAGAGGACCATTAGTCAACCTGAAGTCCGATTATAAAATGTACACATCATTTAATGGTAACAAATCAATAAAAAGTTGGACAGTACTAATTTATTACATAATAATATAATAATAAGTTTTTAGAGTTTCGAACCAAAAAGGTAAAAACTTATACACCTGTTTATCTTGAAATTTGGAAATAGAATTATGCTTGCCCAATTTTATCTTTTTTTTATTATTATTGTGAAGGGGGGGCAAAATTTTAAATTGTCGTTACTAGGTAAGATAGGGTGTCATATAAAAGGGCTTTATTTGTACAGCTCAAAGCAGGTTTTTGTACTTTTTTACAACTCTTAGTTTTCAAGTTATGACGAAAAATACCATTCCCCCTTATCTCCGAAGTTTGCGAAACGAAAAATCAGATTTTAATATATTCGAGAGAAGTTTATGTAAATATTACAGCAAAAATAAAATGATCTGTTTAAATAGCTCAGTTTTTTACAAAATCTGCAGAAAAAACTTTACAAACAAACTTAGTTTTGCGGGCCTTAAAATGGGCTTTATTGGTTCTACAAAAAATTTATAGACACCCTATCACTGGACCGGTTTTTTACTCTAACTGCTACTCGCGCCTTCATTTGCCTTAACCATTTCCTGTGGGGAATAAAATGTACCTACTCGGTAAAAAGTACTCATGCGTTGTTGTTATTCCAGGATAAAGACTGAATTAAGAAGAAATAAAAAACCTATATTAAAATGACGCGTTTAAAGTTATCATGTAGCCAAATTACAAAACCTAGTTTGGCCTTTTGTAACCAGAAACCTTTGCATGGAGCGATATCAAATCCCAGTCTTCAATAACAATTCAAGATGAAACTTTACGGTACCAGTTCCCCAACTTTCATATAGTTCTAGAGATATTTATTAGTTATATTAATTCCGGCATTGGGAATAATTCCTAGCCCCGAATAACTCTAAAACCGGGTATTCGCCAGACATGCAGAAACCGGATATCCGGGACGGACTTGATTTGGGTAGCGATTAAGATTGAATATCCACCCTGCGGTGTCTTTATGGTATGAATTTTGGTTTGGGTAAAGGACTTATAAGAGCCTGTCCGCACAGCGAATTTTCAGCGAATTACACCCCTTGCTTGAAATATCAAAAAATCGCGCGACAACAAGATTCAATGTGTTACAGAATTGCGAGAAGAAAATAGCGCGGTGAAAATTCGCTGTGCGGACAGGCCCTAAAGCTAAAAGTTGGAAACCTGGATGATATTTTCTGAAATCGGTATTGCCTAACAATCTTACTCGTGACCAGGGTGTTTTGGATTGGTTTATGAACTGGATAATAAAGAGAATAAGGTGAACACACTATCATCAGCTTATTTTTTTTTTTTCTTATGTCGACCTGTTTTCAGTCGGACGCACGTTGGTTGTGTTAACCTTATGATCTTGAGCTGGTCTCATGTTTCTAAGGTTCATTTTGTAGCGTACGATTCGAATTTATTCGTAGTTAAAAAGATTCTGGGTGATAAAAAATTACCCTGTACCTGTACACAGGCCTATTAAGGTAATAACAGCATTTTATAAATTATGGTATAAATAATAAACATTGAAGAAGTTTCAATTTAAATAATTGGACACAAAAACAATGACATGACAACATGATCGTGCAGTTCAGATTTAATTAATTAATATAAAAACTGCATAAAGAAGAATTAAATATCAGAACCATAAAATTAAATGAAACTCCGATCTTGTCTGCAGATTCAGTTAACGAGTCCCAAACGTACGTATTAATTATTAATAAATTCCCCAAAACACTCGCCGCAATAAATCTTAATTACACGGATATTCCGGATATGTCCAATCCGGCCCGGATCAACGGACTAGGCTGTTAGTATACAGGGATGAACTCAAGTTCTTTTTAGGTTAAAACACATATTTCCATCGCGAAAATTCTCTTGTAAGCAGACGGATCGTACACACGGCGGTTCGTCGTTCGTAACACTTCGACCTTGAGCGGGTTTCTAGCGTTTGTAGGGTAGCTTGTACTGGTTTTGTTTCCACATGCTTGCTGCCAATCGTACTAGGAATTATAACAAGTACTTTTTTATATATTTTATTTATTTATTATGCACAAGATTACTGGTGTTAGCGGTTGATTAATTGACGTCTGTTCATGAGCTTACTGATAAAAATTATCTTACAAGGTTATTTTTGGACCTGACATCTGTTTTCCGCATAAATATTTGTCAGGTCCATAAAATGACCCTAATATCACTACGCTACTAATCACCGGCTACTGGAAATTGTAAACATTCTTTGCGGTAGGCTTTTTTCAGAAGTAGATGTTTTATGACTGTTAGTGACTGAGTACATCCCTGCTTCACGTATGGGAATAATCAGAGTTTAATTGTATTTCTGCTATTTACCGCACGCGGGCTCAGTTTATTTCGTTTTAATCACTTTGTCGAATTTTATCGAAAATTAATTTTTATGGAAATTGTGTCCCAGTTATTTTTATGAAATACACAAATGAAGCTTAGTCAGATTGGGAAAGAATAAATAAATCGTTACATTTTGAAACGTGTACTAGTATCATCAACTAGGGAATATGACGAGGGCACTGGTTTTTACACGGAGCGACTGCCATCTGACCTCTGTAACCAAATCCTTGATTAGGCTTTACCAGGTTATGGGTCAACCTGGCTGTCAGAGTTTTCAAGCCGTCCAATGGCCTCAGACTTAACGTGCCTTTCGAAGCATGGAAACTCTAGTAGTGCTAGTAGCGGTCACCCATCCGGGTTCTGACCACGGGTAACGTTGATTTACTATTGTGATCGGATAGAAAGAGCAACAACTATTCGGGTGATCATATTCAGAATTAAAGTTTCCGCACAATTTTAAATTTAAATTGAGAATGAAATATGCTACCAAAAGGTTACGATATTCCCTTCAAGAATATTTTCCAGTATACATGTTATTATACATATTACCTAAGTATTTTATAGAAAACCTGGGGGTCTTTAACGTGCCATTTGACGAAAGGGAACGTCATGAAATTGTCATGAAATTTATGGGATGACAGATGACATATTATGTCATCCCATACATTTTATGACGTTCGATTTCGTCATTACTAAATTTAATGTCACGTATGTGAATATGCTTCTTCTATGGGCAAGCTCGTTCCATCGTCGACCTCATCTCTGTCCTCAATACTAGATCGAGGTCAAGATTAAGCCCATTGACAATATACAGGATGTCCCAGGAAACACTGTCAAGCGGTGGTTCAAAGGTGGACCACCCCTTGGGCTACCCGAATCACCCCCATGTATGTTCCGCGATTATTTGTAGTTTTCGAGTTATAAATTATTTTAGCTGGGTATGGCAAAAGAAGCATGAAAGTAGAATTAATGCAGTGGAAATGAGAGCGCTAAGGAGTATGATTGGTATTAAATTGAGTGACAGGATTAGGAATAGTGTGATAAGAGAACGGTGTGGCGTAAAAGAAGACGTAGTGACCAAAATCAAGAAAGGGATGCTGAGATGGTTTGGTCATGTAGAGAGGATGAATGAACGAAGATTGACGAAAGAGATCTACCAGGCGAGAGTGAATGGAAACGTTGGAAGGGGAAGGCCTAGGCAAACGTACCAGGACCAAATTCAGGACGTTCTGAATAAAGGCCAGGTTAAAAGTACCCTAAACCGACGAGCATGTATGAAAGGATTGATGAAAGTACAGGAAGCAAGGGAAGTATGTCAAGATCGTAGCAGGTGGAGGACTGTGGTCTCTGCCTACCCCGACGGGAAAGAGGCGTGATGTTATGTATGTATGTAATTATTTTATTAATTTTTAAAATTTTCTTCCGAAGGAAATTAAAAAATTCGTATCTTTTTTTTACTAAAGATTTTTCCAATTTTCTTTTTGTGTCATGATTGCCTTGAACGTTCTTTCATACATAAAATAACAAACCTCCTAAGATTCCCACTTGTTACTCAAAAAGTATGGTAAATAAAATGGCCGATTAAAAATATTGATCATCAATTTAAAAATACAAAAAGGATGTTCCATAGATTTTGGCTGGTTTCAAAAACTTTTCAGGTCTCTGACACTTAAATTAAGATTCAGGTTTTCGCTAGCATCTTTTCAACGCCAATTTGAACGAAAAATACCATTTTAAGTACCAAAATACTTTCAGAATACCCTATGAAGTAGTCATCCTTACGGAAAATACAATCGGATTTTAAGGCCCATCCTAAGAAATAAAATACAATGGCTCATGTGCCAGAAATTTTACCAGCTCTCTTAAAACTTCTACCGAAACACAAGAGTGCAAACACTGCTGATTTACGACAGAAACAGGCAAAAGGCGCCACTTTTGCAGACGGACTTTGTACAGAAGCCTTATCACTATCTTAATTTGCAATAGGAATCAACAAAATAGGCAAATTATTTATTTGGAGCCTAAATTAACATTCAGGGTTTTTTCCCTCTCAACTTTTAAACGCCAATTTCAGCGAAAAAACCCCATTAAGCCCAAATTTTTTTTATGTTTTGGGTAGCCTAGAGACCTAAAAAATTTTTTGCAACCAGCAACAATCTATGGATCATCCTTTTTGTATTTTTAAATTGATAATCAAAATTTTAAACGGCCCATTAAATTGTTCGAAAATTTTATTTACTATACTTTTTGAGTAACAAGTAGGAACTTCAGGAGGTTCATTATTTTACGTATGAAAGTAACGTTTAAGGCAATCATGACACAAAAAGAAAATTGGAAAAATGTTCAGTAAAAAAAAAGATATGAATTTTTAAATTTCCTTCGGCAGAAAATTTAAAAAATTAATAATATAATTTATAACTCGAAAACTACAAATAATCGCGAAACATACATGGGGGTGATTCGGGTAGCCCAAGGGGTGGTCCACCTCTGGACCACCGCTTGACAGTGTTTCCTGGAACACCCTGTATAAAAAAAAACCGGCCAAGTGTGAGTCGGATTCGCGCCGAGGGTTCCGATATTCCTACCACATATAGTATTTTTGGAAGCAATATGGTCCATTTTTAGGACCGCAAAACTTAATTTGCTCGTAAATATTTTTTTGCAGATTTCTAAAAAACTGTTCAACTTAGAAAGATCGTTTTATTTTTGCTCCAATTTTTACATCAACTGTAATTAATTCAGGTTTTTCCTTTCACTGACTTCGGAGATAATAGTATGTTTTTTTTTCTCATATCTTGATAACTAAGAGTTGTAAGAAAATACAAGAATATATTTTAGAATGTACAAGTAAAGCCCTTTCATATGATATCCCATTCAACCTAGTAACGACAATTTGAAATTTTGCCCCCCCCCATTTGGGCCCCCTTTACAATAATAATCGTAATTTTTTTTATTCTTACATGTGCAATTAAGTTGGGAAACCATATTTTAAAACTATTCTAAATATCATGAGTCGTTGCTGAGATATACAGGTGTGACAGACAGACAGACCGAGAGACAGACAAAGTCGCACATAAGGGTTCCCTTTTTTACTATTTTGGTATCGGAACCCTAAAAACGTCATTTACTTTACCCCCTGACTTATACAGGGTGTTAATTTGATTGCGTGCCATAGCTCAGGGGCGGGATCAGTATCAGTAACTGAATGTCTTTTCCCAAGGAACATAGGTTGAAATACGAAAAACCACCTTCCATACAAAATACGCTACCAGCTAATGCAGTTTCTATGGGAGGTCGAAAATTGATTTCCGTATTTTGACCTATGTTCCTCGGGAAAAGTTGTTCAGTTATTGATACTGATTCGGCCCCTGAGCTATAGCTCGGAATCAAATTAACACCCTGTATAGATTGCCGGTGAGATACACACATACCTACGACACAGAGTTTCAAACCTTTTAAAGAAACAAAAAGCTAAGTCTCAAGATGGTCCGATAACCGTGGTTTTCCAGCTCTTTGAATAAGCAAGTAGCTTCTGGTCCTCTCACTATCTTCAAAAGGATCTGACGTCTTAAGGGGTTCATTAATTAAAACTTAAAGATGAAAAGTTGCGGATAACGGTTAAGATTTTAGGATACAAGAAGAACGGATAAATATTTTTAAACTGTAACCTCTAAAGCCCCGTTGTGCCGAAACGGGAATACTTTGACAATCGACATATTATTATGACCACTAAGTCAATTTCCCATAGAGTTTCCGGAAAATGGAAAATTTATTGTTTTGAAGTTTATTCAAATATACATATTATACTTTATTACGTAAACAACTACATTTTCTTTTTGTATACAAAAATATTGTAAAATGTCAGATTTTTCCTTTGTTTTTTTAATAGTCATTTCTAACTAACACATCTTTCGTAAGAGCCTTCGTGGTCTATTGGTTAGAGCGTTCGGCTCCTGATCCAGAGGTTCTGGGTTCGATTCTCGGTAGATATGTCGCAGGAAAATCGTATAATTCACCGTTTACCAACGGTCGGCAAAATGTGTACGTAAAACGGCTTCGCAGATTGCAAACCGGGTTAGATCACTACTAGTGCATATTGGGTTACGTTTATTTTAGGACAACAACGCACGAACCGAGCGAGCTATGCAAGCGTTACATACGCGTCGTTATGTAAAATGCCGAGGCATTATGTAAAACGATTAATTTAAAAAATTCTCAGCATTTTGTAAAATATTAATGCATTAAATGCAGCTAATTTGCCTGCGACAGAGACAAAATGTACAATGTATTTTGTGTGACTTCCAGACCACCTGAACGTCTCAAAAATAAGATGATACCGTGCTTTGGAAGGTTCGTTACGTTGTTGGTCCCGGCTACTAAGTAGGTACGGTAGTATTCGTTAAATGGACCAAGTCAGAGCCTTTAGGCCAGGGTTTGTGGGATCGATCATTGATCTTATAACCCTAAGAAACCATCGATGATAGTGATAAAATATTATAGTACACACGACCGCACATCAGTAGAAACACTTTTGGACCTTATGGCGTGGTGATAGAGTTGAAAAAGTTTCTACCGACAAGCGGTTGACCGTACCTTAGCCGTAAGAGACGCTCCACATATTGTATGGGGAACAATATATCGTTTGCGACGCAGAGTAAGTATTTATTTCTTAACTGAAACACACTTGAACTGAAGCATTTCAAGTGTGTTTAATATACGAAATTCCTTCAAAAAGTTCTTAGCAAATTTTTTGAAATGTAAATCTTCTCGCATAAACATTGAATACCCTGAAAAGGTATCATCGAGCAGATCTCTTTGCTCCTTCACCGCAAGTCAAAGGGCGCGGGCAATATCAAAGCAAACCTCTTTTGAAAGGGCCCGCCAAAATTGGCGGAATGCGGCGGCGGCGTTCTATGTTCAAAACCCAGCTGTTTACATGGATTGATTAACTGGTTTTTTATTTGAATGTCGGTGGTTTTAAAAGTTTGTTTATTTGGTGCTATAATTTAGAGTTTACTGTGTAAACGAACCTTAGACAAAGGAATTCACTACGTGACTGACTTTGGCTAAGTACTATAGATACTACATACCAATATCCAGGGTAGCAACAGCATCCTTCACTAGCCTGTAGGTGTCCCCATTGATCCTGAGGAAGTCGACGCAGCCAAGTAGACCGTCAGATAATCCCAGCTTGGACTGCAGCCCCGTGGTGTTGCCAGCCCCACCCACCCAGACTGGCTCGCGAAAGGTCATGCGGGAGAAGAGGCCCTGGTGAAGAAGAATCAGGTGTCATCACAGTATCATTATCATGACATACTTTTATTTTGTTTGAATTATTTTTATTTTATTTCCAATATTATTGACGATCATATTATTCATTGACATCTGAACAATCTATGTAATTTTAAATTTGATAATATGAAATAAAATAATATAAATCTAAATCATCCAATTAGAAGTCCACTGCAGGGTAGAGTGTGCCAAGGCATGGTAGAGTCAATCACTGGGTGAACTCTTGTCGGCTTCTCCGGCTAGTCGTTCGTCTGCGTACCACTTTAGATCCTGGGTAATAAGAGTTACCATCGCAGAGGTGATGAGGAGGGAAAAATTATACTTGGTTGATATTCTACTCATTCGCACAAACATCTTTTATTATGCGTACGGCTAAAGACTAGAATTCTCTGCCTGCGTCTGTGTTCCCGAGTTCATATAAACCGAAACTATTCAAGTCAAAATCAAATATAAAATTCAAATCAAATAATTCTTTATTTAATAGTAGGATATTAAAAATCTCTTAATGACATGAGGCAAATCATGATTCAAATCGCCAGTGAAAAGGCTTCTTCTGGGCAAGCTCGTCTGATCGTCGACCTTATCTCTGTCGTCAAGACTAGATCGAGGTCAAGAGTAAGCCCATTGATAAAACAGTCAAAAACAGTCTTTAATGTCAGGTTTGGGGTTCAAGGCAGTGTAGAGTCAGTCCTCTTGTGGGCTTTTCCGGCTAGTTGTTTGTCAGATTACCACTGTAGATCCTGAGTAAAAAGAGTCACAAAGGGAGAGGTAAGAAGGAAGGAAAAATCATTGCTGGGCAGTAAGCTCTCTCTAAAATTTCACAGTAAAAATGCTTGGAATATTTTAGGGGATTTAATAGTCACTACGATTTTTAGTTATGCCGTTGGTACAATGTACCGCACAGGTAATTTTTTTTAATGTCACAAGTGAGCAAACGAGCAGGTGGACCACCTAGTGGTAAGTGGGCACCACCGCCCATAGCACCCACTGTCTTGTTGGTGAAATAATTTTACCCTGTTAAGACAGCAAAGCGCATTGCCTACCCTGAGAACTAAGATGGCGTGTCCTATGTGTTAGTAATTTCACTGGCTCCCTTGCCTTTCAAACCGAAACACAGCAGTGGAAACACTGCTGCTTTACGGCAGAAAAAAGCAAGGGGGTAGTACCTACTACCACCTCTAAAGTTTGGGATATGAACTAGAGTGATTGTTCTTTGTCTCGGTGTTATTTATCTATTTTAAGCCACGATCACACCTAGCTGAATTCAAAGACTAATTCGGCATACATTGCTCGTTGAAGTAAGGATATTAATATAACCAAGCCTCCCAGCAATGTATGCCGAGTTAGTCTTTGAATTCAACTAGGTGTGATCGTGGCTTTAGGAACAAATGCCTGTGTGAATTGTACCCAAATATTAAATAATATATTATTTTCTACCGGTTACCTCTTAGCCATCGCCGTTAAGAATTCGAGCCACCTGGTACATGCTTTACCCGATTTTCCGATGCAAAGTCTACAGAAGTTTCTATACAGTCCCAAAAGTCACGCCTCAGGCGTCCAATTCCCGTTTAGCATAATTGCCACAGCGTGGGGCAAATGACCCAGAAAGATCGAAGAAAGACCCCACCCCTTTCGACCCCCCTTCACGCCGACCGGAAGGGTTGAATTCCATTTCTTCATTAGGGTGTTCGAATTTCAATCATCATTGTGAATAATGAATGGAGTCAAGTCAAAGGTAAAGGCAAAGCCGCGCGGGGTGAAACTTTTTAAGCGGATCATTTTTAGGGATGCGTACCTCAAAAGGAAAAAAAACGGAACCCATTTATGTCTATCTATCATACATTTATGAACCAAAACAAAACCTTTAGGTTTTAGGCACAAAGGAAAAAGTCACAAACTTTCTCTCAAGTTATCATAACCAATTAACAATTAACATTCAATATTTTTATTATTCCTAAATTTATTAATTTCGTTCTTTTGTCGTTTAATTAATTGTGTTGAATCACTTAATGTACCTAATACTTGTAATTTTATAGTTTCTAGATCGGACTATGAGTTCCGCCGCGGAGTCGACGTGCCCCTATTGTCATGACTCGTCACGCCTGTTTAAGCCGCGCGGTCTTAAGGTGCACATTACGCGCATGCATAAAGATATTCCTCGTCATCCTTCGCAGCCCATCGCGTCCGTTGATACTACACAACCAGCACATAATCCACACTCCAACGGCTGCAACCTTGACGAACTCGCTACACTTAAGGCGTCAGTGCGTGTCCTCCGCCACATTCCTAAGGGGGCGAGAAATGTGGCAGCCAGTAAATTGTGTAGTATTATTAATAACTGTATAACCGTCAATGGGGTGAACGAGTGGTTCTCTCTCCTTTCTTTTTCCTACAGGGCCTTAAGAACTCCAGAAACATCCGGCACAGGTTCTCTCACATCAAAGGTCAAGGCAAACATAGATGCATTCTCATATTTATCCGGTGACGAGTGTGCGACAGCCTCGCGGTCCTTTTCACTCACAAGGACAATTGAGTCAAAAGTCCATGAAGGCGATCTGAGGGGAGCGGTTCGGTTGCTAATGAGCGAGGACGCAATTGCTCCATCGGGGCCGGAGACTGTTGCAGCACTGCAATCAAAGCATCCGATTCCGTCCCGTCCTCTCTGTTTTCCGCTAGAACCGGATCGAGGCATCCCAGCCCTATCAGTTAAAGTCGAGGATGTATCGCTTGCACTCAGCTCTTTTTATAATGGGTCTGCTGCGGGTTTGGACGGTTTGCGTCCTGCCCACTTGAAAGAATTAACATCTAGCACCGCAGGAGATGGTGGGCAGCGTCTGATGGAGAGTTTAACAAAACTTTGTAACTTTTTACTTACTGGGCAATTAAATCCCCAGGTATGCCCATATTTGTACGGGGCTACCCTGTGCGCCCTGAGGAAGAAGGAAGGAGGGGTGAGGCCAATTGCCGTGGGCAGCGTGTTTCGTCGCCTAGTGGCAAAGCTGGGGTGTCGGGCCGTGAGGGAGGATATGGCCTCCTACCTTCAACCGCATCAGTTGGGGTTTGGTACACGTCTGGGTTGTGAGGCGGCGATACATGCTGTGCGAGCTTTTGCATTGGATCCAGAGAATGAAGGTAGCATTATTGTTAAACTAGATGTGAAAAACGCTTTTAACACGTTGGACGTCTTGCTGAACGAGGTTCTGGAGAATATTCCTACGCTCTATCCCTTTCTTCACCAGGTCTATCACTTGCCTTCCAACCTTTATCATGGTTCCGATCTAATATTATCTCAAGTTGGAGCTCAACAAGGAGACCCTCTTGGTCCACTCACCTTCAGTCTCGCTATTCATAAGGCCATCACCGAAGTTAAATCCTGTGTCAACATTTGGTACCTCGATGACGGTACAATTGGAGGCAAACCAGACGAGGTGGAGCGGGACCTACGTGTCTTGCTTCCGCGCCTGAAGGAGCTGGGACTGGAGGTGAACACGACCAAGTGTGAGTTTTTCGCCTGTAGTTCGGAATCTTCTTCTTTCTTCCCCTTCTTCTCGTCGTTACTTCCTGGCCTCAGAGAACTTGACTCGTTTTCTTTACTGGGTGCACCCATATTTCCATCGGCAGTTCCTGAGGCCCTGGAAACTTGTAGGAAGCTTCTCCTAGTCGCGAGCGAGCGTCTGAAATCGATTTCACCACACGTTGCTCTGGTTCTAATGCAAAAGTGCTTCGCCGTCCCAAAGGTAACCTACCTATTGCGTACGGCCCCTGTTTGGCTATTTCCTGATAATATCGCCTCCTTCGACGCTGCCATTAAGCACATGATCGAGTCAATCATCAACGTCTCCCTGAGCATTGACCAGTGGACGCAGGCGGTTCTGCCAATTCGGCACGGGGGTATTGGAGTACGGTGCGTGCGGGATGTGAGCCTCCCGGCATTCTTGGCGTCGGCCCATGGGGTTGCTGGCCTAGTCGCTAACATTCTATCTTTGAATGGTGACAGGGCGAGCATCCCGTATGTGGCTGACGCCTTGACAGCCTGGTTGGCTCTCAACTCGGGCGCGGTCGTACCCCAGAACCCCAAAGTCCAACGCTCGGGATGACGTAGGATGCAAAAAAACTCTCGACAGGCTTGTTGGTAGCGCTACGGGGGCGGATCTGGCGAGACTTCTGGCGGTGTCGTGCTCGGAATCAGGGGCATGGCTGCACGCGCTACCTTCGCCTTACGAAGGCACTTTGCTCGACGGTGACTCATTGCGCGTGTCCGTTGCTCTCCGCCTGGGCTGCGATGTATGCCAACCACATCTATGCATCTGCGGTTCCATGGTGGAGGCGAACGGTCATCACGCTTTGAGTTGCCGTCGATGCACTGGGAGGCACTCGCGTCACCATGCCCTCAACGATATCGTCCAGAGGGCTCTCACGTCGGCTGGCGTTCCGTCTGTGCTTGAGCCGTCGGGCCTCAGTCGCACCGACGGCCTGACGTTGGTGCCGTGGGAGAGGAGGCGGTGTTTGGTGTGGGACGCAACGTGTGTCAGCACCTACGCCGCTTCCCACATCAATCGCACTACACGCATGGCCGGAGCGGCAGCTGAATCACAAGCGGCGATTAAGCGCCAAAAGTATGTTCCCTTGGGACAGGGCTACATTTTCGTCCCATTGGCGGTAGAAACGGCGGGTTGCTGGGGAGCGGACGCTAAACGATTTGTGCGCGAAATAGGCCGTCGGCTCCGACAAAAGCAATGTGACCCCCGCTCCGAGTCGTTCCTGGTGCAAAGGCTGTCCATAGCCATTCAACGTGGTAATACCGCGAGCATTATGGGCACTTTTGCACCAGGAACGTCAAGGGGCGGTTTGTTTGACTAACAAATACATTTTTGTATTTTAATTATAACTTGTTTAAGATTAAGACTTAATTGTTATTTTGAGAAATAAAGAAAAATTAACAAGAGCTACCGTTTTAAGTACATCTATATTAAAAAGAGGTAAGGATAGAGTGGATTTAAAGTCAAAGGGCAATAGCTTGAAAACAATATATATATGTGGAGAAACTAAACACCCGAATGTGTAGAAAAATATGAACGAAAAAAAGAAAAAAAACAAGTTTTAAAAATTTCATGAGGTGTTGCAGGCGGGGACAAACAAAAACTACAAAATATATTTGATGTTGAAAAACCACCTCCATACACATAATTTTATTCCACCCCGTTTGTCACCGCCTCCCATACCTCATGAAATTTTTAGAACTTGTTTTTTCTCTTTTCAGTTCATATTTTTCTACACAGTCGGGTACTTTGGTTTTTGAAATATTTTTTTATTTAGTACTTTTTAATATTATAAACGCGAAAGTTTGTAAGTATGGATGGATGGATGGATGTTTGTTACTCTATCACGTAAAAACTACCGAATGGATTTTAATGTAACTTTACAATAATATAGCTTATACATCAAAATAACACATAGGCTACAATTTATAAACCTGCGCAGATGAAGTTGCGGGCACCAGCTAGTTTTTTTATATACCCTTTGACACTCCGACAATGAATACAAATCTAATGACACCTCACATGTTGAAATCTATCGAGCCATTTAGCAGAGCGCGACAACAAAATTGACATACATACATACTTAATTACATACCTATCTATCTCCGAAGTTTGCTATAGGAAAAATCCGATTACAGTCGATAGACGTTTATGTAAATATTACAGGAAAAATAAAACGATCTCTCTAAGTAGTACCGTTTTTTAGAAATATGCAAAAATCCTTCACAAATAAATTTAGTTTTGCGGTCCTAAAAAAGGACTTCATTGCTTCTAAAAATATAAAAGATATATCGGAACCCTCGGCGCGCGAGTCCGACTCGCACTTGACAGGTTTTTGTTACTAACTCTACCACCGTCAATCGTCTAACCACTGTCTTTTAATTTTTGCCTCCGCACCTCGTAAATACCGTAAATCGAATAATAATTTTGAATAAAGAATTCTGCGCAATTCATAAATTGAAAGGCACATTTTAACCCTAAATAAAATTTTTGGGTAAACGAATGTTTATTTTTGTAAAAGGTTACCTTTATAATCTGAAAACACGTGTAAAACAAAAACAGGAATAATAAAAATACAGAAGAAGGCTTACACGAATTTTGTAAAAGAAAACTGACTAAAAAAAGCTGTTGGGAACAATTTAAAAGGTGTAACATAAAGTATGCAAGTAGTACCTATATTCCTTGGGGTATACCCACCCTGAAGAGTGTGATTCTGCCCATGAAACTGAACAACATTCCTGGAGCATAGGTCCAAATACGAAATAAAATTTTGACCTCCCATGGAAACTGAATCAGCTGATAGCGTATTTTGTATGGGAGGTAAATTTATTTTTTCCGTTCCTTGGGGAACGTTGTTCAGTTTCATGGGCAGAATCACATCCTTCAGGGTTAGTATACCCTTTCTGTTACACCCTGTATATGTTCGCGGAATAATGCTAGGGCAATAATGATATTTGTACTAACTTAATTCTCGAAAACGTATTGATTGAAGTAACCTCTTCGTACCGTCTAAGAAATTTTCGCAAAGTAATTTACAATTCCGTATTCGATTATGTCAAACATAAAATATAATTTCAAACTCAAAATATTTTATTCATTGTTGGATATTAATAGTAGATTAGTAGCCAAGGGCTGTAAGGCATCAATTGCAGCCCGAGATATTTAGGCGCACGAGCGCAGCGAGGGCGCCTATAGTTCGAGGGTGCAATTGATGCTTACACCCGAGCTAACTACTCTGCTTTACATCTCGATTGTGAGGTAAGTAGGTCCTTATTACCACCAAATTGAAGGTGACCAATTAGCGCTCTAGGGTAATAATGTAGCTAGAAAAGCCCTAGGGCGGTAAGTAATTAAAAAAAACACTTCACTCTTTCAAAACTCCATTACTTACCGCCCTAGGGCTTTTCTAGCTACATTATTACCCTAGAGCGCTAATTGGCCAAGCTAAATATGATATAAGACACTGAAATACAAAAACCATTTCGAGATATTTTTATATCATACCATATTTTGTTATTTTCGAATAGAAAAATAATTTGATTGCGGTAATATATTAAAAAATGCTGCGGCAGTTGTAACATTCATTTGACCACTGAGTGACGTCATTCCACAACAAAAAAAACCAATAGATAAGAAAACTTTTATTCTCTGTGCTCTTTCTGTTAAACGCCAACAGTCGGTAATGCATCTCTGTCACAAAGTAGGGTGACCAAACTGTTTTATTTAGGCTTGGGGTTGTATTATTATTGAAGCCCTCTGGAAGAGCAGCTTCATTTTCAATATTTTATTTGGCAAGATTTTATACTTTCGTCTCTACCTGAAAAGTTGTGTTTCGCTCGGCAATAAAAAGTATTTTGCGTCCCGTGCATTGAAACCCTTGCAACGCTGAGGATCCATCTTTGGTTTGGCTCATGGCTCAATCGTAGAATCATAGAGGTAAATCAAGTCAAGTCCGTGTGGTGCCGGCAAAGAATAGTACTAACCTATCTGTACCCGTGGGTGTCGTAAGAGGTGACTAAGGGCTTATTAACTGAAGGATGGGCAGCAGCGTCCCCCTGTATGTATCGTCTCATCTTACGTACTGCGGTCACCAACAACAGCGGTCGCCAGCCACAACGCTTAAAAGCATGGTAGCTATGGTAAATCCCCTTCCAAGTAGTTCTGAAGGGAGCTTGTCCTGTAGTGGACGTTTCATTTGATGTTATGTATAACATGGGAGTATTATTCAAGCATGATATTATTTGCATGTCATGAATATTATTCAAGCATGTCATGAGTACAAAGTACATCATCCGAAATATTCAAAATTAAAATTTTATCTTTACAAAAGTGCGGTTTGATGGGATTGACATTCGTTAAATATAAAGTAGGGATGGATTATTACTTTTCATGTATAATGGTTCATATTTTAACAGATTATCAGGGTACATTAATTTTTGATGTCTCAAAAATTATATTTTATCACTCGGTGATATTCAACAATTGGATCGGAGTTTTTTCAGCAGCAGCATTCTTTTTGTTTGTTTCCAAAATAAACCTTTTTTCAGTTTTCTTCTTCCTTTCCAGAAAAGTCCGAGTACGATGCGTCATCATCAGAAGCAAAGCAATAAATAATATTTGACTTGTATTTTATGACTTATTGTTTATTGATAAACAAATTTTATTAAAGGTACGACTTGTAACAAAATTATCGAATAAATAAAAGGTTTTATTTCTTAATTCATAGATTTAGTTCCGACTTTACATTTTTTTACTCACACGGAATAGGAATAGGTTCAAAAATATGAACTGGCTCTTAAACTTTACCTCATTTATACGTTTCTTAATATTATGGCCCAAGTCTTTGGTAGGTTTACTGAAATAAACTATCAATACTTTCAAACATCAAAAGACTTAAAACCAATATGTTGTTCATTCTCATTACGTACTGAACACCACTCGTACATCAGCTGTCTTTCTGTCCATCTATACGTGCGTGCGTCCCTTCTGTCCGTCCGTGAACAACAGGCCGATAAAGGTCTTTGTTGGTATTCTTGTAAAAACTCAACATCAACCAACTGCATTTCGGCCTAGTCGCGAGCCCCCTACTTTTTAAATGAAGTTACGGATGAATCGAGAAAATAGGTCGGTCTATCAATGAATAAAACAAAACAAAATTTCTCCCAAATTCCAAAACAATACCTTCTAAAATTAACTACCATCCACTTGAATATGAGCAAGAATACATCTCTCTCAGCGAGGTGGTTTGCTTCACTACTACTACACGACGAAGTTTTGTATTCCGTGTACGAAGGCGTTTTTATTTATTGCTCCTGTCCTCCTGCTTCGATCGTACTGTGCCATTCGGTACACTATTGCTGTCACTTTCTGTTTCGATGATAAAGAAAGTGACAGCATAAAAATTAAAGGAAATTTAACTTTAATGTCGCTTTATGCAACTGGCCGTAAGAGGCATACCAATATCGAAAAATGAAACTCTTTTAAATAAATTCCAACCCAAGGTAAAAAAACTTCACATAATACCTCTCAATAATCACGGCACTAAACTCCGATGCTGACCGTAAATGTGGCTCGAAATATCGCGAGGGAGCGCAGGGCAGACGTGCAAATTGTTCATTGGCTCCCCGCGTGGCCTCCATAATGTTAGTTGGGAGTTTGAGACTAGTCTATCATAATGTTCTTTGGGACAAGTTGTTCAGTTTTATGGGCAGTTTCCGCAGATTCACATCTCACAGTACTGATGTGGTTGTACCTTTTGTTTTCCTGTATGTTCAAACATCGTATATTATAGCCACCCTACTTCATACGTAAAACAATTCGGCTTTTTCATAGAAAAATCAAAGGAATAATGCATACCCATAAAAGAATATTCCGCAAATAGCATAGCTATCAATTTTGCAGCCATTTACGCAACAATATTTCACTGTTTTTGCAGAAAAATGCGTGATTTTAAACAACATTTAGCATGACATAAAAATAAGTCAAAGACGGGGATACCAGTAATGTGTAAAAAATATTACCAAAAAGGTTGATGACCAATGAAGAAGTTCATAACCTGCTTGACCATAAACAACACAATTAGATCAAATATAATTTTAGAAATTAGTAGCTAAATCACAGAACCAAAAGCACCCGAAAAATTTTGACGATTTAGCTGTAAAAAGGTTTTCTATATAAAACCAAGCATAACTTGGCTAAAGATTTTTCCTACCAACCCGCGATTTCGTTTTGGTATGGCAATCGTTTCATCGTCTACTGTGAAATGACGTCATCAACTTTAAAACTTAAAAAAATAATATAAAATTAATAATAGTATTTTAGGCGGAAAAAAACAAATTAGTTTCCTAAAATAGTCTAAATTTTCAGTTAAAAATATAAAACAAATCATTTTTATTTATTTAGCTTAGCGAATTGGTCACCTACAAGCCCCATTTGGGGGTAATAAGGACCTACTTACCGAATATGAGAGATGTAAAATCTCTTAATGACGTCAGCTAAAATACATCGCTTCGCAAAAATAGTGGTGCCATGGTGGGAAAAAAAGAAGCGACAATAAAAACCCACGCGCTCTTTTAAATATGTTTGAATGTACAGGGTTGATGCAATAAACGTAGTAAGTCAATTTGAATTTTGAATTAGCCTGTTAGAACCCTAGCCTAATCCCATGGTTTTTTTTTGGATCCGTAGTAAGTCAATTTGAATTTTGAATTAGCCTGTTAGAACCCTAGCCTAATCCCATGGATTTTTTTTGGATCCGTAGTAAGTCAATTTGAATTTTGAATTAGCCTGTTAGAACTCTAGCCTAATCCCATGGATTTTTTTCTTCTGGGTAATCTGATAAAGAGAAAATACACGAAAAACCTATTATTTTACATTTAGCTTGTATTTTTGAATTAAAGGTAATACGTTCGTAAACTATGGCAATAAATTATGACGTCACATGCTAGTAACTTGATCAAAGAGATTTGAACCTCGCTGCGCTTGATATAAAATTTTCGTTTTGAAATGCAGTAAGAAGTTGTTAATCAAATATAACGTTTTAGGAAAAATAAAATTAATTAACTTTATAACAGAAGATAATTTGAAAATCTCGATCAACGGATCTCCATATTTTTAATCCTCCATTAGTGATACTCTAAGACACTGACCTCTATATATACATGTATATATAGAGGTCAGTGCTCTAAGACCATGTATGTTGTCATATCAACCATAAAGAACGAACTCGAACTGTCAGAACTCAGTTAGAACACTTCTGCCAACATGCACCAAAGTTATAGAGGCTGCTGTATGCCACATGCAAGCTTTTGCTTACTACATTTAAGTCCCTGTATATCAACAATAGAGAATTCTCGAACAGTCGAGAGCTCGGTAAGAACACTTCAACTAACGTGTGTCAAAGTTGTACGGAACCTGTTTGTTGTTGACCTCTTTAGGGGTCCGTCTGTCGAATACGGCCGAGATTTCTCAACTTTGCTAGGAAAATTTTATTTTCTAGGAATAAGCGTTTTTTGGTAGGAAGGTTACGATGTGGAATAACAGCGATGTGAGGTGGGTCTTAATAAATAATCCAGAAAAACTGTGCCAGGGTGTCCAATAACCTTCGTGGTCTAAAGGTTAGAGAGTTGGGCTCTCGATCCGGAGGTTCTGAGTTCGATTCCCGATGAGGACACTAGTCAAACACAAAAATCGCTTTGTGTGACATCAAGAACAACAATGCAGGCTGAATCAGTTATTGCACGAAACGAAAAGTAAGATAATTCCGTGCTTCGTAAGGCACGTTAAGCCGCTGGTCCCGGTTAAGGAAGTAGTGGCTAATGAGTCATATCAGAAACCATTATCACCAAGGTTTGAGAGGTCGGTTAATGATGCCCATTGCCCACGCAATTGATGATGATGATTGGTTGATTAAGATGTCGAACACTACAATAATGTAAGGTACCACAAAATTTTTTGAAATGACCTAGAGGCGAAATAATATTTTTTGATGCAAGGTCGATGACCGACCTCACAAACCCTGGTGTCAGAGTTGTTGAGCCGCTAAAGGCCTCTGACATGGCCCCATGGTCCCTTTGGGCTTTGGTTAAGATAATACAGAGTAAAGCTCGGTCACACACGGTTCTTCCTGTGTACAACCCTGTATAGTTTCTCTTTATACGAGTACACAGTGAAGCAGAGTGCAGCAAACAATCAGCTTTATGTGCGTCAATATTCAAGCAAAGATATTTAACTTTGCAACTTACACAACTGTTAATTAAGTTATCGGAAGGAGCTCGAATGTAGGTACCTGGGAACTAGCAGGTTATTTTAAAATACAGAGGAAATTGAGAGGAAAGCGAGGAAAGTTATTTAATATCCAATTTTTTTTTTCGTTTATTTCAAAGCTTACCAATCTATTATTGCAGCCATGACACTAAAACCAGAGTATATTTGATGGAAAGATTAACTTTGTGTTGCAAACTAGTTTTTTCAGACAGCTTTAGCCTATTGCTTTTGACTAAGCTGCAAAACGTGTCTGGTTTGAAAAAACTAAAAAAAAGGATCATAGAAAAACCAATCTCGATTTCCCACAATAAAGTGCGCACGCACACCATTGAGACATTTTGTAAGGAAAGACGAAAAAATATCGAGTAAAGAAATTTATTTTGGAAAGTTGCTTCACTACTTATTATACATTAAAGGCCCTTGACTCTTTTTAGGGTTCCGTAGTCAAAAAGGAAAGCATATAGTTGCGTCATGTCCGTCAGTCTATCTGTCCGCGTAAAGGAGTGATCACACCTAGCTGAATTGAAACACTAATTCGGCATACATTGCTCGTTGAAGTAAGGATATTGCAATTAACATAACCAAGCCTCCCAGCAATGTATGCCGAATTAGTCTCTGAATTCAGCTAGGTGTGATCGTGGCTTAACCGATGAGGTAGGGTTGCCTATAGGTGTAACTGTATCGGCCTTGACCCTCTTTCAATATTTCTGGTTCCGCCCAGTCATTTGTGTTTAATAGCTGCCCTGCCCACCCTTACCCACAAAACTACCTTCAGGGGTGGCCTAGCTTCATAATACTGATGTAATATGTATGTCTGGTAATTTTGTTTAGTTTTAGACTTTTAGTAGTAGACCTTCTAGTTATATATTTATTTGTTATAGCGGTAACAGAAATACATATTCTGTGAAAATTTCAACTGTGGACCTGTTACGGTTCATTAGAGACAGGCTGCTGACAGACAGACAGAGGCATATTAATAGGATCCCGTTTTTCACTCTTAAGGTACGAAACTCTAAAATACCAATTTCCATGAATAAAACCTATCTATAATTATGTGTGTATGAATTGTAACATCTTCAAAAGCAGTCCTCCATCAATATTTAATTACGCTAATTGGGGTCTGGAGGAAGCCAAATGAAAAACCTTTGACATATAATATTTTTGGAGTTCAAGAAGGGTTGGAGGGCGGTCACCATGGCAACGTCCTTGAAACCCCCTTAAACCGCCGTCCCACTTCAATTAGCTTGTATAATGAAACCCACATTTTTTATGTTTCAATGGTTACATCCACATTTTTTAGGAAAAAAATGCAACCCTTATTGAATTTTGCTGACCATTTGTCAGTCTGTCAAGACCCTTTTTTTAAATAATATCAAATATTTGAGAGTGTGAAACTCTAAAGCTTCTACGTCAACAGAGTCCCGTGTGGTGCCGGCAAAGAATAGTACCATCCCATACATACCCGTGGGTGTCGTAAGAGGGGACTAAGGGTAAGAGGTGAATAAACTGGAGGATGGACAGCAGCATCTTCCTGGGTATCATACCATCTTACATACTGAGGTCACCTACAACCGCGGTCCATGGTGCCAGTCGTAATGCTGACAAGCGAGGTGACTATGGTACTTCCCTTCCTCATTTTCGAGCAAAAGCTAAAATTCGGGAGCTCCCTCTCCTGTAGTGGACGTTTCATGGGATGTTATGATGACGTCAATACAATCAAAATATCATGTCCCCATCTTCATACATTATAATGAAACAAAACCTAGAAATTTAAAATTCGGCAAAAGCTGGGTCTCACAGCACATGTAATATTAAGGAAAATGTTAAAAAAATTTAACCCGTGCGAGAGTCTGACTCGAACTGAAGTACCGGATACACAGTCGGCAACATGGGTCCCGACAGAGGTCACCTTGGTCGGCAACCATTCGAGTTGTATGGAGAATTGGTTGTAAGCCACGAACTACACGGTCGGAACGGACCAAGGTGACCTCTGTCGGGACCTTGTTGGCGACCGTGTATCCGGTACTTTAGTCGTTTTTAGGGTTCCGAACCAAAATGGTATATAGGGTGCGACTTCACCTGTCTGTCTGTCACACCGATTTATCTCAGCAACCACTCACTCTATCGACTTGAAATTTGGAGTAGTTTTAGAAAATGATTACCAAACTTTATTGCAAACGTAAGAATCAAAAAAATATTAGTATTGTAAAGAGAGTCCATATTTAAAAAATAAAATAATAAATTATTATAGGCACTAGGTCGAGTGGAATATCATATTATGTACATTTCAAAATATATTTTTGTATTTTTTTACAAATCTTAGTTTTCAAGCTATGATGGGAAATGTCAAAAAATACCATCCGCCCTTTATCTCCGAGCTGAAAGAAAAATCTAAATTAATTATTTTCGATAGATATTTATGTAAATATTACAACAAAATTATAACGGTCTTTCTAAGTAGCACAGTGTTTTAGAAATCTGCAAAAAAACGTTCATATTCAAATTTAGTTTTCCGGCCCTAAAAATTGACTTTATTGCTTCTTTAAATACTATAGTATAATCGAAACCCTCGGCACGCGAGTCCAACTCTCACTTGACCGGTTTTTTTGTAAAGATCGAGATTGAAGTATTAAAATAACTGAATTAAAAAAAGAATAGGAAGATGTTCTTCGCTCATTACCTCTGTTTTTAGTTAGATTACATTACGTACAGATTATCAAGAAAAAAAAAAATTGTTAATTCTTTATGTCGCTAAAATTACAGTTTCCATCTCTCCATTTCTAGAAATCTATGAAACTTCATTTTCATATAGTAGATAGTTTGTATGCATAAGTTTCCGCCCGCAACTTTTAACGCTTAACCCGATCGGGAAGCAAAAACGTTGTTAGCGGGCAACTTACCCGGTCCAGGAAAGGAAACCCGGGCAAACTTTGACGAACGTTTTTTCCCCACCCGGATATAACCGGTTTCTAACTCTGTGAATACGGATGAGAGTTATTGTTGAAGTTAAAAAAGAATGTGGACAAAAAATTGAGCTTTCAAAAGGAAAATGACACAAACTTGTGCGTTGTAGGATTTGTAGGCGGCTCGCTAAGTAAAGATAATATTTGGAATTCAAACTATTCATTATAATCGAAAAGTAAGACAAGATAGTTTGAACCATGGAAAGGGCCATAGACTACTTTTTTTTAACTTCACGCGTAAGCGATAGCGCATTTTGTATAGGAGGTCAAATTAGGTTTTTCGTATTTCGGCCTATGTTCCTTGGGAAAAGTTGTTCAGTTTCATGGGCAGATTCCCACCCTTCAGTATTATCACACCTTTCTGTTACCCAATGTATATCGCAGGTTTTTTTAAATAAAAAATCTAGGTTTTTGACATAAATTGGTCTTTTTATACATAGGTTTTTCATTAAAAACCTGAGGTTTAGGTTACGTATAGGTTGATTTCTACGTTTTGTAAAGTTAGTAATAATATAGAATAGAAAATTTTTCATTACATTTAAAAATATCATTAATGAAAAATAAAAATAAAGAATGTCACTATAATTTGGAAAAAAAATCTTCTACCATCGGGAGTCCAGAAGCACTGCAGGATATCACCCATTCTTGGTTGATATTCCGTTTATTCGAATAAAGTGCTTCGCATTATCTTTTATAATGCGCACAACTAAAGGAGTGGAATTCTATGCCTGCGTTGTTTGTGTTCCCGAGTTCATATAAACCAGATCTATTCAAGTCGCGAGTTAATAGGCTTTTCTTCTGGCGAACTCGTTCTATCGTCGACCTCACCTCTGTCCTCAAGACTAGATCAAAGTCAAGAGTAGCCTAGAAAAAAAAACACTTTTTATGTAGGTACAGTCGAGAGTACGTATAGCCTGAAAATGCTGTGCGTCTTTAGCTCTTATAGAGTTTAAGATAAGAACGGTATAAAGTAATAGTAAGTAAAGGTGGAAGTACCACCCAGCACCCTCTTACCTTTTTTTTGCCGTAAAGCAGCAGTGTTTGCACTGCTGTGTTTCGGCTTGAAGGGTAAGGGAGCCAGTGAGATTACCGGCACTTCAGATATACCATCTTAGTTCTCAGGGTGGGTAACGCGCTTGCCGTCTTATTAGTGTCAAAATATTTCAATAGTAAGATAGTGGGTGTCATGGGCGGTGGTGACCACTTCCCGGTGGCCCACCTGTTCGTTTGCCTACTTGTGACATAAAAAAAAATTCAATGTATTAAGCTTGACTTGGACTTGGCTGTACATACTTTAATTGCTTCTTAATTAACCTTAGTTTGTAGAGTCTTGTTTCAGCGTTGTAAGCAATCATTAATTAATATATTTTCTACTAATTTTAAGAAAATAAAGCGAAATTTCCAGAAAGTGGACTATTCTAAGAATATTTGAAATGCTTTCGATAATTTTTAATTTATTTATTTATTAACCAAAACATTTTTACAACATAACAGTAATAAAACCAAGGCGTTGTAAAAGCTAAACACAAATAAAAATATCTTTAGACTAAATTATACTTAAGTTTTCTCAGCAAAGCCTAAGCATTTGATCAATATAATAGACAAACGATTGCGTTTGCAGTTTCTAATAAAAACGTGTTAAAATTTGAAACATTAAATCTGGAATTAAAAAGAAAAATAAATTAATAAATAAGGCTTGTAGGTACATTAAACTAATACTAACTGCCAAACTACAGAGTAGTTTGTTGGCAGTATATGACTCCTTACTGTTACATAATGTTTGTTTACACATAATATGGTTGCCCTCAACCAAGCTTATTTTCTAAAACTAGGTACAAGTGGTACAAAAGGCTACGCCACAAATATTGTTACTACCAACAACACGTCAGCAGAAACATTCAGTCAGACAATATTTTCTTTAAAAGAAAAAAAGATTTGCAAAAAGTCGATATATAAATAACATCACAAGAGCTTTAAAAACAAGAGCTTTTTTTTTTCGTCTTCGTGAGCTTGCAGTGAACGGACGTCTCGATCTCGTGTGGATTAATTTTTTCAATTTATAATATTTATTTTTTCGCTGTGAATATTTTGTACGTAACATCGGTACCTCCTGTTCCATCTTAAGTGATCTGCCATAAGAGGCCGCGGCCATATTGGAATTCATCGGACTTCTCTCTCACTCGCTGCCCATTGTCACTACCTTTCATACGTCACACATTGTTTCGGAGAGATTCGCCTGCCCCACGGAGTCTTGAACCGGCGCCTACGCATCAAGCTGAGTGAGTTGTTATCTGTAGGCCGAGCGCTTTACCACCGAGCTATCGATCTCTAGCATTGCAGTGTGAAAATTCCGATCACTTGAAAATTTGGTGTGACATCTACAGGCGCCTTCAATTACTAATAGCTCCAGTCCATCGCACATGAAGGAAGAGTGACTAGACGTTTAACCAAGTAGTACACGCATTAATACAGAGGACGCGTTTTAACGCTACCTGTCGGTTACTGGCCGAATTACCTGGCTTCAGCCTACTGTGAGTTACTTGACCGGTCGTTAATAAACTTTACGTCTTTAACTTCCGCATTACAACACTGGAGGGCGACAGTAATATCGAAATAAAAATGAATTGCTTAAGTTGTGGTAAACGAGTAACTGAGAATAACTTTTTAAAGTGCAATGCTTGCCGTGCTCCATACTGCTTTGCCTGCTTGCATATCGATCCCAGCACAGACAATATTGAGGAAAACTTGTCCACTTTACAATGCCCGTCTTGCTCAAACGTTAATAGCGAACGCCGACACAACATGAGGAACAAACAGGTCCTGCCAACCCAGTCTGGACCCCAAGAACTTGCTGCTGCTCCCACGCTTAAACCTGCCTCTTTTAAGCCGTCCTCAATGTCTACCAGCACAGTGCCACTAACGCTAGAAAGCATCAGTCAGCTTTTTGATAAAAAATTATCCTTAGAATCGACTATCATGCAAAATTTAAGAGCTGCTATTAACAAAGACGCGAAGACCATGATTAAAGAAGAGATGCAGTCGGTCCTCGCATCCTTCAAAGAAGAAACCAAATTAATTATTTCGAAAGAAGTCAAGACTCTCTCCGAGGAATTGAAAAATGAGTTTTCGAGTACAACGGATTTTATTATGCAAGACGTAGAAGAAATCAAAGAAAAAATCAAGGATAAGGATAAAACAATAGAAAACATGGAAGTTGAAATAAGCAACCTGAAAAGCAAAATATTTACCCTTGAAAAATTATCACGCGAAAACAACATTGAGTTGCATGCCGTACCTGAGAGGGCCAATGAAAACCTACTAACAATCTTTAAGAAACTATGCGAAACCCTTAACACCCCTATAACAGATACTGAAATTCGGGCTTGCCGCCGCGTGGCAAAGCTCGACTCTAGCTCCAGTCGACCACGTAACATACTAGTAACTCTGGCATCCCCTCGGGTCCGAGACAACGTTTTATCGTCATGTCGTCGTTTCAACAAAGATCATCCTAGTGACAAGCTCAACTCCAAACATATCGGTGTGGAAGGAGAAAGTCGCAGAGTCTATATATCGGAGCACCTACCACTTGAAACGAAGCTTCTACATAACGCTGCTCGGAAAGTTGCAACAGACAAGAATTTCGAATTCGTATGGGTTAAATATGGCCAAGTTTATCTGCGTAAGAACGAAACTTCCCCAGTCATACGCGTGAAAAACATGGAAACTTTAAGAAAATTTGAATAAGATTTATTTTCTTGATCATCGTTTCTTCAAAACGAAATAAACCTACTATAAGCAATTTTCTCTTTGCCTGCCTTTAAATGGATTATTTAACTTGTAGTGTGTACGTTAATTGTTTCAACAATCACGCATTAATAGCAACCCATTTTCTTTGCATTTTATGTTTTAACAATAACTTACTAATAACACCGTTCTATCTTTGTATCTTACACCAATATTATTTGAATAAAATTAGAACTGATACGGACTCGGCACTTTCCAATCGGCACTGCCTTTTAAACAGTTTTTCTAAAAATATAACTTTGGAGACAAAAATTATCGTTACATATATATGTTTTATATATTGCTATCAAACTTTTTTCATATTATTATACCTCAGTACTTTCGTACAATATATTCAATATTGCATAGTCGTGGCAACCCACCCCATCACATCATTAACAATTTTAATTTCTCATGTTAACATTTATTGGAACATCCGTCAAGGCATGCACTTAACTGGAGATAAAAATGCAACTTTCTACACATTTTTATTCGGCACATACAAAACACCTGAAATGAATTCATTTTGTCAGGTTCACCTAAACTGTACACTCATAAAGCTAATGTGTTTTTCTTACGATAATAATAATATGAAGGTAAGATATATTGTTTCTTCCCTTTAATTTTTACCAATGGTTTCCAGTACGCGTGATAACTTAAAACTATTTTACTAGAATGTACGCGGTCTTCGTACTAAAACGACCGTTTTTTATCGCAACTTATTAAATATGGACTTTGATTTTATTTTAATAACTGAGTCCTGGTTACATTCTGGTATACTAGACACTGAGCTATGTGATAGTAGATTCGAAGTATTCAGAAGCGATCGTTTAACTGTGACCCAGGGTGGTGGTGTAATGATATGCGCTAAACGGACCCTTGAGTGTCGACTGCGACCAGAGTGGTCTTCTCCCCCTACAGAATTACTATGGATCACAGTACCGCGAAAATCCCTTGGCTGTGTAAAATCAGATCTACACCTATGCATTACCTATATAGTTGGTGGCAAGTGTGATCAAGACGACCACATCAATAGAGTTATTAATTCAGTGACCGAAGTGATGACATCCAACCCCAACGACCTAATTCTGGTCACTGGTGACTTCAATCTACCTTGTATTGATTGGTCCCCACCTTGTGCAATTGTGAAACATGTAGGTTACTCTAGGACGCAAGATATCGCCAATAAACTCTTGCAAGATTTTAATATTCTAGGACTTGACCAACACAATCACTTTACTAATATAAGTGATAATACTCTAGACTTACTATTTTCTAATTTTCATATCGAAGTCAATATTTCCTCTCAACGGCTTGTTGACGAAGATGTGGCTCATAGTACTTTAGAACTTACAGCGAAGGATATATTTATACCACCTTTATCCAAGTCAAACACTATTAGGTTTCGTTATCATAAAGCTGACTATGAACGTATCAATAGCGAAATACGCAAAGTCAATTGGGAGAATGAACTCGATGTAGGATCTATTAATCAAGCAGTTGAAATTTACTATCAGATTACTAAAGGCATAATTCTCCGTCATGTCCCTGTATACTGTAATAATCAGTCACAATGTTACCCTATTTGGTACACCTCACCTCTAATACGACTAATCAAAGAAAAGTATAAAGTTCACCACAAATGGAAGATAAATGAGAACCCCAGAGACTATGACGAATTCTCTATGTTACGAGCTCGTATTAAAGCAATGCAGGATGGATGCTACAACGAGTTCATCCGAACCTCGCAAAACAATATCAAGCGTAACCCAAAAATGTTTTGGACGTATGTTGGTGCTATGCGTGGTACCCGTGGTAAAACGGGATACCCGAGCACTCTTTCCAATGGTACCTCTACTTTTAACACAAACAAAGACATCTGTAGCGGATTTAACGATTTCTTTCACAGCGTCTTTTCTACCCCAGACAATACCACCTCAACTTTGGAATTCAAAGAAGCCCCTAGGGGAGACTCTGGCTACGTTCATACAGTCTATTTCAGTAAAGAAGACATAATTAAGAATCTTAAGAAGTTAGATGTTAACAAAGGTGCCGGTAGTGATGAAATTCCACCTATCTTCCTAGTTAAATGTGCTGAGAGTATTTCAGTTCCCCTTCATATTCTCTTTAACAGATCCATTACTGAAGGTATCTTTCCAGATATTTGGAAAGATGCCCACATTGTCCCAGTACACAAAAAAGGTTCTAAGACTGTGATTTCGAATTATCGACCAATCTCAATCTTAAACACCACCGCTAAGTTACTGGAGAAAATGGTTTACGATACAATATATCAGACTATCGCTTCAAACGTCAGTGAACACCAGCATGGCTTTTTAAGGCGCAAGTCAGTCAACTCTAACCTTTGTGACTTTTCTAATTACGTGCTGACTAATATGGATGAACGGTCACAGGTGGACGTGATCTACACGGACTTTGAAAAGGCCTTTGACCGTGTGGATCACGTCATCCTGCTGTCAAAATTACATACTTTAGGAATCCGCGGTAATCTATATCGTTGGGTTTCATCTTACGTAACAAACAGACGTCAAGCAGTTGTCATAGGAGGTCTTAAGTCTGATTTTGTTAGCATCCCTTCTGGAGTGCCCCAAGGTTCCCATCTGGGCCCCTTGTTTTACAATGCATATTTATATGATATTGACACTTGTTTTCAGAACTCAAGGTACTTATTATATGCTGACGACACAAAAATTTTCTTGCGGGTAGACTCTCTTGGTGACTGCCAACGACTACAAGATGACTTAGAAGTTTTGTCACTTTACTATATGCGCAACAAAATAAGTGTTAATACTGACAAATGCGTTCAGATAACTTTCACCCGTAAGCCCAAACCAGTTCAGTTTTCCTATAACATTCAAAATAAGCAATTAAAAAGGGTTGATAATATCCGTGATTTGGGAGTAATCCTTGATAGTAAAATGGTATTCGGTAAACATTTTGATGCAATAGCTGATAAAGCCTACAAAACTCTCGGCTTCGTGATGAGAGTATGCAAGCCTTTTAAAGATCCAGACTGTGTCAAAATGGCATATTTTGCTTATGTTCGTAGTGTTTTAGAGTTTGGAAGTATTGTTTGGAACCCACAGTATAGCACACACATAAATAAAATTGAACGTATCCAAAAAATTTTTATAAAACATTTAAACTACAGAGCCAACAAAAAATTCGACACATATGAAGAAGCGTGTAGACATCACAACCTTCTCACCCTTAAAAACAGACGAATGTTGTTGGACATGTTTTTCCTACATGGAATAATACATTTTCAACTAGACAGTCCCTCCATTACCTCTTTGCTATCCATAAATGTACCCCAACGTCGGCTCAGAATAACAAACTATAACATTTTCAGAACACCACCTAGTAACACGAACTATGCTCAAAATGAATTCATATCACGATCCACAAAAGTCTACAATGACAATTTTAGTGACATCGATATTTTTGCCCTTTCAAAATCTGTTTTTAAATCCAAAGTTATACTTAAAATTTCACAGTCTTGATAATTTAACTAACAGGATGGTGCTGAATCGGGAGTCCGGATTCCGTTTCACTTCACGTATCACCTAATATGTACTTAATGTTAATTTAGCTGTGGTATCCTGTCATTGGCTGCTATGTAATAGAATAAGCTGCATTTGTAATAGATTTAAGAAATATGCTGTTGGGTACCCTTAATAAATAAAAATAAAAAAATAAAATAAAATAAACCGGCCAAGTTCGAGTCGCGAAAACCATTTTATACTATCAGCCCTCGCCTTCGCTTCTTCTCGGCAAAATGGTTCGTTTTGTGCACTTGTTGTAATTTTTTTTTTTTTATATAGAAGAGGGAGGCAGAC
Source organism: Athrips mouffetella (assembly GCA_947532105.1). Classification (NCBI taxonomy): domain Eukaryota; kingdom Metazoa; phylum Arthropoda; class Insecta; order Lepidoptera; family Gelechiidae; genus Athrips; species Athrips mouffetella. Next base: position 14,368,111 of record OX383978.1, read on the forward strand.
GAGCAGGCGGGTCACCTGATGGTAAGTGATCACCGACGCCCATAGACACCTGCAACACCAGGGGGATCACAGGTGCGCTGCCGACCTTTGAGATATTTGTAGGCTCGTTTCTTGAAGGCTGCCTTGTTGTACCCGTTCGGAAATACCTGCGCAGGAAGCTGATTCCACAGTGCGGTCGTACGTGGTAAGAAGTTTCTTGTAAAACGTACGGTGGAAGATTGCCAGTTATCTAAGTGGTAAGGATGAAATTTTAACTTCTGGCGAGTGGTGCGGTGGTGAAATTCTGCAGCAGGTATTAGCTCGAACAATTCTTCAGAGCACTCCCCATGATACACGCGATAAAGGATGCATAGAGATGCAACATCTCTCCGCAGTGCTAGATGGTCAAGACGGCCGGTGAGGACATCGTCGCCAATGATTCGGATCGCTCGACGTTGAACGCGGTCAAGAGGAAGGAGCTGATACTGAGGCGCCCCGGCCCAAAGGTGGCAACAGTACTCCATATGTGGCCTAACTTGAGCCTTATAAAGTTGAAGGCGATGTGCCGGTGTGAAGTACCGTCTTGCTCTACCAAGGACACCCAGTTTTTTAGAGGCCATTTTGGCCTTGTCCTCCAAATGACCGCGAAATTGGATATATCGACGCCGAGAATCCCAATACTCGGCTTTGCAACAAAGGAAGTGCCCTGAAACAGAGGAGATGCAACAAAGGGGTTTTTCTTTGCGGAAAACGCGCAAACTTGCGTCTTTTTGGGGTTGAATTGTACCAAGTTGCAAAGACCCCAATTCGAAACAAGGTCTAATTTAGTTTCGATTTCAGACACAAGTTTGTTCCGACACTCGCTGACAAATGCCTGAGAAAGGTTAGCGTGGCCGTGGTATGACTCATCCACCGTACTGTCGTCTGCATAGCAATGAATGCCACTAGTTAGTAACATATCATTGATATGCAGAAGAAACAGCGTAGGTGATAGCACACAGCCTTGTGGGACACCAGAATTCACAGGCTTAGATTCGGAGCACGAACCGTCGACAACGACCTTGATGCTGCGTTCCGTAAGAAAGCTGGAGACCCATTTGCACAGTTTTTCAGGCAGCCCATAGGAAGGAAGCTTCGAGAGAAGCGCTTTGTGCCAGACCCGATCGAAAGCTTTCGCCATGTCCAAACTGACCGCTAAGGCCTCCCCCTTGCTTTCAACCGCTTCCGCCCACTGGTGGGTCAAGTAGACCAGAATGTTGCCAGCAGAACGACCCTGACGAAATCCATACTGGCGATCACTGATGAGCTGGTGCTCCTCTAGGTGCCGTAGGAGCTGGCGGTTAATAATGGACTCCATAATTTTAGAAAGCAAGGAGGTGATGGCTATAGGCCTGTAGTTACATGGATCAGAGCGATCACCTTTCTTAGGGATCGTTGCACTATGGTAGTCTTCCATGAGGTCGGGACTGAGCCAGTGGTGTAGGAGTGTCGGAAAAGACGCGTTAGAACCGGTGCCAACTCACGTGCGCATGTTTTCAGTACTAAGGGGGGGATACCGTCAGGCCCACTGGACTTGTGAATGTCTAAGGAGAGAAGTGCTTTACGTACAGCTTTCTGGGAAAACTGGATATCCATCATAGCACTCTCGCACCGCGGGATGATCGGCGGTTGCTTCTCCTTGTCGTCCAGGGTGGAGTTAGATGCAAAAAGGATGCCCAGTAGATCGGCTTTTTCTTTTGCATCATGGGCAAACGAATCATCTCCCCTGCGCAGTGGTGGAAAAGATGGTTGACAAAAGTTGCCTTCGACAGCCTTGGCGAGAGACCAGAATGCACGCGTTCCCGAGGGAAGCCGAGCTAGTCTCTCGCCAATCCTGCCGATGTGCTCTGCCTTTGCTATGGTCATAGCTCTTTTGAGGAATCTGGAGGCATAGTTATACTCCTTTTTAAAGAGATTCACTACTAACTAAATCTACTATAGTTAAAAACTTACTGTGCTAGACATTTTAATTCCGACTCGCACTTGACCAGTTTTTATTTTTTGTTGTTATTTTATAGCTTATGCCGACATCACTTATAGATTGTATAAAAATATTTAAAAAATACGTTATCCTTTCATTCATTATTTAAGAGCCATGCTCTTGTCGGTGTAGCTTTCTCCATCTGTCTCTGTCTTGTATTAGGTTTTTCAGTTCTCCGTAAGTATTTACCCCCGCCCTCTCTTTCATCCCTTTGGCAGTACTCTATTCTAGGCCGGCCGCGGCCTCTTCTTCCTTCCACTTTTCCTTCCACAATAGTTTTTATAAATGTGTCGTGCCTGATGATGTGACCAAACATTTTTCCTCTTCGGTTTTCTATTACATTTATAATTTCTCTATTTTGATTCATTCCATCCAATACTTCCTTATTCGTCCTTTTCTCTGTCCAGCTTATTTTCTCCATTCGCCTCCAACACCACATTTCGAATGCCTCTAATCTTTCTTTGTCTCTCTTAGTTAATGTCCACGTTTCACAAGCATACAACGCTGTGCTCCAAACATATGCCTTAATAAATCGTTTCCTAAGGTTTAGAGATGTTTTTGAAGTAAACAGTTGTTTCTTATTTTGGAATTTCTGTTTGGCAATAGCAATTCTAGTTTTGATGTCATCTGTACATTTAGAATCTTCTGTTATTAAGCTGCCTAGGTATCTGAATTTTTGTACTTGTTCTATAGGAGTATTTTTAATTTTGATGGTGTTGATTTTGATAGGATGTTTTGCTGTTACTAGGATTTTGGTTTTGTTTTTGTTAATACTCAGTTGAAATTTAGTGAAGGTGGTGTCCATAGTCTCGAGTAGGGATTCAAGTTGGTTTCTATTTTCGGTTACCATAGCTATGTCGTCTGCAAACCTAATGAACACTATCCTTTCTCCATTAAAAGATACACCTTATCCTAAAATTGAAAAAAAAAAACAGTAAAAAATAAGTGCTCTTTTTTAGGGTTCCGTACCCGAAGGGTGAAAAACGGAATCCTATTAATATGTCTCCAATGTCTGTTGAAATTTTCATAGATTATGTACTTCTCTGTTGCCGCTATAACAACAAATCCTAAATATAAAAAAACCGGCCAAGTGCGAGTCGGACTCGCGTTCTAAGGGTTCCGTACCTATCTACCATATGATATACTAAAAGCTTTTGCTCTTTGATTTTAAAAACTCCGCGACCATCCAACTTGACTCCTCTTTTATAGAAAAGTTCTTGAAACGGGAGCTCACCTTAATTGGTTTCTATTAGTTGTGAGAAAAATTGAAATTGTTAATGATTTTAGACTTTTCCCTTTATTTGTACTGTGAGACCTAGTTTCTTGCCAAATTTCATAATTTTAGGTCAACGGGAAGTACCCTGTAGGTTTTGCTTTTTTGCATAAATGTATGGAGATGAGGACATAAAAAGCCATATCTTTTGACAGCGTCGTTGTAAAAAATTGTAATTTTCAGGTCTTATGTGGTTCATAGACCTTAATATACTTTATCAATTTCAACCTGATACCTCTTCTCGTTCGTGAGAAAAAGGGTTTTGACAGACAGACAGACAGACGGACAACAAAGTGATCCTATAAGGGTTCCGTTTTTTTATTTTGAGGTACGGAACCCTAAAAACAACAAATAATAAAAACTGGTCAAGTGCGAGTTGGACTCGCGTGCATTTAATACACTTGTGCGTGACTACGCGTCCATAACTTAGTTAGACGGTATTTTTACCTTAGTAATACGGAACCCTCGGTGTGCGAATCTGACTCGCACTTGGCCGGTATTTTAATTTTCTTTTTAAATTTGGAAAATTAGATTTTTCTTTGAATTACATTGCAGTAATTTATTGAAATAGATAGGTACTTGCTAGTGACTGGATATTATTATTATTATTTTATATTATAACAAAAACATCTTACTGTGCATCGACCGCTGATCATAGAGTTCAAACCCTCCAGGCGCTTCATTTCTTCTTTAGGGCAAGATTACTTTTCTTAAGAAAAAGTATTTTTAGGGTTCCGTACCTCAAAAGAAAAAAACGGAACCCTTATAGGATTACTTTGTTGTCCGTCTGTCTGTCTGTCTGTCTGTCAAGATCCTTTATCTCACGAACGGGTAAAGGTATCAGGTTGAAATTAATACCATATGTTAAGGTCCATGAACCACACAAGATCTGAAAATTTAAATTTTTTACAACGACGCAATCAAAAGATATGGCTTTTTATGTCCTCATCTCCATACATTTATGCAAAAAAGGAAAACCTACAGGGTACTTTCCGTTGACCTAAAATTATGAAATTTGGCAAGAAGCTAGGTCTCACAGTACAAATAAAGGGAAAAGTCTGAAATCATTAAATATTACAACTTTACTCACAACTAATGGTAACCAATTGTGGTGAGCTCCCGTTTCAAGAACATTCATATAAGAGAGGGGTCAAGTTGGATGGTCGCGGAGGCGATTTTTGTTTTAGTTCTATTTTAAAAACGAGAACACTTACCAACTTGAAATATGGTGTGTTTATAGTTCATAAGCTATAAAATAACAACAAATAATAAAATTTGGTCAAGCGCGTGTCAGACTCAAAAATCTAGCACATTGACTTACTGAAATTTCAACTAATACAATTATGATTATGTGGTGGTACGGAACCGTCAGTGCGCGAGTCCGACTCGCACTTGGCCGGTTTTTTTTATATTTCTCATGCAATCGATTAGTGATGTAGAATCACCCCTTAGAAGGATCATCGTACTTTTTTTTAGGGCAGAAAGGAACATATTCATTGCCTATCAAAGATTAAAAAAAACTAGTCAAGTACGAGTCGAATTTTATAAGCAATAAAGTCCATTTTTAGGACCGCAAAACTAAGTATGTTTGTAAAGGTTTTTTGCAGATTTCGAAAAACTATCTTATTTAGGGTTCCGTTTTTAAAATTTTGGTTCGGAACCCTAAAAAACATTGCTCTAAAGGCATAATCCAGGGAGGAAATAGGAGTATTCATACAGTTGTATGGAAGTAATGCAGCTAGGATACGCTCTCTAATGTATTTACTACTTTTTATTGAGAAATAATATAATGCACATCAAAATTTAACTGTGCATAAAAAATAATTACTACTATGCATCAAAAAGTTTTAGGTTCTTTAGCCCAACCTAACCTGCCGCGGCAGAGCGGCCGGAGAGTGCCAGAAAGAAATTAGTGGGTAAGAAAGTTTTATTTAGTTGCACGTTGTTTGTGAAAAAGAAGAAGTCTGTTTAATTAACACCCGTTTTTATTTTGTAGTCATTTTATTTACACTTTCTAAAAGAAGTTTTTAAAATATGAACCTCAGTAAAAATATACGTTATCACTTATATCAAAGAAAAAGCTTAATTTCTGTGTCCAAAAGTTATCAAAGAAGGCAACACGCACACCGCAACACGCCGTGAATTGTTTTATGAACGTAATTTTGTGCAGATCTTTTTACTGGAAGTGTTAAATTTTTTTTTACGGGATGTAACGAAAATACCGGATAACCGGTATTGGAACTACATTAATACCGAAAATCCCGGGATTGCAAAAAGAGTCCGATATTTAATTACCCCTAGTTTCAATGTCTAGATATTTCGTGAATTCCTCGAACGTTTTTGATAAACAAAAATTTTGCCAGTAAGAAATAATAAATGTACTCGTATTATCAAAATCTGTTAAATTTGTTAAAATGTATCCTTAGAAAGTTTGCCAGTAACTAATCAAATTTGATATTTCACATATGGATCCGCTTGTGATGTGCGAATTTGTATGTAGTTACAGAATAGCACGGTGCCTGACTAGTAATTAATTTAATTAGTTATAAAATGAAGTGCAAATTGCTCTTTTATCTCTTAGATTTTACATAACTACAAAAAGCCCTATTTACATTTGAACAACGATCTAAATTAAGCAAGCCTTTATTGAACCAACATATCGGTATCTTTAGTACCGCTTTTGTATTATTTTATGACAGATATGATATACTAGCTGTTGCCCGCGGCTTCGCTTCGCAATGAGATATTTTCCCGTCACTTCGGGGTAATTTTAAACTAAGGAGAAACAGGACTAACCTTGCGCAAATCAATGAGTATAATTCAAGATCCAGCTGAATTTTATATAATACACAGACGTTACTCATAAATTACTCAGAACAAAGGAACTTAGCATCAGTATCCTAACAAATGTAAAGAGAGAGATGAGAGACACCTTTATGTAATATTTCAAAACAGAGCCAATTCGCAGAAGTAATTGAGAAAAAATAAAAGCCTCTTCCTCTCTCTCCCCCCTTCCTCTCCCCCTCCCACTCCCTCTGTCTCTTCCCCTCCCCCTCCTCTCTCTGCCCCTGCCCCTCCCTCTCCCCCTTCCGCTCCGTCTCCCTCTCCCTCTTCCTCTACCTGTACCTGTGCCTGTAACTGTACCTCTCTACCTCTGTATGTCTTTACCGCTCTACCTTTCTACCGCTCTACCTCTGTACCTCTCTACCTCTATACCTCTCTACATCTCTACCTCTCTACCTCTCTACCTCTCTACCTCTCTACCTCTCTACCTCTCTACCTCTCTACCTCTCTACCTCTCTACCTCTCTACCTCTCTACCTCTCTACCTCTCTACCTCTCTACCTCTCTACCTCTCTACCTCTCTACCTCTCTACCCCTCTACCTCTCAACATCTCTACCTCTCTACATCTCTACCTCTCTACCTCTCTACCTCTACCTCTCCCCCTCCCTCTCCCTCACCCCCTTCTCCTCCCCTCATTCTCCCTCTCCCTCTACCTGTACCTCTCTACCTCTACCTCTCCCTATCCCTGCCCCTATCCCTACCCCTAACACCAATTTAACCGCTATTCCTAACATAGAAACGACACCCATATTTATTTTTAGACATTTCAAACCTATCGCACCCCAACCCCATTTCCAGGAGGTGATGGTATTTCACGTCCACCACGTTGGATTTCAAAGTTGTTGTAGCTTTCGTAATCGGCGACACGATAAACCATACAAACGACACCCATATTGATTTTTAGACATTTCAAACCTATCGCACCCCAACTCCATCCTCAGGGGGATGATGGTATTTCACGTCCACCACGTTGGATTTCAAAATTGTTGTAGTTTTCGTAATCAGCGACCCGATAAATCATACAAACGACACCCATATTCACATTTCAACCCTTTCGCACCCCAACCCCATCCCAAGGGAATGATGGTATTTAACGTCCACCACGTTGGATTTCAAAATTGTTGTAGTTTTCGTAACCAGCGACCCGATAAACCATACAAACGATACCCATATTGGTTTTTAGACTTTTTCACCCCATTTACCTTTTTTAGGGGTTGAATTTGGGGTGGAATTTCAATAACAGTGATGAACGTTGCATAGAATTACATCATTATTGCCTAAATAATAAATTATGTGGATTTTACTTTAAAAATAAAGAATTTTCAACTTCATCCCCCTTTAATTTTCAAAAACCCTGAGACACGTAAATATTAATTTTTAGTAGTCAGCCTAAATACAAATTTTGAAGATCCTAACTTCAAAACTGACGGACTTTCATACAAAGTTTCATCCCCTATTTTACCCCCTTAGGGGTGGAATTTTGTAAAACCCTTTCTTAGTGCACCCCTAGGCCTCATAAGGAACCTACATGCCAAATTTGGAATCTCTAGACCCAGCGGTTTGGGCTGTGCGTTGATGTGTCAGTCAGTCAGTCAGTCACCTTCTTCTTTTATATATAGAACTTTAAGTGGTAGGACTGGTAGGGCTTTTGTCCAAGTCCGTCTGGAGAAGTACAACCCCCTCGCCTAATTCTGCCATAAAGCAGCAGTGTTTACATTGCTGTGTTTCGGTTCGTATGTTAAGCGAGCCAGTCAAATTACTGACACTGTATTGAGAAATAGCATCATAGTTCTCAGGGCGCCTTTCTGCCTTATTAGTGTCAAATTAGGCCACTAAAAAGTCAGTGGGTTTTATGGGTGGTTATTGTGACTACGTACGACCAGGTGGCCCACCTGCTTTTGTATCTACTTTTAACAAAAAAAAAAAACCGGCCAAGTGCGAGTCGGACTCGCGCACTGAGGGTTCCGTACCACCACATAAACATAATTGTATTAGTTGAAATTTCAGTAAGTTAATGTGCTAGATTTTTTGAGTCCGACACGCGCTTGACCAAATTTTATTATTTGTTGTTATTTTATAGCTTATGCACTATAAACATACTAATTTTCAAGTTTGTAAGTGTTCCCGTTTCTAAAAAGAACTAAAACAAAAATCGCCTCAGCGACCATCCCACTTGACCCCCTCTCTTATATGAATGTTGTTGAAACGGGAGCTCACCACAATTGGTTACCATTAGTTGTGAGAAAAGTTGTAATTTTTAATGATTTCAGACTTTTCCCATTATTTGTACTGTGAGACCTAGCTTCTTGCCAAATTTCATAATTTTAGGTCAACGGGAAGTACCCTGTAGGTTTTGCATTTTTGAATAAATGTATGGAGATGAGGACATAAAATGCCATATCTTTTGATTGCGTCGTTGTAAAAAATTAAAATTTTCAGATCTTGTGTGGTTTATGGATCCTAATATATGGTATTAATTTCAACCTGATACCTTTACCCTTTCGTGAGATAAAGGGTCTTGACAGACAGACAGACGGACAACAAAGTGATCCTATAAGGGTTCCGTTTTTTTCTTTTGAGGTACGGAACCCTAAAAAAAAAGATAATTCATGCAAATATAGTAACTACCACTAACATCGATCTCAAAAACTACAATTTCGAAAGATCGAAATATAACTCAGAAAAAGATGGACATTATCTAATAAACAGAAGTAAAAAACAGTTTCAAGCCACTTCCAGTAGGTCTGTAACTCTATGTTCCGGTATTAAATTATGCAGAAGCTGGTAATTCCGGAGGCTTCTGTTTTCAGCGACCGTCTGCTGAAAAATTATAGCTGTTTATTTAATTCTTTCCTGTAAATTACGGCTTTTGCCAAAAATTACCAAGAGCGGAAGAATTCTTCACAAGCCACAGATGACAATTCTTGTGTCGTAGTTGTGGGTAAGTAATTGTAAATTCTAGAAAAGTAGGAATTATGGAGAAAAGGAAACTTTGAGTTTTAGAAAATTATTCAAAGAGTGGTTATGGCTGAAGAGTGAGGTCGTATACTAAGGTGTCCGACGAAGATTTTGTCGATTTTTTTAAGATGTACGGTATCGAGAAAAATCCGTGCATATCATATAGAAAAAAAACCGGTCAAGTGCGAGTCGGACTCGCGCGCTGATGGTTCCGACATAGCTATAATATTTTCGGATGCAATAAAGTCCAAATTTAAGTTTGCTTGAAAAGGTTTTTTTGCAGGTTTTTAAAAAACTGTGCAACTTAGAAAGACCGTTCGATTTTTCCTGTAATATTTACATACACTTCAATCGACTTCGGAGGTAAAAAGAATGGTATTTTTTTTTGTCATTTTTCATCATAACGTGAAAACGAAGAGTAATTTTGCCCTCTTTATTTGTGCCCCCCGCCCAAAACTATTTGAAATTTCAAGTCAATATGAGTGGTTGCTGAGATATACAGGTGTGACAGAGAGACAGACAGACGAAGTCGCACCATAAGGGGTCCTTTTTTACCATTTTGGTTAGGAACCCAAAAATACACGATACTCCGACATTTTCCGAATTTTTGTAAGTGTCCCACGGATGTTCTTCAACATCTTCAACAAAATTATTACTAAACCTAAAATTTTTTAGCATGGCAAACGCTTACCAACATTTTTGCAGCCATAGAACCAAACAAACTACCACGAACCAGACGAACCAGAGTAAATTTGACCGAAAAAATAACATTGTTTTACAAACTAGCTGCAAAATGTGTTGGTAAGTTGGTAAAATGTTTTGCCATGCTAAAAAGTTTTAGGTATAGGCCTTGGACGAATAATAGTATAGGCGTATCTAAAGACCTCATGAATTAGGTTCGTATTTTTATTCGAGTTAGATAAGATATTGACGCTTACTGTGCTTTGACCCTATCATTGTATAAAAACCGGCCAAGTGCGAGTCTGACTCGCGCACTGAGGGTTCCGTACCACCACATAAACATAATTGTATTAGTTGAAATTTCAGTAAGTTAATGTGCTAGATTTTCGAGTCCGACACGCGCTTCACCAAATTTTATTATTATTTTATAGTGTTACCAATTTTCAAGTTTGTAAGTGTTCCCGTTTTTAAATAGAACTAAAACAAAAATCGCCTCAGCGACCATCCAACTTGACCCCTCTTTTATATGAATGTTCTTGAAACGGGAGCTCACCACAATTGGTTATCATTTGTTGTGAGAAAAGTTGTAATATTTAATGATTTCAGACTTTTCCCATTATTTGTACTGTGAGACCTAGCTTCTTGCCAAATTTCATAATTTTAGGTCAACGGGAAGTACCCTGTAGGTTTTGCATTTTTGAATAAATGTATGGAGATGAAGACATAAAATGCCATATCTTTTGATTACGTCGTTGTAAAAAATTGAAATTTTCTGATCTTGTGTGGTTCATGGATTCTAATATGTGGTATTAATTTAAACCTGGTACCTTTACCCGTTCTTAAGATAAAGGGTCTTGACAGACAGACAGACAGACAGACAGACAGACGGACAACAAAGTGATCCTATAAGGGTTCCGTTTTTATCTTTTGATGTACGGAACCCTAAAAAGTATAGAAGAAAACAGACTGGCCTGTTAAGTGTGCCTATGAGTGTATATTCATACAAAGATTTTGTTTATAATTCTCAATGCTCTCTTTCTTATCTCTCAAATTATAAAAGCAAATTTTTTCAAGCATCATTAAAAATGAGGAAGTAGCCAAAAAACCGACCAACAATAAGAATAATTAAAAGTTTTAATTGCGTGCGCCTGTCATTAACATATAATTCTGAGAGTGTTGATTTGGGTGTTGTCGAATCTTTGTGAAAATAATTAAAAAGAAATGTGTTTCAGAAAATTTGTAAAGTTCAAATAACTTTACTAGGTACAGAACGTAAAATGTATTTTTTCGCACAGTTTTTACGAAGTAAAATAGATGTGAAAGTTTCAAACAAGCTGAATGTGAAGGTGACGTTTTGAGAACGTGACATTTTGCGCCGGGAGGAATGAAATAATGTTACTCAATGAAAGGAGGCGTTTCAAATTACTGGACTTCAGCCACATCTACATTCTTGTCTATTCATGTTAGTCAAATCTATCTAAATAAATTTCTAGTGCTATGATTTTTTTATTATTTCGGCGTAATTATGTATTTAAACGGATAAACTCACGTTTTACAATGAAGGCATAGGAACGAACGAATAGTGGTTTAGGGGTAAAATATATCGGCATAATGTTATGTAACTAACAGTCTGATTTTCGTACGTCATGGACAAATCCATCGAATAATTTGAATTTGAAAATGGAATGTTAATAGTTGAAGGAAGAACAGATGTTGCGGGATATGGATCTCGAAAACTCCTCGCCAAAGTGTATTATACTATGCTCCTCGCAGTCTTACCTTAGACCGCCCTCTGACGCGCTTGCCATTGTTCAGACGAAGCCAGGCGTCCCACCGGTGTCTATACACGGAGATAGTATTCCAGTGGCCCAGACGGACTGGCTCTGGGGACCTGAGGATGCCAGCGCCACTACCGCAGTCAAATCTGAACAAAAGAACAACTCTTTTAAAAAAACAAATGGAGAAAAAATTCCCTGAAAGTACATACGTCACCGTATACTATAGGATAGGGTGCTTCCAGAGGTTTCATAATCAAGTAAGTTTCTTCGAGTACATTATTTGGACCATAATACTGAACAAAATGCATAAAGAACGTAATGCGCTATCAGCTGATGCAGTTTCCATGGGACGACGTTAAAACTTTTTTATTATTATTATGGAAAGTTGTTCACTTCAGGGGGGTGATCGTGGTAATTTGAACGCAGTTTTTTTTTAATAATAATAATCATTCATAACCCAATTATGATGTCTAAGATTACATTACAGTCATTTTTCTCCATTTTTTTCTCATTTTTCTCTTGTTGATTAGGAAGCACCCTGAAACGTCCACTACATGACAGGAAGCTGTCTCAAATAATTCCCGCAAAAACGCATGGTACTATTTGAGGTATTACTTTAGTCACCAAGCTTGTTAGTGTTGCGGCTGGCACCTTGGATCGCAGTTGTTGGTGGCTGCAGTATGTAAGATGGTACGATACACAGAAGGACGCTGCTGCCTATCTTCCCGTTCATAGTCCCTTAATCGCCTTTTACGACACCTACGGGTAGAGACAGGTTGGTACTATTCTTTGCTGTCACCACTTAGGGTACCCTATATAGGTAAGAGTATTATCTACCACACCATGGCCAAATTTGTTTAAAATTAAGGTGCACATAAAAATATCCTGAACTAGATTTGTTTGCTGACAGGTGGTGTCATATTAATAGAACATTTTTATCCTTTTGTGAGAGTATTTAGATTTAAATGATGTTATTGTTATTTTATTTAAGTTTACCAGCGCTTTGGGTAACTGTAATGCTGAGTGAATTTTGTTTGTATCAATAAATAAATAAAAAACTTTAATGTCAAAGAATGGGACAGTTCTAGATATTAAATAGTAACAAATTCGGCTTTCTGCAATCTACTAGATAAATTAAGGCTAAATGCAAAACTTTTATAATTCTAAATCTATTGGGAATCCGCAAAAAAACCTTCGTACAAAATGATTCATTATTTTACAAATTATTAAGTTGTCGCCTTCCAAATAAGCTCTTGAAAGGTTATACTAGAATTTATTATATTCATAAGGGAACTTTCTAACCAAATCTACGAAGATACAGAAAGCCGATTTACAATACAGTAATCTCTCATACCTATCCAATAATTCAAAGGGTCTTTTGTCAAATCCAGTTTAATCCGGTATGCCGAAAATGTGATTGATTAAACCCCCTGTTCGCTGATTTCCATTTTCATTACACATTTCCATCGTGGCGCATACCGAGTCAAATTCACGTGAAATTGAATCCCCAGTTCATAATGTAGAGAGTGGCCGAGTGACCGCTCGATGGATTCACTAGAGGGGGCTGGTAGCTGCTATAGCCTCCGGCGTGCAAGTTCAACTGTGACGGTTATTTGCTGTGCATGGGTCGACAGAGCGCTCGTAGGAATTACTAGATGCCTGCTACACACAGCCTCCGTATCGTAAGTCTAACCGTCACTGTTATTTACTGTGCATATGGCTGGTAGCTGCTACATACAGCCTCCGTAGCGTAATTCTAACCGTCACTGTTATTTACTGTGCATAGTCCCGTCACCGCTCGAAATAATTACTAGATGGCTGGTAGCTGCTACATATAGCGTCTGGCGTGCAATTCCGACTGTGACGGTTATTTACTGTGCATGGGTCGAGAGACCGCTCGAAGGAATTACTAGATGGCTGGTAGCTGCTACATACAGCCTCCGGCGTGCAAGTCCGACTGTGACTGTTATTTACTGTGCATAGGTCGAGAGACCGCTCTAAGGAATTACTAGATGGCTGGTAGCTGCTACATACAGCCTCCGGCGTGCAAGTCCGACTGTGACAGTTATTTGCTGTGCATGGGTCGAGAGACCGCTCGAAAGAATCACTAGATGGCTGGTAGCTGCTACATACAGCCTCCGGCTTGCAAGTCCAACTGTGACGGTTATTTACTGTGCATAGGTCGAGAGACCGCTCGAAGGAATTACTAGATGGCTGGTAGCTGCTACATACAGACTCTGACGTGCAAGTCCGACTGCGACAGTTATTTGCTGTGCATGGGTCGACAGACCGCTCGAAGGAATCACTAGATGGCTGGTAGCTGCTACATACAGCCTCCGGCGTGCAAGTCCGACTGTGACAGTTATTAGCTGTGCATAGGTCGAGAGACCGCTCGTAGGAATCACTAGATGGCTGGTAGCTGCTACATACAGCCTCCGGCGTGCAAGTCCGACTGTGACGGTTATTTACTGTGCATAGGTCGAGAGACCACTCGAGGGAATTACTAGAAGGCTGGTAACTGCTACATACAGCCTCCGGCGTGCAAGTCCGACTGTGACAGTTATTTGCTGTGCATGGGTCGACAGTCCACTCGAAGGAATTACTAGATGGCTGGTAGCTGCTACATACAGCCTCTGCGTGCAAGTCCGACTGTGACAGTTATTTGCTGTGCATAGGTCGAGAGACCGCTCGAAGGAATCACTAGGTGGCTGGTAGCTGCTACATACAGCCTTCGGCGTGCAAGTCCGACTGTGACGGTTATTTACTGTGCATAGGTCGAGAGACCGCTCGAAAGAATCACTAGATGGCTGGTAGCTGCTACATACAGCCTCCGGAGTGCAAGTACAACTGTGACTGTTATTTACTATGCCTTGGTCGAGTAACCATTCGAAGAAATTACGAGATGGTTGGGAGCTGCTACATATAGCCCCCGGAGTGCAAGCTCAACTGTGACTGTTATATACAGTGCCTGAATCGAGTAACCGGTCGAAGGAGTTACTAGATCGCTAGTAGCTGCTACATAAAGCCTCCGGAGTGCAAGGCCTGATGTAACGGTTATTTACTTTACATGGGTAATGTAGAGGTCAAACCCAACGCTACTTTACGATAAATTGGTCACTTACAGGAATAGCTGCCATTTCACAAATTAATTTTTGATGTGATCTCTGCCTACCCCGACGGGAAAGAGGCGTCATATTATGATTGTATTTTTAACAGTTTCCTTTGGTTTTACCCGGGTCAGCTCTAGTGATACCCGGGTCGGGAACTAATTGTCTCGTTGCAAAACCGGACGTGTTGCAATGAACAACTACTAGCTGAATGCGGTATTCAAATGACTTTCGTATAAGAACAGGTTTGCACTTACTGCCTGCTAAGGTACGCACCGCAGCAAGCAAGTGGTAACAAAACTAGTATAAGCTGAACCAGCGCTACCTAATCCTAAACCAGGGACCCGAAGAGCGAGACATTATGAAAGTAGATAAATAGTAACTCTCGTACTTTGTAATTTTTTTTTTGTGGAAAATGTAGATTTAATGCATCGCTTTAAAAATATAAAATTTCGTGAGCATAAATGAAAAAATAAATGCTTGTATTATATTACTACAGTCAAAATAATGTTTCTGCTTGTGGCACATAGAAGAACTACAGACATAGGTATAATCCGACTTTCGCTAATGTATGAGTAGACCTACGTTTTGATAATGAGCCCCATTTACGCAACTTTGAACAGTGATGTTTACAAGAGAATATAGGTATTTAAGCTTGGCATGGCTTCCTGTTACCGGGTACCGAATCGCAAACAAATCCTATATCTTCACATGTATATGAACATAGAATGCCTACTCCCATTTATATCCGGATTGGGAACTAACAAAGCTAATGAACCGGTCAGACCCGGGTACAAAGCGGAAATATGCACCATGTGCTGAATGGGCACAATTTTACCCTGCATAACTAGCATTTTTTGTTTGATACAGATTACAAATAGCATTGAAAAATATATGAATTGACTTAGGTATTTACAAGAGAAACTTCAAAGTGGTACCACTAGTACAGTTTCTCTTAGTTAATTTCTGATTTAACCGGATCCGGAATCTATGGGACGTGAATGGTACTGATTAGAGGATTAAGGCCGAAACGCAAACTTTTAGCACATAAACAATGGCCGTCAGTTTTAAACACTACCTACTGACGAAACGAACAAGGCTTTTGTGTAATTTAAGCTGAACCAGTGCTACGCTACAAATACCTGAAACCATAAGGCCTGCCACCTGCTAAAGGTCAAAGTGTTACCACTGACGTGCGGCTGACTGTAGGTGAGGACCCTTATTTTCAAACAATTAAGCCCACATTGTCCTAACCTGATTAGCTTAACCTAAACAAACAAGGTACAGACTCACTAAGTGTTTTCGTTTCCATTTTATATGTACCTAGTGGTTTTTAGTTACCGTGTTTTGATGGCCTTACAAATTCTAGCCAGAAGCTCTGAAGTTCTTGTGTCACAAGCGGACACTGAGTTTGCCCGCCTCATCGAAGAATTATCTTTTTTTAGGGTTCCGTACCTCAAAAGAAAAAAACGGAACCCTTATAGGATCACTTTGTTGTCCGTCTGTCTGTCTGTCTGTCTGTCTGTCAAGACCCTTTATCTCACGAACGGGTAAATGTATCAGGTTGAAACTAATACCATATATTAGGATCCATGAAACACACAAGATCTGAAAATTTCAATTTTTTACAACGACGCAATCAAAAGATATGGCATTTTATGTCCTCATCTCCATACATTTATTCAAAAATGCAAAACCTACAGGGTACTTCCCGTTGACCTAAAATTATGAAATTTGGCAAGAAGCTAGGTCTCACAGTACAAATAATGGGAAAAGTCTGAAATCATTAAATATTTCAACTTTTCTCCCAACTAATGGTAACCAATTGTGGTGAGCTCCCGTTTCAAGAACTTTCATATAAGAGAGGGGTCAAGTTGGATGGTCGCTGAGGCGATTTTTGTTTTAGTTCTATTTTAAAAACGGGAACACTTACACTTAAAACTTTATAGTGCATAAGCTATAAAATAACAACAAATATTAAAATTTGGTCAAGCGCGTGTCGGACTCAAAAAATCTAGCACATTAACTTACTGAAATTTCAACTAATACAATTATGTTTATGTGGTGGTACGGAACCCTCAGTGCGCGAGTCCGACTCGCACTTGGCCGGTTTTTTTTTGTATGAGAAGAACAATCAGAACTAGACCATGAGCAATTCGACTTTTGTATGTGTCGTCCTGCGTGGTGCGTTGGTAGTGCAGCTGCTTGCTGCGCTTAAACGTTCGGGTTCATTTCTCAGTTGGGAAAAAGTATCCGAATGTTGAGTTCCGATTATTTGTTCCTAAGTGTGGGTATGTGCTTGTCTTCCGCGGTGCAGGATTTTACTAGTAGCGCTGTAGAGGACAACCAATGTTTTTGTTGCGATTTCCAGACAAAACTAGAGATAACTAAAAAAATGTATCATAGTTCAATGCAATATTCTTTACAAACAGCCGTTCCACAATACGACTACTACAGATGAACAGGACAAAACTTTGTATTGCAGTAACAAAAAAATTGCTCTCAACAAACACTACTACACCTTAGGCATGACAGACGGCCCTTAATGCAGAGCTTTTAAGGAAGCGCACGAAAACACTGAAAACGTGATTTTGGAGTGCAAAGTAATTAACGCAGAGAAAACACACTTGGAGCAGACATAACATTGACCAAATACCTAACAAACTGAAAACAACTGACCGAGTTTTGGCAACAGTTAGGGTGGCTAAATTGACGGCCACTTAGGTCCACGCACAATGGTCTACACTGGACCAAGTGCCTTAACCTTATACATACCTTTATATATACATACAGCGCGTAACGGAAAGATTTGATAATACTAAAGGGGAATCTGCCCATGAAACTGAACAAAATTTCCCAAGGAACAGGTCATAGAACAAAATAAATTTTTGACCTCCCATAGAAACTGCATCAGCTGATAGCGCATTTTGTATGGGAGGTCAAATTTGGTTTTTCGTATTTCGACATATGCTTCTTGGAAAAATTTGTTCAGTTTCATGGGCAGATACACACCCTTCAGTATTATCATACCTTTCCGGTACGCGCAGTATAACTTGGTACTTATTAGAATATTATGAAGAGGCTAATTGAATCGTGTTTTTTTTTTATATTACCCCATAGGACTTGAACCAATGATAGCCGTGGAGATCCCAAAGCTCTCAGATGGGCAGTAAAATAAAATATACATCAGATCGTGTCGTTTCAGCTAGGTCGCAAATTTTATAGCCCATTTCGCAAATAAAGTGTTTGTAATCCCCCCGGTCGGGAAGTTTTTAATGTTCGAACGTTTAGCAAGTAAAAGAAATTACAACAGATTATAACTGGCGTTTAAGATAGCGATCTTGTAAAAGACCTTTTTATTACTTGTTTTTTGATTGGATGAATATCTCATAGAAAGTATTTTGGCAAGAACGATTTGAAAAATGGTTTTTCAAGTAACACAAAACTCTGGAAAGTACTGTAGTGATCCTCCTCGCAAGCCCGCTTTAGCTGCACTGGCTGGGAAATGTTTCCAAAATTGATTTGAATTTGAATATTTTATGAAGATTGACGTCACGTTTCAAACGATTGCCAGTCAGCTAGGGCAGGCGCCCTTGGCTGGGCATGGACGTTGATATTATCTCAAAGTTTTAAATTATATTTAAAACAAATAATAACAATTTCGTTTACATACATTCAGAAAATACTTTACCATTTAACATTTCCATACTTTCACGTTTCGGTCTCACCCGTAAGCGCAGGCGTCAGGGAATATAATCACAATAATCAGTCTTTGACACCTATTATTCAAGAAGGAAGCAAGGGAAGTATGTCAAGATCGTAGCAGGTGGAGAACTGTGGTCTCTGCCTACCCCGACGGGAACAAGGCGTGATGTTATGTATGTATGTATTCAAGAAGGCTCAAATTACCTTGTGTAAGATATCCCCATTATCCTCGAATTTGGCCACATGAACTACATTTCGTGTGGCGTCTATTAATTCTTGCTGCGTGCAGGTGGATGGAAGCAAGACATAATGTTAGGTGGGCCTCTGTTTGTATCACACCTCACATTTCTACCAGGTAATGGTTATTTGAGAAAACCCACCCCGCAAAACGTGTAGTACAGCGGAGTTCACGAAAGAGTCAGTTTTTTTTTATGAATCAAACTAGCTGGTGCCCGCGACCTCGTCTGCGCAGGTTTATAAATCGTAGCCTAAGCTATATTATTGTAAAGTTTCATTAAAATCCATTCAGTAGTTTCTACGTGAAAGAGAAGTGATCCATCCATTCATCCATACTTACAAACTTTCGCGTTTATAATATTAGTAGGAAGGAAGTAGGATAGGATAAGCAAGCGAGTTTGTGGGCCACCTGATGCCCATTGTCTTATTAGTAGCATAATTGACACTAACAAGACAGCAAAGCGCATTGCCCACTCTGAGAACGAAGATGGTGTGTCTCATGTGCCAGTAATTTCCCTGGTTCCCTAGCCATTGTAAACAAAGGTGTTTTGTAAACAAAATAATAACCTCAAATTCATTTAAAATTTGTTAAAAATGTAGATATTTCTAGATTTCTGTGTGTGTATTGTACCTCGTGTAAGATAAATCTTTTCTTAAAAGAAAAAATATTGTTTATAAAACACCTGACTCTTTCGTGAACTCCGGTATTGTCTGGGGTTGACTATGCTCTTTTATAGTGTTGGTTTTTAGGGTTCCGTACCTCAAAAGGAATAAAAACGGAACCTTTATAAGATCACTTTGCTGTCCGTCTGTATGTCTCTGTCTGTCAAGAATCTTTTTCTCACGAAAAGGTAAAGTTCAAGTTTCTACAACAAAACAATCAAAAGATACGGTCATTTATTAGAGGGGTGGGGGCAGGAGTCCATAGCACAGGGTAACCTAGTTTGGTCTCCTGTCTCCCACATGTACAAGTACTTTCTATTTTTACATTACCTTTAAGATTGTGTTACTTACTACTTTTGTTACTGTACTTTTTTGTGGGAGAAAATAAATACATTTAAAAAAATACATTTATTTATTTATGTCCTCATCTCCATACATTTATGGACCAAACCAAAACCTACAAGGTACTTCCCGTTGACCTAGAATCATAAAAATGTCTTAAAGCACAACTGAAGAAAAAAGTCTAAAATCATTAAATATTAAAAAAAAAATTGTGAGGTCCCGTTTCAAGTACATTCATTAAAAACGGTTAAGTATGAGTGGACGCGGAGTTTTTTTTTTAATCAAAGGGCAACAAGGTCGTATCACATGGTAGACAGGTATGGAACCCTTAGCACGTGAGTCCGACTCGCACTTGCCTGTTTTTTTTTTTATTGACGGTTCATTTTTGCAGGACGCCACTTCGTGATTTGACAATCTTAAGTGTACCGAACAGCAAAAATATCTTACCTCAATCAAACATGTCCATTCCTTGACAACAGAGCCAGATAGTCGCCATTGTGTCATTGTGTCGTCATTGTGTTCCCCACTTAATAACAGTATGCCACGAGCACGCTCCTGTGTCACGCATAAGCCTTACAATCTTACAGACTGTAAGGCTTAACTGTCCTTCAGTTGTTACTACAAATATCAGAACAGGACCTAGCTCTAGGCTGTTGTATTGTACCACAAGAACTTGATGCAACAGTGGCAACATTTTAAAGATGGTTTTCAATGTTTATTTAGCAAAGTGCGGTTGGCTATACATTATTAAAACCTTGTAGCTTTACAAAACTTTTCGCATGGCGCCACTTTGCTTTTTGTTGACATCGTAAGTATTAAAGTTAAGTATAAACCTTATAAACCTTACCTCAATTCAACATGTCCATTCCTCAACAACAGAGCGAGATAGTCGCCACTCAAGTCATCGTGTTCCCCGGTAAGTAACAGTACGCCGCGAGCACGCTCCGGTCTCACGCGTAAACGCAGGCGTACACGTTTGTACGCCCCGCGGAGAGCGTGCAAAGCGAGCCAAGACGAGCCGGAGAAACGGGGCGTGGAGATTTTTGTATCTGGGAAAGAAAAAATACAATATTAATTTAGTTTTAAGAGGCCGATGAAAAGGTAGTTATGAAATTGGCACACGTGCAGTGCACTCTGATGAGAGTTGAGGATTTTAAGCTGTAAAGTCATCTATTTATTACGTATCCAAAGATTGTAGGGTGTTGGATAATGAATACAGATTTTTTTTTTATCAACAGAATGTGACTACTTACTAACTATTAGCGAACTATGATAAAAATGAATTAAAGTAAGATATAAAGTTTCATCTTACTCATCAAGTTATTATCCATAACAACTATCTGAATCTCATTTTCATTTTCTAGTCCCGGTTTTTGTAAGATAAAATTACGAACTTGAAAGACAAATTTAATAATGATCGTCTCAGGTTTTTTCAACGTAGCGTTTTGCTACGATAACTACGCTGCCGTAGCAAGAATCAATTTATATAAAAAAATGTTTTAATTACAAAAAACCCCGATCGCTGCGTAAGAAACGCCTAATTAAAAGAGAGAAACGAGCACTATTTATTCATTGAATTTGGTTAGCTTTTATAAGGTTAGGTATGGTAAGCTTGAATGGTGTAGGTTAGTTAAGGTACTTGTAGGCGCGAACAAACTTATCGGTTAAACTAATTGGTATCTCAAAAGGGCTGTAACAATTTATATATTTTTTTTTGTAAAGCGAGGTTTTTTGAACGAAAATCGATCCAGCCATAGAATATAATATTTTATTCGCTTGAACAAGAACAAGTGAAGTATATGGAGAAACTTTTGAGTAGCATGCAATATTTACAAATCAATCTGAAGTCAATCGAGTCTAACTATTATATTATTTTAGTTCAATGTTGTCTAATTTACAACTAAAAAATTTTGCCAGTGGATAAAAATTATTATAGATAAACAGTTTTTATTAACCTTAATAGAAAGTTCCTTAAATATTGAGGTAAAGATTAAATACTGCTGTAGAGCCTTTATGGTGTTTTAACCACGAATGCCCTATAATCGGGTAAAATTATTTACATTTTGTATTTTTGTCAAATCGAACGATTTGATTGTTTTGAGTTAGTTCAAAGCCGACCGGCGAGGCTGTAGCATCTCTGATCTGGTCTTCTACCAGCATACGCCGCTTCTCGGCAAAGTCTGTTTGAAATAGTGGCATCGATCCCTTGTAACCGCGAATATTGTTTTAAGTGCTTCGTTCTCAATAAAACAGTTTATTTTTCAGATTTAACATATTTTATTTCAGATAGGAAGTAAGGGCTCTCTCTGAGGGTCTTTACACTACTGTACATACTGTAAGCGTAAGCTGAGACGGAGATGGCGCAGCGCAGCACAGTATTTCTATCAAAGCGAGAGGGAAGACGCGTTTTGCCCTGATTTGCGCTATCTGTGTTTTTTCTTACGCTCACCCGAACAGTTACGTAGATTACGTGTAGCTTTTGGGACAACCTATCAAGATATCTCATATTTCGACTACACATCTCATTTATACATACGGGTGTTTGGTATATGTATGCAAACCTCTAGGGTGGTTACTCTACCCATGAAACTGAACAACTTTCCCTAAGGAACATAGTCACAAATACGAAATAAAAATTTCAACATCCCATAGAAATGGCATCAGCTGATAGCATATTTTGTATCATCACCATCCTAACATCCCATACCCGTGAGATTTGCAGACATATACCAAACACCCTGTATGAATATTTACTATTTTATGACATTAATATATTTATTTATTAATTAATTTTTTTCTTTATTTATTTTGCTTATTTATATCATGCCTTTTATACTCTTTTCATCGATTGTATATCATCATATTTCGTTACTTCCAGTGTTTTGTTTTTCCTTTTTGTGCCTTATATAGTTTCTGCTTCCATATGAATGTAATTTTTAGGGTTCCGATACCAAAATGGTAAAAAAAGAAACCCTTATGGTGCGACTTTGTTTGTCTGTCTGTCACACCTCTATATCTTAGCAACCACTTATGCTATCGACCTGAAATTTGGAACAATTTTAGAATATAGCTGCCCAACTTAATTAGACATGAAAGAATTTTGAAAAAAGTATGATTATTAAAGTTAAGGGGGGCCAAAATAGGGGGGCCAAATTTCAAATTGTCGCTACTAGGTCGAATGGGGTCTTATATGAAATATCTTTACTTGTACCTTCTAAAAAATATTTTTTTTTTTTACGTCTCTTAGTTTTCAAGTTATGATGAAAAATGTCAAAAAAATACCATTCCCCCCTTTATCTCCGAAGTTTGTGAAAGGAAAAATCTGAATTAATTACAGTTGACAGAAGTTTATGTAAACATTACAGCAAAAATAAAACGATCTTTCTAAGTTGCACAGTTTTTTAGAAATCGGCAAATAACCTTTACAAACAAATTTAGTTTTGCGGTCGTGAAAATGGACTTTATTGCTTCCAAAAATACAAAAAGTATATCGGAACCCTAGGCGCGCGAGTCCGACTCGCACTTGACCGGTTTTTTATATGAGTCTTTTGTGCGCAGCTCCTGTTGCTGACTGAAAATCAGTGTTAAAAAATAAAATAAAAAAAATAAAAATTAATACGATAAATAAAAAAATAAACAAAGTTCAAAATGTTTAATAATATCTTGTACTTTATGCTGATGTGTTATTGTATTTTTTAGGTCTTACTATTAGTACTTTTGTTGTACATTTTGTGCTGTGGTGAAATAAATATGTTCTATTCTATTTATACGTCTCACGTTTGGAAAAAATCATTGTCTCTGTTTTAGTGTCTTTACTATTTCTTGAAAATAGCGCCATTCAGAAACCCTACAGCGCCAAATGTGGTACGCTTTGTTTAAGATTAAACAGAGCATAGCACATTCGCCCAGCTACACCTAACTACACGTCACTAGAAACACTTTGGACCTTAAGGCATAGTAATAAGGTTACAAATGTACACACTGTCGTGCAGTTGACCGTACAGACGCAGTAAAGAGATGGGCTTCATCTCTTTACTGTGGAACAGATCAAATTAAGTTTTAAAGTTCTTAGGCTGGTTTTCCACCAGAGCTGTGCGAGGGAGCTAGACTGTGAGCTGGAAAATTTGAACCAATAAGATAGCTCCATTTGACAGCGCATTTCACAAGCTAGGAAAATGGAGCAATCCTATTGGTTGGAATTTTCCTAGCTCACAGCTTAGCTCCCTCGCACAGCATTGGTACTCATAGTCACCACCCTTATTGAGATTTTACAGCTTTGTACAGTCAAGAGCACATCAAGCTTGACACATTGGACTTTGTACCGCTCTTATTTCAATAGACAAACGGGCTAAAGTGGCGCTGCGAGTGTCAAGCTTGATCTGCTCTTGACTGTACAAGGTTTTTGGTAAATGTCTGCAAACCTCTCAAGTGGCGGCTCTACCCATCTTCTTCTTCTCAGCGTGTCGATCAATCACAAATATTTAAATTTTTGTAGCCCAGAACGTTGCCACATTTACTGCGTCATTTGTGGCTTTAAAAAGGTCATCACGCGTACATGTGTCGGGACATGCGGGACAGGAGGTTAGGTGTTCCATTGTTTGTGGGGAGGCACCACACTCACATTTGTTATTGGAGCTGTCGGTGAAACCCCACCTACACATGCTGTCTTTGCACCGACCGACCTGTGTCCGTAGACTATTTAAAGACTCTAGGTACTGAACTGAACAACTTTACTTAAAAAACGTAGGTCGATATACGAAAAAAAATTTTCAACATCCCATAGAAACTGCATCAGCTGATAGCGCATTTTGTATGGGAGGTCAAACATTTTTTTTCCTATTTCGACCTATGTTCCTTAGGGAAAGTTGTTCAGTTTCATAGATAGATCTACCTGAGAGGTTTGCAGACATTTACTAAAGACCCTGTATACAATGTTTGTTTACCTTCAGTACTTTGATTATTCACTCAATCATACAGCGTGATTTTTTATTCACCAGAAAAAAAATTAGGGCATGATTCTGCCTATGAAACTGAACAAGTTTTCCCAGGGAACGTAGGTCGAAATACGAAAAACAAAATTTGACCTCCCATACAAAATGCGCTATCAGCTGATGCAGTTTCTATGGGAGGTCAAAAATTGTTTTTCGTATTTCGACCTATGTTCTTTGGGAAAAGTTGTTCAGTTTCATGGGCAGAAGCAGGCCTTAATTTTTTTCCGGGGAATAAAAAATCATGCTGTATACTTCTCTTTCTCGGACGGTGGGGTTATTACTTATTAGGAGAATACAAACTACTCAGATACTCATATTTAACACAATATTTCTGTCCACGTATCTGTTGTTTATTCAAAAGTTCCTTGTAATAATATAACTAAAAGCACTTACAAATTAAATTTGCTTGTCGTCAATCGTGAAATTTGTCGTCGGCATAGACTAGAAGGACCTTAGACACTGGTATTCTTGCATAGCAACTTTTATCTTATGTTGACTGAAACTTTACAGCAAAGTCTGCTGTAATGGCTATTTAAAATATATCGGGGTTTAAAAATTGGTTTAATATCTTTTTAGGGCATATTTTGGGGGTAACGGTTACATGCAACAACTATTCGAAATAAAAAAATATCTACTCTACATTTTTTATTCGGCGAATTTCGAAAAGTCGTAGCACAAAAGTTATTGCATTGAGCCAGAATAAGCCCTTAAAAAGATTTACCCTTTTATAAGCATCTACCTGTCTACATCTTCGCGTGGGTGTCGTAAGAGGCGACTAAAGGCTTAACCGGAGGATGGGCAGCAGCATATTTCTGTGTATCACACCATCTTATATCGTGCGCAGGATAAGTGACGGTTATTTTCTGCGCATAGGTGACAGTCGGAGAGCCAATGATCAATTCGATCGCCTCCCCCCGCTCACCCCCGCGGTTGAATAGGGGATTAGCAGTTGGATTTTTCCATACAAATGTTTTCCCCTGTTTTCTTCCTGGGTAATGCCCGTAGAGCAATGGTTTTTTTTATAAAATCTAGGTCTACTCTAGGCATGCCCCTATGGTTTACATTTGCGCAAAAAAAAACAATTACAAAAAGAAATATAAATTTCCAAAAAACTTAAAAAATGCCCCATTTTGCCGCCCTATTCAGACGACTACCATTAAAATTTTAAATGGTTTTAAAATAAAAGAAAAACATAGGAGCATAGATCTACTCTTTCTTTAAATATTGGTATCAAAATTAATGGAATCAGCTCAGATTCGAAGGAGAAAATAGGGACAAACAAAACGCCGATCTGGTCAAGGTTTTTGTAGAAAAAAGCGTAGTTGTCCCTATCGCACATGATAAAGCGCTTACTCGGGCGCAGCGTGATGGCTATAGTTTGTTCAAATACCTATTTCTCGATTTATTCACAGGTACGATTCCCTCTTTAACGGCTATAGCCAAAATTATTTTGTACGCCGATTACATACTGCAGTCACCAACAACAACGGTAGCCAGCCGCAACGCTTACAAGCGTGGTGACTATGGTACATCCCCTCCAAAGTACCACGATTTTTTGATGGAGTTCTGGAGGGAGCTCCCGGTCCTGCAGTGGACGTTTTATGGGATGTTAAGATGAAGAGAAGATAGAGACTATGATATTCACGAATATCTTTGTGACATATCTATTGATAAAAATAATTTATGTTTGAACTAGCTGGTGCCCGCGACTTCGTCTGCGCAGAATTGGATAATTCACACAATATCTTTATAAATTGTAGTAATTGTGTGTTATTCTGATGTATAAGCTATATTATTGTAAAGTTTCATTAAAATTTAATCAGTAGTTTTTGCGTGAAAGAGTAACAAACATCCATCCATATTACAAACTTTCGCGTTTATAATATTAGTAGGAAGTAGGATAACGTGCAACTGTATGCCACGTGTGCCATAAAGGTGGATTGTAAATTAGTTGTGAGTATGATAAAATTTTTATTCTTAAGCGCGGTAAAAAGTCAAAATCGTTAAGCTTACGAATATCGATGAGATGTGATGTGACGCGCAGGTAACTTGTGCAAGCTATCTCGTGAACTACTTTACTTGTATTGGCGAAAGTGTATATGCGTGTGAAACATCTTGTATTTCCTCGCTAAGCTAGTAATATCCTTCTAATCGTCATTGTTTGTTTGTTCTTCTAGCATAGTCTGACCGAGTGAACATTTGAGGTATCGAGAAAGATTCTTATTTTATTTTCTAAATAAAAGCTACACTACACGAAAAAGTTTGCGGTTAACATGTCCGATGATGGAAGCGCGGAGTGAAACTCGAAATATAAACAAAGACTTACCTACTATCTTACGAGTATATATCTCAAATACTAGTTACACCAAATATCCTACTTTTGTCTAAAGTCAATAAATACCAATTACCAAGTTTATTAATGCTTCTAGTCCTAGTATGTAACTAATCTGTGGTGTAAAGTAATTGGTTGCTGTCTGAGAGCCAGGCTGAGTTTCGAGTGATGTGATTGACTGAGTGAGTGAGTCTCATGCGACAGTCTCGGAGTATAAGTTGTAACTAAGCAAGGCTTAGATTTGTTTTCACAGATTATGAAACGTTGCTTTATCGGTGGCAACGAGGTTTTAGTAGCAGCTCTTGCTGCTAAGGAGGGAGCCATAAGCGTAGCACTTTCTTGCGAGGGACCTCCATACTAACTTGTATGGATTTTTTTCAAATCCTAAAAACGTAAATTTTTTATCTTTCTCTCTGAGAAATATGTGACATGGGACTAATAAATGCTACTACCACAGTTTTTCTGATGAAAACACTTACCATTCAGGAAAAAAACGGTGTTAAAAATCACGCATAAAATGGTTATTACGGATTATTTACGCTTCCGTTCTTAGTATAAATGATCAATTCACAAGTAAAAAACTATATATTTTCACTTTCGCACACAAGGTTTATACTAAAACATTAGATTTTTAAAGATATCTTGATTTTTGGAAAACTAAACTGAGTTTTTTGACCGACTAGCATGGGCGACAGTGCGACGCTTTACACTTCACTAGCTCATACAGAATATGTATATGGCGGACTCTATAGTTTTTTGCTCTGAGATCGGTGGTAATCATTTTTGGCCGCTAGCGTGGAAAAGATCTTCGAAAATGTTATTAGTCGAAATCAGCGGGCAAAGTTCAGTATTGGCCGCTAGCGTGGAAAAAGTTTTTGAAATTAGAATCTGAAATCGAATATTATGGTGTGGCGTTATACGTTCGTCAGCATTTTCCTCGCTGTTGAGGTAGGTTTTGTGTTTTTCGCTCGGCAGCAAAGTTATTTCACGTCTTGAATCTCTCGGTACACTCAAGATTTTTCTTTTGACCCTAGAATCCTTCGTTTGCTTGAGTTTCAATATGAAGCACTCGCGTTAAATAACGATTTTGCTGCCTTGTATATTAAATAACTATTTTAAGTGTCATATTTTACTTTTTAAATCCTGTTTTTTAATTATCTCGTTTATCGTTTTTGTATTTATTAATATCACCTTTTATTTTACTTTATTTAACTGTTTAGCCTCTATAAAATTTCGCTTAGATATTATTTCTGTCGCTGAAATAATAACTTAAATTTAAAAATTAAATATAACCTTGCAACTGTTTTTTAAACTTTTTGTAAATTTAGTTGCTCGATATTAGCTGCCAACCTATTATTTTTGGCACATCTTGAGCAAGTCTTCGGTTTCAGGCGTTTGTAGCGTAGCACTAGGTCAGCTTATACGCTAGTATAAATACTAGTTTTTTTTTTCCACTTACTTGCTGCCGTGCGTACCTATTTTAATTATTTCAAAATCCCTTAGGAACGATTACTTTGTCGCCGCATGCCATTTCTAAATAACGCTTCTAAATGCATCGTATCAAGATGAAGGGGCCAAGAGGACCCTAATCGAAAACTGTTTTACAGCGGGGTGCGCAAGTTTATTGTGCAATACGTTACGTGTTCTGGGTACTTTAGGTCTAGCAGCTGTGTAATCGACTGTTCCTTGTACGGTCAACCGCTCGTCGGTAGAAACTTTTTCAACTCTATTACCACGCCATAAGGTCCAAAAGTGTTTCTACTGATGTGCGGCCGTGTGTACTTTGAGTGAAGAATGTGTTAAGAACTATCGGACGCCCTGGTTTGGCATGGTAAGTAAGTGTCTGTCTACAACACAGTTTTCAGTTTTGTCCAGTTTTTAACATCTTTCAGGATTTTTTATTTTGTTTTTAGGATTCCGCACCTCAAACGGAAAAGAACCCTAATAGGATTACTTTGTTGTCCGTCTGTCTGTCAAGCAAGACCCTTTTTCTCCCGAACGGGTAAAGTTATCAAGTTAAAATTAATATGACATATTAATGTCTATAGATTCTTGACACTGTGAAAATTCCAAGCTACTACGATAACACAATCATAAGATACAAATCTCCATGTATATCTCCCTCTCTATACATTTAAAAACCAAACCCAAAACCTATAGGGTCCTTTGTCTAGATTATTGATTCCCGTTGACCTAAAATAATGAAATTCGGCAGGAAGCTAGTTCTGATAGCAAAAATTTTCTCACAAGTAATGATAACCAGTTAAGGGTGAGCTCCCGTTTCAAGTACATACACATAAAAGAGAGGTCAGGTTAGAGTGGACGCGGAAAATCAAATGACAAAAGCTTGAAGAAAATTACATGGCGGATAGGTACGGAATCCTTAGGGCGCAAGTCTGGCTTGCACGTTTTTTTTTTCATACGAAACATGTTCTGACAATAAAAAATAAATAAAAATATCAGCAATCGGTCAGGTTGTCAGCACACATGTTTGACCCATAAAACTGAACAACTTCCCCAAGAAACATACAAAAGTGCCCTTAACAACTACAAGTGTGTATGAAAGGGTTAATAAGAATAGAAGAAGTAAAGGGATGTATGTCTAACCTAGATCACTGATCTGCATTTAATTGTAACAACACTTTGACTGTGAGCGGGCCCCTGGTTTCAGGCGTTTGTAGCGTAGCGCTGGTTCAGCTTATACTGGTTTTCTTTCTAAGTGCTTGCTGTAATGAGTATTTTAACCTCACTGATCCTATCATACAAAAAATTCGCAATAATCTATGCAATTAAAAAGAGGGTTGCGAATTTTTACGGTCGTATAATATAGCCTTGAACCCCGGCCGCCATTGACAGACTCAAATCAGTCGGATGTTGCCACGTGACCAAGATTTTCAAAAATTTTGAACTTTGGCGCGTCATCCGTCCGATTGCCGCCAACTTTAATCTATGGTTTATACATCATTCGAAAGGTAATTTAAATAGGTCATTACTCCCTATACACACCAAACTAAAATAAACCATAGCTTCGACGCAATAAGTCAGAATATCGAGCGCGGTAACTCGATCCTCTTCTGTATCCTTCGGGATACACCGGGGCTCTACAGGTACAAGAAATTTTCTAGATCGTAACAAGGAAGGGTGCATGATTGTTCATACAGGGCTTAAGGGACAGGTTGGCAAATACTGAAAAACTAACTATCAGTAAACATAACTAAACAACTTTCAGTGAATAAAACTTTCAGTAAATAATAAAAAATAGTCTAGGCAACGAAGCGGATCGTTGTATGATGACCCCCGCATTAAATCCTCAGTCGATGAAAGTTTGCTGAGACTAACCTTCTATAAAAAATTCCAAAAAAAAAAGGTACTTTTAATTTTTCCATACAAAAATTACAAAAAATGTATGTTTTTTTTTTTGTAAAATTTATTTTGGATATTTTGAATTTACATTGAATTCATGATTCTTTATCATCCTGTCAAATAAAATCTGCCTGAGAGAATTATTTTGGGGTCAATCGCTTCGTTGCCTATACTAAAACTCGGCCTTAACTGTCCAATCAAGTTTGTGATTTTGTATGGAGAGGCGGATTTTGTTTTTATTTCCTCAAAGTTGTTCAATTCCGTTGTCTGATCATGCCCATTCTTTTTTTTTTATGTGACAAGTGGGTAAACGAGCAGGTGGGCCACCTGGTCGTAAGTGGTCACCACCGCCCATGACACCCACTGCCTTATTAGTGAAATAATTTGACACTAATAAGACAGCAAAGCGCGTTACCCACCCTGAGAACTAAGATGGTATGTCTCATGTGCCTGTAATTTCACTGGCTCCCTTACCCTTTAAACCGACACACAGTAGTGCCAACACTGCTGCTTCACAGCAGAAAAATGCAAGGGGGTGGTACTTCCCCAGGCGGACTTTGCACTAAAGCCCTACCACCTACAAACCAACCCAACCGACCTGTCTCTTACACCCCAAAGGACGGATATCATCTAAATTCATTTCCTTCCCGCAAATAAAAGAAATAATTGAAAAATATTCTAATAAAACAACATTTGAAAATAATATGAATTTCATACAACAGCTACAAAAGTATTATTTATTATCATAGGTAATCACTTCAGGAGGATTCGGGAAAGAATAATTTCATTTAAGTAACAAAATACGAGCTATCTATGTTGCCAATATACAATATAAATCCAATACAATGAACAAATGATTTTATGTTTTTTTAACCTATAATTCTATTTAACGATATTATAAAAATCCTATTCATTTTTATGAAAAGGTGAAAAACAGGGTTGCCAAAATAAGTTGTTTATGTGTTACTAAACTTTATCTTTCCAAAATTTTATATTTTGTAATATGCAATATACCTGATTATGATTTTCTAAGGTGCTTAGTTTCTAACAAATTATGGTAAAATGTAGCCCCCTTGGCAATGCACTAACTTTGCAGCGCCCGCCCGCTTGAAGGGTGGTAGGGCTTTTGTGCAAAGTTCGTCTGGGGAAGTACTACCCTCTTATCTATTTCTGTCGTAAAGGAGCAGTGTTTGCACTGCTGTATTTCGGTTTGAAGGGTAAGGGAGCCAGTGAAATTACTGGCACATCAGACATGAAATCTTAGTTCTCAGGTTGGGCAACGCGCTTTGCTGTCTTATTAGCGTCAAAGTGTGTTACTAATGGGAAGGCGGGTGCAATGGGCAGTGGAGACCACTTGACATCGGGTGGATGGGTCGATGGAAACACTCATACTTTTAAGACAACACTGATAGCATTTGGTGTGGCCTTGTACCGACCCTTTAGCGAGCATAATGTAGGGAATATTGCGCATGCTGTGAGGTTGGACTTAGTTTGTGGTATCACACCACACCGCAGACGCAGATGTTTTTACAAGATTCTATCCCCTTCGGCTCAGGTTGTTTTTGTATTTCGCAACTTGGGTGCGCAGTCTATTTAGGGCCTTCCAGGTTGGCCAGGGAGCTTTATGTCAATGTGGTAATTTTTGTGGTGGCATAAAGTTTGTCAGGTAGAAATTGTTACGCCACAAGCCTACCCTGGATTTTGAAGCGTCATCCACGCAGGTGGCCATTGAATGTGGCCCAAGTTACAATTATAGTAATCTGTGACGAGGCATTTTGTGAAGATTTTAGACCGACTAGTGCCAAACACTAAGTGTAAAGGCTTAGTTTTTTGCTCACAATTGCAAGAAAGCCTTAATAATAATAAAAAATCGCTTCTGTTAACGTTTCCGAAGCGCTACAGCGTCGTAAGTGTCCTAACAGCATCCAAAAAGCGTTATAAAATTGAATGCACCAGTTGTACGATGGGCGTGTGTAAACAAACTAAAAGAGGAATGTCTCGTTCTCATGCATCGGTAACTTCACTTTGCCTGTGTGTGGCAACCCTAGTGGAATATGTTCGTAACGACCGAGACGTCCCGTGGAACATCATTAAAAGTTCCTTTCATGACCGAGCTTTTTCACAGCTTTAGGTATTATAAAAAAAAACTGAAGAAAACCATTACTTACCTACAGATTTATCTTTGCATAAAAACAACTCTTCTACAACTAGAATATTCTATCTTAATGGACACTCATTGAAGAGTACCTACTTGCCGTCAACCGCACATCAGTGGAAGCATTTGCAACCCTATTACCATGCCATAAAGTTCAAAGTCTTTTTACTGATGTGCTGTTGGGTGTACTTTTTCTTGAAATACCATCGATAAATCGCAGGTTTATGACTACAACGATAACCTCAAAATATAGTATCCATAGGATCCTGTATTAGCACTACTAGAAATATGATAGTGAAAACCACCTAAGTTTAAATTTAAATCAAATGAACTTAAAATTTACCCCACACTTTTACAAAACCGTAGAGATTGACAGAGTTCGAAATTTCATCAGTTCCATTCAATGCCACCCCTGCAGTTGTATTGTCACCCTAAGGGCCTGTACGAACTACTACACATCTGTAGAAACACGAAAATGAAACAGAGCAGAGAAACTACAAATATCAAAATTAATAAAGCAAAACATAGTAAAAACAGTACTTATTTTAAGGGACACATTTTAAGGGAAGACTTGCGTGATGACGCGGACATTGAAAGAGAGCGCAGGGCTCTTGCGGTACGCTGCAACATGCTTGCTCGTCGATTTGCACGCTGCTCGGCGGAGGTTAAGTGTACCCTATTCAAAGCATTTTGTCAATGTTTTTATACTTGCCAGCTATGGATACGGTACACTAAACACTCCTTCGACAAATTGCGGGTACAGTACAACGACGCGTTTCGTATTCTTATGAAACTGCCGCGGTACTGTAGCGCGAAGGGTATGTTTGCGGACGCAAGAGTCCCTGACTACTACGCCATCCTTAGAGCTCCAGCTGCGTCTTTCTGGGACAGGATTAGTAACACCCGAAATTCAATATTAATGGCTGTTGGTGCGAGCTTGTCTAGCCCTTTTCTTAAACACTGGTCTGACTTGCACCAAAATAATAACGGTGCTAGATAACCTGAAACTTGTTAGTTATAAAGCATTTTATAACTTGTAATGCCTATTTATTTTATTTTTTTGCTATTTGTACTATGTCCATGGGTGTATACCTGACAATAAAGATTTATTATTATTATTTATTATTATTATAGCTATCTGTTAAGGCAAGGCAGCAAAATTGTTATTTGGAAAAAAATCCTTTCCACGCTAGCGGCCAAAAAGGACTTTTGCACACAAATTTCGACCAATAAAGCAAAGTTTTAAGAGCTTGTGTAAAATAAAAATATTATGAATTACTGATATTTGCAGTGCGATTGTAGCACGCAGAGCGTTTGAAATAAAAACGGTACAAAATTCAATGTTTCAACCTTGATGTGCACCTGATTGTACATACGTGTATGAAGCGATTTTTGCACCGATGGCAACTATAGGGTGTTCAGTGTTCGTTCACAAGTTCGTATTTCGAAATGGGATTCGCTGATTTGGTTATGCGCATCATTTATTCACAAGATTGGAGAGTTTTATCATATTTTACAAAAGTTCGTTGTTGAAATATTGCTATATATTTGTCGATTTTTGTCGAGGAGAAATCATTATCGTAGAATTTTAGTCTTAATTTTTTTCGAATAACCTTTTTCTTGAAAAAAGAAGCTTGTACAAGGTAAAAAAAAAATTGTGAGTATTATTTTAGCATGTTTCAAACTGCCGCACTTTTCAAATATATTTAGTCTACGCTCACAATAATATCTGCGTAGTTCACCGCTATTCAGCCTACCCGTGACCTCCTCCTATTCAGTCTACCCGTGACCTCCTCCTGGTATAATTATTATACTCTTTGCCGTGACCACGGCTGTTGCAACGCAGCCGAAACGTCGGGAATAGTAAGGTATTTTTTTTGCTTAATTATTATTATCGATAATAATAAGATAAGATAAGACAAGATAAGATAAGATGAGATGAGATGAGACGAGATGAGATGAGATGAGATGAGATGAGATGAGATGAGATGAGATGAGATGAGATGAGATGAGATGAGATGAGATAAGATAAGATTATTATCGCGCTAAGACCCGAAATAAAATAAACTTATTTTAGCAGGTTATTCAGAGTGAAACTAAACAACTTAAGACCAAAATATCAAGGTCAAAATACATATTTAAAAAAATCTACTTTCTATAGAATCTGCACCAGCTGATAGCGATTTTTTTTCGGAGGTAGGTACAAAAATTGTTTTCATATTAACCTATGTTCCTCGGTGGAAGTTGTTCAGTTTCATGGTCTCACTAACAAGCTAAAATAGTGCTTACAATTTTGTCATCACCGGACATAGATTACACCGCTTTTCGGGATTAAAACGATTGAAAAATTACATTATATAATTTGTGCCATGAAAATTCAGGCCCTCGACCAGCAGTGGACTTCTATCACCTAAAAAATATTGCACAATATTACACTCCTTTTCGTTTCCGTTTATTTATTTCTCAGTGTATCGCTTTCGGAAGCCATACGAACGTAATTAAGTCGAATAAAGTATGAACCTGGCTCCCTAAGGTACGAATATCCCAGTTTCATACGGAGTCTAATAAAGACCTATAAAACCTTTTCGATTTGTAAAAGGCAGATTTTCAATAATTTTCAACTTTCTGCTTCTGATAATTACGAGTAAGTAAATGCTTTTTGAAAAACTTTAATTGAACATTTTTGAATCGAAAATATAAAGACTTTAAAGCCTAAAAACAAAAGATAAAACCTTACCACAAGGCATACTTAAAAGCTATTTACAACGTACAGGGTTGAAAAATCGAATAACTGATACTTTATATCAATATATTTTTGTTGATTTCAATAATACATAACACTGCTTTCTTTTCTCAGGGTAGTTAAAGTTGTGTTGAAAAGCTTTTTAAACTGATTCTTTTTGAAAATCCGGTTTTGAGAAACCATACAAAAAATAGGTACCTACTTAGCTAAAGAAACATATTTTTATTTTTCTTGAGGTAAATAGAAAATAGTTAAAGAACAGTGTGAAAAGAGCAAATTTTTTAAATTTTTGTTAATTAATTTTCAGAAAATCACTAAGGACTGAGACCGGAAATCAGAGAACTAACTGAAAACTCAGCCTTTATTTTAAAAACACCCTGTATAGTAGCTACCTGGGCAAAGGCTGCCTTAGATCAGAGGTCCCCCTCGAAGCCCCTAATACAATTCTTCCCTCAGCATTCCAGCTAAGCGATTAAGGACACCCTGTAATCGAAAACTCTGTCGCTCCCTACATAGAAGTGAGGAAAAATATAAGAAAAGACTTTTTCAATCTTCAAGTAAAGCTTTTTAACATGTCGAGTAGTGTTAGTAGTCAGATGATCATGTAAATCTTTTATT
Source organism: Athrips mouffetella (assembly GCA_947532105.1). Classification (NCBI taxonomy): domain Eukaryota; kingdom Metazoa; phylum Arthropoda; class Insecta; order Lepidoptera; family Gelechiidae; genus Athrips; species Athrips mouffetella. Next base: position 14,403,900 of record OX383978.1, read on the forward strand.
AACTCCAACGTTGAGACCTTACATATATTATTGAACACTTTTTTGTTAACATTACTCATAAAACCGTTTAAAAACGGTAAACGGACATAATATCAGAAAATCCTGTACTAATTAACGAGCAATATTTGTACATTTACTTATGTTTAATAGGTTTCACGAAAACGGCTCTAACGATTTCGATGAAATTCATTTTATAGGTACTGGCACAGATGAAATAGTAAACTGACGTTTAATTGGGTTGACCAAGGGGTTAACTAAAATCTTCAACGAAAATACAAAATACCTACTTCAATTACAACTCTAAATAAATTAGATTAAAAGCTGTCTTGTAAACTATTTCGAACCGTATAGTACTTATCTAGTCCCTGCTTCGAACACCAACCCCTTGTTATGATTAATTAATTTGAGCTAGACAGGTCTATCTTGTAAAGTCAATGAGATATCTATTGCTTCCAAGTATATTTAATTGGCCTTTATTTTGTCTTAAGGGCACATTTTCGAAGAATTTTAAGTGAATCTAGTCACACATTCTCTTATTCTGTCAAACATTCTTCTTATTGTTTGACCATAACCGGGCCTAGAACAGGGACTCAATTCTTGAAAATCACCGGGTGATAAAATATCACTTTTGAGACTTTAATAATTCACATTTGCCATGATAAATAGTTGAAAGGTAAATCAGAATACATGAAAACTAACAAACAAGGACTGCTTTATATTTAACGAATATCAATCTCTACTTTTGAAAAGAAAAATCTGTGATTTTGAATTTTTTGAGTGATATTTTATCACCCGGTGATATTCAAGAATTGGTCCCCTGGACTGATTTCACTACCTTCACCCCAACAAGTAAAGAAATCTGAGATCGCGGGTGAGAGTGCTTGTGAGAGTGCAGGTGAGAGTTCGGGTGAGAGTGCGGGCGAAAGTGCGGGTGAGAGTGCGAGTGTGAGTAGGAGTAAGGGTGAAAGTGTAGGTGAGAGAGCGGGTGAGAGAGCGAGTGAGAGTGCGGGTGAGAGTTAGGGTGAGAGTGCGGGTTAGAGTGTGGATGAGAGTCTGGGCTAGAGTGTGGATGAGAGTCTGGGCTAGAGTGCGGGTGAGAGAGCGGATGAGAGTGCGGGTGAGAGTGCTTGTGAGAGTGCTGCTGAGAGTGCTTGTGAGAGTGCGGGTGAAGGATACGGATGAACACACGCGCGCGCATATACTTAGTGAGGGTACGGAGGAGCTCGTAGCTATAGGGGTGGACAGTTTTCGCTTCTGTACACATAGTAAGTATATTGTATTGCCTTTGGCATAGTGTAAAGTGACGTCTCAACGTAAAGTTAAGTAGCCTCTTTGGGAGGTATTGGAAACGTATAGAATTACGTATTCCGCGATTTTTATGCATAGGGTGCTTCCTAATCAACTGTGAAACTTCGGGTACCAATGTTTTTCGAACCGTAAAACTGAACACATTAAGGAACATAGGTTAATAATACATTAAGATGCTAGTGCGCTGTTTTGCTCATTACACACGAGGCTCAGAAATTGCAGCCCGAATCGCAGGCGAGGGCGTAATGGAGCCGAGAGGGTAATGGCAATGCGCACGTGAGTCTTACGACGTTTTTCAACACAATTACGAGTGAAAATACTAAACTTTGCTAACCTTATGTCCAACAAAAGTCCACCGTAACATTTTGTCGACTGTTTTTATGTTGGTGTTTTCCTTTGATATTTACAACATTCAAAATTGTATTTCGTGTATAAGTATTTTAGACAGTTCAAGAACAGTTTTTATTTGTAGAAGTCGACACTTTTAGAAATAACTACAATAATAAAGACCAACATATATTTGTTAAATGGCGCGCAATATTTCTTATTTAGCGGGTACAGATTATACGCGTATTTAAGAGGCATAGACTAAACATTCCAAACAGCCTATTCCAATAACCTTGAAATAAATTATCAATAATTGAATGTCTTTTACGTAAATGACAAATTTATTGTTAATTAGTTAATTAATATAAATAATTTCATAAAATGCATATTCATTTATGATATTTTCTCGAATTCACCTTAAATTCTTGAAAATTTGACTAACCTCATTAGCATAAAATCTCATTGCTCCTAGCCGAGATAAAAAAACAAATTTAAAACAATAGTGCGGTAATATTATTATACTGAAAAAAACATGAATGTGTTTTTAATAAGCTGGATTATGGACCTTAAAACAGTGCTAATAGAGCTGTTTTATGAGCAAAGGTGTTGAATTTTTTTTTTTCTACTCCCGTTTGTTAAAGTTCGAAATACGAAACCGGAAACAGTATCACAAACAATGCCATTCCGACAACAGTTGCGTTATATTTATAAATGCAACTGTCTACAATACGGTAATATAATTTTTTCACCTTTTTGTTAGGTTTGGCAACAAAATTACGTTAAAACTTTGTTGTATTGGATGCCATCGGCTAATATGCTAGTTACTAAGCCATAAAAGACAACTTCAAAAAAGAATTCATGCACTTATGAACTGAACCCCCCCATACACAGTATTATATGATGGCCACAGAAAAATAAGGGTAGGTACTTAGAAGGAGGATTAAAGAAATAATTCGTCACAAGGTAGTGAAGGCGTCGTTCTATGGATTTGACGGGTTATTTTGAATATTTCCTAATGATAGTTTGACATAAAATATTGGGACATGTTGGCAGATGTCATCCCATAGTAAAATAAATTAGCAAGGTATCTATTCCGAGCGAAGCAAGGAGGTCCGAAATCTTTGATGATGGCTGACCGAGGTCCGAGAGGGATGCAGGATGCAGCATAGATGCAGCAGTGTGAAATAAAGAGAAAGATTTACACTGTAATACTCGTACATGAACGTAGTGATATACGTTCGCGCTTATTTGATCTGTCAAATAATAACTTTTAATTTATAATTTAACGAAAAACATCTTGATTTCCATTGAAAATTTGTAAATATGAGTAAAATATTCACGCCGACCGAAATAATTAAGGCAGCGTACGAAACTCAAGAGGACTTTATTGCAAAAAAGTGAAGGTGTTCTAGTGCTCTACTACTACGACAAAAGTAAACAAATTTAGTACGTTATTGTTTTAATGATTTTACATCTCCCATATTCGGTAAGTAGGTTCTTATTACCCCCAAATGGGGCTTGTAGGTGACCAATTAGCGCTCTAGGGTAATAATGTAGCTAGAAAAGCCCTAGGGCGGTAAGTTATTGAGTTTTGAAAGAGTGAAGTGTTTTTTTTTAATTACTTACCGCCCTGGGGCTTTTCTAGCTACATTAATACCCTAGAGCGCTAATTGGTCACCTACAATTTGGTGGTAATAAGGACCTACTAACCTCACAATCGAGATGTAAAGCAGAGTAGTTAGCTCGGGTGTAAGCATCAATTGCACCCACGAACTATAGGCGCCCTCGCTGCGCTCGTGCGCCTAAATATCTCGGGCTGCGATTGATGCCTTACAGCCCTTACTAATCTACTATTTATGCTCGTAGAAAAAGCAATGTATGCCACTGATTGCAAACTAGTCATTGTAATATTCGTGCTGTCTATTGTGACATTCGGCTTCGCCTCATGTCACAAAACAGCACTCATGTTACAATGACTATCTTTACTTGACAGTGGCATAAACTACTATTAACGACTCATAGAAACTACATCAGCTGATCAGTTGCAATTCGAAGCAGGCAGTTTTCGAGCTACAATAATTTTGTATAGGTTTTTAAATTTTTCGACCCCAGCAGGTTAGACTGGTCATAGCTATCGACGGCTTAGGAAATAGGTCATACATGGAAACTGAGACAAATAATATACTATAACTAGCGGCCCGCCCCGGCTTTGCACGGGAAGCTAGAGTTCATAAAAAGAACCCATAATAGATAAAAGCACTTTCAGTATTTCCCGATTTTGAGAAATGTTTCTTTTTGTTTCAGATATGTCGTAAAAGTAAATTTTGCCCGTTTTTTGGTCTGTAGGAATTTCATATTAACTTTCATCCCGAACCTCCCTGATTTTTCAAAAACGATGAAACACATGTTTATTTCCTTCTTTTCATTTGACAAAACTGTAGCACTTCTATACAAATTTTCATCCCTCATTTCATCGCGTTAGGGGATGAATTTCTAAAAATGCTTAAACACGTACTTTTTTTTTTTATGGAGTACTCAAAACCTAATTTCTTTAATTCTACCTTTAAAAATAAAAGACTTATAGACCAACATACGGTATGAAAATCATCCCCGTTTTCACCCCCTTGAAGGGTGATTTTAAAGAAATGCTTCATACAAGTGTTTCTTTATTTGTTGTCAAAGCTTTAAATCAAATTTGTGTGAATCTAGCTCAACAGACAAAGAACTTTCATACAAACTTTCATCCCTTATTTTACCCCCATGGGAGATGAATTTTCCAAAATCCTTTCTTAGTGGATAGTGTTGACGTATATATATAGTGTTGGCGGTTACGGCTCAGCATTAATGAATCATTCAAGACAAGCTCCTTCATATATTTAGAATATTAACATTTGCATTTAGTACACACGGCCGCACATCAGAAGAAACACTTTTGGACCTTATTGCGTGGTAATAGAGTTGAAAAATTTTCTACCGACAAGCGGTTGACCGTACTAGAATTTCACTTACCAGATTTACATTTGTTAGTCTGTGGCGAGCAAGAACACCTCGCTCCACTGTCGCAATTGCTACAGTCACAACTGTCGACGGCTGCAGTCCACGGCGGAGAGTTGGTCACGCCTGGTACCTGGAAGTAGAGTAGGTAGTGAGTAAACGTGACAGGTTAGGTTAGAATTATGTCTAAGAATGCAAATATGTAGTTTGGATTATTTGGTTGATACTTAAACCATCTCAAATCATGGAATACTTAGTTAATGATTTACTTACTATGATAACTTGGATCGATAGTGTAAAAACGCAGGTAAAAAATATGTCATACACTACTAGAAAAAATATGGAAATTTTTAAGAAGGCCACGCGGGCATAAACAGTCAAATTATTAAATTTGATATAATTTATCTGTATCCGGTACCGGAAAACTATAGTTTCTCCTCGTCAAGAATGCAGTAAGTCATTAATGCAAATTAAGGGTAAAGGTGAATTCACAATCAAAATATAAAAAAAATATCCTTTTTTTGTTACACACAACACAAAGGAAACAACCGCTTCTTTCGAAGATTTGCCTTCAGTTAGTCACTGTGCATTTGACTTTATAATTTTAAGTGACCTGATTGGTAACAGGGCTTGGCTATCAGCGGCAGAAAGCTTTGACTCACTGCATTCTTAAGATGGACGAACTATACTTACGTTTTTCCAATGTTGCAATATTTATAAAGGAAACTGAATAGGTATTTTTTATTAACTTTCCGGTATTTTTTTACTTACTTTCTGTTCTAAACTAGGTCCAAGAGTCGTCACCTTGAATTCATTAGCTTCTTCCAAGTCATTTCTTTCATCAGCAATGATATTCAAATCAACTTTACTAACGCCATCTTCCATAAGACTTTTCAATCCGTCGACTTCCTTCGACCGTTCTCCACTGTAGGTATAATTTGTCTTCTTATTTTTCTTCTCTGGTCGGAGTGTTCTGTCTACTTTGGGTGGGATTGTGGTTATTCTTTGGATGAACTCGCTTACAGAGTTACTTATTCTATTGGACGGTGCAATTTCGAGTTCAGCAGAAAAAGATACGTCTTTCTGGTATAAAACATCCTCTTCGTTATCGACTGAATCTGAAGGTCTCGTTGAATTCAGTTCTGTGGGCAAGAATATTGTACATTTGTAGAGGTTTATTAGGTAGGGTAGAAGCCATGTCTATGAAGTGTGCGAAATACAGGATGTAACAGAATCAGCTGATAATGCATTTTGTATAAGAGGTCAATTTTTAGGGTTCCAATACCAAAATGGTAAATAAAGGAACCCCTATGGTGCCGCTTTGTCTGTCTGTCTGTCATACCTCTATATCTCAGCGACCACTCATGCTATCGACTTGAAATTTGGAATAGTTTTAGAATATGGTTGCCCAACATAATTGCATATGAAAGAATTTTGAAAAATTATGATTATTTATGTAAAGGGGCCCAAAATAGGGGGGGCCAAATTTCAAAGGGCTTTACTTGTACATTCTAAAATATATTTTTGTATTTTTTTACGTCTCTTAGTTTTCAAGTTACGATGAAAAATGTAAAAATAAAATACCATATACCATACATAAAAAAAATATACCATACATGTTTTCTTGTTGTTAGACCTATACAGGGTATTAGGCACGGTGTACCGGCTAAGTCAACGAAACTGAACAACTTTCCCGAAGAAACATTTTTAGAAATAAATTTGGACCTCCATAAAACTTTTGATCAGAGTGAGCATTTTGTATGGAGATGTCAATTTATTTTTACATTTCCCAAAAATGATTCTTTGGGAATGTTGTTTAGTTTCGTTGTCCGACGCCCTTTCAGTTTTCGCTACATCCATACAGGTAGGTATATATGCTTTTTATTTATTTTTTTCAGATTTGTTTATGAATAACTTAGTATGAATCATTTAACTACCCAGTTAGAAGGAAAAGAATCAAATGATTTTTATTTTAACACTTCCTGTTCGGATAAATCTACAAAGTAGAAATTCGCAAAATTTTACAACCACAGTAGCCTAGTTGGTAAAGCGTCAGCGGTACTTACGCAGAAGACGCAGGTTCGAATCCTGCCTGTGGTTGTCAAATTTTGCGATTTTCTACTTTGTAGAAAAGAAGCACCTTTTGTACCTTTTCCTACAAAACAATGACACATTTGAGTTAGAAGTAATTCTTTTCTTTCTAAAGACTATTTTGTTCCGGCTATGAAAGGAATGCACCGCAACGCTGCACTGGCTTCTCTAAAGTGCAATTTCAACGGTCGGTCGAGCAGAAGCGGTACTCTTTCGAGAAAATCGATTTTGTGCTCTAAGTTAATGTTATACCATTCAGGCAATTCTTTAAAAGCAAGGTTTGAGCAATTTACAGATACCAAGACGGCTAAAAGTGACGTTTTTGTAAATACAGCTACAGTAACAGTTTTTCGTACAGTCTAAATGTAATTAAGAAAATTTATTTAGAAAATGAAATAAATAAATAAATGTATTTTACGTACAGTCATAATAATGTAGCTTGTTCCGCACCTCAAAATAAAAAAACGGAACCCTTCTAGGATCACTTTGTTGTCCTTCTGTCTGTCTGTCTGTCTGTCTGTCAAGACCCTTTTTCTCACGAACAAGAAAAGGTATCAGGTTGAAATTGATAACGAATATTAAGGTCTATAAACCACACAAGATCTGAAAATTTAATTTTTTTACAACAACGCAATCAAAAGATATGGCTTTTTATGTCCTCATCTCAATACATTTATGCAAAAAAGCAAAACCTACAGGGTACTTTCCGTTGACCTAAATTTATGAAATTTGGCAAGAAGCTAGGTCTCACAGTACAAATAAAGGGAAAAGTCTAAAATCATTAAATATTTCAATTTTTCTCACAACTAACAGTAACCAATTAAGGTGAGCTCCCGTTTCAAGAACTTTTCTATAAAAGAGGGGTCAAGTTGGATGGTCGTGGAGTTTTTAAAATCAAAGAGCAAAAGCTTTTAGTATATCATATGGTAAATAGGTACGGAACCCTTAGGGCGCGAGTCCGACTCGCACTTGGCCGGTTTTTTTATCGTCAATGGGCTAACTCTTGACCTCGATCTAGTCTTGAAGACAGAAATGAGGCCGACGATGGAACGAGCTTGCCCAGAAGAAGCCTATTCACTCGCGACTTGAATAGATTCGGGTTATATGAACTCGGGAACACAGACGCAGGCAGAGAATTCCACTCTTTAGCCGTGCGCATAATAAAAGCAGAACCACAGACTTAAAGCTCTTTGAGCCCAGATTAGTAAGTATATGTCTTTGAGCAGAACAGAGCAGATGACAGCAGAACAGATGACAGCAGAACAGAGCTGTGTGTGAGAGCAGGACGGAGGTATACGTGTCTCTTTCTATAAGGGGCACAGCCAAAGAGATTTGAACCTCGCTACGAGCGTAGCGAGGTTCAAATCTCTTTGGGCACAGCAGACGGCAGACTTTATGTCCGTGACATTCCAACAGTGTGGCCGGTTGAATTAAGTTTTATCAGAATAAAATTCATACTTATCACTTTTAAAAATTGCTCTACGTTTTAAACTAAATAACAATCAATCTGACTGAACAACCTTTTCGACTAAAAAACTCTTTGAACTGAACAACTATTCAAGCTGGTTTCCTTCCAAACCAAAGATTTTGGAAACTACGCGCGTGGAAGCGTAGCGTTTTTCTCATGTCAATAATATCATTAACTATAATAATATCTACAGCTACATTGGCGGCGGTATTCGTATTTCGAATGAAGTTGATAGTTTTCAATAAATTATGTATTCAGCGAGGGCTCTTGTAGACCAGGGACTCACCGGGTATCACCGGGAAAATGTTTTTCTTTTTTTTTCCATAAGGCGCCACTCTGTTTGTGAAGCGACGTAAATGTAACTGACGTCATTAGAGATTTTTGATATCCTACAATGAATATAATAAAGAACATTCTGATTTTGATTTTGGGTGATGTACTTGGACCAACTGCGACTTGGACGAAGTGCGTCTGGAAGATCTGCGTTTTGGACCATCTGCTACTAGGTCTTTTGTTTACAGTTTCACCGCAATTGCACTCTTTTCCTTCCCAATGCACACAGTTAAGGAATAGAACTCCCTCATCCTTGATGTATTTCCCAAACACTATAATTAGGATCTTTTCAAATAGGCTTTATCTAGGTAAGCATGCTACATCTTTGACACTCTCGTAACTTACCACCACGTGAGATCGGGGTTAAACCCTCACCTATATCGCATAAAAAAATCTATATGTAGGCCGCTGTGCACTACTCACCGAGACAACTGTACCCGTTGACGTGTAGGATGTACCCGGGCCCGCAGCCGCACTCGTAAGTTCCGTCGTGCAACTCCCGGCACAGCAGTTTGCAAGGGCTGCCTTCGCCACATCGCCCTATGGACACAAATCTATGTGTAGGCCGCTGTGCACTACTCACTGAGACAACTGTACCCGTTGACGTGTAGTATGTACCCGGGCCCGCAGCCGCACTCGTAAGTGCCGTCGTGCAACTCCCGGCACAGTTGTTCGCAAGTGCTGCCTTCGCCACATCGCCCTAAGGACACAAATCTATGTGTAGGCCGCTGTGCACTACTCACCGAGACAACTGTACCCGTTGACGTGTAGGATGTACCCAGGCCCGCAGCCGCACTCGTAGGTGCCGTCGTGCAACTCCCGGCACAACTGTTCGCAAGGGCTGCCTTCGCCACATCGCCCTAAGGACAAAAACGACAGATTATTAGCATTTCTAAATGAGGCGTAGGGTGGAGGAGGGGAAAATCGTGCAGACGTTTTTCGTCTGATAAAAACCGGCCAAGTGCGAGTCGGACTGGCGCACCAAGGATTTAAAAATACCGTCTTAGGGACTTAAACAAGTTCAAACAAGTTTTTTAACTAAGCTACTACGCTTCGTACCCCAGATACTTCGGGCTACTTCACCTTTGTTAACTATTTCTACAAAGTCCAAAACATGAAATTTGGTATAAATGTTCTTCGGTCATATCTAAATATATAAAAGGATCAACTGACTGACTGACTGAGGTATCAACGCACAACCCAAACGGCTGGACCTAGAGACTTGAAATTTTGCACGGAGATACCTTATATAGTGTAGGCATCCACTAAGGAAGGATTTTGCGAAATTCTACCCCTAAGGGGGTTAAATAGGGGATGAAAGTTTGTATGAAAGTCCGTCAGTTTTGAAGTTAGGATCTTTAAAATTAATATTTAGGCTAAAGACAAAAAATTTGGTTTAACGTGTTTCAGGGTTTTTGAAAATTCTACACCCTAAGGGCTGTAAAGGGGGATGAAGTTGAAAATCCTTCATTTTCAAAGTAAAATCCACTTAATTTATTATTAAGGCATTAGGGTTGTAATTCTGTAGATTGTACATCACTGTGATAAAAAAAAAAAAATTAAACTGTTTATTTCATGCAAAAAACTTAATTTTATCCTTACAAGACTATGAAATCTTAACAATCAAAGATTATTTTTAGTCCTGCTTAGTTAGTTGTTTTATTGAAATTCCACCCCAAATTCCATTCCAAATTCAACCCCCAAAAGAGGGAAATGGGGTGAAAAATTCTAAAAACGAATATGGGTATCGTTTGTATGGTTTATCGGGTCGCTGATTGCGAAAACTACAACAATTTTGAAATCCAACGTGGTGGAAGTGAAATACCATCATCTCTTGGGGATGGGGTTGAGGTGCGATAGGGTTGAAATATCTAAAAATCAATATGGGTGTCGTTTGTCTGGTTTATCGGGTCTGATTACGAAAACTACAACAATTTTGAAATCCAACGTGGTGGACGTGAAATACCATCATCCTCTGGAGATGGGGTTGGGGTGCGATAGGGTTGCAATGTCTGAAAATCAATATGGGAGTCGTTTGTATGGTTTATCGGGTCGCTGATTACGAAAACTACAACAATTTTAAAATCCAACGTGGTGGACGCGAAATACCATCACCCCCGGGGGATGGCATTGCGGTGCGATAGGGTTGAAATTCTAAAAATCAATATGGGAGTCGTTTGTATGGTTTATCGGGTCGCTGATTACGAAAACAATAGCAATTTTGAAATCCAACGTGGTGGGTCAGGATAGAGATAGGTTATAGGGAAAAGAAATAGAATAGGGACAGAGACAGGGACGGGGACGGGGACTGGGATGCAGCCTGGGATGCGGATCGGGCTGCGGACCGGGCTGCGGACCGGAATGGTAAAGAGATGCGGACGGGGATGCAGACGGGGTTGCGGACGGGAATGCGGATGGGTATGGGGATGGGGACAGACGTAAGAATAGGGGACGGGTTAGGGTAGGTGTAAGGGAAGGGATAGGGGTAGGGATAGGAGTAGGGTTAAAGTAGGGATAGAGGTAGAGACAGGGGTCGGGATAAGGGTAGGGATATAGGGGTAGGGATAGGGGTACGATGTGGTTGGCAAAGGGTAGAATTTTTGTATGAAGAAAACTGAATTTGTTTAATCTGTTAAGAAATCACAATAATTGTTACTAATAATCGTAACGTAACGTCTGTTAATTATATACAATTCAGCTGGATCTTGAATTGTACTCATTGACTTGCGCACGGTAAGTCCCGTTTTTCTTTAGTTTAAAATTACCCGGAATTTGACGGTAAAATTTTTCATTCGTACGGAAAACCGGTAACAACACAAAATACGAAATCCATGCGAGCGTAGCCGCGGGCAACAGCTAGTTTAAGCATATTAAGCCCGGTTACCAGTGGTTCCTTCCACTACCCAGTGGGAGGGTTGGAAGTCCGCCCCCGCCACAACAATATCATTTTCGTACAAAAAACACATGGAGAATCTATAAAGCATAATAAAACAACATTTTTCAAAAAAAAGTTAAAAGAGCTTTGAAATAGATTTTTATTTTGCCCAGTGAAGACGAACTTCATGGATGCATTTTCTACTTTTTTGCATAAATATTGGTATTTTACTATTAAATTATGCTATTTTATTATGTTAAATTGATTACCTGTGTGTTGAAAAACTGCAATTATTAAAAATATCAATAGCAATCAGACGTAAGGACCTCGCTGAGAATTAGGAGGTAAAAATTGTATGTTATAAACGTTATGAAATACTTAATTAATTAAAAGTGCTTGCGATAAAAAAAATCGGAACCGTAATATGGAACCCTATACTGCGCGTGGCGCGACATCCCCTTGTCCGTTTTTAGGGTTCCGATACCAAAATGGTAAAAAATAGGAACCCTTATGGTGCGACTTTGTCTGTCTGTCTGTCCGTCTGTCACACCTGTATATCTCAGCAACCACTCATACTATTTTAGAATATCGTTGCCCAACTTAATTGCACATAAAATAATTAAAAAAATATTAATGATTATTAATGTAAAGGGGGCCCAAATAGGGGGGTAAAATTTCAAATTGTCGTTACTAGGTCGAATGGGGTATCATATGAAAGGGCGTTACTTGTACATTCTAAAATATATTTTTGTACTTTTTAACGTGTCTTAGTTTTCAAGTTATGATCAATAATGTCAAAAAAATACAATACCTAATCTCCGAAGTTTGTTAAAAAAAATCTGAATTAATTACAGTCGATAGAAGTTTATGTAAATATTTCAGCAAAAATAAAACGATCTTTCTAAGTTGCACGCAAAAAACTTTTACAAACTAATTTAGTTTTGCGGTCCTAAAAATGAACTTTATTGTTTCCAAAAATACTATAGGTATATTGGAACCCTCGGCGCGCGAGTCCGACTCGCACTTGACCTGTCTTTTTTTTTCACTTACCGACACTTGTTTCTTAGGGAAAGTTGTTTAGTTTAGTCTACCTTTCAGTTTTCGTTACACTGTGCTCAGAGATTTATTTAAGTGTTTTGTAAATATTGAAATGTATAGCTTTACAACTCACCTGAATATATTTTTCTTTAACTTTTTATTTTTCTATTAAGAAACAGGTAGATAATATATTCTTTTTCAATGAAAAAAATATTTTTTTGCGAAGTTAAAGCGTTAAAATGTAACTTTTGACGCACAAAGGATATCAATTTTCGATGCTATCAAGGATCACTTGAAATGTAATTTATTTTGGAATGTTATCAGTTTCTTTTATTTTAATTTTGTACGAATGATAAAAATACACTGTCTTTTTTTTTGCTTTTGTACTTTTTTAGCACAAAATAATTTTTTACTTCCGTACCACTAAGGTAAAATTTTTTTTGCTTCCGTACCACTAAGGTAAAATATCGTCTTAGTTATGGACGCGCAGTCACTCCGAATTGTATTAAATGCGCGCGAGTCCCACACACACTTGGCCAGTTTTTATTATTTATCGCCTATGCACTATAAACACACCAATTCTCACGCTTTAAAGTGTTCCCGTTTTTACGAAAGAGCTACTACAAAAATCGAGCAAAAATCGTTTAAAAACACGTTTTTACTAGAGATTTTTTTTATAGCGGCAACAGAAATATAACTCGGTGAAAATTTCAACTGTCTACCTATTACGATTTATGACATACAGCCCGCTGACAGACAAACATCGAAGGCAAATCAATAGGGTCCCGTTTTTCACCCTTTGGGTACGGAACCCTGATACACGAACGTTGAGTACTTTAACATGGACTGTTCGTCCATGCCTATGAGTACTTTTATACCTATAACTACCTTGATGATAGGTCACGTTGCCGTGAACTATAAGAGGTGAAAGCGTGAAAGGGACAAGTTACCGAAAACTGAAACGGCATGATTTGATCAGTCATCGTAACTGAACAACTTTCAGTGAGTAAAACGAAAACGAAAAAAAATAGGTCATTCCATACTTGCAAACTTGATGGGATAATTTTTATGTAGGGATGATTAGAGTAGAAACTCATTTCCTGAAAATTTTATTAAGTGATGAAAGTTGTTCAGTTATGTTGACTGATCATGCCAATTAAGTTTTCGGAATAAACTCCAGTATGGGATGTGTTAATAGTATCACAGACTGGTGTTGATTTCATTAGTTCAGTAAACAGTGGTGCAAAGTAAAAGGGAATGAGACAAAACAGTCTTTATTATTTAGATAGGTACGAGTATGTCTTAATGGATTTAATACAAAAAAGTTTGAGGAGAAAGAAAGATTTGATTTATTTATTTTATAACGTACCAGGACTAACTTCAGGACGTTCTAAATAAAGGCCAGGTTAAAAGTACCCTAAACCAACGAGCATGTATGTAAGGATTGATGAAAGTACAGGAAGCAAGGGAAGTATGTCAAGATCGTAGCAGGTGGAGGACTGTGGTCTCTACCTACCCCGACGGGAAAGAGGCGTGATGTTATGTATGTATGTATGTATTTTGAACATTTATTTATTTTATTTGCGCCCGTGGTTTTTTATGCAATCTATCCCGAAAAATTATACCGAAAAATAAACTTCGAAGATAAAAAATAGAACCGTTTTTCCCCCGAAGGGTAAAAAACGGATATTTAGGTTTCTGCCGAAGCTTGAACCATATTTGAGATTACACTCTAGTATCTCAGCCCGTTTCACTCAGATTTCATATCTTGCAGCGCCCTCTGGCGACTATTTTGGTTACTAAGGTCCCCCCCCCACGCCCGTCACAAGCGCCCGTCTGTTCTTTAATCAGTACCTTTAAATTAAGCCGGCAAGGCCTTCAGGTATGGTTCAAGCTTCGGCAGAAACCTAAATATCTGTTTTTTACCCTTCGGGGGAAAAACGGTTCTATTTAGGTGTTCGTGCCTTCGCTTGAACCATATTTGAGACGTGTTTAACATCTGACGGCGCTTTGGCGGGCGTTCTGTGACCTGTCTCATTTAGTAAAATTTGTCTTTAATGCGTAATTTATAACAGAGTTAATTTAAGAATTTTAAAATTTAATCAAACAGTCTTGTCGAAACTTTCTCCATAATAAATAGGACTCACGAAACAAATAAGTAAAAGAAAATCTAAATATTTCATTTTCTTGTTTAGATTTTCTAGCGTTGCACGCGGTAGCAATACTTTATTTTTTATTTTTAATACTAATAATAATAAATTGTATAGATAATTTTGAATAATTGTAGGATTACAAACAGCAAATATTGAAAAACTGCAGGCAATTTGAGATGATGCTAACAAATAAATCTGTTGACCTGACAAATCTTTCTTGGAAGGAGTTGAAACTCTCATCAATGCTCAAAGTTTTTCCTGCGTTCAGTAATCAGTCACTACACCAGACGCTTTGCGACGATGAGTAGGGCTCGTTTATCTTATTACCTACAATGAGTGATTGAAAAATAGTATATTACAGCTTAGTATGTAAATATGCAGTACATGTAATTTCTCTTACGACAGCTCTTTGATTGTTTATTTTATGGAAAATTAAACTTTTGGACTCACAACTTGTAAAAGTTACTTAGGTATCGCCTGCAGATTACAACCAGTCTGAGCATCCGACTTGTTTGCGGTGGTAAGTGCTCTAGACGGTATGCGTCAGATTATTATTAAATAAAAATTTGGGTCTATATCCATAAATTGAAGTAGTCTGCAGTGGGAGCCGTGTGAATATTCTAATTGTCTAATTCAACAACAAAAATAAATAAAAAAACCTGTAAAATGACGCTCTTCTAGGTACTCAGCAAATACTGAGTATGAACAAGGTGAGGTCCACTTACAAAATTAATGAAAATCACAAGTGATTTCGTGTTGATCTCATGTTAATATGAGAAGGAACAAAACGGCTGAACAAAATGATCGACCGATCAATTCGATTTATTTTAATTATTTGGATTTTGAACTTTTATTTTGTAAGGTTACAACCAATTCTGTGGCGAGGCAACCAGGTGTTATAGCGATGTTGAAAACTGGCTGGTCTAGTCCATATGCAGAATATAACAACAAAACAATTTCGATTTACCGAGGTGACTTCTTGTTTTAATAGTCTTATCATGCTAAAAGAGCAAAGAAGATTCGTCGAGAGTTGAGATAGTTAGGGATCAAAAACTACTACTTTACTATGTCATTGTAATTACAAAAGTATTCTAGAATGCTTAAAGGTAACAAGGATTTTTGTAACAACCATCAAACCACGATAAAAATATAGTGAAAAGTTATTTATGTTAAACTATTATTCATGGTTTTTTAAAATTTACAACAAAGGCCTTAATGCAAAAGGTGTCGAAGTCTTCATTGTTGGTGCATACAAGTTGGAAGTAGAGTATTGGGATTTTTGGGATACCAACAAAATACGGGTATCCTTGATCTTACCACAAGTTCATCAGAACAAGCTGTTGCTGTTATAAGAAAGCAAACTATAACAAACCGACCAAAAATTGTTTTTCGAAACTAACTCTGTAGCGGAATAAAAAATTTTTTGGACTGTTCAAGAAATCTTTTTACTTTACAGCGGAAAAACAATCAAACTGAAAAAGTGCATTTATGGCAATGCAAATATGCTACTGAACTACAAAACTACAGAACAACTAAACTCCAGAGCAACCGAAGCAAAGTTTAAATTAAATATGAACATTATTGCAGATTTAACAATAATTTGTCAATTCTAACAGGCCGAATTAAAATACTTTTAGCGGGTGGTGATAGCTATCAGATAGACCTGATATTATTATTAGCATGGGTGTTTCCCCTTTGTACGGTTGCACTTAGGATGTGAGCATCATCTGGGAAATATAGCTATTAATTAATGCTAGCAAATACATAAGTCTGGGTAAGGTTGACTGAGGCATCTGCAAGAGATCCTCGATCTACGACATCATCTTTTGGATCTGAAAACTCATAAAAGCAAGAAGTAAATAAGTTACTGCTGCCTACTTGATTGCATCTGCTTACTCAATAGCAAGGATTTGACGCTTAGCTTACTATAGGTAAGGTTTGTTTTAGACTTTCGAACTTTTCCTGTGCGAGACAATAACAATTTTAGTTTACCCTCACAATAATATCTACGTAAGTAGTTCACCTCTCTTCAGTCTACCCGTGACCACGGCTGTTGCAACGCAGCCGAAACGTCGGGAATAATAATGTAATTTATTTTGCCTAATAACTATTATCGGGCTAAGACCCGGAACAAAATAAACATTACTATAGGTAATTTGCAATTAAGGGTATTACAAATCCAGCTGTAATCATGTTGGTTACCTATCTAAAGCCTGTAGCTTAGTTAATAAGGTCCAAAAGGTCTATATTGGCGAAAATTACCTACTTTTTCTTACACGATGACCTTTACAATACCACCAATGTGGTGGCTGCCTGTCATGTGTGGTGGAGTATTTTGTTTGCTCAATAAAGTATGCCTAAACGTATCACGCCAGAATCGGCTCGAAATAACAACACATTTTAGTTGTATGTTCATTATTTACTTGCTGGAAAAAGCCTTCGTCAAATGCCCAAAATTTGGTGAAGAAAGTACCTACTAGATCCTGGCATCGGATAATTTAATACTGTTTTTGTAAGCACAAAACGATGGTTAAGAAGCTTTTTGACAAGAGAAGCTAAAGTTGCGTGTACTTGTCTTAGTCTTTAAGAGCAATATTATTAATCTTGCGACTCGTGAATAATAGCATCATATTCACAAAAACGGTTATAGCTTAGATGAATTTTCCTTACAAATAAAGAAAGTTACGCAACATAAGTTCTGGGTATGGTTAACTGCGGCAGCTATAGCGTTTTTTGTGCTTCGGAAGGTCGCAGTTGTCTTCTTGGTTAGTGGAGACTTAATTATCTCAGAGGCCAAAATCTTTTGATGTCAGGGTTGTCCTGCTTTGACTAGAAAGTGTTGATACGCTTACTGGCTATCACGCAACAAGCAAGCTTAGGAAAGCTGGCAGGAACTCAGATTTATTAGCTAAACTCGTCTTTGTATACTGCGTGCAAAATAACTCCGTCTGTGACCGTTAATGCGCAGAAGTCAAGAGTCGCGGGGGTAAGCGCGGCTCCCCCCCAGCAAGGAGTTAGTACTTGCCCCCCAGGGGCGAGCGGATCGTTCATTGGCTCTCCGCCTGTCACCCATACGCAGAAAATAACCGTCATAGACAGACTTTTCCTGAACGCGCTGTAATAACCTCTTACTTACTCTGTGTTTGTATGTAAGCGTTTGTGGACAATGAAGAAAGAAACTTTTATAAGTAGTTTTAAAATAAATTTGACGTGAATAATGAATCAGTCTTTTGTGTAGCTATTGTCATCAGGCTGCAGCTGTGAATAAAGTTGTAAGTTTCACTTTACAGGAATGCACTTAGACGGGGAGCAGATAGGTGAAACAGTTTCTTCCCCTCGCTGAAAGTGAGGCTGTCCTTGTTGGACTGGTAGTTTTTATTGCCCCCCCCCCTCTCATTCTATCTACCAGAAGAAAGTGGGAACGTACTTCCCAAGGTAGGTGTGCTGTGTTATTATTATTCACAAACTTTTAACATCAATCGTTATGACCATGCAAGCAAAGATATAATTTTGTGGGGGGATAAGGAAATTCATATTTTCTTATTAGTACTTATGTCCCAACTTGTCGAGGAATCGTTCCGTAAGCCACGTATAAGACATTCAATTTTCGCTTGTCTGTAAGAACAAAGGAATGAAGGGAGGATACGTTACAATTACTTCGGCGCAAGTGGCTAAGAATATTTTGTTTTTCGTCTCTCATACGGATAAAAAGTGTGTGGTTTAAGTATGAACCGTGTCGGCTTTGAAGCGCCACACTGTGCTACTCTGGATACAATGTCCTTTGAGGCAACAAAATATCTTCTTAATTTTGAGGTTACGAAGTAACTTTTTAATAATAAATTACCTCCCTTGTCGTGTTGTTGTTTGTTTGTTGCCTACACATTTATTTGCGGACAAGCAAGCGGTAAAAAGTGAGTGCATGGCATCTATTTTGGAGGTTGCCACATATTTTCCATAAATTGTAATAATGGAATTTCGCAAGGTAACGTCTGATGCTATTAACTACATAAAGTTCTCTCAATTTTAAGAACACCGGGTAATCTGACCTCTCACAAGTCCAAGTCATCAAAACAAATGATTTTGTTTGAAGAGAGAATAGCTTCTAGCGGAGATAAGCTAGCTTGCCCTGGTCTGTTTTGATTATAAATCTCAAAATGAAAGGATGACCATTAGCTGACAACAAGTTTTTGTGTTAGGCGACAAAGATCATTGATTGAGGCAACATGCATAGGCCACTTAGACTGCAGACCGTCCATAATTACTGTGGAAGTACTTGCCATGTTCTGTAATTAACGTGTAAGAGAAGCGCTCGTGGTCGAGTGGTAGTTACTCTTTCTTTCTGATCAAGAAAGTTAAGCAATGTGGGCCGTGGTCAGAACCCGGACGGGAGATCGCTATAGCTAGACTATAGTGGCACAACAACTAGAGCGTTTTCGTGCTTTGGATGGCGCGTTAAGCCATTGATCCCGGCCTGTCAATGATAGTAATTAAGCCAAGTCAGGGGCCGTTTGACGGCTTGGGGCTCTGACATCCATGCTGGCCATTAGCCTTATAAAACCTTGTCTAGGTTTGGATTTGGTTTACCTTCCCTCTGGGTTGCAGAGGTCTGATAGCAGTCGCTCTTTGAGAATACCAGTGCTCTTGTCAAATCCCCTAGAACATAGCTAGGGCAATGATGATGATCGGCTTGTGAGATTAGTTTCAAAACTGGCCACTGTTCCTTGTCGTGTCATGAGCCGACACGCGTCGTGAAACGACGCAGGCCAATATAGCGACACGCGTCGTCTCGTGAGACGACGTCGATGAGTGAGGCGACATACGACGTCTCGTAAAGCGACATGACGTCTCGTGAGGCGACACGTCGTCTTGTGAAGCGACACGTCGACTTGTGAAGCGACACGTTGTCTCGTGAAGCGACACCCGTCGTATCACGAAAGCATGGAATTTACAATAACGGTGCTTAAGGGAGGCAGCCGTATGTGGTAACATACGTCGGTCAATGAGACGACGGTTATGACGGTGCCTAGAGAGGCAGCTGCGTATCGTCACTGGACCCAAAAGTCCGAGCGGAATTTACAGTGTTGCACGAAATATCATTTTACAATGACTTCGGTAATGACGGTGCCTAATAGAGGCAGCTGCGTCTCGTCGCTAGGCTAAGAGTCCGAGCGGAATTCACAACAGAACGAGAAAACTTAAAAAAAAAAAATTATTTCACCAGGCACGTGTTACTCGGCTGAGATACAAAAGCGTACTGATTAAAGAACAGACGGGCGCTTGTGACGGGCGTGGGGGGGGGACCTTAGTAACCAAAATAGTCGCCAGAGGGCGCTGCAAGATATGAAATCTGAGTGAAACGGGCTGAGATACTAGAGTGTAATCTCAAATATGGTTCAAGCGAAGGCACGAACACCTAAATACTTGAAAATTATATTTTCAGTAATTTACAATTCTAGGGAAATTGCTAAGCGCTCAGTTCCAAAAGCAATAAATAAATTAATAGCTAACACAGTGGGTTGAACCTTTACTCCCCATCGGCTATCGGTTCGTCTTGCGATGTGGCCTGCCCACTACCACTTATTTAGCGATCCTCAAGGCTATGTCGGGAACTATAATTCTTCTGCTGATCTCCTCATTTCTGATTCGAAAATTTATTTTTTTCATGTTTCCTAATCCGTGCCTCTTGCAACTTGGACCAGTGTGCATCCCACCATGTTTCCGTGTAACCTGTCGAGCCTAGTTCGATAAACATGCTTTGATCGCTACTATGGTTCAATACTTTCTTGGCTAGATACTAAATTAACTACAATCAGGTAACGGAAAACCCATTCATAAGGTGAACCGTTATAAAAGGTTAACCCTTATATCTGTTAACACAAAAAACGGTTAACAGAAATAAACAACTCCGAAATAACTCGATGTAACGAAATAACTCTTAACCGAAACAAACAGTTAACCGGATTTTGAATAGGTTAATAAGAGATTCATTCGGTTGGGTTAACCGTAACCGTCTGTTCCCTGACTACAACGTCGTCACAGTGTAGTGTGCCCACTACTGCCACCGCTAGATGCGGTATTGTTAGTGTTACGGTGTTTATTTATGTAGGACCGAAAGATTTTGATCCGCGTCTTCCTGGTAACCTGAATTGTATTGTGATATATTATACTCGTAATAAAGTGATAGTACTGTAATATGTGGTTTTCCCTTCTTCATGCTATACTAGTGACCCCGAGGAACACGTGTGCCACGCCACGCCGGGCTGAGAGTGACTGGAGACCCTCTCAGCAGTTTCACTATTTTCAGTTGTTTTTTTTGTTTTGTTTTGAAGGCTTCACACACTTATGCGCCTTCTGCCCGAACTTGGAGTGGTACCAGCAGATGGGAGAGTTTTCATAACTAGAACAGCATGTTTTAAGTTACTTTAACCCATAAGAGGGGTATCATGTTATAAATTACATAGAAAACGGTTAAACAGTAACCAAATCTCGCTGACGGATAGGGTAGCGCTGTCTGAGACGCGCTATTTTCAAGAATTGCTAAAAAACGAAAAAAAACGAATTTTCCTAGACATGAGACCTATCTAGATCGGCTTTGTTTTAGATTATACAAAGCGAAGCTCGGTCGCCCAGGTACTTATTCATAATATATATGTATTCCAATTTATTAGGAAACGAGAGCTGCGTGTAATATTCGTGTAGCGTCATTACGGCGGTACGCACACGAGATCTCCACAAAATATTCATTGAGGTAAGGGTGGGGCGCCACTTCAAAACCTTCTGTATATTTCGCATGGGTAAACTCAACGAATTGAATGACTATCTTAATTCGGCGATATTTGGTAAAAGTTTGCACACACAGGTATATTTTGTAGGCGACGATTGCCGCTTTAGTGAATTTAAAATAAAATTAATTGTGTTTATCAATCAATCAAAATCCACAGTATAATACAAAATCTATAAAATAAAACAGCTTGTTTGCAACTATGCATCTCAATCCAGTGAGACTGGATATAATCCCGTGTAAATTATAGCCATCGTTAACATCACTAAACTATTTATAAATAAAAAACAGCATTTACAATATTAATTGGTAAGAAACGAGAGCTGCGTGTGATATTCGTGTTGCGTCATTACAGCGGTACACGAACAGTCTCCACAAAATATTCATCGCTTAGGTTAAGGTGGGGCGCAACTTGGAAAATTTAATAGGTGCGGTATTTGAAAATCACGATACAAGGCAAAGATAGGTTATTTTTTTTCTATAAGAAAAATGTTTTAAAACTTCAGGGTACGTAAAAAACATAAAATATTAAAACATGATTTAATTGTTAAAATAATAGGTCACAAAATTTTTGCATCCCGGCCTCCAAACTAGGATTACCTGTGCTATGGGAAGCCAGCCCTTTCATCTAATTATGGATTGTCATATAATGTACATATGAGTAGGTATACCTTACAACACGTATTACTAAACCTTGTATAAGTTTCTTCCAAACAAAACTAGCCATGTCACGTTTTTATTCTGTTCATAAGTTCCTTGGAACATAAATTAATTAAATGAATTATAATGTTTTTTTTTTCGCTAGCCTATACTGTCCCACTGGTGGGCAAAAGCCTCTCCTTCGGTCGTCCAACTGTCACGGTCCATTCTGGCCAATCGCGACGGTACGAGTCTAAATCGTCACGCGACCTGCATCAATGCATCCGTCAATGCATCCGCGACGGAGAGCGAGAATCGTCACCCAATGGATACCGCAGAATGGCCAACGCCGCAGGAGTAGATTTTATCTTAGGTAGTATTTATCTTTAATTTTTGACGATGCATGATAAGAACTGAAAAAACATGAATGTTATGAATATGACTGAGCTTCCATACAAACTTCCATTCTGTTAGAATTATGAAAAACCGTCCTTATTGCTCACTCACGTGTCTGCAAAATTTCATGTTTTTGGACCTGTCCCACTACATAGCCCATCAATCACCCACCCAATTCCATAGTCCACTGAGTTACCGCAAACATAAAACTTTATAGAAAATGATCAAAATATTGCTTATCAGTGTAAAAAAAAGATATACATCGTTATTCGTCGAAATACGAAATAAAATGTCGACCTCCCATACAAAATGTTGCAGTTTTATGGGAAGTCAATATTTTTTAGGGTTCCGTACCTCAAAAGAAAAAAACGGAACCCTTATAGGATCACTTTGTTGTCCGTCTGTCTGTCTGTCTGTCTGTCTGTCAAGACCCTTTATCTCACGAACGGGTAAAGGTATCAGGATGAAATTAATACCATATATTAGGATCCATGAACCACACAAGATCTGAAAATTTAAATTTTTTAGAACGACGCAATCAAAAGATATGGCATTTTATGCCCTCATCTCCATACCTTTATTCAAAAATGAAAAACCTACAGGGTACTTCCCGTTGACCTAAAATTATGAAATTTGGCAAGAAGCTAGGTCTCACAGTACAAATAATGGGAAAAGTCTGAAATCATTAAATATTACAACTTTTCTCACAACTAATGGTAACCAATTGTGGTGAGCTCCCGTTTCAAGAACATTCATATAAGAGAGGGGTCAAGTTGGATGGTTGCTGAGGCGATTTTTGTTTTAGTTCTATTTAAAAACGGGAACACTTACAAACTTGAAAATTGATATGTTTATAGGGCATAGGCTATAAAATAACAACAAATAAAAAAATTTGGTCAATCGCGTGTCGCACTCAAAAAATGTAGCACATTAACTTACTGAAATTTCAACTAATACAATTATGATTATGTGGTGGTACGGAACCCTCTGTGCGCGAGTCCGACTCGCACTTGGCCGGTTTTTTTTCTTATTTTGAGCTATGTTCCTACGGAAAAAAAATTCTGTTTCATGGACAGAACTACCTCTTAAAATATCCAACGTAAAAAAAATAAGGGTGTAATTAGAAGTGAAATGGCAGAAGTAGCTAAATTCCTTAAATATTTTCTTCATTTTCCTTCAAGCCGCTGTAAGTGGGACCCCATCTCATTCCCGGGAGGTAAATCACCAGCAATTAGTAAATGTCGGCGACTAATGTCCCTTCAACCACGGACAGGATTTTGATTTTTACCGAATTTGTATTCGTTAGGTGTTTTCAGGATGATGTTTTTGTTATAAAGAGTTGGGCTGTTAGATTACGAGTGGGTGGAGTGGTACACCAGGGTAAGCTTTGCTTGGAAACACGGTAAAGACGTTTTTTTCCCAGAAATGTGACCTAGCATAGCTTAAAAAGTTTTCGCCTTCGTTATTATAGTTTATCCGAGCCTATTGTGTCTTACTGCTAGGCAAACGCCTCCCCCTCCTTATTTGAAGGCCCTCGAATTCCTTAAGAATACCTACCAGCCGTCCTCTGTGTCCATCAGTTAAAAAAATATTACTTGCTAAATACAAAACTTATCGAAAATTCGGAAAGACAGATTGCCCCTAACGAAATTCTTAAAACCTTTAAAAGTATTAAAATGAAAACTACTGAGGACCTATGGGGAGTGTCAGTCAAAGTCTGAAGTGCGATCATTGATACTTTTATATTCAATTAATGTCTCGATCATGGTACTTTTCCAGACATAATGAAAAAAGTATAAGTAGTTCCATTATTCAAAGCCGGTGACAAAAAGGATCCCAGTAATTTCAGACCCATATCAGTCTAACCTCTGCTTAGTAAAATTTTTAAGAAGGTCATACTTGATCAATGCTTTAGCTCTTCCATAGAATTGGTTTTACAACAGGGCGCAATACAACGGATGCCGGGATTGAACTTTTAAAACACATGTTTTGTGCGTGGGAAAAATTTGAAGATGCTATTGGTATCTTCAATGATCTATCCAAAGCATTCGATTGTGTAGATCATAGCACGTTGTTGCTAAAACTTGAACATTACGGTTTTAAGAATAATTCACTTAAACTTCCTAAGTCATATTTGGAGAATAGGATCTAAAAGGTACAAGTAAACAGGACGAAGTCACTGGAATCAGCAGTCAAAAGTGGCGTACCTCAAGGGTCCATATTTTGATATTATTTCAGCTATTCAAAACTATCTCACTGCTAATACTCTCTTCTCTAAAGAGAAAAGAGGGCAGGAGGACTACCTGGCGCGGCCAAGACAAGCGCCAGAGGTGTCAGGTCGGTGGAGAAAGAAACCGGCGCACAATTCGGGCATTGTCCAGCAGGACTGCCTTTTGAATTGAGGCCGTCACTGGTCCGTCACGGAGGCCCAACCGCTGCAGATGCTGGCGCAAGCTGGTTGGGATCAAACCGTTCGTCGATACTACGACCGGGATGATTTCAGTGGACGCGACCCGCCACATCGCGGTCACCTCGTCTGCCAGCTCGAGATACTTGACAAACTTGTATCGTTCGGCTTTGACGAGGTTCTCATCGTGCGGAATGGTGATGTCCACTAAAAACACCCGCGATTGTGCCCGATCCATCTGCACTATATCAGGTTTGTTCTGAGGAACTGTCCTGTCAGTGATGATAGATCGGTCCCAGTAGAGCCGAGCGCGGTCGTTCTCGAGAACCGGCTCCGGGTAATACTTGTAATACGGTACTCTGGTACCCACGAGACCATATTTTAGAGCGAGCTCTTGGTGTACTATTCTGGCTGTTTGGTTATGTCTGTGCAGATACTTAGTGTTGGCAAGAACAGAACAACCAGAGGTTATGTGGCGGATGGTCTCACCTGGAAGATGGCACGCCCGACACACGTCCACAGTGCCATCCTTCAAAATAAACCTACGATAGTTGTTCGTCTTAACCACCTGATCTTGTATCGCACAGACAAACCCTTCGGTCTCCGCAAAGAGATTTCCGAAGCGCAGCCAGTGCACGGAGGCTTTAGAGTCCACGTGGGGCTCATGAAGAGCTTTGTAAAACCTTCCGTGCAGCTCTTTCTCTTTCCATACGGTCTCCCGGTCCTGGATGCTTAGTATCACCGGGTCTTGCCAGTTCTCAGCAGCTAGAGACAAGGGGGTTAGTCCGTAAGCTGCCGTTATTCATAATCTAAGGTTAGTCCTTTGTCACACTCTATGACAACTCTATGCAAATCACTGTCCGTTTTCGCCATGAAATAACCACGGAGACTGCACACTTCGCGATTATGCAAGCTGGCGGCGCTTAAAAATCCTCGCCCACCTACCTTTCGCGGCAAGTACAGCCTCATCATGGACGACCGGGGATGATGCATTCTATGGAGCGTTATAATTGTGCGGACCTTCCTGTCCAGGGCATCTAATTCCGTTATTATTATTATTGTTTATGTTTAGTATTTCTACTTCACTCCGAAGAGGTACTCGTATTTTATGGCACGGGCCGAGCCAAGTGCAATTAATTATGATAAAAACTTTCTCACTAATCTACAAGTGTTTAGCACCACTGCTTTCTGTATAAGTGTATAAATGAGTGGATGAATGTTGAGGGTTTCGAGGCTGGTATGGAGAGTTTTCGAGATAACGCCGGTTGTGGAAAGGACGATCGGGACAGTTTTGACTGTGTGAACTTGCCATTGAGACTTAATTTCAACGGAGAGATCGGTATATTTGGTTATCTTTATAATTATTATCATTGAGCAGGCATTTCATTCCTTATTTATATCAATGATCTTCCTTTTGTGGTGAAGAATCTGACAAAGGTTGTGCTATTTTCTGATGTTACTTCAGACAGCTTACTGATATTAGACAACGTAGCAACGTGGCAATTACCTGAGAGGTTTTAAGAATGTGTAAAGCAAACGTCATGTCAAAGAGGTATGGTGCTCTGATATTCCAGCGAAGCACAAGAAACACATTCTTTTACGCTGCCATAGCATGATCCGAAACGGTGTAGACTCGCTCTATTTGCATTATGTTCTGCATGACATTCAATAAGTCTTCTGTAAAGAAGAAATAAAATTATCTGAATCTGACAATAATAAAACCACAAAGCACGTTGCCCACCCCAATAGCTAAGATAGTAAGTCTCACGTCACTAGCTCCCTTACCCTTCAAACCGAAACAGAGCAGTACAAACACTGCTGCTTTACAGCAGAAATAGGCAAGGGGGTGGTACTTGTGTGGGGGTAGTGGTACAACGGTACAAAGCAAGGTGGTCCAATTTCTTTGGTGGTACATCAGACGAACTTTGCACAAAAGCCCTACCACCTTGAAAATACACTACGTACTTGATAAGCCACTTAATCAAACACAAAACTCTTCCTCAAATAAAAATGTAGTGCCTCTCTCTCACAAAATATCGTCCACAAAAATTAAATTAGTAAAATATTAAGCAACCAGAGTGCGTGGTTGCCGCACCGCAGGCCCCGGGGAAATATTTAATTATTCATTCAATTTGGCCGCATAATAGGTTTATTGTTGCCAACAATGGTGACGGCAAATGAGGTTGCGTTTCCATACACTCCTTTTGTTCTTCGAATTATCATTTTTAGGGTTCCCTAGTCAAAAGATTGAAATCTGTATAAAAAACAAAACCGTGACAGACTGACTGACCTAAACCCTTCGGTGTACAAACGTGTTAAAATAGAAAAGTTACGAAAGAATTAACTTTAGAGAAGCTTTTTACAACTGCGTTCTAAAGACTGTCCGCCAGTAGTAGTCCAGGGAAATTATTATTTGACCTGGACGTAATTAAGTATGGCTGTTTTTTTCTCGGATTCTTGTTAAACAACTAATCTCTCCTATAAATGTATAATTATTAAAATCGTATGACCTCGGGAACATATATTTTTATTTTTAGGGTTCCGTACCTCAAAAGAAAAAAACGGAACCCTTATAGGATCACTTTGTTGTCCGTCTGTCTGTCTGTCAAGACCCTTTATCTCACGAACGGGTAAAGGTATCAGGTTGAAATTATTACCGTATATTAGGATCCATGAACCACACAAGATCTGAAAATTTCAATTTTTTACAATGACTTAATTAAAAGATATGGCATTTTATGTCCTCATCTCCATAAATTTATGCAAAAAAGCAAAACCTACAGGGTATTTCCCGTTGACCTAAAATTATGAAATTTGGCAAGAAGCTAGGTCTCACAGTACAAATAATGGGAAAAGTCTGAAATCATTAAATATTACAACTTTTCTAACAACTAATGTTAATCAATTGTGGTGAGCTCCCGTTTCAAGAACATTCATATAAGAGAGGGTCAAGTTGGATGGTCGCGTAGGCGATTTTTGTTTTAGTTCTATTTTAAAAACGGGAACACTTACAAACTTGAAAATTGGTATGTTTATAGTGCATAAGCTATAAAATACCAGCAAATAATAAAATTTGGTCAAGCGCGTGTCGGACTCAAAAAATCTAGCACATTAACTTACTGAAATTTCAACTAATACAATTATGATTATGTTATGGTACGGAACCCTCGGTGCGCGAGTCCGACTCGCACTTGGCCGGTTTTTTTATTTATACTAAAATGCTAATGCAATCAATCGATTAGCAGATAGAACTATAATCATAGGTAGTTTACCTAAAAATTAAAATGTTTTCCCATTGGAATTGCTGAAATTCGGAGTTTCAGTAAGGTAATAAGTTAACTCGAAATTGCACTTAAAGGATAATATGTAATGGAAGTAAGTTTAATGTTTTATTTCTTAAATATTATTTTTAATACATTTTATACAAAATTAAAATGTCAACTGTAATGATAAACTTTATTTTTGAATTTTTCGGTTTAAAATGTATTTTTCGTCATCTTCCCTATATTTTTTTTCTTTAATACTATTTTACATAAATGTATTCAAACTTAATTTTTTCAATAATAATAAAAAAGTCACATTTATTTTTACCTCAAACCCACTCATATAAAAGTTTCTAAATACCCTGGAGTATAGCAGAAAGATGTCAGCTAAAACTAGGGGTGATCATTATGTTAAAAAGTGAGCTTACCAGACAATTAAACTACAAAAGAACATAACCAACGTGCGTATATAAAAGGCTACGACACACATAACGACGCTACTGCCCATGCTCCGGTTCAATAACCCTTAGTCGCCTTTTACGACACCCGCAAGTAGAGATGGGCTGGTACTGTTGGTAGGTACGGATAGGTAAGTAAGGATGTGAACTGAACAAGGTCAAATACGAAAAAAAAACAACTTTCCAAACATCATCATCTGATATCGCACGGTTTTTACTTTCGAGCGGAGCGAGGTATTGTATTCGTGAAAAAAAAAGTTTTTCTAATTTTCTCGAAAATGTGTTCTATATCACTAATCTAATACATCATAAAAAGCAATTCTCCCAAAAATGTCCGACCGTTCGTCGGTCGGTCCGTCGTCGGTCGGTCTGTCCGTCACGCTTTGGCTTAGCGGCTAAACGAATGGTCCGATATTAAATTTAAGATTTCCTTGTAAATCTATCGAAGGATACTAAGTGGTTTCTTGCTGGCTCCCTTTTTGATGGTAGCTGTCATACAATGGAAATGAAACATTGCAATTTGCTCAAAAACGGCACAAACAATCTTGATGAAACTTTGCATGACCAAGAACCTCCATGCAAGGTATTTTTCGGCAGTATCCATTGGTCTTTGGAAGTTCATATAAGGGGTACCTTACTACTAAAATTTAATAATGTTATTTTCTCAAAATCGTTTTGATTGAGCTTATTTTAGGAAAGTCGTTTTGATTGAGCTTATTTTGCTAGGAAGCACGATTTAGTGTATAATGCTAAAAAAACTGAAACGATGATATTCAGATCCGGAAAAGGTCCACAGGTTGTCCCTGAAGTTTGCGTTGCTGGACAGCCTGTCAAAATAGTGGAGAAATTCAAGTACCTTGGCCACATCATGTCTTCTGACATGAAAGACGACCATGATATAGAGAGGCAGAGGAGATCGCTTTCTATTGTAGGCAATATGATTGCCAGGAAATTTTTCAAAGCGACTGAGGAGGTTAAGCTTTTGCTCTTTAAGACGTTTTGTCAGTCATTCTACACCTGCCAACTCTGGACTGAATACACGAAGCGGTCCCTGGATGGCATTCGTGTCCAATATAACAACATATTTCGACACCTTATGGGCTTAAAACGCTTCTGTAGCGCATCCGAAATGTTCTTCAAGGCGCGCGTGGATACGTTTAATGCCAACCAGAGGCGGCGCATCGCATCATTCATGTCCAGAGTTGACAGTTGTAGAAACAGTATAATCATGGAGTTTGCGAGTAGACTTCCAACCACTACTATGTACAAACGCTGGCTGGATATTCGCGCCTAGTCTTACTTAACTTATTAATATTATTTTTTAAGCCTATGGATGAAAAATCTGCAATAAAGATTTATTTATTTATTTATTTAATGCTTTAAATTTGAATTCTAAATTGGTTTTGTATCTGACTGCATATTTCATTTAAACATTTTTACATAAATCTAGTACGAGTATAGGTAAGTTTGTATTTGCATATTATTTGTATGGAATTACAAGCTTAATTTTGCACATGGTCCTTATTTACTCTTTACTATTCGCAGCTTTTTATAATCTAGTAGTTAGAGTATTCGGCTTTTGATCCGAAAGTTCTGGGTTCGATTCCCGGTGGGGACACTGTCGAATGATGACTCTCGTATATCGCAAGAAAGTAAGTGCAGTGCTGCTGTACCATTTATTTATTTCAACATAAGTGTTCCTTTAGTAAAGTTGTTGAGTTTCATAGATAGATAGATAGATAAATTATAGATTGTCACACAAAAACAAAACAATACAAAGGAGACTCTTAAAACAGATCAGATCAGATCTGATACTTTATGGTACCGTTTTTGTTACACCTTGTATGTAGAACGGAACCCTTTTGTTTCCCGAATGGCACTCTCTTGATCTTTCCACGTATCCTTTTTTAGCTAAACCCAATTCCGGTAAGTACCTAAATAAGCATTAATTCAGCGGAGTGTTTGCGGGTGGTACTTATAAAAAGAGTCACTTTGTAGGCTCTTTATTAGCTACACTCTTTGTTTGGAGCAGCGGAAACCGATATAAAGAGCTACATCCTATATTCTATATCAGGTCCTAATGAAATAGTGAACATAATTTTAGTATGTTACTCAGACCATGAAACTGAACAACTTTCCCCAAGGAACATAGGTCGAAAATCAATTTTTGACCTCCCATAGAAACTGCATCAGCTGATAGCGCATTTTGTATGGGAGGTCAAATAAATAAATAAATAAAAAAAATTTGTTTTTCGTATTTCGACCTATGTTCCATAGGGGAAGTTGTTCAGTTTCATGGTCTGAGTAACATACTAAAATTATGTTCACTATTTCGTTAGGACCTTATATATTTTTTTATAAAAGAGGAAGGCAGACTGGTTACCTGACCCCGAGTAAGTAAGTGATCGTCGTCGCCCATAGACATTGGTCTACCGCGACATTTGGTTGGTCTCAGATGCGTCGCCCATGGACATTGGTCTACCGCGACATTTGAGTGGTCTCAGATGCGTCGCCCATGGACATTGGTCTACCGCGACATTTGGGTGGTCTCAGATGCGTCGCCCATAGACATTGGTCTACCGCGACATTTGGGTGGTCTCAGATGCGTCGCCCATGGACATTGGTCTACCGCGACATTTGGGTGGTCTCAGATGCGTCGCCCATGGACATTGGTCTACCGCGACATTTGGGTGGTCTCAGATGCGTCGCCCATGGACATTGGTCTACTGCGACATTTGGGTGGTCTCAGATGCGTCGCCCATGGACATTGGTCTACCGCGACATTTGGGTGGTCTCAGATGCGTCGCCCATGGACATTGGTCTACCGCGACATTTGGGTGGTCTCAGATGCGTCGCCCATGGACATTGGTCTACCGCGACATTTGGGTGGTCTCAGATGCGTCGCCCATGAACATTGGTCTACCGCCACATTTGGGCGGTCTCAGATGAGTCGCCCATGGACATATATGCACTGCCTGCCTTTTAGTTTGTAGACTCGTTTCTTGTCATAATCATAATCATTTATTTGCTTTGAATGGGGTACAATAACGATGTTAAATAATAAATGAGAACATTTCCACATTCAGCTACTAATACTAGCATGCAAATACTTATTAAATACAAACTACTAAACAAGAAACTAAATGCAACAAAGCTCAGTACTTTTTACACAAAAATTCTTTGACAGAATAAAAGGTTTGCTCAAGAAGCCAGTTATGCAGAATCCTGTTAAAATTAGTAAGAGTCAGTTCTCTAATAGACTGTGGTATATTATTATAAATAGCAACACACATGTAACCGCAATTGTTTTTGAAGTTCGTAGTTCGCGGGGTACATTTTAATACCAATCTCTCAGGGTTACGCAAAATTCGATCACGATTTTCATGGGCTGTTTTAAATAAGTTTTGGTTTTGTTTAACAAATTTGGCAACTTCAAAAATATACAGGGACGGAAGTGTAAGTATATTTAATTTTTTGAAAAGTGGTCGACATGAATCACGCGGTGCTACTCCACAAATGGCACGAACACATTTTTTTTGTGCAATAAATACTTTACCGATGTCTGTGCTGTTTCCCCACAATATAAGCCCATATCTCAATATCGATTGTACATATCCGTAATACGCAGTCATCGCTGTTCCTATCGACGCAGTTTTTGTAAGCCTAAATAGCGCATATACAAAACTATTTACTTTTTTACGGACATTTTCAACATGGATTTTCCACTTTAATTGGTTGTCAACACTTAATCCTAAAAATTTTGTAACATCCGAACTTACTATTTCATTTGTAATGTATTTTATATCTAATTGATGTCCTAAATTATTAAAGTTTATGTAATTAGTTTTATTAATATTGATATGCAAATTGTTATTATCCATCCATTGAATTATTGATTTTATTGTAGTGATAATGTCATGTTTATGTTCTGTCAGATTATTAGAGGTAACAATAACTGATATGTCATCTGCGAATAAAATTGCTCTGTGAGATGTAACATTAGGCAGGTCATTAATATAGATTAAAAATAATAGGGGTCCAAGCACACTACCCTGAGGTACCCCAAAAGCGTTATGTTTGTACTTAGATCTGTAAGTTTCCATAAAGTTCTTAGAATCTAGGTTAGAAATTTCTATACACTGTGACCTGTTGCTAAGATAACTGTTTAACCAACTTAGGGAGGGTCCCCTTATGCCATTACTTTCCAGTATGGAAATTAAGATGCTGTGATCAACGAAGTCGAAAGCCCTTGTCATGTCAAAGAAAAGGACAGTTGTGAGTACCTTTCTGTTGACATTTTCTAACACCTCATTAATTAAATTAAAAGCAGCTAGCGTTGTGGATTTATTTTTCTGAAAGCCGTACTGATCTTTATGTATGATTTTATACTTATGAAAAAATGAAAGAAGCTGATTAGACATGATCTTTTCAAAAATTTTTGAAAATATAGGGACAAGAGTGATTGGGCGATAATTTCCAACCTCTTCTCTTTTTCCTTTTTTATACAGTG
The DNA here is from genome assembly GCA_947532105.1 of Athrips mouffetella. Lineage (NCBI taxonomy): Eukaryota > Metazoa > Arthropoda > Insecta > Lepidoptera > Gelechiidae > Athrips > Athrips mouffetella. The sequence continues at coordinate 14,436,941 of OX383978.1, forward strand.
GCCTTACAATTGACTGTTTCAGGACAGACGGAAATATTCCTTGTACAAAAGAAAGGTTAATCAAATGAGCCATTACAGGAGCTATTTGGCCTTTACATTGCTTGACGACCTTTGTACATATATCATCATGGCCTACTGCATTTGTGCTCCTCAGAGATGCTATTGCCTTGATGACATCATTAGCAAGTATTGGGTTTAAAAATATTGAGTTCTGTATGTGCGCACCTGATGATGGACGGTTATTGGATGGATTTACGGCATGCGTAGGGCTCAAAAAGAAGTCATTAAAGTGTTCAGGTATGCGCAGAGGCTCAGTTATGACATTATCATTTATAACAATTTTATCTATGATATTTGAGTCGGATATATCTTTTGTTTCACTTTCTATAACTTTCCAGGTTGCTTTACACTTATTATTCGATTTATGAATATAAATACTGTTTGCTCTCTTCTTAGAAGCATTTATGCAATTTTAAGTAACTTTGAATATTTACGATAAATGTTTTTTGCAGACTTTGACTTATTAGTGTAATAATTATACCTGAGTTTACCTTTACGTTTGCAACTAACTTTTAACCCTCTAGATATCCATTTTATTGATGATTTTCTATTTATCTTCATTTTAATTTTTGGAAAACAGAGGTCATAGAGAATACAAAATATTTCATAATATTTATTGAAAGCTGTTTCGAATTCGGTCTCATTATATATATCATTGTAGGATAAACTTTCCAGGTATTGTTGAAATTTTTGAATATTTTCATCACAATAACATCTTTTAAAGGTAAAAAAAACTTGAGGTTTGGAAGGTTTACATGTAACAGGGGCACTAAGTAATTGTGCGGTATTATGGTCAGAGAGACAAAGATTTAAGACTGATCCTTGTGCATTCTTTATGTTAGAAATAAAATGGTCTATACAAGATTGACCTCGTGTAGGCTCTTTGATATGCAAGTATGTGTTATAATTTGCTAGTATGTTTTTAAGAATCAAAGAGTCGCTGTTGTCATTAATTGTGTTCACATTGATGTCACCTGTGATTATAATTTTTTTCTTATGATATTTGTTTATATATTTATGAAGCACCTGTTCTAATTTGTCAAAGAATGCATTGAGATTGGTTTTATAAGGCGTCCTGTATACACAAATAACAATGAGGTTATTTTGAGGTATTTCTACAGCACAACACTCAAAAACACTATTTTCTGAAAATTCTTTAAAAGCATCTAAAGTCCTGAACGCAATACCATGTTTTATGAAGATGCATACGCCTCCCCTTCTCGTATTTCTGCAATAAAAAGCAGCTTGTTTATAGCCATGTATGTGGACATTCGTTTCTTCCCCTGATTTTATGAAAGTTTCCGTAAAACAAATTACATCAGGTTTCAAGTCCGTATTGAAGTTACTCATTGTTATTTCTATTATTTCCTTTTTTGATATTAGACCCTGGATATTTTGATGGAAGACATTTAAAGCATAATTACCTTTTTTATTGGGAACGAAAAAAATTCGTAGCCACATCCGGGTTTATAGAAGTGGGGTCAGGATTTGGCTTTTCTTGCTCTCTATTAAAATAATCATATATAAATCTTTGCTTTGTGATATTCCCTGTTTTTTTAGTTTTTTTGTTTGTATTAATTTTTGGTTTGAAATAATCGAGTATTGAACTTTGTTTTGTCGTTTTCTTTATTTTTTTGTCTTCACTATGTAAGTTATTCTGAGGTTTAAAATAGCCTGGTTTACGTTGATTATAAGATAGGTATTTATGGTTATAGTCAATAGTGTTTATTGCGTCATTTATTTCCTTGCACAAGTGTACCTTAGATTCCGATTAGCCATTTGATAAAAACGTATATGTCACCGTAAAATATTTTTTTTATTCTTATGAAATAATACAGAATCGTAAGTTGATCAATTTCCTAGTGAGTTGATAAAATGACGAAAAATGGTAAACTGCATCGAATTCTCTTCTAGTACTCACGAGCTGCTGCCACAGCACGCTCACTTCGGTTGCTCAGCTCGAGCGTTTGGTCGAAAGAGACCCTAATAAGTAGTAAGTTAGTAATACAGACAGTCTTAAAAACTAGGGTTAGTACACAAATGAAATCAAAACAATAATAATAATAAATCTAATTAAAATCAAATTAAATTAAATTGAATTGCTTTTAGAATTAATAAAGATTTAGAAATTAATTAAAATCCAAACAAAATTAAAATAAACTTGAAAAATTAACAATTTGAAAGTAAAAAATTAAATTAATACAAGAAAATCAACGGTCTTTATTTACTGGCCGTACGAGGATATCAATAAAATGTCTAAACATAGGCTCTGCCACTTTCGTATTAAACATCTTTAGGATGCTGTTGGGACTCTTTCGCGTTCTGTACAGTAAGGATGCGGTCTTCTTCCTTATAATGGCATAGAAATGCCTGATGCACTGCAAGAACGTCGAAGTCTAAATGTACTCCAGTAAAATTACGAGAGATTGTATGGCGAAACGGAAATAATTGATAATAGCCGTGTTTCTTTTTCAGATCGATAGATTATATTTCTGTGTAAAGCTTTTTAATGGAATCCACCTAAATTTACTTCATTTATTTATTTATTTTGCCGTTCAAACATTAAAAAAATATGGAATTTCGGAAAAAAATGTTAATAGGTTATTTTTTTTTATTTACGGCTTGCTATATGTTCATAATTTCATATTTTACATGAATCCACCTAAAAATATTAGCTTTTTTGTTTTGTTTAACTTTTATAGCATGAAATTTAAATAAAGCTTATCTTCGCAACCAAAAATAGTAAGAGATCCGTTTTGCTTTCTAATAATTTAAATAGTGCTAAGTAATCACATTTTTGGCAAATCCAACATAAATGTTTACAAAATCATTGTAAACCAGCGATTACAAAAAACTTTTTTTTTATTTAGTATGGCATTTTTGTGAATTTAAATAAGAATCACTTACATTTAAAAAGGTTGAGTTTAGCTCAGTTTATTTATATTATTTTACCTCGACTTTATTGGATCTTATATGTAAATATAAGTGTAGATTTTATATTTTGAAACAAATTGATATTTTTAAATATATTTATGGTGGATTTTTATGCCTATATGTAAAGTATACGTTTATCTATGATATAAAGTATATAATTGTCTATTAAAATTTTTGCCTTAGCTGTTATTCTAAAAAAATATTCCGCTTTAAATTTTAAGTGGATTCGTAAATATTGCGTCGTAACATCATATTTAAATACGATATATACAAAAAAGTAGCTATTAACATTTAATGTTTTGCAAAACCGTATTTTTACTGGAGTAATAGCACCCTAAAGCCGTTGTTGTACTGTACTCTCAGGGTATCTAACGACTTCTTGGTGTAGTTGGTCCACAGAGCGCTCGTGTAGAAGGTTTGACAAAATTACTTGAATAACGTCAACTTTACCTAATACAACCTAACTGATCCGGGATTGGTTAGGTTGTGTTTGCCTTACCTAACAGACCTGTGGATCTACGAATTCCCAAATTCTATGTTCCCAACGAATAAAATTTTCCACAGTTTATCAACTGACGTGGAAAATGATCAACTTACGATTATCATTATATTATCATCATATTTTCCGGTAGTTATAGTACATTAAGATGCAAGTGCGCTAAGATGTTGATTACGCAAGAGGCTCGATAATTGCAGCCCGAGTCGAAGGCGAGGGCGTAATGAAGTGGTGAGTGTAATGGACAAAGTGCACGCGCTCTTTAAGACGTTTTTCAAGGCATTTGCGAATAAAAGCAAGTAAAATTTGCTTACCTCTTTTCCCGAAGGAAAATTCGTAGACAACAAGCAACGTATTTTTCTTTAAATTTCTACGTACACCCGATTCTTCAGACTTGTGTTTCGTGCCTTATTTTGTACGTCGAGGAACTGCATTAATCACTGTTTTTTAGAGTTCCGATACCAAAATGGTAAAAAAAAGGAACTCTTACGGTGCGACTTTGTCTGTCTGTCTGTCCATCTGTCACACCTGAATATCTCAGCAACCATGGGCTATCGACTTGAAATTTGGAATTGTTTTAGAATATGATTGCCCAACTTAATTGAACATAATAGTACATTAAAATGCAAGTGCGCTATTTTGGATATTACAGCCGAGGCTCAGAAATTGCAGCCCGAGCCGCAGGCGAGGGCGTAATGGAGCCGAGGGTGTAATTACCAACGCGCACGAGCTTTTTACGATGTTTTTCAACACATTTGCGAATAAAAACAAATCAAATTGGTTGGTTACCTTTAAAATACTAAACTTTGCTAACCTTACGTCCACCGCACGTCCACCGGAACATTTTGTCGGCTACATATGTTCATGCTTCCCTTTAATTTTACCAAATTTCAAAATTGTATTTCGTGTATGAGTATTTTAGACGGTTCAGGATCAGTTTTTTATATGTAGAAGTCGACACTATTAGAAATAATTACAATAATAAACACGACAAATATTTGTAAAATGGCGCGCATTCTTTCTTTTTCAGCGGTCACAGATTATACGTCGCGTGAGGAGCCCCCAAAACATTACCATGTTATCTTACACCATCAATCTTTTATCAATTATTAGTCAATCTAGTAACCAAGCTATAAAAAAAAAGTAATTGTCACTCGGTACCCAAACATCCTATTCCATTTACCTTGAAATAAATTATCAAAAATTGAATATCTTGTTACGTAAATGACAAATTTATTGTTAATTAGTTAATTACTATAAATAATTTCATAAAATCAACATTCATTTATGATATTTTCTCGAAGTTAGCTTGAAAATTTTAGTGACATAATAGGCATAAAAACTCCTTGCTCTTGGCCGATTAAAAAAAAAACAAAAATAAAACACTAGTTAAGTAATATTATGACAAAAACACGCGTTTAATGAGCTGGATTATGAACCTTAATACAGTGCAAATAGGGCTGTTTTATGAGCAAATGTGTTGAAAAAGAATAAAACAACAATTATGATTGTTAATGTATAGGGGGCTCAAATAAGGGGGGCCAAATTTCAAATTGTCGGTACAAGGTCGAGTGGGGCTTTACTTGTACATTCTAAAATATATTTTTGTATTTTTTTACGACTTAGTTTTCAAGTTGTGATGAAAAATAACAAAAAAAAATACTATTCCCTGCCCCCTTATCTCCGAAGTTTGAAAAATCTGAATTAATTACAGTCGATAGAAAATGTAAATATTACAGCAAAAATAAAACGATCTTTCTAAATTGCTCAAAAAACCTTTACAAACAAATTTAGTTCTGCGGTCGTAAAAATGGACTTTGTTGCTTTCAAAACCACTATAGGTGTATCGGAACCCTTGGCGCGTGAGTCCGACTCGCACTTGACCGTTTCTTTATTTGTAAGAGTCGATACTTTTGAAAATAATTACACTAAACACAATAAATGTAAACATCACAAATATTTGTAAAAAATGGCGCGTGCTGATTTAGCGGACACAGATTATCATGCGCGCGCAGGAGGCTTTGACTAAACTGCCAAACAGCCTAGTTTTTAAATTATTAAAAATGAGATATTTTGTTACTTAAAAGACGAATTTGTTGTTACTTAGTTGATTAAAAAATCATTCTTATGAAATTAATGTTTATTGATCGATCATAGAACAAAGTTTATTTATTCATGAAAATACTCCTTGCTTCTTGCCGAAATAAAAAAAACCGGTCAAGTACGAGTCGGACTCGCGCGCCGAGGGTTCGGATATACTTTTTGTATTTTTGGAAGCAATAAAGTCCATTTTTAGGACCGCAAAACTAAATTTGTTTGTAAAGATTGTTTGCAGAATTCTAAAAAAGAGCGAAGTGAAGGACTCTTGAGTAGAATCCCGAGCATGGCGAGGGATTCTAAAGTAGAATCCTGAACGTAGCGAGGGATGCAATGCAATAGGTCGCCCAAGGTAAAAATATTTTTGCAGATGAGTAATACACTCTACTTTTCATCTCCCTGTATGAGAAAAGAATAAGAGGCTCATTGAGGTACACACTCGTCTTTAATTTTAAATATAAAATACCATTACAATATTATTACTTGATGAAAAAATACTAAAAATCATATTAAGTATTATTTGTAACAACTGAAAATGTTATTGACATTTTTGTATCAATTAGGAACAGAACCTCTTTGGTTGGTAGTCTCGTTTACATTTCAAGCATATTTCTTTTTTTATATTCATAATGGTAACAAGGAGATGGTAACAATGATGAATGTGGCTTTTGATAGGAAAGGAATTAAAGTTAATGTAAGCAAGACGAAAGTAATTCTACTTGAAAGAGAAGAGTGTATGACAGAGTGTACTATATTAATAGGTGGCGAACAAGTGAAGGAGTTTGTGTATCTGGGTTCTAAGTTTACAAGAGATGGAAAGTGTGAAAGTGATATCGAAAGAAGAGTGAATGCTGGAAACATGGTGAATGATGCTCTGCATGCTTTTATGAAGAGTCAGAAGGTGTCTCACAAGGCTCGTCTGGCTGTTCATAGAGGCGTTTTGGTACCAATACTGATGTACGGCAGTGAAAGCTGGGTATGGCAGAAAAAGCATGAAAGTAGAATTAATGCAGCAGAAATGAGAGCGTTGAGGAGTATGATTGGTGTGAAATTGAGTGACAGGATTAGAAATAGTGTGATAAGAGAACGTTGTGGCGTAAAAGAAGACGTAGTGACTAAAATTGAGAAAGGGATGCTGAGATGGTTTGGTCATGTAGAGAGGATGAATGAAGGAAGATTGACGAAAGAGATCTACAAGGCGAGAGTGAATGGAAACGTTGGAAGGGGAAGGCCTCGGCGAACGTACCAGGACCAAATTCAGGACGTTCTGAATAAAGGTCAGGTTAAAAGTACCCTAAACCGACAAGCATGTATGAAAGGATTGATGAAAGTTCAGAAAGCAAGGGAAGTATGTCAAGATCGTAGCAGGTGGAGAACTGTGGTCTCTGCCTACCCCGACGGGAACAAGGCGTGATTTTATGTATGTATATTCATAATAATTTTTATAGTACAACCGGCCAGTATCATTTTTTATACACTATTTTGGTTCGACCTCTATGGTTGACCTAAAATATCCTTATGGTGGACCTAAATTCTAATTCTAATTTTAAATTCCATTTTTACCCGCTACGAAAGTCTCTTGGAGAAAACAGCTATTTTGTTCGCCTTTATTGACGAACCGTTCAGCGATTTTCGAATAGATGAGATGAAAAGTTGTTTGCCAACCTGTCTGTCTAACATAAGCAAGCGCTAAAAAGGATTTTGCGAAACTCATTCCCCTTATGAATCCATGAAAATCGACACAGTTTTGCCGTCATCCTTTAGGACTCTCAGAGGCTTAATAGGTCAGGTCTTACATAAAAATAAAAATTGAATTGTTTTTGTAATTACAGAATTTATTAAGACTTTACTTAAGAAAATCAGCTAAAATGGTCCAAAAATGCATATATTAAGAAAACATATTGCCAAAACAGTGAGATGAAAGTAGTTGGAAACTGTTCTTTAATGAATTATTTGTACAGTTGAGAAATTATTTACGCTTAAAAATATACTTTTTACTATGGTTGCACCCATACTTATGATGTTTTCAACTATGATCCTGATTGGACTACACTTGGAAGAAAGTCATGCAAAAATAGATTCATTGACCAAGCCATGAACAAAATGAAGCTTGTAGATTTATGTAGGCCTGGTAGAGTTAAGAAATTGGCTCTACATAGGATTTGAGGATTTGATAATTTTTTAACAGCGACACCCAACCAATTTGACATGAAATGTTTTTTGTGGTACGGTCAAGGAGGTTTTACTACGCTTCGCGTAGCGTGGGTTAAAACCTCCTTGGGTACGGTAAATTCAGATTCAGATATTTTTATTCAATGTAGATTCTTTACAGAATACTTATTGAATGTCATGCAGTACTACAATGCAAATAGTGCGAAAGAAACTACTGCAGCACGGCCTACTTTAAGAGTCGGCTTTTTACAATGTGTTTCTTGTGTTTCGCTAGAATTTAAGAACACCATACCTCTTTGTCATTTATATAGTCATCTAATCTTTTTACATAACGTTTGCTTAACACAATCTATAAACTTTACATTGTCAGGTATTTTGGTGTAGTATCGTATACACACACCAATGAAAGATGTATTGATTGGTACAGGATTATCCCTACAATAAAATATTTTTGTCCAATAGTTTTACTCAATCACCGATAAATTTTGCCACTAATAGACAGTAAAAAAGAAAAATGGCGTCCGGATAACTCAATAACGGAAACGGAAGTAGGTCTCGCATATCGGTAAATTATCGCGTTAGTTTCCGGTTCCGCATTCTGAACGAACCTCGTAAATCTAGTTCGTGTCGGAAAATAAGTGCTTCGGTAAAAGGGTTATGTACCTACCTAAAATAAATCATTAGTTTCTAAGCATGTTTTTGCAAAGTTTGATTTTATGCGAAGTTCGTCTACGGAAGTATAACCAACCACTCTCTTTCCTAAATAAGGGTAATGTATGATTTCAATAAAATGAAGAGTTCTTTATAGAAGTGCTCACGGTCGCTCGTCGGCAGAAACACTTTGAGCGGGTCTTGTTTGTTTTGTTGCTTTTGTTTCTACGTATCTTGCTGCCGCCGTGCGTAAAACATTTCATGTAAAAAAATAGTTTTCTTTGGGAGAAGTTGCGTATTTTCACTTGGCTCTCGATCCGGAGGTTCGGGGTTTTTTCCCTGCAGAGATACTGTCAAATAAATATCACTTTGGAAGTCTTCCCCAGTTTGCTCAGGACATTGCAGAATGAATCAGCTGATTGTCCTTAAATTAAGATAATTTGTTGGTCCCAGCTACTATCAATTTCAATCAATCATTTATTATTTTTGTTGTTATTTTAGTACCAACACTGATGTATGGCAGTGAAAGCTGGGTATGGCAGAAAAAGCATGAAAGTAGAATTAATGCAGTAGAAATGAGAGCGTTGAGGAGTATGATTGGTGTGAAATTGAGTGACAGGATTAGAAATAGTGTGATAAGAGAACGTTGTGGCGTAAAAGAAGACGTAGTGACTAAAATCGAGAAAGGGATGCTGAGATGGTTTGGTCATGTAGAGAGGATGAATGAACAAAGATTGACGAAAGAGATCTACCAGGCGAGAATGAATGGAAACGTTGGAAGGGGAAGGCCTAGGCGAACGTACCAGGACCAAATTCAGGACGTTCTGAATAAAGGTCAGGTTAAAAGTACCCTAAACCGACGAGCATGTATGAAAGGATTGATGAAAGTACAGGAAGCAAGGGAAGTATGTCAAGATCGTAGCAGGTGGAGGACTGTGGTCTCTGCCTACCCCGACGGGAAAGAGGCGTGATGTTATGTATGTATGTATGTTTGAGTTTTGTTTGACATATTTTATTTAATTTATCTTTTAAATTTTTCCATGACATGATTTTTATTGTGTTATTAAATTAATTATTGTATAGATACTTGTGACAAGTTGTAAAATCATATTAGTAATTTATTTAATTTAAGCATCTCTTTTCGCACACAGTTTGTACTGTTTTTTGAATAAAGATATGATGATGATGACTATCTAAGGAAGTAATCGTAAAAGGAACCATATCAGAGGCTTTTGGCGGCTCAACAACTTTGACATCAGGGTTCTACTGTCGGTCATCGACCTTACATCTCACATGATATGATGATGCCTGATTCTCTAAGGACACACCCTTAAGAAATATCACAATTCGACCACAAGAGATGTAGACGCTTGCACGTGAATTATAACATCTGTAACGTACCCCATATGGGGAAGGTAGGGGAGAATAGAGGGCGTAAATAAATAAACACTTTCCTGTTATCATTTGATTAGGGTGTCAGTAGAGCTTAGGGAGGGCTGATCTATTGCTGCTAGGGTACTGTAATATTAACGAATAGTGTATACGAGGTGTGTAAGAGTTTTGCGTTAGAAAGAGGCCTAGTCGAGGATCATATACATAGGATAGTAAAGACGTATAAGATGAGGATTTTCCAAGTTACAGGCAAAATTATGTTGCTTGATTAGAAAGACAGCAGTGTTGTTGCAGGAGATTGTTGTTAGAGATGTTGCAGGTGTGTATGGGCGTCGGTGATCACTTACCATCAGGTGACCCGCCTGCTCGTCTGCCTCCCTCTTCTAAAAAAAAATTAAGAAAAAAAAAAAAAAGGACGGAGCGATGCGTAAGGTATTGGAGCGACAGAGACACTTATCGCTCTGTCGCGTCCTGCTATCACGCGTAGCTCTGTTCTAACTAATGTAATTCTAATCAATCAAGTTACATTATTTCGACTGTAGCAGCGCTTTTAATTCATATCATGCATAAAATTCTGCATATAAAAAAATTTAGACTTTTGGGCCTACAGTCCAGGTACCTACTCCCCTCGTCATAAGCACGCTTTCGGTGGTCGTCAAATAACGAGTAGGTTGCTTGCATTTCGCTTGCATTCTGCATAGAAACACACGAAACTGTCCAAAAACTGGTAAAGTTGCATTTGCATATCAACAACCAATCGTCATGAAGCCGTGGACACAGTTTCGTTTGTTTCGAAAAATAAATAAATAACGAAGCATTATGTATGTCGTGCGGCTTACGTGGACAGTAGGCCTTAGCCTACAGCCATATTTACCAAAAAGTTTACACAGAAATGCTAAAGTCGTAAAAAACCTCTTTATTCTCGTAAAATAGACTGTCAAAATCAAAGTCAAAATGTTAATAATTTTACAAAATTCATGAAATATCTGATAATTTTCTGTGATTTCCTATCTGCCGCCTACTTTTACACCCACTCTCCAAAATGGGTAAAAAGAAACTTCCAATACTTCATCAATGCATGTCTTTGAATTAAGCTCAATAACTACATAGTCTTGCTACAATACAGTAAAACATAGACTTGCTTGAAAAAATACTGAACATAAAATGGTAACCAGACTAACTCAAGAAAAAGTGTAAACAAACTCATAATTATGGACCACGTCATAGAAAAATTACTTAAACGTACTACCAACAATATTCGGCGAAAAATACTTTTATCTGATCACCTACACGAATTAGAGAGCCAGTTAGAGGCGGAGCCAGTTCGCGATATACCACTGGAAAACCTACAAGTTTCACCTGAATCGAAAACTACCACAGAAAATCTTCTTTTTATTACAAAATCTAGAAGCTTAACTGACTTTATACCTACAAAAGATTGCAACGAATTCGCTGGCATCAAGCGTACCAACGAAGAGCTGAAAATTAAACTTGATATGGCTGAAGCACGAATCAGTGACCTAGAATTAAAAATATGGCAATTGCAAAAACGTTTAGATGAACAAGAAATGAAAACTAACAAACTTATCCTAGGCTGTAATTCTGTAGGCATAAAAGGATGTACAAAAACTGAAATCAATACAGTTTATGACATTCAGTTGGATTCCCAAAATGTGAGTCATAATAGCATACTCAATATTCACAATAAAAATCCATTCAAACAAAGCGAATCGCTATGCAAATTTCTCCTACCAGATATACTAGAAGTGAATAGTACCCTAAGCGATTTAACAGAAAAAAGAAATAAGATCATAGAAAGAAAAGAAAATCTCATGGATCCTAAATTTGAGAAGGATGAAAGTGATACAATTACTGCTGCTACCAATATAAGAGAGAAGAGAGTATTAATACTTGCTGACGAGCAAGGTAATGGTTTGAGGAATATGTTAAAGAATACCTTAGGCATAACATACGAAGTAACAGCTATAATAAAACCCGGCGCTCGGTTATCCAGAGTAGTGGAGTTTGCCAAAGAAATGACAACAGATTTCAATGAGCAAGACTTTGTTATCATATTAGCAGGATGCAATGATTGCAACTTAGGAGAACTAGTCTCACACTTATACCATTGCTTGTATACGATTAACAAAACAACGAATGTAATAGTTAGTGAAGTTCCCTTCAACAAACTTTTACATATTATGTCGTTAAATATAGAAATCGAAAAAGTATGTTCCAATTTCAACAACGTTAAGTTCGTAAATATGGATTACTACACAAGAGTGAAGACGAAGTTTCTTGTGAATTTAACTCAAAAATTACTTAGGACAATACTAAGTATAAGTTGTAAGCAAAATAAGAATCAACCAGATGTTCAGTTTAGAAATAATTTTGGTAGCAGTCTATATGGGCCATCAATTTATTACAACTCAAAACTGTGACAAGTCCGAAATTCTGTACCTCAGCCTGAACTTAATAATTTATTCTCTAAACCATTCATTCTGAAACTGTACAATAACGTTGTAAGTAACATAGACCATTTTTATATCAAAATATACGTCTATCAAACATTTACTTATTTTATCGATTCATCCAATTCAAATCCATCCGATCAATTATAATTTAATTTTGATCGTCGCAGAGGCGGAGATGCTGCGATGGATTTGTGGCGTTACACGTTTAGATAGTTTCCGTAATGTGCACATCCGTGGCAGCCTTGGAGTCCGAAACGTACACGTCCCTGGCTCCACTTCTGTAGGGAAATGCGCATATGGAGAATTTTACTTAAGGAATGTTTAGTAGGTGTCCTAGTAAGAATTTTAGACTCGAGTGGTCATCCACCACCTAGTACATTTTCCAGCTATGAAATCATACGTTTTTTTATGGGATTTTAATGTTTTTTTCTGATAACTATCGTGTGTCATACACAGAGCTCTGAAGTCCATGCGTCTTGCTCTTGTGCGCGCAGGCGGAGTGGCCCTATCTTTGTTCTGTGGTGTCATATCAAATGAAAGAGCTTTAAGAGCTGATTCTTAAAATACACCAATAATCACATATAAGTTCCTTGTTATCTTTAAATCAAAGAAGTATTTTCCAAACATATACCAAGTTTAGGCTCCTCCCGAATGGTTTTTTTTTCGAAATGTGCCGATAATGACTCCTCTTATCCTCAAATTAAACTTCATGAAAGCGATTTTGAAAATTATGTTCAGTTTGCAATAAAAACGTAAGATGATTTTTGTTCGGAAATCGATACTAAATTAACAGGTTTTGCGATCAAAAATAGTGCTACGTGTAATAGTCATAGTATTTCAAAAGTGGAAGAGCGCGAGTGCAACTGCAAAATCCGTCTGGGGGAGAACCACGTAAGCCTAAAATAAATAATGTACTCTGTGGAACCACCCTCTTGCCTATTTCTGCCGTAAAGCAGCAGTGTTCGCACTGCTGAGTTTCAGCTCGAAAAGTAATGGAGCCAATTAATTTAGCGGTACATGAGCCATAACCATCTTACATATCACAACACAACACTAATATTCATATTGAAAACGTTGCTTTGCGTGGAAATTCAAATTGTTTATTTGACCTCCAAAATGCTTTTTTTTATTGGGGTTCAGTTCACACAAAGCCATCTGATCCCAAACTAGGCATAGCCTGTACTAATACTATGGGTATCGGAGAATAATATATAAGTATACATAAATAGATAAATAACACCTAGACAAAGAATAAACACTTGTGTTCATCCTGGGCGGGGATCGAACCCGCAGCTCACGGCGTGTTAGGTCGATATTTCACTGGGACACCACGGTGGCGCGACTGGTTGCGCCACTGGTGTCCGTAACTAGACACCAGTAAAGACACCAGAGTCGCCACACCCTGCGGCCACAGTGTTAAGGGCTATATTTCACTGGGAGTGGTAGCGCGACCAGCATCCGAGCTGGTTGCGCCGCCAAATTGGTTGCGCATCCAAACGGACACCAGGTGAGTAACTCTCTATAGAGCTGTATACGTTTTGTTGGTAGCGGCGACTGTTTGCGCTGCCATGGTGTCCCAGTGAAATACCGGCGTTAGGCTCACTACCAACCACACCAACGGGCTTGTCATTGAAAGTTCATCTTACGTAGCAAGCAGCTACGATCCGTAGCATCGCCGTAGTAACCGTAGCATTAATTTGATCGACATAAAAAACCCGGTTCGTTTGTGCAAGAACCGTTTAGTCACTAAAAGGATGCTTTTCAGTTGAAGTGGAGCGTAGACGTAAAACCCTCGGAGTACTTCGGAGGCTAACAAATAGAAGGAGAGATAGATTTTAGACGATTTAACCCACAGGGCCGAATTAAGGCGGCGCCTTGAAAAATTTCAAAGCTTGAGTTGTAGTAGCAAAAGTTTTATATATAATACACTTTTGAAACCAAAGACACTGCACGGTGGTGTGGTGCCGGCAAAGAATTGTAACAACCACATGGTACCAACCCGTCTACCCGTGGCGTGTCCTAAGAGGCGACTAAGGGATTATGAACAGGAGGATGGGCAGCAGCGTCCCTCTGTGTATCTTCACAGATTAAATAATAGTAAACTAACGTTTACAGATGCGGCACTCCCAGGCGGGGTGCCGACAAATTTCAACCTTACGTTCTAAGCATAAAGTCGATACTTGCAGTGCACCGCTTAGGACACGTTTTTAAATCGCGGGTAATCGCGGACAGGTGGGCTAAAGCGATGATTTTGTCACTTTATGAGACACTGAGCGAGATGCAAGTAGGTCTGTAATATTATTGAATCAAACATGCAAATACTTAACTTACCTGTTTTGCCGCCATAAGCTTAAGATGTCATAAAGAAAAGTAAAATCGACTGCCTCACCCAGTCGACTTCTAGCGCCGCGTTGCATACCTAGAGTGCGGAGTGTCACAGGCCTGGTATCGTAAAGTCAACGACAGGTGAAGTCTGGCACTTGCAGTGCGACTTTAGCCCTCACGTCTATTGAAATAAGAATGGTAAAAAGTCGAATGTGTTAAGCTTGATGTGCTCTTAACTATACCAGTCTATCATGATCATCAGCGTTCATCTTAGTATCGTACCTTTTATTTAAAATTTCGAATTATCATGAAAGATGTCCGAAGTTCTCTGAAATAACTAAAGCTATATAAACATTTCAAACAATTCTGCTTTACCTGTTTTTTTTTTTATTATTAAATTGCATTGAGTTCAGCTCTGTTCGTTTCCCATCCCACTACACACGAATCTTATTGGTACGAATACTTGGAACTGCTCGTAACTTAGTGCTTTGCAATACAGGAACGGTTTTTTCTCAAGTGTTCTGTCTTAGAGAGAAAGGAGCTCCTACAGCGCACTAATCGATAGAATTTCACCTACTTTTCGAGTAGCTAACTTATAACCCTATGGCCCCGTGTGGTGCCGGCAAAGAATAGAACCAACCCATCTCTACCCGTGGGTGTCGTAAGAGGCGACTAAGGGTAAATGAACCAGAGGATGGGCAGCAGCATCTTTCTGTGTGTCGTATCATTTTACATTCTGCGGTCACCAACAACCGCGGTCCATGGTGCCAGCCGAAACGCGAACAAGCGTGGTGACTATGGTACTCCTCCTCCACATTATTTCAGCAAAAGCTAGAATTTTGGAGGGAGTTCCCTGTCCTGTAGTGGACGTTTTATATGAATGTAAACATCTCAAACAACTGCTTTACCTGTTCTTGACCATACTCTTTTTAAATTTTTTTGTTTGGAGTCCAGCTCTGTTCGTTTCCCATCCCACTACACACGAATCTTATTGGTACGAATACTTGGAACTGCTCGTAACTTAGTGCTTTGCAATAAAGGAACGGTTTTATCTCAAGTGTTCTGTCTTATAGAGAAAGGAGCTCGTAGAGCGCACTAAAGCAAACACATTCCTTAATTTAAAAACTAATTTGGCATACATTGCTGATTGACGTAAGGATATTGGAGTTAACAGTACCAAGCCTCACAGCAATGTATGCCGGATTAGACTTGGTGGTGTGATTGCGGCTTAATAGATAGAATTTCACCTGCTTTTTGAGTAGCTGACTTAAGGATACCTAAATGCTGATACATACATACATAACATCACGCCTCTTTCCCTTAGGGTAGGCAGAGACCACAGCTCTCCACCTGCTACGATCTTGTGTGTTCATAACGGACAAACATCGTAACAAAAAGAGCGTTTTTCTGCTTCGAAAAGCACGTAGACATCTCGGCGGCTTTAAAAATTCTGACAATATAAGGTCCTATATAAATAGTGAACATAATTTTATCATGTAACTTAGACCATGAAACTGAACAACAACTTTTCCCAAGAAATTTTGTTGAAATACTAAAAACTAAATTTGACCTCCCATAAATAATGCGCTATCAGCTGATGCAGTTCCTATGGGACGTCAAAAATAGATTTTCGTATTTCGACCTATGTTCCTTTGAAAAAGTTGTTCAGTTTCATGGTCTGAGTATAAAATTATGACTTTATACATATATTCGTGAACTAAGTTTGGAAATATTTTTCTCAAATGAACTGACAAAAAAAATTGTTTGATGAAAGAAACCAAATTCCTCTTTCATGTTAGTGTTTTTTTACCTAGAGAAAACCCGTCTTACTACAAAAAAGTTAGTGAGTGCGCGCACGGACAACAAAAGACATCTGTTGAACACTTGATTAAAAAAATCGTACCAAATAACTCTGTCTATGCAAAGATTTTGGAAACTACGCCAGGGGGCGTTTAGAAGCGCAGCGTTTTTATTACGTCAATGTGTCGGGTTAGTCTCGTTCTACCCCGATCCCGGTTTCACCCGTTCCGTTTTCACCCGATTTTGATAAATTTTATACATTATGTCATTGATGCGTAGAAGTCAAAAATGACTTATTTTCTTATGACTTGACTTCTGCGCATCAACTGACATAGCCAGTTATTTTATGCGCATTTTTTTAATCAAGTGTTCAACAGATGTCTAACTTTTTTGTAGTAAGACCGAACATGTTTACTATACAGGGTGTAAAGGAAACCTTACCGAAAACCAAAGAAAATGAACTTTCAAGGAATGAAACTGTCAGGAAATTATAAGGAAATCAGTATCCAAAATTGTAAACTTGGATCGTTAGTGGCCGATTTTTTTTCTCTTAAACGTGTACGGGAACATCCTGTATTTGAGTTAATTTACACTTCAGAGGAAAAAATAAAAATACCAGTTTGAAGCAAAGTTTTTTTTTTCAAAGAGGCTACAGCTACAAGCATGGTAACGTCTACTCTCCCCAAATTATACAGCACTTTTTTTGCTAGGAGTTGTGAAGCGGAGTTTCTTGTCCGGTTGTGGACGATCGATCATGCATGATCTCTACATACCTACATAAAGCCACGATCACACCTAACTGAATGCAAAGACTAATTCGGCAAACATTGCTCGGAAGGTTGGTTATGTTAATTGCAATGTCCTTACTTCAACGAGCATTGTAAGCCAAATTAGCTTCTGAATTAGGAAAGGTGTGATCGTGGCCTAAGACAAATAAAATAAAATCGAGTGGGTGGTCAGGTAGCTACTTCAAAAGTCAAAATAAAAGTTACTTTTGTTCAACAAGCTTTTTGTTTCGAAACCTTTTATTTATGTTCTCGTTTTGACGGTCAACCTCAACATCAGTGGACACATCTTGAATTCGTATTTAGTGTAGGCATAGATTTCTTTCCTCTATGGTGTAGGCAACGAAGCAGTTGACCCCAACATAAATTTCTCAGGTAGATTTTATTTGACAGGATGATAAAGAATCATGAATTAAATGTAAATTCAAAATATAAAAAAAAAACACACAATTTCAAATTTGTAATTTTTGTATGGAAAAATTAAAAGTACCGACTTTTTTTTCTGGATTTTTTTATAGAAAGTTTGTCTCATGTAGTGTAATACCCCAGCAAAGTTTTATCGACTGAGGATTTAATGCAGGGGTCTTCATACAACGATTCGCTTCGTTGCCTAGACTAATTGGTTTTGCCTCCGAAGCCCAGAAGAAAATTTTTACGAGTAAAAAAAATTATTCTTCGGGAAAGTGAATAGGCTTCTTCTGGGCAAGCTCGCTCCATCGTAGACCTCATCTCTGTCTTCAAGACTAGATCGAGGTCAAGAGTAAGCCCATTTTCAATTTAAAAAAAAGTTGCTTTTTATCATGAGTAGAATCATTGGGCTTTAAGAGCAAAACCAATTAAAATTCACGCTTTATTACCATCTTATAAAATCCAAAGTATTTCCACTTTCACTTCACTTCACTTCACTTCCGTCAAACCACTTCGCAAAAGCAAAAGCTGGCTCTTGAGAATTACAGCGCTCCAGTCAAACATACATCCCATGAAACGTTCACTGCAGGATGGGAGCTCCAGCTCTTATTATTTCCAGTTTTTCGGCTATAGCTCATTAACCTGTGAAGCCTACTTAGCTGTGTAATTTTTCTTTAATTTCATCATATATGCTACTACTGTGAACACATTTCCAATAGCAACCGTTAAGCTGGCAGGGCACACTGGATTCGAACAAAAATTGCGTTTTCAAGCTTAATATTTCGCGAACGGATCTTAAAATTGAATAATGATCTTTTCAGACTCACATTATTTTTTAAAGACCTATACAACGACACCTAAACGAAGGGATAGACAAAAAAAAATCACCCCCACTTTACTTGTATGGGAGGTACCCTAACATTATTTATCATTGCTTTTAAATCTTCAAGCAACGCGGAAAAATCTAGTGCGAAAGTTAGAAGTAGGAGATAGGTATGAAAGCTATGCAACAAATATCAAAGTGTTAACAGTGAAGTGCGGCCGATTGTACATATATACAACGTGTAACGGAATGGTGTTATAATACTTAAGAATGTGTGTGTATCTGTCCATGAAACTGAACAACTTTAATTTTGACCTCCCATAGAAACTGCATCAGCTGATAGCGCATTTTGTATGGAAAGTCAAATTTGATTTTTCGTTTTTCGACCTATGTTCCTTGGGAAAAGTTGTTCAGTTTCATGGGAAGATTCAAATCGGTTATTCATCATAATATCTAAAGCCGAAGGTTTTCACATTTGGACAGACTAATAGTGCGGTCAGTTAGCTGTTTCACGTAGACACGCCTTACAATTTCACCAAATTTTTTCCAGGTACTAGTTAGGTACATAGCTCTCAATTGTTGATAGGAGCCAATTCTTGAATTTCAAAAAATTTCCATAGAAAATTCAAGCATTGGCTCCTATCATGCTCCTATCAAAAATTTAGTGCAATTTGGCGATATAAGACTATAAGGGACCGGACTATAATTCCTTAAAGATCTTAACGTGCTTTGAGTAAGACGTTCTTTTCTCGCTTAATTATCTTGAAAGCTTCATAAAAGCACTTTACGCACATTAAGTGGCTTCATTGCAGGTAACCTACATACGTCTACTTGTGTCTACATTCCGTGAGCATAATTTTATTTACCATGTTACTCAGACCATGAAACTAAATAATTTTCGCAAAGGAACATAGGTCGACATACGAAAAAACTAATTTGACATCCCATACAAAATGCGCTATCAGCGTGGCTATCAGCTGATGCAGTTTCTATGGGAGGTCAAAAAAAAAATTCCGTGTTTCGATCTATGATCCTTGGGGTAAGTTGTTCACTTTCATGATCTGAATAACATGCTGAAATTATGTTCACTATTTCAGACCTTAAATTTAAAGGAACATTAGACTCTATCTTTCTTGACTATATCTATCAGCGAATATCTATACGATAGGTAATAATACCGTGCCGCGTTTAGCTGTAAATTGTCGTCAATTCTCTTTATGGGTTAGAAAGCTGTAATCTTGAGCCAAAAATGATGTAATATAATATTCTGAAATGGGCGTAAAATCTTTATGAAATATTTCGTGATACGTAATGAACCAGCGGCTCTCAAATATTTTCCTATCGTTAATTTCGTAAGTTTAAAATGTGCAAGTAGTATTTTATTTTTATTTCATGTAAACCCTACAATGCACTTACAATTAATACAAAAGGCCAAAAGGCCTTATTGACTTCATGCATCTTTAAATGATCCCACTTGGTGGTGTATAATTTTTCAAATTCTTTTTAGCCATGGAAATAGCGGAATTATGTGAAAGAAGAAGTTTTCTATAAATTAAAAATGGATCATTTTGAACATAAAATGTTAAGCGAACATTAATTCCTCTCTGCCTCAATCCGATTTGTACGTAAAGAGCACTTGAGTCCGCCCGCCCTCGTCATGTAGTGGCGTGGTTTGCACACGTCGGCTATTGCTTTGTGCCGGTATGAACCGGAAAACACCGGATTTAACGGTTATTGGTTTAATGATTTGAGAGCTCTGTTCTAGTCACAAACATTTTTGGAGTAAATGAATTTCATACGGCGACATTTATTTTTTCTAATAGTTTAGAGCTAAATAACCATGAATCAAAGAGTTAATTATTTACCTTATTATCATAAATACTTTTTGAAAAATAACCACTCATCCTTCTGAATGTCCTTTAAACTTCATCGCATTAAAATAAATGACAGTTACATAGTCATCAGAGATAATTAATCACTAACATAGTCACTTTGACAGGCGTTCGATTGACATGATAATCTTTCACGGTATAAGGCACTTGTCCAATGAATATGCAATAATACATTTTATTTGCGAATATATTCATGGAAACAAGTTTTTTCTAGATGGCCGTGACAGCATAGGTAAAATTTGTATTGTATTTCTACTAAATGCAGTATAGCTTTATTCATAAACTACATTCGAAATAATATAGCTTAATTAGAATGACAGCAGGAAAAACTATGAAGACAGCAGGTTGGATCTATCTCTGTCGCTCCAATGCATAGCGCATCGCTCCGTCCTGCTCTCACTCTTCTGTCATTCTAATCAAGCTACATTATTTCGACTGTAGAATTGTTGCTAATTGTAACCGTATTCTTAAACTGTTACCCATTGTTTGTTTAGGTGGGCTGTCATTGGTTGATTTTGTTTTTGTAATTATTTATACGCTAGATCATGATAAAAATTATCGGGAGCCTGGTAAACAGTGAGTCACTTTTTTTTGAGCGCTCATATCTCAGAACCTTGTAATCATATCGGCTTAAAACTAAGTTTCTCTATCGCTATTCTCTTCTTCTCTTGGTGCCATATCCTAACGGATGTCAGCGATCAGCATGCGGAACTCCTCTCTCTCCTTAGCCATCCTGCAAAGAGTGGCTGCGTCCTTGATTCCGGTCCAGATTTTAATATTTTCACCCCAGGTTGTACGTGGCGTTCCTCTTCCTCTTCTGCCTTCAATTTTCCCCTCAATGATGTTTCTGATGAATTCGTATTTTGAATTTCTATATATGTGTCCTAAATAAGCTGTTTTCCTCTTCTTTATAGTTATTACTACTTCTGGCTTTTTATTGTTCATAAGTTCCATAACTTTTTCATTTGTAATTTTATCCGTCCATGAAATTTTTAACATGTGTCTGTACAACCACATTTCAAAAGCATTTAATTTATTTATTGATGCTTTATTTAAGGTCCACGCTTCCACACCGTACATCAGTATGGACAGGACATAACATTTAACTAAACGCAATCTCAGCTTTAGATTGATGTCTTTATTACAGTATAATGAGCTCATTTTCATAAACGCACTGCGGGCTATCTCAATTCTAATTTTAATTTCCATTTCTGAGTCCCAGCATTCATTCAACCATACTCCTAGGTATCTGTATTTCTTTACTTTTTCAATTTGTTTTCTATTTATAGTTAGTGTCTCGTTTGAGTTACTTTCTTTACTAACTACCATATACTTTGTTTTTAGAATATTAATTTTTAAGCCATATTGTTCGAATTTTGAATAAAGGGTTTCCATAATTTGTTGTAAGTCAGCATTACTTTCTGCCAAAATAAGTGTATCATCTGCATATCTCAAATTATTTATAATTTGTCCATTCACTTTGATTCCCACTTTTAAATCTTCTAATGCTTCTTGAAATATAAATTCCGCATATACGTTGAATAATGCTGGGGAAAGAATACATCCTTGCCTAACACCTTTTTTAATTTTCAAATTTTTAGTATGTTTTTGACCAACTCTAATATGTGCTGTTTGATTCCAATTAAGGTTTTTCAAAATTCTTTTGTCTTTTTCATCTATTGTTGTTCTATCCAAAAGTTCAATTAACTTGTCATGTTTTACATTGTCAAACGCTTTTTCAAAGTCAATAAAGCAGATGTGAACCTCTTTCTGATTTTCTATACATTTTTGAATCTATTGTATTATCATCGGCTTTCAGAATATTACTTGTTGGACTTCACTACTTATTTGCCTAGATATATCCATTCTATAACATGAATTAAGAACACTTGAACGATTATAGCATTTTGTTTTTAACATTTCGCTATATTTTCTTTATTTAAATATCACATCCGAAGGGACCATTCATAAGAAATGTTTCTTGAAACCCTATAAGTTGCTACCAAAGAATTCATTTCACAGATAATGCCCTCATAAATGTTTATCATCCCGCCCCTCATATTATCTGGTGCTGCTGGAGTAGGATACTTACTCATCGATATACTTACACTATTTAGTTCTCAGGGTTCACAAAACGATACTTTTGTCTATCAGTGCTAAAGAAGATCAAAAATTAAGACTAATTAAACCCCAACAGAGCTAAAACTGGGTTTATAAATAAGACAGTAGGTGCTACAAAAGATGGTGAAAATTAATTAATAAAATCTTACCATCGAGTGGCCTATAATGCTTGTTTGCTCACTTGAGACCTAATTAAAGCTATCGATATCTTATTGTTTCGATTTTCAACGACACTAACCATTACAATTTCACTAGCTACACAAACAATTATATGGCTCCACATCATAAAGACACAATTTTTGAATTTAATCTCGAAATATTGTGTACACTTCATTTTATTAGTTTGGAATTTGTGGGTTTTGTGCTTTATAATGATATACAGCCCGTTGCAGACTGCTTCTATAAAGGTAAAGCTTCTTTAAATCTATGGCTGTTACCTTCTCTGTAAACAAAACAAAATGTCTCAGGAAAGAGCATCATCGTAAAAGGTAGGTAAATTATATACATTTGATCATAAAAAGGTTAGCGTTTCTTTTTACCTAATATGTTTTATACAAGAAAGATAAAAAAAAATCGAAAGTAATATATTATTTACCAATCGAGAAGACATTTTAGATAATAATAAAATGGGTTTCTGAAAGCCTCGCCC
This sequence comes from Athrips mouffetella, assembly GCA_947532105.1. NCBI lineage: Eukaryota > Metazoa > Arthropoda > Insecta > Lepidoptera > Gelechiidae > Athrips > Athrips mouffetella. The sequence continues at coordinate 14,460,020 of OX383978.1, forward strand.
CAAAGGAATAAGTGGATTTCTGCGAATCAGAATTGACGACGTTACGAATTTTATTGAATTCTTTGTATTGCCTCTGCTAGAATTAGCATAAACGCTACTTTTGTATGAATTAAATATTATTTCATAAATAGAAATTGTAATAAGTAGATAGGTAAACTCAAATTAATGTGAGATTGGCAGATTTTGAAACTTGTGAGTTGAATTATTGATAAAATGTATTGTAAATTATTGGTATTCTTTATATAATATTAAATAAAGAAATCAATTTGTTAATCAAGAAATGAACTCAAAAATCGTAAAATCCTTATTATAAGTAGATACCTAACATGGTATGAAAATAATTGTAATAAAAATAATAATACTAAAAACCACTATAAGTCCTTAATTAGAAGATCCGTACTCTTGCTTTGCCACAAGAACGAGAAGCAAAATTCAGCACCTAGATTTTTTAAATAATCCTAATTACATATAACAGACATATAATACTTTAGAAAAGAAATGAAACCATTATTGAGATTAAGGCATATTAATATGCCTGGGTACAATGACGTTTGTTCTAACAAAGCGAACTAGAAAATCGAGAAAATCCTTTTCAAACAGAAACACGCTATTTGCAAACCATGTTTCTGAGGCTCAAACAAGGGACGAAAATCCGTTACGGACCGCCTGGAATATTAATGTTCATTAAAGTATGAAAGATGGATTAAATTTTGTTCGTAATTTCATTTCTGTACTTTCATTTGATGCAAAGAAAATTTAAATAAAACTTGGTCGCACTACTCCAAACTTGTTTATGTATCATTTTTATATTCTGTGATATTAAAAGGTTGTTTTGTTACCTTCTAAATATCAATACTCAATACATTTATTGCATCCCATGAGATTTACAAGGTGTTCATATAATAAATAGGTACATCATGGACCCTGTCGGGCACAGCAAAAGTAGGAGAGAGGAAGATTCTTTATATAAAAAAATAATATTTTATGTTACGCCTTTTAATGCCTATATCTACACTCATATCATAAATCCTCAGTAATGCGTTCATAAATTAATTGTAGGTTACCACTTACATTGTCAATGTGTGCCTGAAATAGTTTTAGTGCTGATATTTTATCTGCGGAATTATATGTTCAAGTATTGAATTTTCAAAAAGTTATCGCAGGTGGGGGATGTGTTTAATAACTTTTTAAATTTAAGAGTCGTCGCGGGAGAACTATTATAGTAGTTTATGCGACGGTACATAATAAGGGGTATAAAGCTCGAGTGTCGGTTTATGGGACGCAGGCGAGCGTAGCAAGCCAAGTTCCATAATAGATGACACGAGTGTTTAATACCTACCTAATTATGTGGAGTTGCATACACAACTTTATCAACTCTCATATCGTGAATCCTAAAAATACAGAGTTATTTTTGGACCCTTAGCCAAATTTTAGTATCTTACTTATAACACGAATCTGAACAATTTTCCTAAAGGTAATCAGAATCAGAATAGCATTTATTTGCCTACTTTGTGTTTTTACAAAATGTCACTGTGGCCGGTGGGCCGTGCAGAGGTGAGTCAGCTAACTTATGTCCTAATGGATCTGTGTTTGCTGTGTTCTGTTTAAAGGTACATGGGTCGAAAAACAAGAAAAAATTTTGGTCCTCCTATACAAATCTAGTGCCGGCGATAGTGGGATTTGTATGGGAAGAACAAAATTTTTTCTCCTATTTGACCCATGTTCCTTTGGGAAAGTTGTTCACATACATAATGTTCTGAGCAAAGACTACTAAAATACTAAAACTAAAATTTGCCTAGGGGTCCAAAAATAACCCTGTATAATGTGTGCAAGAACAAAAATTTTCGTAATATTTTTCTCTTTTCATGGCGATACTACTACGCGATGTTCCTAGTTCCTAACACCTAAAGGCGAATCAAGAACGCTTTTATCACTTATTTTAATACAAAACCAATAAATATATGTATAAATACAAAATCTGTTTGCTGATTTTTCCATCATTTCAAATATTGCATTGCAACCTCTTGAGGATTTATGATGTGAGATTAGATAAAATAACTTTATATTTTTATTAGTTTTTGTTAGGCGCGCTGCATAGTTAATATGTAGTCTGTGGCCCCTTGCATGCAATGCAACGGTGGAAAACGCGGCAAAAGAGGGTTGTAATTACACATATTTATTTTTATTAGTTTTGGAAATAAGTGATAAAAGCGTTCATAATTCGTCGTTGCGATTTTTAATGCAGCGATGAACATGACTTCGTTACTATGACGATAAAAGTCGAAAACATAACGAAAAGGTTGCTTTTGAACACATTATTTTAGGATTCACGATATGAAAGTAGATGAAAGTTTATGCATCTGCACATAAGAAGGTATTAAAACCCTCGTCTCATGCTATTATGAAACTTGCGTCGCTCTGCTCGGCTGAGTCCCATAAACCGGCTGTTTTCGAATTTTATACCTACTCTTTATTATGTACCGTTGTATAAACTATTATTCGATACTAATTAAACGATTACGATGGATATTATGTTATGGACTTCTTAATAATCTAATTATCTATATCTGTCGCCTATACAAGGTGTTAGGTAAATAACGCAAAAACAACTTTTGCTCTACAACTTTTGGAAATTCCAAACAAAATAATTTGCTTTTCATACAAATTGACTCGTTCACCCTGTATATCTACAAAGTGTTAACGGAATAAGCGAAACTAAGAAAATTGTTTGTTCAGAATCAAGAGTAGAATCAATTTCACGGGTTTTTGGTAAAGGTATTTTTTTATTATTAAAATTTTTGTCGCTTGTAAATAATTCTGTGGCTACGCACGCGCCTGCGCGCGTCGTTTCATGAGCGATCAGGAGGGGAGGAAAGTGGGCGTGGCGTGCGCGGACATAGCGGATAGCTTAAAATCTACCAGAACTACGATGAAATTTTAAAATAACAATATCTAGAACCATAAATCTTTTTTTATGCTTTTTTTTACGGGAATAGTTTTATTTTAATAAAAGTCAGTTGGGGTGTATGAGGATTCGCTTATTCCATTAACACGTTGTATATTGCGAAATGTTACACTATTATATTTTTTTAGGAAATACGAAGCCACTTGTTAATAGATGAAGTAAATATAGTTCCCTTGTGCTTTCTGCTTAAAATTCTCTGGTATTTACTAGTTTAAATGGGTTAAATCCATTTACTATAATCACGGACAATTATTTTTAAATATCTATTAAAAACTGGCCCTTTTGTGCGACACCCAAACTCAAATCCAGTTTCGGCTAAATAATCCAAAATACGTTTTATACTGGTTTAGCCGGATCGGCAGCTGATTAAAAATGTTCGCTGTTTGCCCTAACTTTTTGTTTAACCCATGAACCCCAAAGGGCAGGGATGTAATTAAATGTGGATTATACCAAGCGCTGATTTGAAAGTATGTTTTAATCACTTCTTTAGAAGCATCAGATATTTTTTCAAATACAAGGTTATTTTTTGGGACCTGATTTGCGTATGCCCACGTTATTACAGAGGTTATAAGCAACAAATTTTGTTCTACGACTTCTCTAACAACGCACGAAAAATTTTCAACTTTCCATACAAAATGGGTCGGTCACGTGACCACTTCAGTATGTGGAGTCAAAAACTTTTTGTGCATACTTAGAAAAGTCGTAGAACAAAAGTTTTTAATTTCGACCTCTGTAATAACGTGGGCATACGCAAATCAGGTCCAAAAAAATAACGTACGAGTAGTATAAAACAAGTACTCAAACAGTTAGTAACAGCTTCGATTCACTGATAACAATGCATACAGTAAAAAACACGTCCAGCTTGACACATTAGACTTTGAACCGTTATTGTAATTTTAAAATAACTAAAGAATAAAACGAGTTTGAGTAGTAGGTACTGCAAGTTTCAAGCATGGCCTGCCTCTAACTTACAAGAATTTAAGTATCATAAAGATCAGATTTTGAAATATTACAATCCCCATTATTTAAATTGACGTTCTAAAATTGTTTGTATTCAAAGTCGTTTCAGTTTTCTGTCTCAATATAAACAAATTGTGTTAATTACACGGCCATCTGGTTTCAGATTGTTTAGAACAGAATTTTCCAAGTTGATACTTTAGGAAGATTTCAGTCGCCACTTGATTGTTCGTGCATGCAACCATGAATAATTCTTTTGTTAGGCAGTTCAAAGTTTCTGATTGTGTAGGTACTTTTCTTCTGGAAAGTTTCAGATCTTCATTTTGCGTATTTCAATTAACTTTCAATGATTGATTGTAGTGATTTTGTGTTTTTGTCTCGAGTTTTCCTGAGAGTCTAAATCGGTGGCTTTGCAGTTTTATGTAAATGTTACGGCTAAAGATAGGTGTGAACATAAACTTAAGATTAGCCGGCTAAACTTAGAGAAGCGGCTAAAGTTAGTTTCTTCTATCATTAGTCGGCTAAACTTAAGTGTAACCGCAGGCCCTTGGTCAAAAATGAAGAAGCAAATGAAAAAGGAAACGAAAGGTTAGGTTAGATTCCCGGGACCTAACCTAATCTTTCATTTCTTTTTTCGGGGCTTGTCTCCCGATGGGTTCCCGCCTTGTCGTGGCGGGGGGCTCAGTACCCCGGGCGGGACTGCTCCTCTGGGTTTTGGTCTCCAGGCCTGCGACGGAGCGTCTTCGGGTGGTAGGTTGCGGTAGTGTATGGGCGCTATCGCAACTGAGGCGGGCTGCGGTGTCGTATGGGAGGCACCGCAGTTGAGGTGTAGGGGCCGCGGCGGGAGAGGAGTGCCGGTGTTACGTCGAGCCGCTCTCCCTACCTTTCGCCACTGCTTGATGGCGGACGCGGTTTTGCAGGGGAAGAGGAGTGCCGGTGTTACGGTGCTGTTCTCCCTATCTCCTGCGGCCGAAGTGGCAGGCGTACGGACCACTGACCTCACCCGTCGCAAGGGGCCTCGGGCATTCAGATACAGGGATGTTTGGCGCCCATCTGGCTTGGTCCCCCGTGGGTGGGAATGGCTGGACACTCACGGTCGTTCCCGGCCCCTCCTTGTCGGAGAGGCGTGAAGGTGTGGCCGGTGTGGGATTAGAATGGAAGTAAAGGCTCTGCCGGTGTCCCAGTCCCCCGGTGCGGGAGTGTCGCTGGGTCGTTTTAGTTAGTGGAAGTCCCACATCTCAGTCCGATGGGGAGGAGATGCATGAAAAATTTTTTCCCAGCGTCAACAAAAAAAAATACGTTAGGTCATAGAGGAAAGAAAAACATTGCATCGTGCGCCCATTAACTCCCCTCCGCCCCCTCAAGCGACATGTTCGCCCCTGCACGTCCATTGAATACATTTTTAGCCGTTTCGTTGCGGTTAATGTGCACATTAGCCGGCTAAAGATGGAAATTTATGACGCAAACTAACATGATATCGAACTTTAGCCGCTCCTCGAAAATAAACCTAAGTTTAGCTGGCTAATCTTAAGTTTATGTTCACACCTATCTTTAGCCATAACATAAATATCTTAAATAAATGTCTCTGAAACTTAACTTAGAATTTTAATAATTTTCCTGCCATTTAAAGAACTGTATTTCTAAAAGTAAAAAATTCAGTCAACTTAAAAATTTACGTAGGAAGGTATAACAGAGCAAGTCAGCTTTCTGTGGCCACAGTTCCTGTAAATAGTAAAATGCTTTAAGACTACGTTACTACTCATGAAAACCATAGAAAACAATTTGCTGATTATGTCCTTCATATTTTGGAATGTTGTTTATAAACTAACCTTGAAAAGCAGCTTCGAACTGCGCAGGGTCTGGAGTGGGCACACGAGAGGCAGCCGCGGCCAGCAGCGCAGCGAGCACGGCGAGTGGCGCAACGCGCGGCATTCCGGAGCTACGCCGCCATGCCATCTCCCTTACACTACGCCATGCCACCTCTGGCCATCCTTAGCGATGGGGCTCTGAAAAGAAAGAAATTAATGTTTTAGACACAACTCCATTTGTTGCCAAAACCTGTAGATAGGAAGGCACAAAAAACCTTTGCGCTTTCAATATTCCGCAGCTTGAATTTCAAGTACTTTCAGTCAAAAACAATTAAAATAAAAAAAACATCATGGAATATTGCCTCTTGCAAAGAGACGTGAGTTGACTGATCAGATTCTTCTGTTTAAAATAAAATCAACAACCATGAAGATTGTCCAGGGTTGACAAATATAATAGACTAGCTGTGCCCGCGGCTTCACCCGCGTGAAATTCAGACAATGTGCAGTCTCTCCCTCTCTCCTTCCCTCTTCCTCTTCCTATCCCCCTCCCCCTCCCTCTCCCCCTCCCGCTTCTCCTCCCCCTCCCTCGCCATTTCCCTCTCTGGTATTTCACGTCCACCACGTTGGATTTCAAAATTGTTGTAGTTTTCGTAATCAGCTAGCGACCCGATAAACCGTACAAACGACACCGATATTGATTTTGAGACATTTCAACCCTATCGCACCCCAACCCCGTCCCCAGGGGATGATGGTATTTTACGTCCACCACGTTGGATTTCAAAATTGTTTTAGTTTTCGTAATCAGCGACCCGATAAACCATACAAACAATACCCATATTGGTTTTTAGATATTTTCATCCCATTTCCCTCTTTTAGGGGTTGAATTAAAAATAAAATAAAAATAGTTTATTTCTCTCAAAAAATACTTTTGACAAGTAGCTAAGGCCAGGGTCAACCTATTAAGTTACAATAAACCTGTGTCAGGTGACCCTGCTCCTCCGATTTCTATGGCGTACAGTAATATTATGTTTTATGGAAATAATAGTGCTGCTAAAACTAAACCAATTACTATTGCGTACAGTAATATACGTTATGTTTTATGGAAATAATAGTTCAGCTTAGACTAAACCGATTACTATGGCGTACAATAATATGTATTATGTTTTATGGAAATAATAGTTCTAATGTTTAAATTTAACTTACTATTGTATGCCCATTCCGGGTTGATTGTGAGACCCTTATGTATATAATCAAGAACTTGTAACATACCACAATCTGACAATAAATGGATTTCAATTTCAATTTCTGCTTAAGCTAGACCAACTACTATGGCGTACAATAATACATATAATGTATTATGGAAATAATAATTCTGCCTATTTGGGGTGGAATTTCAATAACAGTGATGTACGTTCCACAAAATTACAACTTTGATGCCTAAATAATGATTTTTGTGGATTTTAATTTGAAAATGAAGGATTTTCAACTTCATCCCCCTTTTCACCCCTTAGGGTGTTGAATTTCCAAAAACCCTGAAACACATACAATTTTATTTTAGTCCTTAGTCTAATTACAAATTTTGAAGATCCTAACTTTAAAACTGACGGACTTTCATACAAACTTTCATCCCTTATTTTACCCCCTTAGGGGATGAATTTTGAAAAATTCTTTTACACGTGCTTTTTCATTTTTTACCAAGAGCTAAAAATAAAATTTCTATAATTCTACCTTTAAAAATGAACGACTTATAGACCGCCATAAGGAAAAAATTAATCCCCTTTTTCACCCTCTTTAAGGGTGATTTTTAAGAAATGCTTAAACACGTGTTTCTTTATTTTTACCCAAGCTTGAATTAAAATTTGTGTGAATCTAGCTCAAGAAACAAAGGACTTTCATACAAACTTTCACCCTTATTTCACCCCCTTGGAAGATGAATTTTCCTAAATCCTTTCTTAGTGGGTGGTTTTGACGTGCAAAAAACCTGTGTACAAAATTTCAGATCTGTAGCTATAGCGGTTACGGCTCGGCGTTGATGAATCAGTCAGTCAGTCAGGACAAGCAATTTTATATATTTAGAAAAAAAAATCGTTCAGTCAGTCAAGAGCACTTCGAGCTTGACACATTGAGCACATTGCACTTTGTACCGTTCTTATTTTAATTGCTCAAGTTTAAAATATATAAAATACGTGACTCAAATTAAGTGCCACTACCTATTAGATTTCGTAATACAGCCTTAGGTATTTCAATAATAAGATGAATATTTTATTTTCAGAGCTACAATAAAGCTCTATTCTTCCCCTATTTCTATTTTTCCTGCGATGAAGGTGTGCTGAAAGCTATAACACGCAGCCAGGGTTCGTCCAACCTTTTACTTAAATCGTCAGGATCGGCTACACTTACATTTTATTGTGTTCACCGATTGCTCGCCCTTACGTGTCCTTTTGGGTTTGATGCGTCATCCGAGCCTAAATATCTCTCAGAAGAATTTTATTTTGGGCCTGCTTTTTATTGAAACATTTTTTCATTCGACCAAAAGGAAAATGAATTTTATGAACTAAAAGTTTGAGAATCATTGACTATCGATAAATTAAATGACATTCTAATCGCTTTGCGTACAACGGAACGCTAATGTCAGTGTTATGATATAACCCTACCAAAACACGTTTAATGCATATTACTTGTAGCGTGAAGGTGTGATTGAGTATTTCGAATTTCACTGCACTGTCATTGTTTGTCAACGCGGCAGCGAACAATTCATTTCAAACGCATTGTGCGAAAAATACTAAAATAGGCGGAAATTCGACAAAATTTTAATTTATTCGTGTGTTGATAGGAGGGGCCAATAAAATGTATTGCGTATGTATTATCAGTTGTTTAAATATTCTACTCTAGCATTTAATGGGGCAGAACAAGTGTTTATTTCAAGAATACAGTGTTTTTATACGGTTTGTCAAGCCGGTTTTACTTTGCGAATTTTATTTTTAATTTCGTTTTTTATTGTGAACGATTCTGTGCTAGATAAGACTCATACTTGAATAGAATTGGTTTTCCAAGTTTTACCAGTGATTGAGAAAATTTTTGCATTTTTGTTTGGTAAGTAGCAGTGATATACTTATACCAACTAGGTTTTATATGTTGTTGCGTAGTTTTTTCGTGTTTACTATACTTATACTTGACTATACCTTTCATCGGGAATCCAAACACACACTGGAATCAAATCAAATCAAATTATTACTGTGAGACACAAGTTGTCAGAGATGAAACAGTACAGACAAATAAAGTTCTATGTGCTCTGCCATTTGGCGTACAGATTTTTCACCTGTACCTGGTTGATGTTCCATCGTCGACCTCATCTCTGTCTTCAAGACTAGATCGAGGTCAAGAGTAAGCCCATTTTCAATAAAATAAAAAAAAATCTTCGTATAAAGCACTTTGCAACATTTATCATAATGCACCCTTGTGATGAGTTTGATTACCTGCCTGATTCTGTCTTCCCGAGTTTTTGTCACCTGAATCTGTTTAAATCGCAAGTGAATAAGCTTCTTCTCTGTCTTGAGGGCTAAAATCAAAATATATACATAAACATAACAGCGCGCCTCATGCCCGTTGGTGTAGACAAAGGCCACAGCCTCCCACTTGCTTCAATCCTGACATTAGGCTTTCTCTTAACGTCAATCTAGCTCTGAAGACACATTGAGTAGATGAAAGAACAAGCTTGCTCTAAAGAAGCTTGTTCAAGGTGCTCTTAAAAAATTCATTATCAGCATCATATTAGCCGAAAGACGTCCACTGCTGGACATAGACCTCCTCTAAAGATCTTCATGACGACCTGTCCTGCGCTGCTCGCATCCAGCGGCTTCCCGCGACTTGACCAGATCATCGGTCCACCTTGTGGGGGGCCTGCCAACGCTTCGTCTTGCGGAACGTGGTCGCCACTCCAGAACCCTCACGCCCCATCGGCCATCGGTTCTTCTTGCAATGTCTTAAAAAATTGCCTTTATCCATATATGATGGTGTGATGTGTATACCTAGATATTGTTAAATCTTTGTTTTCTTTCATTTCAGATAATAACAAAAAATTATAAGATCCATCCATCTGCCACCTACAAGTTATTGCAACCGCCATAAACCTGAGATAGAAATTATGATGCCATAAGAATTTTATAAATGGAAGTTCAATGAGATTGAAATTGGTGTTTCTGTTTTATGATCTGACCGGAATGTAAAACTTTGTTGTAGACTTTAATCAACATTGATAAGTTTTATGACATGGTTACCACATTAGTGGTCCTATGCTTGTTTGTACTAGTTCTGATTAAAGATGTATGTTTATTGGATAATGGCTTGGCAAGGACCCCACCTATGGGATGGATGTCTTGGGGGTATTACATGTGTGCTGATGAATGCGATAAAAATCCCGACAAGTGCTTGGAGTAAGTATTCTGTTTTTTTGTCACCTTTGGGTCAAAATTCTGCTGATAACATTTTGTACGAGACATAGAATATTAGAATATTTTTTTTCGTATATTTACCTATTGAAAAGTTGTTTAGTTTCATGGGCAGAACCACTACCACTAACACCACATAATTTACCACTAACCACTAAATTGTAGTCTGCGCTAATGCTCTTCTGATTCCTCCTCTGTTCTTGAATGTGGGTGTTTTTTGCAGTTTTTCAATTTGTAGAAACTTGTTCTGCTTCATTCAATTTAATCAAATCATTCTTGAAATGATTTAAAGAAAAATATTTCGATAATTGAAATATGGTGCCAGCCGTAATGCTATCAAGTCAAGTGTGGTGACAACAACTTCCCTTCCAAATTATACTGCATGTTTATCTGGAATTCTGGAGGGAGCTCCCTGTCCTGCAGTGGACATTTCACACGATGTTATGGTCATGATGAAGAACTGAAATACCTACGCTTGTCTAACCTATTTATCCAATGTAACATTATGATGATGTTGGGCCCTTTTATCTCCCATGGTTTATACTCTGAGCCCTGTTGCCAGTCTGAATAGAAAGTGTTGAGTTCATTGGCTAACTGCATTGTGGTCTTCCTCAACACCTTCTGCCCCTCTATGGTTGGCAGATGGCAATGACTTTGTCTCAGAGTTCCAGCGGCATTGGACAATCATGGCCCACCTATGTTTTGAGGGTACTGTGACCTGCATAGATCTATTGTGGCCCACCTAAGAAGGGCATTGGACACTTGGGTTTTTAAAAACCATAAAACTCAATATGAGGTTTTATATCTAAGTATCAATACCTTATCAACCTAGTACATTTTATGCAATCAAACATAGTATTTAAATCAGATTTTTCTTGATGTTTCTTTTTAGGGTTCCGATACCAAAATGGTAAAAAAAAGGAACCCTTATGGTGCCGCTCTGTCTGTCTGTCCGTCTGTCTGTCACACCTCTATATCTCAGCAACCACTTACGCTATCGAGCTGAAATTTGGAATAGTTTTAGAATATAGTTGCCCAACTTAATTGCACATGAAAATTTTTTGAAAAAAGTATGATTATTAATGTAAAGGGGGCCAAAATAGGGGGGGCCACATTTCAAATTGTCGCTACTAGGTCGAGTGGGGTATCATATGAAAGGGCTTTACTTGTACATTTTAAAATATATTTTTGTATTTTTTTAAGTTTCTTAGTTTTCAAGTTATGATGAAAAATGTCAAAAAAAATACCATTCCCCCCCCCTTATCTCCGAAGTTTGAGTAAGGGAAAATCTGAATTAATTACAGTTGACAGAGGTTTATGTAAACTTTACAGCAAAAATAAAACGATTTTTCTAAGTTGCACAGTTTTTCAGAAATCTGCAAAAAACCTTTACAAACAAATTTAGTTTTGCGGTCCTGAAAATGGACTTTATTGCTTCCAAAAATACTATAGGTATATCGGAACCCTCGGCGCGCGAGTCCGACTCGCACTTGACCGGTTTTTTTTTCTCACTGCCCCACTTCGTTTGTGGGATGATCTTAATTATGTTTAAAGAAATTTTGAATGTTTTTACTTTGTTTTGCTCTCTATTTATTAAGTAAGCTGGAACCGTAATTATAAAGATGCTAGTCATCTAAACGTAATTAATCATGGTTGTTATGTTCCAACGTAATTAATGCTGGATTTGATAAGGCTAGTCGAAGTAAGAGGCGATTTGTTGTACGAGTAAGATCAATGACTGACCTAAGTAATTGAGCTGCCTAGGGCCTCTGACATAGCTCTTTTAACGACTATTACCATAGTGCCTGAGAACAACAACTTAACGTGCTTTCCGAAGCACGCAATCATCTTACTTTTCGGAAAATGATGTGATTCATTTTCCAATGTCCTATAAACAAAATGGGGAAGTCGCTCAAAGTTCGTCTAGGGAAGTACACCCGTTGCCTATTTCCGTCGTAAAGTAGCAGTGTTTGCATTGCTCTGTTTCGGTTCGAAGCACAGACCTAGCAAAAGCGCGCTATGGTTCGAAGAGTTAAGGCTACTACCTACGTCAATGACCTTGCCGTGTGGGCGGAGCTTATACCCTCTCCCCGCTCAACCCGCAAAAGTGTAGTTAGATTAGAGGTACGTAACTCAGGGTGCACAGGGTTTAATTTTATTGATCGCACAGCTCGCACTATGCAACGCAGCACAGGTCCGTCTAGCATGACGACTCGCCCCGCACTGACTTCATAGACGAGGGCGGGGTATGGGCTGGGTAAGGGTGGGAATTTAGTCGGTTTTTTTAAGGAATTAGATAGATGTTTATAAAATTTCAAAAAAATAAGACGACCACATCAATAAACGTGGTTTTGTAAATAAGGTTATAAATTTTCGTATATTTCTGATAATAATTGCAGCAGTAAAGTGGTTACGAGTGGAAAGACTAGGGGTCATTTTGGATTTTTTTTTTCTTGAGTTATATTCAATAAATCAATTTTTGAGGCCGACCACATCACTTGTCATATCTTGTAGATTTCTAGATTTTATTTTCGTCAATAAATCTGCCAATTTTAGTATCTAAAAGTGGTTACAAAGTTACTCAATTTTAGGGTCAAGTAGGAATGCCTAGCCTTAAGGAGCCAGTTACATTATTGACACGAGACACACCATCTTAGGGGTAACGCTCTTTGTATTAGAGTCAAAATATTCCACTAATAAGACAGTGGGTTTATGGGTGATCGTGACCACTTACCAGCAGGTGGCCCACCTGCTTGTTTGCCCACTTGTGACATAAAAAATAAATTAACATCCCCTTAAATCTGAAACTGAAGTATCGAACCCATACAGAACCTCCGGAACCAGAGTCCTATGCTCTAACCAATAGACCAAGGAGGCTGTCGATTATTGATTTACATTGCAACACGTTAAGAACAGTTGAACTGATCACTAATCTGGGCAACTGATTCCTGTACTATACTTACTAATCTAGACATTACTTCGTTTAGAACTGTCAAAACCGTAAGGTTTCCTCCTTTGTCATTTTGAATGGATGTTTAAACGAAATTCAACCTACTTGCATTTGACTGTATGCACGAAAATAAGCATAGGCCGGGTCATTATTCTAATTGATCGACTGTACAATCAAGAACACGTGCTTGACACATGCAGCGCAGCTCTAGCCCCTACTAGGTGAGAGGAATAATTACAGTACAAAGGCCTATGTCATCATCATCATTGCATCCCATGAACGTCCACTGCAGGCAGGGAGCTCCCTCCATAACTCCAGCAAAAACGCGTAGTACTTTAGAGGGTATTTACCATTAGTCACAACGCTTGTAAGCCTTGCGGTTGGCGACCGCTGTAGTTGGTGACCGCAGTTTGTAAGAAGGTATGATACATAGATACGAGTAGATGCTGCTGCACATCCTCCGGTTCACAAGCCCATAGTCGCCTCTTACGGCACCCACGGGCCTATGTATCTAGCTTGAAATGCTCTTGACTGTACAACAGATAATCTCTTTTCTGCTAAACATAGCTGATTCTGTAGAAACGTAAGGTGAGGGCAAAGAAGAAGAGCTGTCCTGAAGGGTCCGGGTTATATACGGATATTTCGGAGCGGTTATCCGAATGATGAGTTTGGGTATTTATTCCCAGGACTTAGGTGATACCTAGTGTGTCTAGCATCCACGATGTAAACATGTCAGCTGATAGACGTCCACTGCTGGGCATAGACCCCTTAAGATCTCCATGACGAATGGTCCTGCGCTGCTAGCGTCCAGCGGCTGCCCGCGACCTTGACTAGATCGGCGGTCTGCCTTGTGGGGGGCTGTCCACGCTACGTCATGTTCATACTCTAGAACCTTTACGCCCCATCTCTTCACTTATTCTATGGCCCCCTCCGCTATTGGTTCGGATAAATACATGTGACCTAAATACATTAGGCAGAGGCCGAACCCTTCCACTTGCTCCTATCTTGAGATATTTCCTTCGCTTATTCCACCTTCATCCACCCGCACATATACGCTCGTTGGGTATACCAATTGACCTTGTTTTTCATCATCATAACATCCCATGAAACTTCCACTGCTGTACAAAGAGCACCCTCTGGAATTCCAGCAAAAACGCTTGGTAAAATGTGGAGGGGAAATACCATAGTCACCACACTTTTTAGCGTTACGGCTGGCACCATGGACCGCGGTTGATAGTAAGATGAAACGATGTAAGATGGTACGATACATAGACAGGCGCTGCTGCACATCCTCCTGTTCATAATCTCTTGGTCGCTTCTCATGACACACACGGGTAGATACGGGTTGGTACTGTACTTTACCGGCACCACAAGGGCAGGCCTTTATTCGAAACTTCCGAATTTGGTCTTGGAAAATGATAATTGTTTATTTACAGTGAAAACCTGATAATGTCAGTAGCTGACGCCTTCTACTCTGAAGGCTATCTGGAAGCAGGTTATGAGTACATAATCATAGACGACTGTTGGTCAGAGCGTAAGAGAGAGTATGATGGGACACTAAAACCGGACAAGATAAGGTTTCCACGTGGAATGAAGTTCTTAGCTGATTATGTAAGTAGTGTCTTTTATGTTACTCTTCATTATAACATTCCATAAAACGTCCACTGCAGGACAGGGAGCTCCCTCCAGATCTCCAGCAAAAACGCGTAGTACTTAGGAGGGGATCTACCATAGTCACCACGCTTGCAAGCGTCGCGGCCGGCTTCCGCTGTTGTTGGTTACCGCCGTATGCAAGATGGTACGATACACTGAAAGATGCTACTGCCCATCCTCCGGTTCATAAACCTTTAGTCGCCTCTTACGACACCCACGGGTAGAGATGGGTCGGTACTAATAAGTTTTGGAATATCCTGGGACCAACTAGATCATCAGATGGCAGCTGGAGGATCGTGCAGTTAAGAAAAAGTATTTGAGACGACTAACGGGAAAACGGCCAGTCGGACGTTCTAGGTACAAGTAAAGTGTAGAAATACCTGAATTAAATAAGGGACGACTGACGGTCTTTGACGTCGAGACCAAGAACCTTTTTGGGTCCTGATTTGGTCCTGGTCCATTGAAAGATAGTGAATAAGTAATAGCTTACTAAATAGCTAGCCCGCAACAACAGCGTTCATATATGATAGGTATGATCGAAAGTTTCTGCCGGTGACTTAATACTCCAAAATCCCGTACAAAAAACACTTGCATTTTTTCCCGAATTTCCAATTTTCCGAGCTACTTTTCCATTCTCCTTTCCGCTCATTCGGTCTATTAGGGTCACGCTGTTCTCAAGTAATGAGCTTAACAACATTCAAAATTTTTCTATCACAAAAAATTGCGTCTCTCTCTTGTTAGTGTAAAAGCACTTCACACGTGTGTTGCCGGCTAAAAAGAGTACCATCCTATCTATTCCCGAGGGTGCCGTAAAAGACGACAATGGTATCTTAAACCGGAGGATGGACTGCAGTGATCAACCACCGCGCTTCATTGTGCCAGCTGCAACTCTGACAAGCGAGGTGACTATGGTACCCTACTAAACCAGCGCTACGAGTACGCTCCAAACGTTCGAAACCAGTGACCCACTCAAGGTCAAAGTGTTGCCATGAGCGGCCGTATGTACATACCACCACACATTTACGCTGTTAAATTCTGAGGAAGCCCCTTTTAAGTAAAGCACGTTTTGCAGGATGTCATGATTAACCGCACCGTAAGGTGAGTCCGTATGGTGCCGGCAAAGAATAGTGCCAACCCATCTCTACCCTTGGGCACACCCCGGAAACATACCTACAACGAGCACGAATTTGATATTGGAAGGTCGCGTAGGCTCGCATAGTCAGTACAAACGACCCTTAGGAGCACCACGCGAATATCGCGGGCGGTCGCGGGGGTGCGGGGTGGATTGCAAGAGGGGCGGAAAGTGTCCGTTCTGTATGATAGTACTATTACTTTATTCTGTGCCGTGGGTGTCGTTAGAGGCGGCTTGGGGATTGTGAACTTGAAGCTGGGTAGCAGCGTCCTTCCGCTTATCGTACCATCTTACACACTGCGGTCATCAATAATCGCGGTATAATGCCAGCCGCAACGCTAACAAGCGTGGTGACTATGTAGACAATGGTACTTCCCCTCAAAAGGATCCACGCGTTTTTGCTAGAATTCTGGAGGGAGCTCCTTGTCCAGTAGATGACGTTTCATGGGATGTTGTGATGAAGGTGACTTATTATGTAGAGGTGTTGTCAAAGGGACTGTCTGCGTCAATTTTAATTGTTATGTCATTTACCACGTGTTAAGTGAATATACGTCGTACAAAATAGCTCTGGTTATGACCGTTCATGTGCAAAACTCAAAATATGAATCGAGGGTGTGAGCGCGGCAGGTGAGGTGAGGCGTGCGAATCGTTCATTGGCTCTCCACCTGTCACCCTTGCGCAGAAAATAACCGTCAGAGCCAAACTTATCCTGCGCACGCTCTAACGCAGAACCTCTCGGGTGGTAGATTTGAATATGAAACTGAACAACTTTTGTTCCACGGCCTTAGTAAATTCGCAAAAAACATTAAGCTTTTTTATACAAATTGGCTCAGTCAGGTTATTGATTTGTATGAACAAAATTTTTTTCTGCGTGTTTCCAAAAGTCGTAGAGCAACAGTTGTTCAGTTTCATGTACAGAGCTTCGACCCGAGAGGTTTTGCTTTATTTAATTAATACGTTATATAACAACACATAATTACCTGGCTTGTCGCAAAAACGACACAGTGTCTGTGAACACTTACGAGTATTGAAAGTAAATATTTACTCAACTGGTTGGCAATTAGTAAACACCTGATTCTCTGCAAATTCAAGAAATTCCAAGGCCAAATCGCTTTATTTCAAGTGCTCAACTTGAAAATGAGATTGAGGCGAACACGAATTTTCTGTAAAACATCCGTTTTTGATGACTTAGCCGCTTGGAAACTTTGATAGTCAGGTTAGACACCAACGTGGTAATCTACGAATATAAACGTCAGTTTACTACCTATTATTTAATCTGTTGGTAGTATTAAGATTCGTTTACGAAAGTTTGTATGGAGAGTATGAATTAAATGCACTGTAGGGGATAGTTTATTAAAT
Organism: Athrips mouffetella; assembly: GCA_947532105.1. Taxonomy (NCBI): domain Eukaryota; kingdom Metazoa; phylum Arthropoda; class Insecta; order Lepidoptera; family Gelechiidae; genus Athrips; species Athrips mouffetella. The sequence continues at coordinate 14,477,292 of OX383978.1, forward strand.
TACCAGTAAAAACTTTAAAAAATTTAAAACCACAGTAATCCCCGACATAACGTTGACATTCTTAAAATCAGTATAAGGTGAACTCAACCTGTATAATATTTACCATGTACTCGTAGCACTGGTCAGCTTATACTGGTACTTTTACAAAAAATATGTTTTTACTAAATTGCTGGATTTAATTATTTACAGCTTCCAATAGCCTATATTACTATTTAAAATAATTTCTCTCTAAATATGCATTTAATGCAACCATACTCTTAAGTTGCGGAGGTCAGTCAGCCAGGTCAGTTGCACGAACGACTGCGTTCTGGGTAGGAACCAATGCCCTCGTCAATAGCTCCTATTTATGTAGACGACTTCGTAAAAGGGAATATAGCCAAGGCTTGGAAAGTAAATGAAAATTAAGCGGCAGATCAGATTTAATGCATCTGCCAGTAGATCCTTGACGTTTATACGGGACAAGAATCATCTAAAATACATACAGTGGAACATAGAACCTCCTCCTTTTTTGAAGTCGGTTAATAAGAAGAAGGGCAGTAATAAATCTGTAGCTTCAGATGGTAGCAAAAACCTTCATTGCGCATGGACTGAAAATAATTCCAAGTGTTTTTTCAAACATAACGAGACAGTACGTTATTGTTTTGGGAAATATGAACACGAAACGTTCGTTTCCCGATCAAAACCTTTTGGAACGACAATCTTATTGATCAAATCAAATATTATCGCAACCTTTTAGCTTAATAACGTGCAAAAGTTTGTCTTACACGACGATACTCGTACCGATAAAACAGAAGAACAGCGCCGATTAAAATTGGCTCCGATATCGTGCTGATATCGGCGTATATTTTTATGTTTCTTTGAGTTTAGTTCTCATTATTATTGCTGAAGTAAAATTTTGCACGCCTAAAAGGTAGAATACATGAACTAATTTTAAATACATGAAAAGTTTGTTCAAAGGACAACATGACAAGTTTGTTCAAAGGTGTCTGTTCAATCTGGCTCCTACTTTTCGAGGTACAACTGTACCAGTTACTGACAGCCTCGAGCTACTTGGCATGAAGCTGTGTGCAAACCTGAACTTCGGCGCTAACATTGAGTCAAAAGCCCAAACTGCGGAAAAAAAAGCTGGGCATCCTCAATAAGGTTAAGCGTTACTTCACTCCTGGACAGCTTCTAGTTTTATATAAAGCCCAAGTCCGATCGTGCATGGAGAATTGCTGTCACCTTTGAACCAAGAAGCTCGTTGGTGATGAGATGCTGGTGAAAACCAAGTTTCACAGTCTGGCCCACCGTCGCAAAGTTGCATGTCTGTCGGTCTTCTACAGATTGTACTTCGGAGAGTGTGCTCTAGAGCTCCACGAGCTTATTCCACCATCTCCCTTCTACCATCGGGAGTCCAGACGCACCGCAGGATATCACCCATACTTGGTTGATATTCCGCACATTCGCACTCACAAAGCGCTTTGAAACATATTTTATAATGCGCACGGCTAAAGAGTGGAATTCTCTGCCTGCGTCTGTGTTCCCGAGTTCATATAACCCGAATCTATTCAAGTCGCGAGTGAATAGGCTTCTTCTGGGTAAGCTCGTTCCATCTTCGACATCATCTCTGTCTTCAAGACTAGATCGAGGTCAAGAGTAAGCCCATTTTCAATAAAATTAAAAAAAAGAAGAAGTTCAAGTTGGTATTTGTCATTTCAATCATTAAATAAAGTTGTTCAGTTACATTGACTGATTATGCCCTTTCAGTATTCGAAAGGCTGTCCCTTACAGCCTGTATACTATATGATAGGCCGTTTGTTCACCGCGACGATTCCGAGCCGATAAACAAAAGAATACCGCCGCTAAAAGCGACTCTATGAGTAAGTAATAAGTACTGTTTTTGGTTGTAACTTTGTCGGCGCTTTTCTCTTGTAATCGGGATTGGCTCGGTATCATCGCGTTAGACAATAAGTTAAGTGACCACGCAGGAATAGATCCAAAAAAGTATTGTTTTTTTTTTGTTTTCAGATCCATGCGCGCGGGCTGAAGTTCGGCATGTACACTAACATAGCTAAAGACACGTGCATGAGGTACCCGGGCTCCAGAGATCATTTCGAGGTGGACGTCAAGTCGTTCGCGGAATGGGAGGTGGACTACTTGAAGGTTGACGGCTGCTTTGTCGAGGAAGAGTACCTTGATAGAGGTATTTTTTAAATTTCATTTTAGGGTTCCGTACATACATACATAACATCACGCCTTGTTCCCGTCGGGGTAGGCAGAGACCACAGTTCTCCACCTGCTACGATCCTGACATACTTCCCTTGCTTCCTGAACTTTCATCAATCCTTTCATACATGCTCGTCGGTTTAGGGTACTTTTAACCTGGCCTTTATTCAGAACGTCCTGAATTTGGTCCTGGTACGTTCGCCGAGGCCTTCCCCTTCCAACGTTTCCATTCACTCTCGCCTTGTAGATCTCTTTCGTCAATCTTCCTTCATTCATCCTCTCTACATGACCAAACCATCTCAGCATCCCTGTCTCAATTTTAGTCACTACGTCTTCTTTTACGCCACAACCGTTCCGTACCTTAAAAGGAAAAAAACGGAACCCTTATAAGATCACTTTGTTGTCCGTCTGTCGGTCTGTCTGTCAATGAAGTTTTTCTCACGAACGGGTAAAGGTATCAAGTTGAAATTAATATCAAATGTTAAGGTCCATGGACCCTTTCAAAAATAATAAATATTTAATTAAAAGTAGCCGATATTACCGAAATTATACACTCTTATTTATTATCATACCGGATATTTTAAGAAGTGGTACTGTCTATAAAACTAAACAACTTTTCCCTAGAAACACAGGTCAAAATACGAAAAAAAAAATTCGACTTACCATACAAACTACACCAGCTGAGCTTTTGTATGGGAGGCCGACCGAAAATTTTTTTTCGTATTTCGACCTATTTTCCTTGACAAAAGTTGTTCAGTTTCATGGGCAGAACCACCTCTTAAAATATCCGGGGTGATAAAAAAATTACGCTTTATTTTCCTGGGTCATCTCTCCTTCGCTGATTTTTATTACATATTTTTTAGAATATTTGTTTTTGTATTTAAAAGCATACGTGAAGCTCGGATACCATTTGAACCAAACTGGCCGTCCGATGGTATATTCGTGTAGCTGGCCTTACTACAAGAAGTACATTCACAAACATGTGGTAAGTAGAGTTTATAACAGTTGCTTATATGAGCTACTCGTAATAGCTAATTGTAGTCCAAATAATGTAGGTAGCTTTATTAGAAAGAGCAGAATAGCGCTATGCGTGAGAACAAGACGGAGCGATACGTGTGTCTGTCGCTCCAATATTTTACGCATCGATCTGTCCCGCTCTCACTCTGCTATAATTTTAACTAGCTGACCCGGCGAACTTTGTTCCGACAGACAATAAATAAGCAGATTTTATTTTTTATGAAGTACAATTTTTTTGCCCTGCCCCTACCCCTGCCCCTACCGCTGCCCTTACCCCTGCCATCCTATACCCTTCTCCTGGTTCTAAGGTACCTCCCCACCAAATTTCAACCAAATCGGTGCAGTTGTTCTTGAGTTATACCGTTCTCCTACCCCTTCCCCTACCCCTACCATCCTATGTCCTTCTGGTTCTATGCTACCAAACCGGTTCAGCCGTTCTTGAGTTATACCGTTCTTCTACCCCTACCCCTACTAGCCTATGTCCTTCTCCTAGTTCTAAGCTACCTCTCCACCAATTTTCAACCAAATCGGTTCTGCCGTTCTTGAGTGATAAGTAGTGTAACTAACACGACTTTCTTCTTATATAGGTAGATATGCGTTTTCCCGTGGGAATGAAGTGTTTTCCCGTGGTAAAAAGTAGCCTATGTGTTATTCCAGGACCTAACCTATATATGTGCCAAGTTTCATTAAAATCCATTCAGTAGTTTTTGCGTGAAAGAGTAACAAACATCCATCCATCCATACTTACAAAGTAGGATAAAGCTAAATAATGTCGACTGTAAAGGGTCGTGAACCATACGATGGGCAGCAGCATTCTTCTGAGTATTGTACCACCCCTGTCTATGGTACTAGCTGCAACGCAACCGTGGTGACTATGGTACGAATTTTAGATGTGAATTTTAGACGGAGCTCCTTGTCCAGCAGTGGGCTTTCATGGGATATAAGGATGACGATAAGGCATCGTCAGGTAGTCAGGCTATGAATCTAGCTAACTTCTGAAGCACAATTCAAGGACCGACAATATTTCCGCTTTCATCTGTCAAGTCTCACCAACAGCCGTGCAAAAAATTACAGTTGCTTGCTAATTTTTCCTGCCTTCTGACCTATTTAAATCAATCGGATATTTGGCGCGCGTGCAGGTGGGGATAGATAGACCATTCGAAAGGTAATTTCATAAAGCCTAAAGTCTCCATGTCAAACCAAAATTAACCGTAGCTTTTACGATACAAGGAATAATTTCCGAAACTCTCACCAGTTATCACATGTGATACGCCAGAACGTGACTATAGTTCGCGTACGGCATAACATGTGATACGGCGCGGGCGGTGCTCCGGCGCTTCGTCATCATGATCATAACATCCCATTAAACGTCCACTGCAGGACAGGGAGGTCCCTCCAGAACTCCAGCAACAACGCGTGGTACTAGGATGGGATTTACCATAGTCACCACGCTTGTAAGCGTTGCGGCTGGCGACCGCTGTTGTTGGTGACCGCAGAGTGTAAGGTGGTACGATACTCATAAAGATGCTGCTGCCCATCCTGCAGTTCATAAGCCCTTAGTCGCCTCTTACGACACCCACTGGTAGAGATGGGTTGGTACTATTCTTTGCCGGTACCACATGGTACCGGCAAAAATAAACAGAATCTTTTAGGTTTTGTATGAACGATAAGAGTAAAACAACCCTGAAGGACGAATGATGAATGTTACCATAAAACTAGAAAATTTCGAAATGCGCAGAAAAGAAGATTACGCACCTTCGGAGGAATAGAAAAGAATGTTCTAGAAACACACGTGAATTGTGACCTAAGGGGAAGCCGAGGGTGGCAAACGGGAGATCTGAGCATTCTTTATTTCCTTTCGTGGTGAGTGTGTGATTTTTCGTGCCGCTACGGGGAGGAAAGGGGTACTTTCGTTTCACGAAAAAAGGTAACTCCTTCTCACACAAAATGCGTAAGGGTAACAGGGCACGTTCGGTTCGGCTTTTTCTTAGAACATAAGTTGTTTGTTGTATGAAAAAGGCCGAACCGAAAATGCCGAATCGAGTATGTGTGTAGCTACCCTTACCGGCTAGTGAAGTTTCTAATCAAAGTATTTTTTTTCCTATTTAGACTATTTTCGACCCATGTTCCTTGGAAAAAGTTGTTCGGTTTCATGGGCAAAGTCACAGTTCAAGCCATGGTCAACTGTGGTTCACTTTTTTGTGACACGTCGTATTCTTTCGTGGAATTTGTAGTTGGAAATGAAAGCTATGTTTCTTTTGTTTTCAGTTTGATTTCAATAAAGTAGTGTCGACTTGTAACCTGTGGCGCGATTTCCACGATACAGCCGTCAACTGGGGCAACGTGCGGTGGATCATTGAGTACTTCGAGGAGCAGGCCACCAACTTCCAGAAGACACACGGGCCTGGGCATTGGCATGACCCGGACATGGTGAGACTAAACATCCAGAACCAACCAGAAGCCATCCCGGCCGCAACTAATTGTTGCTCTCTCCTTCCCGCCTAGTGTAGGCAACGAAGCCGTTGACCCTAACATAAATTCCTCAGGCAGATTTTATTTAACAGAATGATAAAGAATCATGAATTAAATGTAAATTTAAATAAAACCATACATTTTGTGTAATTTTTGTATGGAAAAATTAAAAGAATCAATTTTTTTTTTTTGGATTTTTTTATAGAAGGTCTGTCTCATGTAGTGTAATACCCCAGCATAGTTTCATCGACTGAGGATTTAATGCGGGGGTCTTCATACAACGATCCGCTTCGTTGCCTAGACTAGGCACTACCTATACGACTATAGTTGCGTCGTTGTCAGTACTGTTTTGTACAGGCCGCGCGATGAGTTAAGGCCTCTGGACGGAAGTGGAGGGGTATGTGCGTGCAGTAGTACTTTTCTTGCATATATTGCTTCTGCGCATACCCCTCCACTCCGCCTAGAGGCCTCAACTCGTCGCGCGGCCTGCACCGACTGTTTCACACTGACGCACATTAACTATTAGTATTTCACTGCCGTAATAATTTCGCATATCTGCCACATGCGAACGCGTCGGTGTACTAAAGCCGTTAATGTCAATAGTGTCAATACCTACTTGCACTTAATACAATAGTGCGGTCAGTTAGCTGTTTCATGTAGACACGCCTTACAATTTCACCAATTTTTTTCCAGCTCTCAATTTTTGATAGAAGCCAATTCTTGAATTCCAAAAAAATTCCATAGAAAATTCCTGAATTGGCTCCTATCAAAAATTGATAGCTATGTACCTAACTAGTACATGGAAAAAATGGTGCATTTTGGTGAATTTGGCGATATAAGACTATAAGGGACCGGACTATAACTCATTATTTTATTTCAGCTAATTGTAGGGACGAATCACCTAACGCCTGGTCAAAATCGTATCCACATGGCAGTATGGGCGATGTTGGCCGCCCCTCTCATTATAAGCTGTGATATGAGCAAAGTGAGCGACTATGAGAAGTCGCTGTTGCTTAATCTGGATCTCATAGCCATCGCGCAGGACCCTAAAGGAGTCATGGCTACTCCACACAAAGTTAGTATACATCACTGATCTCAAAATATACATAATCCTATTAAACAAGCAATATTTGTACATAAATCATCATAACATCCCATGAGACGTCCACTACAGGACAGGGAGCTCCCTCCAGAATTCCAGCTATTGCTGAGAAAATGTGGAGGGGAAGTACCATAGTCACCTCGCTTGTTAGCGTTACAGCCGGCACCATGGACCGCAGTTGTAGGTGACCGCAGGAAGTAAGATGTAAGATACAAAGGAGAATGCTGCTACCCATCCTCCAGTTAACCCTTAGTCGCCTCTTACGACACCCACGGGTATGTATGGGTTGGTACTATTCTTTGCCGGCACCACACGGGACATAAGGTAAGTGCGCCCAATAAGGGCCACGTTTTTGCAAATCGTTATAAATCTGATTTAAGAAGAATTTAAATTTTAAAAACATACAAAATACACTAATTGCTCATATTTGAACTAAAAATATTGAACTAAAATCGTGTATCAACGGCCAACAAACGACAAAATTGGTTTAAAAAAAGCTCGTCAATGGACCTTATTAAGAACGGGTGATCTTAATGAGGCCCACTTTTATTCCTTAGGTATTTCCGAAACTACAATATTTAAATATTTTATTTCAATTTAGTTCTATACAGTTACCATTATTTTTGTTATTCGTGAAAGAATAATCTACAAATTAACAAAAATTGTCGTTATGGTCCTTATAAAGACTATAGAAACTTGAATATAGAATAATACATTTTATTTATGTATTTTAATAAAACTCATTTTGGTTTCGTATTGCTATTTACTGATAAAATTATTGTAAGCACTAAAAATTATAAATTTAGGAACTTTTTCAGTCATAGCCCTTGGGCCTTAGTAGGTCTTTAGGTCTTATTTGGTGACAAGGAGGTGGACCTTCTTTGGCACTACGCCATCTCGGAGAAAATCAATCAAAAAGGACAAAATAAACAGTGCTATCAATAACTAGCCTTCACAATCTACGCCTAAATGTTGTTTCTTTAAATTTATAAAATATCTTACAAAAACAGAAATAAACACTTACATTGGACAAAAAACCACGAAATATTTTTATAAATTGATCGATGCGTCGTCACATGAACAGTGTTGACAGGCACACTGACAAAATGGCGCCGTAAAATGCAATGGCTGCCAATGCGCTTTAATGATTGGTCAATGAGAAGTGTCCACGCGAGATTTGAATTCTGTTTGGTATCGGGAACGGGAATTTTGAATTGGTGGCCCTTGTTTAGAGCCGGCCCTTATTGGGCGAACTTACCTTACCAATGTTTATTTGTAATCGGTTCCTCGAAAACGGCTCTAACGATTTCGATGAAATTTAGCATACGGGGGTTTCGATCTAGCTAGGTCTCATGTCTTTTTCAATTATTTCTTTGCGCGATTTAGTGCGTTTCAGAAACCTACAGCGCCATCTTTTAGTGGGTAGCATAGCTGGCTATAAAGCGGCTTTAAAGGTATTATATTATTAATACTATTATTATGACTTACGTTGTATTTTACCGAAAAAATCACCTGGTACAGAATTTCGGTTTATAAACTGTAGTATTTCTACTCCATACTAGATGGCGCTTAAGCTTTTCTTGATTTAAGCGTTTCAGAAACCGGGTGGGTTTTGTTTTGCGTAAGATGATTAGAGCTCGGTCGTCCAGGTGCTACTGTCATAAAGGGTATAAGGAACGGTGTACCGACAACTGAACATCTTTCCCAAAGAAAATTTTTTTGGAAATGGAAAAATATTTTGACCTTTCCATACAAATTGCTCACTCTGATCCAACAGTTTGTATGGAAAGGGCAAAGAAATCCCAAAAATGTTTCTTTGGGTAAGTTGTTCACTTTCGGTTCACCGTTACACCCTGTATTTTGTATGGGAGGTAAAATATTATTTTTACCTCACTAGCTCGGATAACTTTGCTTTATCGATCGATATCTGCGTGCTATAGACATTTTTAGCCGCTAGCGTAGAAAAGGTTTTTTCAAATAAAACCCGAGAGCCAATTTTTAGGGTTCCGTACCCAAAGGATGAAAAACGGGACCCTATTGATATGCCTCCGATGTCTGTCTGTCAGCGGGCTGTATCTCATGAACCGTAATAGCTAGAAATTTGAAATTTTCACAAATTGTGTATATCTGCTGTTTCTTAAAAAAGTGTTCCGAATTCACAATTTCAGTTTCTGTTTTTTTTTTTTTTTTTACGCTTAAACCAAGAGACTGTGATGTAGATTCCATTAAAACTTTTTTTTTCCAGCTAAACAAACACGTGACGCTATGGGTGAAGCCCCATTCCCCTTTGTTAGGAGACAAATACCCCTCCTACTCTTTCGCTCTCGTCAACTTGGGAAGAATGAAGCATTTTGTCTCGTTCTCGCCAAGAAAATACGCTCCCGATTTCACGTACGACGATTATAGAATAATGGTAAGTAGATAGATAGATAGATAAATTCTTTATTGTCACACAATAACAAAACAATACACAGGAGACTCTTAAAACTAGGGTGGACACAGGCGGTCTTATCGCTTAAAGCGATCTCTTCCAGACAACCTTAGTTGCTTGTAGGAAAATGTAAATAGTAACTGTAGTAGTGTGCCAATGCCAATATATAGATAATATTTAATGTAAGTACAACTACAATAAAAACAAAATATACACAAATAAATAAAAAATACATATAAAAATATATATAATTAGTAAGTAGCTATTAGGTATATTTTAAAGAAATTGTTGTTGAGAAAGTGGATAAAATAACTGAACTTTTAACATATTGCATATTTAAAAAAGTTAAAAATATGACAGTAGGAATACCTATCTAGCGCTCAGCCTTATGAGGATATAACGAATTTTTCAAAGAAACATTTCTGGGAAATGAAAAGTATTTTTGACCACTCCATACAAATTTCTCACTCTGTTCGAACAGTTTATATGGAGAGTAAAAAAAAAAATCATTTCCCAAAACTGTTTCTTTGGGAAAGTTGTTCAGTTTCGTTGACTGTGCACGCTCTTTCACTTTTCAATACATACATACATACATAACATCACGCCTTGTTTCCGTCGGGGTAGGCAGAGACCACAGTTCTCCACCTGCTACGATCTTGACATACTTCCCTTGCTTCCTGAACCTTCATCAATTTCATACATGCGCGTCGGTTTAGGATACTTTTAACCTGGCCTTTATTCAGAACGTCCTGAATTTGGTCCTGGTACGTTCGCCGAGGCCTTCCCCTTCCAACGTTTCCATTCACTCTCGCCTTGTAGATCTCTTTCGTCAATCTTCCTCCATTCATCCTCTCTACATGACCAAACCATCTCAGCATCCCTTTCTCAATTTTAGTCACTACGTCTTCTTTTACGCCACAACGTTCTCTTATCACACTATTTCTAATCCTGTCACTCAATTCCACACCAATCATACTCCTCAACGCTCTCATTTCTACCGCATTAATTTCTACTTTTATGCTTTTTCTGCCATACCCAGCTTTCACTGCCGTACATCAGTGTTGGTACTAAAACGCCTCTATGAACAGCCAGACGAGCCTTGTGAGACACCTTCACTTTTCGGTACATCGTCCCTTATACCATGTTTAGCACGTTCAGAATAAGTTTGGCTCAGACGGTTATTTTCTACGCATGGGTGACCGGCGGAGAGCCAATGAACGACTCGCTCGCCTCCCCCACCTGCCGCGCTCACCCCCGCGAATCATTTTTTGACTTCTGCGCATTAACGGTCATAGCCAGAGTTAATTTGTACGCCGTATATAAGATAAGTAATCTTTCCAGGACGTATTTGCGAGAGAGCTGATAACAAACGTCACAAATAAAGACACCATAGAAGTTACGGTGCCCGCTGAAGGTAAGTTTACAGAGTTCTTGAAATTCTTGAAGGTGGTAGGGCTTTTGTGCAAAGTCCGTCTGGTGAAGTACCACCACCTTGCTTTATTCTGGTGTGAAGCAGCAGTGTCGACACTCTGTGTTTCGTTTTGAAGGGCAAGAGAGCCAGGGGAAATTACTGGCACATGAGACACACCATCTTAGTTCGCAGGATGGATAACGCGCTTTGCTGTCTTGTTACCTTACCGGTGGTGACCACTCACCTTCGGGTGGCAAAAACAAAACTTACTTTACGGCCAGTTATTGCAAATTTTAATATCCTTTCACTTTGATAGAAGAAGACAAAATTACCTACCTACCCTGAATAAAATTATGACTAACCTTACCAAACCCAACCTAATCAAATCTAATATAACCTCTACCACAAGAGTTCACAAAAATGTCGGGTGCTTAATATCAATATTTTAAATACATTCTAAATGAATATTTAGAATGTATTTAAAATATTGATATTCCTGACTTTCGGTAAATGAAAACGTAAATAGGTTTTTAACAGGGAACGTAAAACCCATTCATAAAGTTAACCGTTTTAAATGGTTAACCCTTATATCTGTTAACACAAAAAACTGTTAACAGAAATAAACGGTTACGGTTAACAGAAAAAAACATTTGGTAAATCTGGGATTGTGTGAGCGGTGGCGGTTTATGTTTTATTTTTTTCATGTTTTTTTATCTTTTCGGTAACATCTTAAAACAATAAAATAATGGCTATCTTTTGTTAGGGTTTTACTAACCGAAATGATTCGGTATACCGAAATAACTGTTAACCGCAATAAACTGTTAACCGGATTTGGAATAGGTTAATAACAGATTCATTCGGTCGGGTTAACCGTAACCGTCCGTTCCCTGGTTTTTAAACCTATTTTATATTATGTTAAACGATAGACTGCGTTTTTGTGTGTATATATGGTGACTTTTAATTAGTTTTTGATACCAAACCATATGCATGTACTCATGATACTGAACAACTTTTCCCAAGGAACATAGGTCGAAATACGAAAATCAAGTTTTGACCTCCCATAGAAACTGCATCAGCTGATAGCGCATTTTGTATGGGAGGTAAAATTTGGTTTTTCGTATTTCGACCTATGTTCCTTGGGAAAAGTTGTTCAGTATCATGAGTACATTCATACCTTTTTCTATCAAGAACTAATTAAAAGTCACCATATATATTGTGGTTTCATACGTGTACCTCGTCTCATCATCATCATCATATCAGCCGAAAGACGTCCACTGCTGGACATAGAAGAGGAATAAATGCAATATTTGTACTATACGATTTTGATGAAATTTTGTATCCGGGGTTTTTTGGGGACGAAAAGTCGATCTAGTTAGGTCTCATGTCTGGGAAAGTTCGATTTCTTCGATTTTTTGAACATTTATATTTATGTATTTAATTACAACGGACTGGCCTATTACAGTAGTTAATAACAAAGTATGTAACACAAAATGTTTTTGAGAATAGCGCGTTTCAGTAACCCTACATCGCCATCTGGTAGTGGGCTTTAGTTAAGATTATACAGAGCCTAGCTCGGTCGCCCAGGTACTCTTTTCTTAACTGAAAAATGTTTACAAAACACCTAAGCCTTGCGTGAAATCTATCATTACCGAGTTCAGGTTTTTGATCTAGAAGCTTTTTATCAAAAGCCTAGTTTTTTAAATGGCTTCACATATTGATAATAGTCTATATTGAATAAAAAGCTTTTGGTCTGATTTTGATTTTAAACTGAGGAGGACTTTGTCCAGTAGTGGGACATAATGGATCTCAAAATTACCTTTAAAATCTCTTAAAATACAAGCTATTTCAAAAACAGTATATTAGTGAATCTGCCCATAAAACTGAACAACAATTTCAAAAAAATGTAGGTCTAAATAGGAAAAAAAAAATTACATTTCTTACAAAAAGCGCTGTGAGCTGATGCACTTTTCATAGGAATTTGATGTTTTTCATATTTCAACCTGTTTCTTTGATAAATAGGCTTGCTTACTCTTGACCTCGATCTAGCCCTGAGGAAAGAGATGAGGCCGACGATGGAACGAACTCGCGCCTATTCACTCGCGAATTGAATAGATTCGGGTTATATGAACTCGGAAACACTGACTAAGACAAAGAATTTTACTCCATAGTTGAGCGCATTATATGAACCAAGTGTAGGAGATATCTTGCGTTTGGATTCCCGATGGTAGAAAGTTGTTCAATTTCATGGGCAGATTCTTACCGTCTTACTACAAAAAAGTTAGACATCTGTTGAACTTTTTTGTAGTAAAACCCTTTATCTTTAAGTTTGTTATACCCTATTGGCTACAAATTGTACCTATCTTATGTCTATTCTTTTCAGATGTCCTAATGTACGCGTTCTACCCAGTATGAACAAAATCTCCGTCTTTTGTAGTGTGCAATTTTTAAAATACTTATTTATTTATTACAATTTAATTTATTTGATCTCTAAGTTTAGGTAGGTATTTAATGAATTATTTATTAGAAACAATTTTAACCTAAAAAATGTGATTTGTATGTTTTTAAATTCTGTTGTTGTAAAGAGCGCTTCCTAATCAACGCCGGTCCTTTGGCCTATAGATTCAGATTCAGATTATGTATTCAATGTAGATTCTTCACAGAATACTTATTGAATGTCATGCAGAATACAATTAAAATAGAGCGAGTCTATATTTCACTGGGACACCATGGCGGCGCAACCAGTCGCCGCTACCAACAAAATGTATACAGCTCTATAGAGAGTTACTCACCTGGTGTCCGTTTGGTTGCGCAACCAATTTGGCGGCGCAACCAGCTCGGATGCTGATCGCGCTACCACTCCCAGTGAAATATAGCCCTTAATACTGTGGCCGCAGGGTGTGGCGACTTTGGTGTCTTTACTGGTGTCTAACGGACACCACGGTGGCGCGACTGGTTGCGCCGCCATGGTGTCCCAGTGAAATATCGGCCTTTGAGTATGTGGGTGATTTACCACCATTGCTGTGCGAGCTAAGAGAAAGCAAGATGTATTATTTTTCTATGTGTGCGAGGGAGCTGAGCTGTGAGCTGGAAAATTCCAACCAATAAGATTGCTCGATCTGACAGCGCATTTGACAAGCTAGGAAAATGGCGCAATCCTATTGGTTGAAATTTTCCAAAATTCAAATTACCGGGGTGATAAAAAAGGTTTGGTAGTTCCATGCAAATCCATCCCTTGTCGATGCGAGGTTTGTATGAGAAAGCCCCACTAGTTTCGTAATAGCTATTGACTTTTTGCTTGGCTACGAGACTTTTTGCAATAAATCATAGGTTAATAAGTTAGTTCAGAATTTGTGCAACATGAATTCCGCCGCAAACTTTCAAGTTATACCAAAGACTTGAATTCCGATAGTAAGGGTGATGAAGGACAAATTTCTATATTTATTTTATTTGCAAAAGGTACAATCACATTATTTTCTCATGTCTGCCTCTTTGACTGATGATAAGGAGCATCCTCTAGAAGATACAAAAAATATTGGCGGACATCCACACCCGTGCGTTTTTGAGGAATTAAGTTTTAACTATTTTGAAATTTGACTATGAAACGTACACCTGGCAGACTATGACTATCTGATTAAATACAATGTATAAAACCGTCATTATATAGTCTAAGATAAAACCCCAGAAAAATAGTCTGCCACCATAATAGCCCTGCGTCGTAAAGTTATAGCTCTTCAAAATGCCAAAATTCACTACTTCGTCCCGTGATAATGCAGAGCCCTGCATGTCTGCCTCTTCTATTTTCTACATCTTCAGAAGTATTTTAAACAGGAGCCACAAAGGCAGACCAAAAAAACATTATTTAGTATCTTATTTTCCTTTTTTTTGCTTTAACTCAAAAACGCAAAGAGGCACAGAAAAACTTGTAAGTACCAAATCGATTCGTGTTGAGCTGATCTATCATCCCTATTAATATGAATCATGAGCAAATCATATACCCAAATTGCAGCCAGCACCCTAACTACGAGTGCAGTCGCGCGCACGTGTTTTTCTTACGTCATTGAAGCTGAATTTACACATGCGCTCGAATTGTGACGCGAGCCACGAACACGCTAATGACAGTGCATTCGCAGTTCGCCTCGCGACTCGAATCAAGCACGAGTGGCGAACGCGAACGCTTACTGTTGACACATTCACCTGCATTCAATCGATAGCCAGCGCTAAACCAAAGTAGAACAAATATCGAGTGGAGTAATGGACGAATTTTAGAGTTTTTCGAGCTATATCAAATTGAAGAGCTCATTTTGGAAACCTAAAAACCTCAGGGTCATAAAAATGTGAATCTTCACTGAGCATTTCTCGATAGTTTGGCTCAAAAAAATATAATAAAAAAAGTATTTATCTGTTGTAGTTAAATACAGAAAGAAATAAACATTTAGTTTTTGACTTGGATATTTTCGTTTGAGGGATCAGTTCGTAAACAGAAAGTTATAGACTATATGGCGGCAAGAATTGTTAAATGAAAGAATTTAAATGTCCCTCAACACAGAATCCTCAGAGAAAAAAACTGCATAAAAACTTATTTTGACGATGCCAAAAAATAGTCATGAAATAGTCATAAATAGTCACCATAAGGAAAAAAATAGTCGCGTTACAATTCTAGAGTTATAGCTATGGTTTGCTGAGGATTATGGCCATAGGCTATATACAGAATCCTCAGTTCTGATGCAAGCAAACCGTGGGGACTATCGACTTGGTTTTTATTTTAAAAAATAGTCATGAAATAGTCGTCTTGACTTCCAAATTCTCAATAATAGTCGTTCAAGGATTTCAGAGTTACAGGGGTAGCTTGCTGAGGATTCTGTGCATAGCATTTCACGGACGCAGATTCCTGCAGAACGGTTAGGTTTTTCTATTTGATACTGATGTCAAAAAATAGTCAACAAATAGTCGTCTCAAACCATAATAACTTCGGTCTGTTTTACCTAGTAGAAGTATGTTAAAAATGCATGTGAACTTCGCCATACATTTTTCCTTTGTACAGTCGCGTACACAAAATTATTTGATATTGATTTCAAGTTTCAAGTTTTGTGTCATCTATTTTTATTAGGTAAATAAGAGGATAAACCGACTGATATATCAGTGCACAGACCCAACCTTTTGGTCTAAAAACTTATAATGTGGGTTCCACGTTTAAGGAAAGGTAAAACTAGAATATCGGGCTTAAACCCAGATGCATTCAGTAAGTAAAAATACTTTAATAATAATTGGTAGGTTCGCAAATATTACTAAATTAACTATACTAACTTTACTAATTTCTTGATTGATCAATGTTGTTTGCCTACGCATTTAACTATTCATTAAAAATTAAAATGTCGCTGCATATGTGTTTCTTTTACCCAATAGCACATCAGTAGAATAATACAAATCAGTGACTTAATGGCATAGTAACAGAGTTGAAAATGTTTAACTTGGGTCGTATAATAGAAAAAGCACCAATATTCTGAGACGAGATATGTTTAACCAATAGCATGGCGGCGTTCGGCTCGACCGAATTGTGTGACCGAGCTAGCGCTCGCCGCCGCCGCCGCGCCGCCGGCGCGTATTGAAGTGCCCTACAGTGTTGCTATTAAAACGACAATTGCCGTGTTCTACGGTAATTATATGAAATGTAAAGTTAACTTACACTACAGCCTATGGAAGCAGTAAATACACAACGCGTTATTCCAAATTAGGATTTCCATTTTTTCAATAATCCTTTCATTTCATTACATATCATTACATATCTGACCCTCTAGTCTACGTCATAAACTTGTGTCTTGAAACTGGTTGTTTCCCAGATGACCTAAAAAAGGCTATAGTAAGACCTATACATAAAAAAGATTCAAAAAAAGAAATGACCAATTATAGGCCTATTGCATTGCTACCTTGCTTTGCAAAAATCTTAGAGAAACTCTTTCATGTGAGGCTAATTTCATTTCTAAATTCCAATAATATACTTAATAAAAACCAGTTTGGATTTCAAAAAGGAAAAAACACTTCTCTAGCCGTTTATAAGATTTTGCTTGAAGTCTGGAGGGAAGTGAATAATAGAAAAGGATGCATTGGCTTATTCTTAGACATGTCTAAGGCATTTGACTGTGTCATTCATGATATTCTTTTACTGCAACTTGAGCGTGCTGGAATACGGGGAAATGCGCTTAAATTCTTAGAATCATATCTAAACAATAGACAACAAGCTACTGCTCTCGAATCTTTTAATAATGTGACAAAAACCATAGAGGTGGTCTCGTCTGACCTAAAGCCTATCACACTAGGAGTCCCCCAAGGAAGCGTTCTGGGACCCTTATTATTCTTGATATACATAAATGAGCTACCATTAGTAGTGAATCACCTGTGCGTCATGTTTGCTGATGATGCAACTATATTTATACCAAAATTGAATAATGATGAATCTCAGTACAATTCACAAATAAATAAAACCTTAAATACAATTGTTACGTGGCTTGAGTCATTAAATTTAAAGGTTAATGTGAACAAGACGAAGATATTACAATTCAGAAATTATCAAAAACAAGCTTTAAATCTACATGTTGTAAATCAATATCAAAAAGTTGAAGAAGTGGGCCATATTAGTTTTCTAGGTGTTACTATTGACACTCATTTAAATTGGAAGCCTCACGTAGAAAAAGTAAATAAAAAAATGTCTGGTTACTGTTATGCAATCTCTATATTAAGAAATGTGACCACAGAAGATGTAGCAAGAAACGCTTATTTTGGTTATGTTTATCCCGTCTTAACATATGGAATCATTTTCTGGGGTAGTTCCGTTGACTCCCAGTCGACATTTGTCTTGCAAAAAAGGTGCTTGAGAATTATATACAGACTGCAAAACACTGATACTCTGCGAAATATATTTGTAAATAAGAAATTTTTGACTTTAACTTGTATCTATATACTTGAAATTTGTATTTTTGTAAAGATGCATAGAGATTATATTGCATGTTTATCTGAAGTTAAAAGAAATGTACGTGAACAATATAAATATGATTTATGCTTAACAAGTAACTGCATCAGAAGTGCAATCATGCAAAAAAGCACTCTTGCAAGAGGTGTAAAAATATTTAACAATTTGCCAAACAGTATCAAGATGTGGAGCGGAATAAGATTTAAGAAGGAATTAAAAAAATGGCTCCTAGATAAGGCCTTTTATAACTTAAATGAATATTTTGGTACTGCTAACTATACACTGTAATGTTTCTGCCTTCTCTTTCTTGAAGTAGGTTATTTTTAATTGATGTGATTATCTGTTTTTGTATGGACAACTTTATTTAATTTTGCATGTGACATTTTTATTATTAGAACCATTAACATATATTATTTAAATTCAATTTTTCGAATGTTGTACGTCCGAAATGGGCACACTGTTGCATCTGTATCATTGTAAATTAAGAACTTTTTGACACAGTGGACAATAAATAATTATTCTATTCTATTCTATTAATTATTCTATTCTATTCTATTCCTACTTAAAAATTGAATGTAAATTCTAAAACTAACAACAGCTCGTTAAAAGCGCAGCCTCAGTTGGGTCATTGCGCTGCGGGTTATTGCCCTCTGCGTAGGGCTAATTTTAAAATTTTCAGAATTTTTTAAAAGTAGATTTTTTTTTGTGTTCCTTTATCGTTACTGAAACACCCCCTAAGTTATGGCACGCAATAAAATTATCACCCTGTATTACTCATTTAACCATTTAACGGACATAAGTACGAAGACTGTGATTTATACAAAAAACCGGCCAAGTGCGAGTCGGACTCGCGCACTGAGGGTTCCGTACCACCACATAAACATAATTGTATTAATTGAAATTTCAGTAAGTTGATGTGCTAGATTTTTTGAGTCCGACACGCGCTTGACCAAATTTTATTATTTGTTGTTATTTTATAGCTTATGCACTATAAACATACCAATTTTCAAGTTTGTAAGTTTTCCCGTTTTTAAATAGAACTAAAACAAAAATCGCCTCAGCGACCATCCAACTTGACCCCTCTCTTATATGAATGTTCTTGAAACGGGAGCTCACCACAACTGGTTATCATTAGTTGTGAGAAAAGTTGTAATATTTAATGATTTCAGACTTTTCCCATTATTTGTACTGTGAGACCTAGCTTCTTGCCAGATTTCATAATTTCAGGTCAACGGGAAGTACCCTGTAGGTTTTGCATTTTTGAATAAATGTATGGAGATGAGGACATAAAATGCCATATCTTTTGATTGCGTCGTTGTGAAAAATTTTAATTTTCAGATCTTGTGTGGTTCATGGATCCTAATATGTGGTATTACTTTCAACCTGATACCTTTACCCGTTCGTGAGATAAAGGGTCTTGACAGACAGACAGACAGACATACGGACAACAAAGTGATCCTATAAGGGTTCCGTTTTTTTCTTTTGAGGTACGGAACCCTAAAAACTAACTTAAAAATAATCTGTAGTTACTGAATATATTCATAAAGAAGTTTTTTTTATTATTTTAGTTTAAAATAGTTTATTAAGCTATATTATTTAACATGAAAACAAATAAACTTTGCTTTTTATTACAGAATTAATCATATTGGGTTCCAAATACATAAAAAAAAGTAACTAAATAGTTACCATCAAAGATGATATGCATTTTGAACACGACTGTACTTGAGTTGAAAAATGTATGGCGAAGTTAACATGCATTTTTAACATACTTCTACAAGGTAAACCTGACCAAAGTGATTATGGTTTGAGACGACTATTTATTGACTATTTTTTGACATCAGTATCAAACAGAAAAACCTAAACGTTCTGCTGGAATCTGCGTTCGTGAAATGCTATGCACAGAATCCTCAGCAAGCTACCCCTGTAACTCTGAAATCCTTGAACGACTATTTTTGAGAATTTGGAAGTCACGACGACTATTTCATGACTATTTTTTAAAATAAAAACCAAGTCGATAGTCCCCACGGTTTGCTTGCATCAGAACTGAGGATTCTGTATATAGCCTATGGCCATAATCCTCAGCAAACCATAGCTATAACTCTAGAATTGTAACGCGACTATTTTTTTCCTTATGGTGACTATTTATGACTATTTCATGACTATTTTTTGGCATCGTCAAAATAAGTTTTTATGCAGTTTTTTTCTCTGAGGATTCTGTGTTGAGGGACATGAATTTAACCGCCGAAAAAACTGAAAAGCAAGAAATAATTAAACTTTTTTATTTAACCTTAATAACAAAGTTCTTAAACTAATGTAAGAATACACGAGTAATTTTGAGTCGCCGCCGCCGCCGTGCATCACGCTTAACGTAATTAATTAATTTGCTTGTTTGGCGCCGCCTCAAAATTACTCGGGTATTCTTACATTAGTTTAAGAACTTTGTTATTAAGGTTAAATAAAAGAGTTTAATTATTTCTTCCTTTTTAGTTTTTTCGGCGGTAAATTTTTTTGTTAAAGTTTTTATTTTACAATTTTTTGTGACTATAAATTTTATTTTCCCACCCTTAGGCTAAATCGGACTACTCTGTAAAAAGTTATGCGTCGTCATACATTACAATCAGTCAGTGAAGTTCAGTGAGCAATCAATCATCCCCTGTTTTCCTACCCTTAGGGTTGGAATTTTTTTTCCAAATTTATATGGGACCAACTTAGGGGTATACCCTTTCCAATATAAAAAGAATTATCAAAATCGGACTACTCTGTAAAAAGTTATGCGTGGTCATACATAAAAAAAAATATACGCGTCGACTTGAGAACCTCCTCCGTTTTTTTTTCGTCGGTTAAAAATAAAATAGAAGGAGATGAAATAAAAGGGACTGAAACGGAAGAAGCATCGAGCAATAAAGTTTAAATGCCCGAATATTTTCTTATATGAACACTCAACAGCAGGTCAAGCTAGACACTCGCAGTGCAAATTTTGTCTCAACGCTGTTTAAAATAAACACGGTGCAAAGTTCAGTGTGTCACGCTTGAAGTGCTCTTAGCTGTACCTACATAGGTGTATACGTAAAACTTACGGTCGTATCAAGGATGCAATAAAGTCAACTAAGGATTTTTGTCCATAATTCTAGTTTAATAAAGTACTTACATTATTCTATTGCGATGGCACGCTATCATCCACCATCGTTTGCGACGATGGGTTATTCCACATTTTACGTGGATTATTTAAACAATTAAAACTTAATAGATGTAGCGATCAAGCCGCCATTATTTCTACTTCCTCTATGTTCGTGTGCTAGCGATACAATGATTATCTCCCGAATGTGTAGACGGTAATTGTACTACGCGAAAGTTCGTCTAGTAGTAAAACTAACTCGAAAACGAATAGCGAGCACGAATGTGTAAATCCAAGGTAAAATATTTGAACTCTTTTGACCACTTTTGCCGCCTTCATGGATAGACTTTTTCCGAGCGCAGCGAGGTTCAAATCTCTTTGCTTTGGACTTTTTTGCACTTTTTACAAACTTTTTAGATACTTTAGCGAAGCAAGGAGGTCTTTCTTCTGAGTACTTTAGTTCAATGTTGGAGTTTGTCAAAAAATCTTTTGGAAAACAGAATACGTAGAAAATTTAATTCCCTAAAATATATAATATTTATTTGGCTTATGATAACTTTAACTAATAACAGTTTAGTATTTTATTCAATTCAAAGTTATACTCATTTGTTTTTTTATTTTTTTGTAAATTCGTACCAAAATGTGTAATTTTGCGAAAATATTTATTTTACGTCCTATTACTGCGGTGTTTATAGTATTTTTGTTTGGGGAAGTGTGTTTGTTAGAAAATGGTTTAGCTAGCACTCCTCCTATGGGATGGATGTCTTGGGGGTATTTCGGCTGTGGTGTTGATTGTAAGAACAATCCTGACAAGTGTTTGGAGTAAGTATTTATTAATTTGATCGTATTCTCCTGAAGATAATAAATAGTTAAAAAGTGAAACCGGTAGAGAAGAATAAAATTAGTGAACCAATGTAAAAGTATTTCAATACGAAACTGAGTATGGAGTTTCACATGAGTTTCACCAAGTGCCGACAATCGTAAGTATAAATCATATATAATTGGACTTAACTTGCGTTGCAAGTAAAGTAGGTACTCGTACCTGCGCGACAGCTCAGGATTTCAGGCAAATGGTATGGTGCTGTCGCTAGTTAGTGACTCGAACCTGAGACTTAGAAAAAACATGCATCATAACATCCCATGAAACGTCCACTACAGGACAGGGAGATCCCTCCAGAAGTGCAGCTTTTGCTGGAACAATGTGGAGGGGAAGTACGATCAGCCGCTTGTCGGTAGAAACTTTTTCAACTCTCTTACCACGCCATAAGGTCCAAAAGTGTTTCTAATGATGTGCGGCCGTGTGCACTTGTTAGCGTTGCGGCAGTATGTTAGATGGTACGATACACAGAGGGAAGCTGCTGCCCATCCTTTGGTTCATAATCTCTCTCGCCTATTACAACACCCACGGGTAGAGATGGGTAGGTACTATTCTTTGCCGGCACCACACAGATAGGGCCCAAATACTAATTCCATGCAAATAACGCGTCTTTACATAACATAGCGTAAAATAGCAAAACTTATATTTCTAGCATAACTGGCATGGAGTTCCCTAACACTTATACGGCGTACAAAATAACTCGGGCTGTGACCGTTATTGCGCAGAAGTCGAAAAAATAATCACGGGGGTGAGCGCGGCAGGTAGGGGGAGGCGAGCGAATCGTTCATTGGCTCTCCGCCTGTCACCCAAGCGCATAAATAACCGTCATAGCCCGAGTTATCCTGAACGCGCTATACCTTTCTATTATTACACACAGTATTTTCCTTACTTTAACAGTGAGAAGCTTATAATGTCTGTAGCAGATGCTTTCGACTCGGAAGGCTATCTGGAAGCCGGTTACGAGTACATCATTTTAGATGACTGCTGGTCGGAGATGAGCCGAGGGCCTGATGGAAATCTTGTACCGGACCGGAAGAGATTTCCAAGAGGAATCAAATTTTTAGCCGATTATGTATGTACCTATTTCATATTTTATTTTCTCTATCCAACGGGAAGAGAGACCAGAGGCGCTACTCGTACCTGATGTGGGCGCTACCGCCGAACTCGATCGTTATCAAATCTCTCTTTTCTTCTTATATAGAAAAAAAGAGGAATCACATAGAGCCTCAGGTCTGAAAAAACACGAATTGCCGATGCGACCCACACAACCGCCAAGTTAGAGTGTGACTGGGCTGATCACGTAGGTCGCATTTCGCTGGATCACTGGGCTAAGACCGTAACTATCTGGCAACCGCCGAGTGACAGACGGCGTCGAGGCCGATGACGGCGCAGATGGCGCGATGAACTCGACGCTTTTTGTCAAGACTGGCAACAAGAGGCTCAGAGTACAACAGACTAGTGGAAGGAATGGCCTTTGCCCAGCAATGGGACAGGAATTGGGAAGAGATTTTGTTTGCGGTGGTTGCTCTGAGCTATATTCGTAAAGGAACGCTGTGAAACAAACTGGTGCGTTGTTTATTTTATGCATGTTTGTTTATGCACATGTTTCTATAGAACTGCAATTATGATCCGACAGAAATTAAACGTGATAATGAAATTTCTGACTGCGCTTGAGTATTATTAGGACATGAAACTGAACAACTTTCCCCAAGAAAAATTGTTAAAAAAAAAATTTCTTCTGCTTTCCACACAAATCTTGCGCCTTTAATACTGAAATTTGTATGGGACGATAAAAAAGATTCAAATTTTTCGACCATTTTTTCTTGGGGAAATTTGTTCAGTTTTATGTCTTAAATACCATACTCAAATATAGTCAGACATTATCAAGTAAGTATAGTGTATTTCGTATAAGCAACACACCTTTGCGATCACGGAGGCATTAGGAGGAGTTATAATGTCAGCTTCTTTCGCATACTCGTATAGCACACATTAAATAATAGTAAACTAAAGTTTCAATGAGTCAATCTCTTTGCGGAACATAGCTATGCTCAGAGCTCTGAGAAGTGCAAATAACAAACTCTAGTAGCGTTAAGCAGGGCACATCGCTCGAAAAAAGGACAGATAATGTGACAGTAGAATTCCGACCTCGAAAAAGGTAGATCGACAACCCGTCAAGATCGCGGGAAGCCGCTAGTTGCGGTTCCAGACGAGTCTATTTTGATCGCAACTCATCATAACATCCCATGAAACGTGTGGACGTTGTGCTGTAGTGGTACAGGACAGGGAGCTCCCTCCAGGATTCTAGCTTTTGCTGGAAAAATGTGGAGGGGAAGTACCATAGTCACCTCGCTTGTTAGCGTTACGGCTGGCACCATGGACCGCGGTTGTAGGTGACCGCAGTAAGTAAGATGTAAGGTACAAAGGAGGATGCTGCTGCCCATCCTCCAGTTAACCATTAGTCGCCTCTTACGACACCCACGGGTATGTATGGGTTGGTCCTATTCTTTGCCGGCACCACACCGGGCAACAACTAGCGGTGCGCAAATCTTTAGAGGAAGTTTTTGCCTGGTAGTGAACGTCATCCGGCTCATCATCATATCCTGTAGGTTGTCAGATCGATGACCAACTTCACAGACCCTGGTCACACCCCGGACACATCGAGCGCGAATTTGAAATTGGAAGGTCATGTAGGCTCGCATATTCAGTACAAAAGACCCTCAGAAGGAGCACGAGAATCTCGCAGGCAGCGCGCGGGGGTGCGGGGTAGATTGCGGGCGGGGGGCTGAGTGTGTGCGTTCTGTTTGATAGTACTATTACTTTATTTTGTGCCCTGGTGTCTGAGTTGATGAGCCGCCAAAAGCCTCTGAGGCTTCTGACATGACTCATTAACGACTACTTTCGTAGACAGTACTGGAACCAACGGCTCAACGTACCCTCCGAAATAAGGATTAATCTTACTTTTCTGACAATCGTGTGATTTATCTTGCAATATCCTAACCAAACTGGGGAAGTTTCAGAAAGTATTTTTTGTTTGACAGTGGCCCCTGGGAATCGAACACAGATGCTTTTTTTATTGTCAATGGGCTTAATCTTGACCTCGATCTAGTCTTGAGGACAGAGATGAGGTCGACGATGGGACGAGCTTGCCCAGGGTGTCTACTCTCAAAGTCCGATATATTTTTGAGTTGTTCAGTGTCGCTGTTCCAGCAAGGGATGTATTTTTTTCGATACTACTCGAAACATGCAAATGCAAAACTTCGTCCCTTGACAATAGAGTAGAATATTGGTTGGATGCAGTTTGAAAATTCATCCAACCAATATTCTGCTCTATTGTCAATGGACGAAGTTTTGCATTTGCATGTTTCGAGTAGTATCGTTTCGATATATCGGACTTTGAGAGTAGACACCCAGAAGAAGCCTATTTACTCGCGACTTTACTAGATTCGAATTATATAAACTCGGGAACACAGACGCATGCAGAGAATTCCACTCTTTGGCCGTGCGCATTACTTATAAAAGATGTTACAAAGCGCTTTGTGCGAATGTGTGGAATATCAACCAAGTGATATCCTGCGGTGCGTCTGGACTCCCGATGGTAAAAGGGGAAGGGGGGGGGGGGGCGGAATAAGCTCATGGAGCTCTTGAGCACACTCCGAAGTACAATCTGTAGAAGACCGACAGACATGCAACCTTGCGACAGTGGGCTGACAGACTGTGAAACCTGGTTTTCACCAGCATGTCATCACCACAAATCTGGATCGAGATCCGAATGGTCTTACCATTAGATGGAAGTGGAAGTTGTTGCACGATTCTTTAGTGAGATCCTCAGCTCTTTAATAGACATTTCTTGCTGTTCCAGGTTCACGCGCGTGGTCTTAAGCTGGGATTGTACACGAGTATATATAAAGACACGTGCATGAAATACCCTGGTTCTATGGACCACTTTCAAGCCGATACGAAGTTGTTCGCAAAGTGGCAAGTCGACTATTTGAAGGTTGATGCGTGCTTTGTTACGGAGAGTTATTTGGACAAGGGTGAGTATAGGCTGTGTTTGTCGCACGTACTCAAACATAATAATTATACAGGGTGTTAATTTAATTGCGTGCCATAGCTTAGGGGGTGTTTCAGTACCGATAAAGGAACACAACTAAAATATTTATAAAATCCTACTTAATTTTTTTTAAACTCCATTGAAACTAAACTAACGCGGAGGGCCACCGCGCTATTACCGAGCCAGCGCGAGAGTATCAAGAAATCATTTCTTTTTTTTTGTGTGTGACTCCAATTTTCCCTTCATACTTTAACGGGCTTAGGACCGTTAAAATGTAATACCTGATAAATTATTTAAAAAAATTATTGATGATAAAAAAAATTGTAGGATTTGTTTTATATTTTTTTTGTGTTCTTTCATCGTTACTGAAACACCCCCTAAGCTATGGCACGCAATTAAATTAACACCCTGTATAGGAGACTGTTTATCTAGTAGACCGAACGGGAAAGTGGACCGATCAGGAAAGTGGACCGATCAGGAAAGTGGACCAATCAGGAAAGTGGACCGATCCGTAAACTGGGCCGATCGCAACGGAGGGTTAGCTAGAATTTACTACAGAAGCTGGGAATTTCCACCAGACTGTCCACCACCTACCTCCTTAGACATTTGGTTACTAGGGAGCGTGACTCTAGAGAAGCTCATACTACTTAGCCACGTCCACTTCTCGGCTACTTTCAATGACCGATGATGGCGCACCTGTCCCTCTAGAAAGGCACGTGCTTACTGATTTCCCGCACAGCCAACATCGCCCAGTTCTTTTAATAACTGGTTTGAGAGTGCCTATGGTCGAGTCATATCCAGCCCCCCGCTGGAATTTCCAAAAGGCAGATTGGAGCAGTTTTGCAACCGAGCTAGACAACTGTATAAGGTGGATTCTCCCTGTCGCAGAAAATTATGGGCGATTCCGCAACTTGGTAAAGAGTATTGCTAAAAAGCATATACCTCGAGGCTATAGAAAAAAATACATCCCTTGCTGGAACAGCGACACTGAACAACTCTGGAATGAATACTCCGAATCTGGAGATCGAACCGTCGCTCATAAGCTCATAGAATCTTTAAATGTTGCCCGAAAAGAAAAGTGGGAACAAACAGTTGGAGCTATGAACTTTAGACACTCCAGCCGAAAAGCCTGGCATACACTCAGTAGACTTACCTCTGGAAAAACCTCACAGAAAGGTCAGCCCAAAGTGAACCCTAATGCCATAGCCCAAAGAATACGAAAGCTCTCGAAAGCTCCCAGTCACAAGAGCCACACACGCAAAATACGCAAGGAACTAAACGAACTTAAGTCCAAGTCACAAGCTCAAGAGAAATATAGCCGTCCTGTTTCAGCTGACGAAGTAACGCAAAATATAAAACAAATATCAACTAACAAAGCTTGCGGCGAGGATGGCATATTTCCAGAGTTCGTAAAGTACTGCGGCCCTCGTACGCGAGAATGGCTCGCTAAGTTTTACACCAGCATAATTGATACGGGAGTGATACCACCGCTAATGAAGCGAGCTAAGATAGTGGCAATACTCAAACCTGGAAAACCTGAAGATGCAGCAGACAGCTATCGTCCTATAGCACTGCTTAGCGTCATCTATAAGCTCTTGGAACGCATAATATACAATCGTATTGCGGGCACCATCAACGAGTGCATTCCAGAGGAGCAAGCAGGCTTCCGACCGCACAGAAACTGTACAGACCAGGTGCTGGCACTAACAACGCATATCGAGAACGGATTTAACCGTCAAATGAAATCTTCCGCGGCGTTCATCGATCTTACTGCCGCGTACGATACTGTGTGGCGCCAAGGGCTCCTGTATAAGTTACTCAAGATAGTGCCTTGTATGAAAATCTTCAGGCTCCTTGAAAATGCCCTAAGCAACAGACCATACCAGGTCCACCTGGGTGACCATATAAGCAGCATAAGTGTGCTCAACAATGGCCTTCCCCAAGGATCAGTTCTCGCGCCGCTACTTTTCAATCTATACATACATGACCTGCCTAATACTGTCAGCCGGAAATTCGGCTATGCGGATGACCTAGCTTTGATAACGCAGGATAAAAGCATGGAAACTTCGGAAGCTGTACTGGAAAAGGACCTTGCGATTGTGGACGATTAATTCGTCCGTTGGCGTCTGTGCCCTAACCCTTCCAAGACTGAGGTTTCATGCTTTCATCTTAGCAATAAGCTAGCAAACAAGGAACTCAGGGTCATGTTTAGGAGCACACTCCTTAACCATAATTTCTACCCCAAATATTTGGGAGTCACCCTGGATAGAAGCCTTAACTTCAAGCAACACCTTGAAAATGTGTCCGCAAAGTTGAGGACCCGCAACAGTATTATCCAAAAACTTACAGGTACTTCCTGGGGAGCTAGCGCTACCACCCTGAGAACCTCTGCGTTATCTCTCGTGTATTCAACAGCTGAATACTGTTCGGCAGCCTGGCTAAAAAGCGCCCACACGTCGGCTATTGACGTGCAGTTAAATCACTCAATGCGACTAGTAACTGGCTGTCTAAAACCAACCCCGTGCCACTGGTTGCCGGCGCTCAGCCACATAATGCCACCGCATCTGCGCAGAGAGAAATGTCTTGCCCACGAGTTGGACAAAATCCGTGAAAACAAAGCCCTGCCTATACATCAAGACCTCAACGAGTTCAAAACCACCAGGCTAAAGTCCCGGCAGCCTCCTGCTCTGAAGCTTCATAACTTTGAGTCAGAGGACCTGCACGAAGCCTGGTCTGATGAGATCAAACTCAAATCCCATCCTAATGAACTATTTAAGCTTGATATCAAGCAAAGACCGCCAGGTTTTGATGAACACCGGCGAGTATGGTGTCTGCTTAACAGGATCAGGACGGGAGTTGGCAACTGTGCTGCCCTGTGGTACAGGTGGGGCTGGTGTGAGTCGGCGGCGTGCCAGTGCGGGTGCCCAGAGCAGACCGTGCAACATATAGTTTTTGACTGCCCTCTCACAAGGTTTGATGGCACGAAGGAGGACCTACTGTCGCTATCAACGGACGCAGTAGCGTACCTTAGATATAATAAATTATTATTTTTTTAAGTAGAGATGCCATACGATAAATAAATAAATAATGACCAGGTTTAGCTCTATGTAGAGGTGCACGCACAGGTCGGATGGCGGTCTCTCTGTGTAAAAACTAGTACCATCGTCAAATCTCCCAGGTCAGGTAACAGACTCAGTTTATATTCTGCTTCTAGAGAATAGATTCAGTTTAGATTCAGATTCAGAATTATTTATTCAATATAGATTATTTACAGAATACCTACGTATTGAATTATACAATGTACGAGTAATATGTAAAACTTAAAAATAACGTTTTGTTTCAGCTTATGTAAAATTTGGCTACTGGTTAAACCAAACTGGGAGACCGATGGTGTACTCTTGTAGTTGGCCCTACTACAAGAAATATCTACATTACCATGCCGTAAGTACCGATACCGTCCCTGTGGTGCCGGCAAAGAATAGTATCAACCCATCTCTACCCGTGGGTGTCGTAAGAGGCGACTAATTCAAATTCTTTATTTCAGACTACAGTCCATGTTGTTAGTAACCTACTTAGAACTATGTTAGTAAAATAAAATTAAATCAAAATATCTAGTCATCTGAAAACAATATTAATTAAATAACTGAAAAACACTGGATCTACCTTGAGGCACGTGACAGAGGGATTACATGCATCGTGGTCTAGTGTCTCAAAATAGGTCCATCTGTCCGCTCAGCTATGGTGGTCAGGTATGGCGGGTGTTGGCGCTGTCCCGCACTCGACCCGCGCCCGCATGATCGCGTGGAAGCCGTCCACGTGCCACTCGGCGAACATTCCCAAGACTAAGGGCCTATGGACTGGAGGATGGCAGCAGCATCTTTCATCTACAGCTGTCACCGACAACAGCGGTTACCAGCCGCAACGCTTACAAGCGTGGTGACTAGTAGGTAAATCCCCTCCAAAGTACCGCGCGTTTTTGCTAAAATTCAGGGAAAAAAATATTTTGTTCTGTGACCTTTGTTCCTTGGGAAAAGTTGTTCAGTTTCATGGGCCGATTCACACCCTTCAGTATTATCACACCTTTCGTTAAACGCTGTATTAATAATACATATTCTTTATTGCGCACAAAAAACAAAGTTTTTAAATGAAAATTGTTTACAAAGGCGAGTTTATCTCTTTAAGAGATCTCTTCCAGCCAACCTATTAGGTGTGGAAGAATGTCATTAAAGCGGGCACAGGGATGTGCATAAAAGAAATTTTAAAATACACTTTTAAATTAATAATAGCTTCAGAAAATAAATATGGATTTGTTTTCAGTTTGATTTCAACAAAATCGTCCCAATATGCAACATGTGGCGCAACTACCATGATATCAAGCTAGAATGGAGCTACGTGGTGGATATCGTTAGACATTACGAAGAAGAAGCGCTAAAGCTGCTGAAATTCCACGGTCCAGGGCACTGGAATGATCCAGATATGGTTAGATAAAAGTGTTTCATTATATAGTGCTGATACGAAGAAGAAGCGCTAAAGCTGCTGAAATTCCACGGTCCAGGGCACTGGAATGATCCAGATATGGTTAGATAAAAGTGTTTCATTATATAGTGCTGATACGAACAAGAAGCGCTAAAGCTGCTGAAATTCCACTGTCCAGGGCACTGGAATGATCCAGATGTGGTTAGATAAAAGTGTTTCATTATATAGTGCTGATACGAAGAAGAAGCGCTAAAGCTGCTGAAATTCCACGGTCCAGGGCACTGGAATGATCCAGATATGGTTAGATAAAAGTGTTTCATTATATAGTGCTGATACGAAGAAGAAGCGCTAAAGCTGCTGAAATTCCACGGTCCAGGGCACTGGAATGATCCAGATATGGTTAGATAAAAGTGTTTCATTATATAGTGCTGATACGAAGAAGAAGCGCTAAAGCTGCTGAAATTCCACGGTCCAGGGCATTGGAATGATCCAGATATGGTTAGATAAAAGTGTTTCATTATACTATAGTGCTGATTTACAAATTTACATATTTAAACATAAAGTCCTAATGAAATAGTGAACATAATTTCAAAATGTTACTGAGACCGTAAAACTGAACAACTTTCCCCCAAGGAACATAGGTCGAAATACGAAAATCAGTAAGTATTTCACCCCCCATAGAAACTGCATCAGCTGATAGCGCATGTTGTATAGGAGGTCAAATTTAGTTTTTCGTATTTCAACCTATGTTCTTTGGGGAAAGTTGTTCAGTTTCATGGTCTATGTAGGGTGCTAAAATTATGTTCAGTATTTAGGACCCGTATAAAGAGGTACGTATAGGTAAAGCCTACGTTTGACGACCGGTTAATATAAATATGCCCTTAAAACTTAACTTTTCCCAAAGAATACAGGTTGAAATAAACAAAAAACTTAGGCAAACTATGCCTTTTCTCTTTTGTTAGTATTTTTTTACTAAGTTTTTTTGTGAATATTTGTTTAATTTCACGGCAAAGGATCATGCCCTAAATTCTATGGAAGTAAGGCTCTAAACTTGCGTCTTGAAAAAATTTTTGAAAGTTGTCAAATTTATTTGGCCGGCATAACAAATCAATCAATTTTATTTACAAATATATTTACATATATTTAAATGCAAATCAAGAAATCAGAATCAGCAAATCAAAGAAAATCCCAATCCTAATAAAAAATACTGATTGCACAGCTAAATAGTTACTGCAAAATATTATTATTTCAGCAACGATTTAAGTTTGGTACGCATCGCTATTAATCTGTGACAAATTAATCAATTTTATTTATAAATGGGTAATATTTAAATGCAAATCAAGAAATCAGAATCAGCAAACCAAAGAAAATCCCAATCCTAATAAAAAATACTGATTGCACAGCTAAATAGTTACTGCAAAATATTATTATTTCAGCAACGATTTAAGTTTGTGACGCATCGCTATTAATCTGTGGCAGCCAAATATAACATGCCGTTTTACAAACGGCCGGCCATTATACAAAATGCCGAAAAAATTTTAATTCACCGTTTTACATAACAGTGGCGGCAAATTACAAATCGGCGCATGATTCGTTTTTGGTAACGCTCGCTTCGTTCGCTCGGCTCGTGTGTTGTGGTCGCAAGATAATCCAACCCAACCGAACCGATCCCGAGTAGGGATTGCATTAATGTATTGCATATAAGTACATATTGTATTTAAGTATTTCCCTTTAGAAGTAGCAATTTGATGCACAGTCAGTATTTTGATGTGGAGTCAGTATTTTTGATGTGCAGTTAAATATTTCCCTTTATTAATTCATATTCTCATAGGGCTAAAAATAAAATCAAGGGGTTCATAATTCAGACCAATATTTTTGGCATAGGTATGAGTGGATCTTTGGCCTGCTTTTGGGCATAATCCTTTACTTACATATTGCTGGTTCTAGTTAATAAAGTTGAGTTTAGTGAAAGTTAAGTAGGTAGTTGCAACTTAAATAACAGCCTTATAATTTCAGGTATCAACGTTCAGTCAAGAACACATCAGACTTTGTACCGTTCTTATTTCAATAGTCGTACAGCTTGACCTGTTGTTGACTGTGCTTACCTACACCTACCTATTGGATAGTTTTAAACCTCATCCACTGTGACACACCGGTTCATTATTTCTTTCAGCTAATAATCGGTACGAATACACTAACTCCAGGCCAGAGCCGTGTCCAAATGGCGGTATGGGCGATGCTCTCAGCTCCCCTCATATTCTCTTGTGATATTAATAAAGTTAGCGGCTATGAGAAGTCCCTCCTCCTCAATCTCGACCTTATTGCTGTCGCTCAAGACCTTAAAGGCGTCATGGCTACACCTCATAAGGTTAGAGCGAATTTTTATAATATAAAAAATATATATATATTTTTTAACAAGTTATCCTAATATTATAAACGTGAAGGTTTGTAAGTGAGGATGGATTGATGTTTGTTACTCTTTCACGTAAAAACGACTTAATGGATTTTAATGAAACTTTACAATAATATACATTACTACATCAGAATAACACATAGGCTACAATTTATCCTGCGCAGACGAAGTCGCGGGCACCAGCTAGTGGTAAATAAATACGAGTATGTGGCCACCTTCGCAATTATACAGCTTGAATTTGTATTGGTTTCGCTTCCGAAGCCCAGTGATTCTAAGAAGTAACTTTCCTGAAAAAAAAAATTATTACTCGATAAATTTTTTTGCTTCTCCCACAGAGCTCTGAAGCGCATGCCTCTTGCTCTACATCTAGAGACGAATTCTTTATGTCATTCAATACAAATTAGTGTCACCATTTACTAAAACTAACACGTTTTCCGCACCCACACTACTAGCGTCATTTGAGTGCGATAAACATAGTACTATTATTGCGAGAGAGTAAGATGCAAAAAACTAGTGACAGCGTCTCTATGGCAACGAATGTGTTTATGATGTGCATTCAAAATGAGCCCCTACAAAAATTTGATAGTATAACTCTTCAATAAGGAACCAAATTTTTTTACTACATATATTCGCTTCTATGGGGGGGTGCGCGCGCAGGCGAAGTGGCCCTATCGTTGTTCTGTGGCTTCTTCATAGTAAAGTGGTCACGTGATCGAAATTTTTTTTCCGAGTAAATTCTTTTTTAAGTTGCTTCTTATTAAGAGTAGAATCACTGGGCTTCAGGAGCAAAACCAATGAAAATTCGCGCTGTATTTTACCTTAACACAATGGTAACCACATTTTGCTCGGACTGTACCGAACCTATCAGGTTGCGCAGACCAACTAGTCTAGGCAATGAAGCGGATCGTTGTATGAAGACCCATGCATTAAATCCTCATTCCAAGAAACTTTGCTGGGGTATTACACTATATGAGACAAACCTTCTATAAAAAAATCCAAAAAAAATCGGTACTTTTAATTGTTCTATACAAAAATGTCAAAAAATGTATGAAATTTTTTTGTTGATGATTTTTTTCTTATATTTTTTATTAACATTAAATTCATGATACCTTATCCTGTCAATTAAAATCTGCTTGAGAGAATTATTTTGAGGTCAACTGCTTCATTTCCTACACAACGTGGGTCTAATAGGCCACTACTGTCGCTACATAGTTTTTTGTACTCGATTAAGTGGGATAAATTGCAGTGCCCTCAAAGTCTATCTGTTTTCTTATAGATATCCAAAGAAGTGACTATATGGGTGAAGCCTCACCAGCCAATTAAAGGCGATCTGTACTATTCGTATTCGTTCGCAGTAGTCAATCTTGGTGTGAACCCTTATTTTGTCTCTTTTACACCTAAGGAGTTGCTTTTAAATACCACTACGGCTGAGACTTATAGAGTTTTGGTAAGTATTTGATTAAAATTAACAAATGTGTCTTCGTACCCAAAGGGTGAAAAACGGGACCCTATTAATATGCCTCCGATGTCTGTCTGTCCGTCTGTTAGCGGGCTGTATCTCATGAACCGTAATAGGTAGACAGATAAAATTTAAATAGATTATGTATAGATATACGGTAACAGATGTTACCGCTGTAATAATAAATACAAAAAAAAGAAAATACGGGGGCTGCCTTTTAAAATAGTGTTTATTTAGGCAATTTATGATCGATTTTTTTTAGCTCTATCGTAAAAACGGGAACACTTACGTGAACATTGGTATGTGTATATAGTGTATAAGCTAAGTACATATAGAATAACAAATAATAAAAACTGGTCAGGTGCGTGTCAGACTAGCGCATTTTTTATACAATTCTGCGTGACTGGGCGTCCATAACTAAGACGATTTTTTACCTTGGTGGTACCGAAATTCTTGGTGCGCGAGTCCGACTCGCACTTGGCCGGTTTTTTATTGATTTTTCTCTATACTCATATGACCATAAAACTGAACAACTTCCCCAAGGAACGTAGGTCGAAACACGAAAATCAATTTTTGACCTCCCATAGATACTGCATCACCTGGTAGTGCATTTTGTATGGGAGGTCAAATTTGGTTTTTCGTATTTCGACCTATGTTCCTTTGGGAAAGTAGTTCAGTTTCATAGTCTTAGTAACATGCTTAAATTATGTTCACCATTTCGGTAGGACCCTATACAAGGTGTTAGGGACAGCCTTCCGAATACTGAAGGGGCATGAACAAAACTTTCAGGAAATGAAAAAAAAATTCCGCTTCTCCATACAAAATTATAAACTTGATCGTATCGTATCGTATGGCAGTTTGTATGGAGAAGCCGATTTTTTTTTCGTTTTCTGAAAGTTGGTTCACCGAAAGTTGTTCAGTGTTGTTGACTGATCATGCCCCTTCAGTACCTATTCGGAAGGCTGTCCCTAAGACCCTGTATATTGTTCTAACATTTTTGCAGGATATATTTTCTGGTGAAATGATAAGAAACATTACGTGTAATGAAAGCATAGAAGTGGTTTTACCTGGTGAAGGTAAGCTTACAGTCGAAATTTTAAAGTGGTAGGGCTTTTGTGCAAAGTCCGTCTGGGGAAGTACCACCCCTTGCCTATTTCTACCGTGAAATAGCAGAGTTTCGGTTTGAAGGTTAAGGGAGCCAGCGCAATTACCGGCACACGAGACACACCATCTTAGTTCTCAGAGTGGGCAACGTGCTTTTCTGTCTTATATACCAGTAATAAGACAGCGGGCTCTATGGGCGGTGGTGACCACTTTCCTTCAGGTGGCCCGCTTGCTCGTTTGCTCACTTGCCACATGAAAAAAAATCTAGCTTATTTGGAATGCCAGCAGGACAGAACTCGTTGGTGATGAGATGCTTGTGAAAACCAAGTTTCACAGTCTGGCCCACCGTCGCAAGGTTGCATGTCTGTCGGTCTTTTAAAGATTGTACTTCGGAGAGTGTGCTCAAGAGCTCCATGAGCTCGTTTGTTTAAAGAAGCTATACTATACGTTACAAAAAAGCCGTAAAGCCGAAAGGGCGTAATTTGCTCGAGAGTCACTATTGTGCTTAAAATTCTCTTTTTCCAACAAACATAGGTTGATAGAAAGATAAATTACCTTTTATTAACTGGTGAGCAAAAGCTGATAAGCTTTAATTCTTTTGGTTTAGTTTAAAAAAATTTCTTTCCTTGTGGTTTTTGGGGACTTGTACATATTTTCAATCTTTTCGTTGTCATGTTGTATGCTGATAAGCTTATATTTTAACTTGTGGGCCAGCCAAAAGATGAATCATCTATCACCATAATATCAAACCTTCTGCAAAGCTAGCTGTCCAGAAAATCACAACAAAATCGTGTGGTATAAATTGAGGAGGCTGTAGGTATCTAGATACCATTGTCACCACCATCGGCGTTATTAGAGTTGCGGCTGGCACAATAGACCGCAGTGGTTAGTACCTAAGTGCAGTTTCTATGGTCATCATAATCATCATCATAAAATTAAATAACATCCCATGAAATGTCCACTAGAATTCTAGCTATTGCTGGAAAAATGTGGAGAAAAAGTACCATAGACACCTCGCTTTTCAGAGTTACGGCTGGCACCATGGACCGCAGTTGTAGGTGACCACAGTAAGTAAGATGGTATGATACACAGGAGGATGCTGCTGCCCATCCTCCAGTTTATAACCCTTAGTCGCCTCTTACGACACCCACGGGTATGTATGGGATGGTACTATTCTTTGCCGGCACCACACGGGGCGTTTATCAGGGCGTCTAAGGTGTTGGTGTTTAAATAAGTTATTGTTTTTTCTTTCAGATGTTTTGATGTACACGTTATATCCATTGTAGAGTCACAATGGTAATATTTATGTTACTTTTTAAGAATATTTTTGGTATTTTCTCTTACAAATCTTTGTCACGTTTTCTTTTTATTTCGAAATAATATATGTTTTAATATTTTATGTGATTTTCTTTTAAAGTATAGCAATTTGATATAAACTTAAATAAGTGTGTACTTAATTTTAGATTTAAGT
The DNA here is from genome assembly GCA_947532105.1 of Athrips mouffetella. Lineage (NCBI taxonomy): Eukaryota > Metazoa > Arthropoda > Insecta > Lepidoptera > Gelechiidae > Athrips > Athrips mouffetella. The sequence goes on from OX383978.1 coordinate 14,513,863, forward strand.
ATTAAGTAAATTTAAGAGCCAGTCCCAAAAAACGGTCAAGCAGGCAATACTGTGACCTTGCGTCCGCGCGGCTCCTCGCGCGTGCTCGAGCATGCCTCAGGCAATTTTGCATTTTATTTCTATTGATGTAAAGTCCATTTTGCAATGTAATCATAAACTGCTCTTGTCTGCTTTGGTGTGCGCGGACCCTTTGGTTAAGTTTAGAAAAGGCCCCAGCAAAATGCCAAGTCCTACCACTACACAGTATAAGAACAGTGTATTTGCTACGAAACCGCGTCCTACAGCGCTTGCCAGACCTATCATTACACTGCATTTTGTTTGAAAATAAAACATTGGCAACAGTGGCTTGAAAATTTTAGGTTTTAGTTCAGTTTAGAAAAAGCCCCAGCAAAGAGCCAGGTTGTAGTTTTTGCTTCCACTAGTCCATATAAGAACGGTCTATTCGTTAAGGGGCTGATAAGAGCTGAATTACCTCCCTTTCTAACAAAGGGCAGAATGCGCGTGCTAGAACGGAGCCGATTCGCGCTGTTTTACGTTTTTCGCTCATTTTTGCATTTGTACCCATAATATTAATTATCAAATAGCTATATTATTATGCATAATGTATTGAATAATTTGGAAAAGTTTTGGCATCATAGATCAGTGGGTACTTAAGAAAAACGGTTTAAAAGCAAAAAGCAGAGGTAACTTTGGATTTTTTTTATGGCGTACAAAATATATTTAATCGTGTTTCGGAGTCGGCCATATACTTGGAAAGATGCTTAATTATCACATAAATTTGTTTCACGGCCATATATTCATCACTTTTCGTTAAAAACCTGCTCAAGTGAAGCGTATTTAGCTCTTATCAGCCCCTTAAGAAAAGCTGCGTCCTTCCTACAGCGCTTTCCAGACCTGTCACTGGACTACAATAATTACGGTAACTGATCGAGAAATTATAATTTTAGCCTTCAGGAGGCCGTTCTGTGTTGAGTAATAAGACTGCTGTACACAAATGGACGTCATAATAAAGCTACCCTTTTGTCAGGGTAATTTCTACCCAACTCGAAACGCGCCCTAGTTAAGTTTAGAAAAAGCCCCAGCAAAGAGCCAGGTCCTAGTTTGTGCGTCCACTAGTCTATATAAAAACGGTCTATTCGCTATGAAGTCGCGTCTTACAGCGCTTGCCAGACCTGTCACTACACTGCTCACTGTTGGTAACGAAGGCGGCTGTGGCTGAGATAAACCCTCCCTTTGCAAGGTCACCGTGACTCGTTGTGCGATGGTGGATAGTTGAGGTGGTGGGGTTGATAGTTTAGAAAAGGCCCCAGCAAAGAGCCAAGTTCTCGTTTGTGCGTCCACTAGACCGTATAATAACGGTGTTTCGCTACGAAACTGCGTCCTACAGCGCTTGCCAGACCCATCATTACATTGCATTTTTTTTTAATAAAACATCGGCAATAGTTGTTGAACATTTTAGGTTTTAGTTAAGTTTAGAAAAAGCCCCAGCAAAGAGCCAGGTCCTAGTTTGTGCGTCCACTAGTCCATATAAGAACGGTCTATTCGCTATGAAGTCGCGTCCTACAGCGCTTGCCAGACCTGTCACTACACTGCTCACTGTTGGTAACGGAGGCGGCTGTGGTTGAGATAAACCCTCCCTTTGCAAGGTCACCGTGACTCGTTGGGCGATGGTAGATAGTTGAGGTGGTGGGGTTGATATGTATCTGGAATGTTGGAAAATTAATTCAGATAAGAGAAAATCACACACAGGCAGTCATCGTTCACATAAGGTTATCTGATCCCAGACTAGATACAAACTAATACCTATGTAAATTTAACCATGGACTACGGCTAGACTAAGAGCGCGCAGTAGGCAACCCTACCTCATCGGGTACCAAACAGTGACCTATCTAGGCTGCTGCACAATGAAATGATGAGTCTAAAAAAACACTCTCCATACAAAATTGCAAACTTGATTAGACAGTTTGCATGGAGAGGCCGATTTTTTTTTCATTTCCTGATAGTTTTATTCTCTGAAAGTTTTTCAGTTACTTTGACTGATCGTGCCCTTTCAGTATTTTTCAACATGTCCCTTCACCCTGTAATTTTTCAAAGAAAACATTAAAATTTCTAAGAATTTGAATTTCTGAATGCAAGAATGAAATCAAAACGGTTCGGAACAATACAAGACTCTTCATATTCTTCGATACAGTTATCTACTTAGCATTTTGTCCCCGTTTCGAATCTCGACTCTATCCCCATACAATACCTAAATAAATGGGTTCACTTACTTTGTAGCATTGGCGTCCTTCCAAGTAAAATCCAAGCCAATGTCGTCCAACGCAGATCTCAAATCCAATTCGGACGTCATTTTAAACCTCGGTATTGCTACTTCCAATGGCACCAAACTTTCAATCAAAAACGGCATACTATCCACTATGAAAGAACTAGGGAAATGCTCTATGGTTCTTGTAATAGAGTTTCTTCCAAGGTTTAGTATAAACAGCATTCTATATCTTCCATTTGTTCCGACTGGGAGCTCAAGTAGTTTAGCATTCAATAAAGGTAGATGCGCTAGTTTCACACGCTTTTTCACCTTAAGCATTTCTATTCGACCGATGTTCTTGCCATTATCGTCGAAGAATTCTTCGCTTTCTAACGTTGCGTTATCAAAAGCAGTCGTCCAAAGGCCTTCGTAATCTAAAGAATCCAATATGATAGAATTTCCACCTAAATCCAAACTTAGGTTTTGAATTTTAATTATGTCTTCGAGATTTGTATAATTATCCAAAGATATAGTTTGGGTTTCAATTAGACCTGACGCTCTTACAGATCTAGCCCATGTCGTGTTTAGTTCAGTTTTGTTATCAATTACTAAAATCCGTTTTCTTGATAACGTTACATCACTTCCATTAATGCCAAGTCCAGCTGACTCCAAACTAGTTGCAATCTCATAATACTTCTCACGAAGACATTTATCTTGTGGCAGATTCAGTGCTTTTAATAATCGGTTTTGTGTGTCCCCTGTAGATGACTCAGCAATGCCAGATAAGGCCAGCCAAATCGAATATTGAGACATAGCAAAGTGATCATTATAATTTTTAGCTACTTGCTTGTATAATTTTGTTGAGAAATCTTGTAGAGCTCGATGGTATTCACCGGTGACGTCCCTTTCGCAGCCGAAAAAGAGTCCTGATAGTTTAAATTCTTCGTCAGATTTTACACTTGCACTCGTGATAAGAAAAAAGACAATAAACACGTCCATTATCGCACAAGTTTCATTGTTGTGTGTTTACTGACGACTAACGTTGTAGCCGTTTTAGGTTAAGTGGGAAAGCGCTCGTGACAAGTGGCTTAAGATAAAAATATAAATAACCAAATTAGGACAAATACGGTACAGGCAAATCAGGATCAGCAGTTAAATAGTGGATTTGTTTTTCGTTTATCTGCGTTCTTACAGCCTTATTTACAATAAAATTTGTATACTTAAAATTAATTGCTATGACGCAATAACAAGCTTCCACACGTACCATTACGTAAAAAACTTAAAAAGCGTTATGCTATGTATCTTACCTCAATCAATCATAACATCCCATGAAATGTCCACTACAGGACAGGGAGCTCCCTCCAGAATTATAGCTTTTGTCTGGAAAAATGTAGAGGGGAAGTACCATAGTCACCTCATTGTCCGCGTTACGGCTGGCACCATAGACCGCGGTTGTAGGTGACCGCAGGTAGTAAGATGGTATGATACACAGGAGGATGCTGCTGCTCATCCTCCAGTTTATAATCCTTAGTCGCCTCTTACGACACCCACGGGTACGTAAGGGATGGTACTATTCTTTGCCGGCTCCACACGGGACGTATCTTACCTATAGGTACTTAAGTCTAAAATTACAAGTATTATTAATAATCTTAACGTCTCTAATGAGTATAAGTACTTATATAAATAAGTATGGAAATAAATAAAAATGTTGTTATAAAAGAACGTCCGTAGATTTTTGGTGAATTTGTGAACTTTTAAGTGAGTTAAAAGCATTAGGATTCAGATAACGTCGCAGGTGACATTAAGGTGTTTGTACAGTTAATAGCATGTCAAGCTTAGCACATTGGACTTTGTATCGCGCCTATTTCAGTCACCGTAGAGACGAAATTCGCACTGCTAGTGTTATGCTTGGTGTCCTTTAGACTGTACTTAAGGAATTTGAACCGATTTAATTTGGAATGGAATGCTTAAGAGATAGTCTGCTTGTGGCGCAGCGGTGATAGCTCTTCCTGATTACGCCAATTAAGAAAATCGACTTTGCTGCACTACCGGAGAGCTAAACATGAACTTCATTCTAAGTTTTCTAAGCTCGTTGGTGATGAGATGCTGGTGAAAACCAAGTTTCACAGTCTGGCCCACCGTCGCAAAGTTGCACGTCTGTCGGTCTTCTACAGATTGTACATCGGCGAGTGTGCCCAAGAGCTCCACGAGCTTATTCCACCATCACCCTTCTACCATCGGGAGTCCAGACGCACCGCAGAACATCACCCATACTTGGTTAATATTCCGCACATTCTCACAAAGCGCTTTGAAACATCTTTTATAATGCGCACGGCTAAAGAGTGGAATTCTCTGCCTGCGTCTGTGTTCCCGAGTTCATATAACCCGAATCTATTCAAGTCGCGAGTGAATAGGCTTCTTCTGGGGAAGCTCGTTTCATCGTCGACCTTATCTCTGTCTTGAAGACTAGATCGAGGTCAAGAGTTAGCCCATAGACGATAAAAAAAATAAAAAAAAACGTTTTAATTTTATTTATTAATAATTTATGTATTAATTCTAAGTGTACTGTAATACAAGCAACATTTTGTAATCGGCCTTTATTACGGCTCTAAAGATTTCGATGAAAATGTACAAGCGTATGCATTTTGAGGGCGAAAAACGACCTAGCGAGGTTTCATGTAAGATGGGATAATTTGTCCTTTGCATGTTTTTGTGTCTCTATTTTATCCGAAGGTATGCTCAAAGTTTTGAACCGCAGCTAGTGTTAGCTAGGTCTCATGTATGGGAAAATTTGTATTCTGCGTGTTTTTGAGCAAATGCTTTACCTAAATAAAATCTTTATTTGAAGCTATGCTCAATCTTTTGATAGCGTTGACTTTAATGGTTTCAAAGATAAAGGCTGTATCTTCAAGGTTGGATAAAGGAACAGACGGTGGCGTAGGTAGACTTAGTAATGGGGTCCCGTTGGCACCCTTTGGGTACGTAACCCTACATTTGAATTAATGATGCTTGATTAGAATAATAACAATGCTTCTGTCGCTCCAACATCTCAGGGTTACCTGCTGTCCACGTATGCCGCACGATGGCGATATTAATCACTTGCTTGTATCTAGCATGCAAACTAACAAAAATGTGTCCACGTACGTCGCACGACATCACCTAGCGACATTATCACTCTGGCGATATTAAACACTTGCTTGCAACTGCATCCTGCCATTGACCTATTTGCATACAGGACTGTTCACTGGAAGAAAATACTTATGCCACTTTTCCGTGAATTTTGTCCGTGACCTGGAATTCATAGCTTGTTAGGTCACTATTTTGTAGCTTGCATGTCGATTGCGTGGACAGAACTAAAATGCAAACGATATTTGTAGCTTGCATGCATTCGACAAATGTCGCTGCTGTGGACAATGACCCTAACGCATCGCTTCGTCCTGCTTTCACACTATTGTTCTAATCAAACTACAGTACCTGGGCGACCGAGATCGCTCTATAATAGCCGCCTCAACATTAAAATATCATCGGGTGAGCAAGCTATGCTACCCACCAACAGATGGCGCTGTAGGTTTTTGTCTAAAACGCAAATGCTTAAAAACACGGAGAAAACGAATTTTCCCAGACATGAGACCTAGTTAGATCGATTTTTCGCCCCCGAAAATCCCCGTATGGTAAATTCGAAATCGAAATCGTTGAGCCGTTTTCGAGAAACCGATTACAAATATATATATATTTATATATATACAAATATTGCTCGTTTAATAAATAGTATAGGATGATTTCGTCTAGAAAAAACCCTGTCCTCTATGTAGCAAATTTCGCCTTCCAAACTGACCATAGCAATTTGTCGCGCGGTGTTTGCGTTTTAAACTAACACAATTTTCAGGCGCACAAGCGAGTCATTAGGTAGACTTTTCCTCCTCTACCTTTATTCATACACAGCCCCAGCTTAATTAGCCGGCTAAATTTGAAGGCGAGTCTCTATTTTGTGGGTTTTAGTAAAGTTTTAATGTACGTTATGACTAAGGCATCCGAATATTCTCACTAGAAATATTTTTTTATCGTCAATGGGCTAGCCTCGATCTAGTCTTGAGTGCAGAGATAAGGTTGACGATGGGACGAGCTTGCCCAGAAGAAGCCTATTCACTCGCGACTTGAATAGATTCGGGTTATATGAACTCAGGAATACAGAAGTTACTGAGCCATAAAGCGACTGAGAGCACATAGAGGCATAATATGAAGCCCCCCTTAATTTATTATTTGTTGTTATTGCGGCAACAGATACACCCTGCTGACAGACATCGGAGGCATATTAATAGGGTCCCGTTTTTCACCCTTTGGGTACGGAACCCGAAAAAGACGAAAAAATATTTTTAACTATTTAACATGCTAAAATTATATTCACTATTTCAGTATGAAAACTTACTCCAGCTCGTGGTGGGTTCGAATCCCACTTCTGATTGAAAACTTACTCCAACTCGGTAGATAAACAAAGTAGCTCGGGGCTCATAATTAAGTACCCAAAATAGAATATGTCCGTAAGGATTGAGGAGCCACTATTACTTTTCAACAGTTTTACAACACAAATAGCCTAACCCGACAACTTTTCCCTCCATAGAGAGATTACAAAAGCATTATGTTCACTGTCAGACCACCACCAGTGTGACCAGCCCTCAATCACCCAAAATATCTACTACATACCTCTAGTATTTGCTTTAATTTAGGACTTTCTAATATGATCGTTGACACAGACTTACAGAATCCGCTATGAGCCCTTGTATTTTCCGTGAACTATCTGTAACACCCTGTATATATCAAGACTTGGCAAAGATCTCTTGGACTTGTTGTAGAGTTGTAAATTACCAGTTAGCAATTCTAATGAGGCTTTTACCCACAGTTTAGATAGTTATGGAGATTTTACGAGAATGCTAATAGTTTGTGTAAGAACTTGTTGTAAATATCGGTTTTGATACCTTTGTCGTAGAAATATGGGGTGCCAGCTAAAAACCACTCCATTGTTTCTCGTGAGTGTCCTAGAAGGCAACTAAGGGATGTGGACCGGAGGATAGGAAGCAGCGTTGCCTCACGATAATCCATTTGTTTCGTTAATAATTAATTTTGTTTTTGAATAAATTTATTAAAAAAAAAAAATATTCCAAGCCTTACCAACATTTGCAGCTGTGTCAAAAGCAATCGGATAAAGCTGTCAGCAAAAACAAGTTTGTAAAACGATTTTATTCCTTCCGTCAAATATAATCTGGTATTAGTGCCATGGCTGCGAAATAGATTGATAAGCGTTATGGAATTAACGAAAAAAAAATGGATCATAGGTGGAAATGTTGAAGGGATATGATAAAATAGGGACTTGGTAAAATCCCTATTTTTATCATATCCCTAAGGTCTCTAGATCGAAAACCATGTGCCGGTAATTTTTTTTTTAATTCTTTTATTTTAAGCCACCATGTTGTGGCAAATACTGAGGGACAAAAGATGTCGAGGATGACCAGTGACCACGGCTCGACGAACTCTACGCCTTCTGCATAGACCGGTAGCATGAGGGTCTAAAGATCAGTGGAGGGAGACCTTCTGCTGCGGCACTTAGGGACAATTCACACAAAGTCATCTGATCCTAAACTAGGCAAAGCCTTAACGGGTATACGGCGTACAAAATAACTGTGGCTGTGACCGTTAATGCGCAGTAATCAAAGAATGAGTCGCGAGGGAGAGCGCGGCGTGTGGGGGGAGGCGACCGAATCGTTCATTGGCTCTCCGCCTGTCACCCATGCGCTAATAACCGTCATAGCCAAACTTATCCTGAACGCGGTATGCCAGAGACTGATATACATACATACATAAATACTTAGATAAATGTATGTTGTTTAAAACATTTTGAACTCTTACTTAGATAAGTAATGGAACACCCAGACACAGAAAAAGCATCGCGTGCCCTGGGCTAGGATCGAACCCGCAACCCACGGCGTGGAAGGCAGGAGCACTACCAACCACGCCAACGCCCAGACTTACCGTCAGTTGCACAAAACGTCTTTAAAATTGAAGCTCCTTTAGATGTATTTCCGACCCCTTCTGTTTTGTGGAGAAATAAAGTGTCAGCAATAGATTTAAATGACTTTAATTTTAAACAAGCTTTATAAAATTGGCCGTTCATCATCATCACGTTGTGTGGGTTGTAAGGTCGATGACCGACCTCACAAACCCTCGTGTCAGGGTTGTTGAGCCGCCAAATGCCTCTGACATGGGTCAAGAAGCCAAGACCAACGAGTTTACGTGTTTTCCGAAGCACGGAATCATCCCTCTTATTGGACAATCAGGTGATTTATCTTGAAATGTGTGCAAAAGTTTTTAAAAGGAAATTTCAAAGAACTTATCAGTGAGCCAAGATAGTCACACATACGGTTCTAATGCGCTAGAAAGTTTCGCAAAAGGTTTTATGTAAAGACCTTAAGCCGAGAGTAGTCGGATCGTCGCAAAGGACGATTCCAGCTAAACTGTACGTGATGCGATTATCTATACTCTATGTTAAGGCTATGTATTGTCCACTTCGTTTATTTAACATTTTCTTAGTAAAATTGCAAGCACACCTTCCTAAATTAACAAGTATATTTGCTTCGGCCACTTTCGAAACTGAACGTTCGAAACCAGTTTCGGAAACAGCATTTTTTTTTTTCGAAACCTGGTTTCCAATAAAGAAAAATAATTCTGTTTCCGAAACTGGTTACGAATACAGAATATATAATATTTTTTGAAACTTAAATAATAACTACTCGACAAAATATTAGTGTAATGTAACCTAGTTCCCATGGCTACCTTCCAGCTTCATCATATTTTTTCAAGTAGTTATTATTTAAGTTTCAAAATGTTTATACATTCTGTATTCGAAACCAGTTTCGGAAACAGAGTTATTTTTTTTTATTGGAAACCAGGTTTCGAAAAAAGAAAAATTATTCAGTTTCCGAAACTGGTTTCGAACGTTCAGCTTCGAAAGTGGCCGAAGCGAGGATATTGATGTATCTTGCCGACATAGCACGAATTTTTAAACGATCCTAGGAAGCCATTTCCCGAGCCACGCTCCGGACACATACATCGAGCGTGAATTTGAAATTGGAAGGTCGTGTAGGCTGTATATTCAAAGAAAAAAAAATAAAGAAAGAATAATATTTATTTCATTAGTTTGTGACACTACACAGATTAAACATCATAAAAAAAGAGTTCTTTACATCGTTATATTAGACCAGTCGCTGAAGAATATCAAGTTATAAAATTATTAGAGTATCTTGTTTTTTGATATGTTGTTAACGACATACTTTTAAGTAATTTTCTAAAAATTCAGAAACCCATGAATCCGGCTTTATGTTTAATGTAGGTATTTACATTTCTTTAAAAAAAAACTTTATATATAGAATTAGAGTAGAAAAATATTAAGACATCTCATATGTAATGTTAATATCTTTATGCTATTATGTTTTCAGAAATGTAATTTAATCGGCCCATATCTAAGTGAAAAAATGTTAGTAATCTTGCCAGTGCAGTTTTTAAGTCTCTGGTATTTCTAAAATAGCATTTAAATCTCTTAATTAACTTACATATAAAAGTTTAGAAAAGAATGTTTATTGCTTTTATATTTTTTTTATATTATTGTTATAGTTGGGCCATTGTTAAATTAGAGTTCATAAATTGAAAGGTACTTACTCATAATAATGTACTTGATTACTAAACAAAAGTTTAGAAGCTTATTTTATCAGCGTTATTGCTTTTGGTGACACTGTGGTAGAGAACAAAAGGTGGCGTAGTAGGTGGGTACCCAAACGCAGGACGCGCTGGCTGCACATGCTTCGGAGCCCCGGTTAGGGTTGGCGGTCAGCGCGTAACGTCATCAGATTTTTCTATAAAGGGCATTGATTAAAGTTGGCGTCGTTTTCGAACTTTAGCGGCCACTTATGAAACTTCTTAATTTTGAAAGATTAGGTAACAGGGAACAATTCTTAGTATGGGCACCATATAGCTAAATAATATCGGGGCTGAGATAACGGGGTTCAAAGATTACCACCAAATTTTTTTTTCTACCAAATTAAGACAAGATAGGTCTTAGTAATTTATCATTGATCATTTTCCGAAAATACAAAGCGCTCGTCAAGTACTGTCTGTGGATCCTACGCGAACCCCAAAATCAACCGCAAAGCTACCAACACCGCTTTTGGTTTTACAACTAGAGCATTTCCCAAACTACGTAAGGCATGTTAAGTAATTTGTATTGGTCACTGTTAGTCTGCGACTTCGTTACTGTGCGTAATTGGTATTATTGCGTAATCGCGGTGAACACGGTGTTTCGTTATTTTAGTTATTTTATTCGATATTATTGGTATTGTGAATAAAAAAAATTATTTCTTATAGAACTTGTGAATATTAATAATTGTTTACTTTTTTCTTCGTTTGCATAAACTTTTTTTTATAATCTACAGTTTAGTTTTTTTCCAATTTCGTTGTTTCTAAACTTAGGTTAGGTAGGCGCAAGGAGGTTTTACTACGCTTCGCTTTAGCGTGGCGTGGGTTAAAACCTCCTTAGGTAGGCGTAATACGCAATTTTTTTTTCGATAAATAGTTTCTCCCAATAAATAGTTATTGCAGAACCGAATACCGTATTTTGGTTATTGCACCGATACATAGTTATTGAAACTATTTACGTTGCATAACGCCCATCTCTAGTTTTACAAAATTCTACCCCTAAGGGGGTAAAATAGGGGATGAAAGTTTCTATGAATGTCCGTCAGTTTTGAAGTTGGGATCTTCAAAATTTGTATTTAGGCTGACGACTAAAGATTAAATTTTACGTGTCTCAGGGTTTTTGAAAATTCCACACCCTAAGGGGTGAAAAGGGGGATGAAGTTGAAAATCCTTCATTTTGGAGACCCGTGGACTCTGAAGACCTACTGAAATCCTCATGATGAAGATTTTTTTTTTCCCTTTTAATCCTGCGAGCTGTCACCGTGGACATTTAGCTGGAGTTTTGAAGTTAAGTAATGTCGTGCACATGTAGTGACATGTCCATTTAGTGTTATTTAAGGTGTTTTATCAGCTTCCTGGTAACAGGTCTTGCGGCGCTCTTCTTTTGAGTTTTTGGAAAGTTGAGTGGGCTTCAGCCTTCATTAGGTTGGGCGCCAGTTCATTTGGATGCTTTTTGATACGAATAGAGTAAAACTCCAATTTTTTTCCTATGTCTTCTTTGACGGTAGATAATTGTAGATCACGATTTAGTTGGCAGTTCGTAACATACCAAGGTGCATTTGTTATGATGCGTAGCATTTTAGATTGGAAGCGTTGCAGAATTTCGAGGTTTGAGTTTGCAGCCGTTTCCCACAACTGGAGGCCATAAGTCCATATTGGCTTTAAGATACATTTGTATAGCAGTAATTTGTTTTCCAAAGAAAGCTTTGATTTTCACCCTATTAGCCAGTACATCTTTCTTAGTTGAAGGTTCAGTGCAATTCATTTAGTGTAGATATGCTTTTTCCAAGTTAGTCTCCTATCTAGATAAATTCCCAAGTAGCGCACTTCATCAGCCTGGGGGATTGTTACATTGTTAAGTTTCACTTGTGGACAGATCTCTCTTCTTAGAGTAAATGTGACTTGGACTGATTTGTTCTCATTGGCTTTTATTCGCCAGTCTCTGAACCAAACACTTATGTCATCTAGACTTTTTTGAAGGAGTGAGGAGGCAACTTTCGGATCTTCGTGGGTCGCTAGAATAGCGGTGTCGTCAGCAAAAGTTCCAACCAGGACATTAGGATCTGGAGTTACTGGTAGATCTGATGTGTAAATGTGATAAAGTAATGGCCCTATTACGCTTCCTTGGGGGACGCCTGCTTGGATCTTGAACCGTTCAGAAATGGGCTTCTCCTTGTTTCACGCAGAAATGACGCTCTGTCAGGGTATGACTTTATAAATAGAAAGCAGTTATCTGGGAGGGACTTCTGGATTTTACATAGAAGTCCATCGTGCCAAACTCGATCGAATGCTAGAGAGATGTCTAGAAAAGCAGCTGAGCAATACTTTTTTTTGTTCAAAGCCAACATTAATCTTTTCGGCTGCTCTAACCCAAACTGGTGGTCTGGAATGAGCTTGGCTTCTGATACAGCAGGCATCAACCTTTTAAGGAAAATAGATTCCATCACTTATTTGCTAATGGTAGCAACTGATAGGTCTGTATGAGGTTACCTCATCAGGGCTCTTACCAGGTTTTGGAACCAGTGAAATCTGAGCAACTTTCCATTGTGGCGGAACAAACCCCTTGATACGATTGCATTAAAAAGCTGAGGTTAGGAATAATATTCCATTTTTTGGTAGTTCTTTCAAGACTTAGGCAGTTATGAGATCGTAACCAGGCGCCTTTTTGTTATTCAGTTTCTTTATTATGTAGTAGCTGTTAACCCGCGACTTCGTCCGCGTAGATTTTATAAAAAAACAGAACTCGAACTTAATTGAAACATATTTTACGGAGCGCTTATCCTTCTTGATCCCTACGTAAAAGATGCATTTGTACTTATCCAAGTTGAATAAATGCATCTTACTACAAACTTAATTATCTTTTGATTTTATTTAACTGGTAGGTAGTGCGGAATTTTCATTGTCAACCGTTACAGGCGAACTTAAAAAAGAAGGCAATAAAGGGAGTGAAGTGAATGGGGTAGCGAGGAGGTATTCATAAAAGTAAAAAAGGTCCCCTATTCACTCCCTATCTATCCTTTTGTATCCCCCCCCCCTACATTCCCACTCCCCCTCCCTCACCCCTCTCCCCACTCTCTCTTCCTCTCCCTCCCCCTCCCTCTTCCCCCCTCCCTCTTCCCCCTCCTCTCCCTTCCCCTTCCCCCTCCATTTCCCCCCTTCCCCTCTCCCCCATCATCCCTCCCTTTCCCCCCCTCGCCCTCCTCCCATTCCCCTCCCTTTCCCCCTTCCCCTCACTCATCCTCCCCTTCCCCCTCTCCCTCCCTCTACCCCCCCCTCCCTCTACCCCCTCCCACGCCCTCTACCCCTCCCTCCCCCTTTCTCTCCCCTCATTTTCCCCTCCCTTACACTCTCTCCCTATCCCTCCCCCTCTCCCTCTCCCTATCCCTGACCCTACCCCTATCCCTGCTTCTACCCCTAACGCCATCTTAACCGCTATCCCTATCCTTATATAAACATACAACTGACACTCATATTGATTTTTAGACATTTCAAACCTATCGAATCCCAACTCCATCCCAGGGGTGGTGGTATTTCACGTCCACCACGTTGGATTTCAAAATCATTGTAGTTTTCGTAATCAGCGACCCGATAAACCATACGAACGACACCCATATTGATTTTTAGACATATCAACTCTATCGCACCCCAACCTCATCCCCAAGGGATGATAGCATTTCACGTCCACCATGTTGGATTTCAAAATTGTTGTAGTTTTTGTAAATCAGCGGCTCGATAAACCTTACAAACGACACCCATATTGATTTTTAGACATTTCAACCCTATCGCACCTCAACCTTATCCCCAGGGGATAATGGTAGTTTACGTCTACCACGTTGGATTTCAAAATTGTAGTAGTTTTCGTAATCAGCGATACTTAGTTGAATAAAAAAAGTCCCATCAAAATCGGTTAAGTAGTTTCGGTGTGCTGTAGCAGATACAACCCCGCTAGAGTATTATTGTATGTGTAGATTCCCACGGGAATGAGATATTTTCCCGGGGTAAAAAGTAGCCTATGTCCGTCTCCAAGTTACCATCTATCACCATACCAAATTTCATCAAAATCCGTTCAGCCGTTTAGGCGTGAAAGAGCAACAAACAAACAGACAGACAGACAGACAGAGTTACTTTCGCATTTATAATATTAGTATGGAGTATGGATTCTACTTCTTTTGTTGTGAACTTTTCTATAGGTGGCTCTAATTGGTATGTTCTGGATAATTGTTCATCAACTTCAGCTACTTTATCTGAGCCAGTATTGGCGTTGGGGGTGAAGACATTACTCAAGTGATCTGCAAACAGTTAAGCTTTATGAGCATCACTTTTGGCCCAGGTACCGTCGGGTTTTCTGAGTGGCGAGCAGAAAGAGCAGGTGACTGGTCTTTTAAGGTTTTTTGTAGCTCTCAACAGTGAGTAGTCAGATATGGCCGTAGCATCCAGATTAGTTAAATAGGTTTCCATCCCGTTGTTATCAAACTCTGCCAGGATAGATTTCACCTTAGAAGCAAGCCAATTGAAAACTTTTTTGTCTTGTGGGTATCGAGTTTGCTGCCATTGTTTTCTTCCTTGGCGTTTTTGTTGGATGAGCTCAGTTATGGATTGCGGATAAACAGTTTCAGTGTTGTTTATGTATTAATGGAACGTAGGATGAGTGAGCGAGAGAGTGAAGGAGTGAGAGGGAGATGGAACATATTTAAAAAAGATGGTGGATTGCATTCGGTTGTACAAACGTGTTGGAGAGGAACAAAACAAAAATTTTATCGACCTGGAGTTTTTCTTCGCAAATCACCATCCCACAATTTTAGGGGCTCGTCCGGGATGAATTTGATGTTTCTACTGACGTGCGGCCTAACTAAAATAACACTTACATACAAGCGTGAAAATTGGTATGTTTAAAGTGCATAAGCTATAGAATAACAACAAATAATAAAAAATGGTCAAGTGCGTGTCAGACTCGCGCATTTTTATACACATATCTGCGTAACTGCGCGTCCATAACAAAGACAGTATGTTTACCTTAGTGGTACGGAATCCTCGGTGCGCGGGTCCGACTCGCACTTGGCCAGTTTTTCATTAACCTCCGACGCAACAAGAACCTATATTATCTAATCTTTGCCTATTTTTAACCGTGCGAAGCCGGGGCGGACCGCAAGTTCGCTTCAATTTTAGGTTTAAATAACTTACATTTTTTGTTCAAGGAATGGAATAATATTATCTTTAGCACTAATTGCATTTCAAAAAGTCTAATAAAATTGTTGATAATTTGCAAAATTACTACTAATACTTCAAAGTAAACAGCTTTCATTCCAACATTATTTTGCAAATGTGTTTTTTTTAGGTATTATTTTACGACAGTGGCAAAGTGAAACTAACCCATGCGAAACTTGTTAAACGTTCTCTAGGTGAGCAGCGACTGATAAGACTCTTTCTCTTTTTTACTCTTTCTCTTTTTGACTTTTCTCTTTTTGACACTCGGGGTCCCGTTGAAGATGATTCTGCCCAGTCACATTCCCTTCCCCACTCCCTCCCTAGGAAATTAAATAAACCACGATTAGGGACACGTTTTCTGGGGTCGCGGTGGGAGTGGTTGGGGAAAAGGAATGTCACCGAGCAGAATCGACTTCAGCGGGGTTATATCAGTGTATAAAGACCCGGTAAAACAGTTTTTTATCAGCCACTGCTCGATATTGGGAATTTTCCACACTTTTGGTAAGCACCAGATGAAAGCATGGAGTTGAGATTCCTAATGTCAGTTTTAAATAGGCCCCAACTTGCGTATGCATTGAATATTTTCCGCCAAGTAATAGCACGACGTTAGTAGTATAAAAAGTGGCGCGTTTTTTACTGGTAATTGAATAAATTATTGTGGCAGAGAGCAGATAACCGCAGCGCATGTACAAAAAAAAACCGGTCAAATGCAAGTCAGACTCTCGCGCCGAGTGTTCCGATATATCTAAAGTATTTTTGGAAGCAGTAAAGTTAATTTTTAGGACCGCAAAACTAAATTTGTTTGTAAAGGTTTTTTGCATATTTCTAAAAAACTGTGCAACTTAGAAAGATCGTTTTATTTTTGCTGTAATATTTACATAAATTTCTAACGACTGCATTTAATTCAGATTTTTCCATTCACAAACATAAGGGGGGGGGGGGGGGGGGGGAATGGTATTATTTTGGCTGTGTATTAACGTGCCACCAGATTTGAGTAAATTTTTACAAAATAATATCCACCAAATTTTGTATACCAAAATGGATGAATGTTCACCAAATTCGCTTCTGGCACTTTACCCAAATTTGGTGTACGTTCAGCCAATTTGGTGTACATTCTTCCAGTACATTTTGTCTGAAGTGTATTGGGGTATAAAAAAATATTTTGGGAATCATTTAATTTGTTGCCTATTATTTTTGTAATTTTTCATCACAACTTGAAAACTAAGAGTTGTAAAAAAATACAAAAATATATTTTAGAATGTACAAGTAAAGCCCTCTCATATGATATCCCACTCAACCTAGTAACGACAATTTGAAATTTTATTTATTATCCTATTTGGGCTTGTTACAGTAATAATCATATATTTTTTTAAATTCTTTCATGTGCAATTAAGTTAGACAACCAAATTCTTCATTTGTTCCAAATTTCAAGTCGATAGCATGAGTGGCTGCTGAGATATAGAGGTGTGACAGACAGACAGACGGACAGACAGACAAAGTCGCACAATAAGGGTTCCTTTTTTTACCATTTTGGCATCGGAACCCTAAAAATACACGAGAAGAAAGACAATTTTGTCAAATGAACTTCTCTTTATTGAATGTGATAACTATAATCTTTACAGTATTTTATTTAGTTTTTTACCCAGGCATCATTCCTGAACTCAACTGTTTTAACGATTTCAAATTAATTCAAATATTGAAGTAGGTTGTCAAAAATTAATTGTGACAGGTACGTGGGCGTGAAATCGAAAACCAACCAGAGGCGATGAAACCAAAAGGAGGACTCAAAGTACCTTTAAAAATATTATTTAATAAGTGCCTTTTAAAACTATGCTAAGTAATATCAGCTGTAAGCAATAATTTCTAATCTAATCTTTATTCGTTGTAATAATGAAGGAAGTAGAAGCAATATCAGATTAGTACGAAAGCGCGTGAGGGGAACGCGGCCAGCACAGCTTGCGTGCTACTGACCAGCCAGCCGCACCGCCCTCTGCGTAGGTATGCATATTACACGGCAATATTTTTTTTTTTTCAAAAATATATCAAGCCTGTCGCGGCCATTTCTAATAAATTGAGACACAGCTTAAGGCATTGTGTTAATGAAGGAGACGTAATTTTAGAGACTTAAATTTTGTATTACGTTCACTGCGGTCATAAACATGACTGACTTAGTTAGCTTATCTCCTGGCTTTCTTATCTTTTATATGTATTCTTATGTAATGCATTTAAGCTTATTTTATGAATTTCAGGTCCTCTAAAACTATAATGGCCAAATGAAGGACAAATTTTTATTTGACCCTTTCGCATGTACCTTAAGTTTCTTAAAACTTAACAATATATATCTACCAATGTTTGATGACAGTTGGAACCAGAATATCGAACTTAAATTCTACATTAATTTATTTATCGAGAGTAAAAGGAAATACCTAAATGTATACCTAGCGCAAGTTAAAAAAAGTTCTTAAATTATACAGATATGTCTTTAAACACGTCCCTGACGATATATTAAAACACGAAGTCATTCTAATAATTTCATAAGTTAAGTGGTAAATATCTGGTTCCACGGCCCGCCTATATGTATCGTGGCACAACCATGAAAAAAAGGAAACGACTCAGCATTGTGTCTAGATCTCAAAAAGAGCTAGACGCTGTTTTTCAGTCGCACCTAATTTTGCAAGCTCAGCTTAACCATCGCGAGCGGAATTTACATAATGCGGCGAATAAATTATTTTATATATCATTTGCTTGTATTAGGTCTTTACCTATGAAATTGCCGTTTTGTATGGCGAATTTTAGGTAAACTCAATTTTCAGTACTAACATTTTTGCATTTTTCTTAGGAATTATAAATCCAATCTTTTTTATTTTTTTAAGCATTATTGGCAAGACATTAAGCTAACAGAAGCTTAAATTTGATTTTCGAAAAATATTATCTGTAAAAATATATAACAAATCTAATGATGAAATCGGACGACAATTAAGACGAACAATTTTCGAACCTTAAATTTTATATATCAAACTAAAAATAAAAACTTTATTTTATGCGTAAATTAATAAACTTGAAGTCAATTTTCAAATATAAGACAAATGAAAAAAAAATGCATTAGTATTATAGGAATTATGATCTCATTAATCTGTAAGAAAATTTCGGCAATTTCATAGGTAAAGACCTATTATTAGGGAATAACATAAATAATAATTATAGGTAAATACTAATTTAATAAATTTTAAAAATTACTGTACAGGTACGGCAGTTATAAACTAGACTATGATAAAATAAAATATAAATGAAACAAAAATACATAATGTATAATTAAGATACTATAAGAATATAGGTATTTGTAAGTAATTGAAAACTGAAATCTTCCGGTATCAGGACCCACGTTGTTGTTTTAATAGTATAGTTTTAAGGTGTTTTTTAAATGTTTGTTTACAACTGGTTTTTCTTAAAGGAGGTGGTAGGTTGTTCCAGCATTTGGAGGCCTGATACCGGAAACTTCCTTCAAACGCTCTCGTTTTATGAAATGGTGATACTAATAAAAAACTGTTCATCCTACGTGAGTTGTACGAATACGGTGCCCACTGTAACTTGGTGTAAAGGTACAGAGGTTTTTTAAATTTTACAATAGAGTGCATTAGATTGGCAAAATGAAGCTGTCTCCTAAATGAAGCTATATTCAGTAGAAAAGATCCTCAGATGTATCACGAGAATCTCGCGGGCAGGTTCGCGCTGAGTTGCGGGGTGGATTGCAAAGGGGGCGGAGAGTGTCCGCTCTGTATGATAGTCCTATTACTTTATTCTATGCCGAAACTCAGGTTGACCTAATAGTTAATGAGTAAGAGACAAGGTATTTCCTGCCCTTTGGACCCTAGCATAAAAACCGCATTTACGTAGAAAGAGTAGCTATATGTAACGTATCACATTTTACACCCACAACCGATGTTTGTCATTTCCAATGAGTCATCTGCGTCAGATTATACAGGATACTTGGTATATGTCTACAAACCTCTCGAAACTGAACAACTTTTCCTAAGAAACATAAGTCGAAATAAAAAAAAAGATGATGTTGTTTCTATGGGACGTAAATTTTTTTTTTCGTATTTCGCCCTATGTTCCATATGGAAAGTTGTTTAGATACCTGGATAGTAAGTATTATTAATGAGTATGCTATTGTATTGTACTCGTAAGTACATATTATAATTATGAACGTATTATATTCTTATCTGCATTTATTTTGCATAGTATATTTAGTTTATTAAAGGACTTTTATTTCAAGGATACAATAAGTTGTACTGCAGCTCTAAACATCTCAAAACACTCCTAGAACCCTGCATCCGTTCCGCACTGTACAGTTCCGTAAATAGTTCCGCATTGGAAACGGATGTAGTCCCGTCGGCGGATATGACGCAGCTGCTTCATTTCCGGCTGCGAATGTCGGATATATTGTTCTGATATGATTCTGATCGATCTCGAATATCTGGGGTTATTTTTAGGGTTCCGTACCCAAAGGGAGTAAAACAGGACCCTATTAATATGCCTCAGATGACTGCCTGTCTGTTTGTCAGCTAACTGTATCTCATGAACCGTAAAGGTAGATAGTTGTTGAAATTTTCACAGATCTTATGTTGCCGCTATAACAACAAATACTTGTAATAAATAAAAATAATAAATTAAGGGGGTCGCAATCTAAAAACGTGTCTATTTAGGAGATTATTTTGCTAGATTTTTGTTTCAGCTCTATCGTAAAAAAACCGGCCAAGTGCGAGTCGGACTCGCGCACTGAGGGTTCCGTACCACCACATAAACATAATTGTATTAGTTGAAATTTCAGTAAGTTAATGTGCTAGATTTTTTGAGTCCGACACGCGCTTGACCAAATTTTATTATTTGTCGTTATTTTATAGCCTATGCCCTATAAACATACCAACTTCCAGATTTGTAAGTGTTCCCGTTTTTAAATAGAACTAAAACAAAAATCGCCTCAGCAACCATCCAACTTGACCCCTCTCTTATATGAATGTTCTTGAAACGGGAGCTCACCACAATTGGTTACCATTAGTTGTGAGAAAAGTTGTAATATTTAATGATTTCAGACTTTTCCCATTATTTGTACTGTGAGACCTAGCTTCTTGCCAAATTTCATAATTTTAGGTCAACGGGAAGTACCCTGTAGGTTTTTCATTTTTGAATAAATGTATGGAGATGAGGACATAAAATGACATATCTTTTGATTGCGTCGTTGTAAAAAATTTAAATTTTCAGATCTTGTGTGGTTCATGGATCCTAATATATGGTATTAATTTCAACCTGATACCTTTACCCGTTTGTGAGATAAAGGGTCTTGACAGACAGACAGACAGACAGACAGACAGACAGACAGACGGACAACAAAGTGATCCTATAAGGGTTCCGTTTTTTTCTTTTGAGGTACGGAACCCTAAAAAGTGAACACTCACAAACGTAGAAATTGGTATTATAGTGCATAAATGATAAAATAACAACAAATAATAAAAAAACTGGTCAAGTAGGAGTCGGACTCGCGCGTTTTAATACACTTCTGCGTGATTGCGCGTCTACCTAAAGTAGTGCCAACGTAAGAAGTCTGTTTTGACGTTCCCTTAACACCAACGCACAAGGTCCATTTTATTTCGCAGGTTTTAAATTTTTCATCCGCTTGACAGTTGTCAGAAGGGACCTATTACGATGGCCTAACTTTAAGACTATTTTTACCTTAGTGGTACGGAACCCTCGATTTTATTTACGAAAGAAATCGCTCGTGACAGTGGTAGTTTAAAAGCTGGAATTCTGGAGGGAGCTCCCTGTCATGTAGTGGACGTTTCATGGGATGTTATGATGAAGCTAGGATTGGGTCTGATTTTTCATCTGGGCTACGGAGGTCAGATGACAGTCGCTCTGTGTAAATAGCACCGCTCTCGTCAAGTCCCGTAGGTT
Organism: Athrips mouffetella; assembly: GCA_947532105.1. Taxonomy (NCBI): domain Eukaryota; kingdom Metazoa; phylum Arthropoda; class Insecta; order Lepidoptera; family Gelechiidae; genus Athrips; species Athrips mouffetella. The sequence goes on from OX383978.1 coordinate 14,535,005, forward strand.
AAGTAGCAAACTCCGTAATAACTCTAGAAAAAATTATAGCATTAAGACGATATGTAATTTTTTTTAAGTATTTTGAAGACGAATATCTTTCTGTTTACTCAGTATCTTGCCGTGATTTTTTATTTTTTGGTAAACGCTGCTATAGTCTTAGTGGCTAGTGTTTGGCAGTCTATTTTAAGGTTCCGGGTTCGACTCCCAAGGGAAACACTGTCAAACAAAAAACGCTTTGTGAGAGCACCCCAGTTGGCTTAGGACATTGCAGTATGAAACAGTTGATTGTCTGAAAGAAAGAATTAAATTGTCAATAAAAATAATAATAAAATTTATTTCGTTAACAACTTAAGTCTGAAATACATTATATGTACTTGGAAATAATCAGTTGAGCAAACAATGCTCTAGTTGAGGAAATATGTACGGTCAACTGCTTGTCGGTAGAAACTTTTTCAACTCTATTACCACGCTATAAGGTCCAAAAGTGTTTCTACTGATGTGCGGTCGTGTGTACCTATCCGTGCTACGGAAGCCACTTTAAGCCATGTGTTATAGTAAAATGTTTGGAAAGGATTTTTTTTTGTTCAGTTTGCGCATTGACAAATTCATGCTAACAGCCTCCCTTTACCTACCAAAAGGCTGTGTACCTACGCTGTAGGTAGGTAGTACAGGGAAATAAACTTTCTTCTAGTTTAAAAAAGCACTTACTTACTAAACGACTCGTGAGTGTTACAAATAATGATGTACTTCGACGGATAAACCGAACCGGTCGGACCGGTCGGTCAGCTGGTTCTTGTCGCTGGTTAAAACGTGAGTTTATCCGTCTAAGCACTTTCTTCTTTCTTACTTGGTCGGCTCTATCACAGAACATTAATATCTATGCCTATGCCGTCGATATAAAACGTGAGATGACATAACTACTTCTTTCGAGATAGTTAGGTATCACCAACAACACCAAAAAATCATTAAGTTTATTCATATAATAAATAATACTTTATGTTGAGTTTTGAACTACCTTCTTTCTTCTAACTTAGTCGGCTCCATGCCGTCCATATAAAACGTGACTTTATCATAATTACTTCTTTCGAGATAATTATCACCAACAACAACAAAAAAACCGGCCAAGTGCCAGTCGAACTCGCGCCCTAAGGGTTCCGTACCTATCTACCATATGATATACTAAAAGCTTTTGCTCTTTTATTTTAAAAACTCCGCGACCATCCAACTTGACCCCTCTTTTATAGAAAAGTTCTTGAAACGGGAGCTCACCCTAATTGGTTACTATTAGTTGTGAGAAAAACTTTAATATTTAATGATTTTAGACTTATCCCTTTATTTGTACTGTGAGACCTAGCTTCTTGCCAAATTTCATAGTTTTAGGTCAACGGGAAGTACCCTGTAGGTTTTGCTTTTTGCATATCTTTTGATTGCGTCGTTGTAAAAAATTGAAATTATCAGATCTTGTGTTGTTTATGGACCTTAATATTCGTTATCAATTTCAATCTGATAACTCTTCTCGTTCGTGAGAAAAAGGGTCTTGACAGACAGACATACAGACGGACAACAAAGTGATCCTATAAGGGTTCCGTTTTTTTATTTTGAGGTACGGAACCCTAAAAATCATTAGATAAGTCATAGAATAAATAATACTATAATACTATATATTTAGTGTTAAACTACCTAGTATTAAATGACTCAGAGACCTAGGCGCCTCGTCTCTGAACCATTTTTTTACACCAGGAAAACTTCTAATTATTTTTCAAGCAAGACGTTAACACGACAACGACTAATAAAAATATTTCCTTTCGACCAAGTGTTTTTCCTCGTCTGGGAATCCCATTTAGGTACTTTGGGTATTCCCCACTTCTTCATTGCATTTGGGAAAGTATACTGTGTCGTCCTTAATAATTGGTTGCTCATATAATTTACACTGCACTTTACCTGCGTATGATTCAAGCCCGTTCCAGCCGAGAAAATGACGTCATGCATAGCATAATTTATGGCACCGTTACTTGGTAGTTGTGTTCGGAAAACCAACAGCTAAAATACAATGTTGATAACTACTTACAAGTATTAACACATGAAATTAAAGACAGCCAAATAATTAAACTTTCACCCACAAACGGGCCATCCTACTCCTACTAATATTATAAACGCGAAAGATTGTAAGTATGTATGGATGTATGTTTGTTACTCTTTCACATAAAAACTACTGAATGGATTTTGATGAAACTTTACAATATTATAGCTTATACATCAGAATAACACATAGGCTACAATTTATCCTGCGCAGACGAAGTCGCGGGCACCAGCTAGCAGACTAGCTAGCTATTTAACTAACTTAAATTTCCACTTGCATTTTTTTTTTATCTCTTTTATATTCTTTCTTTTAAATCTTTATTGTTGTGCCAAATGTTTCCATTATATTTTCGATATTTTGTACGCTCTGGGTATTTGCCTTTAATATTAGGCTGTATATTTAGGTGCACTCAACCGCATAGTGCTCTAAACATAGATGTAATATAGCTTTATCATTGTTGTTTCTTGATGCTGCTCAGTTTCGAAAATTATTTTATATTCTTTCTTTTATTAAGATGATACATGCATCACTGTAATAGAAGTACCTCAATCCGTTTGCGGAGGAACATCAAAGTCCCTAAAACACAGGTTTTTAACTTAGTTTAGGGATCTGATTTTCCGAACATCTAGATATAGACATTTTTGTACAAGTTTTTAATACCTGTTTGCATAAGGCATTGTATCTACTTTTATTTTTATTTTTGTACAATAAATCATTTATTATTTATTATTATTTATTTGGGCATTGATTGTATTTTTTTCTAAGCACACATGTTTTGCCTAATAAAAGATTTTGGATTTTAAGCACATTCAAACGCTTACTATAGGACCCTAATGAATAGTGCATATAATTTTAGCATTGGGTACTTAGACCATCAAACAGAACAACTTTTCCCAAGAAACAATAGGTCATGCTATGAGTAGTTGAATTTTTGTTTTCGTATTTCGACCAAAGTTCCTTGGGATTTTTTTTTCAATTTCATGGTCTGAGCTACATTCTAAAATTAATTAAGTATGTGCACTATTTTACTTGGAAGAACTCTAAAACGTACCTACGGATAATATTAAGTAAATCGGGGCAGTCTATAATATTTGAAGTATAATTTTGAGTAAAAGCACCAGATATAGGTAGGTAGGTAGGTACAATTTCACTTACCATCATCATGATATGATCATCATATCAGCCGAACTACGTCCTCTGCTGGACATAGGCCTCCCTTAAAGATGTTTGCGACGACCACATATCAAATTATCTTTATTAAATTAATTTTCTTTCATGATCCAAAACCATGACTATCTTTATATTTTACTAGATTTTCGTGGCTTGGCTCGCGTTATATGTTGTGTCATACTAGTGTCTTCTACAGGAACCATGCATTCTTTCGGGATGAATGTCAGTCCGGCCTATGTGTCAGTCCAGTGCTTGATCTAGGCTCAGCCGTTTAGTGGTGATAGAGGAACAAACTAACATCTATTCATATCATCTAAACTAATATAGTTTTAAGATAAAGAACCGTAAAGATATTGTTCGACTTTCGGTTGAAAGATGTATTGAAATATCTTGTGTTGAGCTGGACGAGCATGTTGTAGTGTGCGTATACAGACCTCCCGCTTTTCAAAAGTTTTCAATGTTCGAGTTAGTAATGGAAGATGTTTTAAAAATAGTGACAAAAGAAAATAAGTTTGTGATAGTGTGTGGTGACTTTAACGTCAATATCTTAGAAAATAATACCTATAGTAACAAACTTATAAGTCTTTTCAAATGTTTTAATTTAGAGCATGTATTTTTTGAACCTACAAGGGTGACGTCATCCTCGGCTACCTGTATTGATAACGTCTTTTGTAATTGCGATTATTTTGAGAAAAGTATTATAAACTCGCTTCAGTCTGACCACTCTGGTCAAAGTGTTACTTTTAATTATTCTCGAGTAACCCAGAAGATAGATATAGAAACCAGGAGCCTAACGAGCGGTAGGTTAGAAAAGTACAAAAACACATTACTAGAAAAACTGCCCTGTCACAATTATAATACTAACAACCCTAATAACTCATATGAAGATTTATTCACATTGATTAATACTGAATTCAGTAAAATTTTCACTATTAGAAAAAAGCAAATTATTGTAAAATTCAAATTCAGTGACTGGGCTACCGCTGGTATTCGCAAAAGTAGAGAGAGACTTTTTGAATTATATGAGCTAAGAAATTATTCAAATGACGACAATTTCATTGAATATGTCAAAAATTATTCAAAATTGTTTAAATTAGTTTGTTCAAAAGCAAAGTCATTTTTTCTTCGGAAAAAAATACAGTCTGCTGATAACAAAATTAAGGCTGTATGGAATGTTATAAACAGTGAAACTGGAAAAGTGAAACCGCGTGACAATCAAATCACACTTCATACAAATCGCGGAACTATTAGTTCAAACGTAGAAGTGGCTCAAGAATTCGAAACCTTTTTTACTAATATTCCTTTGAAAACAACAGAGTCACTCAATTCTTCATCTTCACTTGCTAGCGATTTACTTCAAAAGAATGTGGACGCCTGCGAAACTGAATTTGGGTTCAATCATGTCACCCCTAACGAAATTATTAAAGCCTTTAAAAGTATTAAAATGAAAACTACTGAGGACCTATGGGGAATGTCAGTAAAAGTCTGTAGTGCGATCATTGATACTATATCTCCATATTTAGCTGTTATATTCAATGATTGTGTCGATCATGGTACATTTCCTGACTTAATGAAAAAAAGTAAAGTAGTTCCATTATTCAAAGCTGGTGACAAAAAGGATCCCAGTAATTTTAGACCAATATCAGTCTTACCTGTACTTAGTAAAATTTTTGAGAAGGTCATACTCAATCAAATGCTTTCACACTTCAATAGAAATAACTTACTACATGACCATCAATTTGGTTTCACGAAAGGGCGCAGTACAACGGATGCCGGGACTGCACTTTTAAAATACATCTTTTGCGCGTGGGAAAAATCTGAAGATGCTATTGGTATCTTCTGTGATCTATCCAAGGCATTTGATTGCGTAGATCATAGCACATTGTTGCTAAAACTTGAACATTACGGTGTTAAGAATAATTCACTTAAACTACTTAGGTCATATTTGGAAAACAGGATTCAAAAGGTACAAGTAAACAGGACGAAATCACTGGGATCTGTTGTCAAAATTGGCGTACCTCAAGGGTCCATATTAGGGCCATTTTTATTCCTTATTTATATTAATGACCTTCCTCCTGTGGTGAAGAATCTGTCAAAGATTGTGTTATTTGCTGATGATACTTCATTAATATTCAATGTAAGTAGGAAATCACAAAATTATAACGAAGTCAACGATGCACTTGGACAGATTCATGCATGGTTTACTGTTAACAATCTAGTCCTTAACGCCAAAAAAACTAAATGTATTAAATTTGCACTACCAAATGTAAGGTCTACTTCACATAACATACTATTGAATAATGAGCCATTAGATTTTGTAAATAGTACAGTTTTCTTAGGGTTAACACTAGACTCTAAACTTCAATGGGGCCCTCATATAACGGCTCTTTCTGGTCGATTGAGCTCGGCTGCATATGCTGTTAGAAAAATCAGACAACTTACTGATGTAGCTACTGCAAGGCTGGTTTACTTTAGCTACTTCCATAGCATTATGTCTTATGGCATACTGCTTTGGGGCCGAGCAGCTGATATACATTCAATATTCGTTTTACAAAAGAGGGCTATAAGATCAATTTATTGCCTGAAGACTCGTGATTCCCTGAGAGAACTGTTCAAGGAAATCAACATTATGACAGTGCCATGCCAGTATATCTATGAAAATATAATGTATGCTAGAAAGAACATTCATCAATTACCAAAAATTTGTGACAGGCATAATTTTAATACTAGAAATAAGCATAAAATTGATCAACCATATACTAGATTAACTAAAGTCAATACATCTTTCGTTGGTCTGTGTATACGATACTACAACAAAATACCTGACAATATAGTGCAATTACCTGAGAGAAAGTTTAAAGAATGTGTAAAGCAAACGTTATGTAAAAAAGCTTACTATAGATTGGATGACTATATGAATGACAAAGAGGTATGGTGCTCTGATATTCCAGCGAAACACAAGAAACACATTGTAAAAAGCCGACTCTTAAAGTAGGCCGTGCTGCAGTGGTTTCTTGCCGTTTCTTTTACGCTGCCATAGCACGATCCGAAACGGCGTAGACTCGCTCTATTTGCATTGTATTCTGCATGACATTCAATAAGTATTCTGTAAAGAATCTACATTGAATAAAATTATCTGAATCTGAATCTGAATCTATACTTTCGCATTTCTAATATTAAGTGAGATTCTCAAGTAATCTGAATTTTAAGTGGGCTAGGCACTTAACTTACTTAACTAGCTAACTATTACATACGATTACAAGTAGTTGTACAAAATTATGAAATTATTACCTGCGCGCACGCCAATTCAAGCTAATGAATCATTGTAAATACGTCATTGAATCAACGTAAGGTCAGGAATACCGTTTTGCCGTGACTCGAGAACCATACTCAGACTTAAGACGGTTATCAAAGCGATAAATTCCGGAAGTTCGTATAAAACCTGAAATTGGTGTTTTTGTGCCTTAATTAAGCCTGGAGGAGGTGAATCTGCCGATTAAACTCATCAAATTTTCTAATGGAACATAGGTCGATATATGAAGAAATAATCCTTGGTTGGCCGAAAGTTTTTGGATACTATGTACTATGTCCCGTGTGGTGACGGCAAAGAATAGTACCAACCCATACGTACCCGTGGGTGTTGTAAAAGGCGACTGAGGGATACTGGAGGATATGGGCAGCAGCATCCTCCTTTGTATCTTACATCTTAGTTCTTACTTACTGCGGTCACCTACTACCGCGGTCCATGGTGCCAGCCGTAACGCTAAACAAGCGAGGTGACTATGGTACTTCCCCTCTTCATTTTTCCAGCAAAAGCTAGAATTCTGGAGGCTCATGTCCTGTAGTCGACGTTTCATGGGATGTTATGATTCATTTGATTGATTGTGTAGAGTTGCAGTGCAACTTATTGTATTATTCCGGATTTTTTTTTATTTGACTGATGTTGTTGAAAACTTCATTTTGTTAGTGTCTTAAATCTTACTTACTGCGGTCACCTACAACCGCGGTCCATGGTGCCTGTCGTAACGCTGACAAGCGAGGTGACTATGGTACTTCCCCTCCACATTTTTCCAGCGAAAGCTAGAATTATGGAGGGAGCTCCCTGTTCGGTAGTGGACGTTTCATGGGATGTTATGATGATGTACTTACGTACAGTCAAGACCACGTCTAGCTCCCACTTACGTTCACTCACACCCCCCTCCCCTCTCCCACAGAATCATTCTGAGCTCGATGTAGTACCAATTATTTGTCGCCAGACAGCCAATTATACAGCGTATAACGGAAAGATGTCATAATTACTAAGGGGTGTGAATCTGCCTATGAAACTGATCTTTTTTTCCAAAAAACATTTTAACAAGAACAAAATAATTTTTTGACCTGCCATAGCGCATTTTGTATGGGAAGTCAAATTTGGTTTTTCGTATAGCGGCTTATGTTCCTCGGGAAAAGTTGTTCAGTTTCATGGGCAGTGTAAATCTGCTGTAATCAGTATTATCATTTATCACACCTTTTTCATTACACGTTGTAACCTTGTAAACCCCCAAACGGAAGCATAGATGTATCCACGACAAAACTTCAACTTCCCATATATCCTCAATGACCCGCACTCCCCACCTTACCTTCGTTCCCGTTTTCAGCTGCTTCCTCCTCCCGCTTGGCCTAGGCGCCCTTGCATTACACATACGAGTATGTTTGAGGTGCCTAGGAGTAATACCAATTTCCAGTTTCAATCTTTTTCCGTCCGTGCCGTTCTATTGTGGAACAAATTGCCTCGAATTATTCAAGAAAGCCCCTCCATTCACACTTTTAAAGTACGGTTAAAAGATCATTTCCTGTCACAAGTTGCTTCATAGCCATCATCATTGTTGGCTACACCAACACGAGTTCGGGGTTCACCGGGTGCTTTGTGACTTAAACACGAGATCAAGTTTACAAATCGCCTTTATTAAACACACTAGTTCAAACAACGATAACAATAGGTAATAACAAGAGTCAAACAGAAAACTTAACAAGTGACGAGCACGCAGGCTCAGACGAGTTCGCGGGCACTGGCACTGACACTGACTAGTCACTAACTAGTTTTCACTGTCTTGTCAACTCCTTGAGTGGACTGTATAACGTTCACTTGTTCACTGCACTGTACAACTGACTGTTTCCAACTGTGTTCGGATCGTAGACAGAACTGGAACTGTATCTTCGACTGTACTGTGCACTTGTATTCTTGAGCTGTAGACTGTAACTCTTCAAGTGGACTGTATAGGGTTCGTTCACTACAGGAGAGTTCTCGACTGTAGACTGGAAGTTCACAGTAGACTGGACGATTCACTCAGTTGACTGGAACGGTTGACAGTTGATTACTGGACGATCACTCAGCTTCGAACTGTGTCGAATGGTGGATTTGGCCGCGCTTATATCCTGCTAGCGCCGGCCGTAACTAGCGTGCGTCACGCCGAGCGCACGCTGTCTATCTCGCTCGCACGCGCTGGCCGTCTCGCTCGCTTTGTGCTCTCGCGGCGTCGGTGCGGGACGCGGGGGCGGGTGATGTTCGTGCGTAGCTTGCTCTGGTACTTGAGAGTTGCGTTCCGTGTCGCCGTCCGCAACATTCTCCCCCCGGCGAGAGCCCGCAGCCCCTGTTGATATGGGTAGGACGGCGAGCTTTCTTACAGGGCGTCGTATAATGCCAGCCTTGGTGCGTACTTCTGCGTTTCTGATTACGCCGTCGGGGCCGGTAAATGTGCGTGCGACGACTCCCCTTGGCCACACGTTCCGTGGCATGTTCGGGTCGGTGATGATGACGAGGTCTCCGACAGCGATGTTGTTGTTGGTGGTTGTACCTCCCCTCGGTACTAAGGTTGGGAGGTATTCAGTGACCCAGCGTCGCCAAAAGGTATCTGCTAGCGCTTGACTTCTTCTCCAGGCGCGTCGATCCAACTGAGTGCAAGGTCCGGTGCAGGGAAGGCCTGATGATGTCCCGATCAGGAAGTGGTTCGGGGTGAGCGTCTCAGGGTCGTCAAGTTCTACCGGAACGTGGGTGAGTGGTCGGCTGTTGACCGCGTGTTCTGCTTCCACCAAGAGGGTTGTCAGCACTTTTTCTGATGGTATTTGTTCATGCAGCGTTCCTTTGAGTGCAGTCTTGACTGATCGCACTAGTCGCTCCCATGCGCCGCCTTGGTTCGGGGCACCCGGTGGTATGAAGTGCCACTCGATGCGTTGTGTGAGCGCGAAATCTTGAAGTTGAGGCAGCCACTCTTCGAAGGCTCGTCGAAGTTCATTGTCGGACCCCCGGAAGTTGGTCCCGTTGTCGCTATAGATGATGCGGGGCCAACCTCGTCGTGCTGCCATTCTTCTCAGCGCCATGATTGCTGAGTCCGTCGATAGTGAGGGCACCACTTCTAGGTGTACTGCTCTCGTGGTGAGACATGTGAAGAGCGCTCCCCATCTTTTCTCGTGTCGTCGGCCGATCTTCACGGTCATTGGTCCGAAGTAGTCGACCCCTGTGTTGGTAAAGGGCCGACTGTATGGCTCCATTCTGGCAGCTGGTAAATCGCCTTTCGACGGGATGGCGGGCGTAGATCTTCTTATTCTGCATAGCTGACATCTGGAGGCCACGCTGCGTACCACTGGTCGAAGTCCTTGCAGGTGGTATCGTTGTCGTAGGTCGTTGACCACCCTTTCGTTGTTGGCGTGGCCTGCTCTTGCGTGGGCGTGTTGTAAAAGCAGACGCGCGAAGGGATGGCGGCCGTCCAGAATGATCGGTGTCTTCATCTCATCGGGGGCGGCTGTAGCTCTGTTAATCCTCCCCCGGGCACGCAGTACTCCATTTGCGTCGATGTATGGGTCTAAGGCAGCGAGTCGGCTCTGCTTCTTGATAGATTCGCCGGCCTGTAGCGTCGCAATTTCGTTGGAGTAGGCGTCTCTCTGGGCTTGCTTGATCCAGAGGGCTTCTGCTGCTTCGATGTGTCGCAGTTCTAACGTCGTCGTTCTTCTGCGGCACTTGTCAGTGAAGTATAGGACTCGAGCTGTTGTGCGGATGAGCCTCTCGTATGCCGAAAAGCGTGTGATATCGGGCAGGCTCGAGTCTTCTTCGTTCGTTATGTGAGCAGCGACATCTTCATGTTCGTTCTGGTCGTGTAGATCGGTGGGTTGTTCTGGCCAGCTTCGTTCTGGTTCTTGCAGGAAGGCTGGATCCGTATACCAGCGATCGTTGCTGTCCACGGGCTTGTGGAGTTGCCGCGTGGCGTCATCGGCGACGTTTTGTTCGGTAGGTACCCATCGCCATTGGGTCGGGCTGGTTAGCTCGCCAAGTTCTCCCAGGCGGTTGGCGACGAAGGCGTCGTACTTTCTCTCGTCGTTATATATCCAGTGAAGGACTGTTCTGGAGTCTGTCCAGTAGATAATTCTGCTCGGCTGAGTTCTGTGTTCCTCTGTGATGGCCCTGGCTAGTCTGGCTCCGATGAGGGCGGCTTGGAGTTCGAGTCTCGGGATTGTTGTAGTCTTCAGGGGGGCAACCTTTGATTTGCCGGCGACCAGTGAGGTAGTGATGGTCCCGTCAGGCTTGGTTGCCCGCCAGTAGGCAGCGGTGGCGTAGGCTTGTTCGCTGGCATCGCAGAATACATGTAACTCCTTCTCGCCTTCTGTCTCATATCTCCTTCTTAGACGCAGGTTCGTGACGCTGTCTAGGTTATGCAGCCATCTGTTGAACTCCTCTGCGGGCTTGGTGGGAATTGGGTCGTCCCAGCCAAGTTTGATGCGCCATAGCTCTTGTAGCTGTATTCGGGCGCTGATGGCGAAGAAGCGCGGGGAGCTGCTTTGCAACCTGACGTGTTTTGTTCGTGTTGCGTGTTTTTAATTATTTACATTGAAAAAAGTTATCGTTCCAGGGCAAAATTAGTATCAATCTTTTCCTCATTCTATGAGCTGTGCAGTGATGTGCATAACTATAATAAAAGTAAAGTGTTATGAACCTAAATCATCCAGAAACCAGTGCTAAAAGACGTTATTATAAGTGTAGTGCTAATATAACCGGTCCGCTCCGCGACCTTGAAGTTCATCGACCCAGCTAGTACTCGTACGTTACATTCGCACGCACCGAGCTGCGATAAGAATATTGTGGCTTAGTGGGAACTTGCTGCTATTCTCATCTGCTTTAAAATAATGTCGCCTCAACCGGTATGTGGTGGTTGCACAAATTTAATCGAAGACAAGAGATATTTGATATGCAGTAAATGCACTGTGCCATATGATCTTTTATGTGCCAATGTTTCTGAGAAGCGGTTCTATAATACTATGACGCCAGAACATAAATCTGCCTGGATATGCATTCAGTGTATAAGTGCTGAACCTAAAACTGGCAACGTAAATACGCCCGTTCGTCCATCTGAAGATTGCAATGTTAACCGTCGTCGAGGAGCTTCCTCTTACTCGCCCGCTACGCAATCTTGCTCATCTGTACCAAATCTTACGATCAGTGAGCCCGATAAGTTCCATGAAGACTCGAATAACGTGGTAAAATGTACTCAGATGAGTGATGTCCGGATGCTGGCTGAAGAGCTTAGGCAGTTTAGAGAGGAATGGAGGAAAGAAAGATTAGAACTGATACATGAAATTAGAGAATTGCGATCAGACTTTATAATTAGAGTAGAAAATGCAGAAGATAATATCGAAAAATTAGATAATCGTATTGATAAGGTAGAGAAACGTCTGGAGGTACTGGAACATTGCCGAGATGATGGAGGGTCTACTGGCAAGGAAGGGAATGGCTCTTTACTGGAAACAATTGAACAACTGAAACTGGAACTCGGAGAACGGGATCAAGAACTTCTGTCTAATGACGTCGAGATATCTTGTGTTCCAGAAATAAAAGGTGAAAGTTTACCACATGTCGTCATCACGCTGGCTACAAAGTTGGGTATCAATGTTGTAGAACAAGACATAGCGAGTGCTACAAGAGTGGGCCGCCCCCCAGAAGATCTGGATGGGTCAACCAACGCGCGGCCGCGCCTTATTATTTTGCGGCTGGCGAGGCGCGCCGTTAGGGACCAGTTCTTGCAGGCGGCCCGGGTACGTCGCGGCGCCACCACTGAGGGCACCGGCCTGCCGGCCCCTCATCGTCGGTTCTACATCAATGAACGGCTAACTCGAGCCAACAGGGCCATATTTCGACGTGCGCGTGAAGTCGCCGGAAGCCGTAATTGGCGTTTCGTGTGGACGAGAGATGGCAGAGTATACGCACGTCAACATCAGGGAGCGAATGTGCCTCGTCATCGCCTCCGTACAGAATCGGATATATGCCGTGTTTTTGGAGTTGATTCCGTTGGCTAGAACTCTTCGTTTCATAATATTTTGTTTTAGGGTACTCGTGTTATTGATTGTATCTATATTTTGTAATGATTTTTTGGCCTATTTCTGCACTTTTTACGTATTTCAAAAGTACCTTAAATGTTTGCATGTGTTTTCTCTGTTCCTTGTTTTATTGTTAATCGCATCATGTGCCGCAGTAGTACAATATAGCCACAGCCAGCTACATTTATACTTTATATGTCACATATTATTCACATCACGATTTTTTATGTAGGTACTCTATATTTGTATGTTTATTTAGTATTTTTTATATTTTATTGTAAGCATGACTCCAAAACAAAAATTCTTTAAATTAGGGTTATATAATGCTGGCTCTTTAAACACTGGCCACGATGATTTTCTCTTAGCAATGGACCGCTTCAAAGCCGATATAGTTGCAATCAACGAGACCTGGCTTCGTGAGGGGCAGACGGCGTGTGCGCCTGCGCCTCCCGGCTATCGCCTGCGCTGCACTCCACGCCCGCTGCATATGCGATCCGGGCGAGGTGGTGGGGTGGGGTTTTATATTCGAAGTGGTATGCGAGTACGTTATTTAAAAAATTCCGATAGTTCTATTGAACAAACGTGGCTCAGTACGCGAATTAATGGATTTAGTGTGGCAATCGGTACAGCTTACAGGCCGCAATGGATGCATGTTGATACTTTTATTGATGCACTTACTGATTCGGTAACCAGATATTCACATAACGATTACATTGTGTTAACTGGAGATTTTAATATTAATCTACTACAGACGTTGGATGATAAAGTAGTGAAGTTGAACCAGTTCTTGAGCTGCATGGATCTTAATCAAGTTGTAACCGATCCTACACACTTTACTTCTGATTCTGCAACTTTGATTGACATCGTGTGTACAAACTGTCACGTTCGTGAGGTGACCGTCTCAAGCGTCACGGGTTCAATAGGGCATTCAATGGTCAACGTTTCCCTGTCATTGAAAAAGTCTAAAACACCTCCTAGACTACTTACCTTCAGACCATTAAAAGATATCGATATGAGCGCGTTTAACGAGGACCTAAACTCGATTGACTGGGAAGCAGTTCTTAAACTGCCGAATGTTCACGATATGGTTAGTGAGTTGGAAGTATTGATCACCGGGCTTTTTGATAGGCATGCGCCCGTAAAGACGGTTCGAATAAAAAATCATGCTTCCCTTCCATGGATTACTGACACGCTCAAATTTATGGTCGACTTGCGTAATAAGGCCCATGCTAGATATAGAGACACTAAATCAGAAGCACACAGGCAATACTATAAAGATTGTAAGCATTTAGTTGAGACAAGTTTTCATAGTGAAAAACGAGCTTTTTTTAACCATATCGTAAACTCAAATATAAAGGATAGTAAACAATTTTGGAAAAATATGAAAAACAAAATTTTGATAGATGCAGGCAAAGCCGGCCATTTACCAGACTGTTTCAATAATCCTGGTTTGATTAATGACCACTTCTTAGATGTCCCAGGAGATGACGATGTGCCCACTGCAATGTATGATTCATCAAAAAAGTTTTGTTCATCTACTTTTACACTGAAACCTGTTGATGAGTCAAGTGTTTCAAAGTATATCACATCTATTAAGTCCAACGCTACTGGTATTGATAATATAAGCAGGGATATGATTATGCTTACACTACCCAGGACTTTGGCAGTAATCACTGGTATTGTGAATATGTCTTTGATCTCAGGAATTGTTCCTTATCAATGGAAGAAAGCAATTGTTACTCCATTACCGAAGATTAGTCAACCTAGAGAACTTAAGGATTTAAGACCGATCAGCATTTTGCCCTTCTTATCCAAACTGTTGGAGAAGGCTGTGTATTATCAGTTACTTAGTTATGTGGAGTCAAACCAAATCCTACCCCATCTGCAATCAGGTTTCCGCAAGGGTCGTGGTACAACTACTGCGTTGCTGGATGTGACTGATAATATACTAGCAGACATGGACATTGGACGAGGTACTATTCTAGTACTATTAGATTTCTCCAGAGCATTTGATAGTATCAATATATCTCTTATGCTCTCGAAGCTGTCCTATTACGGTTTAGATCAACATTCTCTGACTTGGTTTGACAGTTACCTCAGTGACAGATATCAGTCCGTAAAACTAATGCAACGTGATGGTAATTCATTGATATCCGTTCCTAAATTAGTTGCTCGTGGTGTTCCTCAAGGGTCGATACTGGGACCCCTACTGTTTATATTGTTCAGTGCAGATCTTACCAAAGTTGTAAAAAACTCCAGATATCACATGTACGCAGATGATGTGCAGTTGTATATATCTGAAGTGCCTGATAATATAAGCCAAGCAATACACCGAGTTAATGATGATTTGGATAGAATAACAGCTTGGTCAGACCACAATGGACTCGTACTAAATCCCAATAAATCCAAATACATGGTACTTGGCACGAAAGCGCAAATAAGGAAAATTATTGACAAGTCCCCAGTTCTCAAAATTCGTAGTCAAATCATTGATCGTGTCGATGAAGCTAAAAATCTTGGAGTTGTTATGGATAGTGAGCTACGCTTTGAAAGCCATATTGAGAACCTTGTGAGAAACTGTTTCTATAGGTTGAAAATTTTATACAAAATCCGTAATTTGCTAAGCGAGAAAGCAAGAATTACTGTATGCGAATCTTTGGTGCTATCTATATTAAACTATGCGGATCTGGTTTATGGACCGCGTCTTTTTTATAAAACACAGCGGCTGATACAGCGTGTACAAAATGCGTGCTGTCGATTTTGTTTTAATGTACCACCGCGTAGTCACATTACACCATTCTTAAATAATGCCTCTATATTAAATATGGATTCACGTAGACAGTTGCACTTAGCGTCTCTTATGTTTGACGTATATAATTTCAAGACTCCGGAATATCTTTTTTCTAAGTTAAAATTTCCGTCTTCCCAATATTATCGTGACTACGGTCAAAGAAAATGTCGTCCACCCCTTCAAGGTTATTCACACCGAACTGTGGCATTCACTGGCAGTTTCCGCTACCACGCAACAAAATGTTGGAACAACATTCCACCACCTATTAGAGAGCTTAAATCTAAACCAACATTTAAGAGGAAATTTAAAATATTCCTCCTTGACAAACAAAAGCTAGGAATTCCAAGGCATTTTGTTGCGTAGTTTATGGAAACTATGATATTTTATGTGTCTAGGTATATGTAAGTATATATATTTATATTGTCATCAATATTATTATATGTTTATTTTTTGTATATATTATACATTATATAGGCATTTACTCAGTTATTCAGTTTATTACAATTATATTTTACCAGTATGCTCACTTATATTATTCATTGTATTTCTAATTTATTATTTTACATTACACGGCTGTTATTGTTTTTGTGGTTACCGCTACCGCGTTTTTTCTCAAGGTGGTAGCTGAAAATCAGTGACTTGCTGCAAAGCAAGTAACGGCGCTGAGCTACGGCCTTTTTTGAACTGCTGCAGCACACATACATACCCCAAGCGGGTACTTACTTACATGTATTTTCTATTGCTCCAACTGTTGTTATTGTCCTTGTCGCATTAATTTCTGTTCTGTATTGTATTATGTATGTGTGTCTGTAGACAAAATAAACGAGTTATCTATCTATCTATCTAAGTGACTGATGAGGCCTAGTGGGTCGTATATGGACATGACCGCACTGAGGAACTCCCGTTTGGTGGGTGCGCGGTGGAGAAAGCGCACCTCCCGTGGCACGCGGTTCATTGCCGTGTTGAATGTCAGCAGGTCCGGTCCTGCCATCCAGACGAGGCCCAAAGTTCTCTCGTTGCTTGGAGTCGGCCCCAGGTTCGTGTCTTGAGTGGCTCGATCTTCGGCGGGAAAGGCAGCCAGCACTCGTGGATCGTTCGAGTTCCATGCACGGATGCGAAAGCCTGCCTTCGAGTGGATGAAGGCGACGTCTTTGGCGATCTTGATAGCTTCTTCTGCTGTTGCCATGCTATCCACGTAGTCGTCCATGTAGTGGTTGAGGGTGATCGCCTTGGCTGCTTGTGGGAAGTTGGCAGCAAACTCTTCAGCGTTCTTGTTTCTGACGCTGTGTGCCAAGAAAGGTGAGCTCTTGGCACCGAATATCATCGAAGTCATTTATTTATTTATTTATTTATTTATTTAATAGTCGGAAAACCAACAGCTTCAATACAAGATAGATAGCTTAAATATGTAAAAACAGAGCCAATTACAGGTCTTCACAGATAGAAATACAGTGGAAAAAAATACATTCTTTGCACACTAAGTACACAGTACGCACTTATTTGAAAACAGAAAAACTAAATAATAAATTAAAAAAAATGTAAGGAATAATAAGAAAAGAAATCCGCTTAAGAGTCAAAAAACAAATTAATTAGAATACATCTCGCCGACTCACAACCAGTGTTATATAGGTCTAAATCTACATCTTTACATAGCTTGTTGAAAGAGTTACTTGCTCGCCAAATAAAAGAGTTCTGCCGATACCTAGTAGAAGCCTTGGGAAGATATAAGAGCGTGTTGTAACGGAGTTTCACATTAGGAGGTTTGAGAACTATTTTCGCAAGCAGTTCCGGACAGTCCACGGCAGCATTAGCAATCTTAAATAAAAGAACCAAATCAGACATTTCGCGCCTTTTGTACAATGGAAGAAGGTGATGCTTCTTACATAACTCGACGTAGTTATCAGATGAGTAAACATCTTTAGATCGGTAGCACAAGCGTCTTATAAATTTTTTCTGAATTTGTTCTAACCGATTAATATATGTGCCATATCTAGGATTCCATACCTGAGATGCGTACTCCAAGATACTACGTACAAAAGTACAATACAAGATTTTTAAAGTTTTGATTTGTTTAAAGTCTCTTGAAATACGCATCAGAAATCCCAGGGCTTTGTATGCCTTCGCGACAATATTATTAATGTGGGTGTCGAACAACAGCTTGTAATCGTGAGTGACTCCAAGATCCCGTACAGAGATATCCCTTTTAAGATTAATACCCTTCAAGATGTAGTTAAATAAAATAGTGGAGCGCTGACGACTAAAGGAGACAACGCTACATTTGCTGGGATTAAGATCAAGAAGATTATCTGCACAATATTTCTCCAACCGCGAAAGGTCACGTTGTAAAGCAGCAGCGTCATCAGGGGACCGAATATTAGCAACAATTTTCATGTCGTCTGCGAAGCACAGGACGCGGGATGTTTGGAAGCAATGGGCGATGTCGTTCACAAAGACTACGAAAAGCAAGGGACCGAGCAGGGAACCCTGCGGCACACCACTAGGTATATTAACCCATCCCGAGATATAGTTATTGACTACTACTGCTTGCGACCGGTTGTCAATGTAAGAGGAAAACCATCTGAGAAGGTTACCTCTAATACCTGTTTTGTAAAGCTTAAGCAGTAGTAGGTTATGCTGAATCCTATCGAATGCTTTGCTGTAGTCAAAAGTCAAGTCATCTTGTATATCTTCGGTGGATTTTCGCGATCTTCTCCTCGCCACAAGAACAGTTGTGCGGACTGGTCTTCAGGTCTAATTTTAACCCGCAGGAACATTTCTTCAATGTCGGCTGTGACAGCGACTGCTTCCTCTCTGAATCGGAAGAGGATCCCAATTAGAGGTCGTAGTAGATCAGGTCCCTCTAAGAGATGGTCGTTCAGACTTACACCGTTGGATGTGGCGGCAGCGTCGAAAACCAGGCGAATTTTCTTTGGCTTGTTGGGGTTTCTCACCGCGAAGTGGGGTAGGTACCAGCTCTTCGGGTCTGCTGGTTCTTCTCCTGTCACTTCTTCCGCGTAGCCTTTGTCGAGCAGGTTCTGGATCTGTCGTCCATACTCGATGCGAAGCTCAGGATCTTTGTCAAGCTTCTTCTCAATGCCTCGGAGTCTGTTTAGGGCCGATGAGTAGCTCGGAGGTAACTTCGGTTCGTTCGTTGTAAATGGAAGTCCCACTTCGAAGTGCCCGTTGGTTCTGTGCGCCGTCTTCTCAAATATCTCGACGGCACGACGCTCTTTCGGATTCGGTCGTTGCGTTGACGTGATGCCAAGGGAATCCAGGGAGAACTGCTTCTTCACTGCGTCGTCTAGGTTCGGGGACGTGCAGATGTGCAGGACTTCTTCGCAGGCTGGGAACTTGTTGCGTGGTAGGACCCCGTGAGTACCCATCCGAGTGAAGTGCGTGAGGCTGCGGGTTGATCTCGGCGGCCTGCGCGTAGCTCAAGGGTGACGATTAGGTCCCAGTTATCGGCACCGATCAGGAGCCGGGGTCTTGTTGCTTTGCGGCACTCCTCGATCTGGAGTCCGAGTAGATGGTCGAGCTTCATGTCTTCAGGGCTGATGCTTTGGCCCTGGATCGTTAGCTCTTGTACTGTGCGAGCGATGATCTTGTGCGTCTTCATGTTGCGCCCTCGCACCCATAGGCTGACGCGTCGACTGGTAGGCTCGGCGCTGACCGACGACACGCTCCTTAAGTTCAGTGGCGCTGGTTTGCCTTCAGCGCCGATACAGCGTGCGAGTTCCTCGTCGATCAGTGTGACTGTTGAACCTTCATCCAATAGAGCGTAGGTTTCGACTGCCCCGTTCGGTCCCTGGATGGAGACTGGGCAGATCTTGAGCAGCACCTTTCTGCTACTCGTCCCGTCGTGAGAAGGTGTGGCGACGGTCTCGTGCGTCTCCTCTTCGGCGGGCCTTGGTTGCTCTGGTGGCGGCAGAGCTCGTGTAGCGTCGTGTAGTAGGACGTGATGCGTGTGTTGACATCCTTCAATGCTGCACTTCTTGCTTTTGCAGCGGCTCCGTTGGTGCTTGTTTGATAGACATCGGAAGCACACACCTTCTGATTTTGCCCACTCCCATCGGCCGGAGACGGTCATCTGTTTGAGCTTCTTACACTGCTCCGGTGGGTGTTCGCCTCCGCAACACAAGCAGGTTCGTTTCTTGAGTTCGGGTTCAGCGGAGGTGGCGAAGACTTGGGCAGGCTGCCGTGTGGACGTCATCCGACTTGTTCTTGCGTTCCGAGTGGTGGGGCGTTCGCGGTTGGCTGCCGGCTTCGTAGGTGCAGTGCAGAATGCGAACTGCATCTGGTTCTCGGCTTCATCTAGTAGGTAGCGAGCCAGGGCGAAGATTTCTGGTTCGTTCGGATCTTTATATCTTCTGGCGTAGTCGCACCATGCCTTGCGGTAGGTTGGAGTTAGCTTGCTGACGACCTCTTGCGCTAAATCCGGGTTCATGAGGAAGGTGATGTTGGATACGGCTTCCAAAACGCACACGATGTTCTGCACCTTGATTGCGAAGCGATGCATTCCTTGCGCTGTCTCGTCCATAGGTGGCAGCTTGTGGAGATCGGCCATGATGCGTGCGGTGACCATTCTTGGTTGCCAGAAGGCTCGTTCGAGCGACCTCATGATGATGTCTGGGCTTCTTGCGGTGTACAGCAGGGATGATACTGCTTCTCTTGCCTCCCCCCGTAAGGCGATCCGGAGGC
The DNA here is from genome assembly GCA_947532105.1 of Athrips mouffetella. NCBI lineage: Eukaryota > Metazoa > Arthropoda > Insecta > Lepidoptera > Gelechiidae > Athrips > Athrips mouffetella. The sequence continues at coordinate 14,555,077 of OX383978.1, forward strand.
GTCCCAGATTCTCGATCGGCGACAACTTGTACAGGGCCGTTGAGTCGCGGAACGCTGCCTTGAAGGGTAGCCACTCCGTAGGGGCACCGCTGAACGTTGGTAGCTCCAATGCTTGGTGAGACTTCGGGCGAAGATCCATCATTCGCTCCATGGTGTCTGTTAAGCGCTCTGCGCTCTTGTGGCGTGAGCTTGAAGTTGGTCGTCGGTCGTCATAATAACAAGACGGCGACGGAGATCGGTCGCGTCGCGATGTCCTCGTTCGGTATGGTGACGGTGATCGCTCTCGACGTGGTTCGGAGTAATCGTGTTGCCATGTGACCGTAGCTCGACGAGGTGAAGGCTGGTGGTGCCGCGGTGGTGATCGCTCGCGGTGTGTTGCAGGCCTTGATGCACGCGGCGACGGTGATCGGTCGTGATGTGGCGCAGTCCATGAGGCACGCGGCGGCGGTGATCGGTCGCGATGTGTCGCGGCCCTCGGTGCATCTGGCGAAGGAGTTCGCACAGATGTTGCTGCGATGACGGCAGATGTTCGCGCCTTGTTGATGTCGGTAGCGGTGGCGCCGGTTGCTGCGGCGTCGGTGGGTCGCGTTGCGGCATCGGCTGTGACAGCGGCGGGTTGCGCTGCGGCCTCGGTTCGATCTGTTCTGGCTCCCCCTGTCGATCGATCGGAGTGTGAAGCAACGACGAGGTAGGGATCTTACTCGTTAGTTCTTGCTGCTGATCTTTATCCAGCCATTCTACTACATGGCTTAGTGACGGCCCGACGGGTTCGTTGCGGCGTTCTTGCTCCTCGTCTGCGAGTTCCGCGAGGTCAGCACGTAGTTTCTTCCGGGAGACAGAGTTTTCTATCTCGAACAGCTTCTGAGCGACAGCGGCGTTCATCTGTCGCGTAAAGGCTTCGGCTTCCATCTGCTTCCTGTAGGCATCAGCTTCCATGCGTTGCTTGAAGGCTTCCGCTTCGAGACGGGCTAGTCTCGCGGCGTCCTCTGCCTGTGCTCGCAGGATGCGGGTTCGAGCGCTTGTCGATGCTGCTGAGCCGGCGACACTGGCAGCACGGGAAGTTCTGCCTTGCTCCACGACGACTCGATCGGTTCCACCCTGTTCTAGGGTTGAGACGTCTTGGCCTGGGGCTGTACTGCGGGTAGTGTCGACGTTAGCGGCGGCGGCATCTTCGGGACGAGGGGCGGGGTCGGTTCGGTCGCCCTCGGTCGCGACGCTCGGCGATGCAGGTGGCTTGTCGAAGGTGACGAGGATCTGAGGCGGGACTGACGAGCCGACAGGAAGCTCGTCCCTCTGGGCCTGCGTCAGTCTCGGGCGTCCAGCGGGTTCTTCCATCGTTGACTTGTTCTGCGACGATTTGCTGCGCGTTGTAGCCATAACACTGCACAAAGTCACAAAAGCAATATCCGGCTCGAAGGACCAAGAACTGTTGGCTACACCAACACGAGTTCGGGGTTCACCGGGTGCTTTGTGACTTAAACACGAGATCAAGTTTACAAATCGCCTTTATTAAACACACTAGTTCAAACAACGATAACAATAGGTAATAACAAGAGTCAAACAGAAAACTTAACAAGTGACGAGCACGCAGGCTCAGACGAGTTCGCGGGCACTGGCACTGACACTGACTAGTCACTAACTAGTTTTCACTGTCTTGTCAACTCCTTGAGTGGACTGTATAACGTTCACTTGTTCACTGCACTGTACAACTGACTGTTTCCAACTGTGTTCGGATCGTAGACAGAACTGGAACTGTATCTTCGACTGTACTGTGCACTTGTATTCTTGAGCTGTAGACTGTAACTCTTCAAGTGGACTGTATAGGGTTCGTTCACTACAGGAGAGTTCTCGACTGTAGACTGGAAGTTCACAGTAGACTGGACGATTCACTCAGTTGACTGGAACGGTTGACAGTTGATTACTGGACGATCACTCAGCTTCGAACTGTGTCGAATGGTGGATTTGGCCGCGCTTATATCCTGCTAGCGCCGGCCGTAACTAGCGTGCGTCACGCCGAGCGCACGCTGTCTATCTCGCTCGCACGCGCTGGCCGTCTCGCTCGCTTTGTGCTCTCGCGGCGTCGGTGCGGGACGCGGGGGCGGGTGATGTTCGTGCGTAGCTTGCTCTGGTACTTGAGAGTTGCGTTCCGTGTCGCCGTCCGCAACAATCATTGTAAATATATCTCTTAAGCATTCATCATTTTATTTATGTAGTATATAGTGTGTTATGTATTTATTTATCATTTATATTTATTACCTATATATTTGTATTTATTATATATTTATGTGAATTATATATTTGTATTATTTATTAGTCTATTTTCTTTATTTATTTTTTATGATACATCATTTTTTTCTCACTTTTTTTGCACTATTTTGTTCCCGTTAATACAACTTTTTCACTGCGTTCGGTTGGCTGGAAGAAATCTCTTTTAGAGATAAGCCCGCCTTTGTGTATGTCCTTTAGTTATAGTCTTTTCTGTCATGTTTTGTGCAATAAAGAATATATATATAATCCGTTTCACGAGTCAATCAATGCCAATGTCGCTGTCAGAAAAAACAAGTTTGTAAAACAATGTTATTATTTCATCAAACATACTCTAGTTTTGAAGTCTAGGCTGGAAAATCTGTTGAAATGATGAAACGGATTATAGAAAGTGCACGCAAGATAAGCTTCGTTGTTGCTATACGGGCTTTTGTAATCCTGCATCGTATACACGGCCACACATCAGTTGAAACACTTTTGGACCTTATGGCGTGGTAATAGAGTTGAAAAAGTTTCTACCGACAAGCGGTTGACTGTACGTGACCTTGTGTGGCACGCGACTTACATACTCGTAACAGAATACAAGCCTTCATAACATGACAAGTAGTTTATTATTTATTGTCTTATCGATCATTTTGTATTAACAAATTATTGATTAGTCAAATAAATACTTATTTAATTTTCATTTTCATATCGTACCGCTTCTGAAACTCAGTATTTCTAGTCATGAAAACAATTTCGCGAAGAAAAAAAATTACCTACTTACTGGAAAAAATTTCAAGTCGGAAAATTCATTTTTAGGTCCAGCTCCCACAAAGTTTTGATCGTCTACGATCTTTTCCCACCTGAAATATACCAAAACTTTAGGCTAGTTATTAGCAGAGGGGAGGGTGGTAAGGTTAGGGTAGCTTTATGCTTAGTTAGTGTAGATGGACTCTAGGTCAAAAAATTTACTTGTTAGTAAATTTACTTCTGTAAGTTGATAGGATATGAATTTAATTTTTTCATATTACAATCTGTTTTATGGGAAAAGTTGTTCAGCAGTCGTACTCCGAAGTTTTATCGGAACTCCGATATTATCTGATTGACAACAACAATTACGTTCGGAAATTTACTTTGTATGGGAATTTCCTTGTCAAAGGCCGAACCATAGACTAATTACCGGCGCGATATTATCGTAGTTTCACTTCGGAATACGGCAGCTGTTTTACGGGCAGATTCACTTCGTTCAAGTTTGCTATTGCTCTTTCTATTACGCATTGTTTATCCTTAGGATGGCCATTGACCTTTTAAACCACTAGATATGTACTAAGCGAAGAACTCACACGAATGGTCAACATTATCGAAACCACAGGTGATTCGATCGTCTCCGTGTTGAATGATTCACTATCTCGACATTTTTAACCAAACATGTCACTAACTTGTGTTGGCGCTGGAGCAACCTTGCGAAGAATCAAGTCAAAGTCCCTTCCATTGACGTCGTTGGATGACTGTTTGGTAGAACATCCTTATTTGATTCATCGATGTACTTGAAACATTCACTTGGCGTGTGCTATTACTATTACGTTTATAATGAACTAGCGGCCCGCCCCGGCTTCGCACGGGTACAAAAAAACGTTCAAAAATACCTTATTTTGAAAATCTACCTTTTTGTTATAAATAGTTATTTACTGCGGGTTATCCTTAAAAGATAGACAAATACTATCGCGGACTTTTCTTTAGAACTCTTAGAGAGCAACAATTATTTCATACATAACTTTCATATAAATGAAACCATTTACGCAGCGCACGCCCAGAAAGCTCTCAAGAGGCACGTTTTTTTCCAACTCGATCGACAAACATCATCACAGTTCAGTTAATTTGCACTCAATATTTATGAATTATAAGCTTAAACCTTCCTATTGAATTAATCTATCTATTAGTGAAAACCGGATCGAAATCAATATAGTAGTCGATCACAGACAGACATGATGGATGGATGACGACAGAAAAACATTTCGGGGGACTTTCTTTTATAATATGTAGTGATAGTGATGATGATGAAGTGATGTCGATTATACCATGTTTCCTATACCCGGCATCAACTTAAGCCGTAGTCCAAGCCTTAAAGGTAGGTATATTAACCCGTCCAGAGCCACTCTTCTGACTGGAGCTTCCGTACCACACCCGCCCAGAGAAGCTATGACATTATTAACAGGGCTTATAGGCAGCAAAGTTTATACAACGTGTTAACGGAATAAGCGAAACTGAGAAAATAGTATGTTCAGAATCGAGAGTAGAATCAATTTCACGGGTTTTTGATTGAGGTAATTTTTTTTCTGTATTTATTATTTAATTTTTTACCGGTCCCAAATATTTTTGTGGCTACGCGTGCGGGCGGCGCGCGATGCATGATCGGTGAGGAGGGGAGGGAAGTGGGCGTGGCGTGCGCTGGCGCGAGGTGGTCGCGCCATGATAGCCTTTAAAATCTACTAGAACAACGTTGAAACTTTTAAATAACAATATCTATAAAAACAATAATATTAATGATTTTTATTACGGAAATGGATTTCATTTAATTAAAATCATTTGGGGTGTATGAGGGTTTCGCTTATTCCATTAGCACGTTGTATAGAAAAATATAAAAAATATAAAAAAAAAAGGTTTAAAAAAAATTATATTATATTAAAAATTGTGTCCTGTTATGGCAGTCATTGACTCAAATCTCAAACACTTTAACAGCAGAGTTTTTGAATTTGGTCATCGATAATACAACCTGCACAATGATGATGACCCAGCAATAATTACCAAAACCTACAATAAAATAGGTAAGTCGGATGACGTTACCTACCCACAGAAGCACCGAACGAAAGCATACTTTTATTGTCACCTGCGGTCATGACCTGATCCTGTTCTAGGGCAAATGTGAATCATACAAAAAATCACGCGCAAATCAGCTTAACAAAAGTTATCTAAAAAGAATGTAGCACATCCTTTTTATGTAACTTTTGTTACGGCGCTCCGATTGTGCAATCATAAAATAAGGCTTTGTAACGGTATCAAAAGCTTCTGTGTAATCTATGAAATGCAATGTTGGGAAAAATTTATTTAGGTAAAGTTACAGTTCTGGACTGTCCCGTGTGGTGCCGGCAAAGAATAGTACCAACCCTTACATACCCGTGGGTGTCGTAAGAGGCGACTAAGGGTTATAAACTGGAGGATGGGCAGCAGCATCCTCCTTTGTATCTAACATCTTACTTACTGCGGTCACCTACAATCGCGGTCCATGGTGCCAGCCGTAACGCTAACAAGCGAGGTAACTATGGTACTTCCCCTCTACATTTTTTCAGCAAAAGCTAGAATTCTAGCGGGAGCTCCCTGTCCTGTAGTGGACGTTTCATGGGATGTTATGATGACAGTTCTGGAAGAAATCCTATAATTTTTGTCCAAGCTTAAAGTGCATTAACAATATTTTAGACTCATCCGAGATTCCCAACATATTATTCGGTTTCGCAATATTATTTAATGCATTCAGAATACGTGGGTTTTTCAAATGTTTGTGTTAAAACCGTCTCAGACTTAGAACTGGTTTTCTTTACATATAGACATATTATTAGTAAGTGAGCAGGAAAAGGCGATGTAAATATGTTGACATGTGCCGATCGCGTGCCACGGCCATCGGCCAGTCTGGCCTTGCATCGTGGTATCATCGTGGGAAACAGTGGGATTTCACAGATTCGTAACACATGAGGCTTCGACTCTAAGCTTCGACTCGAGTTTTTTGAACTAGGTTTTTTTTTAATTGTCAATGGGCTTACTCTTGACCTCGATGATGATTGATTGATTAACGGTAGGCATGTAATTTACTACGTCCCGTGTGGTGCCGGCAAAGAATAGTACCAACCCATACATACCCGTGGGTGTCGTAAGAGGCGACTTAAGGGTTAACTGGAGGATGGGCAGCAGCATCCTCCTTTATATCTTACTTACTGCGGTCACCTACAACCGCGGTCCATGGTGCCAGCCGTAACACTAACAAACGAGGTGACTATGGTACTTCCCCTCCACATTTATCCAGCAAAAGCTAGAATTCTGGAGGGAGTTCCCTGTCCTGTAGTGGACGTTTCATGGGATGTTATGATGATGATGATGAATTTACTACTGTAGTTTGTAAAGCTATCGACCAACCCTGCAATTTTGTGCTCGTATCATTAATTCATAAAATGTTTGTGTTTATTTTCATCCAGACGACACTGATTCTGCTCGTTTTCCAGCTTAGGGTTAGCAAGCGATATTTAAGATTCAATATTTTGATCACAAAGGAAAATATATATTATATAAATTAATAACACAGTGTTAAATCTAAACTTTTTTTACAGAAATTTGGGGCTTAAGGGTCAACTGACCCCACAGTCCACTCAGACCGCGGGTTCAGTTGACCTGAAGCCGTCACTGGCTACTCCAATTCGAATAGTGTCCTCTTAAGACACAACCCCCCCTCCCCTCCAGCCCTCTGCCCTCTGCAGAGACCACAGCAGGCCTGAGCCCTCTATTTGAGGCTGTGTTTCGGTTTAGTGGATCTTAGAGTATGTTAACTTGCTCTTTGTAAACTGTAGCAGAAGGAGCCTGTAGTCGTCTGATTTCGGTTAAGTCCGACCCATACTCTTCCCTCAGACGCTTTTTAGCTGTAGCTTTGCAGGTACCTACACAATAGGAGTTCCGTGTGTTCGCTAATCGCTATCGTCACTTATCTATACAGGTTGCGTTGTGTCTTACAAACCCCTTTTAACTTTGCACCTATTTTGTCGTTTATTGTCACGAAGATTTTTAAGAAAGCTTTCTGGATATAAGTGCGATGTACTTTTTGTTCGTCTATTATTAGAATTAGTTATTTTTCATTATCATATTCGTTCGTAGGTACCCGTAAAGAAAAAAACCCTAAAAATTACAAAGTTTAATGGCACCGTAAAATTTACATAGGTACTTAATAATCATTGTATCAAAGCTTGGGAAATGGAATATAGTATTAAATGGACTAGGTAGATAGAAATCCCCGACCTACAAACCGAACTAAGTCATAATGGTAACGTCATGATCTTTTTGCATAATTTTAAATGTTTTAGAATATAAACCTGTTTGATTTTCCCCATTTATGGGTTACACAGACTCGTTTTATGTAGGTGTGTATCTATCTCATGAATGAATAAGTACTGTAGTGTCACTGGCGCACGGGTGTGACGTTGGGGATACGTTACACTTGCGTAATATATGCAACAGGTGCGTAAAAGGCGTTTAATCTTGTGAATAATTAATGCAGGAAATTGAAACAAATTAAAAATGACTGACAAAACTGAGTACATAATATTTGTATTTGTAAATTCTTCAATCAGTTTAAGGTTTTTAATCTCTGTATGGGGCCGTAGACAAGTGGCTTTCTACTGTCGTAAACGCTAGTGAGAATATAATAAAAATGTATGGGATTGACAGAAATGTTGCGTGAATGTCAATCTATCTATTCTACTTATTAGCGTTTTTGATATGAAATTGAGTACCAGGATTTGTGTGATAAGAGAACGTTCTGGCGTAAAAGAAGACGTAATTACTTTGGTGAACGTACCAGGGCGTTATAAATAAAAGCCAGGTCGAAAGTCCTAGCCTAAGAATCAAGTGTGAACTTGCTGCTTATGTTAGCCGTGTTCACAAGATTAGTAACATAAAGGTCAGTGTATACGCTTCAATAATCAAATACTGATACTGAAAGTCTACCGCTACAAAAATTTAAAGCTGTTATCAAAAAAGGTTTAATTACTTACAATAGAGGATAAAAATCCAAGGGAATAAACTGCGGTTCTAGCAGGCTAATTCAAATTGACTTATATTTATTGTATCAACCGTTTACATTGTACGTGGGTTTTTCTCGTCACTTCTTTTTTTCCCACATGGCGCTACTTTGTTTGTGAAGTGACGTAGCTTTTACTTCAATTAACTTCATAAAATGATCGAAGAATCCTAATATGAATAAAGCACACTTTGAGTTTGACTCAAACCGAGGAGCATGGATGAAAGGATTGATAAAAATACAGGAAGCGAGGGAAGTATGTCAAGATCGTGGAAGGTGGAGGACAGTGGTCTCTGCCTACCCCTAAGGCAAAAAGGAGTGTTGTTATGTACGCATAAAAAAGTACGATGATCCTGCTAAAGGGTGATTCTACATCACCAATAATTAAAAAAAAAAAAACGACTATTTTTTTCAATTTATTTTTTAAATATTTTTTTTTATTTTTGGTGATCATGAAATTAGATTTTCCTTCGGATAACATTACAGTAATTTATTGAAATGAATAGGTTGGTACTTGTTAGTGACTGGATATTGTAACAAAAAACATCTTTATCTGCATCACCAGGGTGCGTATTCCGAAGTTTTATCGGAGCTCCGATATTATCAGATTGACAACAACAATTACGTTCGGAAATTTAATTTGTATGGGAATTTCTTTGTCAAAGGCCGAACCATAGACTAATTATCGGCGCGATATTATCATTATTATTATTAGTTTCACTTCAGAATACGGCCGCAGCTGATCATAGAGGTCAACCCTCCAAGCGCTTCACTTCTACTTGAGCTGTATAATATTTTTATACAAGCTATTAGTGATGTTGAATCGTTTCTTAGATGGGATCATCATACTTTTATTACACCCTGTATATTCTACTATTTTTACCATTATGACATGCCTGTTTGCCCGTGTGGCGCCGACAAAGAACAGTACCCATCTCTACCCATGGGTGTCGTAAGAAATAGTAACTTCTTTAAGTACCAAGTTTCTCGAGTTCTGGAGGGAACTCCCTTTCTTGCAGTGGACGTTTATTTTGGGATGTTATTAATTAACCAGTATGATGTCAGTTCGGCACGCATTCACACGCAACGACTGATTTCTTAGTAATTTACCTAATGATGTCTTCATGAATGAAATGACTCAGTGTAGTCTCAGCCCGTTTCATGTATTCTATGGTCTCAGCAAATCGAAATGGCAACAAATTGAATGATTTCCAAAATAATTTTTTATACCCCAATACACTTCAGACAAAATGGCTAAATGTACACCAAATTTGGCTAAATGTACACCAAATTTGGGTAATTGGTTACCAAATTTATGCTGGTCAAAATTAGCGGGTTCGGTTAAATGGGATCGGTTAGGTTGTGTTAGGTTATCCTGCGACCACAACGCACGAGCCGAGCGAGCGGAGCAAGCGTGCCGCGGCAGCGGCCGGCGAAGTGCCAGAAGCAAATTTGGTGTTCATTTAATCATTTTGGTAAACAAAATTTGGTGAACATTTATTTGGTAAAAAATTACCTACTCAAATTTGGTGGCACTTTAATACACAGCCAATCGAAATGTGTTAACCATCTAAAGGAATTCATATCAGCGGCTGAACTGTTAAGTGTATGACCCTATTCGTCACCCATTTAGAACTTGTCATGACAAAATATTTTCAGCTTCCTCGTTGTCAACTGAGTTTTTTGAGTCGTACATAATAAAAAAAAACTGGCCTAGTGCGTATTGGACTCGAGCAAAGAGTATTAAGTACCTACCACTAAAGTAACAATACCGTTTTAGGATGCGCAATCACGCAGAAGTGTATTAAGCGCGCGAGTCCGACACGCACTTGAACAATTTCACTTTTAAGTGTTAGTTTAGTCTTGTAAGTGTTCCCGTTTCTACGATAGAGCTAAAACTCTAGCCAAAATCGCCTAAAAACACGTTTTTAGTAGGGAAGTTCCCCTTAATTTAGGTATATATTTTTTATATTAATTATTTGTTGTTATAGCGGCTACAGAAATACACAATCTACGGTTCATAAATATTACGATTCGTGAGATACAGTCGCTGACAAACCGACAGACATCGGTCAGAGGCAATAGGGTCCCGTTTTTCATCCTTCGGGTACGGAACCCTAAAAAGGAATGTGCCGGTCCTATTTTTCTTTATAGTTTAGGAGGTGATTTGCATCATTTACCTAACGTTAGAAAAACAATAAGATATCTTTTTTCTTTCTTACAATGACTTTACTTCACAAGCTGACTAACTAACTACCTTAGGTACTAACTATTCTAAAGGTAAATGAACTCTCCACACAAGTAAATTTCAAGATCAACAATGCAAGTTTTTTATGCAATCTATTGGAGAGAGGCCTTTGCCCTGCAGTGGGACACAACAGGCTCCTTAAATAATAATTAATGATGCAAAATCCTTTCTTCCTTGAAAGGAAACACACTTTGACCTTGAGTGGGACTCTGGTTTCGGGCGTTTATTTGCTCTAGATAAGTAATGGGCGTTCCTTATTACAAATGTAATCAAGACTTAATTACTTACGTCGATTTATAAGTGGACTGTGGAATTGTGAAGATAATACACTTGATTCCTATTGGTTAACCGCTTCAAGGCGGAAAAGCAGCTTTTGATTGGTTAGGAGAAATAGTAGAATACAAGTTCCGTTACGTAGGTAGGGTAGGGTTATATATTACAAACGAGTTGACGTTTTGTAAAACCGAGACGCAGTCGAGGACTTACCATTGTCAAGAGTTTGTATTAACCCCTACGGACGTGTATATTACGATATTTTTCAATACATTTATGAGATTGTGTTTTTGCTTCGGGGCTTCCAAATTGCAAAATTTTACCAAATAAGTAGTTGCGTATTTGACACTACATAATATTGTTGGGTGTTAGGGTATTCGGTGGGCAGGCGATTGGCGAACCACCGCACAAGACCGGGACCAGTGGCGTAGTCTCGTTTCAGAGGCCAAGACTCACTCTGGGTCGTTGCGCCAAGAGTAAGTTAGGGTAAACACTGTCCCCTGTGGTGCCGGCAAAGAATAGTAGGTACCAGCCCATCTCTACCCGTGGTTGTCGTAAGAGGCGACTAAGGGCTCATGAACCGGAGGATGGGCAGCATCTTTCCGAGTATCGTATCATCTTACATACTGCAGTCACCAACAACAGCGGTCGCCAGACGCAACGCTTACAAGCGTGGTGACTATGGTGATTGATTCCCCTCCAAAGTACCACACGTTTTAGCTGGAGTTCTGGAGGGAGCTCCCTGTCCTGTGGTGGCCGTTTTCATGGGATGCTATGATGAGGGTAAACACTGTGATCCTTGAAACTGTGCATTCAGATCATAAAAGTGAACAACTTTTCAATACAATACAATAATATATTCTCAGGTAATATTAATTGTAAATCAAAGTCAGATACATTAAATTAAATTATAAATGTTAGTTTTTCTTAGTTTTAATTATTATTAAAGAAACATTAATTTAAAAAAAAACCGGCCAAGTGCGAGTCGGACTCGCGCACTGAGGGTTCCGTACCACCACATAAACATAATTGTATTAGTTGAAATTTCAGTAAGTTAATGTGCTAGATTTTTTGAGTCCGACACGCGCTTGACCAATTTTTATTATTTGTTATTATTTTATAGCCTATGCCCTATAAACATACCAATTTTCAAGTTTGTAAGTGTTCCCGTTTTTAAATAGAACTAAAACAAAAATCGCCTCAGCAACCATCCAACTTGACCCCTCTCTTATATGAATGTTCTTGAAACGGGAGCTCACCACAATTGGTTACCATTAGTTGTGAGAAAAGTTGTAATATTTAATGATTTCAGACTTTTCCCATTATTTGTACCGTGAGACCTAGCTTCTTGCCAAATTTCATATTTTTAGGTCACCGGGAAGTACCCTGTAGGTTTTTCATTGATAAAACCATAGAATACATGAAACAGAAAACCTATACCTATAATTGAAGATAACATGTTCATCTTACGTTTTGTTACAGTTGATTGCTGACGTAGGTACATCTCAAAAGGTGTACAATAAAACCATAGTATAAAACTAAATTACCTGCTTAGCACATCAAGCTTGACAGTTTAAGCCACGATCACACCTACCTAAATTCCAAGACTTAATTCGGCATACATTGCTGGGAGGCTTGGTTATGTTAATTGCAATATCCTTACTTCAACGAGCAATGTACGCTGAATTAGTCTTTGAATACAGCTAGGTGTGATCATGGCTAGAATACAGCTAGGTGTGATCATGGCTACGTACGGTCGGTCAACGTACGGTCAACCGCTTGTCGGTAGAAACTTTTTCAACTCTATTACCACGCCATAAGGTCCAAAAGTGTTTCTACCGATGTGCGGCCGTGTGTACGTACGGTCAACCGCACGTCGGTAGAAACTTTTTCAACTCTATTACCATGCCATAAGGTGCAAAAGTGTTTCTCCTGATGTGCTGTTAAGTGTACCTAAGACCAACCTCAGCTCACGCTATAGGTTGGAATAGGTACAGCGCGTTCAGAACAAGTCTTTATTTTCCGCGCATGGGTGACAGGCGGAGAGCCAATGAGCGATTCGCTCGCCCCCTGGGGGGAGCCGTGCTCACCCCCGCGACTAATTTTTTGACTTCTGCGCATTAACGGTCACAGACAAAGTTATTTTGCACGCAGTATACCTACCTACCAGCTATATTTAACGGTATAGATGGCGTATCCTACCTCCATCCTAACCCAATTTACGCTTATGTTGCATATTTCTAATTTTCAAAGCAATCCGTGATATAATTTATTTATTATAAGCAGGAAAATTTTTTTGAGTACCTATAGCATACAATCAAACGGTTCTAATTATTTTTTACCTGTGTCGTCCTAGTGGCAATCCTAGCGGCCATAATTGTTATTATCTTGAGCTTTGGATGTCTCAGAGGAAGTTAGGTTAAAAAGTCTGTACCGTGTACCTAAAGATGGCGCTGATATCAGATTATGGTTCCACACTTTGTCACGTATTAAATAAACTTTGTTTAGTAAGTATAATTATATTATAAAAGTAAAAAAAACATTAACTATTTTCTTATCTTTATTTTATTTAAATATTGACGGCGAAACCTGTAAGGTAAGCGTCTAAAAATATCAAAAACATTTCAAAAGTAAAAAAGCAAACATTTTTAAAAATTTAATAAGCAATACCACCACCGTCCAGGCACAGTATGACCCATACTACCCAGTACTACCTACCATAATTATTATATACTAAAAGCTTTTGCTCTTTGACTTTAAAAACTCAGTGACCATCCAACTTGACCCCTCTCTTATATGAATGTTCTTGAAACGGGAGCTCACCACAATTGGTTACCATTAGTTGTGAGAAAAGTTGTAATATTTAATGATTTCAGACTTTTCCCATTATTTGTACTGTAAGACCTAGCTTCTTGCCAAATTTCATAATTTTAGGTCAACGGGAACTACCCTGTAGGTTTTGCATTTTTGAATAAATGTATGGAGATGAGAACATAAAATGCCATATCTTTTTATTGCGTCGTTGTAAAAAATTGAAATTTTCAGACCTTGTGTGGTCCATGGATCCTAATATATGGTATTAATTTCAACCTGATACCTTTACCCGTTCGTGAGATAAAGGGTCTTGACAGACAGACAGACAGACAGACAGACAGACAGACAGACAGACGGACAACAAGGTGATCCCATAAGGGTTCCGTTTTTTTCTTTTGAGGTACGGAACCCTAAAAATTGATTTAAGTTAATCTTAGTAATATAATAATGATAAAACGGCACATAGGTCGAAATACGACAAAAAAAATTAGACTACCCACAGAAACTGCACCAACTCATCATCATCATATCCTGTGGGTTGCAAGGTCGATAACGGACCTCACAAACCCTGGTGTCAGAGTTATTGAGCCGCCAAAGGCCTCTGACCTGGCTCATTAACGACTACATCCGTAGATGGTAGTCGGGACCAACGGCTTAACGTGCCCTCCGAAGCACGGAATCATCCAACTTTTCGGACAATCAGGTGATTCATCTCAATCCGTCTTAATTCTAAAAAAAAAATCCACTCCCGTAGAAACTGTGAATGTTGAAAAATTTCCAATTCTTGAATATGGTATATTCAAGAATTTCCGAAATTTAAAAAAATTCAAAATTCCCACAAAATGAATACCTATTATAATGTAGGTATGAAAATTAAGACGATATGTAATTTTTTTGGGTATTTTGAAGACAAAGAAATATCTTTTTATTTACACGATTAGTGAAAATCGGCTCGACAAAATAAAAATCCAAAGTTGCCTCTTCAATTTTCATTATTTCCTCTTTTTGTGGAATCTGAGGTGTTTTAAGTAGTGAAATTATGAATACAGAAATGTATTCGTAATTGCTATCATAAGCCTAACCTAAAGTTTTATTTTATTACTTCGTTTTTACAAAAAGTCGATATTTTTTACGCGCGCTTACGTCATTTAGTTGGTAACACGCACAGTATATCTGTCGCAATCTAATGCGTTACGGATTGCGCACTTTATCCCTTTCTTTCAAGCGAAAAGACTGCGCCCACTGTCAAATAACTATCTTTTCACATATATCCTCTTAAGAATTAAACATTCACTTTTGACAGAAAAACGTGGAAGTGTATTGAAAAATCTCTGGCCGCTAAGGTCGTGTTTCAAAGTTTAATTTCAAAGTCAAATGTATTTATTGCATTGATAGAGGTAAAAAGTAGAAGTTAAGATAGGTAAGTGAATTTTTCTACAAAAATTGCTTGCATTTACTATCAAAATAATTTCGTTTTATCGCATGCGGTTTGTTACATGGTTTAACCATAACCGTACAATTATTTAATTATTTATTTATTTTTTATCCCTTTAGAAATACATTGCGTAGAAATACATTATTTATTAGTAAATGTAATAAAATGTTATTTTATTTGTTACTTTGTTAGATACAAATTTCATGATGCTATCGTGCCGGCAAAGTAAAGTACCAACCCAACTCTAACCGTGGGTGTCGTGAGGGGCAACTTAGGGATTTTATTCTGGAGGATGGACACTATGGGGTAGCAGCGTCCTTCTGTGTATCGTACTATCTTACATACTGCGGTCAGAAACAACCGCGTTTTTATGGTGCCAGCCAACGCTAAGAAGCGTGATGACTGTGGTATTGCCCTCCACATCGTTCCAGAAAAAGTTTGAATTCTGGAGGGAGCACCCTATCCTGCAGTAGAGGTTTCATTAGGTATTATGATGATGATGATTATGAAATTTCATGAATGACTCAATATCCTACGTCGTAGGTACAGTCAAGAGCACATCAAGCTTGACACATTGGACTTAGTACCGTTCTTATTTCAATAGACGTACGGGCTAATCTTGACCTCGGATGTCCTTTACTATATTATTCTCCCATTGATATCAACAGGAAGAGTACAATTGAATTAATAAATCTGCCGTGAGAGAGCTGGTCATCCTTTACGTTTCAACTGTATACCTGCCTACGCAGGATGAGGTCATTTTGGAACCTACGTCAGGCTGTTATAAACCTATGGGGTACTTCCTGTTGACTGGAATCAAAAAATTTGTCAAGAAGCTCGGTCTTCTAAGTCAAACGATTGAAAAGTCTTCATCATCATAACATCCCATGAAACGTCCACTACAGGACAGGGAGCTCCCTCAAGAATTCTAGCTTTTGCTGGAAAAATGTAGAAGGGAAGTACCATAGTCACCTCGCTTGTTAGCGTTACGGTTGGCACCATGGACCGCGGTTGTAGGTGACCGCAGTAAGTAAGATGTAAGATACAAAGGGGGATGCTTTTACTCGAGAGGAGGAGGAGGAGGAGGCCCTTAAATAATTGAAAATTACAACTTTTCGTGTCAGGTTTGAGTGGACGCGGAGTTTCAAAGGGCAAAAGCTTGTAGTATACCATCATACGGAAGACAGATACGGGACCCTTAGTGCGCGAGTGCTACTCGCACTTGGTCGTTTTTTTTTCACAATACCTACTACTACGACTCTCGTTCTCCGCCGTACTTGAAGGAGTGCTTCAAATATCTGGGTTCCGACCGCGAGCTAGCTCTTCGATCAAAATCGGATAATATTTTAAAATTGCCTTTCACCCGATCTGGCTACTTCAGGGAATCCTTCACTGTGAAGGCTGCTTGTTTGTGGAATGATCTTCCTCGAGAGATTCGTCACTCAAAGTCTCTCGCCATCTTTAAATCTAAGTTGCGTGCACATCTCCTAAATAAAATAGTTTAGTTTTCCTATTATTAACACAAGATATTTATTTATTTCATGTAGTATATTTATTTTATATATTTATACCGTATTTATGTATATTTATATATTTGTCTTTTTGATGTATATATACATTTTTATTATAATTGAATATTATATGATTATATATTTTGTCTTTTTATTTTGTTTACTTTTAATGTATTTATCATTTGATTTAAATTAATTGCCGTTTTCTTTCTCCTTGGTTCCAATTGACGCAGTGCTTTTGTTTATATTTATCCAATTATTTAAGGTTGCCTTTAAAAGATCGCTTGTAGCGATAAGGCCGCCTTTGCTCACATTATGTTTAAGGTTTCCTGTAAAATTAGTTATATTTTTGTTATGTGCGCAATAAAGCATTTATCTATCTATCTACTAATGATATTTTCAATACATTTGCTCATAAAACAGCTCTATTTGCACTGTATTTAGGTCCTTAATCCAGCTTATTAAAAACGCGTGCTTTTCTCATTATATATTACAGCACTGTGTACTGTCTAAAATATTTATGACATGTTCGCAAATATATACCTAATGTTGATGAAAATATAATATATAAACAGTTTGTTGCATGAGATCAGTTAAATTTGACAACAAATTAACATTAATTGATTTTGTAAGAAATACATTTTAAGTTTTTGTACTTTTTCAATGACTACGCTGTTTGGGAGCATTGCCACTGCTTCGTTACAGCTCCTCATTTGAGAAAAGAAAATTCCGCGCGCCATTTTTCAGAAGTATTTTCATTTGCTTTGATTTTTGTGACTCGTTGATTTGTTTTGATTTTTGTGAATGTCGCCTTTGGTTTCAAGCAATGAAGAAGAACTTAATTTAACCCCACAGGAAATAATTACTGGGGCACAAAATGCAAGTGAGAGTCTCCTTCCAGCAAAAATAAATTCTTGCCTACGAAAAGTTCATTGAATGGAAGAACAGCAAAAATGCCAATTTGTTTTCAGAGAATGTCTTTTTGGCTTATTTCAATGAGCTGGCGAATAAGTATGAACCTAGCTCTTTGTGTTGTATTTATTCCATGTTGAAAAGTATTGTGAGAACGAAAAATTGAGGCTCAGGAATTGCAGCCCGAACCGCAAAAAGGTAAGCGAATTTGATTCGTTTTTATTCGCAAATGTGTTGAAAAACGTCGTAAGAAGCTTGTGCGCTTTGGTGATTACACCTTCGGCTCCATTACGCCCTCGCCTGCGGCTCGGGCTGCAATTTCTAAGCCTCGGCCGTAATATCCAAAATAGCGCACGTGCATCTTAATGTACTATTAACCTCTTAAGGCTGATAGCTGGTTCTATACTAAATATACGTAAAATAAAACTTATCATAAAAACAAGCAACTTTCCCGAAGAAAATAAATTTATAAACTAATTTTTTCGACTCCATACTAAAGTGGTCACGTGATCGACTCATTTTGTATGTGAAGATGGGGAAGCCGATTTTTTTTTGGATAATTGCTAGTTTTCATGAGTAGGTTCACTCTATACTTCGGAAGCGAAACCAATGATATTTCAAATTGTATAATGATTTTCATTCTTATCACCTACAGTGCAAAAAGACCTCTATTGAAACTTAAACTTTCAAAAAAAATTGCATTACGTGACAGCACATTTTGTGTTTTTTTTTAAAGAAAATTGGTGTTAGGAAAAGTTGTTCAGTTTCATGGTCTACCACAGTTTCGTATTCCGGGTAATTTTTATATACACGCAACTTAGCAATGAATCCACAAATTCTTTCACCCCGGTTCTCACAGTGCCGGTAAAATCAAACCACAAGTTTTTTCCTGTATTATTTTCCAACCTTTAATGTAATTTCCCATTTTATCCTTACGTTGTGGCTATGAGCAGTTGGATGTTGGAATACGTCACGATGTAGGCCGTATGTCAACCTGTTCTACGGTCAAGCCCAAGCACGTGGGTTTCCCATTCTGACTTGTATATTATGCTCTCAATAGGCTACCTCCACCACAGTCGAGTTTGAGACATCTCAAGGAACACACGTTTTTTAAGAATATACGAAAATAGAAACCAATATTTAAAATGGCTCGTATTTTGATCATCGTAGCTTTCATTGCTATCATCAGTTACTGCCACTGTCTTCCAGTGAAAGTGGAAAAAGGCATTAAGACAGAAAACAGTGATACCGAAAATGTTATTCCAGTGATAAATGTAATCAAGGATAATGATATTACAATGCCTAGTGAAGAAATAAAAAGTGTTGTTGAACATAAGATCGTAAAAAGGACTCCAAGTGGAGGCATCTTTAACAACTCCAATTGCCCTGAAAAGACTTACAGAGCAGGGGATTATTGCCGTCCGTGTAAAGGGTACGTGTCAATTATTTATTAATATTATGAAAGATATTATACAAAATAATTTATTAAATTGCAAGCATAGATTCGTGATACTACGATAGCCGAAAGATGTGATTGATCATCATCATCATGGCCCTAAGCTTATTCCGATTTAAAAAAAAAAGGTTTTTACCAATTGTTTGTTCGAGTTTACCTACCTAAGGGATTTGACGAGGTCATTGTTTTTTACACAGAGCGACTACAATTTGACCTCTGCAACCCAGAGGGTAAACCAGAGTCAACGATAACCATTCATAGATTAGACTTTGCCAGGTGTGATTATTGCGAATTTATTTATTTATAATTTATTCATTCATATTAATATATTCTTTCATTTCACAAGACGATAAATAATAGAGACCTAATACAGAAATAAAAACAGCTTGTACGCATTTTACCTTGTTCATGTCTAGTCTGTTGACTTGCCATTACTTACCTGAAAAATAAAAGGAAATATAATATTATTAACTATTAATAACATCGCATCGTAAATAGGTAGAGCACTACCGAAGGGCGACAAGTATTAGAATCAAGTCTACAGCAGTTTTTCCTGTTGTCAGATCCAAATCAATCATTAACTATTCTATTATATTTAAAAAAAAATTACAATGTCAATATAATAAATTGCTTAATACTTATATTTAATATAACAACCATAAAGATTTTAATCACAATGAAATTGAACTGCTATTCCCATGGAACATAGATCAAAATATGACAATACCAACTTCAAAAAATGGTGCTTCACGATATTTTTTACTAATTTATCTTTTGTATTGTTATAGGGTCTCTCACCCTGACTGCGGAGCTCAGGAAGACTATTCCGATGAATACAACGACGTTTGAAGAGAATGTGACAGACTCCATGATGGCGGACATCTGTTACTCCTCTGACCTTTCTTCTCTTCAGAAGAAAGTATCTTCTCTTCAGAAGACAGATCTTCACTTGCGCAGGACAGAGTTTCTATCTGTGATAGACTAGTTCAGTCAACTGCACATCAGTGGTAAGAGTTAAACTGTGAACGCGGCAAATTCATCCAGTAGGGTTGGAACTCACAATGCCCCGTATAAACTAACGGTCTATTATAAGATACAAAGATTATTTTAATACTCGTATTGATGGCTGTGAATACTTTTTTTTTTGAATATAATAGAATATATATATTATAAGAAAAGAACAAAATTATTACATAAGTCTATGTATTTAAATTATTTAACTAGTTATAATTCTCATTACTATTAATTAACTTTTTGAGTTCATAAGAACATTAATTATTAATTAACTTTTTCGAAGTATTTTTTTTAGTTACAAATATTATAATAATTTATGATGTGGTGATGCAATGTAATGCTTTGATAAAATGAACTACTAAAGATTGACTTTATGATTAATGTGAGCTCAAAATTATTGCTCAAAGTTTTAACAATACAGGTTATATAACGTTATGAAGTGAATGAAGTGTCAGGATCAGTGTATGAATGTGGTCTCTAACTCCTAAAGAGACGACGCGAAATGGTATGTGTTAAGTACCTACTCGGTTGATTTTTGTTACATATTGATTAATATAATCTATTTATCATAATACTCAATTTTCGTTAATTAGCTTTGTAAAACTTTATGTTGATTTAATTTTAAGTAATTTATTTTTTATTTAAATAAATGCATTTATCGCAAAAAATTTTTGTTTGTAATTTTCCCTTTCTCTCTCCAAGAGAAGACATTGCGTTCGCACTCACACTTATAAACGCGCGACAAATTGACCTTAAATAAAAATTAAGGACAAATAAATGATTTATATCTATTTCTACATCGTGTAACGGAAAGGTGTGATAATATTAAAAAGTGTTGATCTACCCATGACACTGAACAATTTTTTCCAAGGAACATAGGTCATAGAACAATAGTAGATTAGTAGCCAAGGGCTGTAAGGCATCAATTGCAGTCCGAGATATTTAGGCGCACGAGCGCAGCGAGGGCGCCTATAGTTCGAGGGTGCAATTGATGCTTACACCCGAGCTAACTACTCTGCTTTACATCTCGATTGTGAGGTAAGTAGGTCCTTATTACCACCAAATTGTAGGTGACCATTAGCGCTCTAGGGTAATAATGTAGCTAGAAAAGCCCTAGGGCGGTAAGTAAATAAAAAAAAAACACTTCACTCTTTCAAAACTCAATTACTTACCACCCAAGGGCTTTTCTAGCTACATTATTACCCTAGAGCGCTAATTGATCACTTACAAGCCCCATTTGGGGGTAATAAGGACCTACTTACCGAATATGAGAGATGTAAAATAAATTTTTGACTTCCCATAGAAACTGCATCAGCTGATAGCGCATTTAATATGGGAGGTCAAATTTGGTTTTTCGTACTTCGACCTAGGTATGTTCCTTGGGAAAAGTTGTTCAGTTTCATAGTCAGATTCACACCTTTTAGTATTATCACACCTTTATTGTTACACGTTGTATATGAAAAAGATTTATATTTTGCTAGACCATCTTTCTGTTATAAAGCATCGTAATTTTTTAGTTCCCGTTTCTCTATTAACCATAGCACCAGATATCCGCCAAGGACACGCTTACACATCTTACCCTGGACATTTGCCGCTGCTTATCGTGTCAGATTCGAAACGCCTTGGTGGATGATTCTATTATCCTTATTTTCATCATTGTCTGTCTTTATTCATTCAAGGGCGGCGATAATAGACAAAAAGAAAAACAAAACAAAGCTGGTAACTACAAAAATAAAATAAAAATAAGTGAATAGAAGGTTCAGACAACTGACCCGTACCCGATGCCTTTAGTTTCCTAGATAGTATGGGGGTCCAAAACTACCTTCAGAATGTATATGTGTAACATATTAACATCGTGAGGGCTGCAAAGATCAATAACCGACCTTAAAAACTGGTGACAGAGTTGTTGAGCCATCAAATACTTCAGACGATAGACGAGTAGCAAAAAGGCTACCAAAAAGGGTCTTGCAGCACCACACTGAAGGATGTGGATCTGTAAATGAAACTGAACAACATGACCCGTAAAACATAGGTCATATTAATAAAATTATGAAAATAATAAACCGGCCAAGTGCGTGTCGGGCCACGCGCAATATAGGGTTCTGTAGTTTTTCTTACGATTTTTTTATCGCATAGCAGGTTGTATATCATAACGTTCATAACATAAACTTTTACCTTCTAATGCTCAACGAGGTCTCTTGATATTGCTATTTTTATTATTTCCAGTTTTTCGACTATAGAAGCCTTCTTAGCTCTGATAGTTTTCCTTTAAATTTTTTCACATTTCCAATAACAACCGTTTAGCTGGCAGGGGCACACTCGAGTCCAACAAAAAATGGCGCTTTCAAGCTTAATATTTCGCAAACGGATCCTCAAATCGAAAAATGATCTTTGTAGACACACATTCATTTTTAAAGACCTATCCAACGACTATCTCTGGACAGATAGACAGACATGCGGACATGACGAAACTATGAGGGTTCCTTTTTTACTACATAACCCTAAAAAAAATAAGCTTCCATAGAATAGTGCATTTTGTATTTCGGCCAAGGCTCCTAAGGAAAAGCTGTTTCAGTTTCAGATTTCCGTTGAATGATCATGCCCTTTCAGTTTTTGGAAACCTGTCCTGACCTGAAACCTAAAAGGTCGATTATTTTCATTTCCTGGAAGTTCCATTCACTGAAAGTTGGTCAGTTACGTTGACTGATCATGCCCTTTCGCTTTTCAGAAAGCTGTCCTTAAAACCCCCTTATACAAATTTATCATTTAAAGAAATCGTTACTTGGGGAAGTGTTCAAATTCGTGGTCTGACAAACATAATGGCTCTAAAAATAACGGAATTAATGGCATCTAAATCACTCTTTTTTTAAATTGAAAATGGGCTTACTCTTGACCTCGATCTAGTCTTGAAGACAGAGATGAAGTCAACGATGGAGCTTGCCCAGAAGAAGCCTATTCAGTCGCGACTTAAATAGATTCGGGTTATATGAACTCGGGAACACAGACGCTGGCAGAGTATTCCACTCTTTAGCCGTGCGCATTATAAAAGATGTTTCAAAGCGCTTTGTGCGAATGTGCGGAATATCAACCAAGTATGGGTGATATCCTGCGGTGCGTTTGATATGGCTCCCTATAGTAGAAGAGATGGTGGAATAAGCTCGTGGAGCTCTAGAGCACACTCTCCGAAGTACAATCTGTATAAAAGATCGACAGATATGAAACTTTGCGACTGTGGGCCAGACTGTGAAACTTGGTTTTCACCAGCATTCAAGATTCAAGATTCAAGATCGTTTATTGCAAGCCACATTACAAATAAAAAGATGGAAAATTTAACATACAGGTTTTCATGTGACGCCCTGCAAGGGCACAGCAACATAGAAGAGTTAGCTACTGATACTTAATAATAATATTTAACATTTAACACTACATATAACATTTAACACAAAAGGATACAACACTTGACACAAGATATTAATTCTAACTTTAATAAATATAAGCTGTGAAATGATAAATATCATAATGTAAAGAGGTGTAAAGAGATGTTGAAAATTTATATATTTAATTTTATTTATCATCAAAAAACTCTTTAAGATTGTAAAAGCATTTGTCTATAAGGAATTGTTTTAACCGTGTTATAAAAAGGTTTGGTTTCTCTATATTTTTTATGGAAGTTGGTATGTGGTTATACACCCTAATTGCTGTATTATGGGGACTTTCTGAGACAATTTTTAATTTAGTGAAAGGTGTTTTAAGTTTATGTAGATTACGATCGTTTCTTTTGCTTCCTTTGATGGGAGAGTATAAATTTAATTGTTTTTTAATAAATTTGCAAGACTCGAGGATGTAGATTGAAGTTAAAGTTAATATTCCGTATTTTTTAAAGTGGGGTCTGCAGGATTCCATCTGATCGATGTTTGTTAGAATTCGAATGCACTTTTTTTGGAGGATGAAAATTTTGTCCACATCGCAACTGTTACCCCACAAAATAATACCATATTGAAGTCTTGAATGTGCGTATGCGTAGTAAGCCGTTAGCGCGGTTTGAAAGTCTGTAACTCGTTTAAGATGTTGAAGGGCATAAATAAAAGAAGACATTTTCTTAGATAACTTTTCGATGTGAGATTTCCAATTAATATTTGTGTCTAAATCTATTCCCAGTAGGGTCGCAGAGTTAACGTGTTCTAATTTTGTACTTTTATAATACGTCTAATGCTGTTTTTTGGTAGGGTCTAAACTGAATAATTTTAGTTTTATTTAAGTTAAGTTGTAAGTTGTGCTGTTCAAGCCAGTTTGTTACTTTACCTAACGTTAGGTTTAATTTATTTTCTAGTTCTTTATTGTTACTACATGGGATCAGTATAGAAATGTCATCCGCAAATAAAACGCATTCCTCATTTAACATGTCTGGGAGATCGTTTATATAAATAAGGAACAATATGCACCCTAGGACGCTACCTTGCGGGATAGAGCCGGTCATAGGGACTCTATCAGACCTAATATAACTTATTTTCCCTGTCTCAAAATCGGTATGTTCAATTTCTACGTACTGCGAACGATTTTTTAAATAGGATGCAAACCAATTATGAGCTATTCCCCTAACTCCTGTTTTATATAATTTGTCTAATAATATTTCATATTGGACTCTATCGTAGGCCTTACTCATATCGAGTAGAAGACCTACGGCGTATGATTTTTTATTTATTTTATCTATTATACTTTGGACGTATCTGTAAACTGCTGTGGTGGTAGAGCGATTTTTCCGAAAGCCGTTTTGGTTCTCGTGCAGTATTCCAAATTTTTCATAATATGAATGTAAGCGATTTATCATTGCGGTCTCAAAGATTTTTGCTGACGTTGGAAGTAGTGCAATCGGTCGGTAGTTATTTATATCAGTAGTGTCTCCTTTTTATGGACGGGCTTTATTAAAGATGTTTTCAATTAAAGATGTTTTCAATGCATCAGGAAAAGTACCTTCTAAGAAGGACTGATTTATTAGTTCAGTATAAGGTACGGTCAAAATATCAGCACAACTTTTTATTAATGTTGAGGGTATCTCATCTATGCCAAATGATGTTTTATTTTTCAGATTATTTATTATTTTGTATACCTCTTTGGGCTCTACAGGACTTAGGTAGAAAGAGTTGGTTATTTTATTTATTAAAGATGTTTTGTTTTTATTATTTCTAGATGAACAGTTTCCTATAGATGCAAAAAAATTATTTAAAGTATTTGCAACTTGTTTCGGATTCTGTGTTATACTGTCACCTGTGATTTTAATTCGAATATTATTTCTATTTTTATATGTATTCTTATTTGTTTCACTATTTATGATTTTCCACATGCATTTAGTTTTATTCTCAGAGTTCATAAATTTAAATCTGTTACTTATTCTTTTTGATTTTTGAACAGCTTTTTTTAATACGTAACTATAATGTTTGTAGTGCCCTTTTAGGATTTTGTTTTTACTTTGTAATATTAAAAGCTTTAACAACCTCTTGTTTTTACATGATTTTCTTAGTCCACGTGATAGGTATTTTGTCTTATGATTCATTGACATTTTTAAAACTCTTTTTGGCATACATTTGTTCAAGGCGTTTTGTAGGATTTTATCAAAGTTGTTATAATTTTCGTTTACATTTTTATTGGGAAGTATTATGTCATTCCATTTAACTTCGGAGAGTTCTTTTTTGAAATTATTTATGTTCGCGGTATTGAATTTTCTTTTAAGTACTGTAAAATGTTTTGAATTCTTTATTGTAAGTGGTAGAGAGAAAAGTATACTTTTGTGATCTGAAAGCCCGAAGTCATGCACAGTTATTTTCATGTCGTTGTTTTTGAAATTTGTGAAAAGTAAATCAATGCATGTACTACTAGTCGGTGTGACTCTAGTGGGTTCTTTTACGTTTTGTTGGAAGTTATAAGCTAACATTAAATTAGTTAGCCTTGATTTTGCTTTATTATTAGTAAGGAAATTTACATTTAGGTCTCCTCCTATGACCACGTTTTTGTTGGTATATTTTTTGGAAATGTACATTAAGTTGTACGTACGTTCTCTAGATTGGTATAAAATATTTCAACATCTCTTTTACTATTAGGCCAATATAAGTTAATAATTAAAATATTATTTTTTGGTAGTTCTATAGCACATATTTCAAAGACCATTTCTAATGACATGGATGATATATCTATTTGTTCACGACATTCTAATGTATTTTTCGTTAATATACATACACCACCACCTTCATGGTGTTCTCTACAGAAGCACGAACCCACGTTGTAATTTCCTATTCTTAGTAAATCTTTTTTTTCCTTGTTTAACCATGATTCGGATATACATATAATATCTAGATTTGCTTTTTTTTCTGTTAGTGCTTCCAAAAGGTGGGTCTTATTATTTATGCTTTGCATATTCTGGTACATAATGTTCAAATTAGTCGCGAAAAGTAGAGTTTCTTGGTATGCTCCTTATTGGTGATTCCGCTTTTGAGGTGTCTCCTGTTGAGGTCAATCGCGATGGATGTGATGTGAAGCTAGAAGGTTGCTCTTCATTTAGTAATGTATTCATCTCTTCTTTTCCGTTGATAATCAATTTATTGTTTTTGATGATTGCATGATGTCCGTTTTGCCGAGCAGTTTGTAGAGCGCGCCTCAATTTTCTTCTGTGTTGCAAATCTTTTGGGCTTAAATATTCAGTTACACTAAATCCTGCTTCTTTAAGGTATGCTGAGTTTTGTAGTATGTAATTTTTTATTCTTCTGCTAATTAATTCAATTTTTACTGGCCTATTTCGGCTTTTTCCTCCTATAAACGTTGCTTCTTCTATATATCCTGATAAGTCTATGTCTACTATATCATAGAAAATATTAATAATTCTAGTTATGACTTCTTCTTCTGTTTCCCAATGGTTTTCTAATAGGCCATGCAATACCAGGATTTTCTCATTGGTTTTAGTTGTCATTTCCGGTTTCGCGAATTTTTGTATGGTTTGGATTTGCTGTTGTAGATTTTCATTTTCAGCTTTTAGGGAACGACATTGTTGGTCTAATACTGATATTTTTGAAGTTATGGAAGCTATATCTTGTTTTATTACTGTTTGTTCAATATTTATTTTATCAATATTTTGTTTGAATTCTTTTGTAATCTTGGTTATAGCATTTTCTATTTCAGTATGTAGATAGCTCTGCAGTTCAGATAATATTTGTTGGTTGTTTTCTTGTAAGATTGATACAAAATTCTGAATGGAGATTTGTTCATTTTGTTCGTTGATCTCTGTTTTTCGCTTTTGGTTTTGCTCTTGGTTTTGGGGCGTTGGGCTACTGAACGGTAATGTATCTCCATGGGGTGAACGTGTAGAGAGTCACCATCGGAATTTGAAGAGTTATGGTCGTTATAACATGGATTATTCTTCCGTGTTGTTACATTCTTTCTATCCGCAGTTCGAGGTATTTTTGTATGAGGGTTAGGGTTTTTTTCCGGATACGGCTGTTCAGACTGTTGGAGTGTTCGGACAGGAGTGTTGGTATTGCCTTCTTTTGGTTGCTTCGATAGACAGAGTGGACATTTCCATGAATCTCATCACCAACGAGCTTCTTGGCTCTGGGATCTATCGATTCCAGTGCGGCTAGTTGGTATTTAGCTGATCACTGGCACTCTATATTAACTTTATGGTAACTTTAAAATATTACTGCCTTAATCGCATGCGGTTTCGTAGTAAGCATAACTGACCGTATATTCCATAATTTTCCCATTCACATTATACATGAATAAATTAATTTACATTTTATAGTAATGTACCTATAATATGTTTCAATATTATTAAGGTAAGTACAAAATTTTATGAATGAATGACTCACTCTATGCTACTCTTGGTCTTCTATTGATAACAACAACAGGAAGAATACAATTGAATGAATGAGCGAACTATACGTAAATTTTCGTGATGAAATCATTTTTGAGCGTACGTCAGGCTGTGATTTAGAAGATACTTATACTTTATCATCGTAAAAAACTTTAAATGTACTATCGCGGCCAATAATGCCTGTTCACCACTTAGGTCCTCAAAAAAATACGTGCTATCTAGCCTTGGCAATTGGCATGATAATAGGTAAGGTATAGTTTGCAAACAATGGAAGACAAAATTAGTATTTTTCCTGATAGGCGAAAACTAAAGCGCCTACGCAGGATTTAGACGAAACTTACTTTATCCGCAATAGGACGTAAGTTAGACAAGAAACAGCGCGGTGCATTTTAGATAAACATTTTAGTCAAAAATATTTATTTTATTTGTTTATTTACAACACTTTTACGGCATTCATCAAAACGTATAGAAAAAAAAAACTGTAAAATCAGCGAATTTGCATATTGATAATATTTGGAAAAATATAACTTAATAGAATCCGGTCAGATCTTTTTTGGAATTTTTGTCTGCTTTGTCCGCGATTAACTTACAAACCACTGAACCGATTGGAACGGGGTTTAAGATGATTGTTAGTCTTATTTTGCTGCAACATATGAGCATTATTTCATTGCAATCGGTTTACTAAAATACAAGATACTTGAATGGAAAATTTCAAACTACTGTCCGCGTGTTATACTCAAAAACTATTAAATAATTCAAACTGGGTTTCACTTCTGACATATAAGCTTTGTTGTTCTTTTGAAACAACGCTTAAATGTTGCACCAAATTAAGTTTATTACTTACATTATCGAATACCCCGTTTGAATCGGTTCATTCGTTTGTGTTATCCGTAAAAGCCCAAATTCTATGAAAGCGAAGTCAACTAGTGGTTTAATAAATTTTTGTACAGTCAAGAGCACTTCGAGCATGACAAATTGGACTGAGTACCATTCTTACTTTAATTGCTGTATGAGTGTCGTATTGATAAATCCCTCTCAAGTGTAAGATTGCTCTCATACCTTACACATACAAATTATACATTTTGAGCGCAATCTCAGCCTTGAGAGGGATTTGTTAATACGACCCTAACGTCGCGCTGTGAGAGTCAAGCTTGACGTGCTCTTGACTGCAACTTTAACTGTAGTTTTTGTGACCATAAGAAAACAATAGTCAGTATTGTATGTACGTTTATTTGAGTAATGTTTATGGAAATACAGCAACAAATGACAAAAGGGAATGTTGTGGTTGTGATTTACTTTAAATTTCATGTATTCGTTGCTTAAAAATTGTGACAAAAAGCAACACAAATATACGATGTAACACAAAAATTACGTATATAAATTTAAGAGTTACAATAATTTATAATTATATATATTAAATCATAATACCATCAAAGTAAAAAGAAGCCACCTCATTTAATTGTAAAGTGTAAATTATTCAAGCTGGTTCTCACAGTTTACACAAAACCCAAACCACAAGCTTTCCTTAGTTAAATACTCACCAAAAACAATAGACATATTTTAAAATCAGTTTTGTCATTCCAATATTTCCCTTACTTTTACGTGGTTTCCATTATTTCCTTACAGTAGTGTAGTCATCAAAAGTTGGATGGTAGGATACGTCACGACGACACAACATAGTAGGCCTGTATATACACAATGTAAATATTTTATGTGGTCAAACCTAAACACGTGGTTTTTCCCATTCAGACTTATACTATATTATCATCACAAGTTAGCTACTACACCACAGTCGAGGTTAAGACTTCGTAAAGAACACACGCGTCACAATAAAATTCAAAATCAGAACCTCTAATCAAAATGGCTCGTATTTTGATCGTCGTTGTTGTGATTGCAATCATCAGTTACTGCAATTGCCTTCCAGTGAAAATAGAAAACAGTGATTCTCCAAATGTTTTAGTGATTAATGCATTTAAGGATGACAAATTTATCAGTGAAGCTAATAGTGTTGTTGGACATAACATCGTGAAAAGGAGCCCTAGTCCTAGTGGAGGTATCTTTGCTGGCTGGATGTGCCCCGAAAATACTTACAGGGCAGGCGACTTTTGTCTTTCATGCAAAGGGTACGTAATTTATTTACTTTCGATTTTTTTCTGTAATTAATGTTATTATTTATTTATAACTTTAATTACAAATAAAGAGCACCATATTTTGAAGCCTATTATCGTAGTTTGATGGGTTGGAACGGAACCGTAGAATGTGCGCAAGTTCATCATCTAGTTTCGATTATTTTTGTGGCCTTTCAGAAAACCTACGTATAATACCACACTTTTTGTTAGAAAAACAGCTGAGATAATATTTATTCAACAGTGGAAATCTCGGTCTAACTATGATCATTGATCATTTATTTGAATATTCACTGTAGAATTTTCTAAGAACTAGTTGTTTACCTTTCAGTCTGGACGGATGATTAAACACTTACCTGAAAGAAAAAAAAACAGATATCTTTAGTAGGTACTTTGTAGTAGGTACATGCTAATTGCTTTTTTAACAAATCTATAAAATTACGGCCTCTGAAAAATTAAATAATGTAATATACGAGTTCAATACAGAAATACAGAAAAAATAATAACATAACATCGGAATCGCTTCTTAAAATAGATAAGCACTGCTGAAGGCTAACATGTATTAAATCTCGTTTAAAGCTGCTTTTCCTGTTACTTTATAAATATCGACAACTTTTTCTTTATGTATGTAGTTTCTTAATAACATAACAATCTCAAAACCACTTTAAAATAATAGGTATTTAGTTGTGTATTTTAAATTATTGCAATATTATAGTGATCCAATATGTATAAAACGGTCCAATAACAAAACTAAAATTTACATATTGTTGTCTTTTGTTATTATTTAACTACGAAAATACATTTTATAGAACATTCTCAACCTAATGTCATCGAACTTATGTCCAACGGCTCTTAGACTAACATGGAAGAATTTTAAATTGTATTTCGATGTCATGATGACTACAACGTTCCCACAATAACCTAGGTTTTTGAGTTATGGACAAGTATCCAAACAATTTTCGAAGTCGTTAACCATTCAGAAACCATTTGACAGATTGAACGTGCTAGGAAACATCGCAACAGGGCTGATAAGCCACTGGCTTGAAGCTAATTATTGCTTATTAATGAGTAATGCTAATAAATATTTTCTATTGTTATAGGGTCCTCCACCCTGATTGTGGAGCCCAAGATGACTACTCCGATGACTACAACAATGCTTGAAGATATCATGACAGATTCCAAGATGGCGGACATTTGTTACTCCGTGGACCTTTCTTCTCCTCAGAAGAAAGTATCTTCACTTCAGAAGACAGTATCTTCTCTTCAGATCGAAGTATCTTCTCTTCAGATCGAAGTATCTTCTCATCAGATCGAAGTATCTTCTCTTGCGCAGGACCGAGATCCTGGCAGTGACAGAATAGTGCAATGCTGATTTCATCAACGCTATTGTATAGCTGTAGTGATGTTAAGTATTGGCTTCTGCGTGTGATGAGTATTTTGATGAGTATAAAAAAAAAACAAAAGAAACGTGACAAAGGCATTATTGCCTCTTGCTTTATATGAAGGCTGTGAGAACTTTAGTACCTACTATATTTATTAAATATAGATTACTTTAATACCTAGCAGTATTTAATACCTAGACATAATTTGCAGCTAAGACCAGTCTAGACCAGTTTTCTAATATATTAATGTGTAAATAAAATATTTGGAAATGTTAAAAAGTAAGCTATGTGATTGTTTACATTTTTAGGTAAAAAAAATAAATTGTAAGCTTGTCCAAATAAAGAAAGATAATCATAAACCAGTTCTATAACAGTTCTAGCTCAAAATTTTCGCTCAAAGTTTTAATGATATATTTTGCAATAGTCTTAGTATTAAAAATCTCAACACCATGAAAAGTGACTTACAAGTAAATGAAATAAAAGAAGAGTTTGGAGATGCAGTTTCTATGGGACTTACAAATTTGTTTTTCGTGTTATAACTACGTTCCTTAGAGAAATTTGTTCAGTTTCATGACATCTACCAAAAGCCCTGTATAATGTACGTGCCTGAAGTTGTTTTTTTTTCGTTTTTTGACCTATGTTCTTCCGTCCTCAGCCTGTAGAGGCATGACAGAAAGTTTGTTAAATATTTGTTAATATGAAATTATTTCTTGTCTTTATATTAAAGCAATAATGAATGTGTGTTAATTAGATGCATAAGTAGCTTGATTGTTATTTCGTTTTAAGTTAACTTAAATAAACAATTTTACCTCAACATTATATTTGTTTTAGCATAAACAAAAGATTTACCCACGCCATCGACCTTGGGCTTGAAACTGAGCATCTTTGTAACAATTTCTTCTTAACAAAACAAAAGCGTAGTAGGTATGACACCCGAAGTTTATTTAGAAGTCCATGCACCGTGTGGTACCGGCAAAGAATAATACCAACCCATCTCTACCTATGGGTGTCGTAAGAGGCTACTTAGGGCTGAACAGGAGGACGGATACTGCGGTCACCAACAGCTGCAGTCCATGGTGCCAGCCACAACGCTAACAAACGTGGTGACTATGGTACTTCCCGTTCCTAAGGGATCTCCCTGTCCTGCAGTGGACGTTTCATGGGATGTTTTTCTCACATTTTGCCAATTTCAGTCTCATCGTTGATCGTAACAGCCAAGTTGGAGTCAGGTTATTCAATTGATTAAAGATATATTTACTGCCCTAAGATTACTGCCGTACTCATAGACGTCACTTAAAGTAGATTTTTCCTTAAGTCTAAAGCCGTGATCACACCTTCACTAATTCAGAAACTAATTCGGCATACATTGCTGGTTGTAGTAAGGATATTGGAATTAACAAAACCAAGCCTCCCAGCAATGTATGCCGAATTAGTCTTTGTATTTAGGAAGGTGTGATAGTGCCTAAATGGTGTTCTTTTCGAATACATTGACAATGACAGTGACTGCAAGAGACAGTGACTGCAAGAGACAGTGACTGCAAGAGACAGTGACTGCAAGAGACAGTGACTGCAAGAGACAGTGACTGCAAGAGACAGTGATTGCAAGAGACATAAGCTGAACCCGCGCTATGTTACAAACGCCCAAAACCAGAGACCCGCTCAAGGTCAAAGTGTTTCCAACGACGTGCGGCCGTGTGTACCTAACGACTTTGAGTGCGGCAGTAAATAAATCATTCGTCACATCGGTTGCTAAGTAAATGTTGATTCAACTGTTAACATCTGACTCATATAGGTGTTCTGGATTGTTATCAATAACCATCGTGGTTGCTTAGCGCCGAGACTAGAGCCTTGTGAGTCGCCTGGATATCAACGCCTTTGAACGCCTTAGTTTATGTTGTTGTAATTTTTTAGGGTTCCGATACCAAAATGGTAAAAAAAAGGAACCCTTATGGTGCCGCTCTGTCTGTCTGTCTGTCTGTCTGTCCGTCTGTCTGTCACACCTCTATATCTCAGCAACCACTTACGCTATCGAGCTGAAATTTGGAATAGTTTTAGAATATAGTTGCCCAACTTAATTGCACATGAAAATTTTTTGAAAAAAGTATGATTATTAATGTAAAGGGGGCCAAAATAGGGGGGGCCAAATTTCAAATTGTCGCTACTAGGTCGAGTGGGGTATCATATGAAAGGGCTTTACTTGTACATTTTAAAATATATTTTTGTATTTTTTTAAGTTTCTTAGTTTTCAAGTTATGATGAAAAATGTCAAAAAAAATACCATTCCCCCCCCCCTTATCTCCGAAGTTTGAGTAAGGGAAAATCTGAATTAATTACAGTTGACAGAGGTTTATGTAAACTTTACAGCAAAAATAAAACGATCTTTCTAAGTTGCACAGTTTTTCAGAAATCTGCAAAAAACCTTTACAAACAAATTTTGTTTTGCGGTCCTGAAAATGGACTTTATTGCTTCCAAAAATACTATAGGTATATCGGAACCCTCGGCGCGCGAGTCCGACTCGCACTTGACCGGTTTTTTTAATATATTATTTAAATAAAAAAATCTGTTTAACATACAAAAGTTTGGGATTCTTGCAGCAGTTCGCACTGAAGGCTTGGCTGGTCGCTTGGCAAATGGCGAGTAGCTAGGCGACTGCTTACAATGGTAAACGAGGTTGTAGGGTCCTAAAACGATGGCGTTTGTTTAAATTAAACGCATATTTTAAATACAGGGTTACCTAAGGGACGGTGTACCGATAACTGAACGGGAAATCAGTCAACGAAACTGAACAACTTTCCCAAAGGAACATTTTTGAGAAGTGAAAAACATGTTTGACCTCTCCATACAAATTGCTCACTTTGATCGAATAGTTTGTATGGAGAAGCCAAATTTTTTTCTCCATTTCCCAAGTTTCTTTGGGAAAGTTGTTCAATTTCTGAACATGCCCTTTCAGTTTTCGGTACACTGTCCCTTACACACCCTTTGTTTAAATTCCGTAAGTAGCAGCCTTGATATGACCGACTAACTTGACAGTCAGTTAATAAATGGCTACAATCAATGACTCTAGATTCGAAGCGACTCACCATGCAAGCCACTTTTAGTGGGGACGCCGTGCCATTCCATCGAGGAGCCAGGTGACTTATTTGAGTGCAGGGTTAGAGAGTAGTATGTAGTATCACAGTAAAGAGATGGGCTTATACCTAGTATGTTCCTTGCTCAGGCCTATGCTACAGGCCCGAGCTAAAATGAAGATAAAATGGAATGTCACTTTAATGATGTGAATGATGTCATCTTCTCCTATCACCGGAAGTAGCGAAGAAAATGTTTAGCAAACACACAAGTTAAGTTTTAGTCATTTTAGAAAGAGATCTTTATACATTAATCTTTGATTAATCTTGACATGAATTTATGTAGCGGTCCTTTTCTTTCAAAATGCGTTGACTGCTTGGCTGTCAAGAAAACGCGACCATAGTAGCTTTGACATACATAAGTAACCTTAATATTCTCAAACTTGACCTGCTTTTGTCTGAAACAAGCTGTACCTATTTACCGCCTACCGTTTAGGTACAACCTAAAAGTAATAATTTAACGCATACCCAACCCACCCTCAACACCCATACCGGTGTGATTGATTGATTACATTTCAGAGGCGAAATTTATACTTTAACGATTTTCTAACATACGTAGCTAATTTAATTAAATTTAAAAAATAAAACCGCCTCCAAAACCACCCTGTAACTGTAACTACATACGATTTCCTTTTTTTTTTTTTTTTTTTTTTTTTTTTTTTTTTTTTTTTTTTTTTTTTTTTTGTGATGGAGAAAATGCATACGCATGCCGCACCGTTCGGGGAAATGGTACGGTTATGTGGGACTTGCACCCACTAAAAACTCCACCGTGTGCCACTCTCGCATTTCGGGTGGGTCACGAGCACTGTACGTTCGCACTACTTTCGCAACCCACCCTGCGACAGCCTCTGGAGAGGCTCCCTCACCTAGACGACGTCTGAGCACACATCAGACGTCGCCCCCTCACTGGCCTTTTAGAGCGAGCGACGGGCTCCCCGGCCCGACGCACGCAAGCCTACGGAGCGGGCGGAGGACGGGCGTACTCCCGTCTCCTGCGCCCCCTGCGCCTTCTGCGAAGCGGGTGAGACAGGGGATTATCCTCTCTTTCCCGCTCCGTGGCCTCCTTCTGCGAGATGACTGACTCACAGAAGGAGACCATGGCCTCCCAAGACCTCTTGCTGCCGACCATTGCCTGAACAACAACCGGCAGCGAGAGATCTCCACCCACCACCGCCACTAGGGCAGCACGTTCCTCAGCCCATCTTGGGCATTCCACCACTGTGTGCTGCACCGTGTCCTCGGCGCAGTCACAGTGATGGCAAGCTGGAGTTGGTTCTCTGCCAGCTATGTGGTGCAGATACCGGCCAAAACAACCATGTCCGGTCAGTACCTGCACCAGCCGGAAGGTTAGCCCGCCAAATATACGGTCCACCCACTCTTTGAGGAGTGGGCGAACCGCTTCTACTGTCCTGACACCTGCGGAGGGAGACTCGAGGCGGAGACTCCATTTCTGGAGCAGAACAATCCGCGCCTCATCCCTCCAGGCCTCGATCTCCTCCCGAGGAGGATGTGCACCCGCATTACGGGCCTCCACCTTCCTGGCATAAACACCTGCCAGGACCTCCGCTTCCAGATCCCACGGTGGGGACCCTGCCAATACGCACGCCGCCTCACAACTAATCGTGCGGTACCCTCTTATCACCCGCGTCGCCATTATGCGTTGCGGGCGGCGCAGCTCTGCCCTGTTTTGGGTAGAGAGGGCATCAACCCAAATAGGAGCTCCATAAAGTGCCATGGAGCGCACTACACTAGTGTAGAGGCGGCGACACCCTACATTCGGTCCTCCCACATTTGGGAGTAGACCTCCGAGAGCAGCTGCCGTCCCGATGAGCTTCGGGGCCAGCAGCCGAAAATGTTCTCGGAAGTCCCACTTCCTGTCGAGGACGAGTCCAAGATATTTCATCTTGAATCCAACCCCGACACTCAATCCACTGATCATAATGCTCGCACCAGCAGGCGGCCTCCTCCGCGGCCCATAGAAACAGAGAGCTTCTGTCTTCTCGACAGCCACCCTTAAGCCGAGGCGCTGGATTCGCGACACAACGATCTCGGCTCCATCTGATGCAAATTGTGCCGCTTCGCCATAATTGGCCCCTCTGGCAAGAACCAGCGTGTCGTCCGCATAACAGACGAGACGCATTCCGGAGGGCAGCTCACCTCGCAGCGCCCAATCGTATCCAATGTTCCACAGAAGCGGCCCAAGGACCGAGCCCTGTGGAACACCGCACCTGGCTTCTCTGCGCCGGACCCTTCCGTCTCCACCCTGGTAGAGGACGCACCTACCTCTCAGGTACGCCTCAAGGACCCGTCTGATATAGAGGGGCACGCGATGGTAGAGCAGTGCCTCCTCTATACAACTAAAGGGCAGAGTATTGAAAGCATTAGCGATATCGAGAGATACCGCCAAT
Organism: Athrips mouffetella; assembly: GCA_947532105.1. NCBI lineage: Eukaryota > Metazoa > Arthropoda > Insecta > Lepidoptera > Gelechiidae > Athrips > Athrips mouffetella. Next base: position 14,591,723 of record OX383978.1, read on the forward strand.
GCCACTCCGCCCTGTGCCACACTTTCCTCAGCGAAGGTTTTCACACTAGCGATGGCATCGATTGTGGAACGACCAGCGCGAAAACCGTACTGGCACTCGTCCAGGTCCGGACCATCTACTGTCAAATGCTGGATGATGCGGTTAGCCAAAATACGCTCAAACAGCTTTCCCGCCTCATCCAGCAAAACGATTGGGCGATAGGCAGAGGGAGACTCTGGAGGGCGCCCCGGCTTCTTAAGGAGGACCAACCTTCCCTCTTTCCAGACTTTTGGGAAGCTGCCCGAACTCAGACAGGCATTGAAGAGCCCCCTCAGTCGATCTGTCAGGGGTCCCAGGGCGAGGGCCCAAACTCGTCCAGGTATCCCATCTGGCCCCGGAGCCGTCTTTTTGGACCGCATTTTCAAAATTGCGGCCCTGAGCTCTCCGTCGGTAACTGGTAGAGACGCTTCGTCTTCCGGAAGCATCTCATGCCTAGAGACCATTTGTGGTGGCGTATGCTCCGCCCTGTCCGGAAATAGGGCCGACACTACATCCTCCAGCAGTTGCGGCTGTAAGGACTCCACCACTGGTGGTCCCTGCGCCAGCTTGCCCCTCGCCGTACGGTAAGGACGTCGCAGATGCTGGTGAGGGCGCCCCTAAGTGCGACCGCCTCATCATCCACAACCACAGCGTCTACCGGTTCTGCGAACCACGCCTGGACGATAGCCGCCTCCTCTGCAATTTCGCTGTCTAGGCGCGTAAGCGACCACCTCGGGAAAGCCGACTCTGCAACGGGTCGACTGCTGTTATTGGGGGCGGAGATTTCAAACCTTATATAACGATGGTCCGAAAGTGACTCCGCCTCCTCCAGAACCCTCCACCTCTGAGCACGAATGGCAGCAGCGGGGGTAGCAAACGTGAGGTCTACAATTGATCCCCCAGACTGCCGCACACATGTGTTCAAGGTGCCCTGATTTAGTAGAGCCAACCCTAGGGCTGCCGCCCAGTCGCGCAACACGCCACCGCGAGCATCTGTTGCTGGAGAGCCCCAAGCCGTGCATTTGGCATTGAAATCGCCCAGAACAAATAGCTGCCCCGCTGCCAGTCGCTGGACAGAGACCTCCAGCCGGTCGAGGAAGGCCTCAAACTCCGCTAAGCTCCGATTTGGGGAGAAGTATACACCTAAAAAGGTGATTTCTCCCCAAGCGGCTGCCACATATCCCGGACCTTTCTCTTTCAGCGAGAGAGGTGGGGAACGTGGAGCGGTAGAACTTATAATGGCTACGGAGCCCACCTCGTCACCTACCCAGTTAGGACGGGTAGGGACGAAGTATGGCTCAGCGGCCACCACGATATCCAGAGACCACTCTGCCATGGTTTGCATTAGCAGATCCTGCGCACCTGCACAGTGATTCAGGTTCGTCTGTAGTATTTTATGGCTACGGTCGTGGTCCATGATTAGTCCGTAGCCATAGTCTCGACCACCGCCGCCGGCTGCTCTAGTCGGGGCGGTACCGCTGCCGCTGGCGCTGCTGTGGTGGCTGCTCTTCGCTTCTTAGGGGCTGGAGGATTACAGCCCTTGCCGCCAATCTGATGGTTGGCTGGTAGCTTAGCCTCCGCGCAGACTGGACAGTAAGGGGTGGCGGAACAAGACACCACCTTATGACCAGACTGCCCGCATCGGAAGCAAAGCTCACCACAATCGAAAGCAGAGGTACAGTTCTGCCTTATGTGCCCCTGTCCCATACAGCGGAAGCAGCGCATCGGTCGTTGCTCCAGGGACTGCACCCGGACGGAGCTCCAACCGATCAAGAGCCGCTCTTCGGCAATAAGCAGCTTGGCTGCCGCGACTGGGCACTTGACCAAAACAGATCCAGCACCCCTAGAGCCCTGACGTATCTGGCCCACCTTGACTAGCTCTGCAGAGCAATTCGACTTTGTAACGACGGCAGCCTTGATATCCATCTCCGTCGTAGAGTCATCGAGACCCACAATACGCACTTCAGCGCATTTTGTGGGCCTCGTGACCTTGACAGAGGTAGGAAGGATTTCCCGAAGTTGTTTTGCGAGCTTGTCTGCCTTCTCTTCGCTATCCGCACCAGGTAACTCTATCATGCGGGCACCAGTCACAGCCTGCCTGAAGCGGCAACCCCCGGTTATGCCGAGCTCAGCCAGGTTAACCCGCTCCCGTGCACTACTTAGTACGCTCGAGTAGGTCAGACCTGACTGCGTAGCCTCGGGCTGTAGAGTCAGCACTACAGCTGCCGACTTAGGGACGCGGAGTTTTTTCCCCTTTCCCTTGCTCTTCTTGTTCCCCTTCCTTGGGGGAGGAGGACCAGAAGCAGCTAAATGACCTGCAGTTGCTGCGTTCTTCTTCGTCTTCTTCTTAGCGCGTCTGGTACCAGCTGTCTGCCAACCCTCTCCATCACCAGGTTTCTGTTTTGGCTTTGCTGAAGAGGCAGCAGAGCCAGGGAAAGTCGGAGTCGGAGCTGCAGATGGCACAGAAGTACCGGCTGGCACCTGTTTTGTGGTAGCCTTAGAGGCCACCGAAGCCCTCTTATCGGCTGCTAATGGAGGACGACGGACCACTGCAGGCAGCAGTCGATCCTCCAGACCCGCAAACCGTGCATCTAGAATCCTGCCCACCTGGCCAATGATGGAGTGCGTTAAACGTTCCGCCATCGTCTCTTCCTCAGCAGATTCTCTACTTAAGCAGCTCATCCTGAGCTTCCGGGCCTCCTCCGAAACGGAATCCAACTGTTTGCGAGTGGCATTAAGCTCCACTCGCAAACGGTCATTCTCAATTTGAAGGGAGTGGGTCTCATCAGACACACTCCGCTTCGCCAGACCATCTACGGCGGTCCGGACGCACTCGATGGCCTCCTTGATAGCCTTCACGCTTGTGCCTTTCAGGCTTTTAGACCTACGCACAACGTCAAGGACGAGGTCCATGCCCAGAGACGCTTTTGCTACAAGGACACCAGTAGTGTCCGCAGCGGTCGCTTCTCTCTCACCGGATGCCGCAATCAGTGTGGCACACTCGCGTCTGGCTTGAGCCATCTCTTCAACCCTACCCGCTAATTCTTCGTCGGAAAGCTCAACGCGACTCTTCGACGAACCACGCGGCCGGCCTCTTCCCCTTCCTCGTAATGAGGTAGGAATTTTGAAAGGTTGTGTAGCCTCGTCACCACTGGCAGCCGAGCTGCTCAGACTGTGGGTCCTCTTGACGCTTTGGGCAGCTGAAGCCTGAGACGTCACGGTCTGCGCACTACAGTCAGACGCATCCGACTCCATACCCTCGGATTGGGCCTGAGAAGGCCCTTTTGTAGGGTCTTTTACTTTCTTCAGAAAGCGACCTTTCTTATCACGATCCGCATCGGACATAGCGATAGCTGAGTAATCGCTATGAAGCAGTCACACAGAGAGTTCGCCTGTCTGGACGCCTGCGTTACCGGGTCCAGAACAGTTTCCAGGGTGCACCACGGGGAGGTTCTCTGCTTGCACCCCCCAGGGTGCACCACGGGGAGGTTCTCTGCTTGCACCCCACATACGATTTCCTACCCAAACCTATAAATTCAATTATTCCAGCTATAGAGCTATGTTTTAAATCTGTGCCCGATGGTGAATTTTTTTATGCATTTTAGTTTTGTTGATGCGGTCTTTGTAGGTTTCAAAAAATATTTAGGTATTTCATTAGAATTAGGTTTCGTTTTTAATTTATCCTTTATAAATCACTAAGTATTGTTCTCTTTATTTTAGCTACCACTTCAAATATCTAGCTGTGTGTGTAGTATGTATCTAGCTGGAATACTGTACTGGAATATTAAATAATTTAAATTTTTAGGTTTAGGTAGGAAATCGTATAAAATGTAACAAATTATTTTTTTGTTTTTATTCCTGGATGTTTTTGGAGGCAGTTTTTTTTATTTAAAAAGTAATTGTATTTTTGGCTTTTTAGTGGTGTTAATAGGTTGTACATTATAAATTCGATGGGATTGCGTCGTTTTTATTACATTAGACCCTGAATACCGTCTAGAAAAATTGTCCTTGTCAAGATAAATCAGACAAGCCCGAACTAGCTGGGGTTACGTCATTTTATTATAGTGTTCCCATGGTCACCTTTCGGCTCCATCATGACATCACCCTGGATTTCATCTAAGACCACTGTCCTTGTCTAAACAAACCAGTAAAGCCAAAACTTGATGGGGTTGCTTCGTTTTATTACAGAGTTCCTATGGCCATCTTCCGCTCCATCATGAGACCATTGATATCGTCTAGAACCATCGTGCTTGTCAAAATTAATCAGACAAGTCCAAGCCAAAACAAATGTACGAGTCAATATAAAAAATAACCAAATCGCTTCAAGTATGCCTCTAAAATTTGAAGTTCTTGATTCCTCCAGGGTTCTAACATCAGATCCTGACCTGATGAGCAAGAGACCACCTGGGAAGTATACCCTTTTGAACAACAAAACAATAATGTCAAAAATCGAATCATGCGTCTTCGAGTGATCGGGGAACATGCATAAAGAATAAGATTTCGACGAATTGAGAACCTCCTTCTTTTTGAAGTCGGGTAAAAATCAATAGTGACATAATTTTCCTGGCGCCAGATATTTTTTTTTAACTGAATAAATCCCTTGTTTGACACCTGTCAACCCAACCGGATGCGGATAAGATTTAAAACACCGGCCAAGTGCGTGTCGGTCCACGCCCAATGTAGAGTTCTGTAGTAAAGTTTCTTTAGGAATTGGTACGAGTATTGTTAAGTGTATTCCTTCTTGAATGACGTTGAGACAGTATCTTCGTAACCACATTATGCATTAAATATGGCATTAATCTTAACAGAAAAAAACGTATTAACAAATAAGATATGAGAAGTGATGTGGTCGAGATAGAATTTTAAATTTAATTTGTATAACTGAAGAAAAAAATTCTGAAATGACCCTTATTTTGTAATTTTTTCCCATTTGTAACCATTTCACTGCTACATTTTTATCAAAAATATATTAAAAATTACAATAATTTAGACAAAAGAATATCTGATGATGTGGTCGTTTTACTTTTATGATATTTTTGCAATAACATAGAAAGAAGAATACTTTTATCTCATTTTTGTGAATTTCTCGGCTTAATATTAACACCCGGGTGTTTCGGGTTATTATTGAATAGGCTTCTGGGCAAGCTCGTCTCATCGTCGACCTCATCTCTGTTCTCAAGATTGGATCGAGGTCAAGAGTAAGCCCATTGACAATTATAAATTTCACTGATATTTCTTTTCCAAAGCAATATTGATATTCTTTAAATAAAAAATAATGTGTAATGTGTGTTAATTTGCATATTTGTTTATTGACTTTTTAACAGTTTATCGGGTTGAATTTGAATTTTTAAAGTTCAAAAAGTGATATTTCTTCACCCGGTGACATTCAAGAATTGACTCCCTGGTGATCAATCAAACCTTAAACCAACTTTTAGGGTTTTACTTCGTTAGTAATAATAAAAATCCTCTTTACATCGACTGGAATCGGTGAATCATCTCATAAACGAAGGTAAAACTTGTCATTCTGCGTTAAATTTTCCTTAAAGAATCGTTAGTAAGACAGGATAATAGAAAATCCAAATAAAAATAGATAAAAACCCAGTGTCATACCAAAATTCACTAAGTATGAGTTTTTATAATTAAGTTAATTTTTAAATGTTGAGTATGTAAAGTTGTGTTATTTAGAGGAAGTGTTGATAGCGACACAAGATATAACTTTTCTTTTCAAATAAAGAACTTCTAAATAAAAAATTGTAAATCAGAAAATAATACAGCCTGTATGGTATTCTGTGCCTGCGTATTCTATATCAGCACCGGATGGCAACTCTCTTACCAAATATTCTGACCGTTCCCGGCGTTTGGGTGGGAATATTCCCAGATGTTTTACGATTATATGTATTTAGATAGCACATCATCATACCATCAGCCGTGAGGCAGTATGAAAATCTTGAAAAGGAAGACCAGAATAAGGATGGATGTTCTGAATACCAGCCACCGGCTTACAGGGACATTTATAAGAAAAAGTTTTCAATATGTGTATATTCATCTACAACAACCTACCTGCTTTAAAACAAGACTGACACAATTGTTCCTTAGTAAATGTTTCTATAGTGTTAAGGAATTTACTCATTTTAAGAATTGAAATTGAATTGTACTGTGTTATTTAATTTTATTATCATTATTTCAGATTTTTTTTTTGTAATGAATTGACCACTTAGATGTAAAAACATTTTGCACTCTTGCATGCAGGCTGAATACAAGAGACTTCTTTTTACTTTAAGATCACTTCTTCTTTAATTTAAGAGCTTGGCTCTTGTATGTAAATAAATAATGGTCAGGTTAAGAGTACCCTAAACCGTCCGCAACAGGTGGAAGGATGTGGGCCCTGTCAACGGCCTGCTTACGTATGTATGTTTGATATCAGTCATAAAATGTCCACTGCTGGACAAGGCCATCCCAGTTATCATATTCAGGAAGTAATTATAAAGGAACGAATTTGTGACGTTTGACGATCTCGAATTTCGTTAGGGACACGGTAACGAGACCTAAATAAACTTAGAACCAAATTCTATACGTGGATTTTTTTTAGTTCTTGCAGTTTATGGATTTACCATTTAATGCATATTAGTTATTTAAAAAAAAAAAAAACAGTCTACAGCGAGTTTTACCCGTAAAATACAGATCGTAAAATGACGCATCTCTCGGTCACCAAAAGGAGAACGTTTAAATACGAACGGAACGAGTTTTCATAATCAGTCAAGTTCAATACCTCGACAAAAGCAGTCGTGTTACACAGTGTAATAATCGAAACATTTGCTCTACGCTCTTACAAAAAAAAATATTCAAATTTTAAGGCTCGAAGTGACTCATAAGTTTTTACGTCATTTTACGAACCAACAAGTTTAATCATCAGTGAAATTCAACCTAGTGAGAAGAACACACACGATTAAAGTGAAATCTAAACGAAGTGATATAATAATGGCGAATATATTGTCTACTATCGCTGTTATCCTGGTACTAGCAATTAGCTACAGCCATTGTGCTCCTATAGAAACTGAAAATATTCAGAAGGAAAGAAAAATTAATGAAGTGAAAGTAATCGATGTTAGAGAAAACAATACAAATGTGCATAACATTGCAAAACGTGAAGTTATTCATGGTAACAAGTGTCCGATTGATTATGTAAATGTTGGAGGATTTTGTGTTCGGCCTTGTAAAAGGTACGACTTTTTTTAGTTTACTTAGGTATTACCATAGAGCAACATTACTGTACTTAATTTTATGCATACATTCAAAGATAATGAACACAGTGTCAAACATAATGTCAATGTCCTGAAGATGCTGATACGACTATAAACTGATTTTAAGAAGGACACGTTTCCGAAAAATTAAAGACCATGATCGATCAGTCGTACAAACTGTCCAATCAAGTTGGCAATTTTGTATGGAGAGTCCGATTTTTATTTTCATTTCCTGAAAGTTTTATTCACAGGGTGGTTCAGTTAAATTGACTGATCATGCACTTTCAGTTTTCAAAAACTTATCCCTTACAACCTACACACGTACTGTCCTGAAGATGCTGATAGATAAACTGATACCCTTTAGATACATATTTTAATCTACAACTTTTCGCTAAAGTTCGCAAATATATTATAGACACTCCTTTTAAAAAACCGGTCAAGTGAGAGTCGGACTCGCGTGCCGAGGGTTCCGATATACTTTTTGTATTTTTGGAAGCAATAAAGTCCATTTTTAGGACCGCAAAACTAAATTTGTTTGTAAAGGTTATTTGCAGATTTTTAAAAAACTGTTTAACTTAGAAAGATCGTTTTATTTTTGCTGTAATGTTTACAGAAACTTCTTTCAACGGAGATAAGGTAGGGGAATGGTGTTTTTGTTTACATTTTTCATCTTAACTTGAAAACTAAGAAACGGAAAAAAATACAAAAATATATTTTAGAATGTACAAGTCAAGCCCATTCATATGATACCCTACTCGACCTAGTAGCGATAATTTGAAATTAGGCCCCCCCTATTTCAGCCCCCTTTACATTAATAATCATAATTTTTTCAAAATTCTTTCATGTGCAATTAAGTTTGGCATTTATATTCTAAAATTATTCCAAATTTCAGGTCGATAGAATTAGTGGTTGCTGAGATATAGAGGTGTGACAGACAGACAGACGGACAGACAGACAGACAGAGCGGCACCATAAGGGTTCCTTTTTTACCATTTTGGTATCGGAACCCTAAAAATAGATTATTTAGGTATGTGACGATTGTCATAAAAAAATTATATGGGTCGAAAACAATAAAATTAAATATGTGTCGTCACCATAACAATAATCAGTGTTTTTGGTTATAAGAAAGCCAAACAAAAAAAAGAACGCCAAATCGTATTTCTTTGATATAAGTTGTTTAGGTTTCTGAAGTAAAGTGGAATTTAAATGCAACAACAACAACAAAATCCTGTTTTTACCCAAGTCTTAGAGACCGTTGTTAATAGCCCAGGAGGTCGATCGTGGTAATTGCAAACAGTTTTAACGCTAAAGAGGAAGATATTTGGTTTCGGAAATGTTTTGGTTTTGCTTTGGCTTCATGGATGCAATTTTTGGTATCGTGGTAGGAACAAAACTGTTTACGTTACGCATACGTTACGTTAAGTGAAACCAAACTGAAGCCGTTTAGATCTTTTGTCTATGGACTAGATCTTGCAACGAGTATTACAAAATACTATGGTTACTTTCATATCGACAAACGTATCGCGAATAGAGCAGCACTATCCAGCGTTGCCGCTATAGATTTTTTATTCCAATTTCGGAATTTTTTGGTATGTAGCGGAACTTAGTGGTCCTTAGACACAACAGACAGATAGACCAAAAAAAATATCCGAAAAGGGTTAATGTTTTCCACTAAGACATAGAACCCTATAAAACTTATTTCAACTAGTGGATATTTGCAGATTGCAGACCCATAATAACAAACAGATAAATTTTATTTGAGTATCTTCTATTCTTTTTTTATATCTAAGCATCGAGTCTATTTTCCCGCGTAAAACCAGTGTTGTTCAAGACTCGATTCGCTAGACAAGCTCTACAACTTTTTTTACATTTAAAAAAAATCGGATAAATCTGGAATGAGTAACTGGCAACACCGTAAAACGACAAGAGAAAACATAATTATAACCTCAAAAAGCCACCAAAAATTGAATTGAAATTCAACGCACAGACTACTAATGTTTCAGGATAAGTGAAGACTCGTCAATAAACATTTTTCGTTGCCAAGGATTCAGTCGCCTCCTGAAGCATTGTCACCAGTTCTAGTGGATGTGCGATCCCAGCATTTATTGATTATAAAGGTGGACACCAAATAGAATCAAGGACCATGGGTTCGCGCTCGCCTTCTCCATCCACACCGCGTAGCCAGAGGCCACATGAGAGTCAGGGAAGAAGCCAACGTGTCCGCAACTGGGAAAGAGTGCATCGGCCGAGGCTACAGGATAGGAACCCTCCTATCCTGGAAGCAAGGAAGACAAATACTTAATTTACCTGTTATAAGTATTTTATATGGGTATAAGATTTTATTACTTACATAAAACAATATTATAAAGAAAAAACAAATGCACTTCTTGCAAAATTATTCTCAATAGTCTTAAGTAAGCTGATAAGCATATTTTCAGTGAAACCACTGGTTTTGGTGATCCATTAACTTGATAATGATAGTTCATATTCATAATAATTTATTGTAATCTTGTTTATTTTGTAAACAGGAAACCGTACTGCCCTCGAAATGCCAAATTTTAGTGGCCAAAATAGAGGAGCTACGCGCCCGAAGACACAATACGCTGGCTCAGGCTACGCTGATGCAAGCAGAGTCAGCAAAAGTGCGGGCTCAGGCTGGTTAGATTCAGGCACAGGCCTTCGCAACATTCAGCCAAACTGTTGCGGCTATGGTTCCTGTGATGAGTGCGTATGTCAGAAGGACTAGGATACAAAGGGTAAGATTGGAATATCTGTTGGTTTTTCTCATTTCTTTTTATTTTATTTATTTGTGTTTGGGACAACAACAGCATAAAATTACACTGTTTTTCTTAACTTTTCTAAGTAACAAAAGCCAATAACTTCTATCCAGTCTTTTTCTTCTTTGTGAAGCAATTTAACTGGTGGTCCAGTTGATGAGGTCTTCGTACCTATGGAAAGACATCACTTTGATATTCACACCATGGAGCAATGGCTACCTTGGTTATTAGTAATTTTTTTTTTACAATTTTAATACCTATATAAATTCTTTCAGATGCAGATGGTTTCATCATCCAATGAAGAATGATCGTACAAAAAAAAAACAGGCCTAAATAGTAACCTTGATCGGACAGTTTGTATGGAGAGGCCTTTTTTCATTTCTTGAAAGTTTTACTCGCAAAAACTTTTTAATTACATCGACTGATCGTGCACTTTCAGATTTGAAAGGCTATTCTTCACACCCTGTGTAAAAGTGTTTTATTTTTGGGTGTTGTTAAGCCCATATTACATTTTCCTAGAACTTGTAGATTACAGATTAAAGTGTGGCAGAAATCTCTTTAAATTTCTAGCAATACAATTTATCATCCTAGTTCTCGGGTAATGTAACAACTTTTCTAATTTTCTAGGCTGTGATTTAAATAAATAAATAAAAATGTTAGGTAAAAAATGTTTAATTATAATTATGTTACTTACATTAAATATTATAATTACTATGAATTTGCTTTGTTTTGATATACTTTTATTATGTTTGAATTATTTTGATTTTATTTCCAATATTATTGACGATCATATTATTCATTGACATCTGAACAATCTATGTAATTTTGAATGTGATAATATGAAATACAGAAATCTAATCTTAGTTTAAGCTTAAATTAAAGTAAGTACTAGTTTTCAAGCATCTTAATGTTAAAAAAAATCTGATATTATAATCTGATTATTATTTGTTTTTTATTGTTGTTATGTGAGCAATAAAGTGTTCTATCTATCTATCTATCTATCTATCTATTATGTAATTCTAAATAAAAGTGTTAATTAAATATTTTAATATGTGTTTTTATTAGCCTATTTCCATTACTTTAAGAAGGAATAATGTTCCTCTGGCGCCATAGTGTGCGCACGAGGGCAGGAATGGTATTCTTTTCTGTTAATATTTGCTCCTCATGAATTGCCGGCTTCAAAATGGCTATATGGGTGCATCTATAGAGCCCAGAACACCTGGTATTCTTGTAGCTTGATAGAAACTGAAAAAAAAAGTACATTACAATTAGATATTAAAGAGAGGCAGCAAATATAAGTGGGTAATTTTTACAAATCTTTTTTCATGTTCTGCATGAATAGTAATTAAGAACATAGTTTTGAACTATTTCTTTGTTGATGTTATCCTACACCTTGTAGTAAGTACCTACTAGGTGTATTTACATTGGTCAAACATGAACTAAACTTATTTGCTTACTGTCTTTTGATTTTTTCCCTGTCACTTAGAGTGAACGGGAATGCTACATGTTTATTTAATATCTCTGGATTATTAAGTGCCTCCGTCACTTCTTTTATAGCTTTACTAACACTAGCTTGGGCAACTGAGTGGTATTTATTGGGTGGATTGAAATAGTATATAGGTACCGTAAGATGGGGCTATTCGAGACGATTTTGGCAGAAAAACAGCCACTGAGACCTTTGTCATAGAGATGGAATCCATTTATATTTTTTTTTCGACGAAACTTACAAACCTATCGTTAATAATAAATGTTTCCTATCTAGGTCTCAAGACAAGCTGTATATATTTTTTTTTGTAGCTGTCTCAAATAGCCCCAGGGTTGGGGCTATTTGAGAATTTACCGTAAAACCGTTGTAAATCCAAATTGCGCCATCCTAGCGATATTTGGAATACATAAAGGCAACGTTCGGAAACTCCCTAAATTCATAGATTTAAAAAAAATATCAAAAAATATAATTTTTCATATATATATTTTTTTTTTGTGTTTTAAATTTGAATATTTTTCCAAAATCATGTCTTATCATTCTAGGTGTTAATTTTACTATTTATGACGATTTACAGGTGTTGGAAATTATAAAAACCAATTGTGTTTTGAAGTTTGCAACCATTTTTATTACACTAAATCAAAATTTCAGTCTTACAAAATTGCAATTAAATAAAACTTAATGGCACGAAAAATCACATTTAGGTACCTCGTATAGAGTTACCTCAAATACAGATAGATACCTTAAAAACATACATTAAAGAGATCAAATAAAAAATCACTTTAACTGAAAGGAGCTTACAACATTTGCTTTTCAATTGGCTTCTGAAGAACCAAGTCTTTGGAGAACTTTCACAAAATGAGCTTACAATTTGTGTGGCGAAATGTTCTCTTATATTCCCGAACCATATTTGCAACAAAGTGTCTGCAAAAAAAGCAACCATAAATAAATAAAAAATAACACGGACAAAGTTTCCGAACGTTGTGTCCAAAATAACCCCAAAATGCTGTCTCAAATAGCCCCACCTCAAAAAAACACGTAAAAGTCTAATAAAGTATAGGTTATTTCTTTACTGTAGTACACAGTTAAAATCACTAAAAACCATACATTTTGTTACTTACACACAATACCCGCTCACCTTTAAACTTTGTAGGATCCAACCGAAAGTAGGACGGTATGTAAAATCTTATAATTTTTAAGATATTTTTCATCAGTTGTTCTACTGCACTTCCCGGTGGAATATAACCTCAAAACCTTACACGTCAGTTTGACATTAAACATAGTGTTGCCAGAAATAAAATTCAGTTTTCTACTAATATTCTAGCCGAAAGTAGAAATCGATAAAACTTATAATTCGGGCCGTCTATAATAGCCCCGTGAATCTTAAATAGCCCCATCTTACGGTACCTAGGTTATAGATTCTGAATACCTGGCACCACAAAGCACTGAATAGTTATAGGTACCTATGTGGTGCCTTTGTCATTCGGTAGGTAATTATCTTACATATGACTTACTTTTGTCTCCACGTCTAGACCATCAGAGCCCACAGGGGCGGCCATAAATGGAGATCCTTCAGACACTCAGTTTTGAAAAGACAGGTGGATAGACGATATTTCTTGCGAAATTGTCTTTCGGTTACTTAAAGAAATGTCTTGTTGCCTTAGGGCTATATTCCTGTTCCGAGAATTAATTCTTTTTGCCTCGGTGACCACTGCATTTGCTTGGTGCATCATGTGTGTACAGAGACAGAATTGTAGACACTAGAACTTCAGCAAAAATTCAAAATAATACACTTTTTTCTCTCCGAACAAAGTCGAAATACCTCCATAATTCAATATGAATGATCCAAAATGCCTTCGAAAAGTTCGTCGCAACTAACTTTTTCAAAAACGTTCGCAAAGGCGTTCCCAACGTAAGGCAATTGGTAGGAAACGCTGTCAAAAATTGACAAAAAATTACCACGATACCAATAAACTCCTTAAGTTACGTTCGTTTGTTACCACAGATTATTAAACCTTTTCTTCAACGAATCTGCCGAGAAAAAACCAAATGGTTTTCGTTTGAATAATTACCACGATACGAAATGTGCTGTTCGGTGGCTCAACGTAACGTATTAAGTAAAAGGTTTTGCTTTGGTTTCATCGTATAAATTACCACGATCGGACTCCTGTATCCCTGGTTGATATAATCTTCTTGTGTTACATAAATGAAAAAGGAAGAGTTAGTGATTGGAGTTTTTTTTTCGGATAAGTATCAACATTTGCATATTGTTTACAGAAACTGCAATGAAGATCCTGATATGCCAGATGACTACAAAGACTCGACATGAGAGGAAATCAACTTAGGATTGGATTCAGGCTGACACAAGATTTGAATCCTTTATTATTCTGGAACAAGAGACAACGGAAGAACAGAAGTCTGCTGTAAAAAGTGCAATATCTCTTCAGAAGATAGAACAGAAGATACTTAGGCCATTGTTTGAATGTAGAAGTTCTAATACCTTAAAAAAATGTTAGACATAACTTTGAATACTTCGTTGTTAGCTGAAGGTTGGCTTGGATGCAATCGCTCTCCTTGAAAATATCAACTAGATGTAGTTGAGCCAGTTTTTATGAGAAATCGTAAAATACTACTTTGTGAATTTTAAAAATGTTGCTGTATTTTTACACGATTTTTGTTTTAATTTGAATTTTAGTGCATACGTTTCTATTTTAGAAAGTTTGGATTGTGTAGTGGTTAAATCCAACATTAGGTACAACAGAACCTAAAGTATTTTTTTTTAATAAGGTACGTTGAAATGTCCTTTTATATAATATTGCCTTCAATGTATCCATCCCTTCCCTTGAAGTGAATTGTATGCTGCGAACACGTGTTTTATGTAAATATCAAATACTTTAACACCAGAAATAAATTTATTGAATGTTAACCTTTTTCTTATAAGTACCATTTATTCCTCATCAGAATTTTCATATTGTGAACTTTACATATAGGTTCATGGTCGCTATCTACAAAAAAAAAAACCGGCCAAGTGCGAGTCGGACTTGCGCACCGAGGGTTCCGTACCACCACATAATCATAATTGTATTAGTTGAAACTTCAGTAAGTTAATATGCTAGATTTTTTGTTCCGACACGCGCTTGACCAAATTTTATTATTTGTTGTTATTTTATAGCTTATGCACTACAAACATACCAATTTTCAAGTTTGTAAGTGTTCCCGTTTTTAAAATAGAACTAAAACAAAAATCGCCTCCGCGACCATCCAAGTTGACCCCTCTCTTATATGAATGTTCTTGAAACGGGAGCTCACCACAATTGGTTAGCATTAGTTGTGAGAAAAGTTATAATATTTAATGATTTCAGACTTTACCCTTTATTTGTACTGTGAGACCTAGCCAAATTTCATAATTTTAGGTCAACGGGAAGTTCCCTGTAGGTTTTGCTTTTTTGCATAAATGTATGGAGACGATGACATAAAAAGCCATATCTTTTGATTGCGTCGTTGTAAAAAATTGAAATTTTCAGATCTTGTGTGGTTTATGGACCTCAATATTCGTTATCAATTTCATTCTGATACCTCTTCTCGTTCGTGAGAAAAAGGGTCTTGACAGACAGACGGACAACAAAGTGATCCTATAACGGTTCCGTTTTTTTATTTTGAGGTACGGAACCCTAAAAATAGGAATTGTTTAATAATACAAATAAAAACTTAGCTCAGACAGTGGGGTTTGTGAGGTCGGTCACCGATCTTACCACCCACACGATATTACTGTGATCATGAGTAATTTTTTTTATCAGCATTATTCTAAGTCAAGTAATCGAACTGAGTCTTACATAAGAATACCTAATATTTCTATTTACCTACATCCTATCCTACTATCCAATCCTACTAATACTCTTTCACGTAAAAAGTACTGAATAACACATAAGATACATCAGAATAACATCAGAATACATCAGAATAACACATAAGCTACAATTTATAAACCTGCGCAGACGAAGTCGCGGGCACCAGCTTGTACATACATAAAATCAGGCCAATTTCCCGTCGGGGTCACAGCCCTCCACCTACTACGATCTTGACATTTTATATTTCCCTCGCTTACTTCATCGGGTGTGTCCCACTATTTCCATGGAAATGTAAAATGGAAATAGTGGCACTTAGGTTTTTTTCTAAAAGTATCCCATTATTTCCACTGGCGACTAAAAATCGCAAACTGAATTGAATGAATATGGTATATTGAATGTGGTATATTGTAAGGTGTTTTAAGTAGGTATAAAGTATAGCTATAAATTAACATAAATAATAATCATTTGTGGCGGACAATGTTATCGATATCAAATAAATTTCTTGAAAGCTCATCAACCCTTTTGACATTTTTAGAACTTTTAACCTGGCATTTATTTAAAACGTCCAGAATTTGGTGTAAGAACGTTCGCCGAGGCTTACCCCTTCCAAAGATTCCATTCACACTCGCTTGTTTTATATCTCTTTCGTCAATCTTCGTTCATTCATCCTCTCTACACGACCAAACCATCTCAGCATTATTTTATAAATTTTAGTCACTACATCTTCTTTTACGCCACAACATTCTGTTATTTACATGACCGTTGACGTTTTATACAATAGGTGCTTGTTGAGAACACATGTGCACACACATTTACAAAAACAAGTAGGTACGGTCAACCGCACGTCAGTAGTAACTTTTTCAACTCTATTACCATGTCATAAAGTCCAAAAGTGTTTCTACTGATGTGCTGTTGAGTGTACCAAGCATAACAAGAATTGTTATTGTAATTTTCCTTTCCACGGTACATAAAGATTTCGTGATCGTAGTATTATTGTCGTCCTACTCAAAGAGTTTTGAACTTCGACGATGTCCTACGCACTGAGAGAAAAATGGTACAGTCAAGACCACATCAAGCTTGACACTTGTAGCGCAACTCTAGCACGTAGAGCATTTGAAATAAGAAAGGTAAGTACTAAGTTCAATGTGTGAGGCTTGACATTCTTAAGAGCGTATCTGGGCTGCATTTCTTCCATACAATTAATGTATTCCCCTATTCCCTCCCTGGATAATGTATGGAGAGCAATGGCTTTTTGTTTTTAAATCTAGATCTTGTAGATAGATATCAATCAATGCTGTAAACATGTCCCTGTTAATTACTTTCTACCGAAAAATAATTACCCTTTTTTCTGCCATAATGGGTGTAAGGGACTTTCCCAAAGAAACATTTTTGGGAATTGAAAAAAAACTTTTAACCTCTCCATACAAATTGCTCACTCGAACAATTTATATGGAAAGGTAATAAATATTTTTTAAAAAAGGTTTTTAGAAGGATAGATCTACTCGTTCCTGAAATTTCTATATACCAAAAATAATTGATTCAGTTCAGTTTTGGAGGAGAAAACAGGGGAAAACGAACGTCATTTAGAGGTAAAATCGGTCTAAGCTGTAAGTTGTCCCTATCGCATATTGTGGGAGGATTTCTAGGGCGCAGCGTGTTAGCGACAGTTTGTACAAATACCTTTTCCTCAGACATAAGGAGAACAATACATCACTTTTGTGTATGTAACCGTGTAGGTACTCACGGTAGCCAGTACGTAGAAACCACAGAAACAAAACCAGTATAAGGAGAACTAGCGCTGCTGAGACCCGCTCAAGATCAAAGTGTTTCCACCGACGTGTGGCCGTGTGTACATGACAAAATAGTGGCGCATACACATGAAAGATAGCGCATACGATGAATTATGAAGACAAATCATTAAGATGTAAGCAACACTTGGTAGTCTTTCAGCAGTAATAATGAAGACGCCAATGACTCACAATCTCATTGTATCATAAATTCATAAGAAGTGTAAGTGACAATTGAGTGAAGTTAACCTAACGTTTAGTGGGTAAACAAACAAACACATTAGCAACCACGACACACAATAGAAGACAAGATATAAACATACAAACGTTTTGTGCGATTTGACCGCACAGCTGAGAAGGCAGGAGGGCTTCAGGGTCAACTGATCCCGCAGCCCACTGAGCCCGTGGGCTCAATTGACCACTATCAGTTTTTTAAATGGTCAACTCGAGACCGTCACTTAGCTCGCGGATTCAGTCGACCACTACAAATCCCTGCAAAATCGATAACTTTCATTTCAGCCCCTTAAATTATTTGAATGCAGTGCGGACTTAGCCTTAAGACTACAATTTAACATATAATTCACTCGCACACCGAGAGTTCCGTACCACTAAAGTAAAAATAACCGTCTTAGTGTATTTCTCGAATTCATCATAACATCCCATGAAAAAAAAAAAACGTCCACTACCCTCCAGAATTCTAGCTTATGCTGGAAGACTGTGGAGGGGAATTTCTGGAATTAAATGTATTTAATTCGAGCGACTCCGATTCGCCCTTGACCAGTTTTTATTATTTGTTGTTATTCTATAGCGTATAAACATAGTAGATACCAATTTTCACGCTTGTAACTGTTCCCGTTTTTCCGACATACTTTTTGTATTTTTTGAAGTAATAAAGTCCATTTTTAGGACCGCAAAACTAAATTTGTTTGTAAAGGTTATTTGCAGATTTCTAAAAAACTGTGCAACTAAGAAAGATCCTTTTATTTTTGCTGTAATGTTTACATGAACTTCTGTCAACTGTAATTAATTCAGATTTTTCCTTTCACAAACTTTGGAGTTAAGGGGGGGGGGGATGGTATTTTTTTTGTCATTTTTTATCATAACTTGAAAACTAAGAGACGTAAAAAAATACAAAAATATATTTTAGAATGTACAAGTAAAGCCCTTTCATATGATACCCCACTCGACCTAGTAGCGACAATTTTAAATTGGGCCCCCACTATTTTGGCCCCCTTTACATTAATAATCATATTTTTTTCAAAATTCTTTCATGTGCAATAAAGTTGGGCAACTATATTCTAAAACAGTTCCAAATTTCAGGTAGATATCATGAGTGGTTTCTGAGATATAGAGGTGTGACAGACAGACAGACGGACAACAAAGTGATCCTATAAGGGTTCCGTTTTTTTATTTTGAGGTACGGAACCCTCAAAACACCAATACAACAGGTTTCTTCTATGGGGACCCCTCTTATTTTTTAACTTTTTATTGTTTTTATTATTTGTTAGGTAATTCGCCACAATCACACATATTCTGTTAAAGTTTCAACTATATACAACGGTTCAAATGTCAGACAGACGACGCAGGCTTAGCAATAGGGTTCCGTTGGCACCCTAAATTACAGAGTACGGAACGGAACCCTAAATTGTATTCTTACTCATCCTCCGTACATTCCTTTCAGATGACACAATCGCACAAGGTGGCCGGAAACAGAAGATCCAAACTCAATCAATATTGGTATTCCAATATTGAGTTTTGGTATCTTACCACGCTGGGAATCGAACTTTGAACCCCATAGAATTTCTTGTATCCCATGAGGAACTCGGAGTAGGTACTTAGTTGCCATTAACTAAACTTAGGAAGCATTAAGTAGTTAGGAAATTTATTAGTATTTTTTTAATTTATTGTACTATAAATTCTGCACCACGAAAACCCATCAGGTTTATCTGGGTACTGGAGAGTCGTTAATTACAGCGATTACAGTTAACACAGAAAGTATATAGGTAGGTGCTAGGTGCTATAATAATGTTTTTTTAATGTATTATAATAATTGAAGTCTTGTAATTCCAGTGTGGTAGCTCATTAACATATGTAGGTAATAGATATTCATCCATTCGCATACCGAACTTATTATTGACTTTAGGCATTATGAACGTATGTTTGTTGTCTAAACTTCTCAGACCAGCACTTCTAATTTTAATGTTGTTGTTTCATTTAATGTTGTTGGACAATAAATTTCAGATAGTGTATAACTTATTGCCAAAAAATTTAAGACTCCAATAGATTAATGCACACATACCACAATACATAGTTGACTGTTGCAGTTCCTCGGGTCTTATTAGTAATAATTTGAGTCATTGATAAGATCAGTTATCGGCTATACGCGAAAATAGAAATTATCACGTTTGTACAAAATTCATAATGGGTCTTTTAATTTTATTAAAATTTTAGGTAATTTTTTTTCATTGTCAATCGGCTTACTCTTCACCTCAAACTAGGCTTGAGGACACAGATGAGGTCGACGAATGCTAATGCTAATTTGACATGGACCGTTTGGTACCAATACCAACTAAGAATACTATGCACGGTGATAATAAAACCAGTATTTAAGTGACCCAGCGCAAAGCTACAAAACCCGAAACCAGAGATGCACTCAAGGTCAAAGGGTAGCCATTGACATGCGGCCGACAGTCCCACTTCAAAATGGCTTTATTATTGAACATTTTTTGTCAAGATATCTCGAACAAAACTGCGACAGCCTGCAGACTCTCAGAAAAATTCGTGCCATATGCGGTAGTCAAATAGAGAGATGTTTTTAACTCAGTGGTTTTAGTGCATGCCTCACCATTGACGCATCGAAGTCAGGAACGAGAAACGCAGTGACTCATACACATGTATTGATAATACCAAGATATTATTAGGTAGCTGTACAAGAGACAAATCACCAGAGGTCATCTGTTAATGGTCAAATTTTTAAAATTCTATCAAAAATTTTGACTATAGAGTACGATAATAAATGTTCTATCATTATTGTTCTTTATTTAACTGTCGGAGTTTATTGAAAATAGCAAGAGAGAGGACAAGGAGGACGAAAACCGATGAGGACAGGTTTTGGAAGTCGGAATTATCAAGTTGAACGACAAAATAAACAGCTGTTAATGCAATCGGCCTTTAACAACAGTAAATGCAAGAGATACGTGGAATCACTGAATTTTAAAGAAGGTTGACACAATATTTTAATATACAGACAGGAGGTATGTTAAGAAAATGTGGTCACTGGCTTCTTCTGCTTCCTTCGTCTTCTTCTTCTCTCGTCAACACTTTCAAACTGCTTGCTTAAATTACTCTAGGACTTAAGTCTTCCTAAAAAAACTTTCAAGTACGAGTCGGGCTCGCGCGCTAAGGATTCCGTACTTGTCCACCATATGACCATATACCACCGCTTACTATAAGTTGTCCTTTTGTTGTAAAAATCTCATCTATTCTTAGTTGTAAGAAAAGTTACAACACATCCATTTCATGTTTTTTTAATGTCATAAGTGGGCAAACGAGCAGGTGGACCACCTGGTGGTAAGTGGTCACCACCGCCACCCACTGTCTTATTAGTGAAATAATTTGGCACTAATAAAACAGAAAAACGCGTCGCCTACACTGAGAACTAAGATGGTACGTCTCACGTGCCATTAATTTCACTGGCGTTTAGCTCCCTTACCGTTCAAACCGAAACACAGCAAACACTGTTGCTTTACGGCTGAAAAGGGCAAGGGGGTGGTACTTCCCCATACACACTTTGCACAAAAGCCCTTCCAAAACCAACATGTACTGTAAGACCTACCTTCTTGCCAAATTACATGATTTTAAGACAACGGGAAGTACCCCATAGCACAGTAAATATATAAGCTAAAGCAGTATGGAAACTCCTAACAAACGTCCAAAACTGGCGCACTCACACATGCGCACACCGCTACAGGAAAATAAGCAGTTTTCGCGCTGAAGTAGGTCCTGGGTGCCAAAACCATAATACAAACAAATAGGTAAGTACATATAGGGTCCCTATAAGTATGTCCCTGTCCTTGTGCGATAAAAGGCGACTAAGTGTTTCGATCTGCCCTTGTGTGATAGAGGTAACTTAACCTTTCCTTGGGTGCTAAAAGGCGACTAAGTAGCTTAACCTTCTGACTTATTTTATTCATTTTATTTTTTCCCCCATACAAAACGCGCTATCGGCTGACGCAGTTTCTAATACTAATGAACATAAACAATTTTTTTTTCGTATTTTGACTTCTTACGGAAAGTTGTTTAGTTTTACGGTCCGAAAACATGCTGAAAGGAACACAGTTGATAGAAGCACCCAATATTTGAGTTCATCATACTATTCTTATTACAAAACTTCTGGGTTACAACCCTGACGCTCCGACGCAGATGTGTTCTTTTTTCAAAAAACCGGTCAAGTGCGAGTCGGACTCGCGCGCCGAGGGTTCCGATATACCTATAGTATTTTTGGAAGCAATAAAGTCCATTTTCAGGACCGCAAAACTAAATTTGTTTGTAAAGGTTTTTTGCAGATTTCTGAAAAACTGTGCAACTTAGAAAGATCGTTTTATTTTTGCTGTAAAGTTTATATAAACTTCTGTCAACTGTAATTAATTCAGATTTTTCCGTACTCAAACTTCGGAGATAAGGGGGGGGGAATGGTATTTTTCTTGACATTTTTCATCATAACTTTAAAACTAAGAAATTTAAAAAAATACAAAAATATATTTTAAAATGTACAAGTAAAGCCCTTTCATATGATACCCCACTCGACCTAGTAGCGACAATTTGAAATTTGGCCCCCCCTATTTTGGCCCCCTTTATATTAATAATCATACTTTTTTCAAAATTTTTTCTTGTGCAATTAAGTTGGGCAACTATATTCTAAAACTATTCCAAATTTCAGGTTGATAGCATAAGTGGTTGCTGAGATATAGAGGTGTGACAGACAGACGGACAGACAGACAGACAGACAGACAGACAGAGCGGCACCATAAGGGTTCCTTTTTTTTACCATTTTGGTATCGGAACCCTAAAAACGGCCCGAGTTTCCATACTGCTTTAGCCAAAGATTTCGGACCTCCTTGCTTCGTTACCCTTATTTTTCTATGGCTTTAGCTTATATATTTACTGTGCCCATAGGTTTTGGTTCTGGTGAATAAATGCATGGACATGGGGATGAAAAGCCGTAACTTTTAATTGTTTTGACTTAGAACCTTTAAATTTTCACAACTTTAAGGGCCCATTAGACCTTAGCATATGATATTAATTTCAATTTGATGCCTTTTCTATTAGTGAGAAAAAGGGTCTCGCTCGACCGAAAGACATAGGGACGACGGAGACGACAAAGTGATCCTATAAGGGTTCCGTTATTTTCCTATTTAGGTACGGTCAACCGCTTGTCGGTAGAAACTTTTTCAACTCTATTACCACGCCATAAGGTACAAAAGTGTTTCTACTGATGTGCGGCCGTGTGTACGAAACCCTAAAAACAAAAATAAACTAATCACATCTTCCCTATTTTACAACCGAATCCACGTTCAAAATGAATAGAATCCACCAATCAAGTCCTTTGAAATTTATCCACCAATCAGAGCTAGCCGCTAGAATTTATAGCCAATCATCGTCCACTGCAGTGGGCTGCAGTAAATTGTGAATGGCTCTGAATTAGTGTTGTCACCGCTTCGGCGGGAAATTTAAACAGGGTGGGTAGGGGTAAATTGGACAACAGTGTCGAAATAAAGGGAAAATTGTGTTACGTTTGGGATTAGCTTACTGAATTGACCAAATTTTGCATCGCATCGCATCACATTCCATGTAATTTTATTTTCATTGTTCCATCTAGATTGAAATGACTACTTCCAGAAACTATTTTATTTTGATTAAAAACCATAAAACTGAACAACTTTTTCTAATGTCAAAATACGAAAAAAACTGTTGAGTTGATCTCGACATGCAGTTTCTTTCTACCCTGTTGAGAAAGTTGTTCAGTTTCATGGTCTTAATCCAAAAGATCAGTTTTTACTGGTCTTTTTACACTCTCAAATAAATCACCTCCACCGACACAAAACAAAATGTTATACGCAAACTTTTCACTTGCCAAATCCAATTTAAAGTAAAAGTAATAATTCAAGTTATTATTTATATAGGTTTTCCCCTAAGTAGATAAACTAGCTGCCTGAAAGTTATGGATGCCCCTAGGGCAGGGAGAGGCAAAAACGGGTTTACACAGGATGTTGATATATGAACACAACCGCAAATAAAGCACGTAAATTAATAAACAACCAGCCATAGAATTGGTCAGCTAAGTCCACTCGTTATTCCGTGGTCGATCTAATCTCCATAAACGTGAAGAACATAATCAGCAAGCACGTTTTTTACTATTTCAAAAGTCGTATTTCAAAAGCCCCTAAAAGGTTTCACACGAATTCATCGAAACCTAGTACAAATTAGTAATGTTGGTTTACTTTTTCGGTCTGAAAGGTAATGTTTTAAGGTTCAAATAGCAAAAATGAAGGTAATAACATTTTAACATCCTGTACGTAGCAAGTCAGACTGTGAATCGGAGGGTAGGGTCTCTAATTTGTATTTATTACAGCATCTCATGCGCGGAAGTTCCAGTGAACCTAACATTCATTATCTCATATAATGAAATTAAAAGTAGGCATTGGCGACATAAAGCATTTTTTTACTTATTTTGTAAGTCTACTAAAACGAATAAGTACATTTAAAATGTGTGTTGTAGGACACATTTTCTTTTTAATTAAACTTTGGGACTGGATGACAGACAATGCACAGTACTCACAGACATCAGAGATCCTAGAATCACACAATTTCGCATAAGAGTGTGTACTAATAAAGGATTGTGGTGAATTCATCATCCCTGAGGGGATAAATAAGAGATGGAAGCTTCTTTTTTACTTTATATGATGGTTTTACTTGTCTTATAATTAAGTACGTTCTAGATTGCTCAAGAACGTCGAATTAAAAGAGCTATAAAACAACCTACACGATAGAGGAACCAAACCGGAGAGAGCCATTTGAATAAACCTCGACTTTGAAACGAGCATCTCCTTTATTAAAAGCTCTTTTCCCGAGATGTTAACCTATCCGAGTACGCCGCGCCATGCGCCATCTTGAAAAATGCAGTGTGGCGGTTTTGCCCCAGCTTACCCAGACACAAAAGGTAC
This sequence comes from Athrips mouffetella, assembly GCA_947532105.1. NCBI lineage: Eukaryota > Metazoa > Arthropoda > Insecta > Lepidoptera > Gelechiidae > Athrips > Athrips mouffetella. The sequence continues at coordinate 14,616,100 of OX383978.1, forward strand.
ATTCCGCAATGATACGGTGTACAAGAAAATACCCACACAAAACCTTCTTTAAGGTATGTTCGGCAAAAAAAGTCTCCGCATTACAAGTTTGTTAATGGTGCTGCTGTCACATTATGAGGGGTATTAAAACTTGAGTGTGTGTAAACAATACTCACCTAATTAACAAACTTTTCTGGGCTGCGTGTTCAGACATGTCTGTCAACAATGTTTTCAAAAATTGCGGGTTTGTGATGTGACTATAAAAAAAACCGGTAAAGTGCGAGTCGGACTCGCGCGCCGAGGGTTCCGATATACCTATAGTATTTTTGGAAGCAATAAAGTCCATTTTCAGGACCGCAAAACTAAATTTGTTTGTAAAGGTTTTTTGCAGATTTCTGAAAAACTGTGCAACTTAGAAAGATCGTTTTATTTTTGCTGTAAAGTTTACATAAACCTCTGTCAACTGTAATTAATTCAGATTTTCCCTTACTCAAACTTCGGAGATAAGGGGGGGGGAATGGTATTTTTTTTGACATTTTTCATCATAACTTGAAAACTAAGAAACTTAAAAAAATACAAAAATATATTTTAAAATGTACAAGTAAAGCCCTTTCATATGATACCCCACTCGACCTAGTAGCGACAATTTGAAATTTGGCCCCCCCTATTTTGGCCCCCTTTACATTAATAATTATACTTTTTTCAAAAAATTTTCATGTGCAATTAAGTTGGGCAACTATATTCTAAAACTATTCCAAATTTCAGCTCGATAGCGTAAGTGGTTGCTGAGATATAGAGGTGTGACAGACAGACGGACAGACAGACAGACAGAGCGGCACCATAAGGGTTCCTTTTTTTTACCATTTTGGTATCGGAACCCTAAAAATGAGCCTTTAAAGCCTTGGAATTATAGTAATGCTAAATTGTTAGAAAATTATGGGAACTTGGCTTATAGCACAAAAACTATGGTTTATTTTCTGTTACTGAAAGGTTTTCTTGCTTTTTCAGAAGTTACATAAAATAAAATAAAAATGAAATATTATTTCATTTTTATTTTTAAAATGTTTTGGAGTAGAAATAAACTTATTTGTCGTGTTTGTCTACTTGTATTGTCTAAATAAGAAGAGTAAGGATGAACTTAAGAGCCTGTTAATTTATATATTTTTAATAGGTAGGTTGCAGAGCTTCGCGGCTGTAAAGCAAACCCGAAAAATGCCTCTTACCTCAGCTTTCTCTAGGAACCATTCATACTAGATGCTCTAGGACTTTCTACACAATCTTTGTTTAGTAGGCAAATAGAATAGAAGATTGTCACAGTACACTGTAAAGTCTTGATATTAGCAACATGCTTTCTCCGTAGAATTCTGCAACGTATCTTTTCTTTCTTTCTTTCTTTCTGTGCCATATCCTAACGAATGTCGGCGACCATCTCTCTATATTTTTCTCTCTGTCCAACGTATCTTTTAGCCATAGTGAAACTTTGTGCTTGCAAAACGAACCCGAAAAATGCAATATGGCTATCTTACCCCGGCTTACTCGAAAACGAATACACTATGCGCTTGGATTTCCTTGTCTAATCGAATTTAAATAATAATATCGTTTTTGAGGAATCTTGGAAAGCTATAAACGCTAAATTTATACTTGAGTTTGTTCAGTACCTACTTTGTTGAATTTGTATGGGACAGCCAAGATTTTTATTATGAGTTGGGTTCATTGAGCTTAGTAACAAACACCTATCTATCACCTCTTTTAAAATACAACAAATGGCTTATTGGATGGCCCCTTAAGTACAGTCAGCCGCACTTCAGTGGGAACACCGTGAACTGGAGCAGGTCTTTCGTGTCTAGGATTTGTAGCGTAGCGTTGTTTCTACTTATACTGGTTGCATATATTGTACCAAAAAAAGACTAAGTATGCGCTTTCTTGAAATTGTAACGTAAATGGGAACGTAGAACATAATAAAATGATGATAGTCAGCACAGCAGCAGCTTTACTCTCATCTATGCCAAATGTATAAATCCAAGATATTGTAAAAACAATTGAGCTGATCAGCATCAGAACTTTGGAGATATGGCTAACCAAAAATCGAGATCAGTTGAATAGTTACGAAGCAAGGTAACGTAGAACATGTGAGAGTCAGTAATGTGGTTTGACTCTCAGAAATGCTGAATGTATCAATCGCTAGATGTAGGGAACTTTGCAGACATGAGTAACCAAAAATCGATTAGAATTTTTGAGCTTATCAATACGATTGCGAAATTACACTAGACGCAAGATTGTAATTTGTGTAGCTGAACCGCGGTTATCAAGACTACTTTGTATTGATGTTTTTTTTTTGGGATAATTCGCACAAAGTCATCTGATCCCAAACTAGGCTAAGCCTGTACTATGGGTACCTGAGACTAATATACATACACAAATAGATGAATAACACCCAGACACAGAACAAACAAGCCCGTTTGTGTGGTTGGTAGTGAGCCTGCCTCACACGCCGCGGGCCGCGGGTTCGATCCCCGCCCAGGGCAAACATTTGTGTGATGAACACAAGTGTTTGTTCTGTGTTTGGGTGTTATTTATCTATTTATGTATGTATATCAGTCTCTGGTACCCATAGTACAGGCTTTGCCTAGTTTGGGATCAGATGACCTTGTGTGAAATGTCCCCCAATATAAAGAAGAAACACTCATGTTCATCACACAAATGTTTGCCCTGGGCGGGGATCGAACCCGCGGCCCACAGCGGCGTAGAAGGCAGGCCTAGTGGCCTGGTAGTCCAACCACACCAATGGGCCAGTCATGATTAAACCGCCAAAAGTGTTAAAAAATTAACAATTCTGTAAGCATTTCTTTCTTATCTTCTTTACCTACTTTTTTTATTATGCTAACAAGTTGTTTTTTGTTAAGCACTTTCATTTTCCAACCATCTTGTAAGTAATCTTTTGTTAAATCTCAATTTCGTCCCTCCTGCCGACACGATCCTTTTTTTATCAAGAACCCTCTTAATACTCGCAGCCCGATGCACTCTTGGCGGTTTTTCTCAAAGTAGTCTCATCCAGGCCGGCTCCAGTGAGACAAAGGATGAAAAGCCCCCTGCGGAGCGCTACCTGCCTTTTGTTTCAAATAGGGATGGGACAAATGAGGCAGATCCGTAATATACGAAACACAAATTGTACAATAGGGAACATGCATAATTTTTTTTTTGTCGCATTTATTAACAAAATATGAAAATACTGTAGTAGAGACAGGCCTGTCTCACTCCGCGTCTAGGCATGAATTAAGTACCTACCGCGCGGCGGCCCTACGGGCGCAATGTTTTTCGGGCTATCACGTTTTTGGTGTTTACATATTCGATACGTTTTGCGCACTTTGTGTTAACGTACATTCATGAAACAATTATTATTTATTTTGTTTCCAAGTCTGGGATGTTTTTAGATAATTATAATGAGGAACAGAAGTAAATTTTGTGTATTAGATGCATGAACTCGAAGAAAAAGAAAAAAATTATCTTTTTTAAGATACCAACTGATTGTAATAAGTGTTTTTATTGTTTTATTATTAAATAGGTATCGTCTATAAAACATACTTACTCTAAATATATAGGGTGACTTTTAATTAGTTCTTGATAGCAAAAGGTATGCATGTACTAATCATACTGAACAACTTTCCCCAAGGAACATAGGTCGAAATACGAAAATCAAGTTTTGACCTCCCATAGAAACTGCATCAGCTGATAGCGCGTTTTGTATGAGAGGTCAAATTTGGTTTTTCGTATTTCGACCTATGTTCCTTGGGAAAAGTTGTTCAGTATCACGAGTACATGCATACCTTTTGCTATCAAGAACTAATTAAAAGTCACCCTATAGATAAGTCGGCACTCAGAAAATATGAGGTTATTTGTTGATGTAGTGTCAAGCTTGGCGTGCGTTTGACTGTACAATTCCAGCAACATATAATAAATTTTAGTTTGACGAGTAAATAAAATAAAATAGGTATTACAGCAATTGTAGCCGACACTGGAGTCAACCCTGGCAATCGATAGTGTCGACTTGGTATATCGAGCTGCATTACAAACAGGGCCCTGACGCGTGAAGTTAAGGTGCAATTTAGCTTTGACGCGCTATGTTTAGGTATATAAAAAGGCGGCTTTTTCCAAGATCAAAGGAGTGGGACTTCTGTAAACTTGTTTACTCTTATATGTTCTGTGGTAGAGATGACAAAAAGTGAAATTAAAATTTAAATCAGCTAAGAAATACTACCGATATAAGCATTTAAAACTACTAATCAGACAGAGAGATCCGACATGAATAGTGACGTCAAAATTACTACGGACATATAAACTCCATATTAAATTTCGTTTTGCTAGAAAGAGACAGCAATAAATCTTCGATGGCTTATATCTTTTTTAATATTATAGTTATTAGAAAAATAGTTTTACAAGACTATTTATTACATGAATGAGCATATATTTTTTAAATTAAAAAAAAATTGTGCATGTTCCCTATTATTAGCTCAGTGCTAATGGTGTAAAAACCAGAACGTTTCCTATGCTTTGACGACTCTTTGAACTCAGGTATAGTTTTCGATAGATGCCCGTTGGCGTGGTTGGGAATGAACATACTTTCTATGTCGTGGACCGCGAGTGTCCATTTTTGATTATTTTAGAAAAATAAAATATCATTCTTAAAAACAAAATCGCAGTGTGTTTTGTCTAAAAATTAAGAACGGTATTGTTTTTAGAGTAGTATGACATTGTTAGTTTTTATTGAAATTTTCTTATTTATTTAACCTGCTCTAACTGTTACCCTAAAACCATTGAGGTATGATACCAAGTAGAGGCACAAATGTATAGAATATTACTTAAAAACTGGTCAAGTGTGAGTGTGACTTGCGCACTAAGGGTTCCGTGTCTGTCCACAATAAGATATACTACAAGCTAAGCTTTTGCCCTTTGATTTTTAAAACTCCAGGTTTACTCAAACCATATGAAGGATTACCTTAATTAGGTGTAATTAGTTGTGAGAAAAGTTGTAATATTCAATTATTTTAGACTTTTTCCTTTGCTTGTGCTGTGCTGTGAGACCTAGCTTCTTACCAAATTTTATGATTCTAGGTCAACGGGAAGTACCCTATAGGTTATTAAACCGCATTTGCTGTAACTGCACCGACAATCTAACTTTAGGCAAAAGCTTCTAGCAGTTTTTTATTGAATCATGAACACGAACATAAAAAGCCATGAACAAAATGATTGTTGGAATATTTAAATTTTATGGGTAAAATAGGTAAAACCGCAGAGAGTAGATTTTCAATTTGTTTCTTAATACTTAACAGCAAATATTTGGGTATCTTACAAATACATAGTGTTTATAAAGTTTTATGCACCAACCATAAAACTGAAAAAAATTCTCAGAGTTCTATTTTATGTTGCGAGTAAGCTCACACCAATATTATAAAAGTGAAAGTTTGTATGTTTTGATGTTTGTTGCTCTCACGACGTAAGGACTGAATAGACTACACTATGTCCCCCACGTGGCCCAAGTCGCGGGCAATAGAGAAGACCCAAATATTCGCAGTTAATTAGGAAGTTACATGTAAAATTTTGAGTATAAAAAACATTTTTTACAGTGTGGCATAAACCTAGGTAGGTTTTAATTTACAATATTAAAATTATAAATAATTTATATGTGAATCAAAAAGCCAAATCTATCGATATCGGTATATCCGAAACGTGTCAATCCCTACTTAGACCGGGTTGTAGTTGTAGCTTACGTAAGTTCTATAGCAATGTACTGAATGTACAGGCGAAAACGTAAATAGACACGAACACAATACCTACCGCGGAACAATAAACACCTGTGCAAAAAAGCCTCGATATAAGAAATAATGAGGAAATAGATTGGCAATCGAGATAAGAAAAATGTATAAGTGTCAGCTGGATACTCATCGTATCGAAAGAATAAGATCTTTTCAAATCAGTTGTTAAGAGACTTGTGTGTACTAATATATATCTTCTCAACGCTAGTGGTCAACTCAACCGCCGTTTGGAATTCTACCCGTGTAAGGGATTATGAACCGAGCATGGACCGCAGCGCCATTTTGTGTATTGTACGGCCAACCACTCGTCGGTAGAAACTTTCTCAACTCTATTACCACGCCATAAGGTCCAAAAGTGTTTCTACTGACGTGCTTTTGAGTGTACCATCTTACATACTGCGGTCACCAACAACCAATGTCTATGGGCATACAAGCGGGGTGATAATTAATGGTACTTCTCAAAATAATTGTACCGAGCATTTTTGTAATGTAAAAAAAAAATGTAAAATGTATTTTTTATTGAGATAAAAACAAACATTACATGAAATTGAATCTCTGACTTTAGAGCTAGGTAAAAACCTGTATTTCTTAAGTCAGTGGACTCTCCCAATCATTATACTAAATATGTTCAATAAAAATAACACGAGAAACAAACTAAATGAAAGAAAACTCTAAAAATATGTGTGTGTCGGTGAGCGTAGGTATGTCGGTGTGTAGGTGAGTAATGGTATGTATGGTATGTGTGTGTGGATGAGTGAGGAAGTGTTCATTTCTGTGATTGGCATAAGAGTATAGCTAGTGAGTATTTTATTTTAGGAGTTCTTCAGTTTGTTGGTAATTAAGAGTAAGCAACCAGGTTTTAATTTAAAGCTTCATTTCGCGTAGTATAAGAGGATGGAAGTAAAGAACCCTATTTATTTTATTATAGAGGTGCACAGCTTGAGAAACTTGCTGGCGCTTTGCAAAAGCTGTTCTTAGATTTTCCTGGTGGCAGACATTTCTTATAGTGCGATGCATATTGTAGATATTTGGGTCGTAGGGCGTGATGAGGTGTCTAGTCAGTGTTATTTGTAAAATGTAGATTTGCCTTACGGTAAGAACTTGACACTCATCGTACAGTAACTGTGTTGAAAACCTATAATGCTTAAATGTCATAACTTTTAACAGGGACCTTTGCGCTCTTTCCGCTTAATTTTGGAGGGTGGACGTCCCTGTTCTGCAGTGGACTTTTCATGGGATTTTATGTTTATAATGGGTGGTTAACTGGAGTATTTCCCGTGCTTTGGATGGTACATTTTGCCGTTGATCGCGGTGTTCGTTTTCTCCGTATTTTAAGTTGCTTTGGAAAATAACTTAAGCGCGACCCAGGAAATCCTCCAGCGATATCTGTTGGTTCGTAGTAGCTCAATGTCCGTTGGTAGCTCATCCGCTAGAATTGTAATTGCTTTGTCGGCGTGAACGAAATGTATATTCGTACTAAATTTCAGCTTTCTATTTTAGTACTAAAGGTCTCTGAGCTAAGCCGCGGACAGACAGACAGACGGACATGACGAAACTATAAGGGTTCCTTTTTGACTACGGAACCCTTAAAAGAGGAATGAGGTTATGTATGTATGTTTTAAAGATTTTTTTTAGAATTCAACAAAAAATAATCCAATACGGTCATACTAGGGAAGTGAAGTGAGCAAACTAATATTTGGGACAATACATGGGGAGGGGTACCTCCCTCGGGAATCTCGGGAGGACATACTGTGTACTAATGTGGTTTAAACTCGAGTTTGATATGTCCGCTGTGCGATATTAAACCTTAGATTTGATTCGAAAGCCAGAGGGGAGGTTTTTGTGTTCCTTGTGGAAAGATCGGACAGTGATTGGTTAAGTTTGTTGAGTTTAGCTATGGATTGGTGATCGTTCTACTCAAGCGCTCATGGGTACCTGTTGTACCCAAACTTTTTTGATTACGTTGCTCATTCTTTTTATCAAAATACGCCTAAATTGAACTCCGAGCCGGCCCCAGCCAGAATGCCGGTACGCAGCTAATTGATGCGGTAAACAAAGGTTGTTTAGGACTTGCGTTCAGAAAAATAACACGGAGCTAGATCAGAGCTCGTGAATATTTCGACAAGTTGCTTAATTGACTTTGACTACTAAAAATTTGTTTCTTGCATGTGCACTTGAGTGATCTACAAAGTAGAAAATCGCAAAATTTCACAACCACAGGCAAGATTCGAACCTGCGTCTTCTGCGTAAGTACCGCAGACGCTTTACCAACTAGGCTACTGTGGTCCTGCCCGATGTTGTGAAATTTAGCGACCTCTATACGCATTCCAACGTTGCGTTTGTGCTGCCACCTAGCAAGCATTTTTGCGGTACTTGCTAGGTGGCAGCACAAACGCAACGTTGGAATGCGTATAGAGGTCGCTAAATTTCACAACATCGGGCAGGACCACAGTAGCCTAGTTGGTAAAGCGTCTGCGGTACTTACGCAGAAGACGCAGGTTCGAATCTTGCCTGTGGTTGTGAAATTTTGCGATTTTCTACTTTGTAGATTTATCCGAACACAGGAAGTGTTAAAATAAAATCATTTTCACTTGAGTGATGTTAATGGGTTTTATTAATTTTACAAATTCGTGTAACTACTTTCGAGGCCTTATTTTAAAAGCTATATAATACACCTAATCTTGTTTCTCGCGCGCACCACGGCACTTACGTTTCTTTTTAAGTTCATGATTAAAGCCTGCTAGTCGGCCAATCCAGCAACTTTAAAATTTTGAACAATGTAAGTTTCTATAGATGCCATTCACCAAGCCGAGTTTGAACAAGTTTACCGCTCTCCTCACTAACTATATTAAACTGACAGTCTTCTACTCATAATAACTTCTATCTTTTCCCCAACAGCGAAGGAGAAACAGACACGGAAGCATTATCGAAGTAATGGATCCTATACGGAGAGCTATGGTGGGACCAAAATGATCACTTGATATTTCAAAATGATCGAACCTTCGAAAAGCTGCGGGGTTCAGGATCCAAGGTTATGTTGAAGCTACGTAAAAAAGTGCATATCAATTTATTATTATTCGTTTATTTTCTGGGTTATCTCACTACTTATTGAACGCCGTAGTAGGAAGTGGGGAGAGTGCTTAACTTGTTCAAACTCGGCTTGTTGAAAATCATCACAAATTTTCATCTATCGAAAATTTAATTATTCTCTATTTTCAAGTTGTTTGCTGGATTGGGTGACTGGCTGTTGAACTTTACCTCATTATTTATACGTTTCTAAATATTAAGGCCTAAGTTTTTGATTCTATCTTTTTAGTAAAATAAACAACCAATTCTCATAAACGTTAATAGACTTAACAGCCAAAATGTTGTTCAACTACTTATTGAGCACTTCTCGTATTACCACTGAAGGACCGAAGGCATATAGGGCGACCACGGCGCAGGTTCCGTAGCCACATGGCAAAAACAGGACCCTTATGGATTCGTCATGTCTGTCTGTTTGTCTGTCTGCCCGTCCGTATGACACAGCCACTTTTTCCGAAACTGTAATTCTGTAAACCAGTTAAGATTTTCACACAAAAAAAAAACAATAAATTTTAGGATTCCCCATACTTAGATCTGAAACTCAATTTTTTTTATCAAACCCATACACGTGTGGGGTATCTATGGATAGGTCTTCAAAAATGATATTGAGGTTTCTAATATAATTTTTTTCTAAACTGAATAGTTTGCGCGAGAGACACTTCCTAAGTGGTAAAATGTGTGTCCCCTGCCCTGTAACTTCTAAAATAAGAGAATGATAAAACTAAAAAATATATATGATGTACATTACTATGCAAACTTCCACCGAAAAATGGTTTGAACGAGATCTAGTAAGTAGTTTTTTTTAATACGTCATAAACCGTAAATCGCAATTTAACTTTCATTCAATCAACTCAAATATAAATAAGAGCCCTTAAAAGGTTTTACAAAAAGTTACTTAAATTCCAAATAAGTCAAAACAAAAATGGTTTTTATGTTAGCTTTATTCAAAAATCTTTTCTGTTTAGTGAATTCTAGAGATATCAAAGCGAATCCCACTGAATAAAGGTGACCCCGTAACCGAGATGCTCCAAGTGTGGAACGAACACTACATGGTGGCATAACACACCTGCAAAAAACTGAATAATTCCAAAGCAATGATTTTTCTCGAACATTATTTCAATTTCCCCAAACTAGGATTCCCTGTGCTATGAAAAACCACTTTTTAGGGTTCTGTACCTCAAAATAAAAAAACGGAACCCTTATAGGATCACTTTGTTGTCCGTCTGTCTGTCTGTCTGTCAAGACCCTTTTTCTCACGAACGAGAAGAGGTATAAGGTTGAAATTAATACCGAATAATAAGGTTCATAAACCACACAAGATTTGAAAATTTCAATTTTTTACAACGACGCAATCAAAAGATATGGCTTTTTATGTCCTCATCTCCATACATTTATGCAAAAAAGCAAAACCTACAGGGTACTTCCCGTTGACCTAAAATTATGAAATTTGGCAAGAAGCTAGGTCTCACAATACAAGTAAAGGGAAAAGTCTAAAATCATTAAATATTTAAATTTTTCTTACAACTAATAGTAACCAATTAATGTGAGCTCCCGTTTTAAGAACTTTTCTATAAACGAGGGGTCAAGTTAGATGGTCGCGGAGTTTTTAAAATCAAAGAGCAAAAGCTTTTAGTATATCATATGGTAGATAGGTACGGAACCCTTAGGGCGCGAGTCCGACTCGCACTTGGCCGGCTTTTTTTTATTTATTATATTCGCACTTAAACATATTTTTTTATATGAACTACCGTTACAATAGTCCTTTAGTCATTGTGTGCTGTTTGAAAATTTGACGTGGTTATTTGAAAACATGTGTCCAATTCTCGAATATCACTGGGTGATTTTCGAGTAGCTTTTGAGATTTAAAAAAAATTAAAATCTCATTAAAATTGTAATAACACTAAGAAGTTAAAGAATTTTCAATTTCAATTTTCAAATACTAATCAAATACTACTCTTTACTTATTTACTAAATATTATTTTACACTTTTAAAGAGAAAATCCGTTAATTTTGATTTTTTTCAGTAATATTCAATAGTTGGGCTCCAGGTGATTTATCGCACCCTGTAATCTCACCTCAAGTAAACTACGCAAACAGTGTTCGTAGCAGTTCGCAGTCGTCTAAGTCATGAATAATTCGTAGACAACTCGTAGCAGAGCTACGCCGGGTCGCTTTGCAAACTGTTGCAAACGTAGTTTGTTCTACAATTTCGGAGGTCGAAACAAACCCAGTATAATAGTCTATCACATGAAACAATTTTGATTAGATACCCGGACAGATAATAACATAAATTTAGCGACATACCTGCGAATCTTTACGCTCGCAATGCTTTTTAGGGTTCCGTACCCAAAGGGTGAAAAACAGGACCCTGTTAATATGCCTCCGATGTCTGTCTGTCAGTGGGCTGTATCTTAACAGTTGAAATTTTTACAGATTATGTATTTCTGTAGCCTTTATAACAACAAATACTAGAAATAAAAAAAAATAATAAAGGGGGCTCCCATACTAAAAACGTGTTTTTAGGCGATTTTGCTCGATTTTGGTTTTAGCTCTATCGTTAAAACGGAAACAATTACAAGCGTCAAAATTAGCATCTTTATAGTGCATAAGCTATTGAATAACAACAAATAATAAAAACTGGCCAAGTGCGTGTTGGGACACGCGCCGTATAGGGTTCCGTAGTTTATTTTTATAAATTTTATAGCAAATCGGGTTTTGAGTAAGTATTTTATAATTGCTACTTTCATTATTTTTAGTTTTTCGGCTATAGCTCATTAACTTGTGACGCCTACTTAACGGTGATAGTTTTTCTTTTAATTTCATCATATATGCTACTACTGTGATATTTTTCACATTTCCAGTAACAACCGTTTAGCCGGCAGGGGAGGGGGGACACTTGACTCCAACAAAAAATTGCACTTTCAATATTAATAATTCGCAAACGGATCCCTAAATCGAAAAATAATCTTAGCAGACTTACATTATTTTTAGAAGACCTCTGCAACGACACCCCACACTATGGGGTAGACAAGAAAAAAAAACATCCCTATTCCAAATTTTATTCTACCACTTTGTCGACGTAAATAAAATGTATATTCTTGCAAAATTTCAGCTTTCTAATACTAAGGGTCTCTGAGCTAAGCCGCGGACAGACAGACAGACGGACATGACGAAACTATAGGGTTCCTTATTGACTACAGAACCCTAAAAACCGGCCAATTGCGTGTCGGGCCACGCGCAGTATTCCGTAGTTATTTAGCATTCAGGGTTCTGTAGTTATTTTACGATATTTTTTATCGCAAAGCGGGTTTTGAGTAAGTATTTCATAACAGTAAGGGTGATGAAGGACAAATTTCTAGCATCCAATAAAAGATACAAAAAATATTGGCGGACATCGGCACCCCTGCGTTTTTGAGGAATTAAGTTCTAACTATTTTGAAATTTGACAATGAAACGTACACCTGGCAGACTATCACTATCTGATTAAATACAATGTATAAAACCCCAAAAAATTGGTCTGCTACCATAATAGCCCTGCGTCGTCTTTGTATAGGGTAAACGGGCATCTGATTCAAGCACTGTGCTTGTGTCAGAATAAACGGGGCGCACACTGAATGGTTTAGCATCGAGATGGGTGTTAGGCAGGGATGTGTAGCGTCACCTTGGCTGTTTAACCTGTTCATGGATAATTGTTTGATTGATCTGAAAGAGAGTATGTGTGGACTGAGAATGAATGAGTTACTCATTAAATGTCTTCTCTACGCTGATGACCAAGTTGTACTTGCGTCATCTGCTGACGAGTTGCAGGAGATGGTAACAATGATGAATGTGGCTTTGGACAGGAAAGGAATGAAAGTAAATGTAAGCAAGACGAAAGTAATGGTACTTGAAAGAGAAGAATGTATGACAGAGTGTACTATATTAATAGGTGGTGAACAAGTCGAACAAGTGAAGGAGTTTGTGTATCTGGGCTCAAAGTTTACGAGAGATGGAAAGTGTGAAAGTGATATTGAAAGAAGAGTGAATGCTGGAAACATGGTGAATGGTGCCCTGCACGCCTTTATGAGGAGTCAGAAGGTGTCTCACAAGGCTCGTTTGGCTGTTCATGGGGGTGTTTTAGTACCAACACTGATGTATGGCAGTGAAAGCTGGGTATGGCAGAAGAAGCATGAAAGTAGAATTAATGCAGTGGAAATGAGAGCGCTAAGGAGTATGATTGGTGTTAAATTGAGTGACAGGATTAGAAATAGTGTGATAAGAGAACGGTGTGGCGTAAAAGAAGACGTAGTGACCAAAATCGAGAAAGGGATGCTGAGATGGTTTGGTCATGTAGAGAGGATGAATGAACGAAGACTGACGAAATAGATCTACCAGGCGGGAGTGAATGGAAACGTTAGAAGCGGAAGGCCTAGGCGAACGTACCAGGACCAAATTCAGGACGTTCTGAATAAAGGCCAGGTTAAAAGTACCCTAAACCGACGAGCATGTATGAAAGGATTGATGAAAGTACAGGAAGCAAGGGAAGTATGTCAAGATCGTAGCAGGTGGAGGACTGTGGTCTCTGCCTACCCCGACGGGAAAGAGGCGTGATGTTATGTATGTATGTATGTATGTCGTAAAGTTACAGCGCTTCAAAATGCAAAAATTCACTACTTCGTCCCGTGATACTCGTAATGCAGAGCCCTGCATGTCTGCCTCTTCGATTTTCTACATCTTAAGAAGTATTTTAAACAGGAGCCACAAAGGTAGACAAAAAAAAACAATATTTAGCATGTTATTTTCATTTTTTTTTGCTTTAACTCAAAAACGCAGCGACGCAAAGAAAAACTTACGAGTATAAGGACCAAATCGATTCGTATTGAGCTGATCTATCATCCCTATTAATATGATTTTGGAAAAGTGCAATATAATCATTTTTTTTTCGTTTATTCCAACGCTTACCAACACATTTTGCAGCTGTGTCAAAAGCAATCGGCTAAAGCTGTCAGAAAAAACAAGTTTGTAAAATAATGTTATTCTTTCCTTCAAATATACTCTGGTGTTAGAATCATATATTTCATTATAGTTATAAATATTACAATAGGTACATTAATTACGCAAATAATTCATTAAAAAACATGTCAACTAAATTACAACACCAAAAACAAACAGTCAATGAAACAGACCGCCCCAGGTCGCACCCGGTCCAAAGGTGCCCATCACGCTACTAGCATTACCACGCTGTATCGCAATGGACAACCTCTGGACAAGAAACGAGCCGGAGCGGGGGTCAAGACCTCTCTCCTTCAGCCTACGCCCTATCTGCCCGACATGAATCATGGCTGCAAAATGGTTTGGTAAGTGTTGGAATAATAAAAAAAAAGATTTTACCTAGTACGACTAGAAAGGACACGAGGAATCTTAGTTCCCCTTTCAGGTCTTCTGTTGATAAAATTGACAAACATAGCCTTTATATTACAAAATTAACTGTATTACTAACCTTTTTAAAAAAGCGTAAGTCTTAAATATATCAACAAATGGTATTACTACAAAGAACGTTTCCGATACCACTGTTCCGATCTTTCTCGAGACCTGCGATCCAAAACTGATAATCTATTGCTAGTTCCATTTACTCGGTCAGGTTATTATAAGGAATCGTTTACGTTGAGAGCTGTCAGTCTTTGGAATGATTTGCCGTCTGATATTCGTCAGTCGAAGTCTCTTGCTGTTTTTAAAACAAAACTACATAATCATTTCCTTAATAAAACTCTTCCATAGTTTGCAACAAGTTTGTATGTATTTTATTTACCTGTATATATTTATAGATATATATATATATTTATTTATTCTTATACTTACATTATATATATATTTATTGTATTGCAGTAGTATATTAATATTATAAGTATATTGGCACACTACTACAGTTTTCATTCAAACTTTCCTGCATGCAAAGGTTGTCTGGAAGAGATCGCTCCTAGCGATAAGACCGCCTTTGTCACCCTAGATTTAAGAGGCTCCTTTTATTGTTAATGTGTTTTGTGTGTGACAATAAAGTATTTATCTATCTATCTATCTATCTACTACGAGTATCAGCTTAATAAAATACGAGTCTTATGAACTTTTAACATTCTAGCAAAGGTACAAGTTCACCTTGTAATAGTAACCTTCATAAGTATTCATCGATTTCGTATACAGAGGCTTAAAAACCTGCTCAGTTTAGACAGCCTCCGTGGTCTAATAATAATAAATAAAAAAAAATCTTTTATTTCAGGCGGTATTCAACCCATATTTCACAAATAAAAATCAAAAATGGTCAGACATGGTGGTGGTGGTAATGGTTAGATAGTCGGGCTCTCGATCCCGAGGCACATGGTTCGATTCCCGGTGGGGTCACTGTCAAACAAAATTTACTTTGTGAAGAAACTGGGGACAGCTTGGTTAGGAAATTGCAAGATGAATTACCTGATTGTCCGAAAAATGAGACGATTTCGTGCTTCGGAAGGCACGTTAAAGCGATAACCCTGGTTGGCATGTCAGAGGACTTTGGCGATGTAGCAACTCTGATACTATGGTGTGACATGGTACTCACACGATGTTATGATGATAATTTTTTTTATTAGGATATCCAACAGCTTTTCATAAAATTAAGTTTTGAAAATACATGTTCTTTTCACTAACGCCAATGATAGGATACCACATCTACATCAGAATTTAGTTCTATATGATGAGTACAATAACTTGGTTTTACAAAGTAGAAAAAGTATTATTCATTGGCATATTTTGTTTTGTCACGAGACATTTTTAAAAATGAACTGTAGACGAAAACATAAGCAAGTGATAAAGAGAAAAAATCTCCAACCTTTTGTCGTAAAAAAGGATCTTAAAAAAGGTGGTGTTTGAGCAATTAACGCTTCTTCTTTTAAAATTAATTATACAAAAAATTACTTGATGAAATCAGTGTTAGCATGAATGCCTGAAAGGACGAATGTTATTTTCCAACATAAATAAAGTAATAAACATTTTACTACGATTATTCGCAATTTTACGTATCCCACGTACAACTTTTGTTTCACAACTTTCGGAAAAGGTGTCTACTCTCAATCTAAATATATAAAAGAGCTTGTCCTGACTGACTGATTCATCAACGCCAAGCCGTAACCGCTATAAATACAGATCTGAAATTTTGTACACAGGTTCTATGCATGTCAAAACTACCCACTAAGAAAGTATTTTGGAAAATTCATCTCCCAAGGGATGAAAGTTTGTATGAAAGTCCTTTGTTTCTTAAGCTAGATTCACACAAATTTGAATTTAAGGTGCTAGTTTTCAATATATCGATACGATACTACTTCGATACAGTCTGTAGAATATTGGTTGGATTAATTGTCAAATTGAGAGTGATTAGCATCTCTATCGTAAAGAAACGAAGTTTTGAATTTGCATGTTTTGAATAGTATCGTATAGATATATCGAAAATTGAGAGTAGACACCCAGACTCGCACACCCAGGGTTTCATACTAGTAAAATACCGTCTTAGTTATGTATACCGTCTCAGGTATACCGCAGTCACGCAGACAGAAGTGTATTGAAAATGCACGAGTCCGACACACACTTGACCAGTTTTTATTATTTGTTGTTATTTTAAAGCTCATGTACTATAAACGTACCAATTTCCACGATTGAAAGTGTTCCCGTTTTCAAGATAGAGCTAAAACAAGAATCGAGCAAAATTCTCCTAGAAAACACGTTTTGTAGTAGGGGAGCCTCCCTTATTTTTTTTTTTGTATTTTTTGTTATAGCAGCAACAGAAATACATAATCTGTGAAAATTTCAACTGTCTACTTATTACGGTTTATGAGATACAGCCCGCTAACATACTGACAGACATCGAAGGCATATTAATAGGGTCCCGTTTTTTACCCTTTTGGTACGGAACCCTAAAAAATATACAATTTGACCAGATTAGATTATAATTTTGTATGGAGAATCGATTTTTTTTCCAAATTCATAGAACAAAAGTGGTTCAGTTACCTACAACTACGACCCGAGAGATTTCGCGTACTTAGAATTACACTAATATACACTCACCGGCACGGAATTTCACCACTTGAAATTTATTTTGTCTGTAAATATCTTTTAGCTCTACTTAATTAATGACAAGGTATAACTATGATACATCCTTTGAAAGGTAATTTAATTAACTTTTATGTGCTGTATTTACAGCACGACCAGGATATAACATAAAAAATATACGTGAAAGAAAACAATTTTTTTTGTTAACTACTTATAGAAATTCAAAATTGACCAACATCTTTGTCTTAAGAGGCTTCTATGCCGTCTCTTACAGACTTAATATCAAGCTTTCAATTGTTTCTTGGATTACGCTGTTACAAGTCGCAATTACGGACTATTTTTTAAACTTTTTGACGTCTTGCACTTGTGATACCTGCTGTGATTAAGGGTTCATGGCATTTTTTCCTTGTGTTGATCTGCAGCCCCATCCAGTTGAGTTTATAAAGATGTTTGAAAACTCCCTTTTAAATTATATCCCTTGAATATTTTTTGTACAGTACAGTCAAAATACAAACAGAACAAAAAGCTGTTCGATAGGGTGAAAAACGCTTCGGTCCATCTGCTGGTTCTAGACCTCTTAGTCACCTTTAACGACACCCACACGGGAAGAGAGGGTGGTTTAGTAGACCCTACCCTACCCATCATTGACCCACGCAGGCACAGGCTATATACGGTTAGGTCATTAGTGGCTTCATTTAGTATTAAAACAGGCTTAAATTTAATTCAAGCGAGAGCCCGGTACAGTCAATGAGAAAGCCACATCCGGGGACGGGAAAGGGTTCTTTGCCACTTTTCTATATGTATGTATACAGCGTGTAATTCCAAATACGCAAAAAATCTCGGAGGGTCGCTATTACACATTTAACTGAACAACTTTTGTTCTACAACTTTTGGAAATTTTAAAAAAATATTTCTCGATGGAATTTTTTTCATTTTCATAGATTTTCATTTTGTATGAAGATTTTTTTTTCCAAACTTCGTAGAACCAAAGTTGTTGAATTACATGGGTCCGAGGGGTTTTGCGTATCTACAATTACACTGTATAAATATGTACATATGTATAATATGGACCACCTGTACGATATGCGCTACCAGCTGATGCATTTTCTATGGGATGTAGATATTCTCATGTATTTTGACCTATGTTACATAAAAAAATATTCCGTTTTATGGGCAAAAATTATAGTTATGTAGGATTACAGAGCTAGTATTTTGATATTGTAAAACAAGTGTGAAAATATGGCGAAAATATTTTCAAACAGAAGATCACAATAGTTTCAGAAATTATAGACTTTTGTACAGTCAGAGACAACGTAGACTTTAGGACACGGAACCCTAAAATTACAGTTTTCCAATAGGGCGTTTTTCAACCAGCCTTTGAAATGTCCACTGGGGGAGGACCCCAAATTAAAAATCTATTTTGGAATGAACAAATAAAGCCCTTTCATATGATATCTCACTCAACCTAGTAACGACAATTTTTAAATTTTGACCCCCCCATTTAGGCCCCCTTTATTATAATAATAATAACAATTTTATAAATCTTTCACTACCAATAAAGTTAGGTAATCATATTCTTAAACTGTTCCAAATTTCAAGTTGATAGCTTTAGTACTTCCTGAGATAATAAAGTGTGACAGACGAGACATACAGACAGACAAAGTCGCACCATAAGGGTTCCTTTTATTTACCATTTTGGTATCGGAACCCTAAAAATCAATAAAGGTATTCGTTATCGTAAGCGTAACACCCTCTGTGGGCGAGCGTACCTGTGACGTCATAGTTCATTGACCGCGTGAAAGAGAGGCTTTATCCCCAATGGCTTCGCACAACAAGTGAAAAGAAACCTTATAACATCGCAAATACAACAGCAAATCGGTCGACGGCATTCTAGCACCTAAATAGTGTTATCGAATTAGGCTAGGGGTTGTGGACTAGTTTGAAGAGCTATTAGGGCTTTGTGCAAAGCTCCACTGGAGCGGTTTTGTGAGACAATCGCAAAATGGTTTTTCTTTAAGATGCTTATTCTCTGGCCGGGGTCCAGTTCTGCTCAAAGAATTCAAAAGAATTTTTGCTTTCAGAAAATTATATCTACGAGGTAGGTTGTAACAAAAACCCTCCCTGAAAATCGAAAACAAAATGTATTACCTTTGAGATCAGTCAAACGATTTACATCAAATCTTATATTATTAAACGAGCAATGTTTGTATATTTGTAATCAGTCTCTCGAAAATGGGTCTAACGATTTCGCTAAAATTTACTATACGAGGGTTGTCCCGTGTGGTACCGGCAAAGAATAGTACCAACCCTTACATACCCGTGGGTGTCGTAAGAGGCGACTAAGGGTTATAAACTGGAGGATGGGCAGCAGCATCCTTCTTTGTATCTAACATCTTACTTACTGCGGTCACCTAAAACCGCGGTCCATGGTGCCAGCCGTAACGCTAACAAGCGAGGTGACTATGGTACATCCCCTCTACATTTTTCCAGCAAAAGCTTGAATTCTTGAGGGAGCTCCCTGTCCTGTAGTGGTCGTTTCATGGGATGTTATGATGAGGGTTTTCGGGGGCGAAAAATCGATCTATGTCTCATGACTGGTAAAATTAATTTAAAAAATCCGCGTTTTAGACATCTGTTGTCGGGTAGCGTAGCTTGCTCACCCGAAGATATTATAACGTTGATGCGGCTATCATAGAGCGAAGCTCTTTCAACCAGGTACTATCAATCCTATATACCGGGCTGAAGCTGATTTGGGTTCGGCGGCTCTGGACCTGTTACTGTCTTTTTCTTTGACAAGGACAGCGACAGATCTGGACCTGTCGGGTTTGGTTTAGTGTTGGCCTGTGTCTGCCAGAATCGACTCCAGTAGCAGACTTAACCTAGCTGTAAATCTTGTGTTATGTAACTTGGAGGAGCGAGGCATTCCCACTACAAGTATCTCTGATTACTTACAGGGAAGCCCCGGTATATGTATGTTTTTAGATTTACCTAAATAAAAATATTTTTTAATTTAATTTTTTTTATACCACATTTTACGACTAGTTTATATCATCATCACTGCCATAGCCTTATTCCGTATTTGCGAAATGGTTTTTACGGAGTCGGCTACCTAACCAAAGGAATCAGTCGGGGACACTAGTTTTTACACAGAGCGACTGCCATCAGACCTTCGCAATCCAGAGGGCGAACCAGACCGAATCCTAGATTAGGCTTTGTCAGGTTAGTGGCCAACCCGCCTGTCAGAGTTTTCAAGCCGCCAAATGGCCTCTGACTTGGCTTAACCACTACTATCATTGAGAATAGCCGGGATGCTTTCCGAAGCACGGAAACGCTCTAGTTCTTGTGCCACTAGCGGTCACCCATCCGGGTTCTGACCGCGGCCAACGTTGCTTAACTTTAGTGCTCGGAAAAAAAGAGCAACTACCACTCGGCCACGAGCGCTTCTTTACGACTAGTTTATAGTTACCTGAATAATGTGTACAGGCTTTCGTACCGTAAGGTTGGGCTCACACGACTCTATATCGTAATTTATGTGCCGCGCCTCGCCTGTGTTTGTTTGTTTGTCATTATATTATACCGGGTACACATAGCATGAGTACACTGTCAACAGAATTACTCCTCTTACGTGAAGGTTTATTTCACGAGTGAGCGAGCAAACATATACTGCTTAGTTTTCGGCCTGGGCTATAATGTGGCCTACCTAAGTAAGCGATTTTTCTGTGGGAAACAACAACTGTAGGTAGGTTGTAATTCTATCTTAATTTGGGCTCATCATCATCTCATATCAGCTGAAAAACGTCCACTGCTGGCCACATGCCTCCATGACAACTGGTCCTGCGCTACTCGCTTCCAGCGGTTTCCCACGACCCTCAGTCCACCTTGTGAGGGGCTTGCCCACGGTACGTCTTCCGGAACCCGGCCGCCACTCACAACATTTACGCTCATGTCATTATTAGTAGAAGTACTAACCTCTTTCTCTTAGTTGGATTCACCCAACTTGAAAGAAAAGAATTTAAGATATGAAAGAATTTAAAGCATTTAGTTTACAGTCGAAGTACCGTAGCTTGATTAGCGATGCGCTATACATTGGAGCGATACAGACACGTACCCGACGTGCTCCATAGTTTTTCCGACTGTCACTAATTAATCTGCTAGCTTATTTTGACAGTAATTAAAGAATGTTTCAAAGGATAACTCAGGTGGCGAAACGTTCCGACTCGGAGAGTTCCACTCATTACGCTCGCAACGCTTTTTATGTTATCTGGCGTAATTTCCGCTATTGTCATACTTAACGGATGTTTCGGTAGCGGAACTTTCCAAGTCGGACTTTTAGATATGACGCTACATTTACCAGATAATGACCAGGATAACCTTCATTGGCTGCTATCAAAACCTACTCGGTGTATCCCACTATTTCCATTCCGAATTTCCATTGATGGAAATAGTGAGACTGTTTGCGACTACTTGTCCCACTATTTCCATTGCGATTTTTAAACACACTGTGTATCTTTTAAAATATATTTTTATGTATTTTTAAAACAAACTAATTTTTGAGTATGTTTCTCAAAGTTGCCAGATCAAACTGCATATTTTTGCTACTCTGGTTGTTTTTATATTTGAATAGACAACATTTTTCAAAATTATAACAAAATATTCGCCACGAAATCTAGTAAAAATGGTGAGCTAATAACCAAGCAAGCACATGTGTAATATAGCGCAGATGGAAACGGAGAGACTAACTCCCGACCTAGGCTGGTCTATTGTTTCAGATAGTTTCAGATATGGTTTCAGCCATTAACCTAAAGCGTGAACTATGGTACAACCACAGAAAAATAAAGGTAATTAGAAGGAGGATTAAAGAAATAATTCGTCACAATGTAGTGCAGGCGTCGTTTTATGGATTTGACAGGTTATGTTGAATATTTCTTAGTGATCATCGATGATGGGATTGGGACATGAGGCAGATGTCATCCCCTACTAAAATAAATTTGCAAGGTATCTATTCCGAGCAAAGCAAGAAGTTCCGAAATCTTTGGGTACGACTATGCTATCTTTCTTCAAAATATACGAACTTTTTTTTCTGTTCAATGATGATGACTGCTAGGTTCACTGACCAAACTACGAACGAATTTTTTACATCTACATCTCAAAAAAATATGCATTTGGTTTTCTTCACTATCAAATAATAATAATACATGTGAGTAAAACCACAGAGCAGAAGCATGCCGTATACATTAATCCCCTTAATATGATATATCGTGTACGAGTATATTATTCGCGTATAACAAGCGTGTAAATAAGAAAAATAATAAGAGTCGAGGTTTTCATATCTCTTGTCGAGCGAAATGATACTTCACCTGACACAGTGATTTTTTAAATTGTCTAAAGAAAGAAAAGTCTCCCAGAAAGGACAATCTGATGTGCAATAACGATCGATATTGAACCAAATTATTGTAACAGTATCAGTCGAGCGAGACACACAGATGATGGTAGGGCTTTTCTTGGGGCTTTTGTGCAAAATCCATCTGGGGAAGTACCACCGCCTTGCCTATTTCTCTCTGTGGTAGCAGTATTTTTAGGGTTCCGTACCTCAAAAGTAAAACGGAACGGAACCCTTATAGGATCACTTGGTAATATAAAGCGGTGATATAAAGCTATCCTGCTGTCAGGGTAATTTGTACCCGATTTGAAACGCGCCCCTAATACACTAACCGCCGTACTCAGAGACGTAATTTCTAGTTAATAGATATGTAATCCTGTCGTCAAAGGTTGGTTGCCTTTTAGAGATCGCTTGCAACGATAAGGCAGCCTTTGCCCACATTAGGTTAAGTTTTCCGTGTATGTCTGTGTCATTTTTCTTTTATGTGTGCGATAAAGTGTACCTACATCTATCTATCTACCTACTAGGTTTTTTTGTAAGTACCTGACATCCGTCTGCCCAAAGGTCAAAATCAACAACTTTTGTTCTACGACTTTGCTAACAACGCTCAAACATTTTTTTAACTTCCTATACAAAGTAACGTAAACGTCATGAACACATTTTGTATGGGAAGTTAAAAAAAAATTGTGCGTTGTTAGCATAGGCGTAGAACAAGAGTTGTTGCTTTTATTTAACCTTTATGCAGACAGATGTCTCTCTATCTCTTTATTTGTCAATAAAATCTAAAATAACAGCATGAGATTTAATGAAACATTACCTTTAAGTGACATCTTTGAATGTGGCAATTAACTTCCAAACTCAAACGTTTTCGAACCCTCATTCGTTCCTTCAATACATGATGCTGTCACTGACTCAGAGTAAAAGTGAGCGACTCATTCAATTACAACCTCCATTGCTCTTCTTAAATGTCACGTGAGTTTGACACATTGACAAGTCATTCTCTTAACAGGCAATGTGAGTATAACGGGGTAAAATTTCATTTATTCGTCTTTTTAAACACGTGCTTGGGTTTTCAGACTTTTCACATTGATTTTGAAGGTGTGTTTAATTTTTACATTAATAATCATAAAGTAGTCACAGTCAGATCTACATTTTTAAGAAACATCTTCATAATCTTAGGTCGATGACGGACCTCAAAACCCCGGGTGTCAGATTTTTTGAGCCTCCCAAGGCCTCAGACATGACACATTTAACGAATGCTTCCGTATAAGTAGCCAGGACTAAGGGCTCTTACAGACCAGCGACAGAGCGGAACGACCGTCGGCGACGACGGCCGCCACTCGCGACTCTTGACGACCACCAGCAACTGCCGACGACCACCGCGCGCGATTGTCGACGAATGCCGACGATTGTCTTTGGTCTGTAAGAACCCTAATAGTTTAACGTGCACGTAAGCACAGGATCATCATACTTTTCTGCCGTGATTCATCTTTCTTACAATGTCTTAACCAAACTGGGGAAGTGAGTTTTGATCGACAACCCAAAACCTCTGGATCGAATGCCGAAAGCTCTATATAACCACTAGACTTAAGACCGGAGGCAGAGCTGTATCCCACCCCGGACACAACATATAGGTACATCGAGCGCGAATTTGAAATTTAAAATTGGAAAGCCGCGTAGGCTCGCATATTCAGTACAAAAGACCCTCAGGGGGTCGTTTGTCAGCATTTGAAGATGGCAGACGCGAATTTGTTTCAATTTTGATTTTATTTGTTCATTTGAGAGTTTAAAGTATAATTTTGATAGGATATTATCCAATAAACATCTTATAAAGTGAAAATTGAATGGAAAATGGAAATACCAGGCCACTCAGAAAGTATTGCGAAAAATAGTTTTTATATATGGGAGACTGGCCGGTCAGAATCTTTTTCGAAAATATGATTACTTGTAAGTAAAAATATGTGTGTTCCATTTTCAAAATTTCCCTCCACATTTTTTGCGAGCCAATTCAAAGTATCGTGTCTTACTGAAAAATGGATCTGCGCCGGGAACATTTTAGAGCTATGATTTTTTACGATTTCAAGTGTCGCCTGAAACCGGATGAATCGTTCGATAGACTTCAAATGGCATTTATGGATGAAGGCCCCTCCAAGGCAACCGTGTATCGTTGGTATAACGAATTTAGGCGCGGTCGACCAACCTTGGGGGATGAAGAAAGAAGCGGTCGCCCTTTGACGGCTATTACGGAAGAAAACGTGCTAGCAGTGAAAAATTTAATCCAAGATAATAGGCGAATTACATATCAGGAGATTCAGCACATATTAAAGATTGGATCGGGAAGCGTTCACGAGATTCTACACGGGCATCTTCGCGTGAGGAGGATAGTATCGCGCTGGGTGCCGCACTACCTCACCGACGCTCAGAAGCAGGCCCGGGTGGAATGGTGCCGTGATATGCTGAACAAATTTGAAGCAGGCTCGTCTCGGCGTGTTTACGACATCGTAACAGGTGATGAGTCCTGGATTTATCAATACGATCCAGAAACCAAGCGCCAGTCGACAGTTTGGGTGTTTCAAAATGAACCAACGCCTACCAAAGTGAAGCGATCTCGAAGCGGGGGGAAGATTTTGATCGCCAGCTTTTTTAATTTGACTGGCCACTTGGCCTCAATTCCCTTACGAGATCAAAGAAGCATCAACGCCGAATGGTATACTACCAAATGTTTACCAGAAGTTTTTTCTGTTGTGAGCAACAAGCGACCAAACACAGGGCTCCGCGGACTACTGCTCCACCACGACAATGCGCCTGCACACACCGCGCTCAAAACGAGGGACTTCCTGGACAGCACACCAGTCAAACTCCTGGGTCACCCTCCTTACAGCCCTGATCTAGCACCGTGTGACTTCTTTTTATTTCCAAAAATAAAAAATCAGCTCAAGGGGATACAATTTTCGTCGCCGGAAGATGCGCTGGCTGCGTTCGAGCAGGCTGTAAACGAGGTGTCTACGGCGGACTGGAAAAAGTGTTTTGAAAACTGGTTCAGACGCATGAATCTTTGTATAGAGGCTGGTGGAGAGTACTTTGAAAAGATTTAATAAAAATATATGTACCTGTAGAACAATTTTTTTTAGTGTCGCAAATATTTCTGAGTGTCCCACGTATATTCGTCTACTAAAGTTTTTGGATGGTGAGAAGCGGCTTTCTTCGAGTCTTCTATAATATCCCCTATCAACTTATCGGAGTCATCGTGGTGCACAGGCTTTCCTCGTCGGCGATCTTCGAGATGCGGATTCCTGTGCAAATCTTTCTTTCACTGGACATTGGCGTGTCGCCATATTTTTGTAACAATTCCTTTACTTTGACATTGGCGAAATACGTTTTGTAATGAGATGTGATGCCATTAAATAAATATACATACAAAGACCCTCAGAAGGACCACGAGAATCTCACGGGCGAGTGCGCACGGGGGTGCGGGGTAGATTGCAAGGGGGCGATGAGTGTCCGTTCTGTATGATAGGTATTCAGTGGCTGTACTTGGATCATTTTGCTTACTTTACTCATTATCTCATTACAAAGTGATCGAGCCATTCAATAACAACCTTCAGTGCTCTTTGTACGAGTCACGGAGTTTGACACGTTGTAAACGAGTAATGTGTATTGCGTTTCAATCGATACCGGGTGTAAAAGGGGTGAAATTTTATGCGTAGACTCATCTTTTTGTTCTTCATTCAATATTATATGGTTTCTTTGTTTATCAAATACAGTCGACAATTATTATTTTTACTTTCGAGCGGAGCGAAAAAAAAAGTTTTTCTAATTTTCTCAAAAATGTGTTCTATATCACTTGTCCCAAAAATGTCCGTCCGTCGGTCGGTCAGTTGGTCGGTCGGTCGTTCGGTCGGTCGGTCGGTCGGTCGGTCGGTCGGTCCGTCGGTCGGTCTGTCCGTCACGCTTTGGCCTAGCGGCTAAACGAATGGTCCGATTGACACCATATTTGGAATTTAAGAGTTTTATGCAAATCCATCGAAAGGTTTTGAGTGGTTTCCTGCTGGCTCTCATTTTGAGGGTAGCTGTCATACAACGACAATGAAAAATTTTTATTTTCGCAAAAACGCCTCATAAAATCTTGATGAAACTTTGCATGACCAAGCATCTCCATTTAAGGTATTTGCGGCAGTATCAATTGGTCTCTAGAAATTCATATAAGGGGTGTTCCCTTACTACTAAATTTTAAAAATGTGATTTACTCAAAATCGGTTTCGTTGAGCTTATTTTGATGTTCTACAATTTGGATTCTAAATTGGTTTTCTACCTGACTGCATATTTCATTAAACCATTTTTACATAAATCTAGTTCGTATAGGTAAGTTTGTATTTTCATATTATTTGTATGGAATTACATACTTAAGTTGCAGTTGGTACTTATTTACTCATTACTATCCGCAGCCTTCATAATATAGTAGTTAGAGCATTCGGCTCTTGATCCGGAGGTTCTGGGTTCGACTCCCGGCGGGGACAATGTTGAATGATGACTCTCGTATATCGCGAGAAAGTAAGTGCAGTGCTGCTGTACCATTTATTTGCATTTATCTTCCGGTATTCTGATATACACGGGCCTAAGCCATGTGTAATTGACTGAAGCTGCGTATGAGGTTGAGTGTTAGTGTCACACCTGAGGAAATTCCGGAATATCCGCGACCGAAAAATCAGTCAACTATGACACCAGCAGAAATTCCGCCAGACTTGTCATAGGTAACCTAAAAAGCGTTGACTGTTTGGAGGTTTATCGATCTATGTTCCTAGGGAAAAGTTGTTCTGTTACTAGTTAGGAAACTAAAACCTTTCTACTGATCTCATACTAAATGTATGGGAGTGTTTAATGTCAAAATTTTTGATATTTCTTTTTTTTTTATATTTATGTCATTTTACTCATAAGGTAACGTATTTTCGATATATATAAACGTTTTTTCATATCTTTAATAGTAACGGAATAATAGCCTAGGCACACTTAAACAACAACTGTAGTCAAAATGTCACTTTCAATCTAAACTAAGCTTTAGTCAAAGTACCCGCTCCCAATCGTACCCGCTGGGGATATGCCCATCACACAGGCTGCGTTACCACGTTTGATGGCCAATGAGATGTGCTGCACCAGGTGATATTATA
Source organism: Athrips mouffetella (assembly GCA_947532105.1). NCBI lineage: Eukaryota > Metazoa > Arthropoda > Insecta > Lepidoptera > Gelechiidae > Athrips > Athrips mouffetella. The sequence goes on from OX383978.1 coordinate 14,643,573, forward strand.
CTCATTAGTCATTAGGTAAACTATCCATTTAAAACTCCTTCTAACAGTTTTGCAGTGTAATCGTTCAAATTTATTTTAAACATTATTGTGTAATTGAATAAGTAAAATAAATAATAATAACAGCCTGTAAAGTGTTCCGTTCATCATTTGTTGTGTGTGTTTATGTATGACTGGATCCAGCATTGTGGCTGATTTATACGAAGGCAAAATTTTGGCGCCCTTGAGGGATGCAGCTAAACGAAAGTAAGAGAAAGCTATTCGACTGTTTCTTTCTTTCTAATAGCTGAATCCCATCAGAGGCGCCTAAATTTTGCCCCGTGTAAATCAGCCATTATACTCGATCCACCGTGTGGTGCCGGTAAAAAGTAGATTCAACCCATCTCTACCCATGGGTGTCGCAAGAGGCGACTAAGGGCTCATGATCCGGAGGATGGGCAGCAGCATTTTTCTGTGCATCGTAACATCTAACATACTGCGGTCACTCGGTAAATCCCCTCCAAAGTACCACGCGTTTTTGCTGGAGTTCTGGGGGGTTCCCTGTCCTGCAGTAAACAGTTTATGGGATTTTACGTGAAGTCAGCCATTATAAACATCAAACAATCTGGGAAATCGCTCGATTGATACGTTTCATAGCCACTGGACGGAAAGCGTGGTCAAACTCGTGGCGAAGCGTTTGATACACTTATATATAAATAGAACTTTGACCATTGATGTGCACTCAAATTGATTTACAAAGGAATGATTAATATTGTTACATCGAAAAAAAATACGAGACGTGTTGCAGGACACTCGGTTGGAACTAAGACATATTATTTGTTTACAGTTCCTGTGGTATTTTGACATAGTTTTCTAAAATATTAATTTTTCAAGGAAAAAGTAGAAAATCTTATTACATTATGCACCAATGGTATAAATATGAGGGAAGAATGATAATATTAGCGGAACTAATTAATTGTTTAGCATAAGAACTAGAATCGCTAAACTGAAGTGGCAGTGGGCAGGGCACATCGCAAGAAAAACCGATGGCCGATGGGGCGTGAGGGTTCTAGAGTAGCGACCACGTACCGGAAGACGAAGCGTTCGCAGGTACCCTACAAGGTGGACCGACCATCTGGTCAAGGTCGCGGGAAGCCGCTGGATGCGAGCAGCGCAGGACCGGTCGTCATGGAGATCTTTAGGGGAGGCCTATGTCCAGCAGTGGACGTCTTTCGGCTGATATGATGATGATGAATTAATTGTTTACCAAAAGTTTTAGCTTTGTGTAGTCGTTGACTCTGATTATTGTAAGGGCTACTCGCAGGGCAGATCGAGAAAGGTCCTTTTTACAAGAACTTTCGCTAGCAACTTGAAAACGGTGCGTCTTAGAGACAAGGCTTTCATAAATAAATTAAAGCCTAGTAAATTTACCACAACTTTTTCCATGTACATAACTAGCTGTGCCCTATGCCTTCGCTTGTGTGAAGTGTTGATTGCGGCTGCGTCGCTTTAAACTTCATAATCGCATATTTTCTGTTACGGTTATTCGTTTACAATAAAACAAAGTTCATATGATGCACCAACGTAAGCTTCATAAATTACTGAAAAATTCATTTTAATTGGTTTAGTAGTTCGTGAGTAAATGACGAAAAATAACATAACATCTGCCATCTGAGCTCGGCAACAGAGAGGGCAAACCAGACCCAATCCTAGATTAGGCTTTGCTAGGTTACTATCCTCCTTGGATGTCAGAGTTTTCAAGCCGCCAAATGGCCTCTGACTTGGCTTAACGACTACTATCATTGACAGTAGCCGGGACCAACGGTTTAACGTGCCTTTCAAAGCATGGAAACGCTCAAGTTCTTGTGCCACTAGCGGTCTCCCATTCGGGTTCTAAACATGGCCAATGTTGCTAACTTTCGTGATCAAAAATAAAGAGTAACTACCACTCAGCCAAAAACGCTTCGTAGGTATGTTTTATTATTATAAAATGGAAATGAGGACAGCAGAAGCTAATAAACATGAGGTTTAAAAAACCTGTTCGATCCCACCACCGATACAAAGATTTTCTTTGAGAGTAGAGCAAATTTATTCATTGGCTAGCCGTCGATCGTTTGAAAGTTCCTGCTATTTTTGTACCGATGTTGCAAACCGCTCTATCTTGCCTTTGCTTACTTGTTTTTACAAGCACTTTAACAAATTCTCTATCAAAGGGGTGCCCACTGCCCACTGGACCTGATCTTACGTCACGTGATGGTGCATTTTGTGTGTGATATCGATTTTTTTTTCGTATTATGTTCAGTTTCATTATTTGAATTTAAAATTAAAATTTTCGGGAGGATGTGAATCTGCCAATGAAACTGAACATCTTTCCCTAAGAAACATAAGTCGATATACGAAAAATTTTTTTGACCTTCCATAGAAACGCTGATACTCGTAGCTCGTAGCACATTTTGTAAGGGAGGTGATGTTTTTTCTGTATTTAGACCTATGTTCCTTAGGGAAAGTTGTTCAGTTTCATGGGCAGAATCACATCCTTCAGGGTTGATATACCCTTTCTGTTACACCCTGTATAATAAATGTATGTATGGTTTCAGGTTTCATAAATGTATACAGGTTGTTTAATACTGTCTTGTCAAAGCGCTCATTATTATTCGTGGTAGAGATATTAACAATTGATAAAATAGTTAGCTATTAGTTACAAAATAATCTATACGAGTATTATAGCTGCGTGATGGATGATATAAATATACAAGGTTATGTTTTGGACCTGATTTATTTTTTCCTACTTATTAGTGAGGTCAAAAGCAACAACTTTTGTTCTACGACTTTGCTAACAACGCTCAAAAAATTTTCGAATCCCCATACTAAAGTGGTCACGTGACCGACCCATTTTGTAGGGGAAAATGAAAAAATTTCGTGCGTTGTTAGCAAAGTCGTAGAACAAAAGTTGTTTCTTTTGACCTCACTACTTAATAGGTGGGCAAAAGGAAATCAGTTCCAAAAAAATAACCTAGTATATGGGTAACATTCAAAGTTGTAAAAATTATTCTATGGTACGTAAAATTATAAATCGTAGTCCAGGAGGTGACTGTATAATGTACTAAGGTATCGAATAACAATATACTTACAAGGTGTAACAGAAAGGGCACTTTGATGGATGTAAATCTGCCTATGAAACTGAAAAACTCTTCCTAAAAAATATAGATTGAAATACCTACCTCCATATTTAAAAATATTTTACCTACATTCCATATCAGGTGATTTAGTTTCTAAGGGACGTTGAAATTGTTTTTGTTAGTGTTTCGACCTTTTAATGTATTGAATCAAAAAAGTTGGTCAGGTTCATGAGCAGATCAACATCCTTCAGGGTTGACATACCCTTTTTGTTACACAATGCATTTTTAAACGTACGACAAAATATCAATGCTAAAGTAGAAAAAAGTATGAATACACAAAAATTACTCAAACAAACTCTCGTTTAAAAACGTCCATGAATAAGGACCTTGTATCATCAAACGGAAGGTATTAATTAAAATAATTTATGGCATATTTAAATGAAAATTGAGAAATGAAGCTCCTTTTCAATGAAACTCCGAAGTGGTCCTATTCACCTCAATATAGGCGCAAATTAAAAACGTCCCATAAAAATATAATTAAATTCCATAGCTCAAGGGGAGCAATTGCCGCCCAAGAAAATCGTAAAGGCGGCCCCATACCGCTAAAACTTTCCTGAATCAATAAACTGTGTAAACATTCCAAAGCAGACATTAATGGTTCTTTCACCACGCACACACGCAAACCTAATCGCAGGTACCTTACGCACACAATCACACAGAAACAGAGCGACACAGAAAACGCATCGCAACAATAGGCGCGGTGTTATCGCAAATTCAAATCAGCCATTACTACCTTTACAATAGGTTTCAAGTACTCACAATTGGTTAGGAGCGGTTTAATCCAGAAAAATCCGGTTTTCCTTCGCACTGGGAGAAATTTTCGTTACTGGCACAATGAAAACAAAACACTGTCGTCCGGAACAACGTTTCAACTGTCACATCCACTGAACACACTGGCGATAAATTTTATCAATGAATGTCTTATTTTCGGCCTTAGGAAAGGCGAAAATAAGGGGTCGGGAGAACACGCGCGATCCACGTCGGCGTCAATACGCGAACTGAGCCGCCATGACAGTTTTCTAGGGGTGTGTACGCCTGCGCAGTTGAAGCCTTAAGTGGTTGCGACATACAGACCATATTATAGGGTGATCTTTTTATTTTTATACTTTCAGAAGCAGTTAACCTTCCATTTTCAATTGTCTTTTAAGGGTTCCGTACCTCAAAAGAAAAAAACGAAACCCTTATAGGATCACTTTGTTGTCCGTCTGTCTGTCTGTCTGTCAAGGCCCTTTATCTCACGAACGGGTAAAGGTATCAAGTTGAAATTAATACCATATATTAGGGTCCAAAAGATGAAAAGGAAAAACTTTTTATTGCTACTTTTAATGTCAGATCTCTAGCCAATGAATCAAGAATAACTGAGCTGGAATATGCCTTGTCTGAAATAAAATGGGACATTGTAGGCATCTGTGAAACGAGAAGACAAGGATATACCATAGAAAATAGAGAAAACTATCAGCTCTACTGTTACGGAGAAACAAGAGGAAGAAATGGAATAGGTTTCTTAATAAGAAAACAAAGTAAGATAATTGTTCAAGATTTTATTGGAATATCAGAAAGAGCAGCATTGATTATAGTAAAAATCTATGGGCAGATATATACAATAGCAGAAACCTATGCGCCAACTTCAAATGCTAGCGAAAAGCAAATAGAACTATTCTACAAATCTTTACATACAATTATGGAAAAAAGCACACCTAATCTAATACTTCTCGGGGACATGAATGCAAAAATTGGCCAACCAAAAATTGGTGAAAACCGAGTATTTGGCAACCACGGATATGGAAAGAGAAACAAAAGAGGAGAAAAATTTGTACAATTCTGCCTGCAGTATAACCTAAAAATAGCAAATACTTTATTTAAAAAATCCCCCAAATTAAGATGGACATGGAGATCCCCGGATGGAACAATAAAAAATGAAATTGATTTTATTGCAACAAACATACCACAAACTGTGGAGAATTGCAGTGTGCTTAGCAGATTTAAACATCCAAGTGACCATAGAATAGTCAGAGCTACTTTGAAAATCTCAAACGTAAACAAACGAACAAGAGCAAACTATTCAAATCGACCAAGCAAAGATATAGACTACAAAAAATATAGAGAAGAAATAAAGAAATACCAAGACATAAGCACAACATCTGTACAGAATTATTATGACAATATAGAAAATAATATATTGGAGACTGCCAGAAATTCAAAAAGAAAAAAAGACAAAAATAAAATACAGGAAATAATCACTGAAGAAGTTATAACCCTAAAAGAAGAAAAACACATACTGAAAAACAAAGAAAATAAAACAAGAGAAGAAAAGAAACAACTAAGTAAACTATATAGAAGAATACACAAATTGATACAAACCAATACAAATAAATACAGACTAAAAATAATTGGGAGTCATATCGATAAAACAGGGGCAGCAAAGAGAGCTTTCAAACATCTCAAGAACTCCAAACAAATTATGTGCCAACTGCAAAACGAAGCTGGGACATTACAAACAAACAGACAAGGTGTAATGCAAATTGCAACAGAGTTTTACAAGAAACTGTACTCAACGGACCAAAACCTGACCAAAAAACTACACTGAACATAGAAGAAGTACCAGAATTCATAGAAAGAGAAATTGAATTTTCAATAAGCAAGTTAAAAACGAAAAAAAGTCCTGGCCCTGATGGAATAACAAATGAGATGATAATTGCCGGAAAAGATTCACTTGTACCACCCTTGACAAATCTATTTAATCTCATACTGCAGAAGAATGAAATACCTAAACAATGGACATGCTCTAATATCGTATTACTATATAAAAAAGGAGATCCAAAAATAATATCAAACTACAGGCCAATCAGCCTTATATCATGTATGTACAAAGTCTTCTCAATGACTTTACTTAACCGTATCAGCAAAATCATATATGAAAACCAACCAACAGAACAAGCTGGATTTGTAAAGAACTTTTCTACAGTGGATCACATACATACTCTAAAAATTATAATTGAGAGATATAACGAATATGATAAACCTCTGTACATATGCTTTATAGACTACAGCAAAGCTTTCGACTCAATTTTACATGATTTAATATGGCAAGCTCTATCAGTTCAAGGTGTCAACAAACAATACATTGATCTGATAAAAGAAATATATAAAAATAGCTACTCAAGAATAATAATAGAAAAACCAGGTACTGCTTTTAAAGTTGAAAGAGGCGTGAAACAAGGGGACCCACTATCTCCAAAGCTATTTATATCTGTACTGGAACAAATATTTAAATCCCTTAATTGGGAAAACATGGGCCTTAAAATACATGGAGAATGCTTATCACACCTCAGATTTGCAGATGACCTAGTTCTGCTATCAGAAGACCCAAATGAACTACAATATATGATACAGACACTCAGCCAAGAGAGCAGAAAAGTAGGCTTAAAAATCAACCTTGACAAAACAAACATCATGACCAATAAACAAAAAGTACCCATAATCCTAAACTCATCAAACATAGAATATGTCGAAGATTATATTTATTTGGGACATCTTATTTCATTTAATCAATGCACAGAGAAAGAAATAGAACGGAGAATAAAAAGTACTTGGAATAAATACTGGGCTTTAAGGGAAATTTTCAAAAGCAAACTACCAGTAAACTTAAAAACAAAAGCTCTGGAAATCTGCTTATTACCATGTCTTACTTATGCCTGCCAAACTTGGCCTTTAACTAAGAAAAATATGGAAAAAATAAAAGTCTGTCAAAGAGGCATAGAAAGAAGTTTTATGGGCTTCAAACTTAGAGACAAAGTAAGAAACAGTAAAATAAAAAGCTTAACAAAAGCTAAAGATGCAGTAAAGAAAATACTAAAATTAAAGTGGAAATGGGCAGGACATATCCAGAGAAGAACCGATGGAAGATGGTCCCACTTAGTAACCAACTGGCATCCAATGGACAAAAAAAGAAGACTGGGAAGACCATATAAAAGGTGGAGTGAAGACATCGTAGAAGTAGCAGGAAAGCTGTGGAGTAGAGCAGCAAGACAAAGGACACAGTGGTCTAAAATGGAGGAGGCTTTTACCGCAAGAAGCGGTCCTTACACAGAAAACTTTCACAACTAATTATAGATTAAGAATACACTAACAAATACTAACCAACACTTAAGTCATATCATGTACCATATTGTGTAAGGAAAAATAAAAGCTTTTTTATTTTTATTTTTTTTTATTTTATTTTTATTAGGGTCCATGAACCACACAAGATCTGAAAATTTCAATTTTTTACAACGACGCAATCAAAAGATATGGCAGTTTATGTCCTCATCTCCATACATTTATGCAAAAATGCAAAACCTACAGGGTACCTACTTCCCGTTGACCTAAAATTATGAAATTTGGCAAGAAGCTAGGTCTCACAGTACAAATAAAGGGAAAAGTCTGAAATCATTAAATATTACAACTTTTCTCACAACTAATGGTAACCAATTGTGGTGAGCTCCCGTTTCAAGAACATTCATATAAGAGAGGGGTCAAGTTTTTGTTTAGTTCTATTTTAAAAACAGGAACACTTACAAACTTGAAAATTGGTATATTTATAGTGCATAAGCTATAAAATAACGACAAATAATAAAATTTGGTCAATCGTGTTACGGACTCAAAAAAATTTACACATTAACTTACTGAAATTTTAACTAATACAATTATGATTATGTGTTGGTACGGAACCGTCGGTGCGCGAGTACGACTCGCACTTGGCCGTTTTTTTATTCTGACTTCGGGAAATTAGTGACTCCAGACTATGTGACCTATAGCATACTAAGAGGGAATTGGTCTTTCTTTCCAATGAGCCGGTTTCGCAGCTAAGCGTCAACTGAGCGTGAAGTAAATAAACCTCCTTAGACAACACTAGGAAAAAATAAGTTGACAGTTAAATTTTCCTACAACAACGCCATCTATCAAGAAAATTAAAACTAGGTTTTCTTTTTTAAAATCCGGCTCATTACAAAAGTCGAGCAACGACGAGCCTATCTTGATTAGGGCTGTGTTCCAAAACAGGTAATAATTAGTCAGATTAACCTATCCTGCTGTCAGGATAATTTTTACCCGATTTGAAATGCGCCCTAGGTCTGGTTTAGCCACTTGGTTGCGTCAGCTGGCCAAAATCCTCTGTGAAATCCCAAACGAGAATAAATCTGATTTCTTGGAGAAAAAATTGCCAGATTTCCAGAATTCTGTGATTAAGAATAAATTGCAAGATATTCCAGAATAACACAGGTTAGCAGTATAACATCTCCAAATCCAAGCATAACGATCATATTCGGGAACCGCCACTTAAGCTGTCTCAGCAAGTACTCAAATATTTTTATTTTTTAAATATAGTAACATTTATTTAATATTTTATTTATATATATTTTAATATGTATGGAGGTAGCGACAAAACATCGGTTAAATGGCCACTGATGCTCTGTTAGGCAGGTACGCACCAATTTTCAGGTCGTGTCATCTTTGGTTCTGGAGACCAAACTGGCCGCCAAGAAATTGCGATTACTATTTCTCTGGGGTTTTTTGAAAAGTAAGGTCTATGCAAACAACCCTGAGACAGCTGAGGACCTCAAAGAAGAAATTGCAAAGTCAAATCCAGCAGCCCCTGCAAAACTAGTGCAAAATTTGATGTAAAGAGTGCATATCTGCCAACAGAGCAACAGTGGCCATTTAGCCGATATTTTGTTTCACACTACCTCCAAATTATGTAGACTGTGACGTACACAATAAATGTGGGTACTTGGATAGAGCTTCACTTGTCATCCGGCCGGATAGCGGAGAGGTTGTGTCTGTGTCCCACGTATCAATATTAGCTAGTTTTACTAGATGCATCCCGATAAATAACAGTACGTCCTACTGGACGTAACATAGACAAAATGTGAATAAACTATGAAATAAATATTGCTTTTTTTTTATTATTCAAGTTCTTGCCAAGACACTCTATACAGGGTGTAATCCGACGGTGTACCGAAAACCAAAGGGCGTGCTCAGCCAACGAAAGTGAACAACTTTCCTAAAGAAACATTTCGGGAAATAAAAAAAAATTGACCTCTCCATACAAACTGTTTAATCAGAATGAGCAATTTGTATGGAGAGGTCAAATTTTTTTTTTTTCTTAGAAATGTTTCTTAGGTAAAGTTGTTCAGTTTCGTTGACTGAGCACGCCCTTTCAGTTTTCGGTACACCGTCCCTTACACCCCGTATACCACAATTTTGAGTAGAAAGCGGATAAAAAATAATATAGCTAAGAATAGGGCTGCAAATGCTACGATTTTCAGGACACCGGGCATTTTATCAGTTGGCGGATTTTAATGACCGTGTGTCAAGTTTTTAAGGTCGTTTCCATTGTGCCCTGATGAGGGTAGAAAATTGATGCCAGTCCAAATTGGAAGTGAAGAAACCTTTTTAAGTTTCCAAATCCTATTTTCGACTGGACGACTTAAAATTACATGGCGTTTTTTGATTTTTGTTTTTCATACAGGGTGCAAGGGACGACAATTAAAAAAAAAGTCTGCTAACATTTTCAAAAGCCAGCTTAGGCAAAGAAACTGAACAACTTGATGGAAGAACAATACAAGATGTTAAAAAAATTTAAGCACTTTTCACCGTATTACTCAGACCGTGAAACTGAAAACCATTTTTAAGGCACATAAGTAAAAAAAATACCGGCCAAGTGCGAGTCGGACTCGCGCCCTTAGGAACTCCGCTACCATTCAACTTGACCCCTGTTTTATAGAAAAGTTTTTGAAGCGGTAGCTCACCTTAATTGGTTACTATTAATTGTGAGAAAAATTTAAATACTTAATGATTTTAGACTTTTCCCTTTATTTATACTGTGAGACCTAGCTTCTTGCCAAATTTCATAATTTTAGGTCAACGGGAAGTACCCTGTAGGTTTTGCTTTTTTGCATAAATGTATGGAGATGAGGACATAAACAGCCATATCTTTTGATTGCCTCGTTGTAAAAAAAATATATTTTCAGATCTTGTGTGGTTTATAGACCTTAATAATCGTTATCAATTTCGATCTGATACCTCTTCTCGTTCGTGAGAAAAAGGGTCTTGACAGACAGACAGACGGACAACAAAGTGATCCTATTAGGGTTCCGTTTTTTTTATTTTGAGGTACGGAACCCTAAAAAAGAACTACCTATACCTACAGCTCGTTTCGAAAAGGTGTAATAATACTAAAGAGTGTGAGTGTGCCCGCTAAACTGAACAACTTTTTCCAATCCAAGGAACATAGGTCATAGAACAATATTTTTTTACCCCCCATAGAAACTGCATCAGCTCATAGCGCATTTTGTATGGGAGTTAGATTTTGGTTTTCGTACTTCGACCTATGTTCCTTGGGAAAAGTTGTTCAGTTTCATAGGCAGTTTCACATCCTTCATTGTCATCACACCTTTCCGTTACACGTTTCAGAAATTGCACCAGCTGATTGCGCTTTTTTTTTGGATGTAAAAATTTTTGGATCATGTTTATCAAATATTTTAAATAGTAGAAAGATGGAAGAACACTTGGTGTCAATATTTGCAGTATCTTCTATAAGACCATAAAAAATATTGCTTTTATAACACAGTTCGTTGATTCAGTTAATTCTGTAACAAAATAAAAAACCGGCCAAGTGCGAGTCGGACTCGCGCAACGAGGGTTCCGTACCACCATAATTGTATTAGTTGAAATTTCAGTAAGTTAATGTGCTAGATTTTTTGAGTCCGACACGCGCTTGACCAAATTTTATTATTTGTTGTTATTTTATAGCTTATGCACTATAAACATACCAATTTTCAAGTTTGTAAGTGTTCCCGTTTTTAAAATAGAACTAAAACTTAAATCGCCTCCGCGACCATCCAACTTGACCCCTCTCTTATATGAATGTTCTTGAAACGGGAGCTCACCACAATTGGTTACCATTAGTTGTGAGAAATGTTGTAATATTTAATGATTTCAGACTTTTCCCATTATTTGTACTGTGAGACCTAGCTTCTTGCCAAATTTCATAATTTTAGGTCAACGGGAAGTACCCTGTAGGTTTTGCATTTTTGCATAAATGTATGGAGATGAGGACATAAAAAGCCATATATTTTGATTGCGTCGTTGTAAAAAATTGAAATTTTCAGATCTTGTGTGGTTCATGGACCTTAATATATGGTATCAATTTCAACCTGATACCTTTACCCGTTCGTGAGATAAAGGGTCTTGACAGACAGACAGACAGACATACAGACAGACGGACAACAAAGTGATCCTATAAGGGTTCCGTTTTTTTCTTTTGAGGTACGGAACCCTAAAAACAAGAGGACTAGTTTTACTCTGCAACTTTGTTACAAAGTTAATAAAATCAAGGCCGCTTATTTACGTCCAAAAAGCTTCCACTCTTATTTTATGCCTTTTTCTCCACAGCTACCTCTAGCGGAAAAAAACCTGCAGTAACTTCCGCTCTACCGTAATCTGACACATACAAAAAGATAATACGGTAAGGAAGATCTCACACTGACACGCATGCCGCTGACACCTGCGGTTATAGGTTCGCGTGTAGAAGTTGAATGTCACAGTTCATAATCGGAGAAGTAGTGTCCTTTCTGCGTATCGAAGGTACGGCAGTAAGCAGGTTGAAACAAAACTAGTATAAGCTGAATCAGCGCTAAGCTACAAACGCCCGAAATCAAAGACCCATTCAAAATAAAAGTATTTCCACCAACGTGCGCCCTTGTGTACTAACTATACTGCACTGATGTTATAAATCATCGCCGGCCATTTAATAATATAACCGAAAGCCAACCTAACGAGCTAGAGGGCTGGCTATGGTAGAATTCGTCAAAATAAACTACACTTTTTTAGATGATGATAACAGAATAGTGGTAGAATACGCAGAAGGACGCTGCTGCCATCCTTCGAATAAAAAACCCTTAGTCGCCTTCTATTGCACCCACGGTATGAAATGGGGTGGTACATACTAGTCTTAGCTGACTCACACGGATTGCCATTGGCACCGCACATCCCACATCTACTCAATAGCACACATTGCCGCGTTTTCAGAGCATCCAAGCAAAGTGCGGCTTCACGTAAGATCCATTTAAGAAACAAAGGAAGCACAGTAAAGAAACGGCAAAAATTAAGTTGGTGGAATGTATTGACATTTGGATTATCCCCTTCGTAGGATTATGTTACGACTTGAAACCGGGTGCAAATGTGTTTATGTAAGGGTGGGAAACAGCCCGGAAGGCATTCAGCTCTTACGAGTATATGACAAAATAATTGTATTGTCAAGAGGATTTCATTGGTTTCATATTTAGAGGCCTTAAACGAGAGCTGTAAAATTAAGGACTGTACTCAGAGAAGCGACTTAAAAATAATCTTGCGTTAAATCTCATGATGTCCTTTTAGTTTTTATTGACAATGAAAATAGCAGCACGAGTTTTATTGAAAGATTAACTTTAAATGACGTCTCTTTGAGCAGTTAGACAGAAAAATAATACTTAATGTAGTAGTAGTTTATGCAACGGTACATAATGAAGGGTATAAAACTTGAGTGTCGGTTTATGGGACGCAGGCATAATAGAAGACACGAGTGTTTTATACCTAATTATGTGGAGTTGCATACACAACTTTATCTACTCTCATATCGTGAATCCTAAAATAATGTGTTCAAAAACAAACCTTTATGTTTGTCTCTTTTTCCGGTGATAACTGCTAAGCGAAGTTCCTATAGCTGCTTTAAAAACACTCGAAGGCAAATTGTAAATGGTTTTTTCACTTGTTTCATTACAAAACTAATAAAATTATGTAACAACAACTTTTGTTTGCTGAGTTTTCCATTATTGCAATGAAACCACCTTGCAGCCACAGACTACAAACGCATCAAGCTTTCAATGGCGCGCCTATAAAAATTAAAAAATTGTTTAATAGGTCTCCCGCAATGACTGTTAATAAATTCAATACTTCATAATACACTCCCACAGATTAAAAAATGTTGCTAAGAGTGTTTCTAAGCACAGATTGACATTATGAAGATGTTAACCTACAATTTTTGAACGCATTATTGAGGATTTACGATATGAGAGTAGATAAAAATCATAACTTTAACCATCATCATCATAACATTCCATAAAACGTCCACTACAGGACAGAGAAATCCCTCAAAAATTCCAGCTTTTGCAGAAACAATGTGGAGTGGAAGTATCATAGTCACCACGCTTGTTAGCGTTACGGCTTGCACCATGGACCGCGGTTGTTGGTGACCGCAGAATGTAAGATGATACTGTACACAGAAGGATGTACTGGTTCATTAACCCTTAGTCGCCTCTTACGACACCGACGGGTAGTGATGGGTTGGTACTATTCTTTGCGCGCACCACACGGAATACATTGAACATTACAAATTAATATTATTTTTGTAATTTCTTTGTAATCTATTGACCGCAGATGCTGAACCAGCACTCAAAAAGATTTCCGATGGTTCTTTTAAGTTACATAAAATCATAATACTGAAATGATTTGTGATTGCATACCTTTCTTTTATGATATCAAAGAAGCCGAAACTTAAAGTCCATTTTAGTCGCCATTGCCTCTTCATTAAAAAAAATTCTTTATTTTGTCCTCTGGAACATTAAAAACCCCTTTTTAATTGCACTTGACACTCCCTTCAAAATTCATCCACCCTTATAATGAATCAAATTGTGTTTGTCAATGAAAAGCTAAACCCAATTTGGAATCTTGGCCTACCGTAAAACGAGGCGCGGCGTTGTACCTCTTAATTTATCTTACAACAATTTCGCCGTTATCTCCTGGACTGTAATCTTTCAGTCACTTAATTAAGTTGTTGACATCAAGCTGTAATCTGACATGGCAAGTCGTGGCTTTTCAAACATGCACAACTATCTAAATAGGTTTATCCTTGGTGTACCCAGACACCGACCATAATAACACTAGTAAACTTTTTTTTTACTGTATATGGGCTTACTCTTGACCTCGATTTAGCCCAGAGGACAGAGATGAGGTCGAGGATGGAACGAGCTTGCCCAGAAGAAGCCTATTCACTCGCTACTTAAATAAATTCGAGTTATAAGAGCTCGGGAATACAGACGCAGGCAGAGAATCCACTCTTTAGCCGTGCGCATTACGAAGGATGTTTCAAAGCGCTTTGTGCGGATATGTGGAATTTCAACCAAGTATGGGTGATATCCTGCAGTGCGTCTGGAATCCTAAAAAGCAGCAAAGAATGTTGCCAATCCTAAAAGAATGAAGAATGTTGCCAATCCTAAAAGAATGAAGAATGTTGCCAATCCTAAAAAGAATGAAGAATGTTGCCAATCCTAAAAGAATGAAGAATGTTGCCAATCCTAAAAGAATGAAGAATGTTGCCAATCCTAAAAGAATGAAGAATGTTGCCAATCCTAAAAAGCAGCAAAGAAAACTTTAAAAATATGCTGTCAGACATAATAATACATAACCTGTATACAGGGAAGCCCATTCATAGGCGTCCAAAAGGAAATTTCGATGCCTCATGCTAAGGGGTGCCCAATTCAGTTTCGGTAAAAAAAAAAAAAAAATAATAATAATTTAAAACTCGAGAACTACAAAAAATCGCGGAACATATATTGACTTGGATGTCCCCTAGCATGAGGCATCGAAAATTTTCTCTAGGACGTCTATCAATGGGTTATGTTTATTGTATCAACCTTGTACATTCAAACATATTTAAAAGAGCGCGTGGGTTTTTATTGTCGCTTCTTTTTCTCCCACCATGGCGCCAATTTGTTTGTGAAGCGATGTAGTTTAGCTGACGTCATAAAGAGATTTTCATATCCAACAATGAATATAAACATTTTTCAGTCGTTGGAAAACGATATGGGAGGGATAACAACATGGAGCATATAATGCAACGATGCCCACTCCATTCATATCCGGGATCTAAGGAAGACATATACAATCTTTCTCCTGACGCAGCCATTTGGCTGGGAAACCTGAAAGTTAATTTATAGTATCCGCCTATGTATAAACGCCATACGATTAAATAAATAAATATAAACATTTTGAGTTCAGATATATTTAATCAAAATGTTTTAACATTGAATGCCGATTAAACCAAATATGTAACCTTTACCAAAAAAAGCAAACCGCCAAATATGCCTTGGTCTATAGTTGCACATTGCTGTTCACTGCCCGATATTAATTGCAATTGTACTTGCCCAAAACTTCAGAGCGTCAACTCGATTAAGTACCTGGGAGTACAAATTGATCACAATCTTAGTTTTAACCGTCACATTGAAATACTTACCTCCAGAGTGCGCAAATTGATATATGTATTTCGTAATTTACGTAATGTCGCGGACAGTGATACTATCAAAGTAGTTTATATGTCACTTTGCCAATCGCTGTTAACATATTGTATCACAAGCTGGGGAGGTACCTACAAAACCTCAATTCTAAAATTAGAAAGGGCCCAAAGAGCAGTGCTCAAAACAGCGTTATCCCTCCCATATCGTTTTCCAACGACTGAATTATATGATAAATGTATTGAGTAAAATTTTCTTGAAACTGATACACAAACGTACCTACCTAAAAAATATATAATAAGCACAAACAATGCATTTTATTTTTTTTAGCATAAGCTATGCTTATTAAGTACTTTTGTAAATCGATTTCAACTTAATAAAATAAAATAAAATAAAATTGACGTACCAATTAACTTCATCCGTTGACCACACTTTTGGCCGATTATTCACTTCTTTTTCCCCTAGGTTGGCTCTTCAGCCAAGTTCAGCCTAGTCTAGACAGGTTGATCTCAGTCTAATACCGTATCAGACGGCCCTCACACACAGTCTTTTGAAATGACGCATCCAAGTGTAAATGGGTTTGTTCCAAGTTGACACAGTTATAAATTTTATAGGTAAAATTAAATATCGGTATCTTGAACTAATTTAACTGTAAATCATATTTAATAATTATTAATTATTTAATCAAACATATTTCATTTAGATTCAGATAAAAAACTTATTGAACGTTATAACATGCAGTGTTATAAGGGGTGTAAAGTTAGGGACGGTGTACCGAAAACTGAAGGGGCGTGCTCAGGAAACCAAACTGAACAACTTTTCTAAAGAAACATTTTTGATAAATGTAAAAAAAAATTACCTCTCCACACAAATAGCGTACACTCTAATTGAACAGTTTGTATGGAAAGGTAATATTTTTTTTTATATCAAAAAATGTTTCTCTAGGAAAGATGTTCAGTTTCGTTGATTGAGCATGCCCTTTCAGTTTTCGGTACAGCGTTCCTTACACCCTGTATTAATTGTGTCAAGACGGAACAAACCCAAACGAAACCCCCTCGCTAGTGAGAAAATGCTCCTAAAGGGTGTTGAGGTATTTAGCTACAACATATGCATCAATACTTGTGGTTTTCCACCTGTGCCACAGACTTAAGTAATATTACTATCGTGTAGAACAGACACTCTCCACCCCCCTTGCAATCTACCGTGGTCCTTTAATACGAGCCTATGCGGCCTTCTGATTTCAAACAAATTCGCGCTCGATGTATGCAGTGTCCGGGTGTGCCAGTGCTGTACGTGGGACCTAAGTTAGCCGGATACTTCCAACCAATACGGTTTTTCTATTTGACAGCGCATTTGACAAGCTAGGAAAATGGCGCAATCCTATTGGTCGGAGTTTTCCCAGCTCACGAATTTTTCCAATTATGAGATCTAGCTGGATCGATTTTTCGCCCCCGAAAATTTCCCTATATTGAAAAGTTTTCTGTCATTCGATTGATGAGTTTCCATGAATAAACGGGTCTTTCCTTCGGGCGAAAATTGTAGGTAGGTACTTTCTAGAGGGCCATTTTTCGACTTGATACATCTTTTTGTTTTGCTAAAATTTGGTTTAAAATAAACCTAAATTAGGTGCTACTGTTTTGAAAACAGAGTCGAGAGCAGATGCTATGCTAGCAAACAAAAACGAAAACTCAACACTTTTTCAATTTTAATAAAATCCCGGCCAGCAAAATCTATTTTTAATGGCGGTCCATAAAATGAAATAAAAATACAACGGGATAGAGGACTTTTTATTATTTCAAGCCCAACAGCTGGTGATGTCATAAACGCTCGGTAGACGAGCGGATTTGGTAGACTAACTGCCAGTTGCACAAAGCACCTATAAAATTAAAGCTCCTTTAATCTATTGCTGTCACTTTCTTCGTCATCAAAACAGAAAGTGACAGCAACTTTCACGAAGCTTTGTGAACTGCCTGTTACCTATTTAAATTATACTAGGGCCTTTTTCGTGTTATAATTTTTAAAGTCCTTGTGGTGTCGGCGTATTTAGTATCATCCAATCTTCCCGTTGGTGCTGTAAGAGGCGACTAAGGGATCTTGAAGTGAAAGATGGTCAGTAGTGTCTTTTTGCGTATCGTCAGGCCTGTTTCTCTCCGCACTGTAGGTATGAACGCGGCGCGCTAAGATATATTGCTTAGGCAGTTATATATGTCATGCGTTCAATAGACTCCCTTCGGCCGCGTATACATCGTAATAATTTCTTGTTTAACATTGATTTAGTTTAAGGGCATGTTTACATGACAAGCGTTCAATTGTCCCGCGTGCCCGACCACCTGCTCGCGTGAGGACTTACTTGACGGTAACCAGAGGGCTACCACGGTAGCCACTTTCTGGGCAAGTAAGATTTAGCCTGTGTTCTTGCCGACACGAAAAAAGAAGAAGAAGAACGGGCGTTAAACGTGACACGCGCTTGCTTGCAGGCGTTGAACGCGCGTTTCCTTTGGAGCTTCGGTTTCCATTTCGGATGATTTCTGGACGGATTAAAATACATCTATCCGCATCGAAAGCGCGCGCTCAACTGAACAGATACATAGAAAATCAATGATCTCAAAACGCGCGTTGACGCAGCGTTCAACGCGCGTTATCATGTGTACGGCATGAACAAAATGTATGAAGTTGTAAACGCGCGTTATCAAAACGCGCGTTGAGCGCTTGTCATTTGAACATGGCCTAACATGGATAATTAAGAAAAAGGCAAGAAGATATAAGCTCTTATGTCTGTGGATGTTTAATATGGGTTTACAATAGTGACTACCTGTCCCGCTTCTTAGTGGTTCGAAAACGTATTCTAAGCTGTACATTGCAATTATCCACGTTATGTTTTGTACTGAAGGATGAAATTTGTCGCCACCCTGCCTTAGAATGATGATGAAAATGTCCGGGTCCACTGTCTACCAGCTGCAACGCAAAGCTAAGAAGCGTTCTTCCCTTTACAACATCTTAGCTGAAATTATCTAGAATAAAGCCACGATCACACCTAGCTGTATTCAAAGACTAATTCGGCATAAATTGCTCTTTGAAGTAAGGATATTGCAATTAACATAACCAAGCCTCCCAGCAATGTATGCCGAATTAGTCTTTGAATTCAGCTGTGATCGTGGCTTTATGCTCGTCTCGTCACTGTTTTCGGGATCGATCACGACAACGCCTCGTGGGGAACCCAATTGCCACACAAATCAGTGGCCCAAACCTTAGGTTAAGACACCCACGAAACTTCCCGATTCCGGTGCACCGTTTGTTAGTTTGTGTGAGGTTAAAACATATCGGTGAGACTGTGCGAAGCTCGCCCCAAGAATAATAATAGGTAATCATTTATTGCAATCACAAGTACAAATTCGTTTTAACTATAATTTCATTGCTCTGTCATTTGCCTTAGCAGCATGCAACATTTGTACTAACTAATAATGTTACCCATTTTTATCACAAGCAGGTAGGTACCAATTTGAACTTGAGCTTCTTTTTTTCCCACAATGGCGCCACATTGTTTGTGAAGCGATGTAGTTTAGCTGACGTCATTAAGAGATTTTAATATCCAACAATGAATAAACGATTTTGATTTGATTTGATTTGAACATGTTAATTAAAAAGAAAATGTCAAAATTAAATGAATTATCTTATAAAATATAAATACACTCGGCGTATTGCTCTTTAGTCTAGGCAACGAAGCGGATCGTTGTATGAAGACTATTAAATCCTCAGTCGATGAAACTTTGCTGGGGTATTACACTACATGAGACAAACCTTCAATAAAAAAATACAAAAAAAATCGGTACTTTTATATAATATATGATTTTTTTTGTAATTTTTTTTTTGGATATTTTGAATTAAAATCTAATTCATGATTCTTTATCATCCTGTCAAATAAAATCTACCTGAAAAATTTATGTTGGGGTAAACTGCTTCGTTGCCTACACTATCTTTGCTAACAGGAGGGTACGGAAAGCTTCGCTTCTTTACGCGCAGTGTGATACAATGTGAATTTTCATTGGTTTCGAAGCCCAGAGATTATGACAGACAACTTTCCCGAAGAAAAAAAAAATATTGCCGGTATTTTTTTTCTTCGGGATATTTGCTTGTTTTCATGAGTAGAGTTGAATTCCTGTGCTTCGGGAGCGAAGATCTGTTGAGGACTCTTAATAAATACTCGAAATAAGTAAGTCTTCGTACTACACCAAATACTGTCGTTCATGAAATATGTCGAATCATATTGAAGCGAGTTTTTTTACCAACATGAATATGTTTAACTGAGCTCCTAGGTATCATTAGTTTCGCTTGCAGTCGCACTGTTAAAATGTTAAAGTAAATAATAGTAGATTAGTAGCCAAGGGCTGTAAGGCATCAATCGCAGCCCGAGATATTTAGGCGCACGAGGGCGCCTATAGTTCGTGGGTGCAATTGATGCTTACACCCGAGCTAACTACTCTGCTTTACATCTCGATTGTGAGGTAAGTAGGTCCTTATTACCACCAAATTGTAGGTGACCAATTAGCGCTATAGGGTAATAATGTAGCTAGAAATGCCCTAGGGCGGTAAGTAATTAAAACGCCCGCCGCCCCGCTGCTGGAGGCGGCCATCAAGGCGGACGTTTTAATTACTTACCGCCCTAGGGCTTTTCTAGCTACATTATTACCCTAGAGCGCTAATTGGTCACCTACAAGCCCCATTTGGGGGTAATTAGGACCTACTTACCGAATATGAGAGATGTAAAATAAATTACATATCTGTATGTCGAAGACACCTACTGGGGCGGAAAAGGGGATGGCACTATGTGGGCAAGGGATAGACATCAGGAATAGCAGAGAACACGATATTGGCCGAACTTTTGGTAGTGGACATCGATCACATCTTCGACAATCGCCTAATTCAAAGCACTGTGACTTACTTGCATGACGATCATTCACCCTGACTTGCCATTGACTACTCATACGGTATTCTCTTCGTCACGTCGTCGGTAACCACAGCGGTATGCACGTTTCGTCGTCCCACCTGTTGTTTTATTTTAAGAAGATTAACTAAGTGCCACAATCCTGTCAACCCCAAACGTTAGGGGCTTTCATAAGATTCTATCCACATGTTCAACTACAGCAAACTCACAGTGCACCGTGTTTTACTATCACAAAAGGTATTCGCGTATCATAACCTAAAATCTCACAGTTTAAGGCAGAAAAGATCATAAACACTTAGCTGTCATTAAAGGGTCGCTCATGTCATCGCAGAATTGCCACGGCTCACCCGCCAGCGGCTGCAGGCTTCATCTCGCGGCCAACTATCAGTTTAGAACTTAACGTGGTAAAATCTCGAACAAGAATGAGCTGTTGAAAATGGCGGCCTCGTCTTCACGTTGCTACGTGTTGGCTAAACTGACCCAAACCACGCCCCTTTACGCGCCATTCGCAATAGTAGTACCAACCTCACGATCTAAATAAAGCCATCATTGCCAACATCGACAATCTACACTGGTACGGAAATTCAGTACTAATTTGACGTTTGGCGTAGCTTCGCCGTGCTCGGGCCACTGCATGGGTGCTGCTAGCACGAACGTTTGTCTTTGAAAATACCGCGGGAAATTCGAAATGAGAGTCGCTCTACGACATGTATAATATGCCAAGTGAGAGCAAAACGCGAGTTCAAATTTTTTTTTATTTCTTTGCCTTGTGTTCCCGCTGGGAATTGAACCCAGAACCTCCGCATCGAGAGCCAAATACTCTAATCTCTAAACCACAAAGGCCGTGGCTGTTGAAATCGCGTGGTACTTAGGAGGGGAATTACCAAAGTCACCACGCTTTTATGCGTTGCGGCTGGCGACCGGTGTGTTGGTGACCGCAGTTTGTAAGGTGGTACGATACACAGAAAGGTTATTAGTCGCCTCTTACGACACCCACGGGTAGAAATAAGTTGGTACTATTTTTACCGGCACCACACGGCGGAATAATTAAATAACACCATAAATTAACACATACTATCCATTATCACTCGCTTTAATCAACTGACCCTCCCCATGACATTTTCCACTCGCTTACCCCGATGACCCTCAGAATGGCGTCCGATGTGACACCCTCCCTATTAAGTAAATTACTCACTATTATGTCTGCTAAATCTCAGTGCACTCAAGTAATAATGTACCTAAGTGTATAACAGACATATAGTTTTGGTAGAAATGGCGTAGATAAATGCTTGTTTGTTTTAATCCGAGTCCTAGCGCGATCGAAAGGCAAAATAAATTACCTTATTTTCTCGACGTTGCAGCTACGTTTATTGAAAATGGGCTTACTCTTGACCTCGATCTAGTCTTGAAGACAGAGATGAGGTCGACGATGGAACGAGCTTACCCAGAAGTAGCCTATTCACTCGCGACTTGAATAGATTCGGGTTATATGAACTCGGGAACACAGACGCAGGCAGAGAATTGCCGTCTTTAGCCGTGCGCGTGCGCATTATAAAAGATGGTTCAAAGCGCTTTGTGCGAATGTGCGAAATATCAACTAAGTATGGGTGATATCCTGCGGTGCGTCTGGACTAAATAAAATAAGGTAATAATTTTTCATACAAACTAGATCGGAATTTTTTTATTTTTGGCCGTTAGTGTGGAAGAGGTTTTTCAAATTTTTTCGGTCGAACTCTACGTGCAAAAGCAATTTTTGCCCGCTATCGTGGAAAAGTTTTCTGCACTGTTGGATTTGTACTGGCGCTATTTGTCTTACTTGCTGTAGTGAGGTGAAAAATTGTGTATTTCGCTCGGCAGCAAAATTATTTAGCCACTCGTACTTTAAAACCTTCGCTACGCTCATTTTATTTATTTATTTATAAATATATAATTGTAACTTAACAGAAAATCCAAAGCGTTACAATAAACTCTTAACTACTTTATAAATCAACTAGCTGTTGCCCGCGGCTTCGCTCGCGTGGATTTTGTATTTAGGTTGTTACCGGTTTTCCGAAGCAATGAGATATTTTAGTCCAGGGAAATTATTATTTATCCCATCATTTCGGGGTAATTTTAAACTAAGGAAAAACAGGACTAACCCTGCGCAAATCAATGAGTATAATTCAAGATCCAGCTGAATTTTATATAATATACAGACGTTACTTATAAATTACTCAGAACAGAGGAACTTAGCAGCCGTATCCTAACAAATGTAAAGAGAGAGATGAGAGACACCTTTATGTCATATTTCAAAACAGAGCCAATTCGCAGAAGTAATTGAGAAAAACTGAAACCCTCTCCCTCTCTCTCCCTCTCCCCCTTCCTCTCCCCCTCCCCCTCCCTCTATCTCTCCCCCTCCCCCTCCTCCCTCTCCCACTGCCCCTCCCTATCCCCCTCCCTCTCCCTCTCTCTAACACCCTCCCCCTCCCTCACTCCCTCTCCCTCTACCTGTACCTGTACCTCTCTATCTCTCTACCTCTCTACGTCTCTACCTCTCTACCTCTCTACCCCTCTACCCCTCCACCCCTCCACCCCTCTACCTCTCTACCTCTCTACCTCTCTACCACTCTACCTCTCCACCTCTCCACCTCCTTACCTCTCTACCTCTCTACCCCTCTACCCCTCTACCCCTCTACCCCTCTACCCCTCTACCCCTCTACCCCTCTACCCCTCTACCCCTCTACCCCTCTACCCCTCTACCCCTCTACCCCTCTACCCCTCTACCCCTCTACCCCTCTACCCCTCTACCCCTCTACCCCTCTACCCCTCTACCCCTCTACCCCTCTACCCCTCTACCCCTCTACCCCTCTACCCCTCTACCCCTCTACCCCTCTAACCCTCTACCCCTCTACCCCTCTACCCCTCTACCTCTCTACCTCTCTACATCTCGAACTCTCTACCCCTCTACCTCTCTACCTCTCTACCTCTCTAGCTCTCTACCTCTCTACCTCTCTACCTCTCTACCTCTCTACCTCTCTACCTCTCTACCTCTCTACCTCTCTACCTCTCTACCTCTCTACCTCTCTACCTCTCTACCTCTCTACCTCTCCCTATCCCTACCCGTAACGTTAATTTAACCGCTATCCCTAACATAGAAACGACACCCATATTTATTTTTAGACATTTCAAACCTATCGCACCCCAAACCCATCCCCAGGGGATGATGGTATTTCACGTCCACCACGTTGGATTTCAAAGTAGTTGTAGCTTTCGTAATCAGCGACCCGATAAACCATACAAACGACACCCATATTGATTTTTAGACATTTCAAACCTATCGCACCCCAACTCCATCCCCAGAGGGATGATGGTATTTCACATCCACCACGTTGGATTTCAAAATTGTTGTAGTTTTCGTAATCAATGACCCGATAAACCATACAAACGATACCCATATTGGTTTTTAGACTTTTTCACCCCATTTCCCTTTTTTAGGGGTTGAATTTGGGGTGGAATATCAATAACAGTGATGAACGTTGCATAGAATTACATCATTAATGCCTAAATAATAAATTATGTAGATTTTTCTTTAAAAATTAAGAATTTTCAACTTCATCCCCCTTTTCACCCTTAAGGGTGTCGAATTTTCAAAAACTCTGAGACACTTAATTATTAATTTTAAGTCGTCCGCCTAAATACAAATTTTGAAGATCCTTACTTCAAAACTGACGGACTTTCATACAAACTTTCATCCCCTATTTTACCCCCTTAGGGGTGGAATTTTTTAAGACCCTTTCTTAGTGCACCCTTAGGTCTGATAAGGAACCTACATGCCAAATTTGGAATCTCTAGACCCAGCGGTTTAGGCTGTGCGTTGATTTGTCAGTCAGTCAGTCAGTCAATAAAAATAGTATCTCAAGAGCTTCTTGCTCTCGAGATGCAGTATTTTCTTAATATTGGGGGACAATTGTGCATTTAAGTTTTTCCCTTATTAAGTAGCAATTTGGTATTTTGAGTATTTTGATGTGCTTGTGCAATCCGTATTTTAGATGTGCCGTTAAATGTTTTCCAAATAAAATAAAAGTCGGTAAATCAATCATAATAGATAATTATTTATAGTTATTTAAAAACATGAGGTAAGTTCGTGAAAGAAAATTCAATACCTAGATTAGGTACCTACTTACATTACAAGTGAGCAAACGTGCAGATAAGTGTTTTTTATTTATAAATGTTAAAGATGGCAAGTGGTCGAATCGAATCGGTCAACATCGAATAAGACAGTAGAGTCCATTGCCCACCCTGAGAACTAAGATGTGCCGGTATTTTCACTGCCTACTTTGCCCTTTAAACGCAAACACATCTGTGCCAGACTGCTGCTCTACAACATAAATTGGCAAGTGGTGGTACATCCCCAGACGGACTTTGCATAAAAGCCCTACCACCAACCTAAAACCCACAAAAAAGTCCGCAAAAATCTCAGTAGACCCCGTATAGTGACACTTCTATTCCAGTTTCTTATTCTGTGACAGCGTTGCGTGATTCGGTGCATTGACGTGTGCACATTTCCTTTATGTGCACACATTATATTGTGTCGTAGTGTGCACACTTGTGATCTTCTTTGTCTAGGGCGCACACACTTAAATCTTGACAAAAAATCGAAGCGTATAAAGTGAGATTGGGAATCATATTTTGAGCATCTTAAGGTATCGGCTTGAAGCCACGAGACACTGACAAAACACAAACACTGAGAGATACTGTGTAAAAACGTGCAAAAAAATAACACATCTACAGGGAGCATCCTCCAGAATCAAGTGCAGCAAGCAAGTATAATCCGATTTATTCGTTAATTCCAACGCTTACCTAGACATTTTGCAGAGTATATTTGACGGAAAAAAATAACATTGTTTTACAAACTTGTTTTTTCTGACAGCTTTAAGTGACTACTATTGACGTAGCTGCAAAATGTGTTGGTAAGTGTTGGAATTCACGAATGAAACGGATTATAAAAACAAAAAGTAGATACTGAACCAGCGCTTACGCAACAAACAAAACCAGAGACCCACTCAAGGTCTCAGTGTACACCGACGTGTAGCCGTGTGTACAATGTGGAGGGGAAGTATCTCAGTCACCACGCTGGTAAGAGTTGCGGCTGACGGTTGTTGGTGACCGCAGTGTGTAAGATGGTACGATACACTGAAAGACGCCGCTACCCATATCCAGACGCACCCCAGGATATCACATACACTCAGGTACTCACACATTCGCACAAAGCACTTCACAATTGAGGTCTGTGTTTCCGAGTTCATATAACCCGAACCGATTCAAATCGCGAGTGAATTGGCTTCATCTGGGCAAGCTTGTTCTATCATCGACCTCATCTCTGTCGTCAGGGCTAGATCAAGTTCAAGAGTAAGCCCATTGACAGCAAAAAAAACTTATGGGAAGTTCTTTTTACCCGTCAATTAGGAAAACTACAGGGTGAATATAAAAAAATTCGACAATTTTTGAGATTGAGTTCAGACCACGAAACTGAACAACTTTCCCCAAGGAACATCGGTCGTTAGAAAATTCGATCTCCCATACAAAATGTATAGTCAGCTGACCGACTTTACTATGAAAGGTTAATTTTATTTTTCGTCCGATGACCTATGTTCCTAGGCGAAAATTGTTTCGTTTCGCGGTCTGAACTCAATCTCAAAATTTGTCGAACGTTTTCAATTTCACCCTGCAGCTGGTACGGTTGATCACTTTATACCTACAATAGTCTCAAATTTTTTTAACAAGCATACAGCGAGTAAAGTAATAGGCTTGAGCAATTTTACCCAATAATAATAATGGTTGGAGCGAGCGGGCGTAATGGCGACTCCCTACTACACGCAAGAAACCCATTCCGTGCACTATTTCGTTCGTTTTAGGGTTCCGCTGGTGTATAAGGATCCTAACTATATTAATTACGAATATATTTGTGGTGTACGGCAGGCAATGCTGGTGGCCAGCTTGGACCATGGCTGTCAATACATCACGACGACCGATTGACGATGACCGAGGAGGCGAGGAGGCCGAGGAGTCAGTCTCTGTTGGGCCGCGCTATGGTGCACACGTCTACTTTAATAATTTAGTGTTATTGATTGTAGAATTGATATGTAATTCTATTTGTTATTAGACTGGTGTTAACGTAATGCTTTAGTGTATTATTACTAAAATATATCCCCAATTATAAGAGGCCCGACAGAGACACCACAATATTTGTCGGGAATAGACATTGGTGATAATCCTAGATGGCTACCTATAAAGACTTAATCTTCGATTTCAATCACTCATTATCTTAGCCACCAGTGCCAAGTGCCAACATATTGCGTCTCACTGTAGTCTGAAGTGAGAATTGTTTGTTTGAAGTTTTGAACAGCAGGGAGGCGCGCTACTCTCGCGCACTAACAGTCACACCCGTCAGTGAGTATACTTATCTGATAGATAGATATTTATAGATAGATATTTATTTGATATTGTATCTGAGGTCACACTACAAACTAAGTTGCTATGCTATCAAAGAATTTATATGAACCTCCTTCGTCACAATATGTCGATGGTTGCTATTCAAATAATTTGGTCGCCATTACAAGAACCGTACTCATGACCCGGAAGTTTACCCGACATTTTAATATTAATTATTATATTTTATTAACATTTTAATATAATATCATAAATGCAGAAGTAACTCTGTCTGTTACTCTT
This sequence comes from Athrips mouffetella, assembly GCA_947532105.1. Taxonomy (NCBI): domain Eukaryota; kingdom Metazoa; phylum Arthropoda; class Insecta; order Lepidoptera; family Gelechiidae; genus Athrips; species Athrips mouffetella. The sequence goes on from OX383978.1 coordinate 14,670,689, forward strand.
TGATAAACCTATTTTGATGAAAAGTTAGAACCAATGGGGGAACTTGGGGTTACCCTTTTTCTGAATTCCACGTGTTAGTAGTCGCAAGAAACAGATATCTATTTAAAAAGTAACCGTAACTAAGGCTCTGTATAAAATCATATGCCTTTATCTAATCCCTTAGATTTTGCCAAAAACCTTGCCAAAAACAAAATAATGTTAGGGCAATGTGATGAATAATAAATTATGTTATTAATATTGGTCTCAAATTTTGAGAATTTATGGTTAGTAATGAGCGTGAAATGAAGTAGGTTTTAGCTGTGTACTGTACTCCTGTTTCCTCAATCAAATCCCGAGGGAAAACTGATTAATCGAACAAACCTTTTATCTCGAAAAGAATTTTCATATAACTTTTAAAGGCTTTTTTGAGCGAATTTGATATCGGAAACGATATCGGTGTGGTAACCTCGAGACTTTCAAATTTAAAACTTTTCTTTTGAGGAATATTGATCAGAGGATGATCGTGATAATTTGAACGTTGTTACTAAAACGTAAGCGTTTTCAAATCAACAGTGATCACAGTGGGACTACTAGACGTGCCATCCACTAGCGTTTAAAATATTACTCGCTTTATTTAATAGCATTTTTTTCCGGATTTTCGCCAAGTTTTGTATCAAAAATCTGGAAACCTAGGTACCTTTATTTATTTAGAACCTATTTACTCTGTAAAATAAAGTTACAGGTACAAAAACTCCTAAAAGTGGCCGTTTTTGGCACTTTTGTATCTATCATCATAACATCCCATGAAAAAAAAAATTGTATCTATAACTACAGTGAACTGTATTTTTCATAATTGATACTTTCTAAATAAATTAAGGTACCTTTAATTCAATCAGTCTTTCCGGATTTTTGTGTAGAGACTATGGATATTGTCTCTTTGGTATCACAATCTGTGGTTAGGCTGTTTAAACCTGTGACTTTTTCAATATCTTTTTTTATTTGCTTTGTAAATTGTACTTTTAAAATCTACAGTAAAACTACGTTTTATTCGCTTTAACCCAGGGTTGGCATTATCAAATTATTTTGATTGAAATCACGATTTAAATCATAAGACTTTTTCAATAAAAATCAATGATTTAATCAAGTATCGTTTATTGTTATTTTTGTTTATTTTTATTCAATTTAAATCCAAAATAAATTTAAAATAATTATAAAACTAGTAAAAAATTAAAAGATTTATACAACTAGTAAAATAATCGTAATCGTCATTTTATCGTTTCATAAAAAATATCACAAATACTTGCCTAATAACAAATAACGTCCTCATTAGATTCCAAAACATTATTTTTGCACTTCTCATAATTGATTTTCATTCTCGCAACCAGTCCTTGCATCTCTTTTTTAACATTTATTGCGAATCGCGCGGCAGCCAGTTTTTATAGTAGGTACTTTTCTCTAAAATGTTTCCAAACCCCATTCATTTGGCGAATCATATTTATTTTTAATTTTATTACAATAATTCACGCAACTAGCAATAACAAGTTCAAAGAAAATTGAATGATTGAATGTTTAATAGAACGAATGCAAGTCCTTAATTGCTCGTGAACACTGACCTCTATACTTGTATATATAGAGGTCAGTGCTCGTGAAGTTTACAAAATATGGCCCGGGGTTCCCTTTTACTCTGATACCATACGTTAGTATTATATAGTCTAAGCTGATACCAAAGGGCACGTTCCGTTTGACTTAAAATTTTAGTCAAAACCGAATGATAACATGAAAAAATAAAAAAAATCGTGATTTATTAAGATTTTTTTCTTTAAATCGTGTTTTATTCGATTTTTTCAAAAAATCATGTTCTTTTTCCAACCCTGCTTTAACCAAGCTGTTTAATATTCTTGTCTTCTTAGAACTTTTTCACACTACAAAAGCTCATAATTTTCGATAAGTTTTGTATTTAGCGAGGAATCGTGTTTAGGGTTCCGATACCAAATGGCAAAAAAAATGAACCCTTGTGGTGCCGCTTTGTCTGTCTGTCTGTCACACCTGTGTATCTCAGCAACCACTCATTCTGTGTATCTCAGAAATTGGAAATAGTCTTAGAACATAGTTGCCCAACTTAAATGCATATGAAAGAATAAAAAAAAAATTGATTATTAATGTAAAGGAGGCCCGAACAGGGGGGGCAAATTTTCAAATTGTGGTTTTACAACTCGACGATGAAAATTGACAAAAAAAAATAACTTTCCCCCCCCCCCTTATCTCCGAAGTTTGAGAAAGGAAAAATCTGAATTAATTACAGTCGATAGACGTTTATATGGATATTACAGCAAAAATAAAACGATCTTTCTAAGTTGCACAGTTTTTTAGTAATCTGCAATAAACCTTTACAAACAAATTTAGTTTTGCGGTCCTAAAAATGGACTTTATCGCTTTCAAAAATACTATAAGTATATCAGAACCCTCGGCGCGCGAGTCCAACTCGCACTTGACCGGTTTTTTTAACTTATGGGGGCCCTAGTGGACGGCTGGTCACACAACTAATATTCTTCTCTATCGCCGGTAGAAGATGAAGAAAATAATGACTACTAATGAGTTTGTTTATAATAATATACACCCTAATATGAATGAAGACTTTTAAAAATTTTTCTTAATCGTTTTATAAAAACAGTTAAATTACATCGCTTCACAAACTTAGTCGCTAGTAAATGGTAGAGCTTTTCAGAAATATCCGTGGTTACGAACAACTTTGCCAGAGAAACATGGGCAAAGTTTTTTTTCGAGCTTCCCTTTCCATACAAGGCTTGCAAACTTTGTATGTTTTAAATTTGGTTTTTCGTATCTATGTTCCTTTGGGAAAGTTGTTCAGTTTCGTTTTTAAAGTAACATGCTAAAATTACAATTTATTGTTTACTTATTTGCAATGGAGCATTTAAACGGTCTTCAGATACGGAACCATTTCTAATTTAATTACGACACTTTCTTAGAATTATGTTGGTGTAAGTATAAGACGTAAAACCAGGCGTACGAGTAAAGCTGTAAGTAACTCAGTCTAGACTATTAGATTAGACCCAGACGGGTTGAGCTGTTTTTATTTAGCTTTATTATTCTAGCACACATTGAGAACATTTTTATATTAAATTAGGTACTGCTATAGTTCTTCCGCTTTAAGAAGTAAGTACATACATACATAACATCACGCCTTGTTCCCGTTGGGGTAGGCAGAGACCACAGTTCTCCACCTGCTACGATCTTGACATACTTCCCTTGCTTCCTGAACCTTCATCAATCCTTTCATACATGCTCGTCGGTTTAGGGTACTTTTAACCTGGCCTTTATTCAGAACGTCTTGAATTTTGTCCTGGTACGTTCGCCGAGGCCTTCCCCTTCCAACGTTTCCATTCACTCTCGCCTTGTGGATCTCTTTCGTCAATCTTCCTTCATTCATCCTCTCCACATGACCAAACCATCTTAGCATCCCTTTCTCAATTTTAGTCACTACGTCTTCTTTTACGCCACAACGTTCTCTTATCACACTATTTCTAATCCTGTCACTCAATTTCACACCAATCATACTCCTCAACGCTCTCATTTCTACTGCATTAATTCTACTTTCATGCTTCTTCTGCCATACCCAGCTTTCACTGCCGTACATCAGTGTTGGTACCAAAACGCCTCTATGAACAGCCAGACGAGCCTTGTGAGACACCTTCTGACTTTTCATAAAAGCATGCAGAGCACCATTCACCATGTTTCCAGCATTCACTCTTCTTTCGATATCACTTTCGCACTTTCCATCTCTCGTAAACTTAGAACCCAGATACACAAACTCCTTCACTTGTTCGACTTGTTCACCACCTATTAATATAGTACACTCTGTCATACACTCTTCTCTTTCAAGTACCATTACTTTCGTCTTGCTTACATTTACTTTCATTCCTTTCCTATCAAAAGCCACATTCATCATTGTTACCATCTCCTGTAACTCGTCAGCAGATGACGCAAGTATAACTTGGTCATCAGCGTAGAGAAGACATTTGATGAGTAACTCATTCATTCTCAGTCCACACATACTCTCTTTCAGATCAGTCAAACAATTATCCATGAACAGGTTAAACAGCCAAGGTGACGCTACACATCCCTGCCTAACACCTTTTTCGATGCTAAACCATTCAGTGTACGCCCCGTTTATTCTGACGCAAGCACTGGAATCCTCATAGAGAGATTTCAGTGCTTGAATCAGATGACCGTTCACCCCATACATAGACAATGCCGACCACAATTCATTCCTCACCACTCGGTCATAGGCCTTTTCCAAATCCACGAACGCGCAGTAGACTTTTTGGTTTTTGGCCAAAAACTTTTCAGCTATGCACCGCAAGGAAAAGACCTGATCTGTACATCCCATTCCCTTTCTAAATCCCGCTTGTACATCCCATATTTTTTCGTCAGTATCTTTCATCACTCTTTCAATCAAAACCTTTGCATACAGTTTGCCGACGACACTGAGAAGACTTATCCCGCGGTAATTTTTGCAGTCCTGTTTTGACCCTTTTCCCTTGTACAGCGGCACAATCACAGCCTTGCACCAGTCACCTGGTACTCGGCCGTTCGTCCAACACAGGTTGAAAAGGCGGTACAGCTGACTAGCCACAATGCCTCGCCCAGCCTTCAACATTTCGACCGACACTCTATCATACCCACCTGCTTTACCTGATTTCATACTTTTCATTGCTTTCATGATCTCATCCATACTTATCTCACTTGCATTACTATCATATTCATTCTCATTCATTTCCACAGAAGACCTCGGTACGCTAGCCTCTGCTTCTCTCTCAAACAAACTTTCAAAATATTCCTTCCATCTCTTCAGCACACATTCTTCACCTTTTATAATACTTCCATCCTGGCTTCTGATTTTACTCAGCTCCGATAATCCAAACTTTCCTCGGGCTGTCCGTATGGATTTCCAGAAAAACTTTTGGTTTGACTGGAAATCCTCAGAAAGCCTTCTGTCAAACTCATCTTTACACTCCTCTTTCTTTCTCTCAACAACATCCTTTACAATACCTTGCACTCTTTTATATTCCTTTCGTGCTACACTAACATCATCACTTGTGGCCTTCTGCATTCTGTGATTAGCTTAAACAGCTAACCAATCTAACCATGTTTTTTTCTTTTCACAAACAGCTGCCTGTACACTTTTATCCATCCACACATTCTTCTTCTTTCCACCATTTCTCCTTTTCGACACCCCACAAACATTGACAGCTACTCCTACTAATCCATCTTTAAATTCATTCCACAAGCATTCAATATCATTCACACAGAAGTAAGTAATTAATGCAAATGCAGGGTAAAGCTGTATTCACAATGGAGATCAAATGAAAAAAAAAATACGGTTTTTATGTAACCGTCCATTTTTAATTTTTACCAATTTTAATTTTTACCAATCCATTTTGCAGCAATGACACTAATATATGACGGAAAGCATGACGTTATTTTACAAACATGTTTTTTCTGACAGCTTTAGCCGATTCCTTTTGACATAGCTGCAAAAGTGTTGGTAAGCGTAGGAATAAACGAAAAAAATAAAAACCGGTCAAGTGCGAGTCGGACTCGCGCGCCGAGGGTTCCGATATACCTATAGTATTTTTGGAAGCAATAAAGTCCATTTTCAGGACCGCAAAACTAAATTTGTTTGTAAACGTTTTTTGCAGATTTCTGAAAAACTGTGCAACTTAGAAAGATCGTTTTATTTTTGCTGTAAAGTTTACATAAACCTCTGTCAACTGTAATTAATTCAGATTTTCCCTTACTCAAACTTCGGAGATAAGGGGGGGGGAATGGTATTTTTTTTGACATTTTTCATCATAACTTGAAAACTAAGAAACTTAAAAAAATACAAAAATATATTTTAAAATGTACAAGTAAAGCCCTTTCATATGATACCCCACTCGACCTAGTAGCGACAATTTGAAATTTGGCCCCCCCTATTTTGGCCCCCTTTACATTAATAATCATACTTTTTTCAAAAAATTTTCATGTGCAATTAAGTTGGGCAACTATATTCTAAAACTATTCCAAATTTCAGCTCGATAGCGTAAGTGGTTGCTGAGATATAGAGGTGTGACAGACAGACGGACAGACAGAGCGGCACCATAAGGGTTCCTTTTTTTTACCATTTTGGTATCGGAACCCTAAAAATGGTGAGCAGCACTGCACTTACTTTCTCGCGATATACGAGAGTCACCATTCAACAGTGTTCCCACCGGGAGTCGAGCCCAGAACCTCCGGATCAAGAGCCGAATGCTATATAAAGGCTGCGGATAGTAATGAGTAAATAAGTACCAACTGCAAACTTAAGTTTGTAAGTCCATACAAATAGTATGAAAATACAAACTTACCTATACGAACTAGATTTATGTAAAATGATTTAATGAAATATGCAGTCAGGTAGAAAACCAATTTAGAATCCAAATTGTAGAACATCAAAATAAGCTCGACGAAACAGATTTTGAGTAAATCACATTTTTTAAATTTTAGTAGTAAGGGAACACCCCTTATATAAATTTCTAGAGACCAATTGATACTGCCGCACCTTACCTACGCTACCTTAAATAAAGATGCTTGGTCATGCAAAGTTTCATCAAGATTTTATGAGCCGTTTTTGCGAAAATCACAATTTTTCATTTTCGTTGTATGACAGCAACCCTCAAAATGAGAGCCAGCAGGAAACCACTCAAAACCCTTCGATGGATTTACATAAAACTCTTAAATTCCAAATATGGTGTCAATCGGACCATTCGTTTAGCCGCTATGCCAAAGCGTGACGGACAGACCGACCGACGGACCGACCGACCGACCGACCGACCGACCGACCGACCGACGGACGGACATTTTTGGGAGACTTGTTTTTTATGATGTATAAGTGATATAGAACACATTTTAGAGAAAATTAGAAAAACTTTTTTTTCACGAATACAATACCTTTCTCGCTCCGCTCGAAAGTAAAAAAGGGTTGAGTGCATTAAGATTGTTACATGAGGCATCTCACGAATAACTTTACCATGTTCCTATGTTAGTACTTATAAGTTCCATGCATTTACCGAATTAAATTTTTTAAGTGACGCGCGGGGCTTTTATTTTTATGTAAGAGCCACCGCGCACTAGCGATTTTTAGTTGGCCGACAGTTTAGACGCAATCATTCTTTCTATAGACAAATCGTCAACTTAACGCGCGCACTACCATAGGGGTACATACTGATTCCCAGAAAGATCAAGCTATCGGCCAACTAAAAAATCGCTAGTTCGCGGTGGCTCTAACAAGTGAGCAAGCGAGCTTGTGGGCCACCTGATGGTAAGTGGTCACCACCGCCCATACCACCCACTGTCTTTTTGGTAGTATAATTGACACTAACAAGACAGCAAAGCGCGTTGCCCACCTTGAGAACTAAGATGGTGGGTCTCATGTGCCAGTAATTGCCCTGGCTCCTTCACGGCAGAAAAAAGCAAGGGGATGGTACTTCCCCAGACGGACTTTACACAAAAGCCCTGCCTTCAACTAGGCTGCCTCTACGTTTTAGATATGTGTTATTTAATCTGTGACAAAATTGTTGATAAGGTTCATCAACAATTTCAAGAATTAATAAGAAGAATAATTAAGAAGAATTTCAGAGATCTCTAAAAGAGATAAGCTCGCCTTTGTGAACAATTTTCATTTGACAACTTTATGTTATTTGTGCGCAATAAAGAATATATATATCTAAAGATATCATTGATCAGATTCGTATTTTTTTTTATTTTGATGATTACATTTTCATCATTCACTGTCTGAAAATGCATGGCAGAGAGCAGACCAACTCGTTAATTTTGCGCCCGATTTCATCGCCTAATAATTGTTTCACATGAAGCAGAATTTTTAATTTCCAACATTTCCAATATTAATCAAATAGGCAAGAATATTACTTGACAGTTACTGTTCCAATGTAACATTTGGAGGTGTGTGGATTCCTCTAAAAACTAAAGAGGCGTCGAGCCCTTTAAAATTAACAAATGTTTCCTAAGCAACTGTTAGATCAATATTTCCACAGTAGAACAACTTAGTCTGTAGAGGTTTTCATTTATTCGTGGTTCATTTTACAAAATCTATTAAGTTCAACTTACAAAAATGATTTTAATTGTGGCCAAAATCAAAATTTAATTATCAAAATTATAATTTTTGAGATTAAATAATGTTAAGTACAGACGCAATAATTTGGTAGATATGCGTATAAATTACATCGATTACCATTCTAAAAAATGACTTTAAGTGTAACCAAATTTAAATGAAGTTTGCCTGCTCTTACATAAAAAAAATCAAATTTTAAGACTATAAAGTAAGGCTGTATGAACAAAAAATGCGAATTTACTGTGATTATTAATGAATAAATTCTAAATCTTTAGTATTCTCACGGTGAAAAATTTTTCTTGTGCTAAAATATAAATTCAATTTTCTAAATTTCCATAGATTTTTTAATAAATTTATTAAGTTAAAAAAAAATGTGATTATCACAGACATTGAGACGTGAATTAGTATCAAACATGCGCTTATAAACTTTTACTTTCACGAATTTATATAGTTAGTGAAATGTGATTAAATAATAAATAACAGAAATATTGAACATTGATCAAGATGGTGGGCCTACCAAAGTTGAAAATTAAACAAGAAACTGTTTATTTTGGACATCCACTTCGGTTTTGGACGGTAAGAGTTATTTTTAGTTATTAATTAGCCCTATTAGTACTTATATGGTATTCTGTGTCTCTCGTCTCGTCTGTGTGATGCCGACAAAGAATAGTACTAACCCATCTCTAACCGAGGGTGTCGTAAGAGGCGACTAAAGGCTTAGCCGGAGGATGAGCAGTTGAGCAGCAGAATCTTTCTGTTTATATTGAATGTGGTAGGGCTTTTGTGGAAAGTTCGTCTGTACTGGGGAAGTACCACCCCCTTGCTTTTTTCTGCCGTGAAGCAGCAGTGTTCGCACTGCTGTGTTTCGGTTTGAAGGGTAAGGGAGCCAGTGAAATTACCGGCACATGAGAGATACCATCTTAGTTCTAAAAGTGAGCAACGCACTTTGCTGTCTTATTAGTGTCAAAATATGCCATTAATAAGACAGTGGGTGCTATGGGCGGTGGTGACCACTTACCATCAGGTGGCCCACCTGCTCGTTTGCTCACTTGTAACATTAAAAAAAAATACCATCTTACTTAATGCGGTCACCAACAACAGCGGTCGCCAGCCACAACGCTTACAAGCGTGGTGACTATGGTAAATCCCCTCCTAAGTACTACGCGTTTTTGCTGGAGTTCTGGAGGGAGCTCCCGGTCCTGCAGTGGATGTTCAATGGGATGTTACGATGAGTTAGAATTCTCTACTTGCTTGAAGTCGTAGCCTAAGATCCCATAACAACAAGAAGATTCCGATTCGACGAGATTTCTTCACAATCCTACGAGGCGCACGTTCGTAACCACAGTACACGCAGACCCTTTAGTATAGAGAAGAACCGGAGTATCGGCAGTAGCGTCTTTCTGTGATTGTACCGGCCATCTTACATACTGCAGTCACCAATGACCGCGGTCTGTGGTGCCAGCCGCAACACTAAAAAGCGTATTAACTATGGAACTTCCCCTCTGAAATGTACTACTACGCTATACGCTACGCTTTTCTACTGCGATTTTGAAGCAAGCTCCCTGCCCTGCAGTAGACGTTTCATGGGATGTTATGATTACATTCTTTTTTTTAGTGTCTTTTTTTATGTTACAAGTGAGCAAACGAGCTGGTGGCCCACCTTTATGGGATCTTGACCTCGATCTTGTCTTGAGGACAGAGATGAGGTCGACAATAGAACGAGATTGCCCATATTCAAAATATACGTTTTTTTGTTTGCTAATTTTAAATTTTAAATTGGTGACCGCATATCGTTTGATAAAAGCGCAACAATAAGGCTAGGCAGTATAACCGCTGCTCGTAGACCCTTGTCGTAGAGTTTTACTACGGCAAGCTATGACGTAGCACGTAGTGCCGCGAAGCAATGCTAAAGTGCTAAAGTCAAATGATCTACTCCTTAGAGCACTGTTTATTGCAGAGGCCTAGAGCACACTCCGGAGCCTACATATATCGAGCGCGGATTTGAAATTGGAAAGTTGCGTAGGCCCACGTATAGTATAGTTGCGTATAGTTGCAGCCTGTGGGCTGACTACACTAAAAAATCTTACAGTGCCCTTCGTGTCCAGTAGAATAACGCCTTCAGAATGCTGTTGGGGCTGTCTCGTTGCTGCAGTGCTTCCGGGATGTTTGCAGAAGCACGCGTTGATTGTTTCTTTTCAATAATGCGTAAAAGATGCGCTTCCATGGTGCACCGCGTGCGGGCCAGCTCCAACAGTATTCTGCAGATGATGGCGGAAAGGTTAGATCTTTCATACATGTAAGGCACTGTTGCTTGGTTTCCCATGGGCTACTAAGTAGCAGTGTTTCACGTAGAATTCAGGAAAGATGATGACAGTAATACCTGCATGTTTTGACATTTAATTTTTATTTTATTTTATTTTATGACCTTTTGCGTAATTAATTGTGTATTTTAATCTTATTTATTTCAATTGGTTTAATTTATATTCCAATGTTATTGTAATGAGTCATAGTTACCTGAAATAAATAAATGATTATATTCAGTACAGTACAAAGACCCTCAGAAGGATCACGAGAATCACGCTGGCGGGTGCGCGCGAGGTTTCAATCAAAAAGTTTAAAGGAGCTTATCCTAAAAGTTGTCACGTTTGATCTAATCTAATTCATAATGAACCTAAAAGTCTTTTTCATCAACATTTGTTTTAGAAACGGAAACAATGTGAAAAGGAAACAATAATCGATGTCGATCAGATGAAGAAATTGATTGATATTGTTAACTACGACAATACGCATTTGCAGAAGTAAGTGCACCATAGAATCAAAGAAGAGGGTTTTTTTCTTTTATATGAAGTACACAACGTGGCTTTTAACTGAAACCAACCTATCTCTACCCGTGGGTGTCGTAAGAGGCGACTAAGGGATTATAAACCGGAGGATGGGTAGCAGCATCTTTCTGTGTATCGTACCATCTTAAAATATGCGGTCACTAACAACAGTGGTCGCCAGCCGCAACGCTTACAAGCGTGGTGACTATGGTAAATCCCCTCCTAAGTAAAACGCGTTTTTGCTGGAGTTCTGGAGGTAGCTCCCTGTCCTGCAGTAGAAGTTTCGTGTAATGTTAGGATGACTCACTTTACAACTAGGCAGCAGCGTCCATCTGTGTCGTACCATCTTACATACTGCGGTCACTAACAACCGAGATATATGATGCCAGCCGCAACGCAAAACTTGGTGACAATGACTACTGTGACTACTTCCCCTCCAAATTGTACCATAGGTTTTTCCAGGAATTTTGGAGGGAGGGAGCGAAGGGAGGCCTGTCCTGCAGTGAATGTTTCACAAGATGTTATGACTCGTATGACTCAATCTTGCAGTAAGATCTTGCAGAAGAAGATTTGGAGTTTACGGTGGGATATGTCGATCGCTACCATTTTCCTCTATCGGCGCTCACAAATTTAAAAAACCGTTCAAGTGCGAGTCGGACTCGTGCGCCGAGGGTTCCGATATACTTTTTGTATTTTTGGAAGCAAAAAAGTCCATTTTTAGGACCGCAAAACTAAATTTGTTTGTAAAGGTTATTTGCAGATTTCTAAAAAAACTGTGCAACTTAGAAAGATCGATTTATTTTTGCTGTAATGTTTACATAAACTTCTGTCAACTGTAATTAATTCAGATTTTCCTTTCACAAACTTCGGAGATAAGGGTGGAATGGTATTTTTTTTTTACATTTTTCATCATAACTTGAAAACTAAGAGACGTAAAAAAATACAAAAACATATTTTTATAATGTACAAGTAAAGTCCTTTCCCCACTCGACCCAGTAATTTGAAATTTGGCCCCCCCTATTTTGGGCCCCTTTACGTTAATAATCATATTTTTTCAAAATTCTTTCATGTGCAATTAAGTTGGGCAACTATATTCTAAAACTATTCCAAATTTCAAGTCGATAGCATGAGTGGTTGCTGAGATATAGAGGTGTGACAGACAGATAGACGAACAGACGGACGGACAGACAGACAAAGTCGCACCTCACCATAAGGGTTCCTTTTTTTACCATTTTGGTATCGGAACCCTAAAAAAAGAAAATCTTATGACCCATTACTTTTTACAGGTTAATAATCAATCGCACAGCAGCGAAAGTCAAAGAACTTTTTGACAAAGAAGAAATGAAACTCTGACAGAGAAGAGAGAAACTAAGACTCCTTCTAGAACGAGAAGAAGAAGCGTATATACAAGAGTTAGTAACAAAACAAGCAATGGAGGACTGCGGGTATTGTGTCGAAAGAGAGAAGAAGATAAGGGAATATGAAGAAGAGATAGAGAGGGAGAAAATAAGAGAGTGTCAGAAGGCGTTAGAAAGGGAGAAGATGTAAGCCATACTCTTTTAATTTACAAATGACTTGTTTTCAATGCTTTTAAATTAGCTTTAATCGTGAAGCCAAATAATCCCTCTAACAGGTATGACTAGTTTGATTTTATAGTTTTGAGTTTGATTTTAGGTATGTTAATTCTATATTGTTCAAATAGTTGTGCTTTTCGAAGCACGAAATCCCCCTGGTTGTTACCACTGACCGTCAGCGTATTACTATATTCATTCATTCAGAACCTTGACTACACTAGGGGTGTTTTTAGGGTTCTGATACCAAAATGGTAAAAAAAGGAACCCTTATGGTGCCGCTCTGTCTGTCTGTCTGTCTGTCTGTCCGTCTGTCTGTCACACCTCTATATCTCAGCAACCACTTATGCTATCAACCTGAAATTTGGAATAGTTTTAGAATATAGTTGCCCAACTTAATTGCACAAGAAAAAATTTTGAAAAAGTATGATTATTAATATAAAGGGGGCCAAAATAGGGGGGGCCAAATTTCAAATTGTCGCTACTAGGTCGAGTGGGGTATCATATGAAAGGGCTTTACTTGTACATTTTAAAATATATTTTTGTATTTTTTTAAATTTCTTAGTTTTAAAGTTATGATGAAAAATGTCAAGAAAAATACCATTCCCCCCCCCCCTTATCTCCGAAGTTTGAGTAAGGAAAAATCTGAATTAATTACAGTTGACAGAAGTTTATATAAACTTTACAGCAAAAATAAAACGATCTTTCTAAGTTGCACAGTTTTTCAGAAATCTGCAAAAAACCTTTACAAACAAATTTAGTTTTGCGGTCCTGAAAATGGACTTTATTGCTTCCAAAAATACTATAGGTATATCGGAACCCTCGGCGCGCGAGTCCGACTCGCACTTGACCGGTTTTTTTTATTAATTAGCGCTGCTAGATCTGTATTCGTGATAATTTACTCCAACATTGAATGTTCTAGAGCAAAAGGTATGCAATGTACAAGAAAAGATGAAATCATGCTCAGAGATCATCAGAAGATGCAGATGGAAGAAAGAAGGACGATAGAAGAAGAACAAAAAGAAATAGATAACTGGTGGCACAGAGTTCTTGTAGAAGATGTCAAAAGAAAGGTTAGTTACTTTATCTATACTTTAGTGAAACCCAGTAATATGTATTCATTCATCATATAGGCAATCGTGGTGCCAGCTAAGCATAGTACCATGCCATCTCTTCCTGAAAGTGTCGACAAAGGTTGCCTTCATAATAGAAAATTGGCAGCAGCGATCTTTTTGTGGTTTTTGCCATCACAGTGAGACTGTGACGCAGCGTCCTTCGTGAGCAAATTCGAAGTCTTACGTGAGCGGCGAAAATTAAAAACAGTCAATAGCGAACGTAGGACAGACTGCCACCGGAAACTACTCAGCGGCAGGCAGAGAGAGAGACTCTTCAGGGTCGTGGTCGTAGGGGTTAGGCAAAAACCAACGTAAGGGAACGAGTTTATTATAACAACGTAGGTACAAAATACAAGGCGGTGGTCGTGCTGCGCGCGGGCACGTCCGAGCACGAACAGAATCCAAGGTAAACTAACTGTTTTTGACACGAATGACACCGAAAGACAGAGATAGAAGAAATTTGAAATAGGAATTTGGAATTTTGGGCCAGGACGATAGAGCCAGGATCACGAAAGGAGGCAGCATGCGAGGCATGCAGCCCCGCTCCGTGATAAGACTCGCTGCTTCGCATTGAATTCGTGCGGATTGCACATCGCGTTCGCATGAATAAAAAGGTAGCAAAATATTTCTAGGAAAAAAGGGAGGAGGAAGATTTTAACCGTCGTCAGAGAGAGATGGCAGAACGAAGACGAGCGTACGATGAGCAGATATCAACAGAGAATAGAAAGAGACAGGAGCTACTCCGACAAGAGAGGGAAAGAGAAAATAGGAAGATAGAGAGAATTAAGAAAAAAATGGAACAGGATCATAATGATAGTGAGTTCTTGGTTCATATTAAAGTATTCTTGCTCTTGCTAGAATTTTTGAGGGAATGTTAAAAATAAATAAATCTCTAAATCACATTTCTAGGGAGATTGTTGATCAACATACTTCGCTGCTGGCGAACTTTATGGATGGGTTAACCATACTAATGCGGCTTTCCCGATCATACTTAATTGCACTTCACACTCCTGTTCGTTCAAACTTAATCACATTTCATACTTAATTACATTTTTAAGCTCATTACACTTAATCGCTTATAACTAGGATTGCTTTTTCTAACTCTACTCAAATGTTGCAGGCACATAGTTTTATGAAGCGTTAGGTATCTATTTTTATATGTGTTACAGCAATAAAAAGAAAAAAAGAGCAGCAAATGACGAACAAAACAAACTACATAGAAGGTCACAAGGAGAAGATGGTAAGACTTCAGAACGAGAAGAGAAAAGAGAGGGAGATTGAAAATGATGCAATAAGAGTAGCGCGGGAGCAGTTAAGAAGAGAACGGCAGAAGGAGAGAGGGCTGATGGTAAGACTTTATGGTTCGGAGTATGAATTAGCTGGTAGATGACTCGGTTTTTAAGTCATGCTCGATTTTGTGTAGGTACCGTTCACTGGAAATCGGTAAAACACAGGCATTCTATACAATACCTTTGTTGTCCATTTCGTACTTTGCCCAGGCATTGTATAGAATACCTGCTGGTCGTTTTGTACTCGTAGTAGTAAATTTTGGTGTGTATTTATCAATATTCAGTTTGCCATAGAATCGTGGTGGCGGAATATTAGTTTTATACAGTCACGCCAGAATCGACTAGAAAAAAGATTGTTCAGTTATATATATTATTGTAGGTTAGGTATGGTTCGGTCAGGTTAAATATGGTTAGATTTCACACATTAGGTACCAGCATTGTAAAGAATTCTTAAAAAAAGTACAAAATTAATAACATTTTATACATTATCTGCACGTTTTAGGCATTCTATATAGCCTAAGAGCCAAACGATTTCACTGTATGAAGATTCAACAAAAATTCATATCAGCATTTTTTTTTTTCATTAGTAATCCACCCAAATTTACGACCGCATGATTTAAAAAATAATAATAAAGGTATTATAAATTCCACAAAAGAAGGGAAAAAATGCTATAAATATTATTTACTTTACATTTAATTACCTTTATTTTTATCTTTTTTTTAAGTGTATAATCCTCCTATATTTGTAAAAGAAACACAATTAAATCTAAAAAACTAATTTACGTAAATCTCAAAGTTGCATTAGAGCAATGATAGCTTCTTAATAGAGCTTCAATGCTTTTGTTTCATTAACGTCCCTTAACATTTATAGTGTACTAAATCCAAAAAATAAACAAAATGGAAATTGAAACCTCCTGTACCTTCCAGTTTGAAATTTGGGTGGATTCAAAAATACAGTCTCTTAAAATTGCATTTATAAGCCGTTTACAAAAATTTGGCCTGATATGAATTTTTTCTCCAAAATATAGGATAGCTCTTAGGGTATAGGCATAGTATAGAATACCGTATTTTCACTTTGCTGGTACCTTTTAACATTATATCAACCGAAAGCTGCAACAATGGGTTCAGAAGTTCAGGTCAAGAAACTGATCAGTCTCCAGGGTCGAAAAGATAAGGAAAATTGTTGACTTCCCTTACAAAATACTTTATCTGGTGATGCAGATTCAATAGTAAACTAAGAAAAAATTTATATTTCTTGAGAAATTTTTTTTTAGTTTCATGGACTTAATCTACAGTTCCTGTTTTTTAAAAGGATGATCTTGGATTTTGAATGAATACTAAATTTAAATGGAAACGTTAATTTTTTTCAACAAACCTCCTTATTGTTCTGCATAATTCTTTTATTTTTATCTTATTTTGCCTATAGCTTCCCACTGCTGGGCAAAGGCCTGTCTCTCTTCCCTCCACTGGTCCCTACCCAATGCTTTCTGCTGCCAAGCCCTGCAAATAGCGTCGAATTCATCGTTCCATAAATGCCTAGGTCAGACTCGACGGCTTCTGTCACTTTGTGGCTGCCAGGTGGTAGTGGTCTTGGCCCATAGTTCCTACGGCATACGGGACACGTGGCCTGCCCAACCCAATCCCACTTGAGGATAGCGGCTGTGTAGGCCACGTCGGCTATTTGTGCTTTAGAGCGCAGTATGATGTTTCTGACACGGTCAGGCACCTTCAGATATTAATAATTATGTAAACTTTTTCATAATAATTAATATGTTACCCAGAAACGCGAAAATTTTTCATTAAAATATCTTTTCTGACAGAGTAGGCAGTCCACACCCTTCCATCGGCTACAATTTTCTCATAAATGGTTTCCTCACGAAGTATTTTCTCGTTTTTCGCTTCTTCTAATCATTATTTCCAATTCGCGAAGCGTGAGCGTAATGCTTCATTACACAATATGTTCATAAACGCGTTAAGTCTTGCACAATATACAAAAAATCCTACTTAAGTATACCTATTCAAGAAGTCTCTCTCCTTCAAGAAATTTTTCATTTTACCTTACTTTAATAACAATTTGAATACTAGGTGAAACGCTTACCCTAAACCAACAACCGCGTATGTGTGGTTTGATGAGAGTAAAAGTAGCGTGGCAAGTATTTAAGTCAATACCCTCACAGGTAGAAGAAAGGCCACAGTCCCTGCCTACCCCTTAAATAAGAAGTGTAATGTTTGCTCATGTGTGTATTTTTTTTTTCCTTTCTATGGGCTTACTTTTGACCTCGATCTAGCCCTGAAGGGAGAGATGAGGTTGACGATGGATGGAGCTTGCCCATCAGAAGCCTATTCAATAGCGAATTGAATAGATTCGGGTTATATGAACTCGGGAACATAGACACGCATGCAGAGAATTCCATTCGACAGCAGTAGTATCAATGTTAAAAAAACCGGCCAAGTGCGAGTCGGACTCGCGCCCTAAGGGTTCCGTACCTACCTACCATATGTTATACTAAAAGCTTTTGCTCTTTGATTTTAAAAACACCGCGACCATCCAACTTGACCCCTCTTTTATAGAAAAGTTCTTGAAACGGGAGCTCACCTTAATTGGTTACTATTAGTTGTGAGAAAAATTGAAATATTTAATGATTTTAGACTTTTCCCTTTATTTGTACTGTGAGACCTATCTACTAGCCAAATTTCATAATTTTAGGTCAACGGGAAGTACCCTGTAGGTTTTGCATTTTTGCATAAATGTATGGAGATGAGGACATAAAAAGCCATATCTTTTGATTGCGTCGTTGTAAAAAATTGAAATTTTCAGATCTTGTGTGGTTTATGGACTTTAATATTCGTTATCAATTTCAACCTGATACCTCTTCTCGTTCGTGAGAAAAAGGGTCTTGACAGACAGACAGACAGACGGACAACAAAGTGATCCTATAAGGCTTCCGTTTTTTTATTTTGAGATACGGAACCCTAAAAACATTGAATTCTAACTTTTGATGGATTACTTTCAGCATCGGCTACAAACAGAAAAGCAAGTATTCACAGAACACTACAACAAGGAACGCCGCATCAGCGCCAAGTTAGAAGAGGAAACAGATAGATTCGTCCAGGAGAGGAAAAGAGAAGAAGAATTGAAGGCTGACGAAGCGTTTAGAAATAGAGAGGCTTCGAAACGGAAGAGCAAGGAGGTATAAACACAAAGATTATAGAAAAAAAACCGGCCAAGTGCGAGCTCGCGCACCGAGGGTTCCGTACCACCACATAATCATGATTGTATTAGTTGAAATTTCAGTAAGTTCATGTGCTAGATTTTTTGAGTCCGCCACACGCTTGACCAAATTTTATTATTTGTTGTTATTCTATAGCTTATGCACTATAATCATACCAATGTTCAAGTTTGTAAGTGTTTCCATTTTTAAAATAGAACTGAAACAAAAATCGCCTCCGAGACCATCCAACTTGACGCCTCTCATTTATGAATGTTCTTGAAACGGGAGCTCACCACAATTGGTTACCATTAGTTGTGAGAAAAGTTGTAATATTTAATGATTTCAGACTTTTCCCTTTATTTGTACTGTGAGACCTAGCTTCTTGCCAAATTTCATAATTTTAGATCAACGGGAAGTACCCTGTAGGTTTTGCTTTTTTGCATAAATGTATGGAGATGAGGACATAAAATGCCATATCTTTTGATTGCGTCATTGTAAAACATTTAAATTTTCAGATCTTGTGTCGTTCATGGACCCTAATATATGGTATCAATTTCAACTTAATACCTTTACCCGTTCGTGAGATAAAGGGTCTTGACAGACAGACAGACAGACGGACAACAAAGTGATCCTATAAGGGTTCCGTTTTTTCTTTTAAGGTACGGAACCCTAAAAATATCTAAAGCCAAGAGCAAAAACTTTTTGCGAATTTCCAAACATCTTATAACTCGGTCTTATAAGATAAAATTGTTCTTTATAGCCACTAGACTAAGCCCAAACATTTCAAAACATGCTTCAAAAAGATGTTATAATACATTAGACAAAATTTTAATATGTATTTATTCTGCCCAGTATTGAACGTGCAGTTAACTGCGCTGCCAAGTATACCTACTATTGAGACGAAAAAGTAAAAATATGTATTTTTTTATAGCAAGCGGCAGAAGAGTATAGACGGCACATTGAGCAACGAAATGAAGAACTGGAGCGGGAGAGAGAGGACAGGATACAACGAATGGAAAGAGTACAAAGGACAGCTGTGAAGGAGTTACAAAGGAGACTGGACAGCGCCAATGAGGAAATGAGGCGACAGATTGAATATAGGCACAGTTTGAGTAACCAGATTAGAGAAAATCAGAGGGTTTTGGTAAGTTACTTGTTCTATTAAATGTAATTTATTTAACATAAAATAATAGTACAAAAAGAAACAAAACAGTACATACATCTATTAAGAAAAATTAATAGACACTGTCTAAGATCCCGCCTCCTCCCATTATACAGGCCGCGTTTCCGCGCACCAGCGGGCCTATAGTCCAGTCAATCTACGATTTTAGGTTCAACCTATAGATTTTAGGTGCTATGCATTAATTGCACATTTATAGAAATTAATTTTAAATAGTAATATAGGCTATTTGAAGCTGTAAATAATTAAATCCGGCAATTTTGTAAAAACACATTTTTTGGTAAAAGTACCAGTATAAGCCGACCTGTGCTTACATGGTAAATATTATACAGGTTGAGTTCACCTTATACTGGTTTTATAAATATCAACGTTATGTTGGGGATTACTTTGGTTTTAATTTTTTTAATGTTTTTACTGGTAATTTAACAAATTATCCCCTAATGTGCATTTAATGCAACCCTCTCCATACAAACTTTCGTAGATTGACTAGACTACTATTCCAATTTCACATTTTAAATTCGCCCTCGATTTATGTAGTTTCCGGGGTGTGCTCTAGGGCTCTGCAATAAATAGTAGCTCTCGGGAGTAGATCATTTGACTTTAGCACTTTAGCATTGCTACGCGGCACTACGCGCTACGTCGTAGCTGGCCGTAGTAAAACTCTACGACAAGGGTCTACGAGCAGCGGTTATATTGCCTAGCCTTATTTATTGCGCTTTTATCAATGGTTTTTACGGAGTCTAGTGACCAACAAGGATATCAGACATTTTAAGCCGCCAAAACTCGTATCAGTGACAATAGCCGGATCCAATGGCTTAACGTGCCTTCTGAAGCACAGAAACGCTCTAGTTGTTGTGCCACTAGCGGTCACCCATCCGGGTTCTGACCACGGCCAGCGTTGCTTAACTTTCGTTATAGGAAAGAAAGAGACGATCGTTTCGCGATTATATCATTTATCATATTGTTTCTTTACAGGAGGCTGAAATACAAGAAATAGAAATGAAACAGCGACCTTTTACAAGAAAAGCTGAAATGTTTAGAGATGCTATGGAAAGGATAGACAAATCTCCAGGGAGAGAAAGGTAAGCCAGGTTATTTTTCTTTTACTCCAATTAACGCTTACCAACAAATTTTGTAGCCATAACATTAACACCAGAGTATATTTGACGGAAAGAGTAACTTTGCTTTACAAACTTGTTTTTTCTGACAGCTTTAGAAGATTTCTTTTGACACAGCTGCATAATGTGTTAGTAAGCGTTGGAATACGCGAAAAAAATGGATAAACTGCCGTGAAGCAGCAGTGTTTGCACGGCTGTGTTTCAGTTCGAAGTCTAAGAGAGCCAGTGAAATTACTGGCACATGAGGCTTACCATCTTAGTTCTCAAAGTAAGCAACGCGCTTTGCTGTCTTATTAGTTTTAAGATATGCCACCAATAAGACAGTAGGTGCTATAGGCATAGGTGACCACTTACTATCAGATGGCCCACCTGCTCGTTTGCTCACTTGTAACATTAAAAAATTGCTTTCTTGTTTCTACCTTTACATTAGTTATACACTTATTTCTGATCTGTGGTATAGACCCTAACAGATGTGTTTAGTCGAATTAATTTACAGTCAGCCGCATATCAGTGGTAACACATTGACCTTGAGCGAGTCTCTGGTTTCGGGCGTTTGTAGCGTAGCGCTGGTTCAGCTTATATTAGTTTTGTTATCACTTACTTGCTGCCGAACGTACCTTGATTAGAATGACGACAGGACAGAGCGTGACAGAGCTATGCATGAGAGCAGGATGGCGCGATACGTGTCTCTTTCGCTCCAATGTGTAGCGCATCGCTCCCTCCTGCTCTCACTCTACTAGGGACTGAAGGGCGTCCCGTGCGCACGATGCAGTCTTAACGTGCCTTCCGAAGCACAAAAACGCTCTAGTTGCCTGGACCGTTGCTGTAGTTGGTAGTATGCCTACCAACCAACCACACCGTGGGACGCGAGTTCGATCCCCACCCAGGGAAACATTTGTGTGATGAACACGTGTGTTTATTCTGTGTGTGTTATTTAACTATTTTTGTATGTATCTCAGTCTATGTATTTTAGGCTTTGCCTATTTTGGGATCAGATGACTTTGTGTAAATTGTTTCCCAATATTTATTTATTTTATTTTGTTATTATGGGACTTCCTTGTACTTATTAAGTTTATTTCTATTTCAGCACGAATCCTGTCCATCCTTTTAGAAGAGTGATAGAGAGACGTCAAATGGAGGCAAAATCAAAAGTTTTACACCTGCCATTAATAGGAGGAAAAATGTGTTTCCAAAAACTAAAACAATAAAAATCTACTAACCTAATAAAGTGGACCTATGATTTTTACATCCTTAGTTTAGGGTTTGGACGATTATTACTAACTACTATTACCCGCTGGTCTATTTCATGCCTACAGGCCAGCCGCACGCCAAAAACCGTTTACACGTTGCCTACCGTCCTGCCTAGAGTATTGGCTCCAATATTTTGCCGTCGTCTAAACCAGCCGAGGCACGGCAAAAACTGTTTACACGATGCATATTGGCTTGCCTGGAAGGTAGGCTCCTGAAATTTGCCTCCGTCTAAATCCGGCATTACGAAAGAATAAATCTCCCGTGATACCTACACCCGGAGGACAGGGATCCAATTCTTGAATATCATATTGCTCCGTGATATCATGCACCGGGTGATAAAATATCACTCAAAAAAATTGAAGACTGATACGAGTATTCGTTAAATATAAATACTCAACAGCACGTCGGTAGTAAAACTTTGGACATGCAGTGAGTTCAAATCTTTTTGTTAATCGAGTTGCAAATGTGTCCGCTGACGAGTGGTTGACCGTACACCCGGAGGACAGGGGTCCAATTCTTGAGTATCGCCGGCGTGATAAAAATCACTCAAAAAAATTCAGTCTCTGATTTTTCTTTTCAAAAGTAAAGACTGATATTCGTTTAGTAAAGTAGTCAAATATAATACAGGGTGTAAGGGACGGTGTGCCGAAAACTGAACGGGCGTGCTCAGTCTATGAAACTGAACAACTTTTCCAAAGAAACTTTTTGGAAAATGTTTAAAAAAATTACCTTTCTATATAAACTGTTCAATTAGTGAGCAATTTGTATGGAGGTCAAAAATTTTTTTAATTTTCAAAAAGTGTTTCTTTATGAAACTTGTTCAGTTTCGTTGACTCAGCACGCCCATTCAGTTTTCGGTATAATTTTCAAGAAAGCAGTGCCATCTATTATCGAGTAGAAGTACTAAACTTTAAACAGCAGCTTTGTTTATGTTTTTGGCAATCGTTTACCCATTACAGGGACATATCTGCCAGTGTTGATTTGAGTACTTTGAACTTTTAGATTATTATATCAATAGTAAATTAAAGTTAAAATCATGGCGAGATAGCCTAAAGAGTGAAAGATTTACACAGTGTTCCCTCATGAAGGGATAGTGGACTTTACGAAAGAAAATGTCCGTGACTTTTTGAAACGTCACAAACGGGGATCAAACATCCGACTTAGCACGCTCCAATTGTCAGTTTATCTAGGCCCATAGATTAAAGACTTTAAGTATGGTCACGTTTTTTTGACAGCCGAGCTACACATTTTTAAAGACAAGGATGGCTATATGTATTAGTGTATAAAGCTATCTCTGTCTAAAATATCAGAAACGTAATTTGTACATTTACTAAACATTTTCCTCCACTGACATTTCTTCGCGCTTGGAAGTGATAGATTAGATGACATAATTCCCCAATTAAAGTGACATTTCTCCAAGATATATTTTCTCTCGGGGAGCGTGCTAAGCAGGCAGATCAGATCGCTTGAAATCTTCATCAGCTGCACGCTCCACAATTTTAACTATCTACTAAATCGTTAAAAATACAAAAAATAATCGAGCAAGCCCACACCGATTTCCCGTCTAAAAATCCTAATTCTTTCTTTTTAGGGTTCCGTAGCCAAAAAGGAACCATTTTTAGTTTCGTCAAGTCCGTCTGTCTGTCTGACTATCCTCGGCTTAGCTCAGAGACCCTTTGTGCTAGAAAGCCGTAATTTAGTACATATACAAGGTGTTAGGTAAATAATTCAAAACCTCTCGGGTGGTACCTCTGGAAATGAAACTGATCAACTTTTGTTCTACGACTTTTGGAAATTTGCAAAAAAAATTTTGCTTCTGCATACAAATCAACTAGCTGACCGAGCCAATCTGTATGAAAAAGCTAAATATTTTTTTTGGAATTTCCAAAATTCGTAAAACAAAAGTTGTTCAGTTTCATGTCCAGAGCTACCACCCTAGAGGTTTTGCGTTATTTACCTAACACCTTGTATACATTTTATCCACGCCGAGAAAGTGGTAAAATAAAGTCTTGAAAAATATTGTTTTAGGATACCTCACTTACAAACAAAATGAAAATATTTTTTTTGTCCTCCCCATAGTGTGGGATGTCGTTAGATAGGTCTAAGCATGATTTTTCGATTTAGGGATCTGAAATATTACGCTTGTAAGTTGTTAGTGCAAAATTTTTGTTGGGAGTCGAGTCATAAAAAATTTTTAAAAAAACTACGGAACCCCATATTGCGCGTGGCCCGACACGCACTTGGCTGGTTTTTTTTTTCATAATTAATTTGACCTATGTTTCATGGCAAATGTTGTTGGCTGCTAAACCCTTTTTGTTACACGTCTATCGTTTGAAGCCTTTGACGGCTCAACAACTCTGTCACCAGTTTATAAAGTAGCATTAGAAATAAGGCGCTAGGACCTCGCTGAACATTATATGAACGTTATGAAAAACTTAATGAAAACCTTCTTTGTTATAAAAAATTGTAAAATAACTACGGAGCCCTATAATGCGCATGGCCCCACACGCACTTGGCTGTTATTTTTTATTCTATTTTACACAACAGGCCTAAGACCATGCTGCCTCGTCTTAAGTTTTTCTTCTTCATTAGTAGGTTTTTTCAATAAAACTTCTTTAGTTATTCTCCAGTTATATTCTGTCTTCATTAGTAGGTTTTCTCAAACTGAAGAAATAAAAAGCGTCTGAAGAATGTTCTAGAACACGACACTGGCAGAAATGTCACCAAATATGGGTTGAAGATTGCCAAAAAAAAAATTCGCTTTTGCCGATCAGGGACTAGATAAGTACCACAGAAAAATGAAGGTAATAGAAGGAAGATTAAAGAAATAATTCGTCACAAGGTAGTGAAGGCGTCGTTCTATGAATTTGACAGGTTATTTTGAATATTTCCTAGAGATCATTGATGATGTGACATTTAAATTTGGGACATGTTGGCAGATGTCATTCCATAGTAAAATAAATTAGCAAGGTATCTATTCCGAGCGAAGCAAGGAGGTCCGAAATCTTTGATAAGTACAATACGTTTGCCGATTTATAAGTCCCCGTGTAAAATCACGTCTGTGTTTTTTTATTTTTCATCTGAAATCCCGCCGTCAATATGAAGTATCTTTCTTTAGTACCTAGTTCTTTTTCATTAATATGTTCCCCCTTATTTTGTCTATTCTTCTTTGTTTTTTTGTACTCCCCTCGTAAAGCGATAGCAGACTTTACAAGGGAAAATGGCAAACACTTTTTGAGACAACTCAAACGGGGAATATACATTAAATAACTTGAAACATAAGCTGCGCACTCTTAAGTTATGTTTACTGAACTTTATATTAAACACAAAAAAACC
The DNA here is from genome assembly GCA_947532105.1 of Athrips mouffetella. Taxonomy (NCBI): domain Eukaryota; kingdom Metazoa; phylum Arthropoda; class Insecta; order Lepidoptera; family Gelechiidae; genus Athrips; species Athrips mouffetella. The sequence continues at coordinate 14,695,732 of OX383978.1, forward strand.
CGGCCAAGTGCGAGTATGACTCGCGCGCCGAGGTTTCCGTTTCACTCAGGCGCGGTTGCAGCCTGATATTTTGGAGGGGGTCACTCGCTACACTAATAAAAAAATAGGTATCTGGAATAAAATAAACATTATTGCACAAGACACATTTTTTTTTATACATTACCTATAAAACAAATGGAAGTCGTCTTTTTGTATTTGCGAATCGGGTGATAATATGGTACTATTTCCGGGTGAATATTTAGAAGAGCTAAACCTGTTAATCGCTCTTCTAAGCGGCGGGACATATCAATGAGGCGTCGGTCGTGGGTGAGGTGAGGGTATGGCGTGGTTACGGCGTGCTTATGGCGCGCTCAAGATGGCGGCGGCAGTGGACGTACTTAGGGCATTCTAAATTTCGATTTTTGTAGTAATTAGTACTTAAATGTAAATTTATACAAGTTAATCGAAATCGTTAATGGTTAAATTTATTGAATAAAAAATTTGTTAAATTTAATGTTTTTTTTAAATCTTCATACAAGTTAATCGAAACTCGACTTTGTAACTAAATAATAATTTGCTAGAAGTTCCGATCCTGCACACATCTGTTACTATAACTTGATCGATTGTAATCGTATATTACGGGATTATTTTCTATTAACTCGCAAAACGCGATATTAAATTGCATATCATCACGTATTTTGATAATACTGCGGGCGGACGGATCTGTGTGTTTTCGTATGGCGTGCCACCTCAAACTGCGGCGCGGTGCGGGCGGGAAGCGACGCCTGCGCTGCGCCCTCACCCCACCCTCGCCACGCCACCTCAATATGCACGGGCGCCATATCACTTCTAAACATTTTGTATGAAACACGAAGTGACGGGCGGCACGACCGTGCCATACCCTCGCCTCGCCCTCGACCGACGCCACATTGATATGTCCGGGCCTAACATGTTAGCTTTCAACCACGTTTTTACACGCCTAAGCATAGAAAAGGATCGCTCTGCTGTCGCACCACTTATGGGGAAGAGTTGCCAGAATTTTGAGAAATGTCTTTATATTGGAGTATAAATCATCATCACAAACTTCGATCGTAGAAACTACACAGTTAGGAAGTTTCGTATCAGCATTTTCTGTGACCTCCCGTTTCCACTTTGTAATCCATAGCTGATACTCTGTAACGACAGTGGCAGCAGGAACATTTAAAAAATGGGAATAGAATTCAGATACTTTCTTGACAATAAGAAGATCTTCTTCTGTATATTCAGACTTTGGTATAAAAATGCCTAATCCGAACAAGTTTATTGTATCTGCAGAAATTCGGTCTTGTAGGTCAGTAATTATGCTATCTATAAGTGGAATATAAACAGTCCTCCGAAAATATTCCTCGTTATTTCCTTCAAGTGTCTGCCGAGGCGCAGTACGAGGTTTCATAATAACCATATCCAGCTTTTCAGCTAGCTCATTTGCCTCAATAAATAAATTGTGAAAATTTCCTTCAGCATTTTCCCGTTTACGTAGCAAAACGTCCTTTCCTTTTGGTTCCTTGTTTCTAAACTAGATATCATTTCCAAGTTATTTTGGCCATCGTACGTAGTTTATAAAAACACCACTAGATGTCAGCAAACTATAAATTTATCGCTATTTATAGCTAGAAATTTCCTTTTATTATTTGTCAAATTTTTGAGATTTGTCAATTTGACCTTAGATATACACTTATTGTTTTTATTGTTTTTGACTATAATCCAATGAATAATACTCAAAAACCAGGCCTAAATCACATATAAACAGTAAAAAGTTTGTTTTTCTTTTCCCGCCACATACTCGTAAATTCCGTTCCGTGTATTTAGTACCGACCCAAGTAGGTACTACACAACGTAAGCTACCGCGATTTTTCACAGATAGCGCAATTTTTTTTTGTATGGGGAAATTTTGAACCGCTTGTTCCCAAGACCCTATCTTGACTAAATAAATATATGGAGCCCCATTTATATTTTATTTTTATTATTTGTTGTTAAAGCGGCAACAGAAATACATAATCTGTGAAAATTTCAAGCCTATTACGGTTCTTTAGATACAGCCCGCTGACAGACAGACAGACATCAGAGGCATATTAATAGGGTCCCGTTTTTCACCCCTTGGGTACAGAACCCTAAAAACAAAAATCAATCGAGATAGAAAACGCTGACGTTGCCAACATCCCGCCAAAAATTCTTTCTTTACAGAGCCATCTTGTATTGAGTAGAATTACTACTAGTACATTTCATTTTACGAAAAAAAAGTTGGTTAGTTTATCGAGAAACAAAGAACTTGGTAAAAAAACGGAACGTATTTCGAAATTCAAAACAAATATTTGTTTGGACGGCCGGCTCGCTCACTCAGTTTTGTTTGTGTTTCTCAAATAAAACAAAAGAAGGGTAGGTGGTTATAAAAATCTGCACTTTTATTAAAGAGGGTAGTATTATTGTGTTACGTCGTCGTTGAGAAAATCTCGCATCGCATGTTCTATCTTTGCGTGGCGTGACGCTCGCTCGCACGTGTTGTCAGCTTTCTTGTCGAAACTTTTATGGCAATAAATCATGGAAGATATTGGTAACTATACAGAAGATCAGCTCCAAGCCTTAGCATATAGAGTTCTACAGCAAATAGCCAAATCGATGTCCTTGCCTTCCAATGTCAAGGTTAGTAAAACTCAAAACACGTGTTTTTTGCTAAGTTACTTACAATGCAAAATATTTCTTATTGGCTGTTATTTGCGACTTCGTTCAATTCGAACATTGTTCCTGTAGAATTGGAATGTTTTTCGTCGTTAAAAAATATCCTAAGTACTTACCTATAAGAAAGTAGAATAACCTAACCATACACTGCCTACCTACAAAATATTATTTTGAACTTTTTTCCCATAGGAATAACATATTTTCTCGCATAAAAATTAGCTTAAGTAAGTCAGGAATAATGTCACTTTATTAGTGAAAAAAAAAACAGGCATTGTTCCCGGGATTACCCCCTACTTATCATATTTTACTCCTGAGAAAAGTTTCAGTATCATGTGATTATTAATTTTGGCAGTTTCTGCCACCTTCAACTGAAAACTTCTAGCCAATTGCAGAAACTCCCTGTCCTATTGTTGTTTATTATTATTTCTAGCGGGGATGGATGCCTACAAGTGATTGGATCATGTGCGGAACTGTTGTTGTTATCCTTAGGTAACCTGCTCGTTTGTACGTGTACTACAGGTCTACACAGGGTTTTCACTGCTATCTCCAATTCCCCTCTCCTTACGCCGTCCTTCTTGCTATATTTCTATTTCAGTTCAGCAGTCTTAAGCCAGATGATGTGGTGAACTACACATCAGTCAATGTCTGGGTGTCCTGTCCTGACCTGTTGTATGGTCAACCAAGAAAATATCAATAGTATATTTATAAAGGTTCTCTGCAACTGGCTGATACGAGTAGCTTCCAACTGAGCTGTAACTTTATAGCTACAATAATAATATAATAATAATAATATAGCCTTTTATTCCCAAATTCATGCTTACAAATTATATCATTAAAAAATTTAAATTTACAATATTAATTTCATTAGATTATTAAAACATGCAGATAAAAATAAATTAAATTAATTCAACATTATTAATGTAGTTTCATTTTATATGTATAATTTCTTTGGTTATTTTTTTTTGGGGCCCATTGCTGGGTGAAGGCCTCCTCCAACTCGTGCCATGTTGTCCTGTCTTGTGCAATTCTTGACCATGTATTTCCAGCTATCCTTACAATGTCGTCTTGCCAACGTCTTTGGGGTCTCCCACGGGGTCGTATGTCTTCTCTAAAATACCAATGGATGATTTTTTCAGTCCATCTTCCGTCTTTGGCCATCGCAACATGACCAGCCCATCTCCACTTGAGTTTGCAAGCTAGTTCAGCTGCATCAATTATTTTTGTTGTTTTTCTTATATCTCTGTTTCTTTGTCTGTCTCTCAGCTTGATTCCAAGCATACTTCTTTCCAACGCTCTCTGGAACACCTGCAGTTTATGAATAGTTTCTCTAGTAAATGGCCAAGTCTGACAACCATATAGCAGTGTAGGTAGAATGACCATCATAGCTACAATAACGAACAAAAAACTAATGGGTAAACTTTTTATTTATTTTTTTACCCTCAATTCAAAACTTAATTACTCTTTTAGTTTTTCTTGACATAAATTTTTAAAATATAATATTAATAAAAGATTTTAAAAAATTAAAATAAATAAAAAGATTACAATTTTTAGACCTCCTTTAGAGCTCGTCAGCTGTCTCTCTCTTGCCTCTCTTCCAAAATGGTTCTGCAACCTCTTCTATCATATCATCTTCTATTCTGTTTACTTATTCTTTGTTTTCTGTCCTGTCGGGTAATATTTAGTTATTATTAGGGTTCTGTACCTCAAAAGAAAAAAACGGAACCCTTATAGGATCACTTTGTTGTCTGTCTGTCTGTCTGTCAAGACCCTTTATCTCACGAACGGGCAGAGGTATCAGGTTGAAATTGATACTATATATTAGGGTCTATGAACCACACAAGATCTGAAAATTTAAATTTTTTACAACGACGCAATCAAAAGATATGGCATTTTATGTCCTCATCTCCATACATTTATGCACTAAAGCAAAACCTACACGGTACTTCCCGTTGACCTAAAATTATAAAATTTGGCAAGAAGCTAGGTCTCACAGTACAAATAAAGAAAAAAGTCTGAAATCATTAAATATTACAACTTTTCTCACAACTAATGATAACCAATTGAGGTGAGCTCCCATTTCAAGAACATTCATATAAGGGAGGGGTCAAGTTGAATGGTCGCGGAGGCGATTTTTGTTTTAGTTCTATTTTAAAAACGGGAACACTTACAAACTTGAAAATTGGTATGTTTATAGTGCATTAGCTATAAAATAACAACAAAAAATAAAATTTGGTCAAGCGCGTGTCGGACTCAAAAAATCTAGCACATTAACTTACTGAAATTTCAACTAATACAATTATGTGGTGGTACGGAACCCTCGGTGCGCGAGTCCGACTCGCACTTGGCCGGTTTTTTTGTAACTACAGCAATTAGATTATACAAACTCTGTGTTTGACTCTTTCTTCTGCTTTTTACTTATTGTTTGAAGCTTTATTTTTGAAATTGAAGTTAGTAGGGCTATTGTACAAAGTTTGTCTGCGGGAGTACCACCCTCTTGCCTCAGCAGTGTTAGCACTAATGTGTTTCGGTTAGAAGGCAAGGAAGCCAGTGATATTACTGTCACAAGAAATACAACATCTTAGTTTTTAGGGAGGTCTTTCATAAGATAGCTGGCATTATGGCCGATGGTGACCCCTTGCCATCAGGTTTGCCACCTGTGCTAACTTAATACATTAAAAGATCTTTTGTTATTTAGTTAGTATATCTGATATTTGTTAGTATTGTTTTCTTACATCTAAACTAGTTTGTTAGTTAGGACGCTTGTGTTAGGGTAAAAGCCTCCTCCATCTTGTTCCATTTCAATCTATTTTGGGCAACTTGCATCCAGTTCTTTCCAACTTTTTTACTCAGGTTACTGTTTTCATCAATCATTTCAGAAAGTATATCTAGTGCAACTGATCTATGCGAAGACACACAAAACATCTGAGGAGGTGACAAACATAGTGAACATAGTGAAGTATGAGCGGCAGTTTATGAACGCTCGTTCTTCTAAGAAGAAAGGGAGAAAGAAGATGCAGGAACAGGTTTTTCTTTTATTTATTTATATAAATAGTTACAATAGCCATATCATGCCTTATTGTAGGATACAAAAATAAACAAAAATATTTGACAATATTTAACAGGTGTTTGCAATAGCAGCCCAAAAACGCCAAGGCCTGTGCTAGGGCTGACTATTTTAAGTTACACAGCAATGTTCATAGGTGGTAGGGTTTTTGTGCAAAGTCTGTCTGGGGAAGTATCACCCCCTTGCCTTTTTATGCCGTAAAGCAGCAGTGTTTGCACTGCTGTGTTTCGGTTTGAAGGGAAAGGGAGCCAGTAAAATTACCGGCACACGAGACATACCATCTTAGTTCTCAGGGTGGGCAACGCGCTTTCAAAGTATGTCACCACTAATAAGACAGTCAGTGCTATAGGTGGTGTAGACCACTTACCCTCAGGTGACCCACCTGCTCGTTTGCGCACTTGTAACATTGAAAAAAAAACTTGTGATGTTTTCTCTGCAGCGGTCACTTGAGTTTGCAGATGTTTAAGCGACTTCCATGTTGGCCACTTCAGTCGACTAATTAGTCAATAAACTTCCTGTCCGGTCGATTAATTAATTGTCAGTCAAATAAATAATTGACGCCCAACACAACTCTTAATCATACAAATCGTACATCTTTTACAGGCCATGGAAGTCTCGTCAACAAACGACGCAGAAATGTCCCCGCCCATCGACACTACTCCAAAACGTAGCACCCGCCAGTACAGGTAACGAGAAATTTATAATAACATCCTTATTCATAACTTATTTATTGCATACTACATGGTTGAGGGTCTATGCATAGGCATATACCCTCATAGGGCTAGGCCTAAACATTTGTGTTATTTATCTATTTATGTTTGTTTAAATAAGTCTTTGATACCCATAGCACAGGCTTTGCCTAGTTTGGAATCGGATGACCTAGTGTGAAATGTCCGCCAATATTTATTTATGCACACTGTGATTTTTTATCGCGCCGTCGACGCGCGTTTGTAGCGATACAAATGCAAACAAACTGCTCTGTTGAAACCACGAAACAAAACGCGCTGTCGAAGCGCGAATCCTAAAAATCGCGGAGTGCACAGGCCCTGAAAGAATCTTAATGTTTAAAAGATTATTCAGAGCAAAGCACGGTCGCCCAGGTACTTACAGTTTAAATATTGTAGCTTAATTGGAATTACTACTGTGTGGTGCCGGCAAAGAATAGTAACAACCCATCTCTACGCGTGGGCGACGTAAGAGGCGACTAAGGGTTAATGAACAAGAGGATGGGCAGCAGCATCCTTCTGTGTATCGTATCATCTTTCATTCTGCAGTCACCAACAAACGCGGTCCATGGTGCCAGCCTTGGTGGAGCTACGACGTGCCAGCCGTAACGCTAAACAGCGTATGACTGTGGTACTTCCCCTCCACATTGTTTCAGCAAAAGCTGTAATTTTGGAGGGAGTTCCCTGTCCTGTAGTGGACATTTTATGAGATGTCATGATGAACAAGAGAATGGGCAGCAGCATCCTTCTGTGTATCGTATCATATTACATTCTGCGGTCACCAACAACCGCGGTTCATATGGTGCCAGCCGTAACGCTAAACAGCGTGATGACTGTGTTACTTCCCCTCCACATTGTTTCAGCAAAAGCTGGAATTTTGGAGGGAGTTCCCTGTCCTGTAGTGGACGTTTTCATGGGATGTCATGATGAACAAGAGAATGGGCAGCAGCATCCTTCTGTGTATCGTAGTTCCCTGTCCTGTAGTGGATGTTTTCATGGGATGTTATGATGAACAAGAGGATGGGCAGCAGCATCCTTCTTTGTATCGTATCATCTTACATTCTGCGGTCACCAACAACCGCGGTCCATGGTGCCAGCCGTAAGGCTAAACAGCGTGTGACTGTGGTACTTCCCCTCCACATTGTTTCAGCAAAAGCTGGAATTTTGGAGCGAGTTCCCTGTCCTGTAGTGGACGTTTTCATGGGATGTTATGATGAACAAGAGGATGGGCGGCAGCATCCTTCTGTGTATCATATCATCTTTCATTCTGCGGTCACCAACAACCGCGGTCCATGGTGCCAGCCGTAAGGCTAAACAGCATGTGACTGTGGTACTTCCCCTCCACATTGTTTCAGCAAAAGCTGGAGTTTTGGAGGGAGTTCCCTGTCCTGTAGTGGACGTTTTCATGGGATGTTATGATGAACAAGAGAATGGGCAGCAGCATCCTTCTGTGTATCGTAGTTCCCTGTCCTGTAGTGGACGTTTTCATGGGATGTTATGATGAACAAGAGGATGGGCGGCAGCATCCTTCTGTGTATCATATCATCTTTCATTCTGCGGTCACCAACAACCGCGGTCCATGATGCCAGCCGTAAGGCTAAACAGCATGTGACTGTGGTACTTCCCCTCCACATTGTTTCAGCAAAAGCTGGAGTTTTGGAGGGAGTTCCCTGTCCTGTAGTGGACGTTTTCATGGGATGTTATGATGAACAAGAGAATGGGCAGCAGCATCCTTCTGTGTATCGTAGTTCCCTGTCCTGTAGTGGACGTTTTCATGGGATGTTATGATGAACAAGAGGATGGGCAGCAGCATCCTTCTGTGTATCGTATCATCTTACATTCTGCGGTCACCAACAACCGCGGTCCATGGTGCCAGCCGTAAGGCTAAACAGCGTGTGACTGTGGTACTTCCCCTCCACATTGTTTCAGCAAAAGCTGGAATTTTGGAGCGAGTTCCCTGTCCTGTAGTGGACGTTTTCATGGGATGTTATGATGAACAAGAGGATGGGCGGCAGCATCCTTCTGTGTATCATATCATCTTTCATTCTGCGGTCACCCACAACCGCGGTCCATGGTGCCAGCCGTAAGGCTAAACAGCATGTGACTGTGGTACTTCCCCTCCACATTGTTTCAGCAAAAGCTGGAGTTTTGGAGGGAGTTCCCTGTCCTGTAGTGGACGTTTTCATGGGATGTTATGATGAACAAGAGGATGGGCAGCAGCATCCTTCTGTGTATCGTATCATCTTACATTCTGCGGTCACCAACAACCGCGGTCCATGGTGCCAGCCGTAAGGCTAAACAGCATGTGACTGTGGTACTTCCCCTCCACATTGTTTCAGCAAAAGCTGGAGTTTTGGAGGGAGTTCCCTGTCCTGTGGTGGACGTTTTCATGGGATGTTATGATGAACAAGAGGATAGGCAGCAGCATCTTTCTGTGTATCGTATCATCTTTCATTCTGCGGTCATCAACAACCGCGATCCATGGTGCCAGCCGTAACGCTAAACAGCGTGGTGACTGTGTTACTTCCCCTCCACATTGTTTCAGCAAAAGCTGGAATTTTGGAGCGAGTTCCCTGTCCTGTAGTGGACATTTCATGAGATGTCATAATGAATTGGACAGCAGGACATTTCTTTGTGTGGGTGCAGGGCGAAGCGATTCGTGTCTTTGTCGCTCCAATATCTTACGCATCGCTCGGTCCTGCTCTCACGCATAGCTCTGTCCTGCTGTCATTCTAATCAAGCTACATTAACTTTCAACTCTATTACCACGCCATAAGGTCCAAAGTGTTTCTACCGATGAGCGGCCGTGTGTACTATACTATCAAACAGAACGGACACTCCGCCACCCTTGCAATCTCCCCCGCACCTGCCCGCGTGATTCTCGTGATACTTCTAAGGGTCTTTTGTACTGAATATGCGGGCCTACAAGACCTTTCAATTTCAAATTCGCGCCGGATGTATGTAGTGTCTGCTTGTGTGTGCCTCTCACATACTTCCACATTCCCTCTCACACACTCTCATACACATTCACTCACTCGATTTCCCTATCACTCTCCATTGTTTCATTCTTATCATTTTCTTTTTATTCGTTAGATTAGAATATGTTGAACATCTGGTTTAAATTTTCAAAATTTTAGTATTTTTTTGTCTTGTAGTAAGTATTATATCTTAAAGATCCACAAATATGTCTATGTTTTAATAATTTTGACATGGTGTAGGACGGAGACCTGGAGTCTTAAAATACAGGCTTCGGCTTAGTTTAGGCTCCAGTCTCCCACTGTTATTGCATTATTTTGTGGTGAGAAATATTTTTATTACTTCTCATGCCCGTACATTTGCAGTTTATGCTGGGTAAAGGCGGCCTAAAATTGTATTTTATGCACTTGGGCAAAAAAGTAATCGCGATGGAGTACGGGCCAACATCCCCCCTCCACCACCACCACCGCGCCGCGCGCGCTTCGCATAGACCATCCACCTAAAGCAGAACAACACATTCTTCAGTTACATTTAGAGAGTACTTTTACGTTTTATTTCCTCGCAATCAAAGTGAAAAGCAAAGTTTATAACTCGACCATAAAACACTTTTATCCGCGGCTTAATTATTCGCACTCCCCTACGGGTCGTGCGAATACGTAAGCCCTGTATAAAAAGTCATGTTTTATGCACTTGTTATAAAATCTACAATTTTTTGAGTGTCCGGGGTGTGCTCTAGCTTAGATTTCTTTCTCGATTTTCAGTCCAGAGATGCCCAAGTCACGCCCGATCGCCCGACACCATCCAAAACGCACCATCTCCCCAATCAACAAAAGTGACAGGGTACTGAGAAGCTACAACACGAATTCCTATAAACGACCGAATTACTCTCTCATTAACAACCCTTTGATAGAAATGGTGACGGCAGAAGCTAAGGACAATCAGATAGAGAAAGCGACGCAAATTAACATCTGCAGCCATCAGAGAAAGTAAGTTTTCACCCCACTAGCTCAGAAAAGTTTGTTTTATCGGTCGTAATCTGCGCGTAATTTTTGGCCTCTAGAGTGGAAAAGGTGTTTGAAATTTTAATCGGTCGAAATCCAAGTCCTTTTTCATTCACTTATGATGCTCGAAAAGTTGTAGTTTATGCTTGGTGGGTATAAGCAGCCTAAAATTGTATTTTATGCACTTGGTCAAAAAAGTAATTTCTTCTTCTTAATTGACTTTCCAGGCAGTCATACCATAAAGCTCTTAAGGGGCTGATAAGAGCTGAATTACCTCCCTTTCTAACAAAGGGCAGAATGCGCGTGCTAGAACGGAGCGGATTCGCGCTGTTTTACGTTTTTCGCTCATTTTTGCATTTTTCTCAAAATCTGTACCCATAATTTTAATTATCAAATAGCTATATTATTATGCATAATGTATTGAATAATGTGTAAAAGTTTTGATATCATAGATTAATGGGTACTTAAGAAAAACGGTTTGAAAGCATAAAGCAGAGGCAACTTTGGAATTTTTTATGGCGTACAAAATATATTTAATCGTGTTTCGGAGTCGGCCATATTCTTGGAAAGATGCTTAATTATCACATATTTTTTTTTCACGGCCATATATTCGTCACTTTTTGTTAAAAACCTGCTCAAGTGAAGCGTATTTAGCTCTTATCAGACCCTTAAGAAATAACCTCTCATTTACTACTTTTCTAAACTACTTTTACGTTTTATTTCCTGGCAATCAAAGTGAAAAACAGACTCGACTTTATAACTCGACCATAAAACACTTTTATACGCGGCTTTTATCTCGCTCTCCCTGACGGGTCGTGCGAATACGTATGAAATAGCTTTGTATGAAAAGTCGTGTTTTATGCACTTGTTGTAATAACTACTATTAATTTAGTCCGACAATTATCAAAGCGTGCAGTATTATTGACTGTTAAATGGCGACGCGTGACGCTAATTATGCAACTAAATGTATTCAAAGATTCTAAACTTAAATGTAAGCAGAAGACTATTGCTTGGCTTTTGCAACTAGATTATAATGAAACAGAAAAATTGTTGACAGTTCAATCGTAATATATTAGTGATGTATAAATATACACATACTGTTGGCTTTTTCTAAACTTATGGTAAATATTTGTAGTTGGATATAGTTGTTTATAATACTAGTTAAGTGCTTGGATGTGTTGGCAGTCAATAGTGTGGTTACTTAAGTTGTTTTCGTGGACAATACTACATTCCTCTTTCTCATTGGCTAGTAACGCAGCGTCCGAGTCCAGCCAATCGGAGGTCCGCGAGCACGATGCGAAGTTAGCTACATGTGAAGTTGGCTACATGTCGATGGTAGGGACAGATAATGATTGTAAAGTGAAAGGCAAGTCAGTCTGTCGATAGCTCTTAGCGTGTAAGATTGTGCTTTAATGTTATACTGTGTCTCGGTAAATAATAAATATATTTAAGGAAGTGTAGCGTTATCGCTCATATTCCTTTTTCGTGTTCGATACTTTTTGCTTCTTTCTCGGTGTATTGACCGGCTGTTTGTATTCTTTGACAGTGGATTCAAAATTTTGATTTTCCTTGCTCGGTGATTATTATTTGTTTGGACACAAGAGTGTTTTTGTCAATTCTAGCAAAATATTTTTAAAATCTAATCTAAATACTATTTAAACTCCGTTTTAATACAGCAGTTTTGCTGCTGTAGTTGTTATTTCTTTGAATTGTGCAATTATAATATCTCAACGATTTGGTTTTTTACTCGATATGAACTCTACAATTTTGTAAGTATTTTTGTCTTTACGTAATATTTGTTGCTGGGAGGTTGCCACTCTCTTATGCCGCATTTTATTTCGTGCAGCTAAAGCTGCCCGATTACGGGCAGTAGGTTCCGGCTAGCACCTGCAACACAGCCAAGCCCTGTCTCCAGAGAGACTTTGACATCAGCAGCTTGCACCGTGCTCTCTGCCGCTGCATCTCTTCAACTGCGGGTTTCCTACCAGCACGGGAGGACGCCACGAACTGCGCAAAACCAACTACTACATAACACCAGATATTTAATTCATTTATATTATTAGTTTTAAGTTTCATTTCAAAATTCTAAAAAGCGCCTCCAGACGCGCCATGATTTTTTGGATCTGAATCTTTGGCTGAAATTTTATTCGTTTAGATCTTTTATCCGCGATACATTGCGGAAGGTACGACAAAGACCATATTTAACTAGTCGCTATAGTAATAAGTTAGGTGGCCACTTAAAGTTATCACTAGACTTTTCCAAGCGATAGTATCTAGAAGCTATAGACGGTGCGTTTTACCTGACGCACGCATCGCGGATTCCTTTCAAAATTTATTTGTCTTATTTTTAACACCTAACGTTGATTTTTAATATTTTAAACAATATTATATATTTAAATTTAATCTCGGATCGTACAATCAAATTTAAACTTTATTACGTTGGTTATATATTAATGAAATTATACAACAAAACTGTGGTCAATCTGTTTTTATTAAAATATTGTGTGTTATATTTCTTTGTTTGCTTGATTAGTTTAAGGTAAGTTAACTCTTACTCTATTTTTATCTAACTGCAGTACATTTACAATTTAATTTACTTTATTTCACTGCATTTTATGGCGCCCGAGCTCAAATTATTGATTTATTCTGCTTTTTTTCAGGTTCTCTAACTAGTTGCAACATTTTTTCTCGACCGCGCGGATGTGCGTTTTATAAACGCGACTTGTATAGACAATTTTTTTTCAAATACAATTTAACTTGTAATTTCATTTATTGTTAAATTAACTATAAATTTAACTGGAAAAGTCTTATATTTTCTCCAGAAATATAATTTTACCCTGAATTTCATTTCAGTAGTTTGTAGTAGTTACTCTGTTTGTAAGTCTGAATGCTTGTATAGGGAATTAAAGGTAAGTTAGTTTATGCGAGTTTTTTTGTGAGAGTTAGACCTTCATTCAGGTAACTTTCAGTTTTTTTCGTCGCGCATACTTAGCATGCTGAACCAATCCCTTCATTATGGAAGAACAGGTACCACCAGTTGTTGATCGAGGTAATCCGTTTGGAGATACTAGTGCTGCTTCAAATCAGGAACCTCCACTGTTAATGGATCAAACGCCATTACTTATCGACACTTCTATTCCAATTACTACGACCCCACTCAATCCCAGTCCAATTTTAAATCATCCTAGGAACAGGTTTGATATGACGTCGAATCCTTACCAAGATTCTCCACAACCTTCTCTTTCTGCAACTACAGAGAGAATTAAAAAATTGTTCTCAAAAGATAAATCCCTCACATCCTGGAAGATTTCCTTCTCTGGCGATTCATGCGTCCGTGATTTTTTCCTTTCTGTAGAGGAAAATCAAGAAGCATCTGATATTCCTAATGAATACTTGGTCCGCAGATTTCATGAGCTTTTATCTGGTAATGCTTTGAAATACTTCCGCTCAATTAGGAGTCCTACTCTTTCTTATAACGATTTGAAATCTCTTTTTTTTAGTACTTTTGATCGTTCTGAATATGAGTTCATTACAGAACAAAAACTGAGAAGTCTCAAGCAAAGTCGAAATGAAACTTTCTCACAATTTTTAATTAACATCAAGGATCTTAATTCTAAATTAAGTACCCCAATTTCCGACAAGTCCCTTCTACCAATTATTAAATTCAATATGAATCCTCACTATAGGCCGTGCTTGTCAACTAATCGAATTGAAAGTATAACAGATTTACTTCAAATAGCTAAGAACTTCGAATTGTTTGAATTATCTAAACAACCTCAAATGTGTGAGGCTTCATCCGCATCCACTTCTTTTTCTTCAACTTCGCAATTTAACTGTCTTAAATGTAACCAGCCTGGTCATAATTATAGAGTTTGCCCCAATATCTCAGGTAAGATTTGTTTTAAGTGCAGAACACCTGGTTTTTTAACTAAGACGTGTCCACGATGTTCGTCACAGACTTCAAATAATATGCCAAAAAACCCGTAAGACACCGGGGATACCCTGTTTCGCCTCAATCGGTATCTCCGGTGATACACTCTAAATCATCAGATAATAGGTTTTTTCTTGAAATTTTCATTCAAAATCATTCTTTCATGGCTTTACTCGATTCAGGTGCCCAGACTTCTCTTATCTCAGCTACTATTGTGACTAAACATAATTTTCCTTATGATTCTTCTTCTCGTCCTTCTATTTATTCTGCTAATAACACTCCAATGTCTGTCTTAGGTCATTGCGTTTTGCCTGTCTCTTTTAATGGACGTACTCTTAACCACCATTTTTGTGTTGTTAGTTCTATGTCTTCTCAGATAATTTTGGGTATGGAATTTTGGAATAATTTCGGTCTTACGGATTCTTTTTGTAAAGCTTTTGATTCTTCTTTTAAAGGTAATCTTTTCGTACCAACAGACACTCCACACTCACCTTTGATGTGTTCAGCCAACCATATTCAACCTCGCTTCACTCTTTCAGCTGACCAGGAAACTCGTTTACAGAAGGTCATTGAAGAGTATAGTGATATTTCTTCTGAGAAAATCGGTCTTGGTAAAACTACTTGGCTGAGTCATAAAATTAATACCGACGGACCTCCTATTCGCCAAAGATATTATCCTTTGTCACCTGCTAAACTAAAGCTCCTTAACGAGGAGATAGATAAAATGTTAGAAGCTGGTGTCATACGTCCATCTCGCTCACCATGGGCTAGTCCTGTTGTTATGGTAACTAAAAAAGATGGTTCCGTACGCTTCTGCGTAGATTGTCGTAAATTAAATAGCGTTACTATTAGAGATTCGTACCCTCTTCCTAGAATTCAAGATATTTTAGATAACTTAAAAGGCGCTAAATATATGACGTCTCTTGATTTTCGTAGTGCTTTTTGGCAAATTCCTTTAGCTGATGAAGATAGTTGTCAGAAAACTGCTTTTATTGTACCACAGCGTGGTCTTTTTGAATTTGTTCGCATGCCGTTCGGTTTAACTAATGCTGCCTCAGAGATGCAACGCCTCACTGATATGTTAGTTAATTACGAATTCACTCCTTCAGGAAATAACTGCGTTTTTGGTTATATCGACGATTTGATTTTGGTCTCACGCGATTTTGATGAGCACCTTGATTTACTACGCAAGGTTCTCCATCGTCTTAAGGAAGCAGGACTTTCCATCAATTTGAAGAAATGTGAATTTTGTAAGCCCGAGTTAAAGTATTTGGGTTATATTGTTAACGAAAATGGTCTTCAAACCGACCCAGCTAAACTTGAAGCTATTAAAAACTATCCTACTCCTGAAACAGCGAAAGGTCTTCGTGGTTTTATCGGAATGTGTTCATATTATAGACGCTTTGTCAAAAACTTTTCTTCTATTATTGCTCCGCTTACTTCTTTGATTGGTAAAAAAAAGGGTAAAGATCCAATTTCTTGGCCTGATTCAGCTCAAGCAGCCTTTTTGGAACTTAAGAATGCCTTAATGGATACTCCTCTTATAGCCTGTCCAGATTTTTCTAAACCCTTTCTTCTACAATGCGACGCATCTTCAGTCGGTATAGGTTCCGTATTAACACAAAATATAGATGGTGATGAACGTCCAGTAGCTTATTACTCTCGTCTTCTTTCTAAAGCCGAACGTAACTATAGCACTACTGAACGTGAACTTTTAGCCGTTCTTGATTCGATTATTCATTTTCGTGGATATCTTGATGGTATGAAGTTTACAGTTATAACAGATCATATTGCTTTAAAGTGGTTACTAACTTTAAATAACCCTTCTGGTCGTCTTGCTCGTTGGGCTACTATTATATCTCAATATACTTTTGATATCGTTCATCGTAAAGGCTCAGAAAATATTGTACCCGATACACTGTCCAGAATGTATGCTTGCCCAATAACTTATAACCATGGTGTTAATCATACAAATGACCGTTGGTACAGAAATATTTATTCTGGTGTTTTACAGTCACCACAAATGTTTCCAGCATATTCTATTCAAAATGGTGTTCTTTTGCGTCGTATGCCTATCGACAATCCTCTTTCTTCTGATCCTTGGCGTATCGTATTACCCTCTGAAAAAACTAGAGGTGCTATTTGGGAAGCACATAATAATTTTCCTTCAATCCACCCTGGTGTTTCTAAAACTTATTCTAAGCTTAGGGAAACGTACTACTGGCCTAACATGTTTAAGGATGTTTCTGTGACTCTTCGCGAATGTAATACTTGTAAAGCTTATAAAATTTCAAATACCCAACCTCGTGGAGAAATGCTTTTTTCTCGCAATATTTCAGCACCTCTTGAGACAATCTCAATAGATCTTGTCGGTCCTCTACCTGAGGCTTACTACGGTTTTAAGTACATTTTAGTTGTTGTTGATGTTTTCACTAAATATGTTTGGTTATCTAGTCTGAAAAAGGTCACTTCTAATATAATTTCTCAAATCCTTGAAGGAAAAATATTCCTTCCACATGGTACTCCTAAAACTATTATTTGTGATAATGCTACTGTATTCCGTAGTTCTAATTTTGCAAACTTTTTACGCTCATATCGCGTACAACCTTATTTTACACCGTTTTATTCCCCACATGCTAACACTGTTGAACGCTACAATCAATCGGTTATTACTTGTCTTAGCATTTTAGTTGAACAAGATCAACGTACGTGGGCCAGAAACCTACCTAAGGTCGAGTGTTATCTCAACTCTTGCGTTAATTTAGCCACTTCTTACACACCGAACTTTTTGATGTTCGGTCGTGAAATTAAACATTTTTATCACCCTGATTTAATTCAGACTAGAGGTCAAAACGTCACCGATAGTCGGAGTTCTAGGGGTGAAGCTCTTTCTTCATTGGCTAACATATATGCTCGAGTTGCTGATAATCTGTCTTTGGCTTTTTTGCGAAATGCTCATGCTTATAATAGGAATCGTCAAACAGTTTCCTTACAGGTCAATGATATTGTCTGGAGACGTAATTTTTCTCGCTCCCATGCAGGTGATTTTATTTCTAACAAGTTAGCTCCGCGTTTCGTAAAAGCTCGTGTTTTACGTTGTATTTCTCAACAAGTTTATGAATTACAAGATGATTCAGGTCGTGTTGGTACTTACCATATTAAGGATATTTTGAAATAGCGTTAGTTTAGTTATTCATGCTAATTTAGAGTGGTCGCTCATATCCAGATTTTTTAGCCTCTGTAGCTAGAGAGTTGGGATGCGCCTACTCCACCTACCTCAATAGTTATTTCGAATCAGACTGTTGGTCGTGTATCCAGCAGTCAGGTCTAATTTTCCCTCTTTCACTCTCTACTTCTAAACTCAGCTTCAAATTTTTTAGGGTTCCGTACTTCGTGGTTCACCTTGTTATACCTGACTGATAGTCATACACGTCGTGGTATGTTCATATTCTACCCCTCCTTCCCACACTATTTCTAAACTAAATTTCTATTTTTAAGGGTACCGTACTTGAATGGTCCGTTTGTGCTATATAATGCTCATTTCTTAAATTTTTTAGGTTTACATTTGTGTGTTAATTTTGTGCTGATTTTAACTCCAGTCATACTAACGATGTTCTGAATTAAATTTCCCTCTGGAATACCTCTTTATATATTTACCATTTTTATTCATATAAAAATGTACTGAACCACATCTTTTTTTTAAAAAGTATCACTCTTTACTTTTATTTAACTATAGGCTTTTTTTTGGTGTGTGTGGACGGCGCGTCTTTTCGTCCGCGTTTTTGCCATTCACACAGTTTTTGTTTCGCTCTAGACCCTAGATTAAAGTCTCCTTTCTTATACGCAACCTTTTTTTTGCGAACTCTAACAAACAAGTATGACGCAACTAGTGTTATGACGTATAGCGTCAAACACCATAGCATTTTGATGTTGTCATGATGTCTTGTCATAATGTTGATGCTGACATAAATCATATGGTGAGCGGTTGCCATTTTTTCACGTTTGCCCGCGAAAAAGTTCTTTGAAATATTCGGTGGTTTCCGAGATCGTTCGTCTTTTGTCGGCTCTCGCCCATCTCGTTTTCTTTTTTTGTAGTTTTCAAGTTGATTGCAAAGTACTTTCAACTTTTATCTTTGCGTTTCAACTACTTGTTGTTTTATTGTTAGGTTAATTTATTTAATTGTGGGTGTTTTTTTGGATTAGTTAGGCTAGCTAGGTTATAGTGTTAGGCTAACTAGGTTGTAAGATTAGGTTAGCTAGTTTGTAGTCACTTCTTATGTCCTGATAGGCTCATCGTTTACTGTCAGCTTCGGATCGCTGGTTTTTCGAACAAGCCTCGTTCGTAAAGGGCTCTGTACGCAATGCTACGTTATCTAACGGTTGCCGGTCTCCGATGTGAGGTCAGAAGCATAAGTTTGTTTTAATTTAATTTTACCTCTTAGTCTCTTATTTTAATTTGTTCTATAATTTTCTTTGATATTTTTTCTTGCTTCTGCTTTTGTTCGATAGGATTGCTGTTACCTGTCGGACCCTCTTTTAATTAGTCTTTTTGCTTTTGGTTGGTTAGATTTTTTTAGTCTTAGTATTTTGGTTTGTTAGTCTAGGAGCCCACAGCCCTTAATTTTTTTTTTTAGAAATAATTATAGTCTAGGTGCCCACTGTAAAAATATTTATAGACTAGGAGCCCGCTGTAAAAAATATTTTTAATCAATGAGCTTCTAATTTTTTTTTTTTTTTTTTTTTTGGGGAAGTTGGATGGCTGTAGCGTTATCGCTCATATTCCTTTTTCGTGTTCGATACTTTTTGCTTCTTTCTCGGTGTATTGACCGGCTGTTTGTATTCTTTGACAGTGGATTCAAAATTTTGATTTTCCTTGCTCGGTGATTATTATTTGTTTGGACACAAGAGTGCTTTTGTCAATTCTAGCAAAATATTTTTAAAATCTAATCTAAATACTATTTAAACTCCGTTTTAATACAGCAGTTTTGCTGCTGTAGTTGTTATTTCTTTGAATTGTGCAATTATAATATCTCAACGATTTGGTTTTTTACTCGATATGAACTCTACAATTTTGTAAGTATTTTTGTCTTTACGTAATATTTGTTGCTGGGAGGTTGCCACTCTCTTATGCCGCATTTTTATTCGTGCAGCTAAAGCTGCCCGATTACGGGCAGTAGGTTCCGGCTAGCACCTGCAACACAGCCAAGCCCTGTCTCCAGAGAGACTTTGACATCAGCAGCTTGCACCGTGCTCTCTGCCGCTGCATCTCTTCAACTGCGGGTTTCCTACCAGCACGGGAGGACGCCACGAACTGCGCAAAACCAACTACTACATAACACCAGATATTTAATTCATTTATATTATTAGTTTTAAGTTTCATTTCAAAATTCTAAAAAGCGCCTCCAGACGCGCCATGATTTTTTGGATCTGAATCTTTGGCTGAAATTTTATTCGTTTAGATCTTTTATCCGCGATACATTGCGGAAGGTACGACAAAGACCATATTTAACTAGTCGCTATAGTAATAAGTTAGGTGGCCACTTAAAGTTATCACTAGACTTTTCCAAGCGATAGTATCTAGAAGCTATAGACGGTGCGTTTTACCTGACGCACGCATCGCGGATTCCTTTCAAAATTTATTTGTCTTATTTTTAACACCTAACGTTGATTTTTAATATTTTAAACAATATTATATATTTAAATTTAATCTCGGATCGTACAATCAAATTTAAACTTTATTACGTTGGTTATATATTAATGAAATTATACAACAAAACTGTGGTCAATCTGTTTTTATTAAAATATTGTGTGTTATATTTCTTTGTTTGCTTGATTAGTTTAAGGTAAGTTAACTCTTACTCTATTTTTATCTAACTGCAGTACATTTACAATTTAATTTACTTTATTTCACTGCAGAAGGTAATATGGGTTTCACTTCTCGAACTAGCCAATAGTTCAGAAGTGGGACATTCGAGAATTATACCGATTCTCAAACCACGCCAACAAAAGTGGAAATTTACGTAAGTAAATTTTTGGTAACCAGAGAAAGCAATGAAGGCTAGATATTTTTTTTTTCTTGAGTACTATCAAATCTTATATACACGTGTTTCGTCTTATTTATTTATACTAGCTCCGCCCTGCCACGTGTTGCTGTGGCTCGGTTTAAAATTCTATAGAAAAAAAGCTTTAGTTTTTTCCTGAAATTCCTTTTTCTTTCTTGGTATATATTTTTTATTTTCCTAGAAACCACGATCACGATCAGTAAGTAATAAAAAATCCATCTAGCCATTCCTAATTTATCAACGAACTGGTTTTAAAATTAAGTCATATTTTCATAGTATTTTTTTTTTGGTTCTCGTCATTCTTTTCCTTAATTTTTTTATATTCCTCGCTCGCTTGATTGCGTAAATACGCTTATTATTTCACTATTTCTATTTTTACATACACCTTCCTTAAAAATGTTTCATAATTTTGCGTTGCAAACAAATCACACGTTTTTTCTACTTATACATAAAACGGATTGTACCCGTCACCACAGATCAGATAATTTCAATGAAATGGCAGTAAAACAATAGTTGCTTTTGGTACGTAACCCAATTATAGTCTGCCACAAATTCTTGAGAATGAGGGTACTCAAAAGAGGTTAAATAAAAAAAAACCGGCCAAGTGCGAGTCGGACTTGCGCACCAAGGGTTCCGTACAAATCTGTAGGTATATAAGTAAAAGTTATGGTATTTTTATTGCAAAAAAATATAAATAATGTAACATCGCTCATTTTAATAGATATAGTCACATTCAAGAATTCGAACGAAAAGTGTTTTCATTGTATGTGGGCTCCCAATTGGAATTTCGAAGCAAACACAGAGTCTGAGAGCAAAAAGAGGCTTGTTTCTTTTATGTATGATGCCATTTTTAGGCAGCTATCGAGCATCTGTCAATGTATGATCAAATATTTGTAAGTACAAATTAAGATAATATAAGGAAAAGGTGTAAATGGCTAGGCTACATAAAGCTAAACAATGCAAATTAGTTCAGACAGGAAAGTACTTAAACCTAAAGTAATATTCATTAATATTCAAATACTTGGGTATTTAGGCACCTACCCGACAAATATAAAGATTGGGAAGGGAGCTGAAGTATCAGTACTTATTTTAGATTCTAATTTAATTTATTTCTTAGATATTTGTTTTTCGCTACCTACACAAAGCACGTAAAAACTTGTGAATAATACACAAGACTAATCTTCGAACCCCTAAATAGTTCTAATTACCCACGCACTAAATGGCTCTGTGTTGTATATTTCCTGATAGGATAGTGGTCCTAAAAATAAAAGCGTTGAGCTGTGATTCACACTACCTACTTGATTCAACTCTCATTCGTTTTAGTACCCACTACTAATAATTGGTAAAATTCTTAGGGTAAAATTTAAAGTCTTGGTAATAAAACACTTCTCAGCGTTAAGAATTAAAAAAAAACTGATGAATAGCTTGTAAATAAGTTATTAAAACAAGTTGGCGTTTTGTTTGTTACGTGTATAATCGCCACAAGTTTATTATAAACTTTAAGCGAATTTAATATATTTACAGGAAGATACAACTCATTTAATTGCGTTGTTAAATCAAATCTCGAAATAAGTTGACTTTTTTTTTAATGAAATGGTGCGTGTCCAAGGAGAAGTTGAAGTAGCAGTATACTTTCTGCTAAGGAGGGAGCCATAAGCGTACCCATTTGCAAGAGACCTCGATACTAAAATGTATGATTTTTTTTTTATCCAAAGCCCAAACAATTTTTATCTTTGCCTGAGAAATATTTAATTTGGGACTAAATAAATGTATTACTACAGATTGTCTGGTAAAACAAACAATTTAGGAAAAAAAAATGGTGTTAAAAATATCGTATAAAACGACTATCACGGATCCTTTACGCTTCCTTTCTTATTATTTGTAATCTACACACAGGTAAAAGGAATATTTCCGTTTTCGAGTGTAGCTGAAACATTTGATTTTTAAAGATTTTATTTCTGACCGACTAGTCGGTCAGCAACTGTATACGTTTTACACTTGACCACCTCATACAGACTATGTATACGACAGACTCTATATAATATTTACTCTGTGTGCGTGTCTACGAACGAACTTCCTTAGAGTGAGTTCCAGAACGGTAATAATTACCCTTTGACAGCAGTCTCTCTCGACCACACCGATGGAAGTCATATAACGCTATCCTGCTGTCAGGGTAACTTTTACCCGATTCGGAACGCAACCCTAAATGTGAAATAAAATCGGCAGAGAAAAATGAAGCCTATACATAAGATCAAACATGAAGCCTATACGAGTAAAAGATCTTCTACTCTTAATAAAATGGTAAAAGGTTTTTTTATAATAGTTTGTATTTCGATCAACTTTGGAAAAAGTGCCTATCTAATACCTACTTTTTATTTATTTATTTTCCTTCGTAGAACGTCCAAATAGTTCTGTTCTCGATATAATTTCCTAAATGTGGACATTGTGCACAATTAAAACTTCCTACATGTGGAAAGTTGGGTAAATCATCCTAGTTCGGTAAGTAGTACTTTTTAAAGCAGGTTTTTCCGCGCAAGTGGGAACAAGACCAATAGGTCTAAAATACACAGAACTTGCCCTACGGTGGTGCAACAAACTGTAGAATTCAGAGACTTGCTCGAGGTTAGAGTGTTATCTTTGACGTGTGGTTGACTGTAAATTTTTCTGTATTTAAGCGAAAATATCAATTACATTAAAAATCCGTTTCGGGAGTCTAGTAGATCCCGAAATTCTGATTATTCTGGAAGATGTAGGTATACTTATCGTTTTTATCTCAACATACCTACATTTTAAACTTATTTCTTGTACAAGAATGTTTCCTTTTCGCCCTGCTTTACTCATGAATGAATGGAAACTTACAATTTTCACTTATTTTTATTTTCTCATTTTTTTTGCTCTTCCTAAAAATATCGATTAAATATTTCAGTCCATTAAATTTAATTTAATGATATAGAATAACGTAAATTCTATAAATACCTACATGAATTCAATGAAAGTTATGAAAAAAATATTTTGTACAAGATTATTAAAATATTTTTACTACCTATCTACTTGCTAAGTTCTGCGGTCTACCACTTTTAGATTTCGGTCATATACCTACTTAACTTTCCGTAGCAAAATGGTGGGTGGATATCTCATTATAAAATTTGGCCGTGAAGTTATTTCAGATACCATTGGTGACTTGATGACCTTAGGCCTTCTCAGCTCTATGACGAGGTTACCTAAGTACCTACCTGATACCAAAAAGTAATTTGTTTTATTTTCGCTTTGCAATCATACTTTTCCAAATCACCTGGAAAGACTATATGCAATATTATGCAACCTTGGTGTTTTAAATTTACTGTTGATAAGACAGAAAGTATTTTTTCAATAAGGAACAATAAGGTAAACTCGTATGAAGTGAAGCGAGCATGAGATGACTTCAATGCAGTATTTAATATACCGTATGGTGGATAGATGGAGTTTGGACATATACAGTCCTCCCTCGTGGTCCACCTGCGCCGTTTATATACAAAGCTGAATATAAAGTCCCATAAAAAAATCTTGAAAACTTTGGTATATTAACAGTACTGGTCTGCATACCAACTTCATCCCTCAATCGTATATGTAGGTATATGCTTAGTAAACAGAAGATAACGAGGTCTTTATGGTGCTAATCCCTAACAAATAAATAATGAAAAGTTCACGAAAAGTATAAGACAATCTAGATGACCCTTAGAAATTTTATAGTGTAAATTAGAAGCTAGCGCTCCTTTTAACTTATCCGCCAAACTGAGTATTACGACGAGCTGTGGTCATAAAAAAAAGGGCATTAGTTTATTGTGTTTGAAAGCATAAAAAAAAATATAAAACCACTTTATAAATGAAGTCGAAAAATGATTCAAGTTTACTAAAGAAATAAAAAGTAAAGTAAATTAAGTATTCAGGTATGATATTATATATTCAATTCAACCCGGGAGCAGAAAACGACTGTTTTTTTTTAATCGAGATTAATCTAACTAAGAAAGCATAAATTAAGATAAATGAAATCTTTTCGTGTAAAATAACGAAAGCTTAACCATGTAAATAGCTTAATTAACGCTGCAGCTTATGAAAGATGTGCCAAGTAGTGCTGATCCTCTTATCTACTTAAGACAATATCGAGGATGGAAAGCCAGGAGTACCCAGCTCTCAGGGCCGTGGTGCTTCATACCTATACAAACCCAGGGATGCCCAGGTCACAGGGCTAGAGTTCTTCATACTTATTCAAACCCAGAAGCGCCCAAGTCACAGGGCTGGGGTCCTTCGAACTTATTAAAACCAAGGACGATAATAAAACTGGTTAAAACCCAGGAGGGCCCAGGTCACAGGGTCGGGTTTCATCGTATTTATTTAAACCCATGAGGGCCCAGGTCACAGGGCCGGGGTTCATCGTACTTATTCAAACCCATGAGGGCCCAGGTCACAGGGCCGGGTTTCTTAGTATTTATTTTCAAACCCATGAGGGCTCAGGTCACCGAGCCGGGGTTCATCGTACTTAATCAAACCCACGAGTGCCCAGGTCACAGGGCCAGGGAACCCGAAGATCTTCGTACAAATTCAAACCTAAGGAGTACCTAGTCCACGGGGCCAGTGGTTTTCATACCTACACTCAGGGAGTCCGGGTAACATGGAACATGATTCACAACATTTCTTATTTTTTCTTCTTACTCATGCGATTTGCACACTGCTATGAAACTTTTTCAAAAAAATATGTACATAGTTTTTAGTGCCCTCGCTGATAAAATTAATAATTTTGACTTTGAAAATGATTCACGTTCTAAATTACAAGCGCCAAAATAAACACCCGAATTCTGAAATTTCCCTTAGCCACATAGACAACGTCAAAAAAATACACCGTGATTAATACAAAAGTACCTGGGCGACCGAGCTTCGCTCTACAATAGCCACTTCTACCTGACAATATCATCTGGTGAGCAAGCTATGCTACTCAACAACAGATGGCGCTGTAAATTTCTTTAACGCTCTAAAACGCGCAAAGAAATTATTAAAAAGACGGTGAAAACGAATTTTCCCAGACATAAGACCTAGCTACATCGATTTTTCGCCCCCGAAAACCCCTGTATAGTAAATTTCATCGAAATCGTTAGAGCCGTTTTCGAGAAACCGATTACAAATATATATTTAAATATTGCTCGTTTGATAGAATAAGATTTTGAAATAACATGAAATGTTGTGAATTGACACTCTTATGCATGTACTTGTACTAAGTACGGACCTATCATCACATCACACCACTTTTTGCCCCGTTTTTGGTTCAGAACTGATGTTAAGCTGCCTTCAGTCACATTTTCATCGATACGGACGAGACGACTCAAAAATAATGGACTTATCTTATTAAATTTATAAAATTCTTGTATCATCAAAACTTCGGCTTATATCGCCAATAAGTAATTACTAAATTCTTGTATTGTGTATTGTGCGCCGTACGATATAACCATTCATGAACGTTCCATATTAAACTGATGTCCATGTTTCATACAATACAAAATTTTAGTTATAACTAAGTTCTTGTTATTATTTTGATATGATGTTTGTTTGTTTAGGTATGTTGGTTTAATATTGTTACTTACTTAAACTTGCGTTATGATTTGATATATTGTGATATTAACTTATGACATGTGAATATGTAGGTACAATCATTGCAGTTCTTTATGTCTTCTTATTGTTTTGATTATTATACGATATCTACATCATTTTGAATTTGAATTATAATTACTATTGTCGTTATTTTTATCATTAAAATAAACAAAATAACTGGCTGTAACTACGCTTGGGAACTCGCGATACACTTTCATTTCATATTATATATTCTTTATTGTACACAATAAAACAGAACAGTAGTGATAGAAGAGGTTCACAATGGCGAGCTTATCTCTATGAAGAGATCTTTTCCAGCCAACCTGAGTTTAGTGATATTATGATTTAATAAATTGTAAAAATCTTTTCTTTCACTACAATTTTAGAGAACTATTTACATTTCATGTTCTATTTTTGTTTTGTACATTTTGATTATTGTTATAGAATATTTTCCTCAAATAATTTCTATTGTTGTTTTTGCGTTTATTTTTGTGTTTGTATTTATTGTTTTATAATATCGTTTCCTTATACTATCACAAGATATAAAAAAAGGAATAATGTATCAAGTAATTTACTGTAACCACGCGAAGGGACTCGCGCTTATCAGGACGGCCGAACTGTTGGCTTTTTCTAAACTTATGGTAAATATTTGTAGTTTTTGTTTTGTACATTTTGATTATTGTTATAGAATATTTTCCTCAAATAATTTCTATTGTTGTTTTTGCTTTTATTTTTGTGTTTGTATTTATTGTTTTATAATATCGTTTCCTTATACTATCACAAGATATAAAAAAAGGAATAATGTATCAAGTAATTTACTGTAACCACGCGAAGGGACTCGCGCTTATCAGGACGGCCGAACTGTTGGCTTTTTCTAAACTTATGGTAAATATTTGTAGTTGGATATAGTTGTTTATAATACTAGTTAAGTGCTTGGATGTGTTGGCAGTCAATAGTGTGGTTACTTAAGTTGTTTTCGTGGACAATACTACATTCCTCTTTCTCATTGGCTAGTAACGCAGCGTCCGAGTCCAGCCAATCGGAGGTCCGCGAGCACGATGCGAAGTTAGCTACATGTGAAGTTGGCTACATGTCGATGGTAGGGACAGATAATGATTGTAAAGTGAAAGGCAAGTCAGTCTGTCGATAGCTCTTAGCGTGTAAGATTGTGCTTTAATGTTATACTGTGTCTCGGTAAATAATAAATATATTTAAGGAAGGTAATATGGGTTTCACTTCTCGAACTAGCCAATAATACATACACAAACATGTACACACACTGGCCCACCCACACACACACAAACACACATACACACGCGAGCGTATTTATATATATAGTAGCGGTTGCCCGCGGCTTCGCTCGCGTGGATTTCGTATTTATGTTGTTACCGGTTTTCCGAAGCAATGAGATATTTTCCCGTCATTTCGGGTTAATTTTAAACTAAGGAAAAACAGGACTAACCCTGCGCAAATCAATGAGTATAATTCAAGATCCAGCTGAATTTTATATAATATACTGACGTTACTCATAAATTACTCAGAACAGAGGAACTTAGCAGCAGTATCCTAACAAATGTAAAGAGAGAGATGAGAGACACCTTTATGTAATATTTCAAAACAGAGCTAATTCACAGAAGTAATTGAGAAAAACTATAACCCTCTCTCTCCCTCTCCCCCCTTCCTCTCCCCATCCACGTCCCTCTGTCTCTCCTCCTCCCCCTCCTCCATCTCCCCCTCCCTCTCCCTCACCACCTTCTCCTCCCCTCCTTCTCCCTCTCCCTCTACCTGTATCTCTCTACCTCTACCTCTCCCTATCCCTGCCCCTATCCCTACCCCTAACGCCAATTTAACCGCTTTCCCTAACATAGAAACGACACCCATATTTATTTTTAGACATTTCAAACCTATCGCACCCCAACCCCATCCCCAGGGGATGATGGTATTTCACGTCCACCACCTCGGATTTCAAAGTTGCTGTAGCTTTCGTAATCAGCGACCCGATAAACCATACAAACTACACCCATATTGATTTTTAGATATTTCAAACCTATCGCACCCCAACTCCATCCCCAGGGGGATGATGGTATTTCACGTCCACCACGTTGGATTTCAAAATTGTTGTAGTTTTCGTAATCAGCGACCCGATAAACCATACAAACGACACCCATACTCACATTTCAACCCTATCGTACCCCAACCCCATCCCAAGGGAATGATGGTATTTAACGTCCACCACGTTGGATTTCAAAATTGTTGTAGTTTTCGTAATCAGCGACCCGATAAACTATACAAATGATACCCAGTGATGAAAGTTGCATAGAATTACATCATTAATGCCTAAATAATATGGATTTCACTTTAAAAATAAAGAATTTCAACTTCATCCCCCTTTTCACCCTTAAGGGTGTCGAATTTTCAAAAACCCTAAGACACGTAAATATTAATTTTTAGTCGTCAGCCTAAATACAAATTTTGAAGATCCTAACTTCCAAACTGACGGACTTTCTTACAAACTTTCATCCCCTATTTTACCCCCTTAGGGGTGGAATGTTGTAAAACCCTTTCTTAGTGCACCCCTAGGCCTCATAAGGAACCTACGTGAGGGGGGGACCTGGAGTCCTAGTTAAGTTGGCCTTGGCTTAGTTTAGGCTCCAGCTACCCCACAAACAAATTACTAAATGATATTGTTTAGTTACATTTAAATGTTTTTGTAAGTTTTTTGTTTGTGGAGAGAAATAAACAATTTTATTATTTATTATTATTAAAGTAGGGCCAACGTAAGAAGTCCGTTTTGAGGTTTCCTGAACACCAACACACAGGGTTAATTTTTCTTTGCAGGTCACAATTTTTCGTGCGATTGACAGCTGTCAGAACGGACCAATTACGGTGGCCTTACTTTAGTTCCTAATAATAATAAAATGGTTTAATTACACAATATCTGTGTTGGGATAATTCAACAAAGTAGAAAATCGCTAAATTCACAACTGAAGGCATAATTCGAACCTGCGTCTTCTCCGTCAGTACTGATACTTCTTTCAGTAAAGGTGGCAGCACAAACGCAACTTTGAATGCGTAAGAAAGAGGTTACAAACACAACATATCAGGCAGGCCCCTGGTAGCGGAGTTGGTTAAGACTTCTCCGGTACTGACGGAGAAGACGCAGATTCTAATCCTGCCTGTGGTTGTGAATTTTCCTTTGTTGAGTTCCTAATAATATTTGTTGTCTTGTTATTTCAGACAAGAACATCATCCAAACATGATGGTTCGATGCGTGGTCAAGAAATACATACCTCCGCAAAGTTTAGTTAGCAGCTCGTCTCGCGGGCGGGTAGACAATTCTACCGGCAGCCAGCCGCACAGCCAGGTAACTTTTATACTAGCATAGATAGGCACTAATAAGACAGCAAAGCGCGTTGCCCACCCTGAAAACTAAGATCAAGTTGCGGAAATTTTACTAGATTCTTTACCCTTCGAATCGAAACGCTGCTTTACGGCAGAAGAAGGCAAGGGAGTGGCATTTCTTCCTGCTTTCCCTTATCTTCATTATTTTTCTTACATACATACATAACATCACCCCTCTTTCCCTGCGGGGTAGGCAGAGACCACAACCCTCCACCTGCTACGATCTTGACATACTTCCCTTGCTTCCTCTACTTTCATCAATCCTTTCATACACGCTCGTCGTTTTAGGGTACTTTTAACCCGGCCTTTATTAAGAATATCTTGAATCTGGTCATGAAAAGTTTCCATTCACTCTCGCCTGGTAGATCTCTTTGTCATTTTAATTTGTAGTACCTGGGCGACCGAGCTTCGCTCTATAATAGCCGCCTCGACATCAAAATATCATCGGGTGAGCAAGCTATGCTACCCGCCAACAGATGGCGCTGTAAGTTTTTGTCTAAAACGCAAATGCTTAAAAACATGGAGAAAACGATTTTTCCCAGCCATGAGACCTAGATAGATCGATTTTTCGCCCCCGAAAACCCCCGTATGGTATATTCATCAAAATCGTTAGAGCCGTTTTCGAGAATCCGATTACATGTATATATATTTATATATATACAAATATTACTCGTTTAATAGTATAGGATATTTAATTTCAGAGTACTAAAGCGTTAGTCCCAGAGAAGCGCAAACTGACACCGAGTGCCCCCATATACTACTTAGATGTACCGGATTTTCCAAAATTGACCTACGAATACGCACCGTCCTATGGATTCATGCACAAAGATGGAAAAATCTCGAAAATTAACGCACTTGTTCAAAGGTCTGGACCAAAAAACAAATACGAGTATGATGTGGTCAAATCTGTGCCAAGAAACACATGGGAAGAGCATCTAGCACCAAAACCTGTATACCATGTAGAAAAATCTGTGCCAAAACCCACATATAGAGAACAAAAGTCTGTGCAAAATTATGGACCACGAAAATCAAAATCGTTGGCGAAAATCACTAGCACTGGAGGAAAATCATTACCCAACTTCACATATAATGAATATCCATACAATTTTGTGGAAATACCACCTGATCGACGATTGTCATACAGCTTGGAAACGCCGGTGCGAAAAATCTCACACAATCCTGAGAGTATAGAATCAGGGTAAGTTATTTTTATAATAAACTAGCTGACCCGGCCAACTTTGTTCCGCCTTACAGTCCTTACCCCTACCCCTGCCCCTGCCCCTGCCCCTACCCCTACCTCTACCATCCTTTATCCTTCTCCTGGTTCTTAGCTACCTCCCCACCAATTTTCAACCAAATCGGTTCAGCCGTTCTTGAGTTATACCGTTCTCCTACCCCTACCATCATATATCCTTCTCCTGGTTCTAAGCACCTCCCCACCAATTTTCAATCAAATCGGTTCGGCCGTTCTTGAGTTACGATTAGGCCTAAGATTGAATTCTTAAGTTGGCAAAAAAGTGACGCGGTCTGCCAGCCGCAACGCTAACAAGCGTGGTGAACTGGTGACTATGGTAATTCCCCTCCAAATTTTACCACGCGTCTTTGCTGGCATTCTTGAAGGAGGGTGAGGTAGATGAGTTGAGTAGGTGGAGTGAGTGAGATAAGGTTGGTGTGGGGAGGGGGGTGAAGTGAGATAGGGGGTGGCACAGGGGGAGAATGAGGTAGGTGGGGTGAGTAAGGTAGGTGGGGTGAGTAAGGTAGGTGGAGTGAGTGAGGTCAGGTTGGTGTGGGGAGGGGGGTGAAGTGAGTGAGGGGGTGGCACAGGGGGAGGGTGAGGTAGATGGGGTGAGTAAGGTAGGTGGAGTGAGTGAGGTCAGGTTGGTGTGGGGAGGGGGGTGAAGTGAGTGAGGGGGTGGCACAGGGGGAGGGTGAGGTAGATGGGGTGAGTAAGGTAGGTGGAGTGAGTGAGGTCAGGTTGGTGTGGGGAGGGGTGAAGTGATTGAGGGGGTGGCACAGGGGGAGGGTGAGGTAGGTGGGGTGAGTAAGGTAGGTGGAAAGAGTGAGGTAAGGTTGGTGTGGGGAGGGGGGGGTGAAGTGACTGAGGGGGTGGCACAGGGGGAGGGTGAGGTAGATGGAGTGAGTGAGGTAAGGTTGGTGTGGGGAGGGGGGTGAAGCGAGTGAGGGGAGGACACAGGGGGAGGGTGAGGTAGGTGGGGTAAGTAAGGTAGGTAGAGTGAGTGGGGTGAGGTAGGTGGGGTGAGTAAGGTAGGTAGAGTGAGTAGGGTAAGGTTGGTGTGGGGAGGGGGGTGAAGTAAGTGAGGGGGTGGCACAGGGGGAGGGTGAGGTAGGTGGCGTGAGTAAGGTAGGTGGGGTGTGCAGTGAGCGAGGTAAGGTTGGTGTGGGGAGGGGAGTGAAGTGTAGTTGGTGAGGGCAGGGGGGTGGGAGCTTACCTATATACCTACCTATAATGTATCCACCGTATCAAGGATACAGTCAACTACGCATTTGGCTGACCGACCTCATATTTATGTTTGCCATTTTTTAAGTTACAGAAACGTGGATGTAACAGTTCAAGACATAATAAACAGCAACGTAGATGCTCAAACAGCCACCACCTCGAATCCTGAATACGTGTTGCCGGATTCAAGCCCCCTTGACGATCCGAACCTGCCGTTATCAGATGTGATGCCAACTCCACGGACGTTTGAAAATCGGATGAGTTCCTTCTCTTCCCATTACCATAAGGCAGTAAGGGCTCAACGTGTAAGTTTATTTTTGAAAAAAAAAAAATTTGCATTTGTCGAGTATTAATGAAAGCAATGTTTGTAACGACATAGGGTGTTTGGGTATACACTGATCCATTGTGCATTCAGATTATAAAAATGAACAACTTTCCCTTTGGAACATAGGTCGAAATACGAAAAAAAATTTCATCTCGTACAAAACGCGCAATCAGCTTGTGTAGTTTCTAAAGGAATTCAATTTTTTTATCGTATTTCGACCTTTTAGTGAAACTTGTTCAGTTTCATGGTCTGAAGGCACAGTTTTAAGGATCACAGTGTTTACCCTAACACCTATAAGTTTCTAACCAGGTGCTGTAACCAGGTTTTTTTATATCAATTCCGTTCGAACGAAACTAGAACTCATTTTGAACCTAAAAAATCCTGTAGCTACATGTACAAAAATTGTGAAAAACGGCCCGTGTGGTGCCGGCAAAGAATACCAACCCATACATACCCGTGGGTGTCGTAAGAGGCGACTAAGGGTTAACTTAAGGATGGGCAGCAGCATCCTCCTTTGTATCTTACTTACTGCGGTCACTTAACCGCGGTCCATGGTGCCAGCCGTAACGCTAACAAGCGAGGTGACTATGGTACTTCCCCTCCACATTTTTCTAACAAAAGCTAGAATTCTGGAGGGAGCTCCCTGTCCTGTAGTGAACGTTTCATGGGATGTTATGATGAACTACAGTGAACTTTATTTTACAGAGTTGCTAAGTTCTAAACAAGGGCTTTAATCTGTTTTTCCTGATTTCCGATAAGTATTGTATTTAGGTAGTAATCTTTTTTAACTGATGGGGGCGCTAGTGGACGGCGGGTAGCCCCTTAAGGTGATCTGTGACGGCCAGCTTAGCCCCGAACATAACTAGATGGAGCCACTGCTGCAAATTTAAGGTTTTATTTTTTAATGCAATAAGTACCAACTACGAGTATACTCGTATATGTGCAAAAAGTTGATTCGCGTAAATTTCATGGTGCAACTTCAACGCCTAGCAACAATTTCGATAAGAAAAATATCTCCATATGTCCACTAAAGTCAATTACTCTCGTCAGTCCGTGTTTACATGAGTACGATCACTCACACATGCACACAAAGCACAACCGTACAGTTTTGACCGCACGCCCACAATCGTAATATTGAACCAAAAATTGCTAACAAAAATTGTACTTTCAGTACATTAATAGCAGTATTCGTTCGTTTTTCAACAGAATTTTATGTCCCGCGTAAGAATGCAAGTCATTTGAATTTTTGTATGGAAAACGGATCACCTTAAGTCTTCATTATCTCAGCCATTTATAAAGATAGAAAAAAACGGAAACACAGTTTTTCTGAGAACATTCTCTAGTTTTGTTAGTAACACATAACACAAACTTATAATATGTTACAATTGCAGCTACGATCCACGCGCCTCCCCTCAGTTCGCTCCGCGTTCTCACAAATTTACGTGCCGCGTGACGTCACACAACCTCTCTACATCGACACTGGGGATACCACCAGTACCACCACTTATCCAGGTAAATACACTAAATACCCACACAAATCTGTTCTTTTTTGTGTCTAATAGGTAAGTATTTGACCCCGATCTTACCTGGTGGTAAGTGGAGGATGGGGTCAAATTTTAGCCGGTTCCCACTATGTCGGATTCCGATTTTAATCGGGTATCGGCGCCTCTGTTCCCACTATGTCGGATATCGGATTCCGATTTGAACAGCGCCATATGCGATCATATGCAAGCGTTGATCCGACTTGATCCGACACGAAAATCGGCTGACAAAACACACTACATTTCTTGTCGGATCCGACACAAAACCGTTGTTGGACGAGTGTGAATAGCTTCTTTTAAATCTGCCACTGGAACCTCCGATTATTTAACGGATCCGACACATGACAAGTGAGAACCGGCCCTTACTCTTGCCATGAAAAGATCCAAATTATATAATCTTAACTAAATCCTACTTACAGATGGTACTGTAGGGTTTCTGAAACGCGCTTTTTTCAAGAAACGCTTGAAATGTACCATATTTGCACGCCTTAGTCTATAGGTAGAGCATGCTGGAAACTGTAATAAGACCCTTTTACCATGTTTCACGCAAATAAAGATATTTGATTTGACATTATAGCAAAAATAAAACGATCTTCCTAAGTAGTACAGCTTTTCAGAAATTCAATTACAGCAAAAATAAAACGATCTCTCTAAGTAGCACAGTTTTTCAGAAATTCAATTACAGCAACAATAAAGCGATCTCTCTAACTAGCACAGTTTTTCAGAAATTGAATTACAGCAACAATAAAACGATCTCTCTAAGTAGTACAGTTTTTCAGAAATTCAATTACAGCAAATATAAAACGATCTTTCTAAGTAGCACAGTTTTTCAGAAATTCAATTACAGCAACAATAAAGCGATCTCTCTAACTAGCACAGTTTTTCAGAAATTGAATTACAGCAACAATAAAACGATCTCTCTAAGTAGTACAGTTTTTCAGAAATTCAATTACAGCAAAAATAAAAAGATCTCTCTAAGTAGCACAGTTTTTCAGAAATTCAATTACAGCAACAATAAAGCGATCTCTCTAACTAGCACAGTTTTTCAGAAATTGAATTACAGCAACAATAAATGATCTCTCTAAGTAGTACAGTTTTTCAGAAATTCAATTACAGCAAAAATAAAACGATCTCTCTAAGTAGCACAGTTTTTCAGAAATTCAATTACAGCAACAATAAAGCGATCTCTCTAAGTAGCACAGTTTTTCAGAAATTGAATTACAGCAACAATAAAACGATCTCTCTAAATAGCACTATTTTTTTAGAAATCTGCAGAAAACCTTTACAAACAAAAAACGAAGGAAACTAATTTTCACTGTCATGAGACCTAGCTAGATCGATTTTTCGAAATACCTTCGTATAGTAAATTTCGTAGAAATTGTTAGAACGTCAAGAAACAAATAAACATACAAATAAGTATAGGATACAAGTAGCGCCATGATAGGGAAAAAAAGATAGGACAACACTTTATGTCGCAGGGTCATTATTAAAACAGAGATTTGAGAAGTCCCTAAGCGATTTGACAAAAACCGGCTTAAAAAAACCTAAACTCTTTTAGTAGGTAAATTTAGACAGGTTATTTTTCCGATTTAAATTTTGTCTTCTTCTTATTTTTGATCGTTCAGTCCCAAAATGTTGAATTGGAAAAATGTTTAATTAGCAAAAAGTTGAACTCTCAATTCCAAAAATGTTGACTTAGGGATTTGACTAAATCTTTGTTTTCATTATATCACTGCGACACTTCCATCTTTCTTAACCAAAACTTTATTTTGTATGTTCAATTTTTTCGTTAATTCCAATTACCAATGGCAACAAATTAAATGATTCCCAAAATATTTTTATATACCCCAATACACTTCAGACAAAATGGATGAATGTACACCAAATTGGCTGAACGTACACCAAATTTGGGTAACCGGTTCGGTTAGGTTGTGTTAGGTTATCTTGCGACCACAACGCACGACCCGAGCGAGCGGAGCGAGCATGCCGCGGCAGCGGCCGGCGACGTGCCAGAAGCAAATTTGGTGTACATTCATCCATTTTGGTAGACAAAATTTAGTGAATATTATTTGGTAAAAAACTCAAATTTGGTGGCACGTTAATACACAGCCATTACCAATTTGCAGCCATGATACTAAAACCTGAGTAAAGACGGAAAGAAAAACATTGTTTTACAAACTTGTTTTTTCTTACAGCTTTAGCCGATTACTTTTGATGCAGTGTTAGTAAGCGTTGGAATTACCGAAAAAAAAATTGGTTATTATTTCCAGAGCCAAACTACCCTGTGGATGCATCAATTTTGGAATCCCTGTACAACCTGCCAAACAGCGCCGTAGCCACCGAGCCGCCACTCGGACAGCTGGTCACTACCAACGCAACCACTTGTACCTTCAGCACTCCAACTATTACGACTCCGTAAGTGTTGCTGATAGGATGGGTGACCGGACTGTTGAATTTACTCATCACAGCATCCCATGAAAAATCTACTACAGGACAGGGAGCTCCATCCAGAATTCTAGCTTTTGCTGGAAAAATGTGGAGGGGAAGTACCATAGTCACCTCGCTTGTTAGCGTTACGGCTGGCACCATGGACCGCGGTTATAGGATGGTATGATACACAGGAGAATGCAACTACTCATCGTCCAGTTTATAACCCTTAGTCGCCTCTTACAACACCCACGGGTATGTATCGGGTGGTACTATTCTTTGCTGGCACCATACGGGGTTTAATATACTAGCTTTGGATAAATGTACAAAGTGTGCTCAAGAGCTCCACGAGCTTATTTCACCATCTTCCTTCTACCATCGAGAGTCCAGAGACACTTGGTTGATATTCCGCACATTCGCACAAAGCGCTTTGAAACATCCTTTATAATGCGCACGGCTTAAGAGTGGGATTCTCTGCCTGCCTCTGTGTTCCCGAGTTCATATAACCTGATTCAAGTCGCGATTAAATAGGCTTCTGGACAAGCTCTTCACATCGTCGACCTCATCTCTGTCCTCAACACTAGATCGAGGTCAAGAGTAAAAAAAAAAAATAAAAAAAAAAAAGTAGATTACGCAAAATTTCACAACCACAGGCAGGATTCGAACCTGCGTCTTCTCCGTCAATACCGGAGATGCCTAAAACCCTGCGCAGAAATACGCGCGAGTTTGCGACGTTTTGTCGTACATTGCTTCATTATGAAACGTCCACTACAGGACAGGGAACTCCCTTCAAATTCCAGCTTTTGCTGAAACAATGTGGGGAGGATAAGTACCATAGTCACCACGCTTGTTAGCGTTACGGCTGGCACCAAGGACCGCGGTTGTTGGTGACCGCAGTAAGATGGTACGATACACGGAAGGACGCTGTTGTCCATCTTCCGGTTTCTAAACCCTTAGTCGCCTCTAACGACACCCACGGGTAGAGATGGGTCGGTACTATTTTTGGCCTGTACCACACGGAAAGAATCCTGTTATGGGATTTTCTCATTTCCGTTTCATATAATTCCGATGTTAACAACCATGAAAATAATAATAAAAGTGGGTTAATCTAGGGCAGAAATTATTTTATGATGAAAGAAATATCTAAAATAGTGTAGGCAACGAAGCAGTTGACCCCAACATAAATTTCTCAGGCAGATTAAAAAAAAAATTAAAAAAAAAGTTTCATACATTTTTTGTAATTTTTGTATGGAAAAATTAAAAGTACCGATTTTTATTTTTTTTTATTTTTGTAGAAGGTTTGTCTCATGTAGTGTAAAATATCCCAGCAAAGTTTCATCGACTGAGGATTTAATGCGGGGGTCTTCATACAACGATCCGCTTCGTTGCCTAGACTAAAAGAATAGTTTCTCACATAGGGTGCTCGCTTGCTCACTTGTAACATAAAAAAAACTAACAAATGAAATTCATTCTTTTATCTTACCTTTGAATGTTTGCCTTCTTATTTCTTTAGCCCATTTTCTTACCTGTAAATAATGTTCACGATTTGTTTATAATTTCATGTGTGTGCACGCTTTGCTTGCTTGTGGTTGCATGTGTGCGTTGTTTGCAGTGTCCAACAGGGGATGGCGCACTCAGACGCAAGCCTTGCGCCGCAATCTTGTAAGTTATTGCTTTATATCATGACCACAAACTGATCTGACCCGGTGGTCAAAATTGGAAAGCTACAGTTGAAATAACGCAAGAATACCGTAGTTTATTTATAATGACACAAAGATTTCGGACTTCCTTGCTTAGCTCGGAATAGATACAGTGCTAATTTATTTTACTATGGGATGACATCTGGCAGCATGTCCCAAATTGAAATGTCATATCATCAATGATCACTAGGGTATATTCAAAATAACGCTCCTAAATGAATATAGCGACGCCATCACTACATTGTGTCGTATTATTTCTTTAGTACCTGGGCGACCGAGCTATGCTCTGTATGATTAAAATATCATCGGGTGAGCAGGCTATGCTACTCGACAACAGATGGCGCTGTAAGTTTCTTGAACGCACTAAAACACGCTAAGACATATTAAAAAAGACGTTGAAGACGAATTTTCCCAGACATGAGACCTAGCTTGATCGATTTTTTGCCCCCAAAAACCGATTACAAATATATATATACATACAAATATTGCTCGTTTAATAGTATAGGATTCCTCCTTCTATTCTGAGGAATGAGAACAGTGTGAGAGCAGGACGGAGCGACAGAGACTGGTATCATCTAATTCTCATCTAAAACTCATCTAATCATGCTATAATATTTCGACTGCAACTGCCTTTGCGAGGTAGCTAAGCCAATAATTCCAAGCAATGGGATTGTTCCCTTTGTCTAGCTAAAAGCTGCATGTAAGAAATTGAAGCAACCCTATTGGTTGAAATATACCAGCTCACAGCTTAGCTGTTACGGACCTTGAGACTGAACTAAACTAGAAAGAATTTTTAACTGTAAGCTTGAGAATGAATAACTTCGTAACCACTTTTTACATAAAATATTGCATTTATCTTAACAGAAAAAAAACGTTGTTAAAAATAAGTAAGAAGTGATGTGGTCGAGATAGAATGAAGAAAAAAAAATCTGAAATGGATCTTATTTTGTCCATTTTTTTCCATTTGTAACCAGTTTACTGCTACATTTTTTATCAAAAATATGAAAATTTACAATATTTTAGACAAAACAATATTTAATGATGTGGTCGTTTTACTTTATTGATATTTTTGAAATAACATACATTACTTTTCTCTCATTTTTGTAAATTTTGGGGTCACCGTTGGTCGTAACGGCCCCGTTGCAAGACACGCTTATGTGAACGTTATTGACGTGTAAATGAGGTCGAAATTAACATTCATATGAGTATGTAGCTGCTAATTTTAGGTATAACCTTAACAAAAAACGTAGTAATCAACAGCATACGGGAAATCATTTGCTGGTTCTTGAAGTTTAATTTAAATATCTACTATCTAAAAAAAAAATCCAATGTAAACCTTAATTTTTTATTTGAAATCAAATTACTGCTGCAATCTACATCAAAAATATATGAAAAATAATATTTTTACAAAAACATTTAATCGGTGTTACTTTTTTAATACTAGTTAAATGACAGTACCTGGGCGACCGAGCTATGCTCTTTATGATTAAAATATATCGGGTGAGCAAGCTATGCTACTCAACAACAGATGGCGCTGTAAGTTTCTTGAACGCACTAAAACAACGCACTAAAATATTAAAAAAGACGGTGAAAACGAATTTTCCCAGACATGAAACCTAGCTAGATCGATTTTTTGCCCCTGTATACTAAATTTCATCGAAATCGTTAGAGCCGTTTTCGAGAAACCGATTACAAATATATATATATACAAATATTGCTCGTTTAATAGTATAGGTTAGGTACAGTCAAGAGCACATCAAGCCTGACACACTGTACTTTGTGCCGTTCTTATTATAATAGACGCACGGGCTAGAGTCGCACTGCGAGTGTCAAACTTGACTTGTCCTTGACTGTACTAAAAAGTATACTTTTCCTCGCCAATTTCAGTCTCAATGTTGCTTGTAACAGCCACGTTGCAGGGCACTCTAATATGAACGTTATTGACATGTAAATGAGGTTAAGATTCGCATTGACGAGCGAGTAGTTTAAAATTTTGTTCATAGGTACTATATGGCCTAACAGTCGAAATAGTTTAGTTTTATTAGAATGACAACACGACGGAGCGATGCGTAAGATATAGGAGCGAGAGAGACACGTATATCTCTGTCCTGCTCTCACACATAGCTTCGCCCTGCTCTTATTCCAATCAAACTACTCGTTCACTATTTCGACTGTAGGTATCTTGTTTTTTTTTGCGAATTTCTAAATGCTATTTTTTGTTTCTTTTCATCCTAACATCCCATCATCATCATCATATCGTGTGGGTTGCAAGGTCGATGACCGACCTCACAAACCCTGGTGTCAGAGTTGTTGAGCCGCCAAAGGCCTCTGACATGGCTCATTAACGACTACATCCGTAGATAGTAGTCGGGACCAACGGCTTTACGTGCCTTCCGAAGCACGGAACCATCTAACTTTTCGGGCAATCAGGTGATTCATCCTGCAATGCCCTAACCAAACTGGGGAGGTCGCACAAAGAGATTTTTGTTTTGACAGTGTCCCCACTGGGAATCGAACCCAGAACCTCCGGATCGAGAGCCGAACCCTCTAACCACTATACCACGGAGGCTATTGACTATCCCATTGAAAGTCCCAACTGCTTCGCAGGGAGCCCGAATTTTACTAGAAAAAATTCGGAGGGAAGTACTATAGTCACCACGCTCGTTAGCTTTGCGGCTGGCACAAAAGAATGTGGTGGTTGTTAACCGCAGTATGATAGTACACCTAAAAGCACGTCAGTAGAAACACTTTGAACTTCATGGCATGGTAATAGAGTTGCAAATGTTTCCAATGATATGCTGTTGACCGTACAGTACTGAATAGGACGCTGCTGCCCATCCTCTGGTTTCAGGTTTCCTTAGTCGCCATTTACGGTACCCACGGGAAGAGATGAATTGGTAACTTTATACCATT
This sequence comes from Athrips mouffetella, assembly GCA_947532105.1. NCBI lineage: Eukaryota > Metazoa > Arthropoda > Insecta > Lepidoptera > Gelechiidae > Athrips > Athrips mouffetella. Next base: position 14,736,570 of record OX383978.1, read on the forward strand.
TTTTAAATATTGGGGGATTCACACAAGGTCATCTGATGCCAAAATAGAGATTAATATACATACATAAATAGATAAATAACACCCAGACACAGAACAAACACTTGTGTTCATCACACAAATATTTGCCCTGGGCGAGGACCGAATCCGCGGTCCACAGTTTGAAAGGCAGGCTCACTACCAACCACACGGGGAGTTTCATTTCATTACATTTACTTATTGGGTGAAGCAACCCTATAGTACTTACCTACTTCTTAGCACTATGGAAATGCTATGGTCTTACCCACGAATTACCTGATATTCGATAGAAAAACTGTTTTAGCCGAATAGACAAAATGTGCCAGGTTGCGCTCTGGCATCCCTATCTTTTTGACGTACGCACGGCGCCATGCACGTAGAAATGAAACCAGTATAAGCTGAACCAGCGCTACTCTACAAACGCCCAAAACCAGAGACCCACTCAAGATCAAAGTGTTTCCACCGACGTGCGGCTGTATAACTTTTGTTTTTTGATATGTGATGAGGTAGGGTCGCTATTTGATATGTGATGAGGTAGGGTTGTCGACTATCATCATAACATCCCGTAAACCGTCCACTGCAGGACAGGGAGCTCCCTCCAGAACTCCAGCAAAAACGCGTGGTACATTGGAGGGGATTTACCATAGTCACCACGCTTGTAAGCGTTGCGGCTGGCGACCGCTGTTGTTGGTGACTGCAGTTTGTAAAATGGTACGTTACACATAAAGATGCTGCTGCCCATCCTCCGGTTCATAAACCCTTAGCCGCCTCTTACGACACCCAGGTAGAGATGGGGCGGTACTATTTTATGCCAGCACCACACGGGTCGTCTATCATCACAGTCAAAACAATGCAGCTCAATGAGAATGAAAGCAGGAGCGACAGACACGTATCGCTTCATCCTGCTCTTACGCATAGATTTGTCCTGCTCTCATTCAAGCTCCGTTATTTCGGCTCTATTTAAAAAAAAGCATATCTGCCAATATCGCGCTTTTAGTCCAGTCAGTCTACGAAAGTTTGTATAGAGAGGGTTGCATTAAATGCACTTAAGGGAATAATTTATTAAATTACCAGTAAAAACATTCAAAAATTTTAAACCACAGTAATCCCCGACATAACGTTGATATTCTTAAAACCAGTATAAGGTGAACTCAGTCTGTATAATATTTACCATGTAGCACTGGTCAGCTTATACTGGTACTTTTACAAAAAATGTGTTTTTAAAAAAATTACGGATTTAATTATTCACAGCTTCTAATAGCCTATATTACTATTTAAAATTAATTTCTCTAAATGTGCATTTAATGCAACCTGCAATGCAACCATTTAAAGATACTGACGATAAAATATGGGATGTACAAGCGGGATTTAGAAAGGGAATGGGATGTACAGATCAGGTCTTTTCCTTGCGGTGCATAGCTGAAAAGTTGTTGGCTAAAAACCAAAAAGTCTACTGCGCGTTCGTGGATTTGGAAAAGGCCTATGACCGAGTGGTGAGGAATGAATTGTGGTCAGCATTGTCTATGTATGGGGTAAATGGTCATCTGATTCAAGCACTGAAATCTCTCTATGAGGATTCCAGTGCTTGTGTCAGAATAAACGGGGCGTACACTGAATGGTTTAGCATCGAAAAAGGTGTTAGGCAGGGATGTGTAGCGTCACCTTGGCTGTTTAACCTGTTCATGGATAATTTTTTGATTGATCTGAAAGAGAGTATGTGTGGACTGAGAATGAATGAGTTACTCATCAAATGTCTTCTCTACGCTGATGACCAAGTTGTACTTGCGTCATCTGCTGACGAGTTGCAGGAGATGGTAACAATGATGAATGTGGCTTTGGACAGGAAAGGAATGAAAGTAAATGTAAGCAAGACTAAAGTAATGGTACTTGAAAGAGAAGAATGTATGACAGAGTGTACTATATTAATAGATGGTGAACAAGTCGAACAAGTGCGAAGGAGGTGTATCTGGGCTCAAAGTTTACGAGAGATGGAAAGTGTGAAAGTGATATTGAAAGAAGAGTGAATGCTGGAAACATGGTGAATGGTGCCCTGCACGCCTTTATGAGGAGTCAGAAGGTGTCTCACAAGGCTCGATTGGCTGTTCATGGGGGAGTTTTGGTACCAACACTGATGTATGGCAGTGAAAGCTGGGTATGGCAGAAGAAGCATGAAAGTAGAATTAATGCAGTGGAAATGAGAGCGCTAAGGAGTATGATTGGTGTTAAATTGAGTGACAGGATTAGAAATAGTGTGATAAGAGAACATTGTGGCGTAAAAGAAGACGTAGTGACCAAAATCGAGAAAGGGATGCTGAGATGGTTTGGTCATGTAGAGAGGATGAATGAACGAAAATTGACGAAAGAGATCTACCAGGCGAGACTGATTGGAAACGTTGGAAGGGGAAGGCCTAGGCGAACGTACCAGGACCAAATTCAGGACGTTCTGAATAAAGGCCAGGTTAAAAGTACCCTAAACCGACGAGCATGTATGAAAGGATTGATGAAAGTACAGGAAGCAAGGGAAGTATGTCAAGATCGTAGCAGGTGGAGGACTGTGGTCTCTGCCTACCCCAATGGGAAAGAGGCGTGATGTTATGTATGTATGTATGTAATGCAACCTCATATCGTAGATTGACTGGACTATTTATCCTTCTTGAAGTTCAACAGCATATTATATTTTAGCATACCAGGTGGATAGCCAGCAGAAATACAGAACCACAAGTGAAGAAGTTTCTCAAGTTAGTGAACTCGTGACCCATGAACAAGACATGACTCTAAGGAGGTACCATGAAGGTAAGTTTAATTTATCTTTTTATGAAGTAAGCCTAATTTATCTTTTTATGAAGTAAGCTTAATTTATCTTTTGATTACTGTACTAGCAGGATCTATCGAAAAACATAAACATTCCCATTTTCTTAGAGATTATCAAATTTTCCCCTGTAAAAGTCAATTTTATGTTTTTTCTGGATCATAGTCTACAACCCTGCCAAATTTCAGCAAATTCGGTTCGGCGGTTAAGGCATGAAAGAGTAAGAAACATAAAAACTTTCATCTGCTACTGTCATGACCATAGCCGGTTCTAATTGCTTAACGTGCCTTCCGAAGCAAGTATTAACTGAAGCACGCAAGCGCCTCTAGTCGTTATACCACTAGCGGTCACCCTCCTGCCTGGGCTCCTGATCCTGGCTAAATTGATACTTTTTTTTTTTACGTCACAAGCGCCACCACCGCCTATAGCACCCACTGTCTTATTAGCGGCATAATTTGACACTAATAAGACAGCAAAGCGCGTTGCCAATCCTGAAAACTAAGATAGTTTGTCTCATGTGCCGGTAATTTCACTGGCTCTCTTACCCTTCGAAACGAAACACATCAGTGTAACCGCTGCTTCTTTATGGCAGAAATAGGAAGAAAGAAATAGGAGAAAGGTGGTGTAACTTCCTTAGACGGTCTTTGCACAAAAGTCCTAAAAAGTCTCCTTAGTAAACAGAAAGGGTATACCAAGCCTGAAGGATGCCAATCTGCCTGTGAAACTGAACAACTTTCCTTAAAAAAAATTCAACGTCCTGTAGAAACTGCTTCAGCTGACAGCTGATGCACTTCACAAAATATTGCATGCACTGACAAAATATTGTATGGGAGGTCTTTTTATATGTTTTGACCTACCCTATACTATAAGCCTTAAAAGCCGTGCGGTGCCGGCCTAAAAAAGAATAGTACCGACCCATCTGTTCCCGTGGGTGTCGTAAAAGGCGACTAAGGGAATGAACCCAGAGGATGGGCAGCAGCGTCCTTCTGTGTATTATTCCATCACACTGCGGGCGCCAACCCGTCTGCCAATCGTGGCGACTATGGTAAACCCCCCTATAAATCACCATGAACTACAAAAACAAGCACCGGCCCCTAGTCCCCGGCGGCCCCGCTATTCCTGGCTCCGGTAGCGGCCATGGTAACGGTGGGGCAGGGGGTGCGAGGAATCCCCGGCAGGCAGGCCCCCGCAAGGTGGTGGGACGAGCTGGTGGCGGTCGCGGGAAGCCGCTGGGTGCGAGCAGCGCTGGACATGGAGATCTTTAGGGGAGGCCTATGTCCAGCAGTGGACGTCTTTCGGCTGATATGATGATGATGATACTATTATAACCTGTAATTGGTTTCTCGAAAACGGCTCTAACGGTTTTGATGAAATTTAGTTTTCGGGGATTTAGGTCTCATATCCGGGAAAATTCGTTTGATCCATATTTGTGAGCATTTCTTGAAGATATTCCAGAAACCCTAGAGCGCCATCTCTAGCAAAGCTTGGTCGCCCAAATACTGTATCTTAGGGAAGGTTCTTCAGCTTCATGGGTTCAGTAACCACCTGAGACGTTTGCATACATACTAGTATACTGAACACACTGTGCGTGTACATTCTGTCCAAATTGAGGAGTGTTTAAGTAATTAGTTATCACCTTGCATCCAGTATTGAGCACCGCCTCGCCGCGCCCAGCGGACGTGGACAACCAGGAGCAGAATATCGAAGGAATCTTGGAGATGATGGAAGACGCTCTCGAGATCATCAGCACGGATGGGGTGAGTCATCATCATCATTACATCCCATGAAACGTCCACTACAGGACAGGGAGCTCCCTCCAGAATTCTAGCTTTTGCTGAAAAAATGTAGAGGGGAAGTACATAGTCACCTCGCTTGTTAGCGTTACGGCTGGCACCATTGACCGTGATTGTAGGTGACCGCAGTAAGTAAGATACAAAGGGGGATGCTGCTGCCCATCCTCCAGTTTATAACCCTTAGTCGCCCCTTACGACACCCACAGGCGTGTATGGGTTGGTACTATTCTTCTCCGGCACCACACGACCCTGGGGTGAGTAATATATACTAATATACTCTGTTTTTTTTTTCATTTATTCCTACGCTTACCAACACATTATGCAGCTATGTCAAAAGAAATCTGCTAAAGCTGTCAGAAAAAACAAGTTTGTAAAACAATGTTATTCTTTCCTTCAAATATAGTCATGCTTTAGTGTCATGGCTGCAAAATAGAGTGGTAAGCGTTGGAATAAACGAAAAAAATGGTTCATACAAAATAAAGTTTGGTTTTGAAAGATGAAAGTGTCGCAGTGATATGATGAAGACAAAGATTTGGTCAAATCCCTAAGTCAAAATTTTTGGAATAATTGAGAGTTCAACTTTTTGCTAATCCAACATTTCGCCAATTCAACATTTGCCCACATTTGATAACATCCGTTTGGCCACATATAAGTGAGGTCAAAAGCAACAGTTTCTGTTCTACGACTTTCATAACAATAAACAAAAAAAATTCATCGTCATACAAAGTAACGTAAGTGACCAACACATTTTGCATGGAAAGTTGAAATTTTTTTGTGCTTTTTAGGAAAGTCGTCGAACAAATGTTGTTGCTTTTGACCTCACTATAATAAGTGTCAGGTACAAAAAAATAACCTTGTATAGTTTGTCGGGTGTCTCAAATTTGCTTGAATTTTAATAATCTAACTTGATTAGATTTATACTAGATTGATAGCAGAACAGCAACGAAAGATGAGCCCTGTCAGTTGAAAGTAGAAGGGATTTCGCGCAGGTACAGCCTAGCGTCCCTCCCCGCTTGCCGCCAAAATGGCCTGCGAACTGTCTACTGCGCAGGTCAACCACGTGATCCGTCAGGGCACTTCTTTCGTTGCGCGCACTGTACGTTATTTGAACAGATAAACAGTCCCATTCAAGATCCGAAAGAAAAAGTGTTTCCATTTTCGTGTGTTTTAAATTTGAGAATTCAGAGTATTAGTTTCCTGAGCCATACCACAGATTAAATAATAGTTAGCTAACGTTTACAGATCCGTCACTCCCCGGCGGGGTGCCGACAAATTTCAACCTTACGGTCTAAGCATAAAGTCGATAATTGCAGTGCACCGCTTAGGACACGTTTTTAATCGCGGGTGATCGCGGACAGGTGGGCTATGGCGATGATTTTGTCACTTTATGAGATACTGAGCGGGATGCAAGTAGGTATGTAATATTGTTCAATCAAACATGCAAATACTTACTTACCGATTTTGCCGCCATAAGCTTAGATGACATAAAGAAAAGTAAAATCGACTGCCTCACCCAGTCGACTTCTAGCGCCGCGTTGCATAACTAGAGTGCGGAGTGTCACAGGCCTGGCCATACAGCGACTGATACAGAGAGGCATAAGCCTGCGTGTGTTTACCGTGCTACTTTTTTTAACAGTCATCTAGTAGTGGGAAATTTCGCTCACCTAGAAGAGAAGAATGATTCGAATCTTTTGCCCTCAAAGATTCGAATCGCTCTTTTCGCTCAGTAACTCTTTTCGCTCAGTACCCCTCATGAATAAAAGATTGAGTGAATTGCCAAGGAGATCGCGCAGATCTATTAAGTAAAAGGAAGGAAAGTAATAATATGAATGTTATATGTGTAAATCTGAATTTGTAGCCATGATTTTCCTTCATACTTGACAGGCTTAGGACTGTCAAAATCCTTGTTCGGTCCTCCTAACTTTCTTAGTACCTATATCCTTAATCCTTGGTAAGAAGCTACGTAATCCCTATCCGTCTCGCTTACTCTTTAAAAATATGTAATGATTCTGTCTTTGTCGAATGCGACATGAGCCAAGGCTGCGCGGTGGCGGGGGTGGCGACTCGCGCCGCGCGGTTTTCTTCGGCGCTCGCTCACTTCGGTCAAGTTCGGTCGCTACTCGTTTTCGCTTCGCGCGCCGCCGCCGCGCGCCATTCATTTCATTCATTGTTGTCTGCCTGCGCCCGTGCGTCCCGCGCATGAATACTGAGCGAAAAGAGTTGAAGAGTTACTGCGACCGGCGGTGAGTTACGGAGTGAATGGATTACCGAAGAAGAGTTCGCTCTTTTTATACATTCACTCATGAGTTACCCACCGCTACAGTCATCGTGCATCTGCCAGAATGCATATTCGTAAGTCGCGGTGCGCGTCTTAGCCCGGCTGCTCTCACGTATAGCTCTACTGCCATTCCAATTCAGTTATTTATTTTGTCTGCAGTGCCACTGACTAACTACAGTCGAAGGAATGTAGCTCGATTAGAATGACAGCAGGACAGTGCCACAGTAAATATATAAGCTAAAGCAGTATGGAAACTCTGGCCTTTTTTTGAATAAAGAACTATTCTGCGTCGGAGCTTCAGGGTTGTAACCCAGAATTTTTGAAATAATAATAGTATGATGAACTCAAATATTGGGTGCTTATCTATCAACTTTGTTCCTTTCCGCATGTTTTGGGACCGTAAAACTAAACAACTTTCCGTGAGGTCGAAATACGAAATATATTTTTTTTATAAAATGTTAAGTCGGAAGGTTAAAACACTTAATCGCATTTTATCACATAAGCTTAGATTAAGGCACTTAGTCGCCTTTTAGCACCCAAAGGAAGGTTAAGCCACTTAGTCGCCTTTTATGACACAAGGGCAGATTAAGACACTTATTCGTCTTTTGTTACGCAAGGGCAGATTAAGACACTTAGTCGCCTTTTATGACACAAGGGCAGATTAAGATACTTAGTCGCCTTTTATCGCATAAGAACAGGGACATACTTATAGGGACCCTATATGTACCTATTTGTTTGTACTTATTATGGTTTTGGCACGCACGACTTACTTCAGCGCGAAAACTGCTTATTTTCCTGTAGCGGTGTGCGCATGTGTGAGTGCGCCAGTTTTGGACGTTTGTTAGGAGTTTCCATACTGCTTTAGCTTATATATTTACTGTGACAGTGCTATGCGTGAGAGCAGGACGGAGCGATACGTGTCTCTGTCGCTGCAATATCAGGGCTCTACACACCAAAGCCGCCGGCCCGCCGACATTTGTTGGCAACTTTTTGTCGGCGGGCTATGTTGGCGACTTCACTCATTACTCGGCGGAAAAATTTGTCGGCGACATGTCGGCGGCTCGACATTTTGTATGTAGGCAAGTCGCTGACATGTTGGCGGCAAATGTTGCCGACATGATTCTTTTTAATAGGCCGCCGGGTTGTGTCGGCGGGCCGGCGGCTTTGGTGTGTATTGCCCTGTCGCATCGCTCCGTTCTGCAACAACACTGATAGATAGATAGATAAATTCTTTATTGTCACACAAAAACAAAACAATACACAGGAGACTCTTAAAACTAGGGTGGACAAAGGCGGTCTTATCGCTTAAAGCGATCTCTTCCAGACAACCTTAGTTGCTTGTAGGAGAATGTAAATAGTAACTGTAGTAGTGTGCCAATGCCAATATATAGATAATATTTAATGTAAATACAACTACAATCAAAACAAAATATACAAATAAATAAATAAAAATACATATTAAAATATATAGACAAATAGATAACATATAAATATATACAAACTCAGTTGCAAACTAAGGTACAATTTTATTAAGTAAGAAGTTATGCAGTTTAGATTTAAAAATTGCTGCTGCACTGCTGACATTCTATTACATTAGTCTGATAGATGTACTTTATACGTGATTTTGACTGTAGTTGCCTGTGCTACTGTCAACGACAAGTCAAACTTGACACTGGCAGTGCGACTCTAGCCTGTACATCTTTTGAAATAAGAACATCGAACGGTGCAAAGTGCAATGTATCAAGCTTAATGTGCTCTTGACTGTACATAACTCTAAACTTATGTTTTGTGTGTTAGAACTACATGGAGCGTATCGGAATGCATACGAGGATGCAGTGCGTCCTCTGCTCGTGGGCTGGACCCAAGTTGTTTCTAGAGAACCACATAAGAAAGGTGAGGGCAGTTTTATTTTTATTTTAACTTGTAACTTAGTAGTTTTTAGTTTTTAACTTGTAACTTAGTTAGTAATAGTTCGTCCATCTTAAGAAGTAGTGAATGCAGAAAATTTACAGTCTTTTGAATATTTCCTAGCGATTATTGATGATTTGGAACATGTTGGCAGATGTCATCCCATAGTAAAATAAATTAGCAAGGTGTCTATTCCGAGCGAAGCAAAGAGGTCCGAAATCTTTGGTGATACCTAAAATAAGAAAAAAAAAATATAACTCCATTGTGAATATACCTTTATCGTGCATTTGCATGACTTACTGCATTTTTAACGCGGACGAACTTTTATAATAGAGTTTACAAAAGAGCCTTGTCTACAGATCAGAATGCCTCGGTAATAGGTAAATTTAAAAAATCGTTAACTTTACCTTTCCTGCGACTGGCGGTTTAAGTGATAAAGGATACTTATTAATACTCTCTTCTTCTTCGTCGTTTCCTCATGGCTGAGGGTCGTGACCACCAAAAGTAGCCCTACGGGTTAGGGCTCTCCAATCATTTCTGTTTTGGGCTAGGTGGATTGCCCCCTGGGTGTTGCAGTTGGTGGACTTCAAGATGGCATCTGTCCACCGGGTAGGCGTTCTTCCTCTACTCCTTCTCCCCGCCACGTGCCCAACTATAGTATTAGCTTCTCCAAATTTTCCGGCTCCCGGCGGGCAACGTGACCGAAGAAAGAGAGTGACCTTTGGAGGCATATTCTCGATAAGCGGGTAGTGATTTTGAGCTCCTGAAGAATAGAGATATTAGTGCGGCGCGCAGTCCATGGGATACCTAACATTTTGCGTAATTATATTAATACGTATTAATACTCTACTATAGTCTATTTTTTACCGTGCAGTACAGGAATCATTAAAAAGGTTGTTAATATTGGCTATAGTCTGACCGCTTATGTCAAACCCATAGAGTTTTATTATATTCTATAGCGTTTACTCTATTATCATTTTGCTATTAGCGTTTTGCTCTTGACTCAGGGCCCAGGTTAGCAGCCGAGACTACCCACTTTCTACAGGGTGAAATTGTAAACATTGGACAAATTTTGTGTTTGAGTTCAGACCGCGAAACTGAACAATTTTCGCCTAGGAACATAAGTCATCGAACGAAAAAAAATTTTTACCCTTTCATAGTAAAGTCAGTCAGCTGGCTATACATTTTGTATGGGAGATCGTGGTCTGAACTCAGTATCAAAATTTGTCGAAAGTTTTCAAATTCACCCTGTAGTTTCCATGTTTGCCCCTTTCCAGGAGCACGCTTCCCAGATAATAGGTCAAGACAAGGACGAGTGGGTCATCACGTACAAGCTGGGCGCGCTGGTGAAACAGGACGTGTGGCTGAGCAGCGTGTGCGAGCGGGACGGAGACCTGTACGCGCTCTCCGCGCGGCTGGAGGACCCCGACTGCGTCAGGGCTTCCATATCCGTGAGTATCCTAAACGTTACTTTACTACACAGAAAAATAAGGGTAATTAGAAGGAGGATTAAAGAAATAATGTGTCACAAGGTAGTGAAGGCGTCGTTCTATGGATTTGACGGGTCATTTTGAATATTTCCTAGTGATCATTGATGAAGTGACATAAAAATTTGGGACATGTTGGCAGATGTCATCCCATAGTAAAATTAATTAGCAAGGTATCTATTACGAGCGAAGCAAGGAGGTCCGAAATCTTTGGTTTACTATTATATAATCTGTGATCCTACTAATAATATAAACGCGAAAGTTTGTAAATATGTATGAATGGATGTTTGTTACTCTTTCACGTAAAAATACTGAATGGATTTTAATGAAACATAACAATAATATAGCTTATACATCAGAATAACACATAGGCTACAATCTATCCTGCGCAGACGAAGTCACGGGCCCCAGCTAGTTATTAATAAAGAAGGAAAGAAACCCATCTCTACCCGTGGATGAGGTTCCCACGGAGTGATAAAATCCAATACAAACATTGTTTGGTTTTAATTTTTAAACGGTATGACCAAACTTCACCGAATTTCGTAGACATAATCAAATGCGACATATCTAAGCTTATGATTAGTTTTGGTTTGAAAATATTTACCAAAAACAAAATTAGAGCGTACTTAATTTCAGACAAATTTCACGCAAAAAACGTGTCACTTTCAGCCAGGTATGACATACGTAATACACTTTCAAATTAAATGGAAACCAATCGTAAGCATTGATTTAATAGTGTACTTGGAAAATAAACTAACAAAATATAAATAAATTAAATATTAAGAAAATGAAAACGAAATAACCAAAATGTTTCGATAATTAGCTAAATTTCGGCCCGTTCGCTGCAGCTTCTCTCTCGTTAGCGGGGGTGTGCAGGTATAGAGCGGGGTCGGGGGAGGGACGTCTAGCAGGGCCTGTCTCCGCCTTCGATTTTCATTCATACCCTTAGTATGTTCCTTGCCCGTTAGCTCTCCGCGCGTACGACTGCACTGACCGTATTCATTTTACGTGCTTTTCGATACTTGATAAAGCTAAGATAGTTTTGATTATGAAGCATTATTTCACTATTGGTTGTTTGACAATTTTTTTTAGGGTTCCGATACCAAAATGGTAAAACAAGGAACAAGGAACCCTTATGGTGCGAGTTTGTGTGTCTGTCTTTAGTATATCTCAGCAACCACTCGTGATATCGACTTGAAATTTGTAATTGTTTTAGAATATGGTTGCCCAACTTGATTGCACATGAAACAGGGGGGGGGGGGGGCAAAATTTCAAATTGTTGTTACTGGGTCGAGTGGGGTATCATATGAAAGGGTTACTTGTACATTCTAGAATAGATTTTTGTATTTCTTTGCGATTCTTACTTTTCAAGTCATGATGACATGTAAAAAAAAATTACCATTCCCCCCCCCCCCCCAAATCTCCAAAGTTTGTGAAAAGAAAAATCTGAATTAATTACATTCGATAGAAATGAATGTGAATATTACAGCAAAAATAAAACGATCTTTCTAAGTTGCACAGTTTTTTTAGTAATTTTTTTTTTAATTTGTGTGGTATAAAACGTTGCTTCATGCCAAATTTTGAGATTCTAGGTTGACTGGAAGTATCCTTTAGGGGTAGGGGGACGGTCCTTTCCTTTTGAGGTACGGAATCCTAAAAAAATTAGGGCACCACTGCCTAACAAATATAAAGGTCCTAATATTTTTTACATCTCTCATATTCTGTAAGTAGGTCCTTATTACCCCCAAATGGGGCTTGTAGGTGACCAATTAGCGCTCTAGGGTAATAATGTAGCTAGAAAAGCCCTAGGGCGGTAAGTAATTGAGTTTTAAAAGAGTGAAGTGTTTTTTTTAATTACTTACCGCCCTAGGGCTTTTCTAGCTACATTATTACCCTAGAGCGCTAATTGGTCACCTACAATTTGGTGGTAATAAGGACCTACTTACCTCACAATCGAGATGTAAAGCAGAGTAGTTAGCTCGGGTGTAAGCATCAATTGCACCCTCGAACTATAATCTCGGGCTGCAATTGATGCCTTACAGCTACTAATCTACTATTATTTGATTTTATAATATAAACTGATTATTTTGTTGATTATTTTATGAGGTTAATTTTATGTTTAATAAGAGGATTGTTTCAAAATAAGTACATAGATATGAGTTGATTTTTAGGGTTCCGATACCAAAATGGCAAAAAAAGGAACCTTATGGTGCGACTTTGTCTGTCTGTCTATCACACCTGTATATCTCAGCAAACACTCATGCTATCGACTTGAAATTTGGAACAGTTTTAGAATATGGTTTCCTAACTTAATTCCGCATGAGAGAATAAAAAAAGTTATGATTATTAATGTAAAGGGGGCCCAAATTGGGGGGACAATATTTCAAATTGTCGTTACTAGGTCGAGTGGGGCTTCTCTTATCTTATGAAAAGGCTTTACTTGTACATTCTAAAATATATTATTGTATTTTTTACGACTCTTAGTTTTAAAGTTATGATGAAAAATGTAAAAAAAAAATACCATTCCCCCTCTTATCTCCGAAGTTTGTGGAAGGAAAAATCTGAATTAATTACTGTCCATAGAAATTTATGTAAATATTACAGCAAAAATAAAACCATCTTTCTAAGTTGCAAAGTTTTTTTGAAATCTGCAAAAAACCTTTACAAACAAACTTAGTTTTGCGGTCCAAAAAATGGAATTTATTGCTTCCAAAAATACTACAGGTACAACGCAACCCTCGGCGCGCGCGTCCGACTCGCACTCGACCGGTTTTTAGGGTTCCGTAGCTTGATGGCAAAAAACGGAACCCTTATGGATTCGTCATGTCTGTTTGTCTGTCCGTCCGTATGTCTTAGCCACTTTTTTCCGAAACTATAAGAACTTTGCTGTTAAAACTTGGTAAGTAGATGTATTCCGTAAACCGCATTAATATTTTCACACAAAACTATACAAAAAAAACAATAAATTTTAGGGTTCCCCCATACTTAGAACTGAAACTCAAAATGTTTTTTTTTTTCATCAAACCCATACGTGTCTTCAAAAATCATATTGAGGTTTTTAATATCACTTTTTTCTAAACTGAATATTTTGCGCGAGAGACACTTCTAAAGTGGTAAAATGTGTGTCCCCCCTGTAACTTTTAAAATAAGAAATTGATAAAACTAAAAAAATATATGATGTACATTACCACGCAAACTTCCACCGAAAATTGGTTTGAACGAGATCTAGTAAGTAGTTTTTTTAATACGACATAAATCGTAAACCGTAATTTACCTTTCATTCAATCAACTCAAATATAAATTTAAGTTACTTACATCACATAATAAAGTTTTTTTGCAATAAAATACCATAACTTTTACTAATATACGTACAGGTTTGTACGGAACCCTCAGTGCACGAGTCCGACTCGCACTTGGCCGGTTTTTTAGGGTTACATACCTCAAAAGAAAAAAACGGAACCCTTATAGGATTACTTTGTTGTCCGTCTGTCTGTCTGTCTGTCAAGACCCTTTATCTCAAGAACGGGTAGAGGTATCAGGTTGAAATTAATACCATATATTAGGATCTATGAACCACACAAGATCTGAAAATTTCAATTTTTTGCAACGACGCAATCAAAAGATATGGCATTTTATGTCCTCATCTCCATACATTTATTCAAAAATGCAAAACCTACAGGGTACTTCCCGTTGACCTAAAATTATGAAATTTGGCAAGAAGCTAGGTCTCACAGTACAAATAATTCTGAAATCATTAAATATTACAACTTTTCTCACAACCAATGGTAACCAATTGTGGTGAGCTCCTGTTTCAAGAACATTCATATAAGAGAGGGGTCAAGTTGGATGGTCGCTAAGGCGATTTTTGTTTTAGTTCTATTTAAAAACGGGAACACTTACAAACTTGAAAGTTGGTATGTTTATAGTGCATAAGCTATAAAATAACAACAAATAATAAAATTTGGTCAAGCGCGTGTCGGACTCAAAAAATCTAGCACATTAACTTACTGAAATTTCAACTAATACAATTATGTCTATGTGGTGGTACGGAACCCTCAGTGCGCGAGTCCGACTCGCACTGGCCGGTTTTTTAAATATTATACTGTGATTATTTTATAAGGGTGGTCTATTATAGGTATTCGATAAAGATTGTGATGTTATCGCTTAGAAGGTGATTTTATGTGTGATTTCTGATTTAGAAGAAAGAAGCAATACGAATTTTTTTTTATTTTATGATTTCATTAAAATATTTTATTATGATTTAACTTTCGAATAACAAACATGAATTTGTATCAGTACGACTAAGTTATTATTATTTCTTCGCTACTCACCACACAGTTCATCATTCTTAGAAATGTAGAAAATACGCCGTTAAAAATGAGCGCAATGCAAGCAAAACATAAAAATTATTATTTAGCTAAGTAGCTATGACTAGTTAGCCACCCGCCCCGCACACCGCGCCCGTCAAGACCCAAAAACTGGTTTCGCGAGACAATATCGCGCTTCCGCTCTTTTAGCGCCCTGTCGCACTCAGGTGAGACAGCAACAGAAAAAATCACTCGGCGCATGATCCCAGCGCGCGATTTTAGGCGCGGTTCGTGGGCCTCTTAAGGATTATGAACCGGAGGATGGGCAGGAGCGTCCTTCTGAGTATCATACCATCTTATACACTGCGGTCACTAACAACCGCGGTCCATTGTGCCAGCCGCAATGTTTATTTGTTGCATTTAAATTCTTAAAACTAAGGAAATAATTTAGTACATAATTGCATGCTACAAAAAGGTTCCGCTCAGCAATAAAGGCCGGGTTAAAAGCACCCTAAAGCGATGAACGTGCATAAAAGGGTTGATGAAAGTACAGGAAGCGAGGGAAGTATAACAAGATCGTAACAGGTGGAGGGCTGTGGTCTCTGCTTACCCCACAGGGAAAGAGGGGTGATGTTATTGTATGTATGCAAGTATTCTTCTTGCAGAAGCGACAAACTCACTGACATTAATTTTTTTGGTAGAAGCACATGTTTTTCCTACGTTAGTGCAAACAACCGTAGATGAAGCGATATATCTAGCCATAAGCGTGAAATTGGTTACAGAATTACAAAAAAAAATACTTATTTTTTCTCCATTTCTTCAGTGCCTAACACGTAAAGTCTTTGCTAACACTAACGGCAACTTGGAATCGGCCAATTAATGGGCATTTAAAACACGATTCCATTGAAACTGAAAAATTGGTTTCCTACCGAACTATTGCCCAATCTAAAATCTATAGTGTGCGTGGACTTGTCATTAGAAGGCTTTGTGCAAATTAAAATAAATTTAAATAACATTAATTAATTAAACATTTTTTTAAATATTGCTCGTATAAGATAAGAGAATGGCGAATGATAGTGAACCTTTATTTTCTCTCTTTCCAGTCCCTATCGTCATATGCCTCATACGAAGCGCCCAAACTGGCCACAATAACAATCTACAACAAAATAACAGGCGAGCCCTATTTCTGGCGCGACTTCATACCGGAACTATCTGACAAAATGCCTCACCAAAACGACTCGAACCACCTCAAAATACAACTGTCCAAACTGGAACTTTTACCATACCGCGCGAATTTGAAGTTGCACAATGGGTCTTTAATGTTGAATTCGCCATCTAAAGTCCTGTCGCCTGAGTTAAACGATATACATATAATGATTTTTGTTCAAATCCAGAATGTGAATAGGACCGCTGAAGGTTTTCGAGCGTCTGAGCAGTATGGAGAATAATTTAGTAATCCTTTTGGAAATCATGTGTAACTATAGTCGGTGCGGGTCAGCATGTCGTGAGAGGTTGTTGACCCAGTGTTGCATAAATTCGAACAGCGTCAACGCCTACTTCACTTCCTTTTGCTCACCAAGCTGACTTGCATAGACTGTAATTAAGGTTTTTTGTTTTTAGTTTTCTATATTGTTTTATATTTTTTGTTAAACTATAACTGTGAATCTCAACGAAACAGCGTGAATCTATATTGCATAAGATTTCTAGTATTGAAGTCACTGCCAATAAATACATAAGTTACTATAGTTGTAAGCATACAGTTCTACAGAAACAGTGAATTTTAGCTTTTACTTAAACCATGAAACTGAACAACTTTCCCAAAGGAACATAGGTCGAAATACGAAAAACCAAATTTGACGTCCCATACAAAATGCGCTATCAGCTGATGCTGTTTCTTTGGGATGTCAAAAAAATAATTTTCTTATTTCGAATTATGTTCCTTAGAGAAAGTTGTTTAGTTTCATGGTCTGAGTAACATACTTAAATTATACGTCGTTAGGACGTCTTTTCCCAGTTAAGTCGAACAGACTACCTCTATAATCAAGGTTCCTAGTTATTTTTGAGATCTCTATTTTTTATATTTTGTTGAACTAGATTAAGACTGTGATTCCAAAGTGCCATAATCTTATCTCTGGTGTTGAATTCGCCGTCAATAATTTATGTATAACTATATTTAGTGCGGGTTAGCATGGCAATAGAGGGTAGTTACCTCGTCAATAGAACGAAGAAGTGTGATCAGCGCCAAAGCGTCCTTCAGTTCCTCTCGCTTGTGCGCTCTACAGACGGGGTCAACATCCTCCATCACCAAGCTTTGTTATTTTTGAGTACTCTATATATTTTTATACATTTTGTAAACCTGAGGCGTAGTCACCAAGCTAACCCGCCCAAACTAGGTTAATGTCTACGTTAAGGATTTTTTTTTTCGTTATGGTGGGTCAAATATTTTTATTTTAGTGAAGGTTTTCAAATATGTGAGCAAGATGTAGAATCTTAGAATTATGGAATCCTGGTAGAAATAATTTTTTGCTCACTAAAAAAAGCCTAAAATTTATGTTATGTAACTAATCATAGTTACTTTTTTTTTGTTATTTTTATTTAAAGTTTTGAGTTGATTGAGTTTGACCTAACCTTTACTCGAAAGTGTGAAAATTTAAAAGTTGTATTAGGAACTATATTTTTTGTTAAAAAAGATTGTATTTATTTTTAGTTACTCGCTATTCTCGCTAACTCTAAGTTTATATACGGTTGTTTGAATTTTATTCAAAACTTTGTACTTATATCCTTATTAGGGGTGACTTAAAACTGAACAACTTTTGAAGACTTCGACTGAAGTTCAAAATCGTATTTTTGTTGCTTACCTTGAGTTGTAACAAAAAAGGGTGTAACAACCGTAAAAGATGTCAATCTATACTATTATAAAATTGTAAATTGTTTTTCTATACATTCAAGTAATTTATAAAAAAAATATGCCCCTTAATCCAAATTTTAAGTTTGTTTCGTTATGCTCGAGCATCACGCAAAAACTACCGATCCGATTTTAAAGAACCTATTTTATTTGATCGCTAATAGCTCATATAATTTTTTTTTTATTTGGGAAACCAACGGCATAACAAACAAAAGTGCTTATTTACTATTATCGACCAGCCAACAGGTCTCACATATATACAGGGTGTTAATTTGATTGCGTGCCATAGCTTAGGGTGTGGTTCAGTAACGATAAAGGAACTAAAAAAAATATAAAAAAATCCTACATATTTTTTTTTAACTCCATGGAAACTAAACTAACGCGGAGGGCAATGGCCTTGAACACCGCGCTATCAAAAGCGCGCGAAAGAGTTTCAGTTATGTATGTTCGTACCTTATCCACTGATACTGCGTACCACTGGTGCTCCGTCTGGGTTATTGCCCTCCGCGTTAGTTAAGTTTCAATAGTTTTAGTTTTTTTTTTAAGTAGTATTTTTTTTAATATTTTTCTTGTGTTCCTTTATCGTTACTGAAACACCCCCAAAGCTATGGCACGCAATTAAATTAACACCCTGTATACAATTATACAAACAAATATATATACATATACAAATATTGTTCGTTCAAAAAATATATATTTTTTATAAAAATCTTGTTCAGTTTCAAAGGCAGATTTACATCCATTAGGGTTGTTATAAAATACAAGGTGTAACATAAAGAGTATATCAACCCTAAAGGATGTGATTCTGCCCATGAAACTGAACAACTTTCCCTAAGGAACATAGGTCGAAATAGGAAAAAAAAATTTTGACCTCCCATACAAAATGCGCGATCAGCTGATTCAGTTTCTATGGGAGGTCAATTTTTTTTTTTTTTTACCTATGTTCCTTAGGGAAAGTTGTTCATTTTCATGGGCAGAATCACATCCTTCAGACACCTTGTATATCCTTTATTAGATTACAGTACAAATATTTACGTACATGTATGAGGGTTTTTATAGTTTATCGACACAAACATTTTATATGTTCTTTAATGTATTATGTCACCTCTAAAAGGAAACTTTTCTACAAACTTATATATTATGTTGCTGTAAGTTGCGGCAAATCCTAATATTTACCGAACGTAAGAATACACATACTTAACCTAATATATGTTAGTGTAAGTCCGGATTGTGGTAAATGTTTTGATTTATCACAATTCGAACATACAGTAGCATATACCTACAACAATTGAAGGGTGAAATTAAAGATTGCACGCTAATGAAACCCCAAGCTAGACTACTTATACAGGGTGTATCAGAAACCCTGAAGGATGTGAAACTGCCCATGAAACTGAACAACTTTCCCTAAGACACATAGGTCGAAATACGAAAAGAAAAATGTTTACCTCTCATAGAAACTGAATCAGCTGATAGCGCAATTTGTATGGGAGGTCAAAATTTTTTTTCGTATTTCGACCTATGTTTCTTAAGGTGATCCGTTTTCCATACAAAAATTCAAATGACTTGCATTCTTACGCGGGACATAAAATTCTGTTGAAAAACGAACGAATACTGCTATTTTAGTTAAATTTTTCGCTAATTAATACAAAAATACAGTTAATGTACTGAAAGTACTATTTTTGTTAGCAATTTTTGGTTCAATATTACGATTGTGGGCGTGCGGTCAAAACTGTACGGTTGTGCTTTGTGTGCATGTGTGAGTGATCGTACTCATGTAAACACGGACTGACGAGAGTAATTGACTTTCCTGGACATATGGAGATATTTTTCTTATCGAAATTGTTGTTAGGCGTTGAAGGTGCACGATGAAATTCACGCGAATCAACTTTTTGCTCATATATAGTTGGTACTTATTGCATTAAAAAATAAAACCTTATATTTGCAGCAGTGGCTCCATCTAGTTGCGTTCGGGGCTAAGCTGGCCGTCACAGATCACCTTAAGGAAAGTTGTTCAGTTTCATGGGCAGCGCATCCCTCAGGGTTGATATACCCTTTCTGTTACACCCTGTATAGAATGAATTCGCATAGACATTTCACACTTCAGCATTAATTTTGGATTTCAATTTAAAAATTACTGTTACTTTTGACAGGGGAATAGTTTATCTACCAATACTCTAAAATAAATGGTGCACTCCTATCAGAGTTCTATCAAAATTTATTAAGGGGCTACCTGCAGTCCACCAGCGCCCCCATCAGTTAAAAATATTTTACTCGCTAAAGACAAAACTTATCGAATACCTGGAAAGGCAGATTAAAGATAAAGTGCCCTTGTTTATTTAGAACCCATCAACTCTGTAAAATAAAGTTCACTGTACTTACAGATACAAAAACTGCTAATAGAGGCCATTGTTCGTAATTTTTGTAAGGTTCTAAATAAGAGTACTTTTACTTTAATCTGCCTTTCCAGATTTTGGTTAAGTTTTATATTTAGCAAGTAAAATTTTTTAAACTGATGGGGGCGCTTGTGGACTGCAGGTAGCCTCTTATTCGTGATTTAACAAAATACTACCTAATTTTAATGAAATATCTATCTACGCCAACACATTCCATATAAGCAGTAGAGCTATTTTGTCACTAAACGACTCTTGAGTGTAACACATAATTATATATACGACGCACAAAATAACTTTGGCCCTGTCATTGATGCGCAGAAGAAAAAAATGGCCCATTTTTGACTACTGCGCATCAATGACAGGGCCAAAGTTATTTTGTGCGACGTGTACTTTGACGGATAAACTCACGTTTCGATCCTGTACGAAGATCTTCTTCAGTGCTCGGCGGGACACGGAGACAGGTAGCGGTCCGTGAAGAAGATCCTCGTACAGGATCGAAACTTGCCGGTCCTATGCCGGATAAACTCACGTTTAGTTTAAGGTGTTAGGGACAGCCTTCCGAATACTAAAGGGGCATGACCAGTCAACGACACTGAACAACTTTCAGTGAACAAAACTTTCAGAAAATGAAAAAAAAATTGGTTTCTACATACAACCTGCCCGATCAAGTTCACAATTTTTTATGGAGAGGCTGATTTTATTTCCTTTCCTGAAAATTTTGTTCACTGAAAGTTGTTTAGTGTTGTTGACTGATGATGCCCCTTCAGTATTCGGAAGGCTGTCCCTAACACCCTATATAATTAGCAGTAGAGCTTGTTATTTTATTAGTGTAGGTATGTGTATTTCTAATTTTACCCTATTCAGTGAAAGGGACAGCTTTCCGAAAACTAAAAGGGCAAAATCAGTCAACGAAACTGAACAAATATCAGTAAAGAAAACTTGCAAAATGGCGGAGAGGCTGACATTATTTTAGTACGTAATAGAATCAGGCGTTACTTTGCGGAAGTCCATTTAAAAAAGTTATGGAAAACAGATATATAGGGTGACTTTTAATTAGTTCTTGATAGAAAAAGGTATGAATGTACTCATGATACTGAACAACTTTCCCCAAGGAACATAGGTCGAAATACGAAAAACCAAATTTGACCTCCCATAGAAAATGCGCTATCAGCTGATGCAGTTTCTATGGGAGGTCAAAACTTGATTTTCGTATTTCGACCTATGTTCCTTGGGGAAAGTTGTTCAATATCATGAGTACATGCGTATCTTTTGCTATCAAGAACTAATTAAAAGTCACCCTATATAGCCACCTTCGCAATAGTGATAGGTGCTATGTACTCACTGCCCGCCCGCAAATAAATGCGCACAAGCAGGCAACTGCAACACAGGTAGGTACCACCCCAAAGTACACGTGTTTCGCCTCTATACGAGGCATCCTCCAGGAGATGTTAGACCAACCATCAGCATCCACATCCATCATTGTTGCGGAGGTGGCGATACATATGTCAGTGTTAATTTTTATTCGTTTTAAACCCGGACCCCAGTGATTATAAGCAACTTTACGGAAGAAAAAAAATTTTTTGCTCGAAAAATTTTTTTAATTTTCCCATACAAAATGAGTCGTCCACGTGACCACTTTACTATGGGGAGACGAAAAAAAATAAAGTTGCTTGTTTTCATGAGTAGAATCACTGGGCTTCGGCTTTGAAACGAATGAAAATCCACTCTGTATTCTTGTTATCCATAACTTTTTTTTTTCATTTCCCGATATTCAATTTCGTTGCATATCATGCCCTTTTAGTTTTTATTAAACTGTCCCTTACAAACTGTACATTATTAAGAGAATAGGATTATTTACTGTATAGTTTAAGGAAAAAAAGTTGATTTTTGAGATTTTTATAAATCATGTTAGTTTATCATCTAAAAACCCTATGAAGGTAAACCTTATCAAAGTATTATCTAAGTACCAAAAAGTTCCTATCTAAATTAAGAAGTGGTTTTGATATGTACTTTATTTTTTTAAGAACGTTACAAGAAACTTAATACTTTAAGTTCCAAAATGGTTGTAATTTTTGATCTCGTCTTAATGTTTAAAGTTGATTTTTGAATAAAAAGTGAATCAAGATAATTAATTTTAATTTTCAAGCTTAAGGCGCTGTCCACAGTCAAAAGTAGCATTTTAGATACCATAAATAAAATACTTGTACAATTACCTGTACCGTGATTTTTACAAAAAAAATTCTCTATACAATATTTTTTTGAAAAATGTACTTTTTTCGTACTATAAACCAAATCGCTTAATAAGGCGGTTGCTGGGTGGCAGCACCTTACTTTTAGAAATAAATTTATTGCGTCGCAAATACAAATCTTTTCAGTAGTATTGTTAGTTTGGCGGCATTATAGGGTAGTTATATATGTTATAACCCATGACATCATAGTTTAGCTTATCATTTATAGCTTTGTATTGGTAAAGTGCTAAAAGTGGCCGTTTTTGGCAGTTTTACAATACAAAGCTATTCACGATAAGCTAAGGTGTGATGTGATGGATAATAAAATATAGAACTACCCCAAATTGCCGCCAATCAAACAATCCTTATTAAATGTTTTGTATTTATGACGCAATAAATTTATTTCTCAAAGTGGCAGCACTTCTGCTCAGCAACCACCTTAAAAACCATTATAAATATCGACACAGCTGTGTTAGAAAGCCTTTTGTTCAATCTACTTTTTTGCATACCATTTTTTCAATGTGTTGAGTGTACGCCGAGATAAGTGCAAAAAAACCGGCCAAGTGCGAGTCGGACTCGCGCACTGAGGGTTCCGTACCACCACATAAACATAATTGTATTCGTTGAAATTTCAGTAAGTTAATGTGCTAGATTTTTTGAGTCCGACACGCGCTTGACCAAATTTTATTATTTGTTGTTATTTTATAGCTTATGCCCTATAAACATACCAATTTTCAAGTTTGTAAGTGTTCCCGTTTTTAAATAGACTAAAACAAAAATCGCCTCAGCGACCATCCAACTTGACCCCTCTCTTATATGAATGTTCTTAAAACGGGAGCTCACCACAATTGGTTACCATTAGTTGTGAGAAAAGTTGTAATATTTAATGATTTCAGACTTTTCCCATTATTTGTACTGTGAGACCTAGCTTCTTGCCAAATTTCATAATTTTAGGTCAACGGGAAGTACCCTGTAGGTTTTGCATTTTTGAATAAATGTATGGAGATGAGGACATAAAATGCCATATCTTTTGATTGCGTCGTTGTAAAAAATTGAAATTTTCAGATGTTGTGTGGTTTATGGATCCTAATATGTGGTATTAATTTCAACCTGATACCTTTACCCGTTCGTGAGATAAAGGGTCTTGACAGACAGACAGACGGACAACAAAGTGATCCTATAAGGGTTCCGTTTTTTTTCTTTTGAGGTACGGAACCCTAAAAATGAGCGAAAAGCGTAAAAAAAGCGAGAATCCGCTCTGTTCTAACACGCGCTTCTGCCCTTTGTTAGAAAGGCCCTGTAGACCCGGGCTTAGAATAGGGCTACGGTACTTCCTGCCTGTCGTAAGAGGCGACTAAAAGGAAACCTTTGGAGACGTGATTATTCAGAGCGGGGGCTCGGAATAACCAAGGAGCGACTCCAAGGCGGACGGTAACGCACAGTGGCCGTGTGCTATCGTGGCACCCAGACGGTGCTAGGGGGAAGCCAAAACTTCCCTGAGGTGGGTCTCTGCTTTAGCAGCGACAAGGCACGAAGAGTACCGGCCGTATGCCTGTGGCGATTCCCGGGACCTCTTCAAATGTGCCAGAGTTGGCCACCACGGGGTTTTAGTCAGTAAGACTGACATAACACTGTCGTTCCCCCGGACGGCAGTGTATCCATGACGGATTACCCCGTGTAAAAAAAAAAAAAAGGTAATTTTGACCAAGGATTTTGACAATGTGCGCCTTAAATTAAGATGGTATTATTAAAAGGATTTGAAAAAGTTTTGATTATCATAATATAAAAAATATTTAATCCAAGCATAACACTATTACATATTTATATATTGCAACACAAAACAGCCTGCGTGGTCTAGTGGTTAGAGGGTCTCGATCCGGAGGTTCTGGGTTTGATTTCCTGTGGAGACACAGTCAAAACAAAAGTCCCTTTGTGCGACCTCCCCAGTTTGCAGATGAATCACCTGATTGTCTAAAAGTTAGATGATTTCGTGCTCCGGAAGGCACGTTAAGCAGGTGTTGTTCTGAAATACAAAGATACGTAGGTATCTCAGATAAATGACTAAAGCAGCGAGGTTCTTTTATACGTATCCAGCGAGGTTCACATCTCTTTGATACGTATCGCTCCGTTCTACTCTCACGCATGGTTCCGTCTTGCCACGTACCAGTAAATATCGGTAAGTTTTCTTTATCTCTTAAATCGCCAGTTACTCCATATGCAGCGTGATTTTTTTAATTACTAGAAAAAAATTAAGGGATGATTCTGCCAATGAAACTTAACAACTTTTCCCAAGGAACATAGGTCGAAATACGACAAACCAAATTTGACCTCCCATACAAAATGCGCTATCAGCTGATGCAGTTTCTATGGGGTCAAAAATTTATTTTCGTATTTCGACCTATGTTCCTTGGGAAAAGTTGTTCAGTTTCATTGGCAAATATACAGCTGATCGGCCCAATTTGTTCGAAAGTTAAAAATTTTGTTTGCGAATTTTGAAAAGTCGTGTTGAAAACTTTTTGTTCTGTCGAAGCCCTGATATCATCCTAATATATACCATCATAATACTCGGATAGAATTAGCGGAAAAATCATAATAATCACAGTAAATTCCTATTGCACGGGAATTTTTTTTTGTATAGATCAAAGTGTCAGAAATTGATACCAATTGTTTTTATAAGTGAATATTGGCCGCTACGGTGCCAAAAAAAATTATAAAAATGGTAAAAACCACTTTTTCGCTTCTAGAGGAAAAACTAAAGCTCGGATACAAAAAAAAATAAATGTAACAAACACAGAGCAACGCGTCAAACCGCGCAAGCCCGTTCTATGGTAACAAACAAAGAGATTTGAACCTCGCTACGCTCGGTCATAGAGGGATTTGAAGGCTTGTCAAGTGTTGCACTTTTGAAACGTCAAGTTGGAACCAGGTTTGTTTTGGTTCTTTTTACACTTCTGCTAATTTAAAAAGTTATCTGATTGTTCTCTTGACAACTAGTATGACGTTGTCTTTACTTTCAGTCGTCTATGAAACCATTGGGTAGAAACTCTCATATAAAAAATAAAATGTATGAGAATGGAGGAATTCTCGTAGGCAAACCCATAAAATGACAGTGGACTGCTAGCGTTAAAAATAAATATGTTTGTGGTAGCAAAATACGTCGATTAAAATTTGCCAATTTCTTTAAATGGACGGTTTAATAAGTAATAACATTTATTGAATTGATCATTCAAATATATATTGTCCAATAAAGTTTTCGTGCGAAAATTATTTCAGTGTTTTACTTTACTTAAAAAAGAAAATAATTCCATTAATGCGGCTAGCATCAATAATTTTAATCGATGTCGATAAACTAGTGCGCAACACTTCGCTCTATCGATATCATCGAACACTTTGTCCCAACACTACTTGTCACCATGACATTCAACACTGCTGTCATTATGACAAGTTAGCTTTTCAACGTTTGCCGAGGCGAGTCCTCTAGTTTCATACTATTGCTGAAGTATCATTGTAGTATGAAACTTCGGACTCTTAAACGGTAGTGTTTATATCCTCTTTGTATGAAACTATTTGTTTTGATGTTGTCGTGAGCGAACCGGCTCTGTAGTTTTTATAATTTTACTGTTATTAAAATACTTATATCTAATCAAATAAGTGTTGTACACAAAAGCCTAAATGCTGAACAATACATAAATCGTACCGGCATGCGGATCTCATTCTTCTAGGAAACAGGACATCGAAGAATTCATATGCTTTCATTTGTAAGTAATATTTAAAAGCTTATTTTTGCAAAAAAATGTGTAATATTCATTAAAGTGACAAGAAATTATATTAAAGATTAGGTAAATCAATTTAATAAAACCTTCCACAAAGAAATATACTGCAAATTACAAGAAAAATTCAAGAATATCTACATAACGCGAATGATTTTGATTATCCACCATTAGAGATGTAAATAGTGGTTATCGATAATGTCTAAAAAGTTATCGAATTAAATCAG
Organism: Athrips mouffetella; assembly: GCA_947532105.1. Classification (NCBI taxonomy): domain Eukaryota; kingdom Metazoa; phylum Arthropoda; class Insecta; order Lepidoptera; family Gelechiidae; genus Athrips; species Athrips mouffetella. The sequence goes on from OX383978.1 coordinate 14,762,690, forward strand.
ATGCTCACTTCATAATTCTAGTACGGTCTCTGTAAATGGTTATATCGCTACATGTTAATCTACCGAGTAATATAAAAACTGGCCAAGTGCGTGTCGGACTTGGTAGATTTAGGGTTCCGTTGTGTTGTCTAATTCATCAATATATTGCTATTTGTTAGTAAAATATATTTAATAATAAACATTATCACCAAAGACAATGCGACTCTTCCCTAGACCTCTAGCCAAAAAATTTGAAAAGTATTGTACATAAGTGAAACCTATGTCAAAAATTAGACCTAATCATCACTAACGTCTTTTACTATGGCACCAAAAAAAATCGGTCTCCGTGATAAAAAGTATTGACCTTTGCAAATTTCAGGAAATGTGTGATTTTATTATTATTAAATTAATTGATTTAAAAAACATAATTTCAAATTCTGTGTCAAATAAACGAATGAAAAAACTTGTATAATACAGGGTGTTCAATAATGTTTATTTTAAAAACATCTTACTCGGAGTAATGATTGGCATCACTAATAGGTACATAGGGTCTTCATGCCCTGACACCATGCTAATCTGTTGTGGGCTATTTTATCACTAAACAACTCGTGAGTGTTACAAGCGTGATTGTAGCTTCTACAGCAATTGAAATAAAATCGGTACATAGTCCAATGTGTCAAGCTTGACGTACTCTTGACTGTACCATATCATCGGTAGTCAATATTTATTTATTTCCAGGTCCCTTCAAGTTTTAAAGATAAAGTAGAAGTTGTTGCAATGCCGCTGCTATGCAAGCAGCGGCATTGCAACTAGGCAATAAAACTAATAAATAAAGAACACTTGCAGAGAGACTTGAGTGAAAATGGTGACGAAAATAAGAGTTATTATTAGGTAGTAGGTAACTTTATTAGTAGATTCACGACTTTTTAAATATACTTCGTAACGTTCTGTAATTTTATTTTTGGTAGTAGGTAACTTAACTTTAAATATACTTCGTAACGTTCTGTAATTTTATTCATTTACTCTTCATTTGAATTAAATGAGAGAATAAATAAAGCAGCTTAATTCATTTCTGATGAATTCCTTTTTTTAATAATATTAACTATAAATACAGAAATGCGAAAAAGACACTCTACGCACCCCTTGGAATAGACTCCTTCACCATACGCGACTCGCGCCCGCGCGATTGCCGGGTTCTTTATCGAGCCTAGTTGTACTGCGTGGACGTGCATAAGTCTCTGTCATTTTCAAATTCTGACGATTTGTGGTTTCGCGCTTGATGTATGAATTGTTCGGGGTGCGCTTTTATAAACATAAGTGCAACGACAAATGTTGGTTCTATTCATTTGATTTCTCTTCAAAGATCATTATTGTAAATAGCATACAAAACATTAGAATTCAAGACGATTTTTTTAAAAGTCACAAAATTTTGAATTCATCATGAGCGTCTAACATCTGCTCAAAGCCTCGTCAATATTTAGTGTGTGAATGTTAATACTATCGTTTTAAAAAAGTCGAAATACTACATTATCGCACTCGTCATATCGAGTGCCTGCACATCTCTAGCTGGTCAAAAAGCGTTACAGCGACGTTTGAAAGTAGATAATCATAAACATGTTTATCTCTTTTTTTCTAATATGACTCTTAACATGAGTAAAAAGTCAAGCTATAGCCAACACTTTTCGGATCCCTCTATGACCGAGCGTAGCGAGGTTCAAATCTCTTTGGTAACAAATGCTGCGCGTACACACGGCCGCACGTCAGTAGATACACTTTTGGACCTTATGGCGTGGTAATAGAGTTGAAAAAATTCTACCGACGAGCGGTTGACCGTACAATGCGCGTAGTTTCCAAAATCTTAAAATATGACTGACATTTGACACTAATGTCAAAATTGACTCCGACTTGACATATCGTGAAATCAGGGCTATTTGAGAAATTAATTTTATGATCGTGTGAATAAATATATTTTTTGTAGAAATGGCGACATCAGGTTTTGTATGTAACCCAGATCCGCCACCGCGAAGGCCCGCGCCTAAAGATGGACCAGGGCCCAGGGGAGTCCCAGATGTGTACTACGTAAGTGAAAGTCCTCATCATTCATCATGTCACCCGAAGGACGTCCACTGCTGGACATCATCATATCATCCCATGAAACGTCCACTGCAGGACAGGGACCTCCCTCCAGAACTCCAGCAAAAACACGTGATTCTTTGGAGGGGATTTACCACAGTCACCACGCTTGTAAGCGTTGCGGCTGGCGACCGCTGTTGTTGGTGAACGCAGTATATAGATGGTACGATACACAGAAAGATGCTGCTGCCCATTCTTTGGTTCATAAGCCCTTAGTTGGGGTCGGGTTTAGAAGCCAGCCACCTCCTTTTCTTTTTTAATTTTAGATTTTTGGCTTGGCTACCGAGACTTTTCATCATGTTCATACAGCCTTGTTTCATTGCATTTGTCAAATGTTTGTTCACAGTTTATCCAAATATTTTTTTATCGATATTGCTTTCTCTTTCTTTCTCATCATTGCATCTCTCTCTGGAAGAATTATATGTTATGGCAATACCAAGAAAATTGTGTTCTACCCAAGTGTTTTACCCATAAATTGGTAATAGAACCGAATTGATCAACCCCGATTCCAAGCTGCCGACTTTAATGGATGGAGTTTGTTTTTATAAAGCCGGAGGAGCGGAGGGAGAGCAGCCCCCGCCCGCCGTAACAAGAGCCAGGCACCACGCGAGCCGCAGCGGCTGAGGCTGGTCGCCGTAGGCGACCAAAAAGCCGAAGCTGCGAAGGCGAACGTGGGTGCCTGGCTCTTGTTACGCAAGGGCGAAGGGGCTGCACTTCCCGCAGCTCCGGAGCTGTGAAAATTCAAAATTTCTACTTTTTTCTTGTTTTTCTAAACGAATGAACTAGGCTGTATGTCATTATTCTTAGTCCACATCCTTAAAAAATAAAATTAAACTATCTATAGTAGCCAAATTAAAAAAAAAAATTAAAAAAAAAGGGTTGGTGGCTGCCTTCTAAAATTTTCCCCTTAGTTGCCTCTTACGACACCCGTGGGTAGAGATGGGTTCGTACTATTTTATTGCCGACACCACACGGACAAGACAGAACATACACTACAAATCAGTGAACATAATTTTAGCATGTACTCGGTGAACGTACCAGGACCAAATTCAGGACGTTCTGAATAAAGGCCAGGTTAAAAGTACCCTAAACCGACGAGCATGTATGAAAGGATTGATGAAGGTTCAGGAAGCAAGGGAAGTATGTCAAGATCGTAGCAGGTTGAGAACTGTGGTCTCTGCCTACCCCGACGGGAACAAGGCGTGATGTTATGTATGTTACTCAGACCATGAAACTAAACAACTTTTCTCAAGGAACTAAGGCCATGTCCCCACTAGGCTCACAGTGAGCCGCTCACTGTCTGCCTCCAGTACGCCTCCCTATATATTTTAAACGTACGCAGTTTGCGGCGTTACGCTTGCGGATTCATTCTGTGAGCAGCTGAGTCGCCGATAACTATACTCCCGGTGGGCGGCTCAGTCAGCTCACTACGCCGACTGAACGAATTGATTGAGCGACCGATACGCCGCTCAGGTCGGTCGGCTCACTGTACGCCTAGTCGCGACGTGGCCTAAGGTCGAAATAGGAAAAAAAAAATCTTCGACCCAATACAAATCATCATCATCATCATTCGACCGTTTTCGGCCATGGCGACCTTAGAGGAGATAGGAACGGCGACTGTTGTCGACTCCTTACAAACTTAGAGCTAAACTTATAAATAATACAACCGTATTATGGAATATGAATAAACTTTTTTAGTCGCATTTATTTAATGACCAAATGCTTAGGCTTTGCTGAGAAAACTTAAGTATAATTTAGTCTAAGAATATTTGTATTTGTGTTTAGCTTTTACAACGCCTTGGTTTTATTACTGTTATGTTGTGAAAATGTCATGATTAATAAAATAAAAATAAATAAATAAAATTAATAAATGCGACTAAAAAAGTTTATACATATTGTTTTCATATTTTGTTAATACAAAATATGAAAACACCGTAGTAGAGATGACAAAAAGTGAAACTTAAATCGATTAAGAGATACGGCCGATTTATGCATTTAAAACTATTAATTACGCGCCGATTAGATAGGAGAGATCCGACATGGCCAGTGATGTCACATGTCACTACGGCCATGTAGGTAAACTCCGTGAAAAATTTCGTTTTGCTAGAAAGAGACAGAAACAAATCTTCGATGTCATATCTTTTTTATTTCATAGTTATTAGAAAAATAGTTTTACTATACTGTTTATTACATGATTGAGGATAATTTTTTAAATAAAAATAATAATAATGCATAATCCCTATTCCTTAGACTTCCCGCACACTGGACTCGACGTTTCGCTACGTGCGTTTCATCAAGAAACTGCGGCATATGGAGGAAGAACAACGCAAGGGAAACGAGAACAACCTTCAGAAGTTGAAGGATGTTCAGATCAACGACTTCTTTAACCACTGCGACCGCAGGTACAAACAGCACAGAAAAATAAGAGTAATAGAAGGAGGCCGCTAAACTCGCGCGGGCGCACGGAGCTGGTGGCATGTCTCGGCATTCACTGCGTGCTTAGTAAGAAAGTTATGTAAGCGCGGTGCTGTGTGACACGCAGTGAATGCCGAGACATGCCACCCGCTCCGTGCGCCCGCGCGAGTTTAGCGGACGTCCTAAAGAAATAATTCGTCACATCACAATTCACAACAAGGTAGTGAAGGCATCGTTCTATTGATATGACGAGTTATTTTGAATATTTCTTAGGGATCATTGATGATGATGGGACATGTTGGCAGATGTAATCCCTTAGTGAAATAAATTAGCAAGGTATCCAGCGAAGCAAGGAGGTCCGAAATCTTTGATAAACGGCAACTCTCTTAACTGACTATTAAAGAAAAAGCCGGTCAAAAGCGAGTCGGACTCGCGCGCCGAGGGTTCCGATATACCTGAAGTATATTTATAAGCAAAAAAGTCCATTTTAGGACCGCAAACCTAAGTTTGTTTGTAATGGTTTTTAGCAGATTTCTAAAAAACTGTGCTACTTAGAGAGATAGAGACCTTTATCGATTATAATTAAGATTTACCGTTTAGTAAACAAGGAGATCCCACCAAAAATATTTTTCCATGTAAAAATTCGCCAAGTCTCGTGACTACCATTAAAATAATTGAGATGTAACGTGAAGCCAAGTCTGGCTGCTTGTATTTGAATGAGTATTCAGAAAATATTCCCGTTGTTTAGATACTATGTGACATATAATGCTTCTAATGATAAATGTTGTATGTATGGTTAGCTCACTCCCTGTCTTTATTTCTCTTTAGAAGTTTAGTCTTAACTAATTTAGATAGATCTGGACGATAAGACTTCTTAGTCAATTGCATTCCACTATGGCTGATTCTTGGGTTCTATTGCTGCCCAAATAAGAGTTACTTGCACATAAACACACACATACACAAACATATACACACACCCACACACACCCACATTTACTCACCAAACACACTTTCAAATCTCGCAAGCATATTATAGCACCTTGTCCTACCAATTTTGATATTATTTGTATCTTGAACAGCTTAAAACTTTTTTCCTTTAATTAATTTCTACTTTTATGAATTATTTATTGTTTATATTTTGAGTTTGTAATTTCTTAAATTTTAACAGTGTAGCAAGTTGTCAAAATTGTCATTAACTTGGAAGCGACGTTCACGGTCGAACCCTACTTCCTAAGATACAGGAATCTTTTTCTTAGTTTAGGAAGCAAGGTCGAAGCATACTGGTTGCAAAACAAATTATCTTTAAAAATCCAATGTAAGCACATCTTGTAAAATCTCTGTAACCACATTTAGTTCAATAAACTTATTTATTATTATATTATTATTATTATTAATGCAGGCCTTGTAAGCTCGTTACTCTGGACAATACTTCACAATATGTTTGCCCACACGAGAACATCGACGAACCTAAGTCTATTAAAGCATTATTTACACTTATGTCCTGGCTCTTGTGATATAACAAATGATAATTAACCATAACAATAATAACAAATAAAATTAACAACAACAACAACAGCTGCAACAGCAGCAACAACAAGAATAAACAACAAATATTCCGCAAGTTTCCATCCTAGTCAATTGAACTACTCTTTATTTAAAGTCAAAACAGAAATCTTCCATAGATTGTGTATGAAGTTTTTTAACAATGACGTCATAATTTTTGACATCGTTTAGTTACTTTTTAACACTAAATTAATTATTAAAAATTTAAAATTAAGTAATTTTAGGTTTTTATAAATTGTAAATAGTAAGTAAAGTAAAAAAAAATAATTTATTTCCTCTACAAAAAACATGGGCAAAAAAGTAGGCACAATAAAATGTCTGTAGAGGCTGGTTCCTAAGCTAGGTAGTCCTGTGTTTTAGGCAACCAGGCCTCCACCTCCAGAATGAATGAATACAATTACAATTAAAACATACTATAAGCTAGACATCGAGGAGTTTTTACAATAATTTTTATATTTGTATTAGTATATATAAAACCAAAAAAACGGAAACAAAAATTTAAACTTAAAGAGTGAGCGTGTGTAAGAGAGCGTGTGTAAGTGTGTGTGTGTGCGTGTGTATGTGTGTGTGCGTGTGTATGGGTGTGTGCGTGAGAATGTGTGTGTGCGTGTGTATGTGTATCAAGAAACTTAACTATGTTTAGAGGTACTTCACAGAATCATGAGAGAAAAAAAATAATAATAAATAAATCAAATTTAAAATTACTAGGACAGTATGATAAATGATTCTTTCTTAGACGCAAACAGGATTTCGTTTTATTTTTGACCCAGGAAACTCGCGGATTACCTATCCCCAATGTCGGCACCCATGTTGCCTGTCATGTATCAGAGCTTTGATGTTACACGTAATTAATGTTGCCATTTTTCAATCATGGTTGTATTCTTATCGGCAGGCAGCTAGTGAACAACGTGACACGTCGCGTGGAGCTCTGCATGCGATCATACCAGGAGGACTTGGAGAAGAAAAGAGCTAGGTAAACTAAAACATCATCATCATCATGACATCCCATGAAACGTCCATCCAAAATTCCAGCATTTCCAGCTTTTGCTGAAACAATGTGGAGGGCATAAGTACTATAGTCACCACGCTTGCTAGCGTTACGGCTGGCTCCATGGACCGCGGTTGTTGGTGACCGCAGAATGTAAGATGATAAGATACACAGAAGGATGCTGCTGCCCATCCTCTGGTTCATTAACCCTTAGTCGCCTCTTACGTCACCCACGGGTAAAGATGGGTCGGTACTATTCTTTGCCGGCACCGCACAAGGCAAACTAAAACATAGGTACATATTTACGCAAAGATTAGCGGCCCACCCTGGCGTCGCACGGAGTGTTGTTACTTTGAAAATGGTTTTTATTTTGACACTTCCTGTGTTCGGATAAATCTACAAAGTAGAAAATCGCAAAATTTCACAACCACAGGCAGGATTCGAACCTGCGTCTTCTGCGTAAGTACCGCAGACGCTTTACCAACTCGGCTACTTTGGTTAGCGCAAGAAAACTTTATAATAGATCGACGAGCATCGAGATTTCCTTGCAATTGATATTAGCAAAAAATTATGTATCGTAAGTTTAGCCTCTGAAGCACCGTGTCAAAATTTGTAGGAATGAAAAAGGGAACGTAACTACGTTTACGCAATAAGACATTTTGCATAAATTGCAATACATTTTTCATAAATTTTCCATTTTCCAAAACCTATATGGAAAATTACTATGGGGATCGAATGTTAAAATTTTCCGGTTCACATGTGACATTAACAATAATAATAATAAGATATTCTAGAGGTTAACAATAATATGAAGTCAGACATCGTCATCATATCGTGTGGGTTGTGAGGTCGATGACCGACCTCCTGAACCCTGGTATCAGAGTGGTTGAGCCACGAAAGGCCACTGACATCGCTTATTAACGACTACTTCCGTAGATATAGTAGTCCGGGCCAACGGCTTTACGTGCCTTCCGAAGCACGGAATCATCTTACATTTCAGACAATCAGGTGATTCATCCTACAATGTTCTAACCAAATAGTGTAAGTCACACAAAGTGATAATAGGTCTTTACGTATGAAATTGCCGTTTTGTATAGCGAATTTTAGGTAAACTCAATTTTCAGTACTCACATTGTTTTTAGGAAATTAAATATCCAACTTTTTTTTTAGCATGATTGGGAACACATTAAGCTAACAGAAGCTTAAATTTAATTTTCAAATAATATTATCTGTAAAAAAGTATAACAAATCTGATGATGAAATCGGACGACATTTAAGACGGAACAATTTTCGAACCTTTTGAAACTAAAAATAAAAACTTTATTTTATGCGTAAATTGATAACCTTGAAGTCAACTGTCAAATATAAGACAAATGAAAAAAAAATAGATTTAGAATTATAGGAATAATGATCTAATTAATCTGTAAGAAAATTTCGGCAATTTAATAGGTAAAGACCTATTATTTGTTTTCACAGTGGCCCCACCGGTAATCGATAATCAACGCCTATAAACTATTACATAGTTTGGCGAAGATTTACTTTGAAAATTTAGATAAATTATTTAAAAAAAACCAAAACCTCCGGATCGAGAGCCGAGCGCTCTAACAACTAGATCACGGAGGCTGTTATTCAACATGCAAGCGCACGCGCAAGTATTTGCAGGCGGTACGATCTTGCACATTGAATACATGGCATCTATCATAGGAGCGGAGATGGCTACAAATTTTGATAATTTACATATTTAATTCACAAATTGCAGACTTAAAGAACGTCTGTCGATCGAAGAGGAGCAGAACATACGTAAGTTCGTGGAACAAGCGCAGGCGGCCAACGATACCATTTGGGATAACAAGATGAAGCGGCTTCAGTATCTGCTGCAGAAACGGCAGAAGGAGCATGAGGACAAATATAAGGACACGCCCATGTTAGTAAAAACGTCTCAAAAAGACCACTTCACAGAACGAAAGTTTCTCAAAATTACAACTTCTCATAATGATAATTTCTGATAACAATAATTCCTCGTAATGGTTTTTTCTCAAAATGTCAATTTCTCTAAATGACAACATAATGATAATTTCTCAAAATTATGCAGTGAGCAGAGTCCTTAAAGATTTCCATGACTTTTGGTTAGGACCAAGAGTTGAAGACGTTGTCAGCAACCAGTGGTTTGAGTTTTCCCACGATTAAACTCAAACTTGCAATAGTTTATTCATTGTTGGATATTAAAATCTCTTAATGACGTCAGCTAAACTACATCGCTTCACAAACAAATTGGCACCATAGTGGAAAAAAACGGTCAAATGCGAGTCGGACTCGCGCGCCGAGGGTTCCGATATATACTTTTTGTATTTTTGGAAGCAATAAAGTCCATTTTTAGGACCGCAAAACTAAATTTGTTTGTAAAGGTTATTTGCAGATTTCTAAAAAACTGTGCAACTTAGAAAGATCGTTTTTTTTACTGCAATGTTTACATAAACTTCTGTCAACTATAATTATTTCAGATTTTTCCTTTCACGAACATCGGAGATAAGGGGGGGAACGGTATTTTTTTTGACATTTTTCATCATAACTTGAAAATTAAGAGACGTAAAAAAATACAAAAATATTTTTTTGGATGTACAAGTAAAGCCCCCTTTACATTAATAGTCATAATTTTTTCAAAATTCTTTCATGAGCAATTAAGTTGGGCAACTATATTCTAAAACTATTCTAAATTTCAAGTCGATACCATGAGTGGTTGCCGAGATATTGAGGTGTGACAGACAGACGGACAGACAGACAGACAACAGACACCATAAGAATTCCTTTTTTTTACCATTTTGGTATCGGATCCCTAAAAAGAAGTGACAATAAAAACAATGAAAAAAATTACCTTAAAAATATTACCTTGACATGGCCGCCACTTCACAGCAGTTAAAGTGATTCTTGTTCGTGAAGATGCCACGCAGATGGAGCCGTGACAATCAAAGACAACTTAGGGTAGCTGCACACTTGTTCGATTCGGCATGATCGGTTCGGATTTTTTCATGCAAAAGACAAAGCAAGTTCTAAGAAAAATCTGAACCGGACATGCCGAATCGAACATGTATGTAGCTACCCTCACACTCCATGTGAACGAAGTCGCGGGCAAGAGTTCGTATAACAATTGATTTGGTCCATTTCCAGTTCAAAATGCACCCATGTCCAACCATGCATCGTCCAGCACCGCGCTAAAGAAGCAGCGGAGATCCAGCTGTACCAGATAAAGGAGAAAGAAGCCCAGAGGGAGTCGGAAAGAGAGCTGAACAAGATGTGGCATGAGGTCACTATGAAGGGCGCTGAAGCTCTGGTCAGTATCTTATATCTTCTTTTATCTACTTTGAGTCATTATCCAAACTTTTCGTAAAATTTTGATCCGTATTCAGAGATTTTCAAACATACATACAGTTATTTATCAAGAAAATTGCCATTTTACCCAAAAAGTTTTTGTATGCCGATCGATCCTGTTTCTAATACTGATCAACCGAATACTAAAAAAGTCGGAAATTGAAATAAACTTTTCCCGTCGACAAGTGTTAAAGAAAATTTAACACTTCTATCGCCCAGTATTATATTACTCTATGCTTCTATGTAAATCTATCCGGACTCTTACACTGATAAAAAAAATTGTCCTTTAACTATCGAGCTTTTTGAAGGTTGTATCATCCCTAAAACAAGCCATGTTTTTATTCAGGCAGCGCGTATGGAGGTGGACGCTATCGAGCGGTACCGCCGCGACATGGACTGTAAGAACCACACCGACCAGATTCTAGCCCAACGCGAGAAGCAGCGCGCCATCGACCGGGAGAACCTCAAGAAGCAGCAACTCGCTCTTAAAGCCCAGTTCGAGGCCGACAAGAGGGCGGCAGAAGAAGGTAGGGATCATTTAAACTAGTTTTAATTCAGCCTAGGTACAATTAGAGCTTTCGACTCTCGATCCGGAGGACTTCGATTCCCGGTAGAGACTCTGTCAAACTAAAATAACAATCTGTCTGTCTGACAAAGGAGTTTAGAGGGCGGAAGACATACATACCCTTTGAAGTTTTAATCCAGGCTGGGAGCTGTTATCGCCGCGAAATGTTCTATAAAACCACAATAGCCTCCGCGGTTTAATGGTGAGAGCGTTCTACTATCGATTTAGAGGTTCTGAACTCTATTTCTGATGGGGGCACTTTCAAACAAAAAATACTCCGTGAGACTTCCTCAGTTGAGTCATGTGATCGTTCGAAAGGAACTGTTTCGTTTTAATTAATTTTGAACAACTTTACTGAATCGCGTTGTTGTTTTTTCCGAAGAAATACTCGAAAACACATATATTTCTTTTCCTGTCATGAAATCTATAGTTAAGTAGTATCATGGGCGAACAATAAGAAGAACTGAACATCCCTTTTTAGAAATCGTAACCCAGAAAAGTATAAAACTAGATGGCGCTAATAAATAGTCCGGGAAGTTATTATGATTTATTGAGTATTCTGCTAAAAAAATAAACTGAATTTCAATGTTAGCGTTTCTTTACATTGAAACTGTGTTGAAATTTTGAATGATTTTTTGGCAGAATACTCAGTAGACCATTTATAATTTCCAGATTATTTGAAAGTTAGTCTAGTTTAGTTTCCGTGAGTTTTATGCCTTGCCGGTTACGTTTTCTAGTATGAAGATTGTCAGTCTTATTCTTCTTCGTCCATGGTTGGTAGTGTATAATTGTAATGAAGTTATTGAATGGTACAGAGGAAGCGGCCCGACGTGAGAAGCACATAGAAGCGCTACGCGAGTGCCAGGAGGCCGTCGCTGACAGGAACTATATGCTTGGGAAGAGAAGGGTAAGTGGAAACCACGGGAACACTGTCTAAAGTACCTATACTACAGAATTGATAATTTTCAACAAAATACATGCGAAATTGATTAAAACGTAGCTCATTTTTTGCGGCGCAATTGTGGTATCTTGCTGCTCATCTAATTATTCTGCTGCACAAATATTAATTCTTGCTGCTCATTAAATTATTCTGCTGCTCAATATTTATTTTACTGCGCGAATACCATTTTGCGCCACAAGTACCTATTGCTGCTACTTTCTTGTTTATTGCTGCACAAATGGGAATTTAATTGCTGCTCAAATTTATTAAATTGTTGCACAATTAATTACTTCTCTTTATCTAAAACGTTCACTTTTTGACAAAGGCGATTGCTTGTTGTTTGGGAGCCTAAGTCACCTTATATGACACGCAATTTTTTCCTTTTCGGTTATAATCGGTCGTAATAGAAACTTAAGATCTCATGATCTTGTGTCCCTTCCCTATGCGTCCTCAAATTATCGCCAAAATTCATTTATATTAAGGGCGAGTAACAACTTTAACAAGTTATCTAAGGTGCTTGATCTTGATCTGTTTAACACTAGTATAGCGAGTGTTAGGCGCCAGTTGAGTGACAGGTTCTTTAATGTGTAATTGTTATTTGTATGTTTTTATCTAAACGTTGCGTTGCGTTGTGATTTATGTGAGCGTTTGATTGTATTTTTGTCTTTTGCTTGTCAAATTTTGTCATTAGTTGTGAAAACCTTTAATTGGCTGTTTGTAGCTATATGTATTATTAGTGTGTTTATTATAAGCTGTCGGTTCTCCAAAAATTAAATAAATAAATAAATAATAAAACAATTTTTAACCACTTTTTACATCATGTAACCACGTCAGCAAGTAAGTGATGACAAAACCAGTATAAGCTGAACCAGCGCTACGCTACAAACTCTCGAAACCAGAGACCCGCACAAGGTTTAAGGTCCAATTTTTATGGTTCCGAACCAAAATGGTAAAAACGGAACCCTTATGGTGCGACTTCGTCTGTCTGACACACCTGTACATCTCAGCAACCGCACATGCTATCGACTTAAATTTTGGAAAGAAAATCATTATGGTAAGGTCCAAGGGGGGTTTGCGAAAGAAAAATCTAAATTAATTATGGTCGATAGAGATTTACGTAAATATTACAGCAAAAATAAAACGATCTTTCCAAGTTGCACAGTTTTTTAGGAATCCGCTAAAAACCTCTACAAACAAATTTAGTTTTACAGTCCTAAAACCGGACTTTATTGCTTCCGAAAATACTAGGTATAGTATAGGTAAGTATTTCGGAACTCTTGGCGACTACCTACATCACTCGTATTACAATCTGTCTTTATGAAATTTGCTAATGAGTAATTTAAATTTAACTTAAACTGATATGATGGATTTATGCTAATGTGTCTATTAACACTTTATATTAAGGGGAAGTCACTTTGTTCTTGTGTTCTTATTAATATTGTTTAACTTTTTTACTCTAATGCCAATTGTTACTTACTGCCCATGGGTCACATGCGGAGATCCAATGAACGATTCGTACGCCTCCCCTCCATCTGCCCCGCGCACCCCTGCGAGTCCGTTTTTGTGTTCTGCGCAATAACCGTCAGCATAGGAGTTAGATAATGCACCTGTATTGCATATTTTTACACGTATGTTTCTACCTACAGGAAAAGGATGAAAAGCTCCAACAGATATGGGACTCGTTGCAAGGTCAGGGCGCAGATGCGGACCAAGCTAAGATTGACCTAATGAAGCGAAAGGAGGTAAGTCTAAAAAACGCATTAAAACACTTAAACACATCCCCTAACTAAATCTTTTATCGTTGGTACCAGACACAACACACATAAACACACGTCCAAAAACGGGAACAAATACTCAGACTCGGGAACAAACACCCAAACTCGGGAACAAATACCCAAACTCGGGAACAAATACTCAAACTCGGGAACAAAGACCCAAACTCGGTAACAACCACCCAAACTCGGGAACAAATACTCAAACTCGGGAACAAACACCCAAACTCGGGAACAAAGACTCAAACTCGGGAACAAATACCCAAACTCGGGAACAAACACCCAAACTCGGGAACAAATACTCAAACTCGGGAACAAACACCCAAACTCGGGAACAAATACCCAAACTCGGGAATAAATACCCAAACTCGGGAACACATACCCATACTCGGGAACAAAGACCCAAAATCAGGAATAAATGCTCAAACTCGAGAACAAATACTCAGACTCCGGAACAAATACCCAAACTCATAGTTTAGATATCTGCCCCAAACCCGGAACCTTCCGCCACAAAGGCCATCAAACCGCTTTGATAAATTTGTGAAAAACATTTTAAGGGCTTAATCTAAAGGCTTTAGAATATCAGAACACCATACAGACGTCCACTGCAGGATAGAATCCTTTCAGAATTCCAGTTTTTGCTGGAACAATGTGGAGGGGAAGTACCATAGTCACCACGCTTGTTAGCGTTGTGGACATGGACTTGTTGGTGACCGCCCGCAGTACGAGTACGTAAGATGGTACGATACAGAGAAGGACACTCATATAGTCCCGTCAATCTACGATATGAGGTTGCATTAAATGCACATTTAGAGAAATCAATTTTAAATAGGCTATTTGAAATAATTAAATCCGGCAATTTTGATAAAACACATTTTCTGTAAACGTACCAGTATAAGCTGACCTGTTCTACATGGTAAATATTATACAGATTGAGTTCACCTTATACTGGTTTTAAGAATATCAACGTTATGTCGGGGATTACTGTGGTTTAAAATTTTTGAATGTGTTTACCGGTAATTTAATAAATTATCCCCTAAAGTGCTTTTAATGCAACCCTCTCTATACAAACTTTCGTAGACCGACTGGACTAATCCTCCTGTTCAACCCTTTTTACACTTAATAAAACCGGTCAATAATTTTATCAATCTGCAGAAAGAGCTCGACGAATGCAACCGCAAGATGATAGAACTTCGGGAAGAAGTGAAGGGGCTTACAGATGACCCGATATTCGAGCAGGAGACCAAGAGGATCCAGGAGGAATTGGACAAGAAGCGCTGCGAATACTTGTTGTGGTCGCAGAAGACCAACCGAGTAAGTTACCGTGCATACTACCTGTAGGTACACTGGAGGTAAAGGGGCTGACAGAAGACGCGACGGGCGAACAGGATACGAAGAGATCCCAGGAGCAATTGGAAAATTTGGACAGGAAACGCTGCGACTACTACGAGTATTAGACGTAAAGGGCACTGCATTTTATCCTACGTCATCTAGTACACGAAATTTGCAACTTTGTAGCGATAGTAGTGGCCTACTAGGTCCACAAAACGTTGGTCTGCCAATCCGAAACCTGGCAGGTTTGGTACAGTCGGAGCGCAAAGTGGTTAAATGAAATCTATTCGTAGAAATAGAAGGTACTTATACAAGTAAAAAACAACAGGTCTGCCTTACATCCTATTGGCAGTTTCGCCAGTCCGACCAAATTTGTGGTCCAATCACATCTGACCACATTAGTTGATATGTTCACAGAAGACCAAGTGATTAAGTATACTGCCCATATTACACTGGTCTGAGATATCACCTACAGGCAAAATAGTGTAGCTTGATTAGAATGACAGCAGTGTGAGAGCAGGACGGAACGATGCGTCCTGCTCTCACAATGGCTCTGTTTTTCTGTAATTCTAATCAAGAGACATAATGTCCAATTGATTTACTCTTTATTGATTGTAAAAACCTCGGACGAAATATTCACTGCGTCCGACTTAGTTCAAAAAGGCGGCGTGCAGAAATGGCGAAAAATATTTAGTTTCGTCCTTTTTTTTTGGAAACAAATCAGCTATGTTTCTTTTTTTGTGGTATCAGTGAGACAAACTTGTTTACAGGACATCACTAATACTCATTATACTTACTTTACAGGATGTCCGCAAAGCGATGATCGAACAAATCCAAGACCGCAAGGAAGCGCGCGAGAAGCTGAAGGAGAAGTTGGCCGAGGAGGAGCAGTACCAAAACCAAGTCCACGGCCAGCTGCAGGAGCTATTGACCAACAAGGCACTGCAAGACGCTAAAGCAAGAAAGAAGCACCAAATGGATCTCATCAAGCAGATTGAGTACAACAAGCTGCTTAAGGTAAGGACAAGTAGCTAATAAGAAAAATCTGCTACAGGAACTATTAACCAACAAGGCGCTGCAAGACGCTAATTCAAGAAAGAAGCACCAAATGGATCTCATCAAGCAGATTGAGTACAACAAGCTGCTTAAGGTAAGGACAAGTAGCTAATAAGAAAAAACTGCTACAGGAACTATTAACCAACAAGGCACTGGAAGACGCTAATTCAAGAAAGAAGCACGAAATGGATCTCATCAAGCAAATTGAGTACAATAAGCTGCTTAAGGTAAGGACGAGTTGCTAATAAGAAAAATCTGCTACAGGAGCTATTAACGAACAAGGCGCTGGAAGACGCTAATTCAAGAAAGAAGCACCAAATGGATCTCATCAAGCAGATTGAGTACAACAAGCTGCTTAAGGTAAGGACAAGAGTACAACAAGCTGTTTAAGGTAAGGACAAGCAAAGACATAAGTTAGCTTATGAAGAAAAACAGCTACAGAAGCTGTTGAGCAACAAAGCGCTGGAAGACGCTAAAGCAAGGAAGAAGCACCAAAAGGATCTTATCAAGCAGATTGAGTACAACAAGCTGCTTAAGGTAAGGACAAGTAGCTAATAAGATAAATCGAAAATCTGCTACAGGAACTATTGAACTAATATATCTTAGTCGCTTCATTAGTATGTCAGCAGGACGGGGCGATGCGTTAGATATTGGAGCGACAGAAACACATCGCTCCGTCTGCTCTCACGCATTGCTGTCCTGCCGGGCTAAGATGCGCACCGCGACTTGGTCGAGTCGCGCGCTACTGTCACTTTTTATGTTTGGAGGCGAGAAGACATAACCGGTTTAGTCTACGAAGACTCGCCAAGTCGCAGTGAGCATGCTCGACCTACTGCTGTCATTCTAATCAAGCTGCAAAATTGCGACAGTCAAACAACTTCATTTTACTGATATTAAATTTCGTACCACGTGTGGTGCCGGCAAAGAATAGGACCATCCCATACATACCCGTGAGTGTCGTAAGAGGCGACAAAGGGTTATAAACTGGAGTATGGGCAGCAGCATCTTCCTGTGTATCATACCATCTAACGTACTGCGGTCACATACAACCGCGGTCCTTGTAACGCTGACAAGCATGGTGGCTATGGTACTTCCCCTTCAAAGCAAAAGCTAGAATTCTGGCGGGAGCTTCCAGTTGTACGTATTAAGTTATAATATACGACGTCACTGTTTATAATATATAACCTTCAGATATTCAAAGGGTAATGTCCTAATAGCAATGTCAGCATTTTCTAATATAACCACTAAACACACTACGTAATGTTATCTACTATGTGGCGATACGACGATGGAACATCTAAATAAATAAATCAGTTAAAAATTATCTACATCAACCAGTGTTTAACTCTCTCGCCGCGCCCAAAGCCGCACACCACACTGCAGTGGGAACTTCATGGGATGTTATGATGATGATGATGAAAGTTTCGTAGTTTTTCACTAGTTTTTCTTTAACTTATACCTAGTATTGTCGTGTTTAGGAACGCGCGTTACAAGAGGAGATGGATCAGAGGAAGAAGGCGGCTATCGCAGCCAAGGAGTATCAGGACGAGATCAACAGGATGATGTGCAGGTTAGTAAAGCCAAAGATTGAATAATACATCGTGATTTTTTATTCACCAGAAAAAAAAATAAGGGATGTTTCTACCCATGAAACTGAACAACTTTTCCCAAGGAACATAGGTCGAAATACGAAAAACCCAATTTGACCTCCCATACAAAATGCGCTATCAGCTGATGCACTTTCTATGGGGGGGTCAAAATTGATTTTCGTATTTCGACCTATGTTCCTTGGGGAAATTTGTTCTGTTTCATGGCCAGAATCATCCCTTAATTTTTTTCTGGTGAATAAAAAATCACCCTGTAGAAGTGACGGGTTTTTGCCCGCGACTTCGTCCGTACGTACAGTCAACGATAGATCAAGCTTGACACTCGCAGTGCCAATCTAGCCCTTCCGTCTGTTGAAATAAGAACGGTACAAAGTCCAATGTGTCAAGCTTGACTGTACTTTAGGTAGTAGTTATTTGATTGTCGAAGTTCTGCCCGCGTGGAATCTTTTCTTGTGCAAGAGCGACTGAATATTTTTTTATTTGAATGTAGGTATATTTATTTTTCGACCTATGTCATTGACCTATGTTCCGAAGTTGTTCAGTTTTATATGAAAGGAATGTAGTAAATATAAATATAGGATTATTAGTTAGTCTGTAAACAATTTTTGGTATCTTACTCAGTCCATAAAAATAATGAACATTTCTCAAGAAATACAGAGGTAAAAAAAGTAAGGGGTAACTAATAGATTGTAAGCAAAATATAAAAAAATACTTTCTCTTAAAAAAAGTAGTTTTAAGTTAAAACATTTTACTTAAGAAGAAGTGCAGCCCCTAAATGACCTCTATGATCAGCTGATCCAGCTGGTTATGCAGACAATAATAATATCCAGTCACTGGCAAGTACCTACCCATTTTAATAAATTATTGTCATTTAATTCGAAGGAAAATCAAATTACATATTCACCAAAAATTAAAAAAAATATTATTTTTACATTTTATTTTATAATCTATTAGTGATGTAGAATCACTCCATCGCACTTTTTTTACACCCTGTATGTATAGGTAAATACCAAAATATCAAGACATAACATCAAAATATCAATTTTCCTTAAAAATGCATCAGTTATTGGCACATAATGGTATGCAAAGTCCATTTTGTTTGGCGTATTTTGATGTTCTTTTGGGAAAATTCGATGGATGTTCTTAAGGAATAGGCGCTCTTACCGACCAGCTCGCGATAGCTAGCGGTAGCCCGCGGCTGTCGTCGGCGACCGTCGCCTCGCCTCACCTTGTCGTTGGTCTGTAAGGGCGGTTTACCACTAGAGCTATGCAAGGTTACTAAGCTGCGAGTTGGATAATTAGAAAAATAGAGCAATCCTATATTGATTGGAATGTACCCAGCTCACAGATTAGCTCCCTCGCAAAGCTCTGGTATAAAACCACCTTAAGAGCCCTCATCATCATAACATACCATGAACGTCCACTAGAGGACAGGGAGCTCCCTCTAGAATTCTCGCTTTTGCTGGAAAAACGTGGAGGGGAAGTACCATAGTCACCTCGCTTGTTAGCTTAAGAGCCCTAATAACCCATAAGCTTTATTTTTTAGTATTACCGTTTTATCACCGCAGGCCACAATTTACCGATGAGGTCCACCCGTTCATGAGGCAGATGAAGAAACCCGTGGAGATGCGGCGCACGTGTCCGTGTTCGCGCCAGGACTACTGCGCGCGCCCGGGGGAACCGCACCCGGACAGCTCACACCCGGACACACAGTCGTGAACCCGGACGCATAGTCGTGAACCCAAATCCGGATACAGTCGTGAACCCGCACCCGGACACACAGTCGTGAACCCGCATCCGGACACATAGTCGTAAACCCAAACTCGGATACAGTCGTGAACCCGCGTCTGGACACACAGTCGTGAACCCGCACCCGGACACATAGTCGTGAACTCAAACCCAGATACAGTCGTGAACCCGCACCCGGACACACAGTCGTGAACCCGCACCCGGACACATAGTCGTGAACTCAAAGCCGGATACAGTCGTGAACCCGCACCCGGACACACAGTCGTGAACCCGCACCCTGATACATAGTCGTGAATCCAAACCCGGACACACAGTCGTGAACCCGCACCCGGACACATAGTCGTGAACTCAAACCCAGATACAGTCGTGAACCCGCACCCGGACACACAGTCGTGAACCCGCACCCGGACACATAGTCGTGAACTCAAAGCCGGATACAGTCGTGAACCCGCACCCGGACACACAGTCGTGAACCCTCACCCGGACACATAGTCGTGAACCCGCACCCGGACACATACATAGTCGTGAACTCAAACCCAGATACAGTCATGAACCCGCACCCGGACACACAGTCGTGAACCCAAACCCGGATACAGTCGTGAACCCGCACCCGTACACACAGTCGTGAACCCGCACCCTGATACATAGTCGTGAATCCAAACCCGGATACAGTCGTGAACCCGCACCCGTACACACAGTCTTGACCGGACACCACATACCTACAACGACTATCTAACGATTAACATTACCTACGAACTTAAACCGGTCCAAGAAACATAACTATAACCGGACCTAATACAACGCCAACCTAACAAATAACAGTATAAAATTAGAGTGACTTTCCACCGGAGCTGGGACGCAATTCTTGAATAACACCGGATGAAAAATATCACAAAAAAAATCCAATTCACAGATTTTTCTTTTCAAAAGTGAAGATCGTCAAATATGAAGTAATGTATTGTATTGATTTCCATATTTTTATAACAGTTTATTAGAATGAATTTGAGTTTGTAAAGTCTCAAAAGTAATATTTTAGCCTCCGGTGATATTCAAGAATTGGCTCCCTGTGCCATGCTGGGTTACATTTAACCAATAGGATTGCTCCATTTTTCTAGTTTCGGGCTGCGCTCGAAAATGGGCACAGCTTAGCTATCTAGCATTGCTCTGGTGGAAACCAAGCCTTAAATCGGACTAAGAAACATAAGTATGACCGGAACGGACTATGTACAGTCAAGATTACGTCAAGCTTGACAATTACAACGCGACTCTTCCTCAACGGTGATTAAAATAAGACCGGTGCAAAGTCCAATGTGTCAAGCTTGATGTGCTCTTAACTGTACAAAGTCAACCCAACGAATAGCATTACGAAATAACACCGGACCAAGAAACAACGAGACCAGACCACATACAATGTCTACCAAGCAAACAGCATCAAAATTAAAGCGTACCAAGAAACACGACTCTGATTGAACCGAACGTACAGTCAACGGTCAAGCTTGACACTCGCAGTGCGACTCTAGCCCGTACGTCTATTGAAATAAGAACTGTAAAAAGTCCAGTGTGTCAAGGTTGATGTGCTTTTGACTGTACAATGGTGTCGATTCTGGAAGACCCCAACTGAAACAACTCATTTTGACATATTTAAAAATGATGTTATCCTTTATTTGTCTACAGGTAGTACCTATAATAGAGACAGCAAATCTTTTATACCTGTCCAGTTCAGTTTAGTTTTAATTTGGGTCTGCCAAATTCGACACCAATACCTGAAAAGTCTAGATTATTAATTACAATATTTCTTAATTTTAGATAGATCCAAAAAGAAAATCAATACTTTCGTAATCTTTACGCACTCATGACACCTTTAAAAACTAAGGTACCTACTATTTGAGTCCAACCTTATATTTTACGACATTTCTTGATATTTTGTTAGTATTTGTTATTAAAATAAATGTTTGTATTTAACTACATGGTTTGCCTTACATTACCTTTAGGATATCAGCATAAAGATATGAATCAGGGAAACCTCCCAGCGTTTTCAACACAATTTATTAATTCTCATGTATGTAGGTACCTACATAGTCTTACTGAACTAGATTTATTAGTTTATTTGTCTTTTTTTTACAAAAAATTGAGTCGTGTCATAATGCTCATTTTAGGAATAGTATCTAGGCGACCGAGCTATACTCTGTATAATTAAAATACCATCGGGTGAGCAAGCTATGCTACTCAACAGACGGATGCTGGAAGTTTCTTAAACGCACTTAAAGCGGTGAATACGAATTTTCCCAGACATGAGACCCTAGCTAGATCAATTTTTCACCCTCGAAAGCCCCTGTACAGTAAATGTTCTCGAAATCGTTAGAGCCGTTTTCGAGAAACCGATTACAAATTTTAAGGATTGAAGGCTCAAAAAAGACTGGAAATATATAATATACTCTCGGCATCAAAATAATCGCTCGTTTAATTTTTTTTCTATACGTTTTCATACAATATTGAGGTTAAAGTAAGCGTCAACTTAAAACAAATTAAGACACGTAATGTAATAGTGAAATCTTTAGATAAGATCTTAAACAATATATTTTTCAAAGATTAGGTACACACCTCTTACATTAGGAAAGCACCGACATTCGTCAAATCCTTGAAAAAAATTGATTTCGAGAAATGTAAGGGAAATCTCGCATTTTTTTATAGGTAAGTGTCGTACCTTATTTCCTGGCTATCGTAGATAAGTTTGATCTGGGATAAAACTGTTTTCAGAAACCTTATCTAACGATCTCACTAATCACTACTCTATATTTCCGATATATCGAAACGATACTATTTGAAGCATGCAAATTCATAACTTAGTTCCTTGAAAATAGAGTAAGATATTGGTTGGATGCTAATCACGGGCAGTTTGAAAATTCATCCAACCAATATTGTACTCTATTGTCAGCAACGAAGTTATGAATTCGACTGTATCGAAGTAGTATCGTATCGATATATCAAAAATTGAGAGTAGACACCCAGTTCCGTGTTTGGAATCGTTTTAAAAAACATTGACGAAATATATGCCGGGAAAATCGAACGAGGGATACCTACCACCCACTTGTTTTGTTCTGCCGTAAAGCAGCAGTACTGCTGTATTTCGGTTTGAAGGGCAAGGTAGCCAGTGAAATTAGTGGCACATGAGACACACCATCTTAGTTCTCTGAGTGGGCAACGCGCTTCGCCGTCTTGTTACCTTGTTAGTGTCAAGTAAGTACTTATGCTACTAATAAGACAATGGGCGTTATGTAAAGTGGTGAATTTCACAGTTTCTCGCCGTTTTGCAAAATGCCTAGGCATTATGAAAAGTTGTTTCTTCTTTGCACTATCCCACATTATAGGTAGGGTCTAATCTTCTGGTGCCGGTACATTCTGTCGAGGGTAGTAGAGGAGGTAGGAGGGCTGGACAGCTTTTCTTCCACCATGTCCTTTGCCTCTCTTTTTCTCCTCTATGAAAAGTTGCTAATTTTATTATTTGCCTGCGACACAAATTACAACTCGCTACTTACTCTAATTTCCTGTCTCAAAACATCAACTAACTACTAAATGACCATGACTTTGTCTACCAAAACAAGGATAATATTCATGAAATCACGAATGAGATGGACAACAAACTAAGTAGACAAATATGCTTGTAGGAATGAGTGTAACCTAATTTGTAATGCAGCCGGCGTGTGACAGATCATGTCGATAAGTGGACGGCGGTACAGTCAGGCGGACAAGTGACTTAAGGCAATCAGCAGACCGACGACGCGACGCAGCGCGTCGCAATAGTAATGGCAGACACACAATCGCTATCTTAGATCGCTACAGTTTAAAACTTGATTAAATGGTTAAAAGATAAAATTTTCGGCAGCTTAGATAACTGACTGATGCTGCAGGTGCTAGATAATGTACCTAAGTGAGGTAATACCTAAGAGATAATGTACCTGAGTAATACGAGAGGATTTCTAGAACTTTCGCGGCAAATATTGAAATTCTATACTTAATAAATTAAGAGAAATTATTCCCGTAAAGAGCAGGCTTAAATGAGCCTTTTTAGGGTTCCGATACCAAAATGGTAAAAAAAAGGAACCCTTATGGTGCCGCTCTGTCTGTCTGTCCGTCTGTCTGTCACACCTCTATATCTCAGCAACCACTTATGCTATCAACCTGAAATTTGGAATAGTTTTAGAATATAGTTGCCCAACTTAATTGCACAAGAAAAAATTTTGAAAAAAGTATGATTATTAATATAAAGGGGGCCAAAATAGGGGGGGCCAAATTTCAAATTGTCGCTACTAGGTCGAGTGGGGTATCATATGAAAGGGCTTTACTTGTACATTTTAAAATATATTTTTGTATTTTTTTAAATTTCTTAGTTTTAAAGTTATGATGAAAAATGTCAAGAAAAATACCATTCCCCCCCCCCCCCCCTTATCTCCGAAGTTTGAGTAAGGAAAAATCTGAATTAATTACAGTTGACAGAAGTTTATATAAACTTTACAGCAAAAATAAAACGATCTTTCTAAGTTGCACAGTTTTTCAGAAATCTGCAAAAAACCTTTACAAACAAATTTAGTTTTGCGGTCCTGAAAATGGACTTTATTGCTTCCAAAAATACTATAGGTATATCGGAACCCTCGGCGCGCGAGTCCGACTCGCACTTGACCGGTTTTTTTTTCTGAGAAAATAAATCACGAATGAAAACATCGCATAAGATGGGCTAAATAAAAAAAAGTAAAAAGTGTTTAATTCCTCACGCAAACAAACTAGGGAACTAAATTGGTAATAATAAACGTAAAATAAAAATAAAATCATGATTTTGTTTGTGGAAGCTGGCCCCTATACTAGATAAACCTGTACTACAGGCCATAATAGGATGGTATAATATTTATAATTAGTATATATATTTCTGAGAAAATCTTACAAAGACACTAACAAAAAGTTCTTACACTTTTGTCACCGACTGTGCAAAACAAACTTTTCCTGTAGGAAGAGTACAATGATTATATTAAAGTATAAACATATTACCACGATAGTCATACCGGTGATTTCATTCTCGTAATTTTTCCTTAAACGAATCAACTCGGCTCCATATAAAAGCTCACCAATTACTCATACCGCCAGTTTGCTGCGAATTTAAGCTTCGAAATGTGTCTCAAAATTGCCTTACCGTTCGCTCTTCTGGCCTTAGCCAGCGCCCGCGATATAGACATCGGCCAGAATATAACTGAAGCTCGAAAGATATTTGATGAAAAGCGCGAAGCAAGTCCAGCAGTCTGGAGGCAAACAGAACAGGTGATAATTAACACAACAGAGGAAGAAATCATCAGTCGTGTTGTTATAACAGATTTAAGACCTGACAAAAATGGTGACGCTGCAATAATCGAAGGTGGAGAAGGAAACCAAACTGTTACCATTGAACTCAAAAGTCCGACAGTTTTGAGGGGATACGATTTTCATATTGAAGTTTACGCCATTCCTAAAGGAGCTGCTATACTTAATGAAAAACCTTTAAAAACTAGTGACGTTACTCATAAACCAGTAAATATTCATCCACCTAAAGCAATTGGAAGTGTTGATTTCACCTCTAAACCTCCAGTACCTTTATCTACTGATTTCCAAATCAATGACGGAAAAAGGATGATACGTAACTCGGAAGCACCTAAAACAAACACAAAACCAGATACTTTTAGTACTGCTGCGCCTAAAACAGAATTTGAAACTAAGAAAAATGCAACTTCTGAAAAAGACGTAGACATCCAGAAAGATATTACACGTATCTTACCAGGTTTCAACAAAAGCAACGATGAACCTACTCACCTTCCTTTAGATACTGAAGACTTGAAAACCAAAGATGGAATACATCATCCAAGACTTGTAAGAGATACTAGCAAGAAAGATCAGTCTACAACAACTCCGTCAACTGTTAAAGCTCCGAAAGAACTTGGTCAAGAAATCATCTTTCCTCTAATCCATGAAGACAAAATCTCAGGTAATAGTGAAAAACTTAACGCCGGCGAACTGAAAAGTGCCGATAATTCTACTACCACTGTAGCCTCTGTAACGACTACAAAGAAACCGAGAGAAACCCGCGGAGCTGAAACCACGACTACAAAAACGGATCCAAAACATCCATCCGAGAAAAATGAAGACATTAAAAAAAGTTTCGACATAACAAACGTCCCACAAGCTCATGTAGACAAAATTTCTGGTAGTACTGATAAATATGATGAATTGAAGGATGACCATAAGGAACTAAAGACTAATAAAGACCATTCGACAACTGTTCCTTCTGTTACAACTACTGACAAACCAAGAGCAGTTCGTAACGCAGATGGCACGACTCCAAAAACAGATATGAAAGAGGGTGAGAAAAACTACGACTCACAGTACATACAGAAGATACCAGCCAGTGGGCGTGTAACTATTCCTAAAGAATTCTTGGAATCCCATAATGCAACTGATCCAAAAACTACCCTGGAAAAAAAGAACACTAAGACATTTGATCCTAAATTACCTTTACCAATGCAACACAAAACTTTATCAGCTAGTTCAACGAAACCACCTAAATCAGTGAAGGAAAGTTATTCATCATCATTGGAAGATACATCATCAGAATCATCAGAAAATATAAGATTTTCTTCACCATTGCCTGCTAAGTCTTTGGCATCTCAAAAAGATGAAAAGCCTGTAATTCATTAATTTATTTTCAAAGAAATTTGGAAATATTTATAGTTGTATTACCTGTTAGTGCTTCAAAATAAGTGAACACCTTAATGATATTTTTTGTTCTCAATAAGTTACCTATGATGAAGGTAAACAAATATTAAAAAAAAAATTGCCTTTTTAATAGGTTATAGTTCCATAGTTTTTATCTCCGAGCGAAGCAAGGAGGTTTTTGTTCTGAGGTTTTTATACTGTTTACCTACTCCTTTTTAAACACTCCTTAACATTTATTTACTGGTTTTCCCAATTATTATAAAAGTATGCTACATACAAATACAATAAAATAAAAAACTAAATAACATTATGTAAATCCTTTTATTATATATAATATTTCCCTCAATAATTCCATAAAAAACGAATGTACAAAATTTTTAAAGTTAGTACTAACTTACTTTCACTAACACTTGGAATGAATTATTTGTACTTAATATAATGAGCAGAACTCTATAATTATTTTAAAAATAATGTACTTTATATTTGAGATATTTTTTTTAAAACATAGTCCAAAAAATTGCTTATAAAAACTATAAATAGGTAATAAGATATGAAAATTAACAATCAAACACTATAGTGTTCTAAATCAAAAGGGACCTTATAGAGCAGCATGCACTTTCGACCTTGATAGATAGATATTTATTTAATGGCATCACATCTCATTACGAGTCGTATTTCGCCAGTGTCAAAGTAAAGAAATTATTACAAAATGATGGCGAGGTCGCCAATGTCTAGTTAAAGATTTACACAGGAATCCACATCACGAAGACGTGGGCCTGTGTACTATGATGACTCCGATAACTTGATAGAGAAAATTATTGAAGTCACGATGACAGCCGCTTTTTACGATCCAAAAATCTCAGAAATGAATGTATTTCAATCTTTTTTTTTTTTTTTTAATCTTTTATTATAAAAGGGTTTTTTTTATTTGTCATATTAGTGACCATGCCACCCCTATCGTTCTTATAGTAACATCAGCGCCTTTTTAAGTACGTTGACACTATTTTATAGAGTGTCCTAGCCTCCTCCGAGACGGGTGAGGCTAGGACACTGTTAAAGGCCCCAACATTTGAATTTACAATTTCTGGGAACTGTAAAAAGAACTGACATCTTTCAGCTTCGATCCGAACGCACTCCATCAAAACATGATGTACATCTTCCACTAAGTTACACTCGGTGCAATTTGGAGAGGTTGTTTTTCTCATAAGGTATCCAAAACTATTTAAAGGAATGTGTCCAGATCGAAGTCTACTTGCCAGAACTATCATGTCCCGGGTCAGACTCACACCGGCAAATCAGGGACCACGCGATAAACTTGGTTGCATTGTCCGGTACCGTATTCCCTTGTTTAAAGATCTCTCATCAAAGTATTATCTATTAGTATCTTCTATTATATTCAACTCTACTCTTTGTACTGAAGCACGCGCGTGTTTGCCGCGTCATGTCATACATTGCTTAGTCGTTAACAATTTGATCACTTGCACGGTTATATAAAGCGGCCTTGTACGTGAAATCACGCTAAAAAGCGCCGGGAATTCATCCCTTCTGAACAGGTTCTAAGGTCCTTTTTGACTTGGAACGCCACATTTAACTAATATCATTTTACACTATCCTGTCGTTTTGAATTATTTTATCACCCACTGATATTAAAGAATTGGGTCCCTGATCGTCCAACAATACAGAAACCCTTGTTGCTTCTTTATATTTTTTCTGGCCTAGGCCTCGTCTTCAAATTCATAAACATCTTTGGTTCTATGGTGCTTTGATTTTCGAAATGATCAAACATAAAAAAAATTGGCAAGAATTTTCATTCAAAACTTGCCTTAAAAATATTTTGATAACCATAACTTCCCCAACTTATCATTATGACTACCAGTGGAGCATATTTTTATTTTAATACATACATACATACATAACAACACGCCTTGTTCCCGTAGTAGGGGTAGGCAGAGACCACAGTTCTCCACCTGCTACGATCTTGACATACCTCCCTTGCTTACTTTTAACCTGGCCTTTATTCAGAACGTCCTTAATTTATTTTATAATAATAATAATTTTACTTTAGTGTCTTTTATAAGAACTTAACTACCTATAGATACCATCAGATGCATACAGAAATAGTAACTGCAGAGGTGGCGCCGCCACAATACATTACAAATCCGTTTAATAAAATATTGTGCGTTTGCGATAATACATGGTGTTAAAAAAATTGTGCACTATATTACTTAGACCATGAAACTGAACAACTTTCCCAAGAAACACTATTTTTTTAACTCACCATACAAAAAGTCATAATTTTATTTTTCGTTTTTCGACCCATGTCTCTTAGGAAAAATTGATCAGTTTCATGGGTCCAAGTCATCATAACATAACATGAAACGTCCAAGTAAGTCACCACGCTTGTTAGCGTTGCGGCTGGCACCATAGACCGCGGTGGTTGATGACCGCAGTATGTAAGATGGTACGATACACAGACGGACGCTGCTGCCCATTCTCTGGTTCATAATCCCTTAGTCACCTCTTGCGACACCCACGGGTAGAGATGGGTTGGTACTATTCTTTGCCAGAACCACACGGAACACGGGCATGGTCCAAGTAACATACGAAAACAGTGCTTACGCAAAATCCCCTCTACTTTCAACTGACAGGGCTCTTCCTTCGTTGCGCGCATTGTTTATGATATAGCATGGCTACGTAAGCCGAATGCAACTGGGAAAAGAAGGGGGAGGCCTTTACCTAGCAGTGGGACAATAAAGACTAAGTATAATATAATAATAAGGTATAGATCGACAAGTATCTATTGGCAGCTGACGGTGACAGGAGGACGCTGCTATCATATATTTATCATCTCATCTATTCGAAAATCGCTAAACGGTTCGTCAATAAAGGCGAACAAAATAGCTGTTTTCTCCAAGAGGCTTTCGTAGCGGGTAAAAATGGGATTTGAAATTAGAATTTGAATTTAGGTCCACCATAGGGATATTTTAGGTCATAGGTCGAACCAAAATATTGTATGAAAAATGATACTGGCCGGTTGTACTATTAAAATTATTATGAATATAAAAAAAGAAATATGATCTAAATGTAAACAAGACTACCAACCAAAGAGGTTCTGTTCCTAACTGATACAAAAATGTCAATAACATTTTCAGTTGTTCCAAATAATACTTAATATGATTTTTAGTATTGTTTCATCAAGTAATAATATTGTAATATTGTACTGTAGTATGTTGGGCCTGAAACTGACCGATAGGGTCAGGAACAGCACAATACGCTCAAAAACACAAATTGCCGATGTGACCCACGCAACTGCCAAGCTAAAGTGGGACTGGGCTGGTCACGTAAGTCGCATGCCGCTGGAACTCTGGGCCAAGACCACAACTATCTGGCAACCGCCAAGTAACAGACGACGTCGAGGCCGACCACGGCGCAGATGGCGCGATGAACTCGACGCTTTCTGTAAAGACTGGTAACAAGAGGCTCAGAGTAGAGACCAGTGGAAGGAACGGAGGGAGGCCTTTGCCCAGCAGTGGGACAGAAATGGCTAATAAGATAAGATAAGATTTTATATTTAAAATTAATGACGAGTGTGTGTCTCAATGAGCCTCTTATTCTTTTCTCATAGAGGGAGATGAAAAGTAAAAATATTTTTACCTTGGGCGACCTATTGAATCCCTCGCTACGTTAAGGATTCTACTCAAGAATCCTTCACTTCGCTCTGGATTCGAAATAGCGCCCTCGCCTTAAAAATATTATTTTACAGCCTTATGATACAATCTACTATTACTCGTAAAGCGTCAAATTTCCAGGGCAACAATGTTAGTTCCGATTTTGTCCACCTGCCAACAGTTTCTTGTCGCTCTATTCTATCTATAGATTTGCATTGCACTGGTTTGCTCTTAACTCCAATTTAGGGTGGCTTTGCACCTTAGCTGTGCTCCTAAACTCTAGGTAGCTTACATTGTAAAGTTGTAAGGTGGGAAAATTCCAACCAATAGGATTGCTTCATTTTAAATCGCAGCTCAAAGGATGTTTTTCTACCGCGACGATTACGAGCCGATACCGGTATAACAAAAGAAAACTGCCGACATTATTAGCAAAAACAGTACTTATTACTCACTCATGGTTTTCTATCGGCTCTTTTCTTTTTATTTATCGGTATTGGTTCGGAATTGTCGCGTTAGAGAAACAGCCTAAGGGTGGTAATTATAATTCCCTCTCAAGTCAAAATAGTGTATGTGTAAAGTACATCTTGAGAGCCATCTCACATTTCAGAGGGATTTATCAATAGGACCCTAAACTAGGGAAATGGAGAAATACTATTGGTTGCAATTTTTTCAGCTTAGGTCGTACGCTGCGTCAGACGGGATCACGACACGTAGTAATTCAAAATACAAGAGCACCGCCAGATGGCGCGCGGCGTACGACCACGCGCCGCGTACCGGGCGATACGCGGCGCATCGCGCTCGGGCGTGTTCGTTTTACGAAATTAGACATAACCGCTACGTCCTCGCCACGCGACGCGTAATTTGCTACGCAGAAAGTCCACGTCGCGCGATCAAGGCGCGTAGCTACGCGTCGTAATCGCGCCTAACGCAGCGCCCTTACAAGTATTGCTTTGTATTTGCAGCTTACCTAGCTACCTAGCACAGCTATCTACTGATTCTTTGTAACTACTCATAAGTTATCAAGGAATGTACCGATATACCTGGTGGGATATTCTTCCTCCCTTCAAGGGCTTCCAACTCTATGATGACGAGGCACCCCAGAACCTCGGCTCCACAGGATTTGAGGAGTTGAGTAGCTGCTGTGATGGATCCTCCGGTAGCTATCAGGTCGTCAATGATGAGGCATTTGGTGCCCGGGCGGATGGTGTCCTTTTGGACTTCTAGTACGTCCTGAAAAGTAAGCAACAAATTGGTACACTATTTTATCACTAAACGACTTGTGAGTATTCACCGTATATCTTTACCCATGAAATTGCCGTTTTGTATGGCGAATTTTAAGTAAACTCAATTTTCAGTACTAACATTTTTGCATTTCTCTTAGGAGTTATAAATCAATTTTTTTTAATTTTTTTTTAATCATTATTGGGAAGACATTAAGCTAACAGAAGCTTAAATTTAATTTTTGAAAAATAGTATGTGTAAAAAAATATAACAAATCTAATGATGAAATCGGACGACATTTAAGACGAACAATGTTCAAACCATTAATTTTATATATCATATTAAAAATAAAAACTTTATTTTATGCGTAAATTAATAACCTTGAAGTCAACTTTCAAATATAAAACAAATGAAACAAAATGAATTAGAATTATAGGAATTATGATCTCATTAATCTGTAAGAAAATTTCGGCAAACCTATTATTATTTCCCGTGTGGTGCCGGCAAAGAATAGTACCAACCCATACACACCCGTGGGTATCGTAAGAGGCGACTAAGGGTTAACTGGAGGATGGGCAGCAGCATCCTCCTTTGTATCTTACTTACTGCGCTCACCTACAACCGCGGTCCATGGTGCCAGCCGTAACGCTAACAAGCGAGGTGATTATAGTACTTCCACTCCACATTTTTTCAGCAAAAGCTAGAATTCATGAGGAAGCTCCCTGTCCTGTAGTGGACATTTCATGGGATTTCATTTCATTCCATCGGTTCAGTCGTTTAGGCGTGATAATGGAACAAACAAACAAAACCCGGCCAAGTGCGAGTCGGACTCGCGCACTGAGGGTTCCGTACCACCACATAAACATAATTGTATTAGTTGAAATTTCAGTAAGTTAATGTGCTAGATTTTTTGAGTCCGACACGCGCTTGACCAAATTTTATTATTTGTTGTTATTTTATAGCTTATGCAGTATAAACATACCAATTTTCAAGTTTGCAAGTGTTCCCGTTTTTAAATAGAACTAAAACAAAAATCGCCTCAGCGACCATCCAACTTGACCCCTCTCTCATATGAATGTTCTTGAAACGGGAGCTCACCACAATTGGTTACCATTAGTTGTGAGAAAAGTTGTAATATTTAAAGATTTCAGACTTTTCCCATTATTTGTACTGTGAGACCTAGCTTCTTGCCAAATTTCATAATTTTAGGTCAACGGGAAGTACCCTGTAGGTTTTGCATTTTTTAATAAATGTATGGAGATGAGGACATAAAATGTCATATCTTTTGATTGCGTCGTTGTAAAAAATTTAAATTTTCAGATCTTGTGTGGTTCATGGATCCTAATATATGGTATTAATTTCAACTTGATACCTTTACCCGTTCGTGAGATAAAGGGTCTTGACAGACAGACAGACAGACGGACAACAAAGTGATCCTATAAGGGTTCCGTTTTTTTCTTTTGAGGTACGGAACCCTAAAAACGACTGACCATCCCATTTTAGAAATCGTAACTCGGAAAAGTATAAAACTAGATGGCGCTAATAAATAGTCTGGGAAGTTATTATGATTTATCGAGTATTCTGCTAAAAAAATAAACCGAATTTCAATGTTAGCGTTTCTTTACATTGTATCTGTGTTAAAATTTTGAATGGTTTTCTGACAGAATACTCGGTAGACCATAATTAATTTCCAGATTATTTGAAAGCGTGATCTAGTTTCCATGAGTTTTATGCCTTTTCGGGTTACGTTTTCAACTATGGGGATTGTCAGACTTATTATTCATTCATGATTATAGGTAAGGGAACCGCACAAAGAAGGATCCGTTTTTTTGTTTTTTGCTTACATCTCAAAAACGATGCGTCGAACGAAATTTTGTTGTACAACATAATAAAAGCTGATAAAATTCTCTACAACTTTGGCTTTCACACTTTTTATCTGTCTCTTATCTTGGCCTAACAAATGGTCGATTTTCAAAAATGTTTTCTATAGTCTTACGTTTTTTAGGGTTCCGTACCTCAAAAGAAAAAAACGGAACCCTTATAGGATCACTTTGTTGTCCGTCTGTCTGTCTGTCTGTCTGTGTGTCTGTCTGTCTGTCTGTCTGTCTGTCTGTCTGTCTGTCTGTCAAGACCCTTTATCTCACGAACGGGTAAAGGTATCAGGTTGAAATTGATAATGAATGTTAAGGTCCGTGGACTACACAAGATCTGAAAATTTCAATTTTTTACAACGACGCAATCAAAAGATATGGCTTTTTATGTGCGCATCTCCATACATTTATGCAAAAACGCAAAACCTACAGGGTACTTCCCGTTGACCTAAAATTATGAAATTTGGCAAGAAGCTAGGTCTCACAGTACAAATAAAGGGAAAAGTCTGAAATCATTAAATATTACAACTTTACTCACAACTAAGAGTAACCAATTGTGGTGAGCTCCCGTTTCAAGAACATTCATATGAGAGAGGGGTCAAGTTGGATGGTCGCTGAGGCGATTTTTGTTTTAGTTCTATTTTACAAACGAGAACACTTACAAACTTGAAAATTGGTATGTTTATAGTTCATAAGCTATAAAATAACAACAAATAATAAAATTTGGTCAAGCGCGTGTCAGACTCAAAAAATCTAGCACATTAACTTACTGAAATTTCAACTAATACAATTATGATTATGTGGTACGGAACCCTCAGTGCGCGAGTCCGACTCGCACTTGGCCGGTTTTTTTTTTGCTTCATAACTTTTCTCAAGTGCAGCCTCTTTCCTGGCCGTTTTTCGGAGCTCATAACTAGGTAACGATTGGAGATAGATTAAAAGTGTGAAAGGCAAAGTTGTAGAGAATTTTATCAGCTTTTATTATGGGGCAAGCCCCTTGCCCCTCCGAGCGGACCTCGGAGGGTCAAGGACTTTTAGTATGTTTATCTCCTAACTAGTCCAAACAAAGTTCCTTAGTCAAACTTTCTGCTTTCGACTTTTCCATCCACAAATTATTCGTTGCTTAAGTTACATGGGTGACAGGCGGAGAGCCAATGAAAGATTCGCTCTCCCCCACATGCCGCGCTCACCCCCGCGACAAATTTTTTGGCTTCTGCTCATTAACGGTCACGACCAGACTTATTTTGTACGCAGGGTTCATTTTTAGGGTTCCGTACCCAAATGGTGAAAAACGGGACACTATTAATATGCCTCTGATGTCTGTATGTCAGCGGGCTGTATGTCATGAACCGTAATAGATAGAAATTTGAAGTTCATAACATCAACTTTTTACCTTCTAATGCTCAGCGAGGTCCTAGCACTCCTAGTGCTGGATTTCTATTGCTATTTTTATAACTTCCAGTTTTTCGGCTATAGCTCATTTACCTGTGAAGCCTACCTAGCTGTGATAGTTCTCCTATTACCAATACAATTATACTATTGTCAATAACCGTTTAACTGGCGGGGACACTCAACTCCAACAAAAAAATTGCGTTTTCAATGTAAATATGTCGCAAACGGATCCCTAAACCGAAAAATTATCTTTGCAAACTTACATTATTTCTAAAAGACCTAAGACACCCCACACGATGGGGTAGACGAGAAAAACAATTCCGACCCCGCTTTACTTGGATGAGTGCCATAAAAAAAATTTATTTTACCAATTTGTCGGTCTAGATGATATGTATACCCGTATTAAATTACAGCTTTCTAGTACTAAGGGTCTTTGACCTAAGCCGTGAACAGACAGACGGACAGATTGACATAACGAAACTATGAGGGTTCCTTGTTGACTACGGAACCCTAAAAAAAACTAAGCAATTTCAATTTGATGTTACAATATCAGATCAGTTACAATGTAATTACAAGATGAATTGTATGTTTTAATTGTCTTGTATAATTAATAATACATGATAAGAAAATTACAAGTTAAGTTAATCTTAATCTTTCTCTTTATCAAAGGTTAAGACAAACATAGAAATCATAGAAGGTAAACAATGATATAATATGAACAGGAAAACCACATAAAGTGCCTGTTAGATACAAGGAAATATTTGAAATATTTTACTTGTGCATTTTACCTAGCATCTTGATTGTAGTGTTTTTATACAAGGTGTAACAAAAAGGGTACCAACCCTGAAGGATTTGAATCTGAACAACTTTAGACTGCACTCCGCGCACACTAGCGCCCTCATCAGAATTTAATTAATTTCTTTGAATTGGAGACCAAAATGAAAAATTGAAGAACGGCTAATTGTTCTTTGTCAGGATAGCGTTATTTTAAACTATTACAATAAGCTTTATGTAATCTTGTTTATTCAAAATCCTTTGAACGGAACGCGGTGGCCACCAATTTATGTAATCTTGTTTATTCAAAATCCTTTGAACGGAACGCGGTGGCCACCAATTTCCGTTTTAAGGATTTTGAATAAACAAGATAACATAAAGCTAATTGTAATAGTTTAAAATAACGCTATCCTGACAAAGAACAATTAGCCGTTCTTCGATTTTTCATTTTGGTCTCCAATTCAAAGAAATTAATTAAATTCTGATGAGGGCGCTAGTGTGCGCGGAGTGCAGTCTATAGGGCAAGTGTAGTCGCATCTTACGACTCCCACGGGTATGTATGGTACAGATATACATTTAATCCACGCTGACAGTGGTAAAATTAAAATCTTGGAAAAAATAGGTCTTTTAAAAATAATCTGAGTCTGCATATATAATTTTTCGATTTAGGGATCCATTTGCGAAATGTGTCGTCCTTTAGTATATATTAAAAGGAAAACTATCACAGCTAGGAACGCTTAAGCTATAAACTGGAAATAGCAATCAAGCTCTAGGAGTGCTAGGACCTCGCTGAGCATTAGGAGGTAAAAAAATTATGTTATGAAAATTATGAAATACTTAATCATAATCTGCTTTGCGATAAAAAAACGTAAAAAACTACGGAACCCCATACTGCGCGTGCGCGTGGCTCGATACGCACTTGGCCGATTTTTTTTAAGTATTAAGTTTCATTAACTTGCATACCTAAGTACAAAAACTATGCGAGCGGACAGCTAGTGTTATAGAAGGTTGAGATCAAGAAACTTGTTGGTTTTTTTATTTATTATAAATAATTAGTTTGATAATAAAATACTCACTGAACCATACTCCAAATCGTAACTATACGAAACCACCTCCCCAGGCAGTTTCCCCTTCTTCCGAACTGGTAGACAGGCCACTCCGAGCTCCTGGGCCAGGGAAAATGAGAACAGGAACCCTCGGGCTTCTAAGCCGACTATCGCCTCAACTGTAGGATACTTAGTGCGGATCGTTTGAATCAGCAGGTTCTGTAGTAACTTGCAAGTAGGACCGTCCGATAGTGCTGAGAAAATGTCCCTAAAAAAAAAACAAATAAATAATTACCTAATGGTCTAGACACTGGCCCATGTCACTTGTGCACTTCTATGTACCCGAAATTTAGTTAGGGGGGTTTGTTAAAACCTAGGAGTCTTAGGAGTATAAAAAAAAACCGGTCAAGTGCGAGTTGGACTCGCGCGCCGAGGGTTCCGATATACCTTTAGTATTTTTGGAAGCAATAAAGTCCATTTTTAGAACCGCAAAACTAAATTTGTTTGTAAATGTTTTTTGCAGATTTCTAAAAAACTGTGCAACTTAGAAAGATCGTTTTATTTTTGCTGTAATATTTACATAAACTTCTATCGACTGTAATTAATTTAGATTTTTCCATTCACAACCTTCGGATATAAGGGGAGGGGAACAGTATTTTTTTTGATATTTTTCATCATAACTCGAAAACCAAGAATTGTAAAAAAATACAAAAATATATTTAAGAATGTACAAGTAAAGCCCTTTTATATGATACCCCACTCAACCTAGTACCGATAATTAGAAATTTTGCCCCCCCTATTTTGGCCCCCTTTACATTAATAATCATAATTTTTTCTTAATTCTTACACGTGCAATTAAGTTGGACAACTATATTCTAAAACTATTCCAAATTTCAAGTCAATAGCATGAGTGGTTATTGAGATATACAGGTGTGACAGACAGACAGACAAAGCGGCACCATAAGGGTTCCTTTTTTTTACCATTTTGGTATCGGAACCCTAAAAATTGGTCACATGGTTCAGATCATGGTCGTTTTTCTGCCAAATTTCTCAATTTTTGTTTGACTGTATCTCTATATCCAGTAGTCTTTTTTAATTTTCAAAATCTTAGTATAATTCTTCTTTAAAGGCAAACAATTCTTGTGATGCGACAAAACGTGATATATCCTATTGTAACCAAGTTGCTGGCTTCTAAGTTCGAAGTTAAGTTTGTGGTTTCCGCACTTAGTCCTGCGTGGACCATTGTACGTGGGCCTATCTAGCCATCAATTTAGCCACCCTAACTGTTGCCAGAACTCGGTCAGTTTGTCCAGTTTGTTTAGTAGTTGATCTAAAGTTATGTCTGCTCCAAGTGTGTTTTCTCTGATAGTGTTGATTACTTCGCACTCCAGAATGACGTGTTCGATAGTTTCGTCCCTTTCCATACAGGCCCTGCATAGAGGGCTGTCTGTTATGACTAAGGTGTAGTAATGTTTGTTGAGAGCAATGTGTCCAGTTGCTGGCTTTTTTACATAGTAGTAGTCAGCATAGTAGTAGACTGATTAAAATTTTTGAATGCTGATTTTATTTCTTTTTTAAAGGCAAACAAAGTTTGTATCGGCAAATATTATCAAAAATTTAAATAAGGGCGTATTTTTATAGAAAAGTAAAAGATTGAATTCAAGATTCAAAATAATATTGTTTGCTTGCTTTTAAAGTTCAGATCAGTCCACGGGGTACAGGTAGTAACTTTCAGAAGGGCATTATGAGGAAGTACCTTAACTGGTACAGCTATACAAAAATGGTCTTAGGAAACTATCCTTAATTTTTCACTCGTAGATTTCCAAAAAATGTACAGTTAACATGAAAATAGCTATAATCATGCTACAATAAACAAAAATATTTTTTGATGCCAATCAATCCTATTTCCAAAACTGATTAAAAACTTCTATGGGACCAAACCAGGTTGGAATACTAAAGGTAAGGTAGGGTAAGGTAAGCTAGGTAGGTAGGTAGGTAAGGTAGGTAGGGAGGTAAGGTAAAGGTACTAATTACAAATTAATTTTTCCATAAGTACATTTTGTAAGAAAAAACACAAAAAATATATGACATTCAATCCTGTTTCCACATCCACTGCAGGGCAGAGAGCTCCCTCTAAAATCCCAGCTTTTGCTGGAACAATGTGGAGGGGTACCATAGTCTGTTGAAATTAGTTTTCTCAGTTTTTTGAGCATTTCTTGAAAATAGCGCGTTTCAGAAACCCTACAACGCCCACCAACCACCACTATCTTCACTAAAGTCCACCAACATCTGTTGGTGGACTTTAGTGAAGATTATACAGGACAAAGCTCGGTCACCCAGTACTTAGTTCATAAAAGGCAGTATAATCGCTTACAGAGATTTCTACCAGACAAGCTGTTTACAGGAAAATATGCATTAGGTAATGTACTATAAATAACTCTTATCAATATTGCAATTACAACTACATTGACTGTAAGAATCTGAAGTATTTACCATCTGATAGCTAGCAGCTACCAAGAACTGTATTTGATTGATAACATAGATAACAAGATCAAGGATTACCATGCTATAAAGAGCAAACTGATAGTGTGTTGTTGGGTATA
Organism: Athrips mouffetella; assembly: GCA_947532105.1. Lineage (NCBI taxonomy): Eukaryota > Metazoa > Arthropoda > Insecta > Lepidoptera > Gelechiidae > Athrips > Athrips mouffetella. The sequence continues at coordinate 14,801,462 of OX383978.1, forward strand.
TTAATAAGGTACAGCCAAAACAAAGTGGTATATTTCGGGTAGAACAGCACGTCAGTAGAATAAAATAAATTACAATATAAAACATACTTCTCATTCAGGTTTATTTTATTCAGGGTCTTAGTGCGATAAAATAAAATTTGAATAAATTAAACATGACGATTTAAAATAAACTAAAACATGATGAATTAAAATAAACTAAAAGCTAAATTGACAACATAATAAAGTGATCAAAGAATCCTAATATGAATAAAGTATACTCTGAGTTTTGATGACAAACTCATAATATGATGAAAACACAAAGAAATGAATTATTAGAAAGAAATAAATATATTTACCTATTATTTATTTTAATTTACAAACTAAAGTTAACATTAAAATAACACAGAAAATTAAAAACAAAATGGAAATCACATTCAAAATTGTAAAACTGGTCAGAAATAATGTCAACATTAAATTAAAGTTAAAAATATAATTATTTATGGCATGGTAATAGAATTACAAATATTTCCACTGCATTCAGTTGACCGTTCCATAGCCACCGTGCTTGTAAGCTTTGACCGAAGTATGGCGATACAATACGAAGAAGTACGCTGCTGCATATTTTCCATGTGAAGCCCCTTAGTCGCCTTTTACGACTTCAAGAAAAAAAAAGAAACAAAGAAGGCTTGCACTTACCAGAATAAAATTCCTGGTTTAGGAAAGTCGGGAAAACTCTTGATTTTACTCCTTAGTTCAGCGATTTTCTTGGAATAATCCGAATCCATTGTACTTAATAACTTTTTTGAAACTTTTACTTGCCGTTAGTACAAAGTAAAATACCTTTCACAATACTCAACACACCACTGACGCGTGCGTGCTGCAAGACTGCAAGTGAGAACGGAATGCAAACTTTGTTAAAACAGTTTTTTGGAAAAACACAAGAAAAACCCTCCTTAAAAAAACCAAATTCTCTAATTTGCTTCGATTGAATTGAATTTGAGGTTATTTTTATTGTTTTTTGGTTTATATTATAAAGTCAAAAGCACATCAAGCTTGACACATTAGATTTAATACTGTTCCTTTTATTTAGCAACATACGGGCAAGAGTCGTACTGCAAGTGTCGTGCTTGAACTGTCGTTGACTGTACCAACCAACAACCAACTGTGCGTTCCATTTTGCGCTAACAGACTGCTTAGCACTGTGAGCGCGCTTAAGGACTAGATAAGTACTATACGTACGGTCAACCGCTCGTCGGTAGAAACTTTTTCAACTCTATTACCACGCCATAAGGTCCAAAAGTGTTTCTACTGACGTGCTGTCGAGTGTACAAGTCCAAGCACTCGCTCGTTCACCGCCTTAGGTCATTGATGACGTCAACGTTTTTGCTATCAGTGCTTTACAGTGCGGTTCATTAAGGAAATATTTTACCAACGCTGCAATCGGCGTATTCGAGTCGGATCGTTTTCATTAGCGTGCAAACGTCGAACACAATCGAATATCTAAACGATCCGATATGACTGCTCTTATGTCAATGTCACTGTTCGAATCAAAGTACTTTTTAGCCACAAAGTATTTGGACCCTGTGAATTGTATCCATTTCTTTAGTTTGCTTTCGAACTCCAAACAAACCGAAAAAAATCCCACGAAACTCAACCAAAATTAATTTTGACGTTTAATTTGACGTATCGCACACACTGCACTACCTCATTTTCGTATGCAATGATAGCGCGCTAATGTGACGTCACCGATGACGTCACGTTGCTTGAACGAGTGAATACGAGCAAGGTATGATCCGACTTTGAGCGCGCACACACCGCACACAGTGCTCATATGCGGGTGACGAACCGTAGTGTTAGTCAAATAGGTGGAGCAGTGAAAGCGCTAATGTCAAAATTGATTTGACACATAAAATCCCACACATTTGCAGCCAGCTGACGTTTCTCAGGTTTTTGTTTTGACTCTGTAAATAGGTATTAAAATAAATACAAATACAAAAATTTATTAATAACATTCGTTACAGGTCAGAGTAATAATAAATTGTGAATTCAAAAATTCATTATAATCGTAGAATTCCATTTCTACTAGCCACGCTTTGAGCTTACTTCTAAAATTAGAGAAAGTAGCTGCATCTCGTATAGAACTGGGAAGCTTATTATAAACTACTGCTCCGTATAGGTAGACGCTTTCTTCGGACTTCGCCAGTCTGTGCGGCTCAACCCTCAGTTGGTCTTTATTTTTGTTACTACGCAGTAAGTGCGATGTTACTTCGTTTTTGCGATTAAAACGAAGCAAGTTAGACCTAGTAAAACATCCTACTTGAAATAATAAAATGCAAGGTAGGGTCATTATGCCGAACCTTTTGAAGTGTCCACGGGCCGAGACGTCAATGGGAATCCCTGCTAGGGCCCTGACGGCTCGCTTTTGCAGTACAAACGCGCGTTTCCACTCGCTTGCACGCCCCCATAGTTCCGTTCCGTACGACAAGGTCGCATGGATCGTTGCAAAATAGCAGGTCCTAACGACGACGTCTCGTCCCGCAGTACTCGCGAGTCTACGCAGCGCGAAGCAGGCGCGCTCCAGCCTACCGCACACGTCATCGATATGCTGCTCCCATACAAGAGCGCTATCCAGTTGGAAACCCAGCAGTTTGGTCTTTGTTACTTGCTGCAGTACGCAGTCTCCGATGCGGACGTTCAGTCTTTCCGGTAGGTGCCCGTTCAGATTAAAGCGGATGTAGCATGTTTTTTCTCTATTTAATGCTAAACCGTTCGAGCTGAACCACTGACTTAAGCGTTGAACAGTCCTGTTCAGTTCAATTTCCAGGTGTGCTCCCGAAGACGCTGTGACGACCGCGGTTACGTCGTCTGCGTACATAAATACTTCGGTCTCGGGAATGCACTCCGGAAGGTCGTTAAGAAGCAAACTGAACAGGGTATTCGAGAGGCATGACCCCTGCGGGACACCCATACCGATGCTCATCTCGTGTGATATAACACGACCTCTATCGCCCGCCACGACCTGAGCTCTATCTTTCATGAAAGATACGATTAGGCGAAGGGGCGAGCCCCTAATTCCATAATGCTCTAGCTTTCTTTCTATGAGAGTGTGGTCTGCCGTGTCAAAAGCGCGGGAGAGGTCGCAGCAGATGACGGCGACATGCAGGCGAGCCTCGCGCGCCTTCAACACGCAGCGAACCACCTCGCGCACCAGGTCGGTGGTAGAGCGGCCGGCGCGGTACGCGTACTGCCGCGAGGACATTACGTTTCGCGCCGACCAGAAGGATAGGAGCCGCCGATTCAGACCGACTTCAAAAGGCTTACTAAGGACTGGCACGAGGGAGATGGGCCTATACGATTTCATGTTATTCTTCTTCCCTTTGCCTTTGTACAGTGGGACCAAATTACTTTTTTAAAAACGGTAGGGAATGTCCCTGTCCGCAGGCAGCTGTTATAGAGGTAAAAAGTCACTAAGCTAATCGATAGGCCCGCTCTTTTTATCATTTTCGCAGATAAGCCATATATGTCAGTGCTCGTTTTCCCGGCAATTTGACTGCTGATTATGCGCGATATTTCGTAAGGTGTAAACGGAACAAATCGTAGTGACGCGTTGCTGGTGTGTATTGAGGAGGCCAGTGCAGACAAAGACGAGCTCGCGGCGGCTGCAGGCGCGCCGCATGACGTTGCTGCGGTTACAAATTCTTTATTTAGCGTGTCCACCAGTTGAATTTTGTCGCTGAAGGGATTTCCTTGTGGGTCCCTAACTAAATCTGTGTAATCTACACGCTCGCTTCTCTTTCTACCTAGCTCTATATTAAAGCGCTTATTGAAGAAAAACTGTGTTTTATTTTAATCAAACGCCGGTTTACAAAAATACAACATGCACACAGCACAAGCTCTTGTCGTGTCCGTCTCCCCAGCAACCCATGCGAGATATAGCCAAGTGGCATACACCAAAATTTAGTGGAAATTGGTTCATTCCATCAGTAAAGTGTCAGATTCAGTGCATCAAAACTGATGACACTACGAGGTGAAAACTTTGGGTGGCTGTAGAGACGTCTCGTCAGCCAGCCCATTCTATACAGGGAAAACTACGAAGATTACATAAAAGCAAAATAGTTCCACATTTACTGCATGTCTAGTGCAATTGATTGTAAAAAAGCCGAATCGAAAATGTCCATATGGTAGGAGCACTTCATCAATAATTATGGGTGGCTGGAGAGACGTTTTCCCAGCCAGCCCATGTGATATCTCGGAAAATATAGTAGGTAGGAAGATGAAACAAAGCTTAATATTTACTACCTACTCGGAACAGTAGGTAGCAAATATTTCAAAATCCTAGCTCCACTAACTTTTGAGATATTTGTATTTTTTCATGGGCTTGCTGGGGAGACGTCTCGCCAGCAAGCCCATGCTGTAACTCAAAAAGTACTGCACGTAGAATGCTGAGCGATATACCAATAGAGAGTGCATATTTGATGCAATAAGCACCAAGAAAAGTGAGTCCCTAGGTCTTATGGTTTCGGTGCTAGAAACAAAAATCATTTTCCCGCTGAAAATTTGGAATGCATGATGTGAAGTGCAACGTTGCCATTCTGTGCAATTCTACATGTTGCTGTTAGAGCATTCAAAAATCAATCTTGTGTCCTAATAGTTAAGAGGTCCTGTAGACGCACGTGTAGATTATTTGTAATTTGAGAATAGTTCGGGAGACGGTGTACTTAAAAGGCTGATTGGTTAACAAGAAGTTTTTATTTATTTGTGGACAACATGTGAAGAACAAAAGACATAATATGTATTTTGGCTCACGTATTTATTTAATAAATCAGTTTTCTTAACTTATTAATTACAGAACAATTTAAGAATACTTTAAAAATTTTAGTTTGTTACTGAGACCATTAAACCTACATCTCCTCCTAGAATACAGTTGTCACGGTTGCTAAAAAGAGATTGAGGCACCAGTTAGTCTTCACGTGAGCTAAAATACATATTATCTCTTTCGTTCTTAACATGTCGTCCACAAATAAATAAAAACTTCTTGATAACCAATCAGTCTTTTACTAAGTACACCGTCTCCCGAACTATTCTCAAATTACAAATAATCTACACGTGCGTCTACAGTACCTTTTAACTATAAGGATACAAGATTGATTTTTGAATGCTCTAACAGCAACATGTAGAGTTGCACAGAACGGCAACGTCGCACTTCACATCATGCATTCAAAATTTTCGGCGGGAAAATGATATTTGTTTCTAGCACCGAAACCGTAAGACCTAGGGACTCACTTTTCTTGGTGCTTATTGCATCAAATATGCACTCTCTATTGGTATATCGCTCAGCATTCTACGTGCAGTACTTTTTGAGTTACAGCATGGGCTTGCTGGCGAGACGTCTCCCCAGCAAGCCCATGAAAAAATACAAATATCTCAAAAGTTAGTGGAGCTAGGATTTTGAAATATTTGCTACCTACTGTTCCGAGTAGGTAGTAAATATTAAGCTTTGTTTCATTTTCCTACCTACTATATGTTCCGAGATATCACATGGGCTGGCTGGGAAAACGTCTCTCCAGCCACCCATAATTATTGATGAAGTGCTCCTACCATATGGACATTTTCGATTCGGCTTTTTTACAATCAATTGCACTAGACATGCAGTAAATGTGGAACTATTTTGCTTTTATGTAATCTTCGTAGTTTTCCCTGTATAGAATGGGCTGGCTGACGAGACGTCTCTACAGCCACCCAAAGTTTTCACCTCGTAGTGTCATCAGTTTTGATGCACTGAATCTGACACTTTACTGATGGAATGAACCAATTTCCACTAAATTTTGGTGTATGCCACTTGGTCATATCTCGCATGGGTTGCTGGGGAGACGGACACGCTCTTGTCCGCCATTTCAGTACAGATTATTCATAAACTATAGAGGATCTAACATAGACAAACTAGGCTGCGTTCCACAATTAAATATTTTATTGACATCTCTCATTAGACTCAATGGAAATGAGAGTGGATTTGGAGGGATTAGCTCAGGCTTTGTTAAATAAAGAAAATGAAACCAAAACTGACTTTTTGACAGATGAACACGTGAGCGCGCTTAAATCCGTTCCAAATTGATTAGAGCTACTAAAGCAGTGATAGCTTTGTGAGCGTGCAAAATCTGTCCGTCAGTACTGTATACGCTTTTAGCAGCGTTTGTACATTTTGGAACACAGCGCAAATGCGCACACACGTTTCTTTACGTTCTGATTCAATGAAAAATTACCCGACTACGTAAAAATTTTCTCCTGCAAAGAACAGAATAAACACAGACACTCTACGTCCCCCTTGCAACCCACCCCCGCTCCCCCGCGCGACCTGCGTTTGCTGCTGCTGGCAGGCGTCCGTCACTCGCTCAAGGCCACGCGTTATATACTGTGACATTTCACTTATTTGTGTATGGAAAATAATACTTGTAAAGTATTTAAAATAGGGCTCGTGAACACTAGGATGGACAATTCAGCGTTGTGGGACGTAGTAAAGATCCATGAAATCAGGATTACAGGACTTAACCTTAAAGTGTGAGTGAGGAGTGGAAATAAGAACAAAGAATGGTATTGGTTATAATCATTTATTGAAATAAACCTGTTAGAATAAATAATTTGGTATAGGCAACACTTGCTCTGGTACTATGGCGACCGTTATGTTAAAAAGTTGAATACGATTTTTCATTTTGCTAATACGAGTTTTATTCCACCAGCGCTACTGCGTGCCTGATTATTACAGGCGCATAGGTTATTGGCCCAGAGCTATAAAGTTTTCTTGCAGATATGGAAGCGTGTATTACTGGCGCATCCAACGCACTCAGGTTAAAGGAGAAAAACTGGAATATATGGAAATTCCAGGTAAGGATTATATTAAACAGCTTGGGTTTGCTCGGAGTCGTAAACGGTACCAGTTTGAAGCCAAAAGAAGGCGATGCCGCCAGCGTATTAAAATGTTATGAAAATGACGCAAAAGGACAGTCGGTGCTAGTTACTCGCATTTCAGAACGAGTAATGGTACACGTGGTGAATTGCAGCTCAGCCTACGAAATCTGGTCAAAACTTCACAGTGTGTTTGAATTCAAATCTGACACTAGCATTCATCTGATTCAACAGAGATTTTTTAGCTACAAATACACTGGCGGAAGTATAAGTGAGCATATTTCACAGCTCCAAGATATGAGAAGCAAGTTGATGGAGTTAGGTCAAACTATAGATGATAGAATATTGATCACGAAAATTCTCATGTCTTTGCCAGAAGAGTATAAACATTTTATCATCGCCTGGGAGTCTGTAGATATCAGCAAACAAAATTTGAATGACCTTACTGCTAGGCTTTTAATGGAAGAGCAGAGTATAACTAGCAGGAATGATACTCCTAGTACGTCAGAGACGACGGCATTCGTAGTTAAAGGAGGTAAGCAGTATGAGAAGATGGCGCAGAACAATGTCTGTTATTTCTGCAAGAAGCCGGGTCATTACATACGACAATGTGAATTCAGAATCAACAAGGAGCAGACGAAGAAAAACAATGCTTTCTTGGCCAGCGCTTTGATCAGTGTGGATGAAAGTGAGGACTGGATTATGGACAGTGGCTCTACAGAACATTTGTGTAAGAACAAAGACTTGTTTACTGATTTTGTACATTTGGAAGTTCCCAGAGAAATTACTTTAGGTGATGGGTCGATTTTTGCTGCAACAGGTTAAGGTAATATCTATTTAGATGCACACGATGGTAAGGAATGGTTGAAAACTAGTTTAAATAACGTTTTATATGTTCCTGACCTAAAATTTAATTCATTTTCAGTTTCATGTGCTCTAGATAGAGATTACTTGTTGATGTCCAACAACAAAAAATTTTGGTTTTTAAATCGGGACGGTTCGGTAGCAGAATACGCTGCGAGGAAAGGTAAAATGTTCATAATGAGATTCAGGTTAGTTCAAAAACTCAATTCTTTGGTTGGGTCGGTTTGGTTTGGTTACTGAATTCTCAGAAGGTGAAAATTACTGATGACGTCAAGAATTATATTTGTGTCGATAGAATTCTGGACAAGCATCTTACGATACTGAAATGAGAAAACCTTTACAGAATACAAGGTTTTAATAAACAAAATTTTAGTAACATTTGCTTAGCTAGACAAGACTTCAATGACACAATCAAGGCTCTGACTACACAGTGACAATCTTCATCTATCCAGCATCAATTAGATACAAGAAGTTCACATCATTCTCCCGCACTAGTGTGTTACAAAATCTTTTAAAAATTCTGGTGCTTTACGTAAGCGTCCAGATCTGTGAGGCATTGGCTCCAGTGGCAGCGGTGGCAGTGGCTCTGAAACTTGCTCTCTGCTATTATCAGATTCATTTTCAGTGGCAGCTGGCGTCTCCATATGAGGGGCCATTGTCTCCGAAGATGTATTGCCTTCGACAGTATCATTAGGCACTTGCTGAACATCATCCAACCGCAGTTTTTCTCCCCCTGAACCTAGTGGAGCTAGGTGACGGTTGGACACTGTTGTTTCTCGGCCGTCTGGAAACCGGATGTATGAAAAATATGGATTGCTGTGAATTAATTCAACCTCTTCTACAATCGGCTGATATTTATTAGCTCGATTAAATTTCTTCATTAAAACTTGTCCAGAATTTGTCAGCCACGTTGGAATGGATGTGCCGTTAGTAGATCTACGTGGGTTTCTAAACATTCGTTCATGTGGCGTGCAATTAGAAGCAGTACATAGTAAGGAATTTTCGACAGGTAGGTTCTTTGTTTTCAGAGCTAAAAGAATCGTTCTCCAAAGAGTAGAATTAAACTTTTCAACTTGTCCGTTGCCTTGAGGGTTAAATGCTGTAGTTCGGCTTGTAGCGATACCTTGAGCGTGTAAAAATTCCTGTACTTCGTGGGAAAGAAAGGCTGTCCCACGATCCGAGTGCACGTAGGAAGGCATGCCGAATATCATGAATAAGTTGTTGAGGTGTTTAATCACAGTTTTCGAGCTTACATCTGAGCATGGAAAGGCAACCGGAAAACGTGAATTGGAACTGGTCCTTTAAAGTCTATACTGAGGCGTTCAAAAGCAGCCGTTGCTTTGACTGGTCTCCTTGGGTCATCACAGTTACTCCGGAAGAATCTAGGTTTAATTTCTGAGCAGGTTCGACAAGAACTTGTCATATTCCGGACTGCCTCAATAGAATAAGGTAGATTTTTTTGAGCGAACCCAGTTGTACATTCTTGTCACGCCAGGATGACAGAGAGCCTCATGAAGTGAGAAAATATTAGCCGTTCGTATTTGTAACGTAACACAAACTCGGGACAGTGCGTCAGCAGCATAATTCTCTTTCCCTGGTCTGTATATAATTTCATATTTATAGGCAGCAAGTTCCAATCGCCATCTCTGAATTTTCTCATTTTAATTTTGCTTGAGTGCTTTTTATCAATTATAAAAGATACCGAGCGTTGGTCAGTTACTAATTTAAGTTCTCTTCCAATTAAAAAATGTCTCCATTTTTTAAGCGACTACAATAGCATATGCTTCTTTTTCAATGGCTGAGTGATTTTGTTCGGTAGGATTTAAAGTTCTGGAAAAGAATGCCACTGGCCTGGAATCTTGCGTTAGTACTGCTGCGATAGAATGGTCAGATGCGTCAGTTTCGACCATAAAAGGTATATCTTCATTAATTTCATGAATTGAAGACTTTGCTATATCAGTTTTAAGGCTTTCAAAGCATTTGATGAGTTTGTTTGTGAGCGGTAAAGTAGCCGTCTTGGCGAGTGAATGTATTCGTTCAGAGAAATTGGGAATCCATTTGGAGTAATGTGCAAACATGCCGAGTGTCCTCCTTAAGGTCGGCAAATCGCTTGGTGGTGGCAAATTAATAAGTGGCTTGAGGCGCTCACTGTCAGGCTTGATAACATTATAGACTGTTGGGAAAATTTACATTTTTGCATACTCAGAGTTAGACCAAATTTCTTGGCAGCATTCATAAAGCGCTCTAAATTCTGATCGTGTTCTTCACGAGTACGGCCACAAATGGTATTATCATCGAGATACGCGAATGTGTTTTGAAGCTTCTCTTTTCTTATAATTCAATCAATTGTTCGTTGGAAGCTTGATACGCCATTAGTTACCCCAAAGGGAATACGTCTGAATTGGTATAAGTTTCCCAGTGCTTCAAAGGCGGTATATTTTGTCTCTTCGGGTAGAATTGGCACCTCATGGTAGGCACTTTTTAAGTCTATTAAGCTGAACATCGTATTCTTTCCGATTTTTGAATCTAAGTCCTCTATATAAGGTAATGGGTATGCGTCGAGTTCCGTGTAGCGGTTGATTGTTTGAGAGTAATCTATAACGAGTCGTTTTCTATGAGTTTCGCTTCTAGTAATTAGTACTTGGGCTCTCCATGGTGATTTACTTTCCTCAATAACGCCTTCTGCGATAAGGTTTTCAATCTCCTCTTTCATAAATTTACTATCCTCATCGCTGTGTCTTCGGAATTTTACAGCAATAGGTTTGCAATCAGGAGATATATTTTCAAAAAGCGGTACAGCTGGAACCGATGCTTCAGCTACGTTACATACATGGAGTGGGTGTTTTGGCCCACCAAATGAGAACTCTAGCGACGAATGTTCTTCGAAGACGTCGTGGCCGATAATTATGACGGCGCAAAGATTCTTCACGATAAGAAGATTCACGTTATCATAGATATGATTCCCGATTTGAATAGTTTGAAAAGTTTGGCCTTGTACTTGTGAAGTATGATTAAGTGAGGCCATAGAAATTGTTTGATTACAAGATTTTCTTTTCAATCCGCAGAGATTAGCGCAGTTGTCGTTGATAAAACTGACTGAGCTACCGGTGTCAAGAAGTGCTTCTGCTCTGATTCCTCGAATAAAGGCGGGTATAGTAGCTTTGAGTAATGAAGAAGGTGATGCTGCTATGATACAAGCTGAAAAGTCTTCCTTGCCCGTTGTCATAGAATTTGTAGGCTTAGAAGTGCTTCTGCAGACAGTGGCGAAATGTCCCTTCTTGTAACAGAGCTGACAGGTTCGTTCCAATGCGGGACAGTTCTTACATACATTCTCGTACCTGACCCCCACAGAAGAAGCATTTTCGACTTTGAAAGTGAGTAGCAGCAGAGCAGCCCTCATCTTGCACAGTTTCTTGGTTTGGGCTAACCAGCAAAGGTTCTTCTTGTGTAACAGCGTTTACAGTTATGGTGTTGAAGCTTTGGGAATTGACTTCAGCCGTTTCTAGAGACAGTGCTTGGTTATAGGCTTGGTCAAGCGATAGAGTTAAGTTTTCTAGAAGCCTTTGTCTTATTTTGTGTGATAATATTCCAGAAATAAAAGCATCACGTACACTATCGTTCCTGTTTGTTTCTGCATCTACTGCAGCAAAGTCACAGTCTTTGGATAGAAGTTTTAAAGCTTGTAAATATGCGTCAATACTTTTTCAGTTCGTTGTTTTCGAGTAGCTAGCATGTGTCTTGCAAAAATTAGATTTTTAGGTTTTACATAAAGTTTATCTAATAAAGAAATCGCTTCGTCGTAGCTTTCGACTTCACTTATGTAAGTGTATATGTTAGGTGAAATATGGTTCACTAAAAGTTGAAGTTTGACCTCGTTCCATCCTGCTGGCATTGGCGCCGACTTTGCATCCGTTGCTGATGAAGGAGTGGCCGGTTTTTGTGCGATGATAAAACTTTTAAATGTCTTACGCCAGTGCACCCACGCTCGGGCAGCGAAGTTATCGGAAGGGTCCACATCGAATCTTTCTGGTCGCAGGTATTTATCCATGTTTCAAATTTTAATTTTTTTTGTTAAATTGAAATGAGAAAACCTTTACAGAATACAAGGTTAATAAACAAAATTTTAGTAACATTTGCTTAGCTAGACAAGACTTCAATGACACAATCAAAGCTCTGACTACACACTGACAATCTTCATCTAGCCAGCATCAATTAGATACAAGAAGGTCACATCAGATACCAAGAGGAAGAAAGAATAAACAGCTAGAACAAAGAAAAGAAAAGGCAGATTTATTTACGGGAAAGAACATACTGAAAGAAGACGGGAAAGAAATTGAAGAAAACCGGACTAAAAGCAAAATAATTAAACGGAAAGATGACAAAATCATGAATAGAAAATCTGTAAATAATAATTCACTATTAAGTTCGGAAGAAAAGTCTTCTATTTTCGAACAGAAAGATGAGAACGGAAGTGAGAATGTTGTGGACAACGAAGAAAGCTTAACTGAATTTAAAGAAGAAGAAAATATTATATCCGAAAATGAGGAAAGTGGTGATGAAATTAATATATCTGAAACTAGAAACTGGTGTAAAGATAACTTTATACAGTCTGATTCTGAAAATAGTACTCATGATAGTCATGAAACAATGGAAGAGTTAAGTAGAGGTAAAAGGATGCTTAAGTTTCCAAAAAAATATGATGATTATTTTTATTTTGCTTTGAAGAAGCTAAGGAAACACCTTAAATGGAAAAATGTAAACAAGTAATTGAAAAAGAGGTGAAATTGATACAGGAAAGTCATTTCTCGACACCGGTAGATAACGGAAAAGTAAAAAGTCACAAAATAGAAGAAAACAGGGCTTATACCTAGCAGCAGAATGTTACCCATGTCCGCATTGCCACATTTAAGGCTCACTATCCCCTGTATGAGCGAGAAAACATGGGCCTACTCAATTCGGCTTAGTGCAAGCCCCCACATGCTACTCTGCGACCACGGAACAATTGCTTCAACCTGCGGCGCAAGCGGTCCAGGGCGACACTCATGTTGGGTAGGACAAGAGCCCCTCAAGAACGACGTCGTCTCGGCACTCACAAGGTGCGGGGAATTGGGAATGGTCTTAGGCGTAACCCTACATGGCAGCCCAAAACCATTCCAGCCACACGCAATGTCGGAGCGGTCGAATCCCCAAGACTAATTTTAAATCTGAAGCCCTGGTTGAACCATCCTGGGCACTTTTAGTGTTCAGTCTGAACTAGTAGACTGTAGAGTCTAATTGAAGGCATAACCAACAGAGAATATTGAAGACCATGAATACCAGTCATCAACACCTATATTAGTTAAGAAGTTTAAATAATATCTGTCTTCCCTACTCAATAGAGTTCAACCAATATCAAGAAAATTTCGGTGTTTTCGATTTTATTCGGGTAATTCATAAATTATTCGGCATCTTACAGAAATAAGACACATAGTCACAGATTAAATAATAGTAAACTAACGTTTACAGATCCGACATTCTCAGGCGGGGTGCCGACCAATTTCAACCTTATAATCTAAGCATAAAGTCGATAACTGCAGTGTACCGCTTAGGGCACGTTTTCAAATCGCGGACAGGTGGGCCGAGGTGAGTCCGGGTTGTCACTTTACGAGATACTGAGCGAGATGCAAGTAGGTATGTAATATTGTTCAATCAAACATGCAAATGCTTGCTTACCTATTTTGCCGCCATAAGCTTAAGATGACATAAAGAAAAGTTAAAAAAAATATGTGTAATTTTGATACCTACCTATGGTACCTACTCATAAATTATTATGATTGTGTGCGATTATGGTTGCAAAATTGTTAAATGTAGGTAAGCATTTACATGATTGGTAGAATAGGTAGGAACATAATAGGCAAAATCAGCCTCTCGTAGGTATACTAGGTATTATGTAAAAAATTTGATCTAGCTGTTCCTAAGTTTAATTGAGTTCTAATAAGTTAGATACCTAATCCGTTTCTTAATTAAAAACACAACTAACAAAGTAGGCAGAAAATAAGCCTATCAGCACGAGCTATACGGAAACAGGCAATTTGGAAAAGGAACCGCGGATATCGCAGGATGATTATGAAATGAACATGGAATGAGAAATAGTGGTAAGAAAAAGTTGGATGTATGATAAATATTTAAAGGATTTAGTTTAATTAAGGAAAGTCGAAATTATCGAAATATCAATCTATAAAATTTTAATGATTAAGATCATTCAGTCGCAGTAGTACAAGAAGATGCAATGCTAATCAACCAAAAAAGCACTGCCCGTTGGAAACAGAATGTTAAATATTATAAATATTTAGGATTTAATTCGTTAAAATATTCAAAACAGTGATTTGACCCACAAATAAACCCTTTAATGGATCGACAGTTACATTAAAAGAATTCTTTATTTGCAAACAACAAAGATAAAATAGCTAGATGTACACAATGGTGTCGATTCTGGCAGACCCAAACTAAAACTAAACTAAATTTGACAGGTCTAAAAGTGTTGCTGTCTTCATTACTCCCTATAGACTACTAAAAGACAGCATAGGGAAATTTTATCCTCACCGGCAGGCAACACTAACACTACGGTTTAAAACCTGCTCATGAGCTTTGTGTGCGGTTTTAGCGCGCTAATAATCGGTTCAAAACTTGCTCGTATTAACTCGTTTAAGCGACGTGACGTCATCAGTGACGTCACTTTAGCGCGCTATCATTGCATACGAAAATGAGGTAGTGCAGCGTGTGCGAAACGTCAAATTCATAAGACATTTGTCATCTATCTCGTTTTCGAGAGATTTTTTTCAACTTTCATTTGGGTTTTTATATTTAATTATCTTATCGAATAATCATTATCTCTCAATAATTTCTTAAAACGCAAAACAAAATCAAAATTTTAATTTTTCTCAGTGACATTGACATAAGCGCGCTCTAGTCTGGTTTAAAACTGTATTCGATCGTATTCGACGAATGCACGTGTCGAGTACGACCTTCATAGAACATTGTAGTTATTACTTTTAAAAATGTGGCTCGTCGGCAAAATTGTCTTTACGTTTTGGTTGTCAATCAATTGTTTGTTATTTTTCAAAATATATTTTCATCGGTCTAATTCTTAGTATTTCCTTTATAATTTCGTGTAGAAACCTGCAGATATCTTTCTATAGGTATTTCTGTACCTACCACCGTTAATATTTCTGGCGACCGTGTTAGTGAATTTCGAAAATGGAAATACTACGTAAAGAACGATCGGTTGCAAGACAATTGTTCACGAAAGCTAAAAATGATCTCAAACTCAGCATAAATAGCTCAAGCGAGGACCGCATGGCCAAAATTCAAGATACTTTCAAGTATTTCTCGGAGAAAACTGAAAATTTATTCAACGTCGACGAACGTATAAAAACTCAATGGCTTTCATCCGAAGATTTGGAAGAAGATACGTTCTTGAAGGATTGCGAGTCTGCTGATGCCTATAAAAAAGAGTGGATCGAGCTTCAACGAATATGCGACATAGGCCGAGTCCTGAAGCTGTAATTTTTAATTGGCTGGACATAAATCGAAACCGTCAATTTACTATAAAGTTGCTATGTATTATAATAGGTGGTGGAACACTTATGTAAAAAATAATTTTTAATGAATTGGCTGGCTTTTAGATTCTCCAGAAAATATATTTTTTTGTTTGTTTATGCATGTGAAGTCAAGCCAAAAATTGTAACTAATATCTGATGGGGTAAACTTTTGATGTGGGTTCCAAGGTACCTACTTCAATTAAAACTAAGCAAAAAATATTTGCGCATATTTTTTTATTAGCAAATTTGTATGCAAGTTACATAAAAGTCCAGGCAAAAATGGCAACCAAATTATTTTAAATTTGATAGACTTTCCAGGACAGTTTTTGAGCAAATTACCTAAAATTAAGCATATTAATCTAAAGTTAAATATTTTCGTATTTAATGTTGAAGCAAAAATACCAACTGAAAAACTTTTGTTTAATTACAGGTTTCATCGTGCGTTCTTTCCTTTATTTATAAAATTAAGCATAATTATAAAAAGATAAAAAAGTTGATTTTTAATTCAATAGATCGCGTCAAGAGAGCGAGAACCGGCGTAATATTATATGTTCTTTGGAACCGGTATGGTGTGCCGTGCGCCTCGAGACTTTTTTCTTCTACGTAATGTCAAGAGTACGTCAAGCCTGACATAATATTAGACTTTTTAGTGTTCTTATTTCAACAGTCCAAGTAGCTAGAGTGGGCTGCAAGTGTCTGGCTGCCTGCTTGTACAAACAACAACACTTCAAACAGTCCATTGAAAGGAGAAAATATCATTGTGGGATACAGTGTTACAAAAAACCGGGCAAGTGCGAGTCGGACTAGCGTGCTAAGCTATTGCTCTTGATCCCCCGATCTTGACTCCTCTTTAATAAGAATTTACTTGAAGTGGAAGCTAGCTAGCGTTAATTGGTTGTGAGAAAGGTTGTAAACTTCAATTATTTCAGACTTTATGGTTCCGTACCCATAGGGTGAAAAACGGGATCATACTAATATGCCTCCGATGTCTGTCTGACTGTCTGTCAGTGGGCTGTATCTCATACTGCATAAGCTATAAAATATAAACTGATCAAGTACGAGTCGGACTCAAAAAAGGTCGAGTTGCACTCCGAGAGTGCCGGCAGAAGTGAAAACTTGAATTTTTGAATATGATGTTTTTGTAAGGGTCAATCGCGTCATTGCTCGTGTACTTCTTCATCGAGACCTAAAATTTGTCTCAGTACATGAGTAGTCTAGGGTCAGTAGTTTTCAAGTTATAGCGATTTTTACTTTGACAGCTGTCATCCGAAATGTTGATCTCATCAAGACCTATCATTTGACTCAGCACACGAGTACACTAGAGTCAGTAGTTTCCAAGTTATGGGGTTTTTTAGTTTGACAGCTGTCATCCGTAATGTAGATCTCATCGAGACCTTTCATTTGTCTCAGCACATGAGTAGTCTAGGGTCAGTAGTTTTCAAGTAATAGCGATTTTTACTATGACAGCTGTCATCCAAAATGTAGATCTCATCGAGACCTATCATTTGACTCAGCACACAAGTACTCTAGATTCAGTAGTTTTAAAGTTATAGCGATTTTTACTTTGACAGCTGTCATCCGAAATGAAGATCTCATCAAGACCTATCATTTGTCTCAGCACACGAGTAGTCCATGGTCAGTAGTTTTCGAGGTAAAGCGATTTTTAGTTTGATAATTGTCATCCGAAATGAAGATCTCATCGAGACCTATCATTTGACTCAGCACACGAGTAGTCTAGGGTCAGTAGTTTTCGAGGTATAGCGATTTTTAGTTTGACAGCTGTCATCCGAAATGAAGATCTCATCGAGACCTATCATTTGTCTCAGCACACGAGTAGTCTAGGGTCAGTAGTTTTCGAGTTATAGCGATTTTTAGTTTGACAGCTTTCATCCGAAATGTAGATCTCATCAAGACCTATCATTTGACTCAGCACACGAGTACACTAGAGTCAGTAGTTTCCAAGTTATGGGGTTTTTTTAGTTTGACAGCTGTCATCCGTAATGTAGATCTCATCGAGACATTTCATTTGTCTCAGCACATGAGTAGTCTAGGGTCAGTAGTTTTCAAGTAATAGCGATTTTTACTTTGACAGCTGTCATCCAAAATGTAGATCTCATCGAGACCTATCATTTGACTCAGCACACAAGTACTCTAGATTCAGTAGTTTCCAAGTTATGGGGTTTTTCAGTTTGACAGCTGTCATCTGAAATGTAGATCTCATCAAGACCTATCATTTGTCTCAGCACACGAGTAGTCCAGGGTCAGTAGTTTTCGAGGTAAAGCGATTTTTAGTTTGATAATTGTCATCCGAAATGAAGATCTCATCGAGACCTATCATTTGACTCAGCACACGAGTAGTCTAGGGTCAGTAGTTTTCGAGGTATAGCGATTTTTAGTTTGACAGCTGTCATCCGAAATGAAGATCTCATCGAGACCTATCATTTGTCTCAGCACACGAGTAGTCTAGGGTCAGTAGTTTTCGAGTAATAGCGATTTTTAGTTTGACAGCTTTCATCCGAAATGTAGATCTCATCAAGACCTATCATTTGACTCAGCACACGAGTACACTAGAGTCAGTAGTTTCCAAGTTATGGGGTTTTTTTAGTTTGACAGCTGTCATCCGTAATGTAGATCTCATCGAGACATTTCATTTGTCTCAGCACATGAGTAGTCTAGGGTCAGTAGTTTTCAAGTAATAGCGATTTTTACTTTAACAGCTGTCATCCAAAATGTTGATCTCATCGAGACCTATCATTTGACTCAGCACACAAGTACTCTAGATTCAGTAGTTTCCAAGTTATGGGGTTTTTCAGTTTGACAGCTGTCATCTGAAATGTAGATCTCATCAAGACCTATCATTTGTCTCAGCACACGAGTAGTCCAGGGTCAGTAGTTTTCGAGGTAAAGCGATTTTTAGTTTGATAATTGTCATCCGAAATGAAGATCTCATCGAGACCTATCATTTGACTCAGCACACGAGTAGTCTAGGGTCAGTAGTTTTCGAGGTATAGCGATTTTTAGTTTGACAGCTGTCATCCGAAATGAAGATCTCATCGAGACCTATCATTTGTCTCAGCACACGAGTAGTCTAGGGTCAGTAGTTTTCGAGTTATAGCGATTTTTAGTTTGACTGCTGTCATCCGAAATGTAGATCTCATACATTTAGGATTCGCTATTAAATAACGATCAAAACCAGTACGTCAAGTCTGTCGTGCACATATCACGTTGTGCACAACAAAAAAAAGCCGAGACTATGACCACAGAATATATAATAGTAAACAAGTTTACAGGAGTCACACTCCTTTGATCTTGGAAAAAGCTGCCTATTTCACAGACAGGCCTGCTATGACAAAGACAAAAAAGATGTTTTGGTCTTTATCACACTTTAGAAGTTTTGTATATATTGAGCCTGCTCTAACTTGGTATGATTATTTGCAAATCAATTTCTATACTTCATCCGAGATCTGACGCGACAAAGGTAAAAAAGATGTTTTTATCTTTATCACACTTTAGAACTTTTGTATATATTGAGCCTGCTCTAACTTGGTATGATTATTTTCAAATCCATTTCGATACTTCATCCGAGATCTGACGCGACTTCTGATGCGAGTTAATAATTTTTTTCCCATCTGAAAAAGTGCCAAGCGCCGCTAAAGAAGTTTTCACTTCAAAAATCGACCACAGTACTCGTAATTCACTGACATTTCAACTAATACAATTTATATCATGCGGTGGTACGGAACCCTCGGTGCACGAGTCCGACTCGCACTTGGCCGGTTTTTCCCTTTCATTAGATCAAATCCACAATTATTTTGAGTCTCATGTCAAACCTGTAGAATATTCATACAAACTTCCACCCCATTTTTCAACCCCTCAGGGGATGAATTTCAGAAAATCCTTTCTTAATGTGTAGTTTTGACGTACTAAAAAACTACTTACAAAATTTCACATCTGTAGCTTTATCGGTTACGGCTCGGCGTTGATGAATCAGTCAGTCAGTCAGTCAGTCGGTCAGGGCATGCTGTTTTATATATTTAGATCAGAAGATCAAAAGTATTTTCAGCTTACTACAACCGATGTAAATTTTCATCTTTCATGTTTAACTTTAAATTCCGAAGCGCGTACCGAAAAAAACAGCGAAGCAATGCGACGTTGCCGTACCGTGCAATCACGAGCCGTGTACTATGTTAATGTCAATTATGAACTTTATTTCAACTTCTTTAAGGTCGATATAAAGCGCTACATAATGTAATTTTTATATAAAAAGATACGCTATTGCCTGAAATGATTAATTTTTAAAGTAATCAACGTAAGTACAGTTTTAGAGTATAATTAAACACTTTTCATTCAGTTACCTATTTTGGCCAAAGAGAAATCCCTCAATAATTATACCACTGTAAAGCTTTAACATATTGTGTTCACTTTTATGACTGTTTGATCAAGTACAACAAAATTTTGAAGTACAAAAAGTCACGAGATAGTTATGTATTTTGCCCGAGCAGACAAAAATAAATAAAGCTTTTAGTGGGATTTTTTTAATTTTAGGCTTAACCTAAGAACTTAGGTGCTTAATTAGTTTGTAAAATACTAAAAGTTTATCATTGAACGAGCCCAGAAAACATTTCGTTTAGTTGGCATTTTTGCCACAGTAACTATTTATATAATAGGGTTTTTTTAATCTGCCGCCTTGTCCCATTTGGTGATATGCTTAATTTTAAGTAATTATGTAATTACTTCCAAGACTTCATAAACCACAAAAAGAAAATCTTGGTTCCGATTTTTGTCTAGGCCAAAATGTAATTATCTTGGGGTAACAACATATTACAAAAGGAAGACCACCAATCCAAATACGACAGCGCTTCCATAAGCAGCAATGGAGGTTCTAGTAGAGCATTACGGCTACCCAAGCTCGAACTTCAGAAATTTGACGGAAACGCCAAAAACTGGCTTACATTTTGGAGTTCATTTAAGAAGATCCATCAAGATTGTTCGAGCGATCAAGATGACAAGATGGCTTATCTTATTCAGAGCATGACAGCCAATTCTCCAGCTGCTGAATTAGTCCACAGCTTTCCTCCATGTGGTGAAAACTACTCTCAAGCCATAGAACAGCTCAAATCCAGGTACGCACGTGATGAATTACTTATCGAAATTTATGTACGAGAGTTGCTGGCTCTAGTTCTTCAACAAGCCAAGGGAGATAACAGCAAAACGAGGTGTCTTTCCTCTCTTTATGATAAACTGAAGACAGCTAAGGGCACTGGAAGTTCTTGGTGTCACCAGTGAAAAGTACGCCGCCATGCTGTACCCGTTGGTTGAATCTGCCCTCCCCACGGATATTCTGCGTGTGTGGGAGAGACAAAGAAGCAGAACCGAAAACACCGACGTACTTAACAAACTCCTTGATTTCTATTATATTATATGCATTTATTCAGAGCAAAACATTTTACATTGAATATACTTAAACTAAGGTCAAATACAGATACAAAATACCAGAATCTGTTACAAAATACCAAAAAAAAATAAAGACTAGAATAACTTAAAAATATCAATAGAATGTGTAGTTAGGTACAATGTCAAGTTCATAAAATATTTATTTATATGTCTATTTATTTTTGTCTTCAATAAATTCATTAATAGAATAGTAACATTTCCTCAACAACCAACCTTTAAGTTTATTTTTAAAACTAGGGAAACTATTAACAGACTTCAATTCCACAGGGAGTTTATTAAATAACCTTGTTGTCTGGAACTGAGCACTGTGTCTAAAAACTTGCAGCTTTGATGAAACCGTGCCATCCATAATGAGTATATCTTTACGTCTAGTTGACATCCTCAAATTCCTTCCGGATTCTGTCTCAAATTTTTCAGGATGTTTGACAACTTCGCAGAGTAAAACAAGCAGATAAAGGCACGGGGCAGTCAAGACTCCCAGTTTTTTAAAGTACTCCTTACAAGATTCTTCCTGATGTAAACGAAAAATTATTCTTATGGAACGCTTTTGCGCTACAAATGCCCTTTTAATGTTATAATGATAACTATTTCCCCACAATTTGACACTGTAACGGAGATGGGACTCAATTATAGCATGATATATCATCTTTAATTGATCGATGGTAGCAACCTCTCTGAGACTTCTCAAAACGTAACAAGCTGAGCTAATCTTGCTGACAAGTCTATCTAGTTCATTCTGCCAGTTCAATAAGGAGTCTATATTTACACCAAGAAACTTAACAACGTTCACTGCTGCGATGTCTTGACTGTCTAAAACAACTTTTAGGGAATCCTTGTTTCTAGAAGTGGAACGGAATAACATTAATTTAGTTTTATTTGCGTTTATTATAAGATTATTATTTTGAAACCAAGTCGAAAAACAATTAAGGGTCTGACATGTTACACGATTTAGGTCGTCTATCGTTTTCATAAAAATAGAAGTAGAAAGTGAAGAACGAATACAACTTACAACGCCATAAAGGTTCCGCGCCGTTTGGATCTTTGATCTTGCAAGTTGTAGCTTGCAAGGCGGGGAGGATGTCGAGTACGACCTTCATAGAACATTGTAGTTATTACTTTTTAAAATGTGGCTCGTCGGCAAAATTGTCTTTACGTTTTGGTTGTCAATCAATTGTTTGCTATTTTTCAAAATATATTTTCATCGGTCTAATTCTTAGTATTTCCTTTATAATTTCGTGTAGAAACCTGCAGATATCTTTCTATAGGTATTTCTGTACCTACCACCGTTATTAGCACGCATATAGAAATAAACCGACTATATTCAGTGAATGTGATGTCTGCGTTGAATTCAAGAAACAATCCGTAGTGTAACAAATTACAAAAACATAACCTTAATTTGAGCATGTGATCTGTGATGAAAATTGTGTGTTTTTTGGATAATGGGCTCTACTCACGCAACAATTTTACTTGGATCGCGATGTATTGGCTGAGTGATTGTACCGAAGATTGACCGAAGATTAAGCCTTTACAGCCATCGACTGCCAATGTCTAAACACGACATATAGATAATTTTTTAATTTAAAATTTTTAATTTTTTATCGAATCTGAACGTATGCCATGTGTCTTGGCAAGTGACAGTTGTCATTAGTTATGTATGTCAATTTCAAACGAAACGTTTTTCTCATCTGTTTGTGAATTTTGTATTCATAAAATTTAAGTTTTATGCAATTGCAAACCAAACTCCGACATGGTCTAAAAGTTCCCACAACTTTCCATATTGTACAGGGCATATGCTCCGTCGGTACGAAAGTGAAACATATTTTTTCCCACCTTCAACACAATGCTAGCGAATGATGATTTAGAAAGGCTAATTGCTCAGAAAAAGTGTGAAATTAACAGGGAAAAGATTGTACTTGGTCTAGCTGCGCCGTCTGACGCGTGCCATGTGAGTATTTGTCGCAAAACACTGTTTATCGCAAGGTAAACCAACTTGTTGCTTACTGTGCGGTCCAATTTGCGCTAACAGACTGCTTTAGAGCACTGTGAGCGCGCTTAAGTCGGTCCAAATTGACCAAAAGCGTGCTCTAAAGCACTCGCTCGTTCACCGCCTTACGTCATTGATGACGTCATCGTTTCTGCTATCAGTGCTTTAGTCAAATAGGTGGAGCAGTAAAAGCGCTAATGTCAAAATCGATTTGACACATAAAATCCCACACATTTGCAGCCAGCTGATGTTTCTCAAGTTTTGATTTTAATGAGTTTGTCTCTAATGGAAATGAGAGTGGATTTGGCGCACATTTTTCAGGGATTAGCTTAGGCTTTGTTAAAAAAAATAAAAACAAAACCGATAATTTGACAGATGAACACGTGAGCGCGCTTAAATCCATTCCAAATTGACTAGAGCCATTAAAGCAGTGGTAGCTTTGTGAGCGTGCTAAATCAATTTGGACCGTCCGTCAGTACTGTATACGCTTTTAGCAGCGTTTGTACAATTTGGAACACAGCGTTAGTAGTGGTTGTCTATCGATTTTGCGGCAACCAGACCAGACGTTCAGTCGCCGTATCGATTCCACTACGCAACACCGCTGTTTAGTTCCTGCAATACGTAATAAATAACAATTCCAATAATCTTCTAGTTTGTTGCATGTTCTTCTGTTTGTTATTTTTTTTCTAGTGTTAATTTTGTGCTTCAGTCATGAAGTGTTCTTTTCATTAGAAAATAGTGAATTTACTCAAGGTAGGTATGTAAGTTTGTTGTAAACTTGTTTATTGTTGAAAGGTTTTCAGAAAGTTTTCTTCTAACTTCAGTAGGTATGTCTTCGGAGATTAAAACAAGAGCCAAAATTCAAATTTTCACCAAAAACTATTCAATTAAAATTCAATAGTGCAAAATTTTATTGAAGATAAACTTTTGAATTAAAAAGTTGAGTGTATTTATTTTCACTATATATGTATAACGTTTTAGTGCCTTCTATTTGTAAGCTTTGATAATAAATCCATATTTAATAATATTTTATGTAACAAAAAGTCACACATAAAATTAAATCTGTTTAGCTAGTTAAACACACTCTTTCTACCTATATCTGCTCCTGTTATTCCGTTAATGATAAATTTATTAGGTCTGAAAAAAATGCAAATATACAATCGAGGTTTTAGGAGAGGAAGGCCTAGGAAACAGTAACGCACAATCTAGACACTTTCAAAGCTGTTTAGTAAAACATGTCCTATGATCATTAGCAAGGAAAATTGGAGGCCTATGCCATGCAGTGAGACATTTAGGAACAATAACAGAAAAAAATGTTTAAATTTTGTTTTAAGTACACATGGTTGCACATTGGTTCAAACACTTTGACCTTGAGCAGGTGTCTGGTTTCAGCCATTTATTACATAGCACTGGGTCAGTTATCTATGTGCTTATGGCCGTGCTTATAACTCGAAAATTATTTTTTTTACCTTTTTTATTTTCATATTTTTTATACTTTACTACAACTTACCAGCTTTCAGTGACTTTTTAGATATATTGCTATTATTTATTATGTAGCCTCTATTGTGTTCCACTACTGGGCAACGGCCTCCCATTTTTTTCGCCAGTTATCGCGGTCTTGACTCTCTGTTCTCCAGTCTGATATAAAAGCCTCCAAGTCGTCGCGCCATCTTCTTCTAGGATGACCTTGGCGACGCCGATATTGGCGTCTACCTTGGCGACGCCGACGATATTGCTATGAATAGAAAAGAATAAAAGGATTTAAAAGTATTATTGAAAGTACCGGGGTGACCGAGCTTTGTTCTGTTAACCAAATCCCACCAACAGATGACAATGTAGGGTTTCCCATTTGCGCTAATTTCAAGAAATACTAAAAAAAACAAAGAAATCATTAAGTATTCTTGACTCGGATTAGAAATGTATATAAATATACAGAATATTACTTGTTTAATAGTATTAGGATAATGGCCAGGTGCCATTAAATATATGCTTATTAGTGATATCAAAAGCAAAAACTTTTGTTCCTTTACTAAGCTTACAACACACAATAAAACACACAACACACAATAAACACACAACACTCAATAAGATTATTGATAAATGCTATCATTTAAACTACATGAAACTGGACGATTTTACCCAAGGAACATAGATTTATATCTACACACAAAATTAGCAAGTAATTTACATTACATTAAAACAGGATGCAAGTGATTTTTATTTGTATTTCGCGTACTATTATTAATTCTGTGATTTCGCCCTAATTATGTTCCTTATTTATTTATTTTATTCTTAATTTTTAACTAGCCTATATAGGTCCCACTGCTGGGCATAAGCCTCCCCTCTATTGTGCCATTCCTCCCTGTTTTGAGCCTCCAACTGCCAGTGCATCAGAAAACTTTCTTGGTCATCGCGCCATTGTCTCCAGGGTCGGCCTCGACGGCGGCGACCATCCTCTGACACCCATTCTGTGGCTACTCTAGCCAACTTATCCGGGTTCAAGTTACTCTTATTATTTTTCTTTTGGTTTTCTTTTTTTTTCCTTGGAGAAAGTTGCTAAGTTTCATGGTTACTAATACCCTGCATAAGCTTATGTACTATAGAAATAATATTAAATAATTTTGACAGCAAGTTATATTATAAAGTACCCAGACTGCTTTACACAAGCACAAATATATGTTACCTACGAGTATGTTGGTAGATAGTAGTAGGTACATTTCTGTGTAACCCTTTAAATGCCAAGTCCTATTGATCTGTTATTGAAAGTTCATTCTTTCTTGGGATTCATAGTGTCAGCAAAATAGTATACTTACCTAATTCTTATCCAACATATAATTTCTTCAATTTGTGTCCTAAAATATTAGCCCAGTTAATCTACGAAAGTTTGTATGGAGAGGGTTGCATTAAATGCACTTTAGGGGATAATTTATTAAATTACCAGTAAAAACATTAAAAAGTTTTGACCCACAGTAATCCCCGACATAACGTTGATATTCTTTAATAAAACCAGTGTAAGGTGAACTCAACCTGTAACCTGGTAATTTTACAAAAAATGTGTTTTTACAAATTTCTCGGTTTTAATTATTTACAGATAGCGTATAATTACTATTAAAAGTCACGTGTGGTGCCGGCAAAGAATAGTACCAACCCATACATACCCGTGGGTGTCGTAAGAGGCGACTAAGGGTTAACTGGTGGATGGGCAGCAGCATCCTCCTTTGTATCTTACATCTTACGAACTGCGGTCACCTACAACCGCGGTCCATGGTGCCAGCCGTAACTCTAACAAGCGAGGTGACTATGGTACTTCCCCTCCACATTTTTCCAGCAAAAGCTAGAATTCTGGAGGGAGCTCCGTGTCCTGTAGTGGACGTTTTATGGGATGTTATGATGATGTGCATGGCGCAGCCGTATTGTAGAAATCGCCGTATTTCATTTTGGTGCGCCCGATAATAAAACATCGCCGTTTTTCAATCCGCCTACCTGTGGTTCCGCCGGATCGTTGTAACGATGCATTTTCCAAAGCGGCGGTCAAGGTTTAGCCATATCGTAGATTGACTGAACTATATTTAAAGTTTATATAAGGTTCTACTGGCCAATAAAATTGCGAGTCGGTGCAGTCATGTCGCTTCGCCGCCTGCTCCTTTGCCTTACGCCTTTTCTATGTAAAGTCAAACAAATCAAATATCATTTACATCTCTCATATTCGGTAAGTAGGTCCTTATTACCCCCAAATGGGGCTTGTAGGTGACCAATTAGCGCTCTAGGGTAATAATGTAGCTAGAAAAGCCCTACGGCGGTAAGTAATTGAGTTTTGAAAGAGTGAAGTGTTTTTTTTTTATTACTTACCGCCCTAGGGCTTTTCTAGCTACATTATTACCCTAGAGCGCACCTACAATTTGGTGGTAATATGGACCTACTTACCTCACAATCGAGATGTAAAGCAGAGTAGTTAGCTCGGGTGTAAGCATCAATTGCACCCTCGAACTATAGGCGCCCTCGCTGCGCTCGTGCGCCTAAATATCTAGGGCTGCAATTGATGCCTTACAGTCCTTGGCTACTAATCTACTATTATTCGTTGTTGGATATCAAAATCTCTTAAATTGGCGCCATGGCGGGAAAAAAAAGAAGCGACACTAAAAACCCACGCGATCTTTTAAATATGTTTGAATATGTACAGGGTTGGTACAATAAACATAAGTCAACTTGAATTTTGAATTAGCCCATTAGGACTGTAGTCTAATCCCATGGATTTTTCTCTTCTAGGTAATCTGATATTAGGTCTTTACCTATGAAATTGCCGTTTTGTATGGCGAATTTTAGGTAAACTCAATTTTCAGTACTAACATTTTTGCATTTTTCTTAGGAATTGTAAATCCAATTTTTTTAATTTTTTTTTCAGCATTATTGGGAAGACATTAAGCTAACAGAAGCTTAAATTTAATTTTCGAAAAATATTATCTGTAAATAAATATAACAAATCTAATGATGAAATCGGACGACATTTAAGACGACCAATTTTCGAACCTTTAATTTTATATATCAAACTAAAAATAAAAACTTTATTTTATGCTTAAATTGATAAGCTTGAAGTCAACTTTCAAATATAAGACAAATGAAAAAAATTGCATTAGAATTATAGGAATTATGATCTCATTAATCTGTAAGAAAATTTCGGCAATTTCATAGGTAAAGACCTATTATTTTATAATAACCTTTCTTATAAAATTTTTGCTTGATAACAGTTTTGCACCTATCTAATGGTAAACTTTCAATGTCAATGGGTACCTTATTATAGAAGCGTATACGTTGACCTCTAACAGTTTAACAATTTTTTTGAACTTATGTTGACACTAAAACTATGCCAGCAAAGTCGCGTCCGTGCCATATCCATACTCGTACCACGCGCGTGCCGTGCCGTGGCTGCGCCACGCCTGCACCTCACACTCGCCGTATGACCTTTTTGTATAATTCAGCCCTTAGATATTTTTGATTGACTTTTATTTCTGACCGTACAATGGTAACTAACGGACCTACTTAATTATTCTGTGGCCTATAGTTTGGATACTAACTGTATACTATATTATTTTTGTTACTCACGTAACTATTTAGACCAACTGCTGTGAAAGGAAGTAAAATAATCGATATATATTCTTTATTGTGCACAATAAAACAAAACAGTAGTGATAGAAGAGGTTCACAATGGCGAGCTTATCTCTATGAAGAGATCTCTTCCAGCCAACCAGAGTTTAGTGTGAAAAGTATATGACGGGGACAAGAATAAGTACATATATGTATATAATATTATAAAGATAAGTTCGATAAAGAAGTGACGGATGGGCTGTCTTGAATATCTAAAGCTCTTCGTAAGAGTATTTTCAACACATTTGCTCATAAAACAGCTCTATTTGCAATGTATTAAGGTCCATAATCCAGCTCATTAAACACGCGTGTTTTTGTCATAATATTACTTAACTAGTGTTTTATTTTTGTTTTTTTTTTAAATCGGCCAAGAGCAAGGAGTTTTTATGCTTATTATGTTACTATCAAGCTGACTTCGAGAAAATATCATAAATGAATGTTGATTTTATGAAATTATTTATAGTAGGTAATTAACTAATTAACAATAAATTTGTCATTTACGTAACAAGATATTCAATGTTTGATAATTTATTTCAAGGTAAATGGAATAGGATGTTTGGGTACCGAGTGACAATTACTTTTTTTTATAGCTTGGTTACTAGATTGACTAATAATTGATAAAAGATTGATGGTGTAAGATAACATGGTAGGTAATGTTTTGGGGGCTCCTCACGCGACGTATAATCTGTGACCGCTGAAAAAGAAAGAATGCGCGCCATTTTACAAATATTTGTCGTGTTTATTATTGTAATTATTTCTAATAGTGTCGACTTCTACATTTAAAAACTGATCCTGAACCGTCTTAAATACTCATACACGAAATACAATTTTGAAATTTGGTAAAATTAAAGGGAAGCATGAACATATGCAGCCGACAAAATGTTCCGGTGGACGTGCGGTGGACGTAAGGTTAGCAAAGTTTAGTATTTTAAAAGTAACCAATTTGATTTGTTTTTATTCGCAAATGTGTTGAAAAACGTCGTAAAAAGCTCGTGCGCGTTGGTAATTACACCCTCGGCTCCATTACGCCCTCGCCTGCGGCTCGGGCTGCAATTTCTAAGCCTCGACTGTAATATCCAAAATAGCGCACTTGCATTTTAATGTACTATTCGCTAATATCGAATACGCGATACGTTATTTTCTAGTATATAGGATGACTTTTAATTAGTTCTTGATAGCAAAAGATATGCATGTACTCATGAAACTGAACAACTTTTCCCAAGGAACATAGGTCGAAATACGAAAAACCAAATTAGACCTCCGATACAAAATGCGCTATCAGCTGATGCAGTTTCTATGGGAGGTCAAAACTTGATTTTCGTATTTCGACCTATGTTCCTTGGGGAAAGTTGTTCAGTATCATGAGTACATTCATACCGTTTTCTATCAAGAACTAATTAAAAATCACCCTATATTTATTTCTTACTAGCTGTTTTCCGCCACTTCGTTTGCCTTGGATATTTTTCCCGTGGGAAAGAAATGTTTTTCCGTGGTAAAGTGGTAGCATAATATGTCGTATTCTTTCGTGGAATGGAAGTCTCTGAGCCAGTTGTACAGTCTTTAAAGTTAAAGCTCCATTAAATCTCTTGCTGTTACTTTCTTTATCATCAGAACAGAAAGTGGCAGCAATAGATTTAACACATCTTTAAATTTAAATAAGCTTTCGAAAACTGCCTGTGTACCTATAGTTTAAATAACTAATTGGGTTATTAAGGCCATAGGTACTCGTAGATCGCCATTTGGATAAGTTAGCCGGTTAACTTAATGTGACTTTAAGTGCAGGGTAGTCCACCATTGTGTTTGGGTTAACTTGAGTAAAAATTGCTTTTAAATTAAATAGCACAATATTAGAACTTTTCCACCTTTATGAACGCTTAAAAATATGAGTCGTCGTCGCTAAAGTATTTCACCTTAGGTCAATAAACGAATATTTTGCCAGCTAGAATATATATGACGCCCAATACATTTTGCCCGCACTCCTAAGCTGTCGCGTACTATACTTAGATAAACTTTTCGCCCCCAAAACTTCCTGAATTGTAAATTTCATCGAAATCGCTACAACTGCTTTCGAGAACGCGACTATAAATATTGCTTGAGTAGCACGATTTTCCGTTACTTTGAGTTTCGTCACCGGTTTCGCTGCGTAACGTGTCGCATTAAAAAATAACGAATTTAAATATTACAGTGAGAAGTCGCCAATATGTACAATATACAGTCAATGACAGGTCAAGCTTGACACTCGCAGTGCGACTTTAGCCCGTACGTATATTGAAATAAGAACGGTACAAAGTCCAAAGGTCAAGCTTGATGTGCTCTACACTGTACATCTTGCTAATGTATATTTTTTATTTTCAGTTGCAAGACTTAGAAGAAAAAGAAAACCAGACCATTAACAAACATTCAAACATCAGTAATGGAGGGGCAAAGGTACCAGGAGTGCAGAAGTCAGTGAGGATCGACGAGAGCGTGCTCAACGAAAATGTACAGAAACAAAAAGAGCAAGAGGAAAATAATGCGGAGATACCGGCAGATCTAGAAAGGTATATTCGGGTAAGTCATTTACGATTTCACACTTAACACTTAGAGCTCTTTCCCACTTGTCGGGTGTCGGATCCGTTTAATAATCGGAGGTTCCAGTGGCAGAGTATTTTTATGAAGCTATTCACACTTGTCGGAAACCGATTTTGTGTCGGCGCCGACAAGAAATGTCGTGTGTTTTGTCAGCCCTCGTCCGGAAAAAAAAGTCGTGTCGGATCAACGCTCGCATATGATCGCATAAGGCGCTGTTCAAATCGGAATCCGATATCCGACATAGTGGGAACAGAGGCGACGACACCCGATTAAATTCGGAATCCGATGTCCGACATAGTGGGAACGACCTCTTATATCTCATTTGAAATGAATATTTTAAGAATCCGTCCAAGTAGTAGTAAGTAGTGAAATTGGAGAAATTTTGAGCTTTGTCAAGTCGTCTAAGCCTTTCACGAGGCTAAAAATAAGTCTTGGTTGTGGTTTGTTGGCCTTTGGGTGCCAGATGGCAGTTGATGTTTGTTCTGCGTCTGGATTCTTTTTATCTGTTTATGTATGTATGATAGTCTCTGGTGACTTTGTCAAGTAAGGGATTAGATAACTTTATATGAAATTGTCCCCAATATTATGTCAAGCAGGTGGAAGAATTTGGTCTCCGCCGAAAAGGCGTCATGTTAATGTCATATAAATAAATTCATACATAATTATGTATGGCAACTATACTGTATGTAATTTATGAATATGCAAGACAAGACACTATATTTAGAAAATCAGTTTCACCTCTAAATTGACCGCAATGCCGAATCAACTAAGAATATAGCAGTTATTAACACCCACTGTACTACTTATTCAATGTTTTATCGTTGTTTTTATTCTACAATTGGATGATAAGGCAATCTGCGTATACTAGGTCATAGAAGTTCCTAAATCTCATAATAGTACGGTCCAGTAAGGCGATTTTGTACAAAACATGATTAAACATTTATAATGTACACACGGCCGCATGTGGGTGGAAACACTTTGACCTTACTAAACCAGTTAGAGCCGGTTATGTCTTCTCGCGTCCATACACAAAAACCGGTCAAGTGCGAGTTGGACTCGCGCGCCGAGGGTTCCGATATACCTATAGTATTTTTGGAAGCAATAAAGTCCATTTTCAGGACCGCAAAACTAAATTTGTTTGTAAAGGTTTTTTGCAGATTTCTGAAAAACTGTGCAACTTAGAAAGATCGTTTTATTTTTGCTGTAAAGTTTATATAAACTTCTGTCAACTGTAATTAATTCAGATTTTTCCTTACTCAAACTTCGGAGATAAGGGAGGGGAATGGTATTTTTCTTGACATTTTTCATCATAACTTTAAAACTAAGAAATTTAAAAAAATACAAAAATATATTTTAAAATGTACAAGTAAAGCCCTTTCATATGATACCCCACTCGACCTAGTAGCGACAATTTGAAATTTGGCCCCCCCTATTTTGGCCCCCTTTATATTAATAATCATACTTTTTTCAAAATTTTTTCTTGTGCAATTAAGTTGGGCAACTATATTCTAAAACTATTCCAAATTTCAGGTTGATAGCATAAGTGGTTGCTGAGATATAGAGGTGTGACAGACAGACGGACAGACAGACAGACAGAGCGGCACCATAAGGGTTCCTTTTTTTTACCATTTTGGTATCGGAACCCTAAAAAGTGACAGTCGCGCGCGTCTATTACATAATGCCCGGCTGAAGTGGTGCGAATCAGAGGTGACTTCTGTTTCGTGTCATTCCATAAGTATTGGCAAGTTGTACATTGGTCATCGAGAATAGAAAGGAACCGATTCCGAACGAGAGTGTAGTTTGAGGCCTGATGCGCAGCCGAGGACCTCAATACACCTGAGGTGGGAATCGTACTGTCTTTCGAGTGATGCAGAGTGTTTTATACTTCACTTTAGAAGAAAAAACTTGAACTTTTATCTCATCTCATCTAATCTTATCATTTTGCAAACTCAGTCTAGAAACTTTTTGTCTTATAACTTTATGATATTAAAAATAGGCCAACGACAGATATTAACCAAAAAAAAAACAGCGCGAAAAACTTGAACTTTTATCTCATCTCATCTAATCTTATCATTTTGCAAACTCAGTCTAGAAACTTTTTGTCTTTTAACTTTATGATATTAAAAATAGGCCAACGACAGATATTAACCAAAAAAAAAACAGCGCGTTTGAAATGGATTATCAATTTATCATACAATATTCCATCCCGCTTAGCACGCTAGAAATGGATTTTCATCCCGCATATTATAGATAGCAATGTCGTACATTCTGCCTCATTTTGAAAAAGGATTTAGGTACTTTCCGAGAAGATGAAGTATAATAGTTATTTGTTATGCAAGGCAGCAAAAGCGTTATTTGGCGTGAGTGCCTTGTATTGAAACCTGAGCAAGCGAAGTATTTTAAAGAAGAATCCTGAGCGTAGCGAAGGATTCAAGGCACGAAACGCAAAATAACTTTGCTGCCGAGCGAAACACAAAATTTTTCACCTCACTAAAGCGAGGAAGCAGCCAGTATCGCAGCGTGGAGGTCTGCCATACTGCATCACTTTCGAATTTCAAAAACCTTTTGCCCGCTAGCGGCCAAAAATCGCTTTTGGCCGCAGAAAAACCTTTTGCCCGCTAGGGGCCAAAAATCGCTTTTGGCCGCAGAATTTAACCGACAAAACAAATGTTTCCGAGCTTTGGAGGTGAAAATGTATTTTTTCTCCTCTACAAGTAATCTCACTAGTTATACAGAAATAATTTCCTCTTCTCAGGACATCCGTTTCGATTTTGGAATTGCGATGTCGAACATCGTAAAAGGCGACTAGGGGTTTTCGAACCGGAGGATGGTCAGCAGCGTCCTTTTGCGTATCGTGCCATTTTACATATTGCGGTCACAAACAACTGCGTTCTATGGTGCAAGCCTCATCGCTAACAAGCGTGATGATGGTACTTCTTCTCCAAAATGTATCTCGCATTTTTGCCGTAAAATGTGCGTCTGAGAAGTCGCCGAAGCTTCCTTAGAAATTCGACTTCCATAAACCAAGACCCAGCCAAAGCAAGACTAGAGCTTTGGGCTTAGAATTTCCTCCAATCCGAAAACCAAATACCTCACGCAGAACACCTTCCTCCAAGACACCATATACCCTGGGTAGCATGGAAAGCGTTAAATGAAATCCGGGTAGATGAGGCATATGTAAGAAAAACTGGATGAAATGGCGCTTTTCGGACGACACCCCAGAAACTACATACATCGAGCAATTGGAAGGTCGCGCATATTCAGTAGGTACAAGTCCCTCAGAAGGACCACGACGCGCGGGGGAGAGGGGTCGATTGCGGGCGGGGGGCGAAGAGTGTCCGTTCTCTATGATAGTACTATTACTTTATTCTGTGGCTGTGGTGACATACAGTCGATGGAGCATTGTAATTGTAATTGTGCGTTGGGCCACCCTCCGCAACTCGACGTCAATGCGCCTATTTTGCGTGTGGGTAGAACAGCGATTACTCAAGCCACCCGATTTCCTGAAGAAAGCCCAGCAAGCCGGTGACGTTGCTCGCTACTTCAGGAGCATTTACTCTAGTGTCCCGAATGTTCTGTTTCTTTCAACGTGGAGCGCCTAAACATGGCAAATCAAAAGTCTGTCGAATTGGTTAATTATACTGGGCTGGTCTGGTGTAGTCGCCATGAAAAGGAGATGAATCCGTGAAATTCTGGAGGTATCTCCCTGTTTTCATGAGGCACGGTTAATTAATGCTTTTCGAGTGGGAAGCTATTTCGCACACACCTGTTTATAAATAACTGCGTTTGTTAAAAAAAAGATGAGGACACCTTTATAAATGAGGTTTGCATCTAATGATTTCATCTATAGCTACTATGTATGTACACCAAATACAGTCGGATGATAATACACCTTTGTTTTGTTGCCAGCAAAAACTGAATTTGCATTCAAAATAAGTAGCATGATTCAGCGAGGCATCCAGTGAATAAAACGAGAGTACAGTCTTTCTAAAAATGTTGGTAATTTTTTTAATGTTATAAATACGAAAATTAAAATTAAAGCCTTAAGAAATAAAATAAAAAGGTCTTCGCTCGTATGGGTTCTTTACGATATACTAAAGAAATTCGAACTTTGACCTAAGTTCTTTGGGAAAAGTTGTTCAGTATGGGCAGATTCACCTTCAAATTTTTTGGGATGATAAAAGATTCAATAATTGTGTGGGTTTTCACATAATAGGGTGGGCAAATTGGGCTTTTATTACCGTAATCATTTATTATGCTATTAACAATACAGAAAGTGACAGCTTTGTGCAACTGTCTAAAGTTTCGAAATTGTTACTATGAGTGTACCAGGTTAGCAACACAGCGTAGGAGTCAATCGGAACAATAGCCCGTCTTCAGAAACGATCCAAATGTGGATACGGTAGCGCGTTTTGATTGTTGCGAAACACCTTTGTGCATCTACTATGTGTAGATTTTGATCTCCTGGTACTGGACAGATTGACGACTAAATGTTTTTGTTGTTTTCAAAAATATTTTAGTTTACTGTGATTTTAAGTGATATCTGTGGCTCCTGGTGCTTTGTGAATAAGGATTTAGGAGATCGGAGAAGAAAAGTTCCCTAATGAGCTAATCAATGCAACTAGGTAATTATTGCAGCGTATTTGACCAATTTCACACCAGGGGCATCATCTACCCTAATAACAAAATATGTTTATCTCGCTCTCGCGAATAGTATGGAGATTGGAGAGAGTGAGACGCGTTTATTTGACAAGCAGTTGCCCGCGACTTGGTCCGCATGGGGTTTGTAAAAAAAGACAATTTTATGCTTTTCCACTTATAAGACAGCAGAACGCCTTATCCACCCGGAGAACTAAGACATTTCTTACGTTAATTTCACCGGCTCCCTTACCATTCCAACTGCAAGACATCAGTGCTGCAGAAATTTGCACGAGGTATAGGACGCGCAAACTAACTTTAGCTCTAATCGTTAGTGCGCAGAACTCAAAAAAGTCGCTGGGGTGAGCGGGGGCCGGTACCCATGCACAAAAATTACCGTCATTGACTTTGTTCTAATTATACAAGGTCCTAATGAAATAGTGAACATAATTTTAGAATGTTACTCAGACCATGAAACTGAACAACTTTCCCCAAGAAACATAGGTCGAAATACGAAAATCAATTTTTGTCCTTCCATAGAAACTGCATCTGCTGATAGCGCATTTTGTATGGGAGATCAAATTTGGTTTTTCGTATTTCGACCTATGTTCCTTGGGGAAAGTTGTTCAGTTTCATGGTCCAGGTAACATGCTAAAATTATGTTCACTATTTCCTTAGGACCCTATATATCTACTCAGACTCCGTCTGAGTCTACCACCATCAAAGTTAAATTGGAAAACAGCAGACTGTACTTGTATGTAAACTTAAAATTTTTTCGTGGAATCCGGTTTACAAATTCCTAATCTATTACTAAATTTCCCAATCTAACCAATGAAAGGAAACTTCAGTTCCTTTTCCGTACATTTTTGGAGCGATATAGCGCGAAACCTTGCAAGATTTCTTTTTACAGACTTTACAGTCAACCGTTTTTACGTTCGCACTGTAATGCAAAATAGTTATTTGTTATGCAAGGAAGCAAAATCGTTATTTGGCGCGAGTGCCTTGTATTGAAACTCGAGCAAGCGAAGGATTCTTGGATTGGGCCACGATTGAAGCCAGTGGTTCTAAAGAAGAATCCTGCCTGCTTAGCACACTGCCCGAGAGAAAATATATCTCGGAGGAATGTCACTTTATTTAAGGAATTATGTCATCTAACCTATCACCTCCAAGCGCGAAGAAATGTCAGTGGAGGAAAATGTTTAGCAAATCCACAAAATACGTTTTTGATATTTTAGACAGAGATAGCTGTATAGACTAATACATGCAGCCGTCCTTGTCTTTCAAAATATATCGCACTGCTCGGATGTCAAAAAACGTGACCATGCTTAAAGTCTTTAATCTATGGGCCTAGATAAAGTGACAACTGCAGCGTGCTAAGCCAGCTGAGCGTAGCGAGAGTTTCAGCGCACGAGACGCGAAATAACTTTGCTGCCGAATGCTACCCTCATTTTTTCACCTCACGGAAAATGCTTTCGATTAGTCCCAGTACCTTATCTCAACATCAAGTTCTAATTTCAAAAACCTTTGACACGCTAGCGGTTAAAAATGACTTTTGCACGCAGATTTTCATCACGACGATCACGAGAGATTTCAAAGAATCCCGAATGTCTATAGTTTTCCGAGCTAGGGAAAATGTCTATTCACACAATAAATGAGGCATGACAATGACACGCGGATGGAATGGAGTTTAAGAATCAACCACAGTTTGCGAAAAAAGTCGCAGGCATAAGCTGATATATGACGTACAAAATAACTCTGGCTATGACCGTTAATGCGCAGAACTCAAAAAATTAATCGCGGGGGTGAGTGCGGCAGTTGGGGGGAGGCGAGCATATCGTTCATTGGCTCTCCGCTTGTCACCCATGCACAGAAAATAACCGTCAGAGCCAAACTTATCCTGTACACGCTATACTCAATGCAATTAGACCAACAATGACTCGTAATCGTAATGGCAGGTAATTGAGGTTGTTTGTGATTTTGTATAAATATTGAGTAATGTGGGTTTGAGTAGCTTGCTAGCAAAATTAGTGTCCAATTTACCTGCACAATTGTTTTAATAGTAAAGTTAGCAGTACTGATGAGGGTCGTCAGCTAAACTATAGGCAGCTTTTTTAAATTTTACATAAGATCACGCTCGTTTCCTTTTCCGTTTGAACAGAGCTAAGGATCACTGTCCACGTAAGCCGCATGTCATAGTACAGAATAAAGTAATAGTACCATACAGAAAGGACACTCTTCGCCCCCCTTACAATCTACCCCGCACCCTCGCACTCACCCGCCCGCGAGATTCTCGTGCTCCTTCTGAAGGTCTTTCGTATTTAATATGCGGGCCTACGCGACCTTCCAATTTCAAATTTGAAATTCGCGCTCGATGTATGTAGTGTCCGGGGTGTGGTCATAGGCAGTTTTTAAGATAAGATAGGATGATTTATTGATTTTTTTGCATGCATCTTGCTTGCATCCTGCATAGAAACGCAAATACAATGCATGACGATAGGCAAATACGAAATTGTCTCTTCGTGGACACAGTATAGTTTGTTTCTATGTACGCTCAACCGCTTGTCGGTAGAAACTTTTTCAACTCTATTACCACGCCATAAGGGCCAAAAGTGTTTCTACTGATGTGCGGCCGTGTGTATGATGCAAGCAAACGTAAAGTGACAACGAAAGTGTGCGTATTTTATTTATCTATTTTTTATTTTATTCAGAATATCAACCAGCAAAAATCACAATATAGTACCTAAACTAATATAAACAATGCCATTTATAGGTATTCGCAAATATCACAACAACAAACAACAGGTATGTCGTGCGGCTTACGTGGACAGTAACCCTTATCGTACTAAAGCCACTTTTAGCCTTATGTTGGGTTTAAATGATATGCTCCGAAGATATGCTCCGAATAATGACAAGTCACAAATGAATCAGCTAAGCTCTGGTATATCTGAGCCATGTCAGACGCGCTCAATAACTTAGACACCAGAGTTTGTAAGGTCGGTCAATCGAACATGAAATGATTACCCAGTATATACGGATAATTTACCACTAATTTATCCATAATGTTTATATCATCGTCAATATTTCACAGTACAAATGAGTTTAATTTTGCTAATGTGGCCCACCCTGCCATGCCGCGCCCTAACCACGCCTCCTCATTGTCTATCTACTTTATTTATTACTGCATGATAAAAATAATGTATTGCTTGACCCTTTTATGGTTTATGGATAAGTCAAATAAATATAAACTTGGCAAACATTGCAAACATTAGATTCGTATCAGAGCCTGATATCAATCTAGGGTGTAAGGGACAACTTTCCGAGTACTGAAAGGGCATGATCAGTCAACGTAACTGAACAACTTTCAGTGAATAGAACTAACAGGAATTGAAAAAAAATCGGCCTCCCTCCATACAAACTGTCCAATCGAGTTAGCAATTTTGTATGGAGAGGCCATTTTTTAAATACTGAATGTTATATTTATTGAAAGTTGTTCAGATACGTTGGCTGATCATGCCCTTTCAGTATTCGGATTTCGGAAGGCTATCTCTTACACCCCATATAATAAAATCGTAAACTTGCTGATTCTGTACATTGATATCCAAAACCAAAAACATAAATGAAAAATGTAGGCCAAGTTCTTGTACATAAAAAAAGAGTTGAAATCTAAACTACAGCCAAGCTAATAATAATCAGAACCGATATTAATCATTCCAACTTGGCGGGTTTTCATCACACCAATACTTCTGAAAAGAGCAAATCTTGCGAGGCAAGTTTTAGAGTTGGACTTTTTTCCTTCATTAAAATTTCAAAACCCGGCAAGTTCGAATGATTAATATCGGTCCTGATTATTATTAACTTGGCTGTACTTTAGATTTCAACTCTTTTTTTATGTACAAGAACTTGGCCTACTATAGAAATGGGAGTTTTAGCCAGTATCAAAGCGCTAAACTGTTACCGCCTTCACCGCGTGGAGGTACTCCCAGCCCAGCTTATGTTGATTACCAAACCAATATTTTAAGATAGATATGTTTTATAAAATCTGAATGTTCGTTCATAGTTTCTTTAAAACATAGTTAGGTACTTGTTTTCATGCATGACTAATTCTGACCTTCTAGAAGTACTACTTTTTTAAATATTTAGTCAATTGTTTTTAGCCTGACTCGCACTTGACCATTTTCTATTTTCTAAAGTTTTCCTTTACTTTTATGCTAACGACTACCCCGATGCCAAATTTCAGATTTGTAGGTCTTAGAGAAGTATGACCAACATTTTTATACATAATAATGACTATAACCTGACTCGCACTTGACCAATTTCCAATTTTCGATGTTTTCTTTACTTTTTTAAATGTTAACAACTATCCCCATGCCAAATATCAGAATTTTAAGTCTTAGAGAAGTACTAGGTTGATCAATAAATTCTTGAAAGAGGATACTTATAAAAGCGTTACATGCATGCGATCTATTTTGTAAGATAATGGCCTCGATCTTCTGGGATGCGGAAGGTATAATAATGATCGACTATTTAAGGAAAGGAGAGACAATTACTGGAGAGTATTACGCATCATTAATCAAAAAACTACGTGAAGAAATAAAGAATAAACGTCGAGGAAAATTGCGTGCTGGAGTGCTTTTTCATCACGATAATGCCCCTGCCCATAGATCTGATGTGGCAGGCGCTGCCATCCAAGCGGCTGGATTCCAGTTGATGCAGCACCCACCATATTCTCCGGACTTAGCGCCGAGTGATTTCCACCTTTTTTCTCACCTGAAAAAGCAATTGCGTGGTACAAAATTTGATGGTGACGATGAGGTGATCTATGCTGTAGAGGCCTTTTTCGAGTCCCAGGATCAAGCCTTTTTTTCTAAGGGAATAAACCAGCTTGCAAAACGCTACTCAAGATGTATTAGCTTAAAAGGTGATTACGTTGAAAAATAAATACAATTTACATATACTTTTCCTAGAGTTTCATTGCTTTTTCAAGAATTTATTGATCAACCTAGTATTACTAACATTCTTATACATAATTTTGACTAAAACCTGACTCGCACTTGACCAATTTCCAATATTCGAATTTTCCCATTACTCTTACTCTGACGACTGGCTAAATGCCAAATTTCAGCTTTGTAGGTCTTCTAGAAGTGGTCAAACATTTTGATGAGCTGTCAGTGAATACGTGAGTCAGTGAGTACCAAATTTACAATTTTCTCGAGTCTATAACTTTTTTTCTGTAATAGCTACAATATTGAAACTTTTTATTCAAAGTATATTAAATGGTGTTATTATGTCCGTAAAGTTTCATCCAGATCTATTAATCAGGTAAGAAGATACAGGGGGGTCAAAAGTGGCTCGAAGCGGTTCGGGTAAATAGTGCACAGTGTGCGCGCGGCCTGTGCTTAGAACTTGGCCGGCGCACTGTGGTGCGCTTTGATTTTTTCGCAAAAATATTATTGGGGTCACAGTAATAGAACACATTTGGCGAATTGTTGTCTGTTTGTCTGTGCGCTATAAACTCGCAAACCACTGAACCGATTTAAACGGGTTTTCCATAACGTATTTGGCTTATTTCCGGGCAACAAATAAGCTTTGGATCATTGCAATCGGTTCACTCCAACAAAAGCTACTCGAATGCAAATTATCAAGCGGCCTGTGCACCAAAGACTTACAAACTCACTCATTCCATTAAAAAAAAACCTGTCAAGTGCGAGTCGGACTCACGCGCCAAAGGTTCCGATATACCTATAGTATTTTTGGAAGCAATAAAGTCCATTTTTAGGACAGCACAACTAAATTTGTTTCTAAAGGTTCTTTTGCGGATTTCTAAAAAACCGTGCAATTCAGAAAGATCGTTTTATTTTAGCTGTAATATATACGTAAACTCTATCGACGGTAATTAATGTAGATTTTTCATTTCACAAACTTCGGAGATAAGGGGGGGGGGGGGAATGATATTTTTTTTTACATTTTTCACTTGAAAACTAAGAGTCGTAAAAAATACAAAAATATATTTTAGAATGTACACGTAAAGCCCTTTCATATGATACCTCACTCGACTTAGTAACAACAATTTGAAATTTTGCCCCCCCTATTTGGGCCCCCTTTACAGTAATAATCTGATTTTTTTTTTATTCTTTCATATGCAATTAAGTTTGGCAACCGTATTCTAAAAGTATTCCAAATTTCAAGTCGATAGCATGAGTGGTTGCTGAGATATAGAGGTGTGACAGACAGACAAAGTCGCACCATGTGGGTTCCTTTTTTTACCATTTTGGTATGGGAACCCTAAAAACTGTCTTAAAATCATTGTTAAATTAAAGAGGAAAGTCTCAAAGGTGACATTGCAAGCAAACAAAGAAAGAAGAAGAAGAATGATAAAATCCACAAAAACAAATCCGCGCTCTTGCCGATGGAGCAATCTCCATTTATCCCTGTTCTCTGCCAATGATTGAGATACGACTCGAAGTTTACCCTGTCTTTTATTTGATCATAATAAATGAGTCTTGGTCTTCTTCATCTTCCTCTTCTGCTTCTTTTTAGGGTTCCGTACCTCAAAAGAAAAAAACGGAACCCTTATAGGATCACTTTGTTGTCCGTCTGTCTGTCTGTCTGTCAAGACCCTTTATCTCACGAACGGGTAAAGGTATCAGGTTGAAATTAATACCATATATTAGGATCTATGAACCACACAAGATCTGAAAATTTAAATTTTTTACAACGACGCAATCAAAAGATATGGCATTTTATGTCCTCATCTCCATACATTTATTCAAAAATGAAAAACCTACAGGGTACTTCCCGTTGACCTAAAATTATGAAAATTGGCAAGAAGCTAGGTCTCACAGTACAAATAATGGGAAAAGTCTGAAATCATTAAATATTACAACTTTTCTCACAACTAATGGTAACCAATTGTGGTGAGCTCCCGTTTCAAGAACATTCATATAAGAGAGGGGTCAAGTTGGATGGTTGCTGAGGCGATTTTTATTTTAGTTCTATTTAAAAACGGGAACACTTACAAACTTGAAAATTGGTATGTTTATAGGGCATAGGCTATAAAATAACAACAAATAATAAAATTTGGTCAAGCGCGTGTCGGACTCAAAAAATCTAGCACATTAACTTACTGAAATTTCAACTAATACAATTATCTTTATGTGGTGGTACGGAACCCTCAGTGCGCGAGTCCGACTCGCACTTGGCCGGTTTTTTTTTATTATTCTAATTAATTTTTAATTTAATATTCCTTGTAAAGAAATGATGACAAACCATAAAAATGTCTACTGCTAAATTTCACTTCAAAAATACATGGTGTATTCGAAGGGGATGTGTACGCAACAGCGCGGGGAGTGCGGGCGAAACGAACGCCGCGCTCTACATTTCTTCCGCATTACCGAGCTGTCCTGTATTTTACCCTAGTCACTACGCAATGGCTGTCGTGATTTGTGACCTATTCGTGATACGCACAAGGACGCTGCTGGCTGTCCTCCCTCCGGTACAAAACGGCTTAAACAGGGTGTAAAAAAACAAGGATGATCCTTCTTAGGAGTGATTCGACGTCACTAATAGATAGTTTAAAAAGTACAAGAGAAACACTTTTTCCTAAACAAGTAGTTTTAACTCAAGAAGAAGTAAAGCGCGTGGAGTGTTCAATTACCTTTATGATCTCTAGTGATGCAGACAAAGATGTTTTTAGGGTTCCGATACCAAAATGGTAAAAAAAAGGAACCCTTATGGTGCGACTTTGTCTGTCTGTCTGTCCATCTGTCTGTCACACTCCTATATCTCAGCAACCACTCATGCTATCGACTTGATATTTGGAATAGTTTTAGAATATGGTTGCCCAACTTAATTGCATATGAAAGTTTTTTGAAAAAATTATGATTATTAATGTAAAGGGGCCCAAAATAGGGGGGGCCAAATTTAAAATTGTCGCTACTAGGTCGAGTGGGATATCATATGAAAGGGCTTTACTTGTACATTCTAAAAGATAGTTTATTTATAAAAAAAAATATATTTTTGTATTTTTTTACGTCTCTTAGTTTTTAAGTAATGATGAAAATGTCAAAAAAAATAATACCATTCCTGAATTAATTGAATGACTGAATTAATTACAGTTGACAGAAATTTATGTAAACATTACAGCAAAAATAAAACGATCTTTCTAAGTTGCACAGTTTTTTAGAAATCTGCAAATAACCTTTACAAACAAACTTAGTTTTGCGGTCCTAAAAATGGACTTTAGTGCTTCCAAAAATACAAAAAGTTTATCGGAACCCTCAGCGCGAGTCCGACTCGCACTTGACCGGTTTTTTTATTATAATATC
Source organism: Athrips mouffetella (assembly GCA_947532105.1). Classification (NCBI taxonomy): domain Eukaryota; kingdom Metazoa; phylum Arthropoda; class Insecta; order Lepidoptera; family Gelechiidae; genus Athrips; species Athrips mouffetella. Next base: position 14,844,898 of record OX383978.1, read on the forward strand.
CAGTCAATAGCAAGTACCTATTCATTTCAATACATTACTATAATGTAATTCGAAGGAAAACCATATTTTATGATCACCCAGAATTTTTTATTTTATTTTACTTTACGATCTAATAGGGATGTAGAAAAACCCCTTAGAAGGATCATCGTACTATTTTTACACCCTGCATTTGGAAAATAGAAGAGGGACGAATTTTTGTATGAACGTGCGAAAAATGCGTGCGATTCAGAAGAACAAGTCCATAAAAAAACCATTTAAAAACGACCTTTAGGGCTCCCGCACACGACCGAGAATCGGTGGGCGATTATCGGCCGGGACAAAGACGGAAGATTCAGGTGCTAACACGTCAGAGCGGGATGCCGATATAAAATCGGTCACCGATTCTCGGTCGTGTGCGGGAGCCCTTAGAAAGTTCCAGAACGCAGGTGTAGAGTGGTGTAGTAAAGTCATAAATATAGCAGACACAAGCCGTGCCATTAGCTATAGCATTAAACACACCCCATATAAACTACAGGGCGTGCCTGTAGGTATCGCGTGTTACGTTCATGTCTCAAAGCTCGGCTTGTCAGAACTTCGTCTTACATTGGTGTTTTCAAACTACTCGTGACGATATCCAGTGGAGGTTTTCTGCCTTAAATGTGTCTTTATAATTACTTCATGACATTTAAATGGACCTCGACCGTAAAGCGGTATTAGTTATAAATAATATGCCATACCATAGTTTCCTTCTCTGGCAAACAAGCCCGGACGCTGACCTGGGGGCGGGGGTGTGTTCTGCCTCTTTCCAGCGCTTTATCTTCAAGCGCACTAACAAACGATATGCGAACAGACGGAATTGGTCCACTTCTGGGAAGTTTCGTGGGTTTGCTTCAAGTATGAATCAGATTTGGGTCGCTACACCCAAAGACCACGGCGACTGCGGCGACTCGAATAGGCGGCTCTCTATACAAATCTCAAGACGCATGAAGCGGAATTTCCAAGAGTATCTTAAAAGAAGATTAAGAGAACTCAAAGGATATTCGTCCGCGTACCGTGCCAATAACAATAACACGATGAAATTATCCGCCAAAAAACCACATTATTTGCTGCGAAGCAGTGTGTCAGCAGTGTACTTTTTGACCCTGTTTCAATGATTCTTTGCTAAAATCTTAAGAAAGACTCAGCTTTTGACAAACACCAATCAACTCATACGACCATTATACGAACACCAATGTACAGGGAACTAACCCCCATGCTAGGCTGACTTGTAAATTCTGTTCGGTCGGTTCCTACCCAGGTTATCGCGTGCCAGGCAAGCCCTCATTTCGCGAATCAACCTCGTTCGTATCATACCTCTCTGTAGTACAAAGTTGTGTCACGTCCTTTTTGAGGAGTGTACAGCAACCAACTACACTGCTTCGGCAGGTAAAGCAGATGATCGCGCGTGATGTGTCTTTGAAGCCTGTAAGTGTCACTACGATAGTGTTTATGTAAGCCTTGTGGGACCTTTTTATTTTGTTTTTGTTCATGGGTGAAGCTTTGATGTAAAAGATTTGATGGAAGTTAGGAACTAATCTAAGCAGCTGTTTTTGTGTTCGAAGGTGATACAACCGTTACAAGAGACTCTTAGTTCTCAGGGTAAGAAGGTATTTTTAGTGCCAAAGCTCGAGACAAGACAGTACCTAACAAAAATGACAATTTGCCATCACGTGGTTCATCTGCCTGTTTGCTGACTATAAGCGACATCAAAATATAAGACTTCAGTCATTATCAGGTCATCATCATCATATCGTTTGGGTTGCACGGTCGATGACCGACCTCACAAACCCCTGGTGTCATAGTTGTTGAGCCGCCAAAGGCCTCTGACATGGCTCATTGACGACTACACTACATCCGTACATAGGTAGTAGTCGGGACCAACGGCTTAACGTGGCTTCCGAAGCACGGAATCATCTAACTTTTCGGACAATCAGGTGGTTTATCACAAATTGTGCACAAAGGGATTTTTGTTTGACAGTGTTCCCACTGGGAATCGAACCCAGAACCTCCGGGTCGAGAGCCGAGCCCTGTAACCATTAGACTATGGAAACTGTTATCAGGTGAAATCGGTGCATTTCATGAATTTCCCGTGCTTCGTTAGTATACCTCCAAAGCATCAGCTTACCACATGTGATTGGTGAGATAGCGTGACCTTGAAATACTCGTAGTCCTAATTTCGCAGAAAAAAAAGAATAAAATTGCAAATTACTTGGCATCATCCCTCAAAAGGTTCCAAGACCAAATTCAGGACGATGTTCTGCATAAAGTTAAAATTACCCTAAACCGACGAGCGTGTTTGAAAGGGTTGATGAAAGTAGAGGAACGAGGGAAGTATGTCGAGATCGTAGCAAGTGGAGGGCTGTGGTCTCTGCCTACCTCGACGGGAAAGATGCGTGATGTTTTGTATGTATGTACGGTCGGCCAATTTGAATCACGACAAGTGGAATCACACATTCAAATACAAGTAGGTTGTATGTCGCGAAAACATTTAAAAACAAAGAAGAAAACTAGGGTCAGTAATAAGTTGGCTCGACTTACTTTCGAAATAAGATTCATGAAAGTTTTTTAAACACGTATCTTCTTAAAATCTTGTTATTTCAAAAATGTTAATCAGGTAAAAGAGATTATTAAAAGTGTGTGTACGAAAAGGTTGGTGAGAGTAGAAGTAAGGGCCTGTCCGCACAGCGAATTTTATTCGATTCGCGCGAATTTTCACCGCGCGCGCGAATTATATTCCGCTATTTCAATAGCAAAAAATCGCGATATTTTTTCCCGCAGTGCGGATACTCCTATAGGATTCAATGTGTTACAGAATTGCGAGAAAAATATCGCGCGGGATATAATTCGCTGTGCGGACAGGCCCTTACTCGCGAGGGAAGTACTTATGTCAGGCAGATCTTATGTTTTTGATCAGATCTATTTCAAAAGTGACTTTTTTTTTTAGGTTGCTAGTAAGATTCCATTCCATTTTAATTTAAGTATAGCAAACTATACTTAGCGTGATCGAGCGTGATAGTGGGGTGGAGAGTGGAGTGTTTAGACTGATGCTATCAGTAATAGCTGGAAAATTGTGCCAAGGAATAATGAAGTTCCAAGTTACTTGAAAACTGAGCTAAAGAGTGGTCTTTTTTCAGAAGTTCTTTTACAAGACTTACTTAATACCAAGGAATACTTTGCAAGTCAGCTTCTTACAATTTTCTTGTGTTGCCCTCTGGCAGTACGACTTACCGTGAAAGTTTCTTTTACAAACTTCCTCTAAATCTATCTTGGAAATATATTTCTGACGTTATCTTCGAAACGTATCGGGAAAATAGATGAAAGACATAGCAAATATTTCCGTACCTAATCAAAAATAAACGGTAGTTTTCTATAAGGCATGTTTTTTTTTAAGTTTTCCATTTTCCGTGATACCTATACGAAATATTGACGAAATACGAAAGTTTTCCTTTAAAAAGTTAGGTTAAGGAAGGTTTAACTTCAAAAGAGCTTTTTCCAAGTGGCAATTCGTAATGCCAAGACATTGAAGTAAAAAAAGTAGTTTTTTACTAGGTACTACTTTAGTACCCTGTATGTCTAGACGATTCGCCGGCGATATTAGGGTTGGTTTGGACAGATTTTATCGTAACGACCGCGAAAGTATGCCAACTCTAGAAAATGCTAGTTGTGTCGATGAAATATCTTGCTTATTATTCATGAAAATTGTCGCGATAACGTATAATATTGCTAGCTAGCTAGAAACATGAAGAGACGTATGAAGTATGAAGCACTCGTGGCGAGAGGTAGTAGCTCTTTTTCAACCGTGGTCGGAACCAGGGTGGGTGACCACTTGTGGCAAGACAACTCGAGCAGTTTCCGTGCTTTGGAAGCCACGTCAAGTCATTCGTTGTGGCTACTGTCACTGATTTGATAGTAGTCGTTAAGTCAAGTTAGAAGCCATTTGGAGTATTGAAAACTTTGACCGACTCAAATTGACTACTGCATGATTTAGCATGACAAAGACTTAGGATTGGGATTGGTTCGCCCTCTGAGATAATGCAGAGGTCAGATGGCAGTCGCTCTAAAAACCAGAGTCCTTGTCAACTCCCCCAGATTAAACATCATCATCATTATAACCATCATAACATCCACTACAGGACAGGGAGCTCCCTCCAGAATTCTAGCCTTTGCTGGAAAAATGTAGAGGGGAAGTACCATAGTCACCTCGCTTGTTAGCGTTACGGCTGGCACCATGGACCGCGGTTGTAGGTGACTGGTGACTGCAGTAAGTAAGATATGAAGGAGGATGCTGCTGCCCATCCTCCAGTTTATAAACCTTAGTCGCCTCTACTACTATTCTTTGCCGGCACCACACGGGACAGGTTAAGTCAAAGAAAGGAGGTTTTTGTTCTGAGGGTTAAGTAGCCGACCGTAAAAAGGAGTAATGTAAGACTAGGCGATGATGTTGAAATGTAACCTACAGGAAGCAACAGCTTCTTTGCTACCATATTGCAGTCATTTTGCGAAAATAATTCGTGCCTTAGATCCATTGATGAAATATGCTTTTTTAGGGAACTTCCTTGAAGATTTACGAGTATCTTTCATCAAAAATAACATCGTTATTACTCCTTTCAACACACGTACAAATCGATCGTCACGCTCTATAGCCGAAGAAAATAATGAATGCTCGACAAACAGCTAGAGAATGCACGTAATTATACTCCTAATCGACCAATTTGCTCAATTGACACGTCAACTGCTGCAAAAAACTACGTAAAACTGTCATTCTTCTTTTATTAAGTGCTATAAGTAATGAAGTGACAGCAGTTTTATGAGTGGATTTGCTGGACAGATTTATCAGGAGGTTTTGATGTATTTCTAATAACCTTTGTTAATAGGTCTTTACCTATGAAATTGCCGAAATTTTCTTACAGATTAATAAGATCATAATTCCTATAATTCTAATGCTATTTTTTTCATTTGTCTTATATTTGAAAGTTGACTTCAAGTTTATCAATTTACGCATAAAATAAAGTTTTTATTTTTAGTTTGATATACAAAATTAAAGGTTTGAAAATTGTTCGTCTTAAAGGTCGTCCGATTTCAACATTAGATTTGTTATATTTTTTTACAGATAATATTTTTCGAAAATTAAATTTAAGTTTCTGTTAGCTTAATGTCTTCCCACTCATGCTTAAAAAAATAAAAAAAAATTGATTTATAATTCCTAAGAAAAATGCAAAAATATTAGTACTGAAAATTGAGTTTACCTAAAATTCGTCATAGGGTCCGCGCACACCGAAAGGCAGAGCAGACAAGAGCAGGTTTTGATAACATTGCAAAATGGACTTTATATCTTAAGAAATAAATGCAAAATTGCCTGAGAGGCACGAAAACTGCTCGCGGCTCTGTCTCAGGAAATTTTGTATTTTATGTTTTAGATATAAAGTCCATTTTGTAATGTTATGAAAAACTGCTCTTGTCTGCTCTGCCTATTGGTGTGCGCGGGCCCATACAAAACGGCAATTTCATAGGTAAAGACCTAATATATAGTCATCATTTTAGCCCGTATCGATTCTCTTCTAAGTATATGCCTCTTACTGGCCTCCCTCACCCCGGTCTCTTACCTCCCTCATCCAGGCTTTGCCTTTATCTAAGCAGTATTGGGCTCTGTCTCTCGCGCTTACATGCACACTTCTTCAAATGTCCTATTGTTTCCCATTAACATAGGGATTAAGCGGTATTGCATGAAGGTTAATCTTTACATCGCTTACTCGTAAGAAAGGCTTTTGGATCTTAGCGGTTTAACGTACAACAGGGTTTTTCGGACCCTGGATGGCGTTCTAGCACCTGAGAGCTGTGTACCATTGGCTCTGTGCGTTCTAGGAGCGTTCCATCTTGCATTCAAAGACCGGTGGCACGGAGAGGACTTCCAAAGATTTTCAGAAAGACAAGATTAGCTAACAGAGGAAAGTACCAGAATGACTTATAATCATACCATCACTTTATTTACCCAGCCTGTCCGTACATAACCAACCGCAACTACCGAAGCGTGTCGTATAATTGAGCGGTAATCTTAACTGATTTATTACCACCTGTCACGCGTTTCAACTATTTTAATCACTTTCATAGGGTTCACCAGTCTTATATGGCACAAAGTACAAATTCAGAAATGTTTAAATATACATAACATCACGCCTCTTTCCCTGCGGCGTAGGCAGAGATCACAGCCCTCCACCTGCTACGACCATGACATCCCTCGCTTTCCCTACTTTCATCAACCCTTTATACACGCTCGTCGGTTTAGGGTACTTTTAACCTGGCCTTTATTGCGAACGTCCTGTATTTGGTTTTGGGACGTTCGCCGAGGCCTTCCCCTCATAAATTCTCACCTGGTGGATCTCTTTCGTCAATCTTAGTCCATTCATCCTCTACACATGACCAAACTATCCGTTCCTTTCTCAGAAATGTTTAAATGCTGGCATAGGATTTGAACTTAAGGTCTTTCACCTCCTAAAAGCGGTGGTAGGGCTTTTGTGCAAAGTCCGTCTGGAGAAGTACCCCCCGCCTTGCCTTTTTCTGCCGTAAAGCAGCAGTGTTAGCTGTTGTGTTTCGGTTTAAAGAGTAAGGGAACCAGTAAAATTACCAGCACATGACATGAGACATACCATCCTAGTTCTCAGGGTACCCACCCTAGGGTACCCCCAATTAACGCACATGTCAAATTATTTGACTGATAAGACAGTGGGTGTCATAGTGGGCGGTGGTGACCACTTACCACCACTTGGCCTACCTGCTAGTTTAGCCACTAGTGACAAAATTGTACAGGTGACCTAATACTAACCTTGTGGGCAGAGTTTTTAAGGAGCCTGGTGCAGCTCATACCTACCGTATTTATAATTTTTGTGTAGGTAAAATATTTTGTATTGGCTTTCAGTACAAACCTAGCGTTTGCAAATTTAAATGGGACGACAATGTTTTAACGTGTTATGACCCATTTTGTTGGAAAATTGTTCGGTCTTATGTTCTATCTGAGTAACATGCAACAACAATCCCACCTATTATTCTCTACAGAACCCTCGAAAATTCCACAATTCGCTGCACATTCAACTTTTTTACCTACTCTCGTAACTCAAATGCTTTATCCACTTCAGTGGATTAATCAAGTTTTTCTGCTAAAATTAACATTGTTATTGTATATGCAAATGACCACTTGTCTACTTTCCGTTGTTTTGTACAGTCGCAGGCATTTGTCAATTTTCATCGTCATCTTATACCGTTTTATTTTACGGAGTCTGCTTCTAGTCTAGGGAATTTGATAAGTGCACTGATTTTCGAGGTTCAAATCTCTTTGGATTTTCACACAGCGATTGCCATCTAACCTCCACAACTCACAGGGCAAACCACACGCAATTCTAGATTAGGACCCAATTCTAGATTAAGCTTTGCCCTTTAGATGGCTTTGAAAATAAATCGATTATCTTAGGGTGTCGTGATAGGTTTGAAGAAATTACAAGCCGCCAAAAGGCCTCTGATTTAGCCCAACGATAGACAGAAGCTGGGACCAAAGGCTAGGCGTGTACTCTCAGAAATCGCTCATTTTTTTAGGAATAACGGACACCCATCCAAGTTTTATCAAGGAAGATGTTGCATTACTTATGTAATTTCAAAGAATAAGCAAACACCACGAGTTTATACATCAGACGTACATGTTTTTATTTCAAACGGCCTAAGTGCTATAGTCGCTCTATAAGTGACAACCTTGTCACGCTCTTGACTGTACGTATCGTGGAAAACATGACTTGGAAAACGCTATCGGAAATGGCGGCACTATTTTCTGTTCCACTTTGTTATGGCGAAAGCCGAGGGCGAAAGTAGATATACTTAAGTAGATAGGTCTTGGAATCTCATTTCCGATTCTACTATGTATGTGCTGATGATCTTTGGTAATTACCCTTATGATGATCATCATCGTGGGGTTTTAAGATCAATGACCGACCTCACAAACTCTGGTGTTATAGTTATCGAGCCGCCCAAGGCCTTCGACAGGGCTCATCAACGATTATTTCCGTTGAAATCTGCCGGGACCACGGCTTAACATGCCAACCACGGAGTCATCTTTTCAGATAATCAGGTTGTTCATCCTGTAGTGACGTAACCAAACTGGAGAAGTAGCGCAAAGTGATTTTTAGGATTCCGAACTAAAATGGCAAAGCGAGACCCTTATGGTGCGACTTCGTCTATCTGTCTGTCTGCCACACCTGTATATTTCAGCAACCACTCATTCTATCGACTTGAAATTTGGAATAGTTTTAGAATATGATTGACCAACTTTATTGCAAACAAAATATAAATGTTTTGCATTACAACAAAACAGTTATTATGTGTCGAATAAAATACACAGTGTTGTTGAAGAAAGCAATTCGTAAATGGCTAGATACCAGATAAATACTACGAGCTTTTTGATTTCCCGCGGTTGTCTCACCCATAGATGCAAGTGTCATAGACAAGCTGTCAAATCTGAATGACGTCATTGTCTTCATAGACCAGCAAGGCCCTTTGGTGCAACACTGTGTATTTTATTCGACACATAATAACTGTTTTGTTGTAATGCAAAACATTTATATTATGTGTCTTGCTAAAATACACAGTGTTGTTGAAGACCTGTTTGATATCTGCTGGTGAGACAAATACAAATGCCAATGTGAATAATTAACTTTTAGTGGTAATAAGGTGCCCCACGTATGAATAAACAAACGATACAATAAAGGCAACACTTATGTATGAACCACTTGTAGTAGGTAGTGTATTTTATTCAGTGTGATACGAATTTTAGATGAAAGTAAGAATCTTAAACTTATTTATTTCTTAATGATGTTAGACTAGCAAAACAAATCAAGAGATAAAATGAAAGAATGTTATATATTTTAATAATCAATTGAAGGTAGAAAATCTGTGATTAAGGTCATTAATTAACCTGTTAAATAGTCCCATGGCATGGGCTTTAAAATATTATTTTTTCAAAGATTTTGCAATGTTCTGATACTTATAGCAAGTAATGGATAGTTCCATGATGGACTGAAAGTATTCCACAGTGAAAATATGTTCAAAAGAAGATAAGAGGAAAAAATAAGAGGTTTTCTTTATTTCTTGTATTTAATGTTCATTAAATTCTACTGAGATGGCAATCTGGTGAATTATCTTAAATTACTATAAGATCATTATAATATTTTCGAAATGTTCAGACACTTCCCGGGTAGGTACTTTAGCTCAGGTCTTTTCCGATGGCAAAATTCTTTGTTCAGCTTTTTGACGCCGAGTTATCGTCCTGTCCTTAGTGCGTTGGTAGTTATGGGCCAGTGAATGAAGAAAAAGTTAAATCTTACTGACACCACACACAGAGAATGCAGTCAGGTGCACGCACCTCAATAAGGGCCTAATCAACATATTAGGAACTAACCGAGCAGCTCAAACCAACGCTGTCGGCCGCTTACTTATAAATCAGTCAACGGAAAAGCGGATTGCCTTTAGGTCGAGAAATCGACCAGCTCCAAATTGTTACCTGTTACCTCAGGCTGCGGAAGCCTGCTAAAAAACCTAACCTAATGATTTCAGCTTACCAGGGAAGGTCTGACGAAATGGTGAATCATCAGCAGTCGACAAATCGATAATTCGAGTGGGACCTATGGCTACGGAAGCCATTACATATATTTATAAAAGTGAGCGTGCTCTGGTCTAGTGCGGAACTTGCCCACGTTCAAAAAACAACTCAATGTGACTATCAAACCTTGCTTGAGTTTATTTTTCTTTTCTCTTTAAAACTTTGAAATAAATAGTATCAAAGACGAATATACCTACATACATACTTAAAAGTATAATATTCCCACATATCTGAGCGGAATCAGTGCTATTAGATGGCGGACGTCTAGACACTTTGAAGAATCCATTTTAGATATGGTCTTATGAATTATCCTAGCGGAATATTCTTTACTGTTCCTACAAGTGTGAAAACAGACGGAACTACTGAAACCTAAAGTAGATAACTACTAGTAAGCAATAGTTGACGGACATCTATTCTTACTACATTGTAGTTGTGAACATTATAGCACAACATGGATTTATTTGTGTCATAGTAAAGTCTGCCTCAAAACAGTGGTAACACTTTGGCCTGGAGCGGGTCTGGAGCTCCGGAAGTTGTCGAGTGGCACAGGTTCAGCTTACACTGGTTTTGCTATCAGTTACTTGCTGAGATGCGTGTCAATAAAATGGTGTTATACCTACTGCGTGCAAAATAACTCCGTCTGTGTCCGTTGATGCGCAGAAGTAAAAAATAATAATAATAATAAATGGCCTAGGCCCGTGAGCATTCATACTACCGGTGAATATTTAGAATTCGAGCTGAATCAAAAAACAGAACACTCAATAATAAAAAATAAAAATAAATTAGGCGCGGGGGTGAGCGAATCGTTCATTGGCTTTCCGCCTGTCACCCATGCGCAGAAAATAACCGTCATAGACAGGCTTACCCTGAACGCGCTGTACTGATTTTTAAAATTATTAATTTGTAGAATGTGTATCTTACAAATCACATAACTATACATGGAAACAAATCGATGGGACAACCCATTTAATACACTACATGTCATTTAAATTCTACTATAATTTTATGAGTGTTTCAGAAATATCCCAAAAGAACTTTAAGCGACTCTTGGAAGTATTCTGTACGGTACCTAAAATAAAGGTGTTTACTGTTGGTTAAAAACAATAAGTACAAAGTTTAGAAATGCTATTGATTATATCAAGAAAAACTGTACAATTCCTTTTCTTCGCCTTCGGAAGGCAAAAACAATCGAATTTTACCTGAATCCCAGGCATTTCCAGGTAGAAATACCATGTACCTACATAGATATTATTTATCATTACGGCAACCAATCTAGTAAATTCAGATCTAAAGCAGACTCCTACGCAAAGGATATCAGGACCTACAAATATGTACGATAGAACAAGTAAGCAAACTTTGACTATGTACCTACAACAGGCACCAGTTTGGATTACGAGTCCAACTTGGATCGTTTCAATTAACCGATAACTCGGCGTCAAAAAGCTGAACAAAGAATTTTGCCATCGGAAAAGACCTGAGCTAAAGTACCTACCCGGGAAGTGTCTGAACATTTCGAAAATATTATAATGATCTTATAGTAATTTAAGATAATTCACCAGATTGCCATCTCAGTAGAATTTAATGAACATTAAATACAAGAAATAAAGAAAACCTCTTATTTTTTCCTCTTATCTTCTTTTGAACATATTTTCACTGTGGAATACTTTCAGTCCATCATGGAACTATCCATTACTTGCTATAAGTATCAGAACATTGCAAAATCTTTGAAAAAATAATATTTTAAAGCCCATGCCATGGGACTATTTAACAGGTTAATTAATGACCTTAATCACAGATTTTCTACCTTCAATTGATTATTAAAATATATAACATTCTTTCATTTTATCTCTTGATTTGTTTTGCTAGTCTAACATCATTAAGAAATAAATAAGTTTAAGATTCTTACTTTCATCTAAAATTCGTATCACACTGAATAAAATACACTACCTACTACAAGTGGTTCATACATAAGTGTTGCCTTTATTGTATCGTTTGTTTATTCATACGTGGGGCACCTTATTACCACTAAAAGTTAATTATTCACATTGGCATTTGTATTTGTCTCACCAGCAGATATCAAACAGGTCTTCAACAACACTGTGTATTTTAGCAAGACACATAATATAAATGTTTTGCATTACAACAAAACAGTTATTATGTGTCGAATAAAATACACAGTGTTGTTGAAGAAAGCAATTCGTAAATGGCTAGATACCAGATAAATACTACGAGCTTTTTGATTTCCCGCGGTTGTCTCACCCATAGATGCAAGTGTCATAGCCAAGCTGTCAAATCTGAATGACGTCATTGTCTTCATAGACCACCAAGGCCCTTTGGTGCAACACTGTGTATTTTATTCGACACATAATAACTGTTTTGTTGTAATGCAAAACATTTATATTATGTGTCTTGCTAAAATACACAGTGTTGTTGAAGACCTGTTTGATATCTGCTGGTGAGACAAATACAAATGCCAATGTGAATAATTAACTTTTAGTGGTAATAAGGTCCCCCACGTACGTATGAATAAACAAACGATACAATAAAGGCAACACTTATGTATGAACCACTTGTAGTAGGTAGTGTATTTTATTCAGTGTGATACGAATTTTAGATGAAAGTAAGAATCTTAAACTTATTTATTTCTTAATGATGTTAGACTAGCAAAACAAATCAAGAGATAAAATGAAAGAATGTTATATATTTTAATAATCAATTGAAGGTAGAAAATCTGTGATTAAGGTCATTAATTAACCTGTTAAATAGTCCCATGGCATGGGCTTTAAAATATTATTTTTTCAAAGATTTTGCAATGTTCTGATACTTATAGCAAGTAATGGATAGTTCCATGATGGACTGAAAGTATTCCACAGTGAAGTGAAAATATGTTCAAAAGAAGATAAGAGGAAAAAATAAGAGGTTTTCTTTATTTCTTGTATTTAATGTTCATTAAATTCTACTGAGATGGCAATCTGGTGAATTATCTTAAATTACTATAAGATCATTATAATATTTTCGAAATGTTCAGACACTTCCCGGGTAGGTACTTTAGCTCAGGTCTTTTCCGATGGCAAAATTCTTTGTTCAGCTTTTTGACGCCGAGTTATCGGTTAATTGAAACGATCCAAGTTGGACTCGTAATCCAAACTGGTGCCTGTTGTAGGTACATAGTCAAAGTTTGCTTACTTGTTCTATCGTACATATTTGTAGGTCCTGATATCCTTTGCGTAGGAGTCTGCTTTAGATCTGAATTTACTAGATTGGTTGCCGTAATGATAAATAATATCTATGTAGGTACATGGTATTTCTACCTGGAAATGCCTGGGATTCAGGTAAAATTCGATTGTTTTTGCCTTCCGAAGGCGAAGAAAAGGAATTGTACAGTTTTTCTTGATATAATCAATAGCATTTCTAAACTTTGTACTTAACAGTAAACACCTTTATTTAACAGTAAACACCTTTATTTTAGGTACCGTACAGAATACTTCCAAGAGTCGCTTAAAGTTCTTTTGGGATATTTCTGAAACACTCATAAAATTATAGTAGAATTTAAATGACATGTAGTGTATTAAATGGGTTGTCCCATCGATTTGTTTCCATGTATAGTTATGTGATTTGTAAGATACACATTCTACAAATTAATAATTTTAAAAATCAGTACAGCGCGTTCAGGGTAAGCCTGTCTATGACGGTTATTTTCTGCGCATGGGTGACAGGCGGAAAGCCAATGAACGATTCGCTCACCCCCGCGCCTAATTTATTTTTATTTTTTATTATTGAGTGTTCTGTTTTTTGATTCAGCTCGAATTCTAAATATTCACCGGTAGTATGAATGCTCACGGGCCTAGGCCATTTATTATTATTATTATTATTTACTTCTGCGCATCAACGGACACAGACGGAGTTATTTTGCACGCAGTAGGTATAACACCATTTTATTGACACGCATCTCAGCAAGTAACTGATAGCAAAACCAGTGTAAGCTGAACCTGTGCCACTCGACAACTTCCGGAGCTCCAGACCCGCTCCAGGCCAAAGTGTTACCACTGTTTTGAGGCAGACTTTACTATGACACAAATAAATCCATGTTGTGCTATAATGTTCACAACTACAATGTAGTAAGAATAGATGTCCGTCAACTATTGCTTACTAGTAGTTATCTACTTTAGGTTTCAGTAGTTCCGTCTGTTTTCACACTTGTAGGAACAGTAAAGAATATTCCGCTAGGATAATTCATAAGACCATATCTAAAATGGATTCTTCAAAGTGTCTAGACGTCCGCCATCTAATAGCACTGATTCCGCTCAGATATGTGGGAATATTATACTTTTAAGTATGTATGTAGGTATATTCGTCTTTGATACTATTTATTTCAAAGTTTTAAAGAGAAAAGAAAAATAAACTCAAGCAAGGTTTGATAGTCACATTGAGTTGTTTTTTGAACGTGGGCAAGTTCCGCACTAGACCAGAGCACGCTCACTTTTATAAATATATGTAATGGCTTCCGTAGCCATAGGTCCCACTCGAATTATCGATTTGTCGACTGCTGATGATTCACCATTTCGTCAGACCTTCCCTGGTAAGCTGAAATCATTAGGTTAGGTTTTTTAGCAGGCTTCCGCAGCCTGAGGTAACAGGTAACAATTTGGAGCTGGTCGATTTCTCGACCTAAAGGCAATCCGCTTTTCCGTTGACTGATTTATAAGTAAGCGGCCGACAGCGTTGGTTTGAGCTGCTCGGTTAGTTCCTAATATGTTGATTAGGCCCTTATTGAGGTGCGTGCACCTGACTGCATTCTCTGTGTGTGGTGTCAGTAAGATTTAACTTTTTCTTCATTCACTGGCCCATAACTACCAACGCACTAAGGACAGGGTCAGTATAACAGTTGTGCAAGCCCTACAGGCCCTGTTTTACCGAGGCCGCCACGTAGCGAGCCGTGCGTGGTGAGGCATGCCTCGCCTGAGGCTGCCTCTAATCCGTACACACCTTTAATAATAATAAAATTAGTTTATTTACTCCCACAAATGGTTTCTTACCAATAACCTATCAGCATGGGTATTTTCAAATAACAACAACCAGGTCTTGACACCGTGTTCGTTCTTCCAACACTCTCTGTCCGTTTTAAGCAAGTGGGTTTATTTTGGTATACTTAACAGTTCTCTCGGTTTCAGGTTTTTAGAGCCAGTGATTCTCTTAAGTTTAGATAACAAAACAGTCCCGCACTATAACTTATTTTAAGAGCGACCTTGATGCCAACAGGTCAATGTCTGGCCCCGCCCCAATACCTCCGCAGTAGTTAGGGGTAGCAAGTGCGATATAGGAGTTGGTAGTCTCCGCGACCACCGGTCAGCCAACATATGAGTCCTTTGTTCGACTACAAACCATGTCAGAGTACCATGTCAGAGGCCTTTGGCGGCTCAGCGATTCTGACACAAGGTTTATGAGGTCCGTCATTGACCTAACAGCCCATATAATATGATGATGATGACTACAAGGGTCTCCGAGACCTGGTCAACTTATTTCAAATACTTAATTCCAGACTACCACTGCGTGGAGTTAAAGAAAGTGCACGGAAGTAGTCAAATTCATTATTTATCTCTTAACACTTCTTCTTAAAAATGATTTGGTCCTTACAGAAGTTGGTATAATGCTGGAGGTGCCATATTCGCCAATCTGTAATTGCCTAGTTAGTATTTATTTACATATACCATAGGATATTAACCAACCATGTCTCTTAAACTCGAGATTAATTTATTAAACCCGTCTAGTTAAAAAACAGGAAATCATGAACTTGGCTGACACACCGCGGTGTGTCTAGTCATTTTCCTTTAGTTATTATAACCTGGTGGTCTAATATATAGGGATATAAAATAAGGTAGGTATTGTACAGTTTAAAATTATAAGATTAGTTTCCAAACACATCCACGCTATTAGATTTGCATTGTGGCATGGCATCATCCGAGCCATACGGTAGGCATCAGCAGTTACTTTCTATTATAAGTTTGGGCTAGTTTCCGCAACCTGACACCCTTAAAAAGAAGTAACAATTCACAATAACACTCATAAATTTACAGTTTGTCTGTTTATGAATCTTAAGAACTTTTATCTTAAAGATTCTTTTGAAAAGAAGCATTTTTCTTGGCTTGCATGGAAGCAGAGGGTTTCAGCCATGTCTGTGCCCCCCCCCCCACTCCCCTCCCTTACCTGAAGGAAGAGGATTTAATGCCTTTTACTATTATGCATTCTTGTGAGGAGGAGGAGGAGCATTGTGAGAAACTATGGAAACTGAAATGAGTACAAAATTCTACTTACCCAAAATACATACATTCAACGCATCAATCTCCATTTTCTGATGCTCTGACTATAAATACTTTATTATTTTGTGGCCTTGATCTTTGACTTTACAGCCGTTTTTGATACAGTAAAGCATGGGATATACCAGCTACAACTTGTTCTATAGTGATAGCATTGCTGATAATAAAATCAATCCTTATTAGTAAGCAGTTTGTTAGTACTCACTTAGTCTTAGATGAGGCAAAGCAATTCATTACTTTATAAACTGTTATGTCAATAATCCTGGACTTGCTTTGTATATGAACGTGAGTGAAAAGTTTTCTTGTCCTAATTTCTTGAAAATTTAGGTGTAATAGGTACCTAATTAGGTACAATCTGTCTGCAGTTTTGACAGCGTTTTAATGGAAGTCAGTAGGTATAGAAAGTTTCTAAAGAACAGCATTCAACCTTTCTTTAAACAACATTAAATGAATGATGAAACCGTAATTTAGTGAATAGGTATGATAAATACCGTACAAACAAACTCACATGATATACCTATGTGAACATGATATATAATGGATAGGTATTTATGGTGGTGCACAGCGTTAAATAAAAGGGGCATATGCCCTCTTTCCATCAAAGAAAAAGGATATAAGTAATTGTCTTCAGGTTATAATTTTGTAACCTCTAACGGAGGCTTAGGTATTCTTCCGTCTTCAGATTTCACTAAGCTAGCACATCACCTTCACGCACAGACTTATCTAAGCTTTGAAATATTATATTTTACATAAAAACATATTAATATGTTTAGATTTTCACCGTAATTTGGAAATTTGGTATCTTTCTGCACAAATTTACAAATGCCAATGACGTCATTCAGATTTGACAGCTTGTCTATGACACTTGCATCTATGGGTGAGACAACCGCGGGAAATCAAAAAGCTCGTAGTATTTATCTGGTATCTAGCCATTTACGAATTGCTTTCTTCAACAACACTGTGTATTTTAGCAAGACACATAATGATTATTGCTATTATTGTAAATTTTAAATTGTCGTTACTAGGTCGAATGGGGTATCATGAAAGGGCATTACTTGTTCATTCCAAAATGATTTTATTTTTCAACTCTTAGTTTTCAAATTATGATGAAAAATTACAAAAAATACCCTTACAACCTTTATCTCCGAAGTTAAAGAAAGAAAAATCTAAATTAATAACAGTCGATAGAGGTTTATGTAAATATTACAGGAAAAATAAAACGATCTCTCTAAGTGCTCCTTAAGAAGATAGTTTTTTACAAATCTGTAAAAATCCTTGACAAACAAATTTAGTTTTACGGTTCTAAATATGGACTTAATTACTTCTAAATATACTAAAGTTGTATCGGAATCCTCGGCGCACGAGTTCGACTCGCACTTGATCATTTTATATCGGAAAATTTTCCTCACCGGGAATCAAACCCAGAACACAAAGATCGAGAGCAGACCACAGAGGCGAAATGATGATTGTGGGAACATGCATGTTTTTTTTTAATTTAAAATATTTATTCTCATTTATGGAATAAACAGTCTAATAAAAGAGTATAACTATATTTCGAATAACTATAATATTAAAAAAGATATAAGCCATCGAACATTTGTTTCTGTCTCTTTCTAGCAAAACGAAATTTAAGATGGAGTTTATATGGCTGTAGTGCATTGTGACGTCACTATTCATATCGGATCTCTGTCTAATCGGCGCCTAATTAGTAGTTTTAAATACTTATATCGGCCGTATTTCCTACCCGATTTAAATTTTTATTTCACTTTTTGTCATCTCTACTACGGTATTTTTATATTTCGTTAATAAATGCGACTAAAAAAATGTATGCATGTTCCCTATTGTTTCAGCGCTACCTAGGACTCCCAGTGATGTTGAAAGCGGGCGAATACTCCCCTAATAACCCTCTTGTGCGAGCCGAGCGAGGAACGGGCGACGTCCTTCTGGGCATCGGAGAGTACGAACGACGGCGCAACACTCTACGCAAGATACGACAGCAGCAGTACAGGGAATATTTAGATCAGGTTAGATGATTTTCATATAAACTTTAACGATTTGTTAAATTTTAAACTTACCTAAATTAGGTCTACAAATAACAACAACACAACAACAACAACACGAACAACTTTCCTGGAAAAACTAGTCAATCTCATTACGTCCCACATATGCCTACGCACCAATTTGGTGTGTAATGGGATTTGAATATCTTATTTTTAGTCTCGATACGTCCCACTTCGTTTTTTATTACGTTTTATGAGTGAAATAAGGTTAACAACAAAAGTGTTAGAAAAATATTTTTGTACTCAAAAGTTTTTTATGTTTGCAAATGACAAAGCACAGAGTATACAAATGTTTTGACGTGGATACGTCTATGCCTATTTTTATCACTCCACCTCAAAATATTTTAAATAACTAGAAGAAAGAACTTCAGTTATAACTTGGGAGGGTTTTGCCAATGTGGTGAAAGGATTGGCCAGTTTAGACCCTGCGTTACCGTGTCTAGCTGTTTCCAGGGTGCGCCGTGGGGAGGCTCCTTCCCTTAAGGAGTGATAACAGCTGGCTGAATTTAAAGACTAATTCGGCATACATTGCTCGTTGTAGTAAGGATACTGCAATTAACATAACCAAGCCTCAATCAATGTATGCCGAATTAGTCTTTGAATTCAGCTAGGTGTGATCACTCCTTTATCCGGTTTAGCACTGCAATTTCAGGACGACAAAAACTTTTTTTTTGTTAGCGTTTCCTACGAATAGCTGTGTTCCGTTCGAGTATAGGTGTGAGCAAACTACTTGAACAATGACCTTGGCTGTGTAGAGTTGATTTTACATACAAATTGACGTGCACACACAATTAAACAAAGTCATAAAATCGCGAGCTTAACTCAAAAATTAAACCAAATTCAAATTGGCAATCAAGCTACACATCCCGGTGTTTTATAAAACCGTGCAGAATTTTTTATAGCGATTTTTATCTAGTGTCATGTCAACCTTGCCAGTTACAACCCCAATAAAAGTATTAAAATGTTACTTCACAGCTAAATTACTTTGATAAAAATCGACCTTCCCCTCCACCACAAATAAATTTTACTTATCGTGTCAAATCGTAAACGGTTTATCGGGAACTACTTACATCAATCTTTAAAGTTTATTTTTTCGTGATTTTATTTACAATCCATTATTTAGTTTTTTTCCAACGCTTACAAACACATTGGGGGCAATTCTAGCGTGGCCGCTAAATTTAAGGCAATATACAGGGTGTTAATTTGATTGCGTGCCATAGCTTAAGGGGTGGTTCAGTAACGGTAAAGAAACTCAAAAAAAATATTTAAAAAAATCATACTAAAAGAAATTAAAACTTCATTGAAACTAAATTAACGCGGAGGGCAATGACCGCGCGAATGGGCGTGCTATCAAAAGCGCGCGAAAGAGTTTCAGTTATGTAGTCCTCATGGAGATCTTTAGGGGTGGCCTATGTCCAGCAGTGGACGTCTTTCGGTTGATATGATGACGATGTGCCTACCTTATTCACTGATACTCGCGCGCTAGCGACGTTGCGTTGCTCCGCGTTAGTTAGGTTTCAATGCAGTTGTAGTTTTTTTTTCAGTAGGATTTTTTTTCATATTTTTTTTGTGTTCCTTTATCGTAACTGAAACACCCCTTAAGCTATGGCACGCAATTAAATTAACAGCCTGTATATAAGGTCCTAATGAAATAGTGAACATAATTTTAGTATGTTACTCAGACCATGAAACTGAACAACTTTCCCTGAGGAACATAGGTCGAAATACTAAAATTATGTTCACTATTTCATTAGCACCTTATAATTGACAGGTCTAAAAATTTTGCTATCTTTGTTACCGCCTATAGGCTGAAAAAAGACAGCATCACTTTTAGACCTGTCAAATTTTAATCATAAATTTAGCGGCCACGCTAGAATCGCCCCCGTTTTGCAGCCATAACACTAAACCAGAGTATAAACCGGAAGTAGGGACGGTAAACCGAAAACTGAAAGGGCGTGCTCAGTCAACGAAACTGAACAACTTTCCCAAAGAAACATATGTTGGGAAATGAAAAAAATATTTGACCTCTCCATACAAATTGCCC
The DNA here is from genome assembly GCA_947532105.1 of Athrips mouffetella. Taxonomy (NCBI): domain Eukaryota; kingdom Metazoa; phylum Arthropoda; class Insecta; order Lepidoptera; family Gelechiidae; genus Athrips; species Athrips mouffetella. Next base: position 14,864,971 of record OX383978.1, read on the forward strand.
ACTCTGGTCGAACACTTTGTATGGAGAGGACAAATATTTTTTTCATTTCCCAACATATGTTTCTTTGAGAATGTTGTTCAGTTTCGTTGACTGAGCACGCCCCCGCCCTTTCAGTTTTCGGTACACCGTCCCTTACACCCTTTGACGGAAAGAATAACATTGCTTTACAAACTTGTTTTTTCTGACAACTTTAGCCGATTGCTTTTGACATAGTCGCAAAATGTGTTGGTAAGCGTAGGAATAAACGAAATAAATGTATTATACCTCTAATATTTTTTCTAATAAGAACGTAATTTCTTTTTCAGCAAGCAAAGATAAAACAAGAAGAAAGACAGAAAGCAGAAAGAGAACGCCGAGAAAGAGAAGAAAAGGAAAGGCAGAGGGAAGAAGAACTAGAAAGAGTAAGAAAGCAGATAGACCAGCAAAACGTAGAAGCAGAACAAAGAAGATGCCGACTTATCGATCAGCAAAATGAAGAAACTACTCAAACAAGATTTCGGCAGCAAAAAGAGAAGCAAGTAGAAGAGCAGAGAAGATATAATTTAGAGAACGCAGAAGAAGAAAGAAGATCTAGTGTCTGTTATGTGCCTCCAGTTTCAAGTCATACTAATGTTACGGGTAGTTATAGAGGGTAAGTGCATATTTTTTTATTACTTTAGAAAGTTCTGGCACAAAAACAATGTTATTAATTTCCCTTTCACTGCACTATTATCTACTGATATGTATACCTAAAAAAATTTAGCATGGCAAACGCTTACCAACACATTTTGCAGCCATAGAACCAGACAAACTACCACGAACCAGACGAACCAGAGTATATTTAACCGAAAAAATAACATTGTCTTACAAACTTGTTTCTTCTGACAGCTTTAGTTGATTACTATTAATCATGGAGCACAACAGCCTTGATGTAGCTGCAAAATGTGTTGGTAAGCTTTTGCCATGCTAAAATTTTTTAGGTATAGGACCTGATATTACGTAGGAAGTTTCTATTTGAAGTCAAAAAAATGGCATTTCGACCTATGTCTGAATCAACTAAAACTTTTGAATAATTTTTGAGTTATAAATGCTAACAGCCTCCGTTGTATGTGGTCAGAGCGTTTCGCTCTTGATCCGGGGGTTTTTGGGTTCGATTCCCGGTGTAAGGCTTCCCTAGTTTGGTTAGGACATTGCAGGATGAATCCCCTGGTTGTCCGAAAAGAAAGTTGATTCCGTGCTTCAGAAGGTATGTTAACTCGTGGATCCAGACTACTATCTGCAGAAGTAGACATTTACAAACCATCTCAGAGGCTCTTGGCGGCTCAACTTTTCTGACATCAGGGCTTGTGAGGTCGACTGACGACCTACACGACAATAATCCTGACGATAATTTCCTTTTATTATAATTGTTCGTTTTAATAAATTTTTAGCGTTCCAAACCAAAATGGTAAAAACGGAACTCTTAAGGTGCGACTTCGTCAGTCTGTCTGTCACAGCTGTATATCTCAGCAACCACTCATGCTATCGACTTGAAATTTGAAATAGTTATAGAATATGATTACCCAACTTGATTGCAAACAAAAAAATATTATTTTTGTAAAGGGGTCTCGAATGGGAGGTAAAATTTTAAAGTGTCTTTACTAGGTCGAGTGGGGTATCATAATGAAAGGGCTTCACTTGTAAATTTCAAAATAGATTTTTTAATCTATTTAACAATTCTTAGTTTTCAAGTTATGATGAAAAAAAGTATAAGAAAAAAATATCTTCCTCTCTTTTTTCTCCAAAGTTTGCGAAAGGAAACATTTGAATTAATTATAGTCGATAGAAGTTTATGTACATATTACAGCAAAAATAAAACGAAATCTTCACAAAACCTTTTCAAACAAATTTAGTTTGGCGGTCTTAAAAATTTACTTTATTGCTTCCAAAAATATTAAAGGTAAAAATATATAGAAACCCTCGGCGCGTGAGTCGCACTTGACCGTTTTTTTTTTGCAGTAAGGTAGATACGGGCGTGCAAGTGGGTATAAGCAAGCCTTTGTCGGTAGCGGTACAAACTGACGATGCCGAATTTTATCGGGTAAGATTTTTATTTTTATTGTTTTCTTTTTCAAATATTCGGCTTCTTTGGTATAATATACAGGGTGTTACAGACAGCGTTCCAAAAACTGAAAGGGCTTTTTTTATCGTCAATGGGCTTACTCTTGACCTCGATCTAGCCTTGAAGACAGAGATGAGGCCGACGATTTAACGAGCTTGCCCAGAAGAAGCCTGTTCACTCGCGACTTGAATAGATTCTGGTTATATGAACTCGGGAACACAGACGCAGGCAGAGAATTCCACTCTTTAGCCGTGCGCATTATAAAAGATGTTTCAAAGCGCTTAGTGCGAATTTGCGGAATATCAACCAAGTATGGGTGATATCCTGCAGTGCGTCTAGACTCCCGATGGTAGAAGGGAGATGGTGGAATAAGCTCGTGGAGCTCTTGAGCACACTCTCCGAAGTACAATCTGTAGAAGATCAGCATCAGCATGATCAGCCAATGTAGGTAAATTAACTACTTTCAGTAATTTAAAAAAAGATCGGCTTCGCCATACATGCTGTCCAGTCAAGTTTGCAATTTTGTGTGGTTAGATCGATTATCTTTTTCCATTTCTTGTAAGTTTTATTTACTGAAAGTGATTCAGATACGTTGACTGATCAAGCCCTTTCAGTTTAAGGAAACCTGTCCCTTATACCATTTATTGCTCTACTCATTAATTAAACTGAACAACTTTTGCTCTACAGCTTCAAATACAAAGTGATCCGATTTGTGTTGGGCTGATCTGTGATGTTGGGATACGATTTTTTTTTTAATTTGTTTTAAGTTGTAGAGAAAAGGTTTTCAGAGATTTATCAAAGAATAATTAAAATTAAATATTGCGGGTCGCAGGGTAGTAAGGGTGATGAAGGACAAATTTATATATAATTTGCTCATGTCTGCCTCTTTGACTGATGTAATTGTAATTGTGCGTTGGGCTATTTTCCGCAACTCGACGTCAATGCGCCTATTTTGCGTGTGGGTAGAACAGCGATTACTCAAGCCACCCGATTTCCTGAAGAAAGCCCAGCAAGCCGGTGACGTTGCTCGCTACTTCAGGAAGGCCCCCGGGAACACCAAGGTACTTTGCCCTGTATGTGGCTAACTCCGTGCACTCCAGAAGGACGTGAGCAGCTGTTTCATCTGTCTTCAAGCAGGCTCTGCAAAGAGGACTGTCAGTAACACCTAATACAAAAAGATGTTTGTTAAAAGATCCGTGACCAGTAATAGCGCCGGTTGCCAGTCTAAGTTGCGATTTACTAAGACGTAACAGCTTGCGGGACAGACGACTGTTGATGCTAGGTAAGGCTTCCCTCGCCTGCCTGCACGTGTCTTGACTGGTCCAGTTCGTTTCGTGTAAGCAATAAGTCCTTGTTCTAAGCAGCGTGCGAATCTGCCTCGCCGGTATGGGTATAATGGGTTCAGGTCCAATAGCCTTAGAGTCCGACCCCCTGCGAGCCAATTCGTCCGCCGCGTCGTTACCTCGGCAGCCACTGTGACCTTTGATCCATTGTAAGGTCAGATGGTTGCTAGTACATACCTCAGCAAGTAGTTGATGGCATTGGTAGATGAGCCCTGAAGTCATGGTGTTGCTACTCAGGGCCTGGAGCACCGCCATACTGTCCGAGAGGATTCGTATTGATTTCTCTTTTACCTTCCTAGACAATATGGCTGTAGCTGCCATTGATATCCCCAAACATTCAGCCTGGAAAACTGTGTTATAGGCGCCCAATGGTGTAGCTATTTTTATGTTTAGGTCTTCGGAGAAAACGCCTGATCCAGTACCTGTTCTCGTCTTTGACCCGTCTGTGAAGATCCTAAGCTCCCTGGGATTTAAGCCCTCGTAGCTATCGTCTTCATGCAGCTGGATCTTGTACTTTTTATCGAATACATACTGTTTCGGTATCCTGTCACTCGTGGCCATCAGTATCGGGATGTCCACGAAAGCTTTATCAAGAATGCTCGTGTGCAGGACCTTGTTCTTGTTCCACAGGTTCAGAGCTCTAAGACGTACCGCAGAGCATGCTGCCTCCTGTTTAATGAACAGGTTCAGCGGCGGAAGGTCTAGCAGGGCTTCAAGGGCTGCAGTAGGTGTAGTCCTCATACAGCCCGTGATCGCCATGCAAGCTAATCTTTGGAATTTTTGTAATTTGTTGATGCATGTGCTGAGTTCGCATCTTGTCCACCAGACCAGAGCTCCGTAGCTGACGATAGGGCGTATCACCATACAGTAGAGCCATAGAACAATCCTCGGTGAGAGACCCCAACGCTTACCAATCATTCTATGGCACTGCCAGAAGATGATGCTGGCCTTGTCCAATTTGTTATCAATGTGCTTGCTCCAGTTGAGTTTGTTGTCCAGGATTAAGCCTAGATACTTTACCTCGGTTGAAAGCTGTAGTGTTGCGCCAAACAGCCTGGGTAAATGGTAGTTGCCCAGTATTCGTTTGTGTGTAAACATTACCATTTCGGTTTTAGTTGGGTTGACTGAAAGGTCGTAGGTTGTACACCATCTCTCCACAATACGCAAGGCTGTTTGAGTGAGATCGCATACTGTATTGGCAAACTTACCTGTGATCAGTATTGCCAGGTCATCTGCGTACCCTATGGTGTAGTAGTGGTTCGCGTTTAGCTTGGTTATGAGGTCGTTGATAACCAGATTCCACAGCAGCGGGGACAGGACGCCTCCCTGGGGGCAGCCCCTTACCACAATCGCCGCCTGGGCGTTACCAGCGAATCTAACCGTTCGTTTGCTTAGCATGTTCGTTATCCACTCTGTCATTACCGGGTTGGCTCCGTGCTTCTGCAGGGCCTCTGCGATACTTGTAAAATTAGTTTTGTCAAAAGCACCTTCAATGTCTATAAAGGTGCCCAGACAGATTGCTTTTGCACCTATTGCCTCTTCAATCCGCGTTACCACCATGTGTAACGCAGATTCCGTTGACTTACCAGAGGTGTAGGCGTGTTGGTTGCTGTGCATAGGTATGTTTAAGAGCACATGGTCTCGTAATTCTCTTTCACATAGCCTTTCCAGCGTCTTTAATAAAAACGAGGTCAGGCTGATGGGTCTGTAAGATTTAGCGTTTGTATAATCACCCTTACCTGGCTTAGGGATGAATGTTACCTTCACTTCCCTCCAACCTTTGGGAATATATCTGTGTGCCAGGCACGATCTTAGGATGGCCAGTAGTATAGGTAGTAATTTACCTCCCTTATCCCACTGAAGGAGAGCCGGGAAGATGCCGTCTAGTCCGGCTGCCTTATACGGTTGGAAGCTATGTATTGCCCAGTTTAGTTTGTCGTAGGAAACTATTTCCTGGGCGTATTGCCAGCAGTCCTCCGTTGGTGTTACCATTGAGTCCTGCCATGTTATTTCGTCTACCAACTGACACCCTGGGAAGTGTGTTTCAAGCAAGGTTTGTTGGATCTCCTCAGACGACCTTGTAAAAGTACCATCAGGTTTTCGGAGACTTCCTATTTCGGAGTACGGCTGCTGAGCCAGGACTTTCCTTACCCGATTAGCTTGTTCGAAGGTTTCAATACTGCTGGAGAATTTCCTCCATGATCCAGTACTCCTGTATCTTAATCGTTTTTTGTATTTAGATTTAGCCGCCGTATATGCGTCCCAATCTTTGTCTGCCGTTGTGTTCATAGCCCTATTCAATTTCTGCCTAACCTTTTGTCTGAGACGCTGTAACTCCGGACCCCACCATGCTTGGCTGCCAGGGGGGTGCTGTGGTGGAGAGATTAGGGGGCATGTATCTTCATAACTATCAGTTAATGTGTTCGTAAGAGAGCTTACCTTAGCTTCTATTTGTGCTACATCCTCCAGCCGCTCAGGAATGTCTATCCTTGCTAGTCTCTGGTCCAACGCTTTGGCGTACCTGAGTCTATCGGTTTTACGAGGATTCCTGCGGGGCGGTATGGGAGGAATATGTACTCGTAATTGAAATCGTATCCATCTATGGTCTGAGCACGACGCCTCAGGGGATACGTGCCATCCCTCGATAAAACACTTCGCTTTGTCAGATGCTAGCGTTAGGTCAATTATTGTTCTACTGCGTCTCGTGACGAATGTTGGTTCTGAACCTATATTCACTAAGTTAAGGTTTGTAGTAAACAGATATTCGACAAGAGTCTTACCTCTGTTGTTGCATGTTTCCATCCCCCATAAGGTATGATGTGCATTGGAGTCGGTTGCCACTATGATTTCGATTCCATTGTGCTCGCAGAAGCTGACTAGCCTTGTCAAGTCATGTGGCGGCGGGTCCTCGCCCTCAGGCATGTATGCCGAAGCAACGACCAAGTCTGACAAGTGCTGCCCGTCTTCAGTTTGTACTCGTATGGCACACAGGTCTCTGGAACAGAATTCCGTGAGTGGTTGTGCTCTTACGTTGTCGGTAGTATAAATACATGTTCGAGGAATGTCATGATCATTTGTAGTATAGAGCTTACCTCCAAGATTGAAGAGGCCTCTTATTCGGCCTGCTCTGATCCACGGCTCTTGGATCAGTACGATCGCTGTAGTGTGAACCTCCACCCATTTTCGCATTTGAGCCGTTGCTGTTTCGCTGTGGTGAAGGTTTGTTTGGAGGATTTGGAGGTTAGCCGACGAGGGGATCGCCATCATTGGGTGATGATTCCCCCGCCCCCCGGCCAACCTCCAACTCCATCTCGGCAAACGCCCTCGCCGCCTCCTCACCCAGCGAGTACGGGGTGTTGGGCTCACTGTCCAACATCTCGCTCTCCCGGGCGTCGGGGCAGGGAGAGCTAAGGAGTAACTGCTCCTCCTCTAGTCCAGCAGTCTTCTCCTTAGCCGCTTGTAAATTAGGCACATTAGTACCTGTTTGCACGAGCTCGGATGTACCGGCTCCTGTATCGCCAGGGGGGAGTTCGTAGAACTTACCTCCCGGCCCTTGGAACTTGATGTATATTGCACCAAGTCCGCAGGCCAGGCGTCGTCCTTCCGCCATGATGGCCGGAACCATGTCTTCCGGCACGGAGGCTATCACAAACCACCCCTCCTTCTGTCTTTGAGTGGTAGGCAGAACCAGCCACTTGTCACAGCCTGCCCAGGAGTTCTGGTACATGAGCGCATGACCGATGTCTGTTGGACTGCCCCACATACCTTCGGCGTCTGGGACCAGAAACCCTACGCGTACCCTCTTCGGCATCTCCGACGCGTTCCTGAGTACCAGCTTTTCGCCGGATGGCAGGGCCATGTCGGAGATGGCCGACCTCACCCAGTCCACCGTCCGTTGATCAGCACACCACAGCTTCAGAGCACCCTCCACCCGCGTTGGCTTACCCCTGAAAACCGGGCCCTTGCTGACCACGGACGGTGCCCGTGCCTGCCCCACCGCTTCCTGCACCAACTGGTATTGCAGACGCCGTTGTATCCAGGTCGTGGCCTCGGCGTCCATGACCCTGTTTCCTTCAGCGAGTATAACTACGCCGATGTCCGTTTTCGCCGCGGAAACGTAGGATGGCGGTGTGACCCGAGGAGGTTCCGCCACACGTTGCTTTTTGGCCTCGCCTCGAGGGGATTTACTCTCATCGAGACGAGCCCTCTTAGCAACAGCGGTTTCGTCTGCCTTCCCGTGTCCCACAGCAGCCCTCTGTTTCCAGGCGGCTGTGCCCCCTCTACCGGCACGGAACACAGAGCGCGGTACTGGTCGTTGAGTTGCCCCTACGCCAGCGCCTTGCCCGCTTCCAGCACTCGGTCCCTGGCCTGTGGAGGCCGGGACTGTCGGCAGATTGGGCTCGTTCATCGACGCAGCTTGCTCAGCGCGTTGCCGAGCATTGAGTCGCTGTTTTTTATTTGGCTTCTTACGCCGCACCTCCTGGAACGGCGTCTCAGCCTGTTGTTTGCTCTGGCATTGAGCATGCTCGGGGAGGCCGTGAGGCGCTTTCCCAGTACCACCTGCCCAATGCCAGGCTTGTTCAAATTCTGTAAAATTTTTGGCACGGGTTTCCCCAGGCACCATAGCATTTTTCGAGCCTTCGGGTTTCCCCTGAAGGCCACCAACATTGGTTGGGTTTGGCGCACAGTTGCCCCCCCCAGAATACGAAGGGCTGCCCGAAGCATTCCCATTCCCAGCCGAGGCCAGGTCCGGGCGTGCTCCGGGGAGGGATTCTCCGACAGAGCCGGTACCCTCCTGGGGTAGTTTATTTTTGCTGGGCGCACTCATGTTTCCTAGTTTTGGGCCTAAGTGGGCCGCTGGGTTTATAGGTCACAGTGGCAATAGAAACTGAAGTAGCTATTACCATTGCGCCCTTGGTGCCCTCCTCTTTTATCCGGGCTTGGGACCGGCATTACGGATTCCATTGTACCCCCCTGGTCCTCCAAAAGAGACCCGTAATGGCAGAGTTCTCTTTGACTGATGCTAAGGAGCATCCTCTAAAAGATACAAAAATATTGGCGGACATCTACACCCCTGCGTTTTTGAGGAATTAAGTTGTAACTATTTTGAAATTTGACAATGAAACGTACACCTGGCAGACTATGACTATCTGGTTAAATACATAATACATGTATAATACATAATCTATATATATAAAAGAAGAAGGTGACTGACTGACTGACTGACTGACTGACTGACTGACATATCAACGCACAGCACAAACCACTGGGTCTAGAGATTCCAAATTTGGCATGTAGGTTCCTTATGAGGCCTAGGGGTGCACTAAGAAAGGGTTTTACAAAATTCCACCCCTAAGGGGGTAAAATAGGGGATGAAAGTTTGTATGAAAGTCCGTCAGTTTTGAAGTTAGGATCTTCAAAACTTGTATTTAGGCTGACGACTAAAAATTAATAGTTACGTGTCTCAGGGTTTTTGAAAATTCGACACCCTTAAGGGTGAAAAGGGGGATGAAGTTAAAAATTCTTTATTCTTAAAGTAAAATCCACATAATTTATTATTTAGGCATTGATGATGTAATTATATGCAACGTTCATCACTGTTATTGAAATTCCACCCCAAATTCAACCCCTAAAAAAGGGAAATGGGGTGAAAAAGTCTAAAAACCAATATGGGTATCGTTTGTATGGTTTATCGGGTCGCTGATTACGAAAACTACAACAATTTTGAAATCAAACGTGGTGGACGTGAAATACCATCATCCCCCTGGGGATGGAGTTGGGGTGCGATAGGTTTGAAATGTCTAAAAATCAATATGGGTGTCGTTTGTATGGTTTATCGGGTCGCTGATTACGAAAACTACAACAATTTTGAAATCCAACGTGGTGGACGTGAAATACCATCATCCCCCTGGGGATGGAGTTGGGGTGCGATATGTTTGAAATGTCTAAAAATCAATATGGGTGTCGTTTGTATGGTTTATCGGGTCGCTGATTATGAAAGCTACAACAACTTTGAAATCCAACGTGGTGGACGTGAAATACCATCGTCCCCTGGGGATGGGGTTGGGGTGCGATAAATTTGAAATGTCTAAAAATAAATATGGGTGTCATTTCTATGTTAGGGATAGCGGTTAAATTGGCGTAAGGGGTAGGGATAGGGACAGGTAGAGGTAGAGGTAGAGAGGTAGAGATGTAGAGAGGTAGAGATGTAGAGAGGTAGAGACGTAGAGAGGTCGAGAGGAAGAGAGGTAGAGGGGTACAGGTAGAGGTAGAGGGAGAAGGAGGGGAAGGGGGAGAGGGAGGGAGTGAGGGAGGGGGAGGGGGTGATGAAAAGGGAGGGGGAGAGGGAGGGGGAGAGACAGAGGGAGGGGGAGAGGAAGGGGGGAGAGAGAGAGAGGGTTTTAGTTTTTCTCAATTACTTCTGCGAATTGGCTCTGTTTTAAAATATTACATTAAGGTGTCTCTCATCTCTCTCTTTACATTTGTTAGGATACTGCTGCTTAGTTCCTCTGTTCTGAGTAATTTATAAGTAACGTCTGTATATTATATAAAATTCAGCTGGATCTTGAATTATACTCATTGATTTGCGCAGGGTTAGTCCTGTTTTTCCTTAGTTTAAAATTACCCCGAAATGACGGGAAAATATCTCATTGCTTCGGAATACCGGTAACAACATAAATACGAAATCCACGCGAGCGAAGCCGCGGGCAACAGCTAGTACATGTATAAAACCCCAGAAAAATGGTCTGCCCCCATAATAGCACTGCGTCGTATAGTTACAGCGCTTCAAAATGCAAATATTCACTACTTCGTCCCGTGATAATGCAGAAGTATTTTAAGCTGGAGCCACAAAGGCAGACAGTAAAAACATTATTTATTAACTTATTTTTATTTTTTTTGCTTTCTCAAAAACGCAGCGACGCACAGAAAAACTTGTTAGGACCAAATCGATTCGTATTCAGCTGATCTATCATCCCTATTAATATGAATCATGAGCAAATCATATACCCAAATTGCAGCCAGCACCCTAACTAGAAGGTAATAGAACCCATATCTAGCGGGCCCATATTAGACTCGGATGAATTTCATAATTTGACTCTCTTCTTAGGGTCAGAACTTAAATGGGACCAGATCTGACAGTCAAGTTTCTCTGGGGTTTTGAACACCGCAGAATTCAAAAATCAATGATGTCAAGCCGCAATCCTACTAGTCCAAAAAAGTCAAACAATAACCTGGGCTAAATTACTGTAAGAAGTTTCTTGTTTTAAAAGTGTTCCTTAGGTCCCCCTGAACATATCTGGAAAATTCTCCGTTGATCCCATGTACGCTCCCCCCTCCCCACCCTCAAACAGGTCCCTGATTTTAGTTTTTGTCATTTATCTCAAAAACGGTTAAAGATAGATGAAAATCGTTAACGTTAATTTAAACGTTGTAAAATAAACATTCCGTTGACACCTGTTTTATTTCAATGTGACCTATAGTAGCTGAAATATAGGGTTAAGTTTGCACTTACAACTGAATACCTCTTAGCAAGCTTCTGGTAATAGTTGTCTAAATGAGTAGGATTTCGAACATTTTGGTGCAAACTTAACCCTATATTTCAGCTACTATAGGTCACATTGAAATAAAACAGGTGTCAACGGGTTGGTAATTTTATAACAATTAAAGTAACGTTAACGATTCACATCTACCTTTAACCGTTTCAGAGATAAATGAAAAAAACTAAAATCAGGGACCTGTTTGAGGGTGGGAGGGGGGAGCGTACATGGGATCAACGGAGAATTTTCCAGATATGTTCAGGGGGACCTAAGGAACAGTTTAAAAACAAAAAACCTCACACCGTAAATTAGCCTAGGTTACTTTTTGACTTTTTTGAACTAGTAGGATTTTGGCTTGACAACATTGATTTCTGGATTCTGTGATGGCCAAAACCTCATAAAACCTTTGTTGTCAAAATTGGTCCCGTTTTAGTTCTGAGAAAATTTTATTATCATTTATTTCATTAAGCGGCGCTTAATTTCACTCAGTTTTTATTTTGTATTTTCTATTTAATATTCCTGTGTTTTTAAGTAATGTATGTACCTGTCTTATTGCCAAGTAATATAGTAATTGGCTGAAGTACTGTGTATTAATACTTTGTTATATATTGTTTGTAAAATGCTGTTGATTCAATAAATATGTTAAATAATTAAATAAATATTTTTTTAATTTTCTGCCTGTTTATCTGTGCGCCAATAACTCACAAACTACTGAACCAATTCACACAATGTCAATAATGTATCAGGCGTATTTCCGTGCAGCGTATAATCGTTTCACTTTTTAAAATGTATTTTTTTTTCTCAGCTACCCCTATCACTAACGAAATCCCAGTTAACCCAAGCGGAGCGCGAGCTATCCCCTCGAACGGTAGCCGACCACGACGAGCGGCCCATACAGCCTGCTAGTTGGACCACGCAGGGGTGGGGGGAGGGAGCTAGGGATACAGATAAGTCGGCTAGGAGAAGGAGCTATGGAGACTTTGACGGTGAGTGGGGAAGTAGTTTGCAGGGATGACGATAGATGGTGTTATTAACAGTAGTCAATACATCGAAAAATTGCGGATACTAGACCGTGGATGCTAAACAGGTCTGCCTTGCATCCTCTTGTCAGTTTCGCCAGTCCGACCAAATTCGTGGTCCGATCACATCCGACCACATTTGTGGTCCGACTAGTGAAACTGCCTGCAAGGCAGACCTGTTGTTTTTTAGGGTTCCGTACCTCAAAATATAAAAACGGAACCCTTATAGGATCTCCGTCTGTTTGTCAAGACCCTTTTTCTCACGAACGGGTAGAGGTATCAGGTTAGAATAGATAACGAATATTAATGTCCATAAACCACACAAGATCTGAAAATTAATTTTTTTTACAACGACAAAAAATCATCCTCATCTCCATACATTTATGCACTAAAGCAAAACCTAGAGGATACTTCCCGTTGACCTAAAATTATTAAATTTGGCAAGAAGCTAGGTCTCACAGTACATATAAAGGGAAAAGTCTAAAATCATTAAATATTTAAAAAAATCTCACAACTAATAGTAACCAATTAAGGTGAGCTCCTGTTTCAAGAACTTTCCTATAAAAGAGGGGTCAAGTTGGATGGTCGCGGAGTTTTTAAAGTCAAAGAGCAAAAACTTTTAGTATATCATATGGTAGATAGGTACGGAACCTTTAGGGCGCGAGTCCGACTCGCACTTGACCGGTTTTTTTCTTGTATAGGTACCTTGATACCTTCTATTTCTACAAATAGATTTCATTCGTGTACTCTATCACGTAACCACTTTTCGCTCCGACTGTACAAAACCCGCCAGGTTTCGGATTGGCAGACCAACGTTTTGTGGACCTAGTAGGCCACTACTATCGCTACAAAGTTGCAAATTTCTTGTACTCGATGACGTAGGATAACACGCAGTGCCCTTAAAGTCTATTATCTCAGCAACCACTAGTAGTCCCCTTTCAAATGTACAAAAGAATACTCCCGTGTGCTCCTTGATGATACAAGTGTGGAAGTAGTCTCAATCTCTTCGTCTGATCTTGAAGAAACATTATTTTGATGGTGGACGTCCCAAAAGTTGTACGTACTAATGCTGCGGACAAAAACAAAAATATAAACAAAAAAATAACGGTAACCGTTGGGAGTACGTAAAGATGTTCAATGCAAAAAATGTAGCTACATAAATTTTGTACCGGAAAGGTTATTACAACTTTTTATGCATGATCAACCGTTTTCTCATAAAACGCACTTTTATCTTAGTAGGAAAAGAAGACTGCCATATCAACGCACAGCCCAAACCGCTGGGTCTAGACATTCCAAATTTGGCGTGTAGGTTCCTTATAAAATCTAGGGGGTAAAAAAGGGGGTGAAAATTTGTATGAAAGTCCGTCAGTTTAGAAGTTAGGATCTTCAAATTTTGTATTTAGGCTGAATACTAAAATTTACTTCATAAGTCTATGCATATGTTCTTGTATATAAATATGATTGAAATTATATATTACCATATAAATATATATATAAATATTACTAATTAATTTCGTAATATTCCCATTTTAAATATTTTTGAATAATTTTAGCTCTGTTACCTCCTCACTGCTATTTAGGTACAAAATGTAATACCCAGGCTCACTGACTCCCAAAGCACAGGATTTACCCTAGTTTGGGAGACAGGGATGAATTATTTACAAATGGACTTGTACTTATCCTAAAATCATGTTAATACCCCTCTTATAATTTGTTAATTTGGTGCAATAAAGATTTTTATTATTATTATTTTAAACATTATTAAAAACGGAAGAGGGAAAATGTTTGGCCATATTATAAGGCATGATCAATTTATAAAAAACATCGTGGAGGGAAAGATAGAGGGGAGAAGAGGACGCGGCCGCCCTAGAATCGCATACTGCCAACAGTTAAAAGAAAAAGTGGGAGTCAAAACCTATAGAGAGCTCAAGAACCTGATGCAGGATAGAAATAGGTGGAGGGAGCTACACCGACAAGAGCTTGGTTCTTAAATTTTGAATGAACAAATTTATGTAAATATTTTATAGCATAAATAAAACTATTTCTGCAAGTAGCACAGTTTTTGAGAAATCTGCAGAAAACGTTTACAAACAAACTTGGTTTTGCGGTCCTAAAAATTGCTTCCAATAATACTGTAGGTATATCGGAACCCTCGGCGCGCAAGTCTAACTCTTACTTGACCGGTGTTTTTATGTGAGCATAAAAGTGTACCTCTTTCATCTAACTACATCAATAATTTGATTATCTTTATTATATCTAGTCTTCTTTTTTTGCAGAGCGCTTGTCCACAGTAAAGAAGACGTCGCGGGACCGCCTGATATCGGACCTGCGTCACACCTACATGCCGTCCATATTCGATGCGGACGCTATTCACACGAGGAACCTGCAGGCTGAGAAGGTAATGTGTTTAAGGGTTCCGATGCCAAAATGGTAAAAAAGGAACTCATATGGTGCGACTTTGTTTGTCTGTCTGTCACACCTGTATATCTCAGCAACCACTCATGCTATCGACTTGAAATTTGGAATAGTTTTAGAATATGGTTGCCCAGCTTAATTGCACGTGAAAGAATAAAAAAATAATTATGATTATTAATGTAAAAGGGGCCCAAATAAGGGCAAAATTTCAAATTGTCGTTACTAGGTGGAGTGGGGTATTAAAGGGCTTTACTTGTACATTCTGAAATATATTTTCGTATTTTTTTGCGACTCTTAGTACCTATTCAAGTTATGATGATAAAATCTAAAAATATAACTTCGAAGTTTGTGAAAAGAAAAATCTGAATTAATTACAGTAAATAGAATTTTATGTAAATATTACAGAATAAATATAAAACGATCTTTCTAAGTTGCACAGTTTTTTAGAAATCTGCAAAAGCCTTTACAAACAAATTTAGTTTGGCGGTCCTAAAAATGGACACTATTGCTTCCAAAAATACTATAGGTATATCGAAACCCTTGGCGCGCAAGTCCGACTCGCACTTGACCGGTTTTTTTCACTTACGGAACACTATATCTCAAGAAATACGGCATTGTAAGGCCGGGATCAGTGCGACGCGGATGTCCGCGATGGACAGTAGAGTGTACATGAAGCCTATACAGTCCGTTCAGTGCGTTGTGGTGCGGATCCGGAATGGATAGCTCCGCATTGGACCGAACGGACTGTATAGACTTCATACATTTTACTTTCCGTTGTGGACATCAGTGGCTGGCACCATGGACAGTGCTTGTTGGTGACCGCACTACATAAGATTGTGTGATACACCGAAAGACGCTGCTGCCCATTCTCCAGTTCTTAATGCCTTAGTCGCCTCTTACGACACGCACGGGTAGAGATGGGTTGGTAATATTATTTGCTAGCACCTTGGGCTGGCACCATACACAGCTGCGCAATAGCTATTATTTTTTACAATTTCAAGTACTGAATTGTGTTGTTAGTACCTGGGCTATCGAGCTTTGCTCTGTATAATCTTAAAGCCCACTAACAGATGGCGCTGTAGGGTTTTTGAAACGCGCTATTTTAAAAAAAAGTAAAAAAAACGGAGACGAATTTTCCCAGACATGAGACCTGGCTAGATCGATTTTTCGCTCCCAAAACTCCCGTATAATAAGCATTATACGGGGGTTTAGTATAGAAGCATTTTCAAGAAACCGATATAAAGAGTGTAAGGAACGTTGTACCGAAAACTGAAAGGGCGTGTTCGTTCAGTCAACGAAACTGAACAACTTTCCCAAAAAAATATTTTTGGGAAATAAAAAAAAAATTACAGTCTCCATACAAATTGCTCATTCTGACTGTATGGAGAGGTCAAAAACTTTTTTCATTTCCCAAAAATGTTATTGGGAAAGTTGTACAGTTTGGTTGTCTGAGCACGCCCTTTCAGTTTTCGTTACAGCGTCTTTTAAACCCTGTATAATTATATTATGCTCGTTTAACAGTATGGGATACGTTTGCAGGAGGCAGCTGAGCGGCGTCAGTTCTACCAGCAGGAGTTGAAGAACCAGATACTGGAGCAACAGCGGATAAGAGAGGAGCGGAAGAACAGGGAAAAGTGAGATATCGTTTAAAAACCATTGTCACAGATAATCTTTTAAAAATAAAATAAGCTCGAATTCAGCAGCCATGCAGGAATCGTCCCGGATTTGACGAGAGCGCTGTCTTTTACACAGAGCGACTGCCGTCTGAATTAGCGTAAAACTGATTCAATCCTACGGCAGTTGAAATGTATTATTTAACGCAAATTTCAGCTATGTTATCAAATTACTCGTACGTTGCCTGTTCTGGTAAGTCGTACATCCTTTTGGCAGTTTCGATATTTCGACCACATCCAACTACATTTGTACTTACTTGACGACGTAAGATCAGCTAGGGAATGCATTCTCGTTCCCGCGAGATATGGTTCTCGCGAGATCTCGTCCTAGGGATTATTTACCGAGAATAATCTCGATCGAAAATCGAAAGAGATCTCGCGAAATATACGAGACTATTTTAAAGTGATTGAAGTGAGTAAACATGATTATAAAATAAAACAATTTTCTTATAAAATATTCTTATGAGACAATTTGTAAAAAAAAAAACAAATAATACCGGCAATTTTGCGAGATCTCGTAAACGGCGAGATCTCGCGAGATTGATATTCCCGTTCTCGCGGGATCTCGGCTTAGCAAATAAGTTGCCAGATCTTGTAAATGGCGAGATCTCGCGATATTGATATTCCCGTTCTCGTGGGATCTCGGCTTAGCAAATATCTCGCGAGATTGCATTCCCTACTTGCAGCGTTCTCTGAGTCTATTACGTCGACTGCAGATGTCTGTTGCAGGATGCTGGAGGCGGCGGAGATGCGTCGTCTGGAGGGACAGCTGCGAATGTTGAAAGCCGCGCAGCGCTCCGAGACGCACAAACACGAGGGGATCGCCGCTAAGGTACAGTAATACCACTTTTATACAGGTCACCCATCATCATCATATCGTGTAGATTGCTAGGTCGAAGATCGACCTCACTAACCCTGGTGCCAGAGTTGTTGAGCCCCAAAGGCCTCTGATATAGCTCATTAATGACTACATCCGTAGATAGTTGGGACCAACGGTTCAACGTGCCTTCCGAAGCACGGAACTTCATCTAACTTTTGGACAATCAGATGATTCATCCTGCAATGTCCTAACCAAACTGGGGAGGTCGCACAAAGGGATTTTTGTTTGACAGTGTCCCCACCGGGAATCGAATCCAGAACCTCAGGATCGAGAGCCGAGCCCTCTTACCACTAGACCACTGGCGGTCACCTATCCACGGGTATTCGTGCTTGTAATAATTGGACTAACAATCCCCATGCAAGGAATCGATACCCGGAAAAGCATAAAACTCAGTGAAACTAGATGGCGCTTTCAAACGTTTTGTACAGTCAACAAAAAGCTTATTAATTTTTGACAACATCCTACTTTTATAGACGTACTTTCTTAATACACAATTTTGTAAATAAACAGTTTTTTGGTGACTGTAGAAAGCATGTCAGCCGACTTAGCACGCCACAGTTGTCAGTTTATCTAGGCCCATAGATTAAAGACTTTAAGCATGGTCACGTTTTTTTGACAGCCGAGCAGTGCGACACATTTTTAAAGACAAGGATGGCTACATGTATTAGTGTATAAAGCTATCTCTGTCTAAAATATCAAAAACGTAATTTGTAAATTTGCTAAACATTTTCCTCCAATGACATTTCTTCGCGCTTGGAAGTGATAGATTAGATGACATAACTACCCAATTAAAGTGACATTTCTCCGAGATATATTTTCTCTCGGGGAGCGTGCTAAGCAGGCAGGTTGCGCCACGGCAACCCTATTTTTAGAATCACCTTTTTTTTGGTGATCCGCCTAGGTTGGTCGCTATTTGGTATGCGGTGAGGTAGGGCTGCCAGCTACGATGTCTTGGTACAGTAGAACCAACTGATTCGTGGCCCTTTTTGACAAGAAGTCGTTTGAAATTGTCAAATCAATAAGGTTTTCTTCTTTGGCATTTTCAATGAATGTTTACGCGAAATTCAACCCACTTCCGCTTCTAGCCGGGTATTGATTCAAATTAATCGACAGTATAATGTGTGATAACTAACTTACAACTTGCGGACAACCCTTCAAAACTATATCCCTCTCTAACTGGCCCGCCCTTTTGGGAATGTGTTTGAAATAAGTAGCTCACATAATAATGGCTATAATATAAATGGTTAAGAACAATTATTCGGGCAGTATCGGCAAAGAATAGTAACAACCCATTATTTTCTACCGGTGGATGTCGTAAGAGGCGACTAAGGGCTAAACCGGAGGATGGACAGAAACATCTTTCTGTGTATCGTACCATCTTACATATTGCGGTCACCAACAACAGCGGTCGCCAGCCGCGTTATTGATGGAGTTTTGGAGGGATAGCTTCATGGGATGGGGGGAATATTCAAGCATAAAATTACGTGAGGCCTGCACGAACCTATAAACAAATAAAAAAAGTTTAAAAATTGAATATTTTGTGATTTGGATTGAGGGGGCACCACATAACACAAAATCTCAAATGTTTTCAAAATGTTTTTGAAACAATTACCTACCTATATAAAAATACTTTCACGTTCCAGATGAAAGAATCATCCTCAGAATTTGAGAAGAAAAGAACGACACTCCAGAAAGAGATCGACTTGGAACATCAGAAACTGCTTCGAGCAACCACAAACCCACAACCGAAACTACCTACCACTTCACATAGCGACACAAATATCAAACTACCCTCATTTTACAACAACGAGAAACGACTGCCTTTCTCCACTAACATCTCTGAACATTCCATTTTCAACCCGAATTATGACGTCGACAGTTATCTAAGAAAAAATCTGAACCCGAAAAAAGATTTCACATCAAAATTTGATTCGGACAGTGACAGAAAAATCGTCATAGAAAAAGCTTTAATTCACGAGTGTCCTAAAGAAAAACTTAAACTAGATTTAAAACCGAAATACGAATCTAGTTTTTTGAAAAATCTAGATGACATTAATGATGATACTCCCATCCCGGTGTTGAGGCATTCACCAAAAATTAGCAACAATCTTGAAGAAAATAAAGATTCTACAGGTAGTGAAGGAATGAAATTAGTTGAAGCCAAATGGTCAGTGCCTGTGGTACAAAAAAATATACTTAAAAACATTCCCAAAGAAGATGGCAAAAACGTGAGTATATTAACACAGTTGGGGTCTATAAGAAGACAATTGCAGTTAGAACAGTTAAGATTAGACAATATGACGTCCAAAAGAAATTAAATATTCCTTCCAAGATATCATAGTTATGTAGAAGCGCTCGTGGTCACGCATGTTAAGCATGTGATGTTCTAGCCGTTACTAGAACCTGCTTGTTATACTGTTAGGATCGTATTATAAATCGCACTCAAGTCTGTGATTGCACTCAAGATGTATGATGGGTGTAAGGGACAGGTTGGCAAATACTGAAAGGGCATGATCGGTCAAGGTAACTGAACAACTTTCAGTAAATAAAATTTTCCGGAAATGAAAAAAAAAATTGACCTCTCCATAC
Organism: Athrips mouffetella; assembly: GCA_947532105.1. Taxonomy (NCBI): domain Eukaryota; kingdom Metazoa; phylum Arthropoda; class Insecta; order Lepidoptera; family Gelechiidae; genus Athrips; species Athrips mouffetella. Next base: position 14,884,508 of record OX383978.1, read on the forward strand.
AAAATTGCAAACTTTATTGGACAGTTTGTATGGAGAGCCCGAACGGAATGTTATTAAACTGTTATTACTGAAAGTTGTTCAGTTACGTTGACTGATCATGCATTTTCAGTATTTGACAACCTGTCCCTTACACCCTGTATATAATTTGTATGTGTAAAGTACATCTTGAGAGCAATCTTACACTTAAGAGGGATTTATCAATACGAGCGTTAGAGGTTAAAGAACTTGAGTTCGTGACTGATAGTTGTTAAGCCAAGTCTGAAAGTCTAAAACGAAAAGTTTGCTTGGTCACTGATCTGATAAAGCTTGATCTAGAATTGGGTCTAGTTTGCCTCCTGGGTTGTGGAGGGCAAATGGCAGTCCCTCTGTGTAAAAACTAGTACCCTCGTCAAGTCCCCTAGGTTAGGTAGCCGATTCCGTAAAACGGAATAAGGGTAAAGCAATGAACAATTTGTCATAGTTATGTAAGATATGTTTTAAAATAGGAAATCGATTCTTTGTTCAAATATTGTTATTCTAGGCGAAGTTGTTATTATAATTTAAAAGCCATTTTAGTGATATATTACCTGACAAGGTGAAAAGGAGTACCTTGTACGCAAAACAGCAAGTCAGTAGAAACACTTTTGGACTTTATGGCGTGGTAGGAGAGTTGAAACTTGAAAACGTTTCTACCGATGTGTGGTTGACCGTACCTATTTCTGTAATTTTTATAAAAAGTTCGCTGTTTACCCGTGGTCCTGCTGGGTCGACCCATCACCGGGTCCACGGGTAATTTTAATTACCCGTGGTTCCACAGCACTAGGGATTACAAATTGATGAATATTACGACTTCTGATTATATCGGTATAACGAACCTACTTTGGATTACCTATACAAATCAATAATAACATCATATTAGATAAGTCAAAAGAGATCACATATTACAAGTAGTGTAGTAGCACAGATTAAATAATAGTAAACTAACGTTGTAGTAGTAGTTTTGTTCTACAACATTTTGAAATTAAAAGAAAAGAAAATCGATTCCCCATACTAAATGAAAATCTGGTTTGGTCAATTTGTACATAACATCACGCCTTGTTCCCGCTGGGGTAGGCAGAGACCACAGTTCTCCACCTGCTACGATCCTGACACACTTCCCTTGCTTCCTGAACCTTCATCAATCCTTTCATACATGCTCGTCGGTTTAGGGTACTTTTAACCTGGCCTTTATTCAGAACGTCTTGAATTTGGTCCTGGTACGTTCGCCGAGGCCTTCCCCTTCCAACGTTTCCATTCACTCTCGCCTTGTGGATCTCTTTCGTCAATCTTCCTTCATTCATCCTCTCCACATGACCAAACCATCTCAGCATCCCTTTCTCAATTTTAGTCACTACGTCTTCTTTTACGCCACAACGTTCTCTTATCACACTATTTCTAATCCTGTCACTCAATTTCACACCAATCATACTCCTCAACGCTCTCATTTCTACTGCATTAATTCTACTTTCATGCTTCTTCTGCCATACCCAGCTTTCACTGCCGTACATCAGTGTTGGTACCAAAACGCCTCTATGAACAGCCAGACGAGCCTTGTGAGACACCTTCTGACTCTTCATAAAAGCATGCAGAGCACCATTCACCATGTTTCCAGCATTCACTCTTCTTTCGATATCACTTTCGCACTTTCCATCTCTCGTAAACTTAGAACCCAGATACACAAACTCCTTCACTTGTTCGACTTGTTCACCACCTATTAATATAGTACACTCTGTCATACACTCTTCTCTTTCAAGTACCATTACTTTCGTCTTGCTTACATTTACTTTCATTCCTTTCCTATCAAAAGCCACATTCATCATTGTTACCATCTCCTGTAACTCGTCAGCAGATGACGCAAGTATAACTATGGGTAATCAATCTCTTGATGAAACAATCTCTCCTATGAAAGGATTGATGAAAGTACAGGAAGCAAGGGAAGTATGTCAAGATCGTAGCAGGTGGAGGACTGTGGTCTCTGCCTACCCCAACGGGAAAGAGGCGTGATGTTATGTATGTATGTATGTATGTATCAATCTCTTTTATTTAATTATAAAAGTTGTAGAGCAAATGTTGTTCATATTTCATATTTCATTTATTGCATTCAAATGGTATAATATAACAATGGTCTTACATGTAAATAGTCTCACATTTGATACCTTTGTAGGTGTTGCATAAAAGTCCTTTAGTACAATTTAAAAAAATAGAATTTAATTTAATATTGGTCACATAGTTAAATAATCAATGTTAAAATAGTACAATTAAAAACATATTATATATATACAAGTTCAGTTTCATGTACATAGACCTACCACCCGAGAGTTTTTGCGTGTTTGGAATTACACCTTGTATACAAAAGTTGCAAGGCGCTTGCGTCACCGCCGGTACCAAAAATGTTAAAGTAGTATTTTTTAAATTTAACATCTTCTTCTGGCTTGGCTTATATTTTCTGAAGGTACATTTTAGGTTCAAAATTCCTACGCTTTTAAAATCAGCAAATTGTTCAAAATGCAAAAAAAAACCGCCATCCTGACGTCAGGTTGGCGGGATATTATTGGTTTTAGAACATTATGCGTCGAGACGGATATTTTGTTTTGAAGATTTCTGGAATACGAAAAAGTTACATTTAAATTCTTTTTGGGTACAATAAGGTACTAATCTCTCATGCTAATTAAATTAAAATTCGCGATGGTACAACCGCCATCCTGACGCACACGTTCGTTTTTGTTCCCCATGATGGAATTATTTTATTATATCGGTTATGCAGTATTATGAGTATGTTTTTGTTCCCAAGGATGGAATTATTTTATGGCATGTAACTGAAATAATTCGGTTATGAATTCATAATTTTCAGAATTATGAGTATGTTTTTGTCCGCAAGTATGTAATTATTTTATTGCATGTAACTGAAAATATCGGTTATGAACTCATGATTTTCAGTATGATGAGTTTGTTTTTGTTCCCAAGGATGGATTTATTTTATTGCATGTAACTGAAAATATGTTATGAATTCATCATTTTCAGTATTATGAGTAGGTATGTTTTTGTTCCCAAGTATGGAATTATTTTATTTGCTTGTGATTGAGTGAACTTAATTGCATGTAACTGATGATTTTCAATTCCTAACGATATACCTAATCAGAAGTCCAGGGAGCAATCCTTAGTGCCATGGAACCACGGGTAATTAAAATTACCCGTGGACCCTGTAATGGGTCGATCCACCGGGACTACGGGTAAACAGTGAAAATGTTTGATGGTCGAAAATATGTTGTGCGTCTTAAAGTTGCTGTGCCTCTTAAAGTTTCAATTAATGTAATTTTTACGAACTTTATTTTAAAAAGGAGTCTTGAATTTGTATGTTATTGAAATAACTGAGGTATTTCTTTTGACGTGGATATGTCTATGCTTTAATTTCGTGCGGAGTGGTTATAGGCCCTTTGGTGGCAATAATTTGTACTACATGGAGCTTAGGATGAGTCAGAGCGCGACAGAGATAGGATTGACGATGGCACGAGTTTGCCCAGAAGCCTATTCACTCGCGACTTTACTGGACTCCCTACCCACTCAGACGTATCCACGTAATACTTACGGCCCTATCAGGGATACTAGTGTAGGCAGCAAAGCAGTTGACCCCAACATAATTCTCTCAGGCAGATTTTATTTGACAGGATGATAAAGTATCATGAATTAAATGTAAATTCAAAATATCCAAAAAAAATAAGATTTTTTTTAATACATTTTTTGTAATTTTTGTATAGAAAAATTAAAAGTACCGATTATCTTATAGAAGGTTTGTCTCACATAGTGTAATACCCCAGCAAAGATTCATCGACTGAGGATTTAATGCTGGGGTCTTCATACAATCCGCTTCGTTGCCTAGACTATACAGCCAATCAGGGATTTTTTTTATAATAGTAGTCTGTAAGTGAGCATGTTTTATTTTCGCAAGGAAGGTGATACGAACTATTTTGAATATTAAAATCGATATTTTGATCATCCCTTTCTTGCACTATTTTTATCTTTACTTTTGATCTCTGTATAACTCGTTTACTGGTGTGAATAAAAGTACGACGATTCTCGCTAAGGGCAGATTCACCATCATTAATAGATTGTATTAATATGCAACGTGTCTGGGGACCGATTGTACAAACAGGACAGTCAGTGTATGTGGCCGCCCTAAGAGGATATGTGAAAAGATAGTTGAAAGAAAGGGATAAAGTGCGCAATCCGCATCGCATTAGATTGCGACAGATATACTGTGCGTGTTACCAAAAATAAATGACGTAAGCGCCCGACTTTTTGTAAAAACTAAGTCATAAAATAAAATTTTAGGTTAGGCATATGATAGCAACTACGAATACCTTACCGTATACTGAATTTCACTACTTAAAACACCTCAGATTTCACAAAAAGAGGAAATAATGAAAATTGAAGAGGCAACTTTGGATTTTAATTTTGTCGAGCCGATTTTAACTAATCGTGTTTTGGTCTTAGCGATATTATCACTTGAATCATCAAGAAACACATACTTGAAAATCACGGCAAGATACTGAGTAAATAAAAATATATTAGTGTTCAAAATACCCAAAAAAAAATTATATATCGTCTCGTCCCGGCCGGACTCTACATACATCGAGCGCGACTTAGAATTTGCCGCAGGAGCAGCGCATCAGTGTCCGTTCGGTATAATAGTACTTTATAGATTCTGCTCACGAAATTGAACAACTTTCCCTAATAGTTCGGGTGCTGGATGCAATTTGGGTATATGATTTGCTCATGATTCATGTTAATAGGGATCATAGATCAGCTCAATACGAATCGATTTGGTCCTTACAAGTTTTTCTGTGCGTCGCTGCGTTTTTGAGTTACAGCCAAAAAAAAGAAAATAAGATACTAAATAATGTTTTTATTTTTGTCTGCCTTTGTGGCTCCTGTTTAAAATACTTCTGAAGATGTAGAAAATCGAAGAGGCAGACATGCAGGGCTCTGCATTATCACGGGACGAAGTAGTGAGTTTTTGCATTTTGAAGCGCTGTAACTTTACGACGCAGGACTTTTATGGTGGCAGACCATTTTTCTGGGGTTTTATACATTGTATTTAATCAGATAGTCATAGTCTGCCAGGTGTACGTTTCAATGTCATATTTCAAAATAGTTAAAACTTAATTCCTCAAAAACGCAGGGGTGTGGATGTCCGCCAATATTTTTTGTATCTTTTAGAGGATGCTTTTTTATTTTCTTGTGACAGGGATACTTTTTCGTTCGAATCTTGAATTTCACTGTGTAATTACCTATCTACCAAAATTTATGCTCGAAGTCAGGCGCTAGATTTTAAACCAGATATCATCAGTCAAAGAGGCAGACATGAGCAAATCATATAGAAATTTGTCCTTCATCACATCACCCTTACTATAAGGAACATCGATCTAAATATGAAAATGAATATTTGGCTTTCCATACAAAATGTGATATCAAGTAAATTCGGTTTTTATGGATAGTTGTTTTTTTTTCGTATTTCGACCTATGTTCCTTGGGAATAGTCCATAATATATTTTTTTCGTTATTCTAACGCTTACCCATACATATTTCAGCGATGACACTAAAACCAGAGTATATTTGACGGAAAAAATAACATTGTTTTACAAACTTGTTTTTTCTGACAGCTTTAGCCGATTGCTTTTGACATAGCTGCAAAATGTGTTGGTAAGCGATGGAATAAACGATAAGAATGAATCATAAATCCACCGTTTAAGTTTGTATAAGTAGTCAGTCATCTACTCTACTCAGTATACAAGGTTATTTTTTTTTTGTACCTGACATCCGTTTGCCCACTTATTAGTGAGGTCAAAAGCAACAACTTTTGTTCTACGACTTTGCTAAATTCGCAAAAAAAAAATCAGCTTCCAAAATAACGTAAGTGGCCAACACGTTATGTATGGGAATATGAAAATGTTATTGTATTGTCAGAATATTTATTTTTTAATTATGATGGTCATGTAATTTGGATTTGTTGAATTTTTTTATTTTTTTTTATTTTATTTATTGGAGAATCAACAGATAATAGCCTTATAAAGTACTTGATTACATTTTTAAACACATTTTTATAGGTCAAGACTACCTCCTTAACATTCTCACCAAGACATAAAATGGTAGTGAATTTAAGCTACAGGTTGGAAAAAAAAAATAACAAAAAGAGCTATCTTAAACTAGTTCATGCAAACTTAGTAATACCATTAACAAAAAAAATAAATAAAAAACGCTAAATTAAGTAATGTAATCTAACAATCGTGATTCCATAATAGTGCCTATAATTTTTTATTATTTTTTGTGCCTAATAAGTTTTCAAGTTCATTTTTGAATTTTTTAAAATTATTGCCGAACAGGTCAACACAAGCCAGTTCCTTATTATATTGTTTACATATTCTGTTTAGAGGAGCGCGCTCACCAGCATTACTGGAGCTCCCTGTGGTGGCCAGCAGCGCTGTCGATCGCCTCCCTCCAGAGGGTGCTCTAAAACTTATCTCAGCCAACAAATCCGGGCAGTTGTACTTCGCATTACAAATTTTGTATAAAATAATCGCGTCTCCTTGCCGTCTTCTATCTTCAAGGGAGGTCATTCTAAATTTTTCTAGTGATTTTTCGTATGATGGTGGTTTACCGTACAGACGATAATGCACAGCACGTAAATATTTATTTACGTGCTGTGCATTATCGAATGAATGTATGTAATAAAGACTGTAGTATAGGTAGGCATTACGAAGTACACGTCGCGGTTAATGAGCAGAACTCAGTGCAGGCTACCTAGACAGACAAGTGGCTTTCTATAATCGTAACGCTGTAGGCGGAGAGCAGCGGGCAGTTGGCAACTCTACCTAATAGCATAAAAACGACCTATCAGGTCATTAGTGTAAAACTTTAAATAACAAATCTAAAAAAAATTGCTACAAAAGATTTTACTGTTTTAATAGCTTCATTTGTTACCAACTATGACTCCTAGATTTTCCTCCCCGGCGGTGGGTGTAAAAATGTACCCCCAACAAGGGTTTAACTATTATATCTCGTAAAGGACTCACAATATCAAAAAGAAGTCTTTATAAAGGTTGTAGGGCTTTTATTTTGCATTGAGTGAGACTACTTTCATATTTTTATCATAAGTTAAAATGATTCAATTAAAAAGGAACGAAAAAAAGAGAGAATTTCATACAAACTTTCATCTTTAATTTCATCTCCTTAATGGATGGATTTCTAAAAACGCGTAGACACGTACTTTTTTATTTTTTACAGAGATCTCAATGGGTGCCCGCCCGCACACGTTAAATCCGCGATCTGCGATCCCAATCACAAACTAAAGTGCAACGCGTTCTGAAGAAGTTCGTCTATGACCGTTATCTTCCGCGCATGGGTGACAGGCGGAGAGCCAATGAACGATCCGCTCGCCTCCTGGGGGGAGCCGCGCTCACCCCCGCGACTCATTTTTTGACTTCTGCGCATTGACGGTCACAAAGTTATTTTGTACGCAGTATACCTCGTGTTATAGAAAGCCACTTGACTACGGCCAACGGAGATATCGTAGCGCAGCTATCCCCTTCAAATATCCAAGATGTTGGTATTAAGTACCGCGACACGTATGCAGAGCTTCGCAATAAAAAGTGAGACTAGTCGTAAATTACTGTTACTTTCTTGCTAGTAAAATGGTAGTTAAGTTAAAGAGAAAGGAGCGTTTCTCGTGCTTCGAATCGCTAAGCCATTGGTCCTGGCTATTATACGGGGCTATTATACAGGTTGGCAAAAACTGACAGGGCATGATCAGTCGATGAAACTGAACAACTTTCTCCAAGAAACATATCACCGAAAATTAAAAATTTAAATCGGCCGCTCCATAAAAAAAAAAAATTTGTTTGTATGGAGAGGCCGATTTTTTACTTCTCCTGTGATATGTTAAAAGTTGGAGTTTTATGAAATGATAATGCCCTTTCAAATTTTGCCAACCTTACCTTTACACCCTGTATAAAAAAGTAGTCGTAAATCCATGTCAAAAACTCAAAACAGCTTGAAAACGTTAGTGAAACTAGCTGCTGACTTATAATCCATTTTTTTTTTCGTTTATTTCTACGCTTACCAATCTATTTTGCAGCCATGACACTAAAACCAGAGCATATCTGACGGAAAAAGCAAGTTTGTAAAACAATGTTATTCTTTCCGTCAAAAATACTCTGGTTTTAGTGTTATGCATGGCTGCAAATTAGATTGGTAAGCGTGGGGATAGACGAAAAAAAAAGAAATGTTTTTTATAGATTTCGCCTCTATTGTGTTGAACTTAAATCTAAGTTTCTGCTACTCTGGAAATAGACAATTTTTTCAGATATATATCTCAATTTCAATAAAATTTATACGGCGAATGTGTTTTTGAAGAAAAACAAATTACTGCATTAATCAAAGATTGCACTAGGCTTATTTTAAGTAATAGTAATGAGTATTTCCAAATTTTTATTAATATAAAGAAAACATAACTATGATTTTAATTTTATTTCCTCGCGCGCGGGCGGCGCGCGAATCATGCATGAGCGGTGAGGAGGGGAGTGAAGTGAGCATGGCGTGCGCGGACGCGCCATGATAGCTTAAAAATCTATTAGAACAACGATGAAACTTTAAAATAACTATCTCGAATTTCTCTTCCGCCAAAAATGCAATATTCCAGTCCATCACATTCACGCATGCACGTCCCAGTGTTGAATTATCGCTACAAATTAGTAAATGCGGAAATTAGAGCGTGCACTGGCAGCACGCCCTAAATTCTGACATGAAATATAGTTAATAAATTCCAAAAAATGCATAAAAAAAAATAAAATTGCCTTTATTATCTTTTACCAAAAAGTATAAAAAGTACCTACGCATAAACTTTTACACTAAAAACTAATGACCCATATAGAAATCATGCGCATTTCTACATGTAGCTACACCGTGTATCAAAACTGAACAACTTTTCCAAAAGAAAGTAAACAGAGAACTTATAAGAGCATCGGCTTGCATCAGCTGAAAGTTACGAAATGTAAAAAAAAATTAAAATCTAAATATAACATCGCCCGACGGAGCGGTGCTTCCCACTAGACTACTTTATACGCAAAACTATCTCTAATTTTTTTTTGTTAAGGTGATCTGTTTTCCATACTAAATTCAAGTGACTTGCATTCTTATGCGGGACATAAAATTCTGTTGTAAAACGATACTGCTATTTTTTAGTTAAATTTTTCGCTGATTAATAAAGTACTATCGTACACCATTTCAAACTCAAAACCAGCACTTTCGGTGCATTAGCTGTATCTTTGTATTAATCAGCGAAAAATTTAGCTATAAATAGCAGTATATTTTTCAACAGCATTTTATGTCCCGCATAAGAATGCAAACATTTGAATTTAGTATGGAAAACGGATCGCCTTAACTGAAAAATGTCTGGCTCTTTCGCCTACTTTTTTTGTATTTGTGTTACAGGCAACGATTTAGTAGTGAGTAGCAGTAATAGTTGTGCGTGATTGTGCCGTTGGGAATACTTAACACAACACACAAAACATAACACAATTATACTCATAGGCAAAAATAACGGCCGGTCTATTTTCTGTCGTACATTTTCATACAAGTAAGGGATCAAACAAAGCGTCAATATCTTACTTCTTATCTTCTTCTTATCTTATTTAGCCGTTGCTGTCCCACTGCTGGGCAAAGGCCTCCCTCTTTTTTCTCCATTCGTCCCTATTAAGAGCCTGCTCTTGCCAGTTTGTACAAAAGACGTCAAGTTCATCGCGCCATCGGCGGCGCCTTGGTCGGCCTCGACGCCTCCTGTCGCTCTGCGGCTGCCAGGTGGTGGTGATTTTGGCCCATCTTACATAAATTGAATAAAAATACAAATCTGATTGACGAGGTCTTTAGATAAGATAAGATAAAACCTGTGCGACACTAAACATTTTAATTCGCTAAATGTAAGAGATATCTGACAAAATTACGTATATTTTTTTCTGAACGATGCACGGCATTTCCCGAATACCGTGCACAGGTCTAATCTTCAAGAATCGGTAGTCAGATACCTTATTTATGATCTCACTGTTTATTCACGGATATTTATTTCGTTTAGGAAATATATTGACGCTTCATTTGATCCCTTACTTTCACTACGGTTTGTTTCTAGAATACAACGCCCACATTACATTCACTGAATATAGTCGGTCTATTTCTATATGCGTGCATGCGTCGAATACGATCGAATACAGTTTTAAACCAGACTAGAGCGCGCTTATGTCAATGTCACTGAGAAAATTTAAAATTTTGATTTTGTTTTGCGTTTCAAGAAATTATTGAGAGATAATAATTATTCGATAAGATAATTAAAATCTAAAAACCCCAAAAAAAGTTGAAAAAAATCTCTCGAAAACGAGATTGATGACAAATGTCTTATGAATTTGACGTTTCGCACCCGCTGCACTACCTCATTTTCGTATGCAATGATAGCGCGCTAAAGTGACGTCACGTCGCTTAAACGAGTGAATACAAGCAAGTTTTGAACCGACTATTAGCGCGCTAAAACCGCACACAGGACGTTCTGAATAAAGGCCAGGTTAAAAGTACCCTAAACCGACGAGCATGTATGAAAGGATTGATGAAAGTACAGGAAGCAAGGGAAGTATGTCAAGATCGTAGCAGGTGGAGGACTGTGGTCTCTGCCTACCCCAACGGGAAAGAGGCGTGATGTTATGTATGTATGTAAAACCGCACACAACGCTCATATGCAGGTTTTAAACCATAGTGTTGTATGAAAATGTACGACAGAAAATAGACCGGCCGGTTATTTTTGCCTGTGAGTGTAGTTGGGGGTGGGACCCATATGCCATGTTACTGTAGTTTTTTTTAACAACCCACCCACCATGTTAAAAAAAGGGAAAGGAAAAGTTGTTTAGTTTCATTTGTTACACGTTATATTGTTATTTTTGGATCCCTAGCCACAGATTAGATGCCCTAGTCAATTTTAGTACGTAACTCAGAGCACAAACCTAAAATAACTTTCCAAAAGCAACATGGGTCGAAAAACGATAGTGGTGACTATGGTACCTATTTCCCCTCCACCACGTGTTTTTGCTGGAATTCTGGAGGAGCTCCGTCTACGTCTGCAGTAGACGTTTCATAGGATGTTATGATGAAATGGGTCGACAAAAAAAATCTAATTTCTCGACCTATATGTCATTTTTCGTTATGCTGAAGTGAAGAGTGTGAATCTGTCCATGAAACTGAACAACTTTTCCCAAAGTTTTGTTTTTTCTGGTCTAAATACAAAACACCTAATTTGACCAACCATAGCTGATGCAATTTCTATGGAACGTCAAAAATTATTTTGTTCTATGAAGTATGTTCCTTGGGAAAAGTTGTTCAGTTTCATGGGCAGATTCACACCGTTTATCGGGAAAATTGTAGAAAATAATCGTCACCATCGGATTTCGTGCCGGGGCCTACATACAAAAAATTGCGAGGAGTTCAAAAATAACCCCGAATTTCAACTCAAGACGATAGCGTCTTACGTAAAATAGCCACTTGAAAATAATAAAATTATTACAAGAATCAACTTTTATAATCTAAAATATTTTACTAAAGAAACAAATATATACTTACTTTATACGTTTTCACATCGACTGTTCTGATTACAGATTGTAAGAAATATAAAACTAAAAAAATATCAAGACCTTATTTGTATGATGAATAAAGAACAGTTTACGGTTTTTAACATTATTATGGTAACTTCTAGAATAATGCTATTTTTAACAAAAATTTCTACAAAGCTATTTTTCAATGTAATTTTAAAACCAAAAACCAGGATATACTGATTATGATAAATTTTTATATTCATAACTAATTCATAACATTACTATAGTTGTAATTGTTTACAATGCTCAAATTGTATCTTTAAAACCAAAATAGTACTATTTAAGACTAAAATTTACAATAGTTGTAATTTTTTATAATGCTCATATTGTAATTTTACAACCAAAAACCAGAATTTGGTTTTTTATCTACTAATAATGGGCGGGCTCACCTTGACCTTAGCAAGGGCACAAGCTCAATAAAAAAAAAAACTCCAACTACTACGTTTAAAAATACCCATAATTTCGAAACATAATTATATAATTAAAAACAAGTCTGTTTTAATTATAAATTAAAACCTACCTTCTTAGCATTATATTCTATTTACTAAATATTTATGAACAATTCGTACAAAAAATAGACTTATTCAAAATCAAACAACTGATCATTGATTAGGTTTCGTACCTCGATCACAAACTTATAAATTTCTTATAATTATAAAAATATAGTAAGGAGTACCTAAATAGTCTTTATAGAATATCTTTACACAGAGATCATAATTTACAACTAGTTAAGAACATTGAGCTAACTGATAGTGGACAAGTGCGAAAACTCCTTAAAAATCTATTCGACACTTTGTCTTGTTGGAAGGTGTCAGTAATAGATTTAATGAGCTTTTCTGCTACTGGCTTTTTGATTTTCTTAATGCATCTATTATACTAAATGGCTATTATGAAATAGTGAACATAATTTTAGCACGTTAGTTGGACCATGAAACTGAAATGCGCTATCAGCTGATGCAGTTTCTATGGGAGGTCAAAAATAGATTTTCGTATTTCGACCTATGTTCCTTGGGGAAAGTTGTTCAGTTTCATGGTCTGAGTAACATACTAAAATTATGTTCACTATTTCATTAGGACCTCATATACAATTCGACATGAACTAGTTTCTCACATACGACTTACTTTTAAAAAGGTTACGAACTAAAATTTTCATTGCAAAACTGATTTTAAAGTTTATAAACTCATTTCCACTTAGCTGCGCTTTCTTGTTATGTAGCTTCAAATTTAAATAAGGGGGCGTCGCCGACGGCAGACGCAATCAATGGCAGTTATTGTTACGAGGTCACGAATGGAATGTTTACGACTTCATGCAGAAGTATTTAACTAAAATGCAATTTCATAAGGAATTGATGTAAAAATCTGTAATCTGAGAAAATAACAGAAAATAAATTAGCTGCAACTCTTTTTCTGTCGTTTAGATGTGTTCCCTGAGATTGTAGATTGCATGTATGTAGACACTAAGGAACACGAACAGAACCTATATTTGCTTAATTAAATACACTAACGAATACCGTTTCGTGCTTGAGAGGTGAACAAAGACAGCAATACATTTAAGTGGTACGTGTACCTACTGTATGGGATTTTGTAAGGTAACAAGGTAACTCAAAAGATAAATTCTGTTTTTCAAATAAAACTACACAAATTAACGACAGACTTCCAAAAAACACCGCTAATGCGCGGCGGACACTAACTGGCTGGTTGGCAATCCGCGAGTTTACTACCTGTTAACAGAAATCTTCCATAGATTGTGTATGATGTTAATGAATTTTTTTTGCCACCATTTAGTAACTTTTTAACACTAAATAATAAAAAAATTAAAACTTAAAATTACTTGGTTACCATCGATTTTAAATGATTCTTTCTTAGATGCAAACAGAATTTCATTTTATGTTTGACCCAGTAAACTCGTGGATTACCGCGGACAATCGCTCACTTTTGTCCGCAATTACCCGCCGTCTGCGTCACCCCTAAAACATAGTGTTACAGGAAAACTGCCACGAATAGGCTTGACCAAAAGTCTTTTTTTAAGAATAAAAAACCACATTACAGTTACATCCCATTCACCGACGTCTGTGAATGAAAATGTTTCAAGAACTGTTCGAGAGTAGGCCCGTGCCTGCCCAAAGGGTCTTTAGGGAACATGATCATGTCATTCACCCACGTGAACTGTAGCAGTCTGTTTTCTATGACGAACCGCCATCTTGGATTCTCGTTCATCAGGTCGCGGTAGTTGTCGCCAGATACGATTACGCCGTCAAACTCGGCCGCGCACTGGACTATGTATCTGGAATATTAATGTAGATGCATTTTAGTTCAAAACTAGCTTTTGCCTGCGAATTCGACCGCATGTTAATAAAATATAAACCAGTGTTTAAGTGAAAACTATTATCTATCAAACAAAAAAAATATCATTAAAATCGGTTCAGTAGTTTTTGCGTGATGTTCAACAAATAACCAAACAGTCCTAAAATCTGAAACAAAGGCACTGGTTTAAATTCTGGCAAACTAAAACTAAACTAAATCACAGAATAAAGTAATATAGTACTATCATTCAGAACGGACACTCTCCGCCCTCCGCCTGCAATCCACCCCGCACCCAGATTCTCGTGGTCCTCCTGAGGGTCTTTTGTACTGAACATGCAGCCTACACGACCTTCTAATTTTAAATTCGCGCTCGATGTATACAGAGTGTAAGGTACGGTGTACCGAAAACTGAAAGGGCGTGCTCAGTCAACGAAACTGAACAACTTTCCCAAAGAAACATATGTTGGGAAATGAAAAAAAATTTTGACCTCTCCATACAAACTGTTCGATGAGCAATTTTGTATGGAGAGATCAATTTTGTTTTTTCATTTCCCAACATATGTTTCTTTGGGAAAGTTGTTCAGTTTCGTTGACTGAGCACGCCCTTTCAGTTTTCGGTACACCGTCCCTTACAGCCTGTATAATGTACGGGGTGTGATTAAGTCTAATGTGTTGCTGTCTTTGTTACCCCCTAGAAAAATTCAATTTTTAAACGTATCAAACTTAATTGTGTCCGCCAGAATCGACACCAATACATAAAGAACGCAACAACACGGAAGTAGAAAAAAAAATGCAGGCGAAATGTATGACGCGCCATACATTTTGTCCGCACTCTCGAGCTATCGCGTACGATAAATTCCCGCTACTTGAAATAAGCATCCTCCCTACTGACAGCAGTATAGAGGGTGACTTTTAATTAGTTCTTGATAGCAAAAGATAAGCATGTACTCATGATACTGAACAATTTTTTCCAAGGAACATAGGTCGAAATACGAAAAACCAAATTTGACCTCCCATACAAAATGCGCTATCAGCTGTTGCAGTTTCTATGGGAGGTCAAAAATTGATTTTCGTATTTCGACCTATATTCCTTGGGGAAAGTTGTTCAGTATCATGAGTACACGCGTATCTTTTTCTATCAAGAACTAATTAAAAGTCACCCTATAGAGGTGCAATACCCAGAATGTACACCCAACAACACGTTAGTAGATACACTTTTGACTTTATGGCATGGTAATGTTTCCACTGACGTGCAGTCGACCCTATATCATAGTTGCATTTCTTAGTTGCTTTTGATGACACCTACTGGTTCAGGTGTAGACCACCAGGCCCTGACGATGCAGGCTATACACGAGCCGAAGATCGCGGCTATATCAACAAAGTAGGTATAATCTGTCGTCCATTCTCAATGTACACACGGCCGCACATCAGTAGAAATACTTTTGGACCTTATGGCGTGGTGATAGAGTTGAAAAAGTTTCTACCAACAAGCGGTTGACCGTACATAATAAAGTTTATTTAAAAGGTTTATATATTTTTCTAAAAACGCACCATATTAATCCTACTATCCTACTAATATTATAAACGCGAAAGTTTGTAAACATGTATGTATGGATAGATGTATGTTTGTTACTCTTTCACGTAAAAACTACTGAATGGATTTTAATGAAACTTTACAATAATATAGCTTATACACCAGAATAACACATAGGCTACAATTTATAAACCTGCTCAAACGAAGTCGCGGGCACCAGCTAGTTTGTAAATAATTATTCCAACACGACACTAGCAGGACTGTCCCCGAAAATGGGTAGACAGTTGAAATTAAAAAGAAAATAAAAGAAGTAGGTAAGCAGAAATTTCAACTAACCTGTCATCGTAAGAAGTAACAGTTCTGCCCTGGATCTCCCTCGAAGGCGTGTAGACCACCAGGCCCTGACGTTCCAGATGGTCCAGGAGGCGAGGATCGGTGCTCTTACCATACTTGCACCTGTACATACAACGCCCACAACGCGGGGCTTTTACACTTAGGGGTTTCATACAATCGTTTCTTTGGTCGCGTGCGTCAACTACATTCGTATAAGTATGGAGGGTCTGATTACTTCTAAATAAATATGTATTACAACCAAGGCTTGTTACCCCAAGAGCTATCCTATATTTTGGAGAAAAATTCATATCAGGCCAAATTTTTGTAAACGGCTTTTAAATGCAATTTTAAGAGACTATATTTTTGAATCCACCCAAATTTCAAACTGGAAGGTACAATTTCAATTTCTGGAGGTTTTAATTTCCATATATTTTTTTTGTTGGATTTAGTACACTATATGTTAAGGGACGTTAATGAAACAAAAGCATTGAAGAACTGATCTGATAGCATTTTTATCATAGGTCTAATGCAACTTTGAGATTTACGTAAATTTGTTTTTTAGATTTGATTGTGTTTCTTTTACAAATATAGGAGGATTATATACTTAAAAAAAAAGATAAAAATAAAGGTAAAGTAAATAATATTTATAGCATTTTTGCCCTTCTTTTGTGGAATTTATAATACCTTTATTATTATTTTTTATATCATGCGGTCGTAAATTTGGGTGGATTACTAATGAATTATTTTATAGACCAGCTAATCTAATTTTTGACGAAAAAAAAATGCTGATATGATTTTTTGTTGAATCTTCATACAGTGACATCGTTTGGCTCTTAGGCTATTATTAAATTTTAAACCTAGTCACTAGCGACTCGATACATCCTCAAAAAGAGCTATTATGATTACGGTTTCCATCGAACGGAATCGACATAGAACACCTAGTTTTAGGCCGATATTTTACTGGGACACCACGGTGGCATGACTGGTTGCGCCACCATGGTGTCCGTAACTAGACACTAGAGTCGCCACACTCTGCAGCCACAGTATTAAGGGCTATATTTCACTGGGAGTGGTAGCGCGACCAGCATCCGAGCTGGTTGTGCCGCCGTGAAATACCGGCCTTATAGTCTGACCGCAACCGCTGTATAGGTATACTCACGGCGAGTGAGGCGGGGGGCATCACTCGTCCCTGCGGCGGAAACTAGTTCTTGCTTTTTCCTCCCCACTCCTCCACCTCCCAGCCACTACTTATACAGCGGTTGCGGTCAGACTATAGACCGGTTCAAACCTGGTTTTAAACCTGGTTTTTGGGTTTTTAAAATAACGGAAGATACTACAGGAAGAGACATGACTAAGATGAAGCTATTAGCCTTCTTATTACTGCTGATATTTCAGTGATACACATTGTATCCGGATTTCTCTCCCCGTGCGGATCTGGTACGCATGCATACCGTCCGCACTTGATCATTTAATATGGCATGCGTAACGCGGATGGTACGCAAGACAAGTTAAACTTGTATGAAATGATCAGATGCGGACGGTACGCATGCGAACCAGTTCAGACGTAAATCCGGATGGCAGTTAAAGCACCATAAGAAAAACTAGAGGATTGGGTCAGATTTGCTCTTTGGGTTGCGGAGGTCAGATGGCAGTTGCTCTGTGTAAAAACCAGTGCCTTCATCAAATCCCTACAGTCGAAATAATGTGTCTTAATTAGAACGACAGCTGTGACAGAGCAGTATGTGCGTAGCTAGCGTGACAAAGACACGTATCGCTCCGTCCTGCTCTCACGCAATACCTCTGTCCTGCAGTGCATCTCATCATCATAACATCCCATGAAACGTCCACTACAGGACAGGGAGCTCCTTCTAGATTTATAGTTTTTGCTGGAAAAATGTAGAGGGGAAGTACCATAGTCACCTCGCTTGTTAGCGTTACGGCTGGCACCATGGACCGCGGTTGTAGGTGACCCAAAGATTTCGGACCTCCTTGCTTCGCTCGGAATAGATACCTTGCTAATTTATTTTACTATGGGATGACATCTGCCAACATGTCCCAATATTTTATGTCAAACTATCAGTGATCTCTAAGAAATATTCAAAATAACCCGTCAAATCCATAGAACGACGCCTTCGCTACCTTGTGACGAATTATTTCTTTAATCCTCCTTCTAAGTACCCTTATTTTTCTGTGAGGTGACCACAATAACTAAGATGTTAGATACAAAGGAGGATGCTGCTGTCCATCCTCCAGTTTACAACCGTTAGTCGCCTCTTACGACACCCACGGGTATGTGAGGGCTATAAATCGAATCAAACTAAATTATTTCGACGATACAAGGTTATTTTTTTTGGACCTGATTTCCTTTTGCCCACTTATTAGTGAGGTCAAAAGCAACAACTTTTGTTCTACGACTTTGCTAACAACGCACAAATTTTTTTTAACTCCCCGGTCACGTGACCAACCCACTTTGTATGGGAAGTTGAAAATTTTTCGTGCGAAGTCGTAGAACAAAAGTTGTTGCTTTTGACCTCTGTAATAAGGTGGGCATACGCATATCAGGTCCAAAAAAATAACCTAGTATAAGGTCCTAATGAAATAGTGAACATAATTTTAGCATGCTACTTATACCACAAAACTGAACAACTTGCCCAAAAGGAACATAGATCGAAATACGAAAAAACTAATTTGACCTCCCATACAAAATGCGCTATAAGCTGATGCCTTAGCTGATGCAGTTTCTATGGGAAATCAAAATTTTCATTCGTATTTCGACCTATGTTCCTTAAAGAAAGTTGTTCAGTTTCATGGTCTGCGTAAGATGTTAAAATCTAATTTCACTATTACATTAGGACTTTTATAATAGCAAAATAAGGCTAAGACAAAGAAGATTATCCTAAAAATGAGAAGACGCGTGGAGACACGAACGGTCATCCTGCGACCACGAACCCTGCAAAGAGTTCGGAAAATCAGGTTTTTATATAAAACGCTAATAATAATTGAATGGCCAAGTTTAAGAAGACCCTGGTTTTATTTTGAACCTTGAAATTATCTAATTAAGGTTCTAAACTGAATGAAAAGAGAATGGACTAAAAATCAATTTCTTTCGTTTATTGCAAAGCTAATAAAGAGCAATCGGCTAATGCTGTCAGAAAATACAAGTTTGTAAAACAATGTTATTCGTTCTATCAAATATACTCTAGTTTTAGTGTCATGGCTGCAAAATATATTGGCAAACGAAAAAAAAATGGGTCATAGGGAGACTTAGCCATTCAATTACTAAAAGTACTGCTGGTATTGAAGTCAGGAGCATAAAACTGAACAACTCGCCCAAAGAAAAAGGGTGGGAAAACTAAATTTTGGCCTTGCGCTGTCAACAGATGGTTTTGTATGGGACGAATAATTCTTTTTCTTCTTTTGCTATCTATGTTTTTTTTTTTTTAAAGTTGTTCAGTTTCATGTACTGACCGAGTCACCAAACTGATCAACTAACTTTTTTACAGCTCCGTAAAAATGGTTGCAATACAATTTAAATGATAAGCACTCGCGAAAACCAAAGAAAACGGTAAAATTTGTTGTTTTTATATTAATATTTCTGTTTTGTTTACCTAAACCGCGGCACAAAGGCTTTCACGACGTGTCCCCGATTCAAAAAGTAGTCTATACATATTTTCAGACCTTTCACTGAAAAACGCGTACCTCGACCGTGTCTGTAACATACGAAAATATTAGCATACCATTTTGAAATCTTATGATAACACAATTAGAGTTTTGTTGAGGAACTTCTATCAGGATTCTATCTGCCCATGTATGTTATTAAGACATTTTAGAATAATCACCAGATACCAAGAATACACACAAAACAGAAATAAATTAAAAAAGGATCAACTTGTATTTTATGTATGTAGTCAACAATTTGTCAAAAAGACTGTAAACTCTACTTGCGTTTCTTCGCAGAACCTCATTTGCACTGATCTTAACAATATCGATAGTAATACCCGAAGGTTTGGGGCAGTTCGCTATTTTGGGTGTGGTTTTAATGGTTTTGGAAAAATGTTGGTATCGATTAGTGATGCTTTTAAAAATGTCTTACAACTTGCAAACGCTTTCAAAATCGGTCCAGCAGTAATTGAGCCAAATAAAAATGGGCAGACAGATAATTTTTCAGTGGGACATAAAGAGAACAAAACCCTGGTTGAGCCGGGAATCTAACCCAGCACCCTGTTGCTAGTCTGTTTTAAATTGGTCGTATATTGCCCGACTACCGACGCTGGGCAAAGGCTTCCCTTCAATATGTGTTATTACGACTTTGAAAGTACCCACATCTAACAAAACATACCTTGAATTTTCACAAACATTTTGTTTAAGTTTCATACATTTTTCTTAATGAATATGATGCTTTTGTGCACACCGTACTCATGCGTCGCAGTGACGTTATCGCTTCAGTACTATTCTTTTAGTGAACGGGTTAACCCATTGATTTATGTAAAAACAACAATTTCGTTGCTGCAACCATCTGCTTAGTTATTTTATATTGTAGGGTTTCGTTACTGCAACCATCTGCTAAGGTATTTTATGTGGTATCGTTACTGCAACCATCTGCTAAGTTATTTTAGGTAGAAGGGCATCAAGCAACAAACTTAAAACAGACCTGACATTTTTTTTTGTTATACCAGTTTCCAATCTTCAACCCGAGCCGATAAGACTGATTTACACGTGAGCAAAATTTTGGAGCCTCGTCGAGATGAAGCTATTAGAATGAAAGAGAAAGCTATTCAACTATCTCTTTCTTTCATACAGCAGTATCTCTTCGAAGCGTCAAAATTTTGCCAAGTGTAAATCAGCCAATATAGGATCTAAATAAAATAGTGAACATAATTTTGGCATGTTACTTGGACTATGACTCTGAACAACTTTTCCCAAGAAACATACGTCGAAATAAAAAAATATTTTTTTTACCTCTTCTGTCCATTAGGGAAAGTTGTTGTTTCATAGTTTGAGTAACATGTTAAAATTATCTTCACTATTTCATTAGGACCTTATACAAACGGCACGAGGTTCGAACTCGCTCAGCCTATGGTAATGATTTCTTCCAGACAATGACAGGCATATTCTGTTAGTTTGGTAGGTAGAAGCCTTCTGCGTCGGAAGTCGCGGGTACGATTCCCGCCCAAGGCAAACCTATGTGTGATGTACATAGGTGTGTGTTGTGTGTCTGAGTGTTATTTATCTATTTATGTATGTATATTGACTTAATAAATAGATGTACACTTTATTGATCACATAAAAGAAAAACAAACATATACGGACAGCTTAACCTAATGTGTGCAAAGGCGGCCTTATCGCTGCAAGCGATCTCATACAGGCAACCTTTGCCGACAGGAATATATTTTCAGAGTCTGCGAGTAGCCCATTGGTGTAGTTGATAGTAAGACTGTCTTCTACGCCGTGGGCCGCGGGTTCGATCCCCGTCCAGGGCAAACATTTTTCATATGAATATGGGTGTTTGTTCTAAGTCCTAGTGTTATTTATCTATTTATGTATGTATATCAGTCTCTGATACCCATAGAACAGACCTTGCCTAGTTCGGGATCAGATGACCCTGTGTGACATGCCCATAAAAACTTGTCCAAAAAAATAACAAACTCCTTCACTGCTCCTGCTATAAAAAAGCCTGTAATAATACAGGCCACACTCGTCCACAATTGGGACAAAGGCCGTCCCTAAAGACCACGATAAAAACCACAGTATCCTTCAGAGTGACCCACCATAGTCGCCACGCTTGGCTGGCTACTGCAGTGTGATAGCAATAACTCACAGGACGCTGCTATCCATCCTCTGTTTAAGTACTTTTTGTCGCCTATAACGACACCCACGGGAAGAGAAGGGGTTGTTTTTATAGTGAGACACTTTAGAAGTGTACAGATTAGCTCACTACTAAAGTGTCTCTTTTAAAAACCATGATAATCATGGCATCTCACGTGATTTCCATCGCATTGGTCTTGATGCAGTGGTTGTTGACAACAACAACATTGGTTGTGGCTTGGAGTGACCGATAATGGTAATCAACCCGAGCGTTTTACGTATTTCGGAAGGCACTTTAAGGCGTTGGTCTCGAGTTGGAGTCGGTAGGCTAAGTCAGAGGCAATTTTGCAGCTTGAAAACTGACACAGGTTAGCCACAAACTTGGCAAAACTTAATCTAGGATAGGGCCTGTTTTGTTCAAAACAGCTCAGAAACCCTGATCTGTGGCCTTCAGGGTCTCGGAGGTCAGATGAGATTGTGTAAAAACCAGTACCCTTAACAAACCATCTAGGTTAAGTTATTCGATTCCATTGAAATGGAATGTGGCTAGGATCCGACTGCTGGGCAAAGACTTCCTCTCCCTCCCTTCTAAGCTCTTCTGTCAAGTGCCAAGGTTTTTAAATTTTGTTATTCGCGTCTAATTCGTCACGTCAACGTTTTCTTGGCCGACCCTTACCGCATCGAATGTTGTCAAGCATCCATTCATTGACCTTGATGTGACCTTTGTCCAACAATCAGGGTGCATTCTATAGACGTGACCCGCTTATTTCCATTTCAGCTTTGTGAACATATGACGCTGGCTGTAACTTACAATTAGTCTTACCTTGCTATATCTATGTAGTTTGAGCTGTTCAACATGTCAAAGCAGATGGGTCCAATATAAATCCGATTGTTTCTTTTAAAACAGGCGACTTTGTTCTAGTCTTTTGAGGGATATTGAATTGGAGGATGGGCAGTAGCGTCCAACCGACTACCACAGTCCATTGTGCCAGCAAGCGTGGTGACTTTGTTAAATCCCCCCAAAATTTAATAAGCATTTTTGCTGTAAGGATTGCTACACACAAGCAGGACGGCATTAATCGGCAAATCCGGGCGGTAAAATCGAATGTATGCAGATGAATGTTCAAGTCATGTAGTAGTTGCTACGGGTCAGCTTTGTCGTTCCACAAATACCGAATGTTGTGTGGACGTGAATGAACTAGCCGATCGGGTCGGCATAGTTGTTCGACAAATACTGCCCAACCGACAATGCCGGCCCGCTTATGTGTGTACCAACCTTGATTTTGGGGAAGCTCCCAGTCCAATTTCACTATTGGACTGGGAGCTTCTGGACTGAAAGGCTGATATAATAAACATCCACTGCCTGATAAAGGCATAATTTTAATAGTAGGCACGCTTGTTAGCATTGCATCTGGCACAATGCTTTTGTTGTGTTTTACGACATCAATGAGTGAAGACGGTGTGATACCATTCTTAGAAACTTAATGATGTCGTGTATTTTAAA
This sequence comes from Athrips mouffetella, assembly GCA_947532105.1. NCBI lineage: Eukaryota > Metazoa > Arthropoda > Insecta > Lepidoptera > Gelechiidae > Athrips > Athrips mouffetella. Next base: position 14,907,687 of record OX383978.1, read on the forward strand.
ATCACTGTAGGTATATTCAAGCGGCAAAAATGATATTCACGGAAAAAGGCTACCAGCTTATTTTTCCAAAGAAAATTCAATACATTTTTTACATACCATGGATTACAGAGTATAAAACATCCTCAAACTTTGTTGATTTAATCGATTTCTGATGGCGAAACAGCAAAACATGCAGACGGGTGATGAAGTTTTTATAGTAGAGGGAGCAGCAATAGGAGAAATAATAGGCTATCAAAAAATAGGGAGACAGACCAGCAGACGGGTCCCCTGATGGTAAATGATCACCGTCGCCCGTGGACATACGCAAACACTTTAGAAATAAGTAGGCTCGTTTCTTGAAGGCTGCTGTTTTGTACAGCCAACGACAGGTCAAGCTTGACACTCATAGTGCGACTTTAGCCCGTACGTCTATTTAAATAAGAATGGTACAAAGTTCAATGTGTCAAGCTTGATGTGCTCTTGACTGTACCCGTTCTGAAATACCCGCGCAGGAATCTGATACCACTGTGCGGTCGTACCTGGTAATCAGTTTTTGAAACGTATGGTGTAAGATTACTAGTTATCCAGGTGGTAAGTGGATGAAATTTTTACTTCTGGTGGTGAAATTCTGCAGCAGGTATTAGCTCTATCGATTTATATCTTGTTTAATATGAAACACCAGTCCTAGGATTGACTATGTGATCATGCCACAAAGCGGAAACTCCATTGATGCCCCATGTGCCCGACTGACAGTGTTTTGTGGATGGCACTCCCCCTTGGCCCGTAGTAAACAAATTATAAGTGAACTGCCAAGAATTACTTGATTCTGGGTTCCTCCAGACTGTTGAAATATCCTCAATACTTACTCCATAGCCACATTGCTACCGTCAATAACGACCATCCTCAACCCCATTTTGTTCTTCACATCGCGTTCAGGGTTGTAGATGTTGCTGCCTATACTATTGTGGCAAGATGCTTGCCCAAGTATAACTTCTTTAATGTAGGTGTCTTCTACCGTTTCTGTTGCTCTGGTACTTGACTCCTGGAAAATAAGATTTTTTTATTTAAAACATAGAACAGACTGGTGTCGGAGGCCAAGATTCTCCTTGGTTCCCAAAGCCAGCAAAATTGGATTATTAATGGGAAAGAAGTAAAGATTTTCTTATTTTTATGTTTCATCTAAAATAAGAAAATAATGTATTGTTAGCTCATAAAGGCGATAAAACTTAATCAATATAATATTAATTGCAAATACATACCGGTTCTTTAACTACGCCTCCTTTCTTATTGACCACATTGCACCCACTAAATATATTTTGTGTTATAAGCTCTAACAACCGTCCTTTCTCTGAAGCATCCAACTTAGCAATGCCTTTAGCAAACTTGCGCATTTGAAGATCCTTCTTCTCTTGAGACATGTTCAAAACGGTAACATCAGACTCACCGCTGATAGACAAATTTGCATTGCTATCGTGAACAGAAATCACTGTACAATCCGCATTGTCTATAGAATTTTCCAAGTCTATGACTGTATTCTCAGCTTTGCTAATTGAACTACAATTCAATGTTTCTGCTGTCAAATCAATCGTTAAGTAGGAATCACGGTTAATTTCTTTAGTTAAATCTGTTATTTCCTCATTCAAATTGTTTGCTGTTGATGTGTTGTTATTCGGTTGCATGAGTTTCTTTTTGATAGGTATGAAATCAGGATTTTTATTATTTTTGTTTGCTACTGGTGTAGAGCAATGGATTTGAGATGCTTTTTGTGGTGTAGATGAGCCTGCAACATCATTTATTACTAAAGAAGAATCTAATTCAACTTCTGGCATAATTCTGCTATAGTATCTTTCTTTTTTCCTCTTTGATTTTCCGCAAGGCATTGGTGATAAATATTTTCTTTTATTGGCTGCTTTGGATTTCTTTGGTGTATACTTGGGTGTATAGGATACTGTTTTATCAACTTCGATCACAGTAGTTTCTGCTGTCGAAGTTGACGCTTGGCTCTCATCACGAAGTTTCTTAAATAATTTCTGGACGTTTTCATTTGTTTTGCTCCGTTTCTTTTTTATTTTCTTTTGCTGTTTATTGGTGCTCATTGGAGTTGTCATTTTGGAATTTATGGAAGCAGCACTTGTTGTACTTGGCTTTCTCTGTAATAAAATACATATAAAATAAATATCAATATTTGGACAATTCACAACTTCCTACACTAAGATTCCAGAGGGTTTTGTGTTGTGAGTACTCGTTTTTCTGCCTAGCTAAGGAACAAAATATAAATAAAAAAAATAACCATCCAAACTCAGGTAAAACAAAACATGCACATACAATCTGAATTTTCATTGGTTTCGCTCCCCAGTGATTCTTGATAACAAGCAACTTTCTCAAAGAAAAAAATTTTTACATAACAAAAAATAGTTTTGACCCCATACAAATCAGCCGATCATGTGAATACTTTAGTATATACAGTAGAAAGTTCTGGAAAGTAGCTTGTTTTCATAAGTAGAATGACTGGGCTTCGGGAGCAAACCAATGAAAATTCATGACGTATGTTCGCCCCTACCTTGGACTTTCAGCTTGGCAGTCAGAGTGACTACCAATCACACCGCTCTGGGTGAACTATATCAATGACCTTACTGCCAGTTGCAATAAAGCTTATCTTTAATTAAGACTGTTAGATCAGAAAGTATTATCGCTGATATAGTTTTTTTGTTAAAAAAAATCTAAATGTAATAGATATTTAAAATTATTGTGCTGTTGTGACACCATAATGCAAAAATTCCATTGTGCGACCTCCTCAGTTTAGTTAGGACATTGCAGGATAAATCGCCTGATTGTCCGAAAAGTTAGTAAGTTAGGTTCTGTGCTTTGGAAGGCATGTTAAGCCGATGGTTCCGACTACTATCTATGGATGTAGTTGTTAATGAGCCATGTCAGAGGCTTTTGGCAGCTTAATAACTGTGACAACAGGGTTGGGGTCAGTCATCAACCTTGCAACCCACATGAAATGATGAAGATGAGTGGCAGATGGTGGTAAGGAAGCTTACATAAAAAAAAATTAAAAAGCATGTACTAGCCAGTTGCACAAAGATTGTTTAATGTCAACGCTCCTTTAAGTGGCTTTCTTAGTCAATTAAACAGAAAGTGTCAGCAACAGATTAGAATCTTTATCTTTGAGGATACTGTATGGCAGTAAGTATTTCTTTTTGTTCTATTTAGAACCTTTGAATGACATAATAGGTCAGTCATATCTAACACTAAAAACAGATAAAAGGGTTTTTTAACATGTTGCTAGGACTTCCACTATTATAGTGTTTATTTATATCCATGTTTGCAGCTTCAAAAGACATGTGCTATGCAGTACTTGAAAAACCGCATAATTTTAGCACCTTTTTAGGTTTGCAAATAAAAGTACATAACAAGTCACATTCTTTTACACTGGACTGGAGAAATGATGATGTGCCTGGGGGTATTCAATATTCGTTTTACAAAAGAGGGCTATAAGAGCAATTTATTGCCTGAAGACTTGTGATTCCCTGAGAGAACTGTTCAAGGAAATCAACATTATGACAGTGCCATGCCAGTATATCTATGAAAATATAATGTATGCTAGACACAACACTCATCAATTACCTAAAATTTGTGACAGGCATAATTTTAATACTAGAAATAAGCATAAAATTGATCAACCATATACTAGATTAACTAAAGTCAATACATCTTTCGTTGGTCTGTGTATACGATACTACAACAAAATACCTGACAATATAGTGCAATTAACAATATAGTGCAGAGAAATTTTAAAGAATGTGTAAAGCAAACGTTATGTAAAAAAGCTTACTATAGATTAGACGACTATATGAATGACAAAGAGGTATGGTGCTCTGACATTCCAGCGAAACACAAGAAACACATTGTAAAAGCCGACTCTTAAAGTAGGCCGTGCTGCAGTGGTTTCGTGCCGTTTCTTTTACGCTGCCATAGCACGATTCGAAACGGCGTAGACTCGCTCTATTTGCATTGTATTCTGCATGACATTCAATAAGTATTCTGTAAAGAATCTACATTGAATCAAAAAAATCTGAATCTGAATTTTGGTACATTTCATGTACCACCTGTAAGTAGCATGTTGATATGAGGGCAGCACAGATTGATATGGAGAAACTGAAGCACTACTTTGATATCAACCCTCCATCTCCACTGACAAACAAACTGCTATCCATCAGTAGTGGACTAGTGGCATAGTTGGGGCCCCTGAGATTAATTGTGATATGGCTAGAGAAATGGGAATTGAAGATGCCAAACAAATTTACTCATTTGGAATGGTTTCTTTTAAGCGAAAAGACAATGTACAAACTTTGGCATCAATGAGCACTTCCAACAAAATAAAAGACATTGTTTAGACACATTTTGTAGTTAAGGGACAACAATTACACAATGTATATAACGCACAAAATAACTGTGTCCCTGTCATTGATGCGCAGAAGTCAAAAATGGGCCATTTTTTTCTTCTGCGCATTAATGACAGGGCCACAGTTATTTTGTGCGTCATATACCTATGTGATTGTAACCACACTACACACACAGAAAACTGCTATGACTATGTATTTATATACAGGTAGTCAGAAATATTCTTTTATTTTAACACTGCATAAATTTTAAGTTAGTATTTTGCTAAAAAAAACTCGGAAGACCATTGTGAACTCTGTTATACAATTGTACATCTATATTTATCTTCACAAGTTCATTGTTCTGCCGAATAATGAACGAACAGCCTGTATAACTATCAACAACTCAAACTTGTTTTTTGTGATAGGGATGGGTTTCTCAAGGCAGTCAGGGAAAAAAATTGTAACAAAAAGGTTTTAGAGTTCGTATGGAAGGTAAAGTCGTAAAATTAATTGCAAGCAGATGTCGTAACCTTCAAAGTGGGACCAAATTATGTAGAAAGATATTGTCAATAGGTTAGTATTTTAACAACAAAAAACCGTCACAAAAACAGACCCAAGCGTACAAAAAATCTTGTTAGGGTATGGTGCAGCACTTTATTTTTCACCAAAAGCTAGCGTTCACAAATTCACATGCTCAATACCAAAGATATTACTTTACCCACTTTCTGCAAAATAAAGTGTTGCACGAGACGAACATGAAATATTTTAAAAACTAACAGATAGTCGCGTAGGCTTCCCCATCTTGATTTTTAAATATAATGTTGCACAAAAACTATGATTTCAATTATAAAACCAAAATACTGATTGCAGAAAAATGGAAAACAAATAAAAAATGGCGCTTGCTCAATGAATACTTTTTTTTTCAAAAGGGAAATGTCAGTGTCAATTAAAAATTGTTTTTTTTTTAATTACGGCATTGGAAACAAGGCCATCTGCCGATTAAAAATTGACATTTGCTGCGTTCGGATACAAATTAACTGGCCCGTTAATTTATTTAGTTTATTGTACACAAGAAAATACAAAGTTGTTAGCGTGGTTGGTAGTAGCATGTAGATAGCTTACTGTCTACGTATTGAGTGAGCCGCGGGTTCGATCCCTGCCCAGGGCAAACATTTGCATGATAAACACGACTGTTTGTTCTGCGGCTGGGTGTTATACAGGGTGTTAATTTGATTGCGTGCCATAGCTCAGGGGCGGGATCAGTATCAGTAACTGAACAACTTTTCCCAAGGAACATAGGTCGAAACACGAAAAACCAAATTTGACCTTCCATACAAAATACGCTATCAGCTGATACAGTTTCTATGATAGATCAAAAATTTATTTTCGTGTTTCGAACTATGTTCCTTGGGAAAAGTTGTTCAGTTACTGATACTGATCCTGCCCCTGAGATATGGCACGCAATCAAATTAACACCCTGTATATGAAATCTATTTACGTATGTATAGCGTGCGCAGTATGTTTGGCTCCAAGGAGGTTTAAGTAGCAGCTCTTTCTGCTAAGGAGCCCTAGGTGTATCACTTTCTTGGAGGGAGGGAGCTCAGAACAAAAACCTCCTTGCTTCGCTCGGAGAAGAAACCATGCTAATTCTTTTCAGTATGGGATGACAACTGCTAGCACGTCACATGCCATGTCAAATCATCAATGATCACATCCTACCAAATTAGAAAAACGACGCGTTCATTGCATTTACAAAGTTTATATGATTATTGTAACTTGTTGTGATTTTATCGGTTGAAAATATTTTCTAAACATATTTGTAAACATTGTAAAAATTATAAAAAAACATGTAGTGAACAAGTGAAAAGAATCCTAAATTTATTCTTATGTTGATCTCCAATTAGTGAGTGTTTTTCAATAATATCGTGTGTAGTTGATGGCTGTACATCTTCAAAACAACAAAACGAAAACTGCAAAGAAATTTTATGTTTTCATCTGTAAGTTTTATTCAGTATTTTTCATGTTTGTGGATTATTATCACAAATATTGCTTTAAAAATGTCAACTTATCATTTCTACAGTCAGATAATATGGAAATTGTAACGTATTTTATTGTAATTTATCTTTTTTTGTGAGATCATGTTGAAGGTTATGAGTGATGTATTTTTTATCGATAGTGGTGCTTTTACTTTCGAGCGAAGCGAGAAAGGTATTGTAGTCGTGAAAAAAGTCGCACAAACTTTTTTAAAAATGTGTTCTATGTGTTTGATATATCACTTATTTACCGAAAAAAAGCAAGTCCCCTAAAAATGTCCGTCCGTCGGTCGGTCGGTCGGTCTGTGCGTCACGCTTTGGCCTAGTGGCTAAACGAATGGTCCCATTAACACCATATTTTAAATTTAAGACTTTTATGCAAATTGGTCGAAGGGTTCCTAAACTTCCTAATGGTTTTTTTGCTGGCTCTCATTTTGAGGGTAGCTGTCATACAACAAAAATGAAAATTGAATTTTTTGAAAAACGGCTCCAATGATTTTTATAAAACTTTGCTAGACTAAGGATCTCCATGCAAGGTATCTTGCGCCATCATCAGTTTGTCTGTGTGATTTCATATAAGGGGTGTTCCTGTACTACCAAAACGTAAACTTGTGATTAATCATAATTGGTACCATTAAGTTTATATTATTTTCTATAATATTAATTCTGTTTTGGTTATCTACTTGAATGGATATTCAATTTGATTGGTTTTTGCGAAAATTTAGTACACAGGATGTACCAAAAACTGAAAGGGCTTTTTCAGTAGACAAAACTGAACAACTATCCCTAAGAAACGTGTTTTGAAATAAAAAAAATCTGTACAAATTCATATAAACGGTATTCCAGTACTACCAAAAATTGAACATGTGATTTGTTCGAAATCGTTTACGGTTAGTTGGTTTTAATATTTAACAATTCGAATTCTGAATTCATCTGCTTATTTCATAAGAACATTTTTTAGAAACACCTAAATAAAAATTTGTATTTCCATACTATGTGTATGGTAATACAAATATAAGTTTGCGGTTGATAGTTTTACTTGCATATCGCGAGAAAGAAAGTGCAGTGCTGCTGTATCATTTACTATATTTTACAATATTCAACGCAAGTTTAGTTTTTATTCTGAGTTTGAATCCCGATGGGGACACTGTCAAACAAATATCACTTTGTGTGTCTTCGCCAGATTTAAATATCTTAAACAGCATGAATCATCCTGAACCAACAAATTTTAAAAAATATAATAAAAAAATAATTAAATTAATCTACATAAAATTCTCCACAAACAAGGTTTTGAAAGTTTTTCGCTACAAACAATACTTTAAAAGACTTAAAAGCATGTGGTGAGGAAAGCGAAAACATGGAGCAACTGTTGTGCACATGCAACGCTTTGATTTTGATTTGAGCTACTTAGAAGAAAACCACAAACCCGTATTTCAGCATTTTTGCAGAACTATCGCAAAAGGGGGTGCATTGAGGGATAAAAGTTTATGTTAAAATCCTACATGTAAGCTAGAGATATTCATGACAATTTAAAAAAAACCTTTACACCTCCTACTCCTCTTGCCTCCACCGCAACCGTACTTTTAGTAAGTAAGTAAGAAGGGTTAGTAAAAAATACTTAATGTATTATTTTCCTGAATGAATTTAATAACTGCTATTAACAGATTTGCCTTTTATTTAAGTTTAGTACTTCAACTTTTTGGTCAAAGTTTCATCGATTTTTTCTTGTGTGACTTATTGACTATCGATAGATGAAAGCATGCACTTATCCCTACTTGTGACGAATTATTTCATAGATATTACTTCCATATGAGGTCAAATTTCTTTGGGAGGGATTATTATATTATCTGTGTCCATACTGACTGTAATAAATGAAAAAAAAATACCTCCATAATTTCAGTATGGATTTTGATCAAATCCTAAAAACGTAAATTTTTTATCTTTCTCTCTGAGAAATATGTGACATGGGACTAATAAATGCTACCACCACAGTTTATCTGGTGAAAACACTCACCATTCAGTTCTTAGTATTAATGATCAATTCACAAGTAAAAGAAGATATATTTTCACTTTCGCAAACAAAGTTTATACTAAAACATTAGATTTTTAAAGATTTTTTTATTTTTGTAAAACTTAATTGAGTTTTTTGACCGACTAGTATAGGCGACATGCGACGACAGTGAGACGCTTTACACTTCACTAGTTCATACAGAATATGTACTTATATGACTAAGGAGGTTATAGTAGCAGCTCTTTCTGCTAAGGAGGGAGCCATAAGCGTACCACTTTCTTGCGAGGGACCTCCATACTAAAATGTATGGAATTTTATCAAAATCCTAAAAACGTAATATTTTTATCTTTCTCTCTGAGAAATATGTGATATAGGACTAATAAATGCTACTACCACAGTTTTTCTGGTGAAAACACTTACCATTCACGAAAAAAACGGTGTTAAATATCACACATAAAATGGCTATTACGGACTATTTACGCTTCCGTTCTTAGTATTAATGATCAATTCACAAGTAAAAAACCGGTCAAGTGCGAGTCGGACTCGCGCGCCGAGGGTTCCGATATACCTATAGTATTTTTGGAAGCAATAAAGTCCATTTTCAGGACCGCAAAACTAAATTTGTTTTTAAAGGTTTTTTGCAGATTTCTGAAAAACTGTGCAACTTAGAAAGATCGTTTTATTTTTGCTGCAAAGTTTACATGAACCCCTGTCAACTGTAATTAATTCAGATTTTTCCTTACTCAAACTTCGGAGATAAGGGGGGGGGAATGGTATTTTTTTTGACATTTTTCATCTTAACTTGAAAACTAAGAAACTTAAAAAAATACAAAAATATATTTTGAAATTTACAAGTAAAGCCCTTTCATATGATACCCCACTCGACCTAGTAGCGACAATTTGAAATTTGGCTCCCCCTATTTTGGCCCCCTTTACATTAATAATCATACTTTTTTCAAAAAATTTTCATATGCAGTTAAGTTGGGCAACTATATTCTAAAACCATTCCAAATTTCAGGTCGATAGCATAAGTGGTTGCTGAGATATAGAGGTGTGACAGACAGACGGACAGACAGACAGACAGAGCGGCACCATAAGGGTTCCTTTTTTTTACCATTTTGGTATCGGAACCCTAAAAACGATATGTTGTCCATTTCGCAAACACAGTTTATACTAAAACATTAGACTTTTAAAGATTTCTTGATCTTTGTAAAACTAAACTGAGTTTTTTGACCGACTAGTATGGGCGACAATGAGACGCTTTACACTTCACTAGTTCATACAGAATATGTATATGGCTGACTCTATAGTTTTTTACTCTGAGTATATGACGGACTCTAGTTTTTTACTCTGATTTTGGCTCTGACGGTTATTTTCTGCGAATGGGTGACAGGCGGAGAGCCAATGAACGATTCGCACGCCTGCCCCCACCTGCCGCACTCACCCCCGCGTTTAATTTTTTGAGTTCTGCGCATTAACGGTCATAGCCAGAGTTTTTTTGTTCGATGTATATATATAAAGTATACGGCCGGCGTGGTATACAACGTACAAAATAACTCGCTATTACCGTTATCAGCAGAACTCAAAAAAATATCGCGGGGAAGACAGCGGAAAGTGGGTGGAGGCCAGCGAATCGTCCATACGCAGAAAATAACCATCAGACAGAGCCAAACTTATCCCGTGCGCGCTATACCCATAGTACAGGCTTTGCCTAGTGTTTACTATTATTTAATCTCTGGCCTAGTTGAGAATCATAGGACTTTGTGTGAAATTGTATCTCAATATTTTGCATTGGTTAAAACAAAATTAATCCTATTAAACAAGCAATTACAGGGTTACTGGTAAAACGTCACAATCCCATTAAGGGCTTATAGTGGAGGCCAAATGCAACAATACCATGTGCTCAGTCAAAGAAACTGAACAACTTTCTCATAGAAACATTTCTGGGAAAATAAAAAAAAAATTTGACTTCCATATAAATTGCTTACTCTTCTGGTTGAACAGTTTGTATGGAGAGGTTAAATTTTTTTATCATTTCCCATTGATGTTTCTTTGGGAAAGTTGTTCAGTTTCATTGACTGCGCACGCCATTTCAGCTTTCGGTACACCGTCCCTTACACCCTGTAAATATAATTATATATGTATTTATATATAAAACTATATTATTATTATTATTTTTACTAGCCTATACTGTCCTAATTAATTTATATATTTGTAATCAGTTTTTTCAAAAATGGCCAACAATTTCGATGAAATTTAGATACAGGGGTTTTGGGGGGCGAAAAATCGATCTAGCTAGGTCTTATTCGTTCTCTCCGCTTTTTGCCGAAACGCGTTTGAGAAACCGCATCGCATGCATCGCTTGGTCGCCTTTTAATAAAATAAGGTACTTACATCTGGTGTTTGAGAAGTTGATGGCGCAAGAAAATCAAATTCCTTTGGATTAAGCATTTCTTCAGATTCTTCTTGAACACTTTTTAAGTCAGACAAAGGATTCTTAACTAGTTTCAAAGGTTTGTTTGATACCATATCCTGGTACATAGTCAGTAGTTGTTCCACAGGTATTTTTTTATCTTCACTCCCAGAACAATCATTTTCATCCTCACTTAAATCAATAAGATCAATAACAGTGATGTTTCCAGAACTTTTGTTTATCTCTTGTACACTATACTCCAGTATAAGGTTATCTAAAGACAACTTTGGTTCATCTTCTTTTGTTTTTTCTTCTGCATCAACAATAATAATATCTTCTTCATTAATAGGATTATCTAGTAGGTTTTCTTCCTGTTCTTCAATTATTTCCTTTTTGGTATTTATGTCTTCTTTTTTTATTTTCATATCCTGTGGAATATCAGTTACTTGCTTGTCTGTCTCTATTTCTTGTTTCACATTATTGAGTGCAATAAAGTTTTGAGTATTTGCTTCTGCTTCCTGTTTAACATTAACAGGCCCTATTGCTTTATCTGTGCTATTATCAAATGTGATAAAGTCACAAGTATCTGTTTCTGGTTCCTGTTTAACATTACCAGTTCCTATTGTGAATGAAATAAAATCAGGAGTATCTGTTGTAGGTTCCAGTTTAACATTGAAATGCCCAATTGGTTTATTTGTGCTGCTGTCGACAGGACTATGTGATGTAGTTTCTTGTTTAATATTTACATGCATAATTGCTTTATTTGTGCTATTATTAAGTGGAATAAAGTCAGCAGTATCTATTTCTGTTACCCGTTTAACATTACCAGTTTGTTTTATTTTATCTATGCTATTATCCAATGAAATAAAATCAGGAGTATCTGTTGTAGGTTCCAGTTTAACATTGAAATGCCCAATTGGTTTATTTGTGCTATTATTTAATGCAATAAAGTCAGCAGTATCTGTTTCTGGTTCCTGATTATCGTTACCAGTTCCTTTAGCTTTATCTGTGTTATTATAAAATGAAATAATATCAGGTCTATCTGTTGCAGTTTCCTGATCAACACTGGCAAGCTCAATTGCTTTACCTGTGCTATTATCAAATGCAATAACGTCAGGAGTGTCTGTTGCAGGTTCTTTTACAGAATTGCCATGCTCAATCAGTTTATCTGAGCTATTATCAAACGCGTTAAAGTCCTCAATATCTATTATTGGTTTCCGTTTTACATTGACATGTTTTGTTGGCTTATCTGAGCTATTATCAAATGCGCCAAAATCACGAGTAATTGTTGTTGGCTTCTGATTTTTAATAACATGTTTAATTGCTTTGGTTGCAAATAAAATAAAGTCATGTGTATTTGGTTTCGGTTTTAAATTACCATATTCTTCACCAACTTTTGTTTGTATTTGTGTATTTTCATCTGGAATATCTATACAACTTTGTATCAGAGCAGGTTTTGTACTATTATCTGTAAGCTCAACTGCAGTACAATATGACAGTTTCTGGATAAGCTCTCTTTTCTGTTTTAATAGTTCAATCACTTGGACTATGTTTTCCCAACTTTCTTCCGTCATCAGTATAGTTAAAAGAGTATCATTGCTATTTACCTCCTTGCTTTTTTTTAAATAACAATGAAGTTTAGACTTTTCTTCTCCAGACAAAGCAAGTAGAAGAAGAGCAATGTTACAAAGCACAAATTCATCTTTGATGAGTGGTATGATCTTCATACACATAATGTGCCAAGCATTTTCACTCAATAGAGTCTCAGTATCAACTAATCGACAACCAAGACGACTCTTCTCATCAAGAGCAGAATTCAGTATAACTTCTATGACTTTTTTAAATAATTCATCATCTTCAATAAATTCAGATATACACTCACACAACACTACCCACAAATTAATGCGCCAATTTTTCCAGCTATTTATTCTGAATGAAAGCTGCTTAAATATCTCTGTTGCATAGTTGCACATTCGTGTGTTTCTATTCTCATCGGTAGACAACAAATAATATAGCATATTTTTCCAAAGCATAGAATGAGCTCTCGCATGTGGCTGATATTCTTTTGGCCAGAGATTAATAGAACTCACAGAAAGGACCTGTTCATAAATTTCTGTCAGCGTAGTCATCAATGTTTCTCCGTAGACAAGAAATTCTTTTAATTTTCCTCGTTTTGGGATTGTCTTAAATAGTTCAGCTGGACGTGTAAGCAACATTGGTATAGATTTCTGCGTGCACTTTTTTCTTGGCATTTTGGACCTATAAAAATCAATATTTGCATTACAAAATTAAAGATGAACAGCTATTGCAAATAAATGTACAAATTATTATTATTATTCTCCATTTATTGTGTCCCACTGCAAGGCAAAGGCCTCTCTCATGTACAAATATTTTAGCTTTTGTAATAAAGGACCTAACTGACATCAAGGTAAAGCGTATAGTCAAGAAGATCGTAAGTGCGGAGACGCTAGTGGACCAAGCTTCACCATTAAAACAAGGCTGTGACTACACTGCTGATGCCAGCTTTAAGAACTGCTGACGGAGCCGGCACAGGGAATCTGTACAAACTGAGACTTTTACAGCAGAGCATTCTGTCACATAAGCTTTTCTGAAATATTGTGGCCTGACCATTACGATACAATCATCTAGCCCGCATTCACACAGAGTAGTTTATAAACACAGGAGTACAAAAGTGAGTTGGCATGTAGCGCTATATTTGGAATACAAAAAAAAAACTTTTTTATCATCTGACAAACGTGACTGAGACGAAGGCTGAAGAAGGCCAATCGACGCTAGTATTATCTAATAGTGGCTTTAAAAACTTTGTTTTGTTTCCAACTAAGTTATGTTTTTGGTACTAGACTAGCCTTGTATAGTTATACTAAGACTATGGTGGTAGGTGGGTTATAAATGTATAATAATAGCTGATTTACAAACCTCAAACTTGCCAAGATAGATGATGAGTGCCAGTCCACTAGCGCAGTTTTTAATCACTTCCTGCTATAAGTTTCAAGTGTTCCTTCTTCTTTATATTAACTAAGATCAAAACATAAGCAAAAGAGTGAAACACACATGGGATTCTTTATGTTTCACTCACGCCACGGCAAAAGAAATACCACGGGAAGACCACGGGCGAAAAACCTACGTGATTTTTGTTTTGTTTTAGTGTTTTTTTTAATAGTGTTGTGAACCGGTTTCATAAAAACCTACAAAAAACCGGTTTTTGTTAAAACCGATAATTACCGGTTCACATTAAAAAACCGATTACAACCACAAAACATGTATCCGAATCTTAGATATGTATCCGAAAATAAGTCTTGTTCCGTTTAAAATGTTGTCTATGTTAGGAGAGTCCGCGATGCCTCGTTTAAGTATGTGAAACCAAGGGTTTTAGGAAGCTGGTTGAAGTATTGAATCCAAGCTATAAACTTCCAATGCCAGAACTTTACAAGAGTGCCAAGTCACGGCTTGCTAGCATGCTTGAAAATATTAAGAGTGTTGCACTTACCGCTGATATGTGGTCAAATCAAAACATGGATTGTTTCCTTACTGTCACAATACATTTTTAAAACATATTAAAAAGCTACGTATTAACTACATGTGATGTTCCAACTTCGCACACAGGCGAAAATCTAGCAGAAATTATGACTAACTTACTAACAGAATAGAAAATATTAGGAAAAATTTCTGCTATTGTCACTGATAATGGTAATAACATGGTAAAGATGTGTGATTTGCTGGGAATAAGGCACATGCAGTGTTTTGCCCATACGCTTAATTTAACTTTGGACGATTCTATGAAGCTTTCTGAGGTGGAGGACATAACAAAAAAATGTAAATCCATTGTAAAATTCTTTAAAAAGTCATCAGCTGTAGGTTGGCGAGCGCTTAAATTAGCTCAGAAAGAAAGAAAACCCGATTCTACCCCTTTGAAGATGATACAAGAAGTTTCTACACGATGGAAGAGCACGTTTTACATGTTAATGAGAATACTATAGTTAAGTGACGTTCTCGCATTGTTGTGTAGGAAATTAGTTCAGGCGCCAGACTACTTAACTGCTTCCGAAGAAGAAGCAGTTAGAGAAGTTATCAACATTTTGGAAATATTCGAGGAAGCTACAAAACTCGTTAGCGCTGATCAGTATCCGACTAGTCATTCCGTTAATATGTGGACTATTTGAAAAATTTAACACTATTGAAATTTCCCTCAAAACAGATATAGGCAAGATGTTTCACTCATCAGTGAGGCGACACATAAGTAACAGACTCTTGGCATATGAAACAAGAACTGTGTCGCAAATATCTACATATTTGCATCCAGTGTTGAGAACAGCATTTCGTCACCCAGAAAACATGCTGTCGGCGAAAGAGTTGGTAAGAAAAGAATCATCCCATTGCTTAAAAGATTCCGTGGATAGCTCTGTGCCATCGACTTCAGAGAAGCCAGCGACTTCGGAGCAGCCGGGACAGAAAAAACCTGGACTACTGGATTTCTTAAAACAAAGAAGACCCAATACTAGTTCAACTGCTTCTGTAATTAATATTTTACGCATGTATATAGACACAGATCCACGAAGCGAAGAAGCCGAGATCACAAATGCAGCTAAAAGTGCGGGAGCTTTTTGGTCCAGCAATAAACACTTGGCGCCTTTGAATACAATAGCGCTAAAGTATTTGGCCATACCAGCGACATCGGTGCCTTCAGAGAGGATGTTTTCCAAATCAGGATATATATTGTCCTCTAGACGGAGCAGGCTACAGGCAGATGCTGTTGACCAAATTTGCTTCATAAATCAAAACTACGATTAATTAGAAACCGGCGAACTATAAAATCTCCTGCTCATTTATTTTCTGATTGATGACTACTCCTTTTTTGTATTGTAATTGTACCTGATTAAGTGAAGAAAAATAAATACTAAGCCTTTAAATAAATACTGGTATTTAAAAAAAAAACCTAAAAAAACCTTTAAAAACCGGTTTTTTAAAATAACTAATCGGTATATACCGGTGTTAAAAATTGTAATCGGTTCACATCACTATTTTTTAACTAGTTTTTTAGTCTGGACTCTAGTTCTTTGGCCGAAAATGAAGGCAGTGTTGCCAAAAGCGCATTTCAGTTTGTTCCGCTATCTTACATAGAAAGTTCTGAACAATTCCGATTTCTAACTTCTAAACAAAGATTTTATTTTTTTCATCAATGCTTCTAAATAATGGAAATAAATTTTAATGTAATGACCCCGTCATGTACCACTACTTATGTGACCATTAGTGGCAGGATCCTGCCTTTTTGGCAGTTTTAGCCCTTTATTTTAGTCTCTGGCAGTTTCAGTTGTCATAGGGTGCCCGCAAACCTCCTATACAAAATGTGCTGTAGTTTATGCCAAGTTTATGCAATTTGTATGAGAAGTCGAAAATCTTTTTTGTATTTTGACCAATGTTTCTTGGGAAAAGTGGTTCAGTTTTATAGACAAAACCATCTCCTATAATATCCTGGGTAATGAAAAAATTACGCAGTATACAGAGTGTAAGGGACGGGTTGGCAAAAAATTAAAGGGCATGATCGGTAAATACCACTGAACAACTATCAGTAAATAAAACTTTCAGAAAATGAAAAAAAAAACCGGTCAAGTGCGAGTCGGACTCGCGCGCCGAGGGTTCCGATATACTTTTTGTATTATTGGAAGCACTAAAGTCCATTTTTAGGACCGCAAAACTATATGATACCCCACTCGACCTAGTAGTGACAATTTGAAATTTGGCCCCCCCTATTTCGGGCCCCTTTACATTAATAATCATAATTTTTTCAAAATTATTTCATGTGCAATTAAATTGGGCAACCATATTCTAAAACCATTCCAAACAAGTTGATAGCATGAGTGGTTGCTGAGATATAGAAGTGTGACAGACAGACAGACGGACAGACAGACAAAGTCGCACCATAAGGGTTCCTTTTTGTAACCATTTTGGTATCGGAACCCTAAAAAGAACAAATTGGCCTATTCATGAAAACTGTCTAATCAAACAAGTTTGCAATTTTGTATGGATAGACCTATTTATTTTTAATTTTCTGGAAGTTTTATTCATGGAAAGTAGTTCAGTTACGTTGACTGATCGTGCCCTTTCAGCTTTTGCCAATCTGACCCTTACACCCTGTATTCTTTGTCACAATTTAGCTATAGCGTGTGCACTGTGGCTCTGACTGTTATTTTCTGCGCATGGGTGACAGGCGGAGAGCGATGAACGATTCACACATCTCCCCCCACCTGCCGCGCTCACCCCTGCGACGGCTGCGACAATTTTTTTGACTTCTGCGCATTAACGGTCACAGCCAGAGGTAATTTGTACGTCGTATACCTACCATAGCTCTGGTAAGCAGCTTACAGACTCCTGGGTGAGCTCGTCTACCTTCCTCAACCTTATTTGCCCTCAGGGCTAGATTGAGGTCAAGTACAAGCCCATCATAAATAAAAAATCTACTAAAAAGTAATAGCCTCTAATGATTTTTATATTTACATATATTCAAGGAAACATGAGAGGATAGAAACACTAAATCCTAATAC
The DNA here is from genome assembly GCA_947532105.1 of Athrips mouffetella. NCBI lineage: Eukaryota > Metazoa > Arthropoda > Insecta > Lepidoptera > Gelechiidae > Athrips > Athrips mouffetella. The sequence goes on from OX383978.1 coordinate 14,925,071, forward strand.
AGAGTCTTATCATAACATCAAATTTGTCAACTGCTGAATGCGTGGAGGACACAGCAATTTTTTTTTAACTCTAATGCTGACGGTTATTTTCTGCGCACGGGTAACACACGGAGAGCCAAAGACAATGAACGATTTGCAAGCCTTCCCCAGTTCCCCCACCTGCCCCGCGCACCCTTGTTTTAGAGTTCTGCGCACTAACTGTCAGCATTGGAGTTACATAAATCCACATGTAGGTATATATGTAGATATTTTGCAGAGGAATAGTTACCGCGCTTGTTAGCGTTGCGGCTAGCACTATGGACCGCCGTTGTTGGTAAATACGCAAAATGGCGCTAGTACCCAGCATCCGGTTAAAACTCCCTTAGTCGTCTTTTACAATACCTACAGGTAGAGATGTGTCATTTGGTAGGTACTATTTTTAGTCGGCACCGGAATACAGGGTGTAAGGGGACGGTATACCAAAAACTGAAAGATTTGTCATATACAGGGTGTTTGGTAAATGTCTGCAAACCTCTGAAATCAACACGCTTCCCTGAACAACATAGGTCGAAATAAAAAAAATCCCATACAAAATACGCTTTCAGCTGATACAATTTCTATGGAATGTTGAAATTTTTTTTTGTATTTCAACCTATGTTCCTCGGGAATAGAAGGTACAGCTTGACCAACTTTTCTGTAGAATGGCCAAAAGAGGAACTACTTACGTCATTTTGAAAACGTCATTTTGTTGTTGACAGTCCTCAGAGTAAAAACTGTAGAGTCCGTCCTAAACATAGTCGTGTAAAGCGTCTCCTAGTCGACTATTACAAGTCGGTCAAAAAACTAGGGTCTAGGTTACGTTTTACAAACATCTTTAAAAAAATCTAATGTTTACTCCAAAATTTATATGCGGAAATGAAAATATATCATTTTTACTTGTGAATTGATCATCAATTCTATACATATAATAACTCGCCGATTCTGTTCATTGAAAATTATCGGGAAAAATTTATCTTGATCTGAGGGGTCACAAAAAAGGTAATAGAAACCATTCGGTTCATTTTTGGAATTTTTGTCTGTTGGTCTGTTTTGTGTATTCGCGATAAACTCGCAAACCACTGAACCGATTGGAACCGGGTTTTCGATAGGTAATGTATTAAGCTTATTTCCGTGCAACATATAAGCTTAGTTTCATTGAAATCGGTTCACTCAAACAGAGTACAATCGAAGTTTCAAGCGGCGGCGCCAATAACTCACAGACCACTCAACCGCTTGAAATAAGGTTAACAATAACACATTAGGCTTAATTTTGTTTCATTGCTCAGATTTTTTTCAATGCGAACGATTCACTGAAACAGAGGATACGTGAAGTTTCAAGCGGTGGCGCCAGTAACTCAAAAACCACTGAACTCATTGACTTATTTTTGACAATATTTAAGCTATAGATCATTGCAATCGGTTCACTAAAAAAAAGCAAACAGAAGCCACAAGAATGCAAATAATCACAGCCTAAACAACTTAACTGATACAAACGGGGTTTTCAATAATATGTTTGGCGTTCTTTCTTGCAATATAAAAGCGGTGTATCATTGTAATCGGTTCACTCGAACAGAAGATACGCAACTCATAATAAAAAAATACGTATGAAACTTCTAGAGTTTTGAAAACTTAGGTAAAATAGATAAATAAAATACTTTAAGAAATAAAGAGAGATGTGAACCTTCATGTTTTAGAAATTATCTTTTAAAGGGGGAAATAAGTGTTCAAACAAAGTTTGTATAAAAATACTACAGTTTTGTGTTCAGGTACATGTACTCGTACCTACAGTCAAAAGCACACGGTGGACTTTTTACCGCTCTTTTTTCAGTACCTACAGAAGCTAAAGTGACTGAGCCTCAGATTTAGTTACAGGTTTTGTTTTGTATATGAAATAAAGAAACCCGTATGACACTTCGTCCGCATTTCACACTTACGAGGATAGTGGGCGACCTAACAGTCCATACGTGAACAAGTGTACATACATTTTAGTATGGAGGTCCCTCGCAAGAAATGGATACGGTTATGGCTCCCTCCTTAGCCGAAAGAGCTGCAACTTAAACCTCCTTGTATCTGTCAGTGTTGCCTGTGCTGTTCTTGTTTTTCTGCATATTTCCAAGTATTTTATGAGAAAATCATTCCAAAATCGCTGTAAAGTGGTGTGTGAGAAATTATTCTCATAATGAAATCATTCTTTGATGCAGAAAAGGAGCAAAAATCTCCAATAGCACCATTTGTTCATGTATAACGCTAGCTCGTTTAACGTACTTGTCAAGCAATTTTGATCGTTTAGAACGAAGCTTGATGTGCTTGACAAGCAATCTACGTGCTTGCGAATACTTGTTGAAAATTTTATATTTTACAATGCTTGTAAAGCATGTTCGTCCGTTTAGAAAATGCTTGTCAAGAATCAAAATTTAATTTAATTACTGTGTGAAAGGTTATCAGTAAAAGGAATAATCAGGGAAAGGAATTATCCTCCCTACTAATATTACAAACGCGAAAGTTTGTAAGTATGGGTGGATGGATGTGTCTTACTCTTTCATGTAACAACTACTTAATGGATTTCAAACAATTACAATAATATAGCTTATACATCAGGATAACACATAGGCTACAACTTATAAACCTGCGCAGACGAAGTCGCGGGCACTAGCTAATATAAAATAAAAAAAATAACATTTAATATATCACTTGTATGCTTTAAAGTTTAAATATTCCGAGGCCAATTTGCCTAAAAACCCTTAATGTTTAGTCAGGGCCGTTGTCTTTATCATCGATCTTTGTATTTACGTATACAGGGTGTGAAAAACTGGCCAAGTGCGAGTCGGACTCGCGCCCTTAGGGTTCCGTACCTATCTAACATATGATATACTAAAAGCTTTCGCTCTTTGATTTTAAAATCTCCGGGACCATCCAACTTGACCCCTCCTTTATAGAAAAGTTCTTGAAACGGGAGCTCACTTTAATTGGTTACTATTAGTTGTGAGAAAAATTGAAATTGATATATTAGTTTTTAGACTTTTCCGTTTATTTGTACTTTGAGACCTAGCTTCTTGTCAAATTTCATAATGTTAGGTCAACGGGAAGTACCTTGTATGTTTTGCTTTTTTGCATAAATGTATGGAGATGAGGACATAAAGAGCCATATCTTTTGATTGCGTCGTTGTAAAAAAATAAATTTTCAGATCTTGTGTGGTTTATGGACCTTAATATTCTTTATCAATTTCAACCTGATACCTCTTCTCGTTCGTGAGAAAAAGGGTCTTGACAGAAAGATAGACTGACGGACATTACACAGTGATCGTATAATAAGGGTTCCGTTTTTTTATTTTGAGGTACGGAACCCTAAAAAGTACGATGATCCTTCTAAGGCGTGATTCTACATCATTAATAGATTGTACAAAAAATATTTAAAAAACTTTTTCTTAAAAAAATAGATTTTGCTCAAGTAGAAGTGAAGCGCCCCGAAAAATATTAAATTATTAGTGATGTAGAATCACCCCTAAGAAGGATCATCGTACTTTTTTTAACACCCTGTATAGGTATCTTTTATCTGTGATTGCGAGCAAAGAGGCAAACAGTAAAAGGTCATGTCGTATTTTATCATGTAGTTAAGAGTATTAAAAAAGGCTGAATTTGTTTATTTTTGTAATAGGTGGCAACCCTTTTCGACCGTGGCGCCATCACAAAATTCTCCAGATAAGTTGGTCAAGCTGTACAGAAACTTGACGTCCTTTAACTGGACAGACAAGAGCCGCGCAGACACGGGCAGTCACGGATTTTGTCCGCCAGTGTGGCCAGTATTCCGAAAATTATAGTTTTTATCAGAATAAAATTCAAACATCATTTTTTAAAATTGCTCTACTTTTTCAACTAAATAACAATCACTCTGAACAACCTTTTCGACTAAATAGCTCTTTGAACTGAATTCAAGCTGTTTTCTTTTCAAACCAAAGATTTTGGAAAATACGCATGGAAGCGGAGCGTTTTTCTCATGTCAATGACTAAAATATCCAAAATAATTACAGTACCGGCCACACTGGGTCTGCCGTCTGCTGTGCCTCTAGAGTACGTGACAGTTCAGCCAGGAGTGCGGGCGAAATATATCGCGCACCATACATTTCAGCCGCCCTGTCGCGTACTTTACGCTATATCTATCAAGAACATCACAGAAATGGTTAAGTACAGTCTACTTCAAAGCGTTTAAAAATATTTCTAATGTAAATGTGCATTTCCACTGAAGCGGCGCTGAGATGTACAAAATTTTACAAATGGTAATTTTTGTAAAATAGCGATTCTTTGTGGCCGAACGGAACATATTCATAGCCTATTAAATATTAGCCTATTGAACATACTATAGAGCATACTATAGCCCTTAAAAGAACCTCCCAGGAAAATATACCTATTCAAAAAAGGCGATTATGATTCTATACGTTTTCACTTGAATAATATTGACTGGAACTCAATACTAACTTCAAATTCCCTTGACAAAGCTATCCACCAATTTTATGCTGAGTTAAATAGCTTAATTGAAAAGTTTGTTCCCACGTTCATCTTGGTACGAAATGAGTTCTTCCCCGTCTGGTACAGCAGGAGCCTAATTCGCATAATTAAGGAAAAACTACACTACCACAAATTGTGGAAATTAAATGGCAATCCTCGCGACCAGGACTCCTTCGTGTTATTGCGCAAACGGCAAAAACAGGCCCAGGACGAGTGCTGGAACAAATATGTATATAACTGTGAATCCGCCTTATCCAAAAATCCGAGATACTTCTGGAAATACTCCAAAGAATTAAAAGGCTGCGGATCGATTCCAAAGCAAATGAAAGATGGCTCCGTTGTTTTTACTGACACAATGGAGATCTGTACACACTTCTTGGATTATTTCCAGTCCGTGTATCGGCCAGGTATGGGAAGAGCGGTTCTTTATAATATTGACAGCATTTCGACTTCTTGTTACAATAGTATACGCTTAACTGAAGAGACGGTATATCGATACCTTAAAAAAACAAATGTTAATAAGAGTGTGGGTAGTGATGGGATTTCGCCACTTTTAGTTAAAACTTGTGCTAAGGAGTTGTCAAGACCACTCACAATAATTTTCAATCGATCACTCGCTGAAGGAGTGTTCCCTCAAAAATGGAAAGAAGCTGTTGTGGTCCCTGTACATAAAAGCGGACCTAAATTTCGTTTTGTACCGCCCTATTTCCATTTTATCAGTCTTTAGCAAACTTTTGGAGTTAATAGTTCATGATCACATTTACCCTTTTTTATCACAGTCAATACCGTTACAACAACACGGTTTTATGCGACAGAGGTCGGTGGTGACTAACTTGGCTGTGTTCACGGACAACGTGTTGAAGAGTATTGACGGTGGTGGTCAGATGGATGTCATCTACACTGACTACTCCAAATGCTTTGATCGCTTAGATCACTCGATATTGATTGGCAAATTAGGAGCTGTGGGTGTGCATGGCGATCTCCTAAGATGGTTCGCGTCATACCTGGAGAATAGATGCCAAGCTGTTAGAATTGGAGCATGTGTGTCTAACTTTTCATTAATCCCTTCAGGTGTTCCACAAGGGTCGCACCTGGGACCGTTACTTTTTAACGTCTACATATTTGACATTTCTTCATGCTTTCAGCACTCACTATTCTCCATGTATGCCGATGATATGAAAATTTACTCTTCTGTGAACTGCCACAATGATTGTTTGTACATTCAGGATGACCTGGATAGACTGAGCAGTTATTGTGGACTGAACGGTTTAGATCTTAACGTGGACAAGTGTCAATGTATTACATACACCAGAAAAAAAAAGGTTGTCGAATTTGTTTACTCAATTAATGATGTACCTGTTAAAAGACATACAGACGTTCGGGACTTGGGGGTGATGCTTGATCAAAAGTTTATGTTTACAATGCATTATGAACACATAGTGCAGAAGTCTTACAAAATGTTAGGATTTGTAATGCGTATTACCAGGCCGTTTAAAATGGTGCACTCTTTTACTACGGTATATTTTGCTTTTGTAAGAAGTATTTTGGAGTTCGCCTCACAGTTATGGTCCCCCTGCTATTCTGTACACGCGGCTAGAATAGAAGGCATTCAACGTAAGTTCTTGCGTTTTTTAAGCCATCGGTGTGGAGACACGTTATTTGGTTACGAAGAGCGTCTTAAGCATTACCGTTTATTATCGCTTGAAAAGAGAAGACAGCTTGCTGACATGATGTTTCTTTATAACATAGTTAACGGTCTTGTAGACTGCCCAGAATTGGTAGGAAAAATTGGCATTAATACGCCTAAAGTACGTACTAGACACACAAGTCTATTTTGCGAACCCAGTTCTCGAACAAACTACGCTCAAAACTCGGTTTTGACTCGATGTGTCCGCACATATAATAGCTCCTTCAAGGATATAGACATTTTTTGCTTGAAGCGGGAAAACTTCAAAAAACACGTACTTACCATACTTGCTGGTGGTACTATCACTAACCATGATGTGGACGCCGTTGTGGGTATACCGTGCTCAGAATATTCTGCGTAACTGGTAGTTGCAATATCATATAACTTAAATATATTCATAATAATTATATCACACACATACACACACACACCTACACGCACACACTCACGAGTTTTTAGTCAAATTTTTATTGTTTATACTTATTTATTTTTTGTCTAATTTTATTGTCTAATTTTGTATAACGTAATATTTTCTTGATCTGAAAAATGTAGATGTAGTTTTTGTATTCATTTCTTTCATCAGCTGTTGTTACCTATGTTTGTTTACATAATACGTGAAATCTTGTTTTTGGCATACAATTATATTTAATTAATTATTCTTATAAAAATGTAATGCTGTAAGGTTTTCTCTGAATAAATTAAATAAAAAATTAAATTAAATTAAAAAAAAAAAACCGGCCAAGTGCGAGTCGGACTCGCTCAAAGAGGGTTCCGTACCACCACATAATCATAATTGTATTAGTTGAAATTTCAGTAAGTTAATGTGCTAGATTTTTTTAGTCCGACACGCGCTTGACTATATTTTATTATTTTTAGGGTTCCGTACCTCAAAAGAAAAAAACGGAACCCTTATAGGATCACTTTGTTGTCCGTCTGTCTGTCTGTCTGTCTGTCTGTCTGTCTGTCAAGACCCTTTATCTCACGAACGGGTAAAGGTATCAGGTTGAAATTAATACCATATATTAGGATCCATGAACCACACAAGATCTGAAAATTTAAATTTTTTACAACGACGCAATCAAAAGATATGGCATTTTATGTCCTCATCTCCATACATTTATTCAAAAATGAAAAACCTACAGGGTACTTCCCGTTGACCTAAAATTATGAAATTTGGCAAGAAGCTAGGTCTCACAGTACAAATAATGGGAAAAGTCTGAAATCATTAAATATTACAACTTTTCTCACAACTAATGGTAACCAATTGTGGTGAGCTCCCGTTTCAAGAACATTCATATAAGAGAGGGGTCAAGTTGGATGGTTGCTGAGGCGATTTTTGTTTTAGTTCTATTTAAAAACGGGAACACTTGCAAACTTGAAAATTGGTATGTTTATAGGGCATAGGCTATAAAATAACAACAAATAATAAAATTTAGTCAAGCGCGTGTCGGACTCAAAAAATCTAGCACATTAACTTACTGAAATTTCAACTAATACAATTATGTTTATGTGGTGGTACGGAACCCTCAGTGCGCGAGTCCGACTCGCACTTGGCCGGTTTTTTGTTATTTTATAGCTTATGCACTATAAACATACCAACTTCCAAGTTTGCATGTGTTCCCGTTTTTAGGGTTCCGTACCTCAAAAGAAAAAAACGGAACCCTTATAGGATCACTTTGTTGTCCGTCTGTCTGTCTGTCTGTCAAGACCCTTTATCTCACGAACCGGTAAAGGTATCAGGTTGAAATTAATACCGTATATTTGGATCCATGAACCACACAAGACCTGAAAATTTAAATTTTTTACAACGACGCAATCAAAAGATATGGCATTTTATGTCCTCATCTCCATACATTTATGCAAAATACCAAAACCTACAGGGTACTTCCCGTTGACCTAAAATTATGAAATTTGGCAAGAAGCTAGGTCTCACAGTACAAATAATGGGAAAAGTCTGAAATCATTAAATATTACAACTTTTCTCACAACTAATGGTAACCAATTGTGGTGAGCTCCCGCTTCAAGAACATTCATATAAGAGAGGGGTCAAGTTGAATGGTCGTTGAGGCGATTTTTGTTTTAGTTCTATTTTATAAACGGGAACACTTACAAACTTGAAAATTTATATGATTATAGTGCATAAGCTATAAAATATTAACAGTTAATAAAATTTTGTCAAGCGCGTGTCGGACTCAAAAAATCTAGCACATTAACTTACTGAAATTTCAACTAATACAATTATGATTATGTGGTGGTACGGAACCCTCTGTGCGCGAGTCCGACTCGCACTTGGCCGGTTTTTAAAATAGAACTAAAATAAAAATCGCCTCAGCGACCATCCAACTTGACCCCTCTCTTATATGAATGTTCTTGAAACGGGAGCTCACCTTGTAATATTTAATGATTTCAGACTTTTCTCATTATTTGTACTGTGAGACCTAGCTTCTTGCCGAATTTCATAATTTTAGGTCAACGGGAAGTACCCTGTAGGTTTTGCATTTTTGCATAAATGTATGGAGATGAGGACATAAAATGCCATATCTTTTGATTGCGTCGTTGTAAAAAATTGAAATTTTCAGATCTTGTGTGGTTCATGGATCCTAATATATATTTTTAATTTCAACCTGATACCTTTACCCGTTCGTGAGATAAAGGGTCTTGACAGACAGACAGACAGACAGACAGACAGACGGACAACAAAGTGATCCTATAAGGGTTCCGTTTTTTTCTTTTGAGGTACGGAACCCTAAAAACTGTCACTTCAGTGACATGACATTTAATTCTGTGATAGGCTACGACTAAATTCCATTTTGCCACACGGGAATCTTATTTGAGTGCCCTTTAATAATTTTAAACATATATATATATATTTTTATTGCAATAAAGTTGGGCAGTTATATTCTTAAACTATTCCATATTTCAAGTCAATAGTATGAGTAGTTGTTGAGATAAAGAGGTGTGACAGACAGACAGACGAAGTCGCACCATAAGGGTTCCGTTTTTAGGGTTTAGTAGTCAAAAGGAACCCTTATAGTTTCGTCATGTCCGTCTGTCTGTCTGTCCGCGATTTAGCTCAGAGACCCTTAGTACTAGAAAACTGATTTTGTTTACAAATAAACATTTCATTTACGTCGACAAAGTGGTGCAATAAAATTTTGAAAAAACATTTTTTTTAGGGTACCTCCCGACGCGGTAGAGGAAGGCCTAAAAAACGGTGGCGCGACGACCTCGATGCCTTCATGAAGGGTTGGCAGGGCATGGCTCATGACCGTGACAATTGGAAAGAAAAAGGGGAGGCCTTTGCCCTGCAGTGGGACAAACCAGGATGGAAAAAAAACCTCTCATATACAATTAAAGTGGGCATGAATTTCTTTTCTCGTCTACCCCATAGTGTGGGGTATCGTTGGATAGGTCTTTTAAAAATAATGTAATTTTGCAAATATCATATTTCGATTTAGGGCTCCGTTTGCAAAATATTAAGCTTGAAAGCGCAATTTTTTGTTGGAGTCGAGTTCCCCCCCCCCCTTGCCGGCTAAACAATTATTATGAGATATGAAAAAAATGTGATAAAAATTACAGTAGTAGCATATATGATGAAAAAAAAACTATTAAGTTAAGTAGGCTTCACAGGTTAATGAGCTATAACTGAAAAACTAAAAATAATATAAATAGCAATAGCAATCAGGCGCTAGGGCCTCTGAGCATTAGGAGGTAAAAAGTTATGTTATAAACGTTATGAAATACTTACTCAAAACTACGGAACCCTACACTGCGCATGGCCCGACACGCACTTGGTCGGTTTTTTATCATTTTGGTTCGGAACCCTAAAAACACCTAACTTAAACTACACGTACCTAGTTACTAGTAAAATGACTACTATACTATAATTTACAATCAGTATTTTTTGAGTATTATAAGATGAGCTTGGAAAAAACTAGAGTATCATACTCGTATCAGTAGAAAAGTACTTACAGTTGAAATAATATAGCTTCATTAGAAGAGCAGGTCGGATCGATACTTGTCTCTGTCGCATCAATGCGTAGCGCATCACTCTGTCCTGCTCTCACACTTCTGCAAGCTACATTATTTTGACTGTATAATCGTTTATTAAGTACAGCTTTAAACACAATTTTCATTCTTATCTGACAGTTCCTTAAAATGTTGTCTAAGGGACGAGAATGAGGTATTGTTACAGCGTTCGGTGATCTTGATCCTATCGATTGTACCCTCAATTATTCGTCAAGGAGGCATCTGCAACGTCCAGTGGTGTAGTTTGTTCCAAATGTTTGAGCGAGTCCACGCTAGCTACTTGCTAGTATGAACCTCAACAGTCTTGATAATATATTACATTAGACCTTGGTGCACCAGTGGAAATTGCAGTCTTGATGGTGATCCTTTTGAAGAAGAAAGTCTGAAGAGAAGCGTCTGCAACGTTGTCTAGCCTTTCCTTGATCGAATCCATGCCAGGCATATGCCAGGTGTACCAGGCCACTCAGAAAGTATTGCGAAAAATAGTTTTTATATATGGGAGACTGGCCGGTCAGAATCTTTTTCGAAAATATGATTACTTGTAAGTAAAAATATGTGTGTTCCATTTTCAAAATTTCCCTCCACATTTTTTGCGAGCCAATTCAAAGTATCGTGTCTTACTGAAAAATGGATCTGCGCCGGGAACATTTTAGAGCTATGATTTTTTACGATTTCAAGTGTCGCCTGAAACCGGATGAATCGTTCGATAGACTTCAAATGGCATTTATGGATGAAGGCCCCTCCAAGGCAACCGTGTATCGTTGGTATAACGAATTTAGGCGCGGTCGACCAACCTTGGGGGATGAAGAAAGAAGCGGTCGCCCTTTGACGGCTATTACGGAAGAAAACGTGCTAGCAGTGAAAAATTTAATCCAAGATAATAGGCGAATTACATATCAGGAGATTCAGCACATATTAAAGATTGGATCGGGAAGCGTTCACGAGATTCTACACGGGCATCTTCGCGTGAGGAGGATAGTATCGCGCTGGGTGCCGCACTACCTCACCGACGCTCAGAAGCAGGCCCGGGTGGAATGGTGCCGTGATATGCTGAACAAATTTGAAGCAGGCTCGTCTCGGCGTGTTTACGACATCGTAACAGGTGATGAGTCCTGGATTTATCAATACGATCCAGAAACCAAGCGCCAGTCGACAGTTTGGGTGTTTCAAAATGAACCAACGCCTACCAAAGTGAAGCGATCTCGAAGCGGGGGGAAGATTTTGATCGCCAGCTTTTTTAATTTGACTGGCCACTTGGCCTCAATTCCCTTACGAGATCAAAGAAGCATCAACGCCGAATGGTATACTACCAAATGTTTACCAGAAGTTTTTTCTGTTGTGAGCAACAAGCGACCAAACACAGGGCTCCGCGGACTACTGCTCCACCACGACAATGCGCCTGCACACACCGCGCTCAAAACGAGGGACTTCCTGGACAGCACACCAGTCAAACTCCTGGGTCACCCTCCTTACAGCCCTGATCTAGCACCGTGTGACTTCTTTTTATTTCCAAAAATAAAAAATCAGCTCAAGGGGATACAATTTTCGTCGCCGGAAGATGCGCTGGCTGCGTTCGAGCAGGCTGTAAACGAGGTGTCTACGGCGGACTGGAAAAAGTGTTTTGAAAACTGGTTCAGACGCATGAATCTTTGTATAGAGGCTGGTGGAGAGTACTTTGAAAAGATTTAATAAAAATATATGTACCTGTAGAACAATTTTTTTTAGTGTCGCAAATATTTCTGAGTGTCCCACGTATTTTAAATTGACTCTACTTGCAAGTATAAATTTCAACAGTCTTGATACATGTGTTACATTGGACCCTGCAGCACCAGTGGAACTTGCAGTCACAGCGTTCTTTGATGGTGGTCCTTTTGGTGTTGTAGCCTCGACCGCAGCACATCAGTGAGCACCCGTCCATGCCTGCTGATGTCCTGTTACATTCGCGACCTGTAGTGCCGAGTGAACCCTGGAAGGAGGCATTAACCATCACTTTTAAACAGTCTAGAACATCATAGTGACTACTATTATTATTACGGTTGGTTATCGACCTGATAACCTACATGATATGATGATGATTATTACGAGCGGATTACGCCCCACTGATTGGACAAAGGCCTCTCTCCCATGTTTCTCTCTTAGGAGGCATGGAAGTCTCCCTGTTAATTCTTGCCATTCCTCTAATATGTAGGCCGAACTTGTCTGTCGCTTATTTTATTCCCCACATGGCGCCACTTTGTATGTGAAGAAAGCGAAGAAGTCAGTGCGTGATAAAATAATCAAATAATCCTAATTAAATAAAGTATTTTGAGCTTTGATTTAGAGCTTCCTCCACCACCTAAGGAGAAAGTCTATCAGGTCGACATGTCAAGTGACAGGTAGATGATGGGTCGCAAGCTTAGAGCAACGCGTCAAACCGCGCACTTTGCGCGCGAAAATCGTGTTACTCTATGGTCGCAAGTAATACATGAGGATGACTATCATAGGACTGACTGGACGGATTAATAAATAAGAGAGGACGCTTATGCCCTGCTGTGGGTAATCAGAAGTTCATGAAGGTTGGAAAACATCTTTAAGGCCTCTGCAGTGAGCTCTACTGCGAAAATAATCAACGGCAATGGTTTGGTGGGCGACTGCAGTATGTTGATTCTTTTCACATAATGACACTGTACGCTGTACTGCTTGCAGCCCATCCTTTGGTTCAGTCATCAGGTAAGACCTTTTCTTGGCCGGTACTATCTGAAGCAGACCAAAGAAGGCAGGTAATCTTATCCACTTAAACGCCTCCTTCTATATCAGGACAGCATAGCCATACCCTCATAATCAAATGTAGTGTGGCTATCTTGAAGAAATTTAGAGGATTTTCTTATAAAATTTTTGTGCTGTAACTATTTACGAACCAGAGAATCGTTTTTCACGCAGTAGTTGGGTGATTCTTCCAGGTAGACCAAGTCCTGAGCGGTGGGCAGGCTGTACCGTGGATCCCCCAGCCGGAGCTTCCCTCGCCTAGAGACCTTCACTTCAGTTGCGCCCTCGTATTTGTCTCGAAGGTAGTCGCCTAGAAAGATGGTTTGATTAATCTACAGTACCAACGCTCGTCAATAGATGGCGCTGTAGGGTTTCTGAAACGCGCTATTTTCAAGAAATTTTCAAAAAACGGCGAAAGAGAATATTCTCAGACATTGAGACCTGGCTAGATAAAATTTTTCGCCCCCGTAAACTCCCGTAAATTTCATCGAAATTGTTAGAGCCGTTTTCGAGAAACCAATTACAAACAAAAAATATTGCTTGTTTAATAGTATGGTATTATTGGATGGATGTGCATGATTTAATAATTAAAAGCCTCCGTGGTGTAGTGGTCAGAGCGCTCGGCTCTCGATCCAGAGGTCCTGGGTTCGATTCCCGGTGAGGACACTCAAACAATAATCACATGTGAGACTTAAGGTGAATGCGCTTTTAGGCGGATCGTGCGGGCCGCTCGTATTTTAGCCATCGCCGATGCCTTCACCCTCGCGCACCTGTCCGCAGCGCGTGTATCTACCAATTTGGCTATTGAATTTTTATTTTGACCGATTATGTTGTTGAAATACCTTGGTTTATTCGTCCAAGCGAAATACAAAATATAGCAGGTTTTAGAATAGTTACACCGACAGAAACCCTAAACTACACATAACAATGTTTTCGTTTTTGTTATTGAAAAGACAATGAAACAGTTTTATCGCATTCATCTTCCGCATCCGGCAGCACTGAAACAGCGCGCGGAGTGGCGTGCGGCCGCGCGCATAATGCGATCGCATGAATCGCATCGCCTGGGGGAGTTCAACAAATTCCGGTATTGCGAGAGTGCGATGCGACTAGGTGCGCGTTGTTCCATAGATTTTCATGCAAAGTATCCAAAATCCGCGAGGCGATCCTACTAAATGCGCTTGCACCTTTAAAAACCATACGATAATATTATGAGTTGCCAAGCTGGTATTGTGTCGCATAGAAACACGTAATAAAAATATATTTTCGACATTACAGTGGACTGCGACCTTTCTTTATAGAAACTAAGTATTAATTTGCAATTACAACACATTAAAATACAAAGTTGATAAAGCAATCGAGAACGAATAAATTACGTTTAATAATAGCGTGTTGAGCTGTGAACTAGATTTGCATGTTTCTGTAATAAATCGAAGCTCGTGGCAGTATGCAACGCCTTTCTTTGCCTCAAGATTAGTAAGAAAAAAACCAGTCAAGTGCGACTCGGACTCGCGCGCCGAGGGTTCCGATATACCTATACTATTTCTGAAAGCAATAGAGTCCATTTTTAGGACCGCAAAACTAAATTTGTTTGTCAAATCAAATCAAATCAAGTTTATTTCTCCCACAAGCTTACAATAAGTGACATAGCAGTGTTGTGAATACAAGTCATAGCTGTGTTGGGAGACTGGTGTCCAAGCTAGGTAAGAACCTGTGTCATGGATCACCAGGCTTCCACTCCGCGGGTTAGAAGTACATTAGTAGAATAGTAAAAAACTGTGCAAACAAGAAAAATATATTTATAACTAAATAATCATAACTAAAATAATTATAACTAAAATAACCATAATTAAATAATCAAAACAAAGCAAATTGATGGAAAGATTCAAATATAATATGTAAGTGCATTGATGGAGTGTGTGTGTGAGGTAAGTGTAAATAATTAATTAATTAATTAAATGTAAAGGTTTCTTGCAGGTTTCTAAAAAACTGTGCAATTTAGAAAGATTGTTTTATTTTTGCTGTAATGATTACATAAACTTCCATCGACTGTAATTAATTCAGATTTTTCCTCTCACAAACGTCGGAGATAAGGGGGGTGGGGTGTGGGGAATGGTATTTTTTTTTGTCATTATTCATCATAACTTCATAACTAAAAGTCGTAAAAAAATACAAAAATATATTTTAGAATTTGCAAGTAAAGTTCTTTCATTATGATACCCCATTTGACCTAGTAACTACAGTTTGAAATTTTGCCCCCCCGATTTGGGCCGCCTTTACATAAGGAATCATATTTTATTCTAATTCTTTCATTTGCAATTAAGTTGGACAACCGTATTCTAAATTTCAAGTCGATAGCTCGAGTGGTTGCTGAGATATATAGGTGTGACAGACAGACAAAGTCGCACCATAAGGGTTCCTTTTTTTACCATTTTGGTATCGGAATCCTAAAAAGAACGGGTAAGTAATAAAAAGAACGGGTAAGGCCTGTCTAACGACACCCCACACGAATGGGTATACAAGAAAAAAAAATTCACCTCCACTTTACTTGCAGGGGGGTACCCTAAAAAAATATATTTACAAGTTTTTATTTTACTACTTTCTCAGCGTGGATGAAATGTATATTTACACTTAACTACAGCTTTCTAGTACTCTCTCTCTGTTCTAGGCCGCGGACAATCAGACGGCGAAACTATAAGGGTTTCTTGAGGACGGAACTCTAAATATGTATTGCGGGGGAGCGTGGCGCAGGCGTGCAAACCGTTCATTGGCTCCCCACATCACAGATTAGATAATAGTAATGCCCACGTGTCACCCTTTCGCCGAAAATAACCGTCAGCAGCAGCCGGCTTAGCACGCTTCAGTTGTCAGTTTATCTAGGCCCATAGATTAAAGACTTTCAGCATCGTCACGTTTTTTTGACATCCGAGCAGTGCGACACATTTTGAAAGACAAGGACGGCTTCATGTATTAGTGTGTAAAGTTATCTCTGTCTAAAATATCAAAAACGTAATTTGTGGATTTGCTAAACATTTTCCTCCACTGACATTTCTTCGCGCTTGGAGGTGATAGATTAGATGACATAATTTCCCAATTAAAGTGACATTTCTCCGAGATAAATTTTCTCTCGGGGAGCGTGCTAAGCAGGCAGGTCTCTGGTTTCGGGCGTTTGTAGCGTAGCGCTGGTCAGCTGGTTCAGCATAGACTGGTTTTCCTACACTGTTTATATGCCTGAGAAGACAATACACGCGCCAACATGGGTGCCCTCAGTTATATTGCTACAAATATTTCGTAGGCGTTGATTTACGAGACCGCCCGCGATGGTGTTAAATATTCTCATTGTCACTAATTAATGTTATTGTGACAAGAAACTTGTAATTTTGCTGTTGATTTATGCTTTTTCTCTCTATTTAAGTGCTATAAATTCCAAAAAATGGGCCTACAGCCTACAGGTTGAAGGCGAGTTGTTGAATAAGAATGGATTTTAAATAGAACACTAAACTTATTTGAGCAAGTACAGTTGGCCGCACGAGACCGGAAAATATAAATTTTAGGACTCGGGGTCTTTATTGTAAATAGTGGTTAATGGTGCTGGTTTCACAATTAGTTAAAATTAAGTTATAAAATTGTGTCAAATAATAATATATTGTTTGTTAACCTAAATAAAAAATAAATAAAAATACAATACTCTTGTTTAACTTGACACGCGAGTTCTTTATACCCGACTGAACATATTGAGAGCATCTCACAATTAAGAGAGATTCCTTTATCAATATGACCCTAAGTTATAATAAAAAATGGAACCTTGTCAAACTTAACTGAGGAACTTTTTTCAAGAGACAAGGTTCCATCCCATTCTGATCGCGCGCGGATTTTACTAGTAAAAGCCCGCCTATAAAATCAACTACTAAACTCCCACTTTTATAACATTTTGATAGCGAAAGCTAAATTATTTTAGTTTTCATTTCACAGTTTCAACATCAAGTCTTGATTAAGTCACTTACTAAATATCAATAAAATTTAACAACTCTGGTCTTAGATCTGAGTAAACTGGAGAAAGACTGTCCGGTATGTAAGACAAACAATGTACGAGTATCATCATCATCACACATCATCATCATAACAAATTACAACTAATCTTCTTCTTCTTCTTTTCGAGTCAATGGCAAAACTGACTATAAACGCTTAGCCCAAAAAGTAGCCACATCAATAGCCTTTTGGTTGCCTTCAAAAGGTCCCTCCGAGTGCAGGAAACTGGAGAAGTAGGGCACGACAGCAAGTGTGTCATGGTTTGCAAAATACCGCATTCACACTTGTCGTTATCAGGGAAGCCCCACCTCTTCATGAGTTCCCCGCACCTGCCAACGCCCGACCGCAGTCTGTTTAGTGACTTCCATATGGACCAAGGAAGATCGTGACCTGGTGGCAGCTTTTCGGCAGTTGGGATATGAATGTTGTCAGGAGGGTACCTTTTTGACCACAGTTCTACCCTAGCCTTGGATGGATCTAAATCGAGCGGCATGGTGTCTTTGATAAAACTGTGACGGCTCTTAAGGCGTGAGGGTGGTGGATTATGGCCGTAAAGTAGGTGTCTGTTACAACAAGCTGCCGTTATTCATAATCTAAGGTTACAACTAATAGGTTTGCTCCATTTGACAGTGCATTTGACAGCCAGGAGGTTGATACATTTTGGCCGCTGTTTGACGTAAAAATCGTATAATCCTATACTAAAACGAGCAATATTTGTATATATTTGTAATCGGTTTCTCGAAAAACGATTTCGATGAAATTTATCATACGGGGGTTTTTGGGGCAGAAAATCGATCTAGCTGGGTATCATGTCTGGGAAAATTCGTATTCTCCACGTTTCTAAGCATTTTTTCAAAATACCGCGCTTAAGGCAAAACCTACAGGTTGCTCAGAGTCACTCGATGATATTTTATTGTTTAGGCGGCTATTACCAGAGCACAGCTCGGTCGCCCAGGTACTAAGGGATATAATACGAGTCAGCATCTAATTAGTAGGTACAACGCTATTTTCTATTTTTAAAATTTAAAGATTCCACCCAACAGGAATGTTAAAATAAAAATAAAATAACATATCTACAGTTTTTTTATAATTGTTTATGGCATAATAAACTCTGTTATTAAGTAAGGCACTTATTACCTACTTAGTCTCAAGTTAAATTTACGATCGGAACCGTAAGGGTCAAATAAGTAATTTTCAAATCATAATTTTTATTAGGCTTTTAATTTTTACGATTTTTATAACCCAAGTTATGTGTCTTTTCTAATTTGATTTTCGGGTGGTCTCTTTTTATGGGTAAGCATTTTGTTATGGAATTTTAAAAAGTAGTTGCTCTTTCCAGAACTGATAATTAAAAAAAATGTTTTACACTAGACTAGTTTTGTAGCTTTAGATTTTAAAGGCGCATCTAATTTTATTTTTATTTTATTTTGGCAACAAACAGTTGTGTACATAAATATTTATACAATTTCTTAAGATTTAAGAAAAACCTTGAGTGCCCAAAAGTGCTCTAATCTAATGCAAAAACCGGTTTGTAAAAATTGTGCTTCAATCTAAAGTTCTATTTCTGTTATGTGGGTAGGATTTTAAAAACTGGCACGTGTATAAACTGGTAAGTAGATTTGAGCACATTCGAAATTTTTTGCACAGTTGAAACCAAAGATTTTGGAAATTACGCCGCGGGGAGTTTAGAACGCAGCGTTTTTCTTACGTCAATGTTTGAAACACACATATATAAAACAAAGTTCCTATTTGTGTAGTCTGTGCTTGAGTCTTTGTAGTTCCTTCTAAAGGGTGGAAACTAGAAAAAAAATTTAAAATAAAATAACGACGAGCTTCACGAGCTCTATCAAACGGTATCAATAATAGGTTACAGAATAAACTGTATGTTTTCAAAAATTCTATGTTTTCAGCTTTCATACATTTAGTACAGCCTCATGGCACTCATCTACTATAGCAAGTAAGAAGAGTGCTCGAAGGGAAGACTCCGTAAAAGAGAACAACTTTTCTCAAGGAACATAGGTCATAGAACAAAAACAATTTTTGACTACCCATAGAAACTGCATCAGCTGATAGCGCATTTTGTATGGGAGGTCAAATTTGGTTTTTCATACGTCGACGTCGATGTTCCTTGGGAAAAGTTGTTCAGTTTTATGGGCAGATACACACCCTTTAGTATTATCCCACCTTTTCGTTACTCGTTGTGGATTAGATTCTACTTACCTTGTTTCCGCTCCACCTGGTTTCCTATTTGGAAATTATCCTCTTTTGGGACGGTTTTAATAAACATGCAAATTTTCACGATTCCATTAACCTGGTCAGTCCCAAATTCGTATTCGATTTCATATAGTAGTTGTTATGTCTATGTCACAGGCTTTTGAGTCACAATATTTTAGCAAAAACTTACTTATACTACCTACAGATTAAAGTAATAAGTAGTATTGAACGGACATTCCCCTGCAATCTCCTCCGCGCGCACCCACTTACTTTCAAATCTCGTTGTATGTAATGAATGTCCGGGGTGCTTTAACCTAAAGGGAAAAGTTACACATCACTTTGACACCTACTAATCCTACTACTTAACTAAGGCATGTCGCTCTCTTGTTCCCGTCTTGCTCTCTCCACATACTCGTACCTAATTATTTTCTGCATCCCACTTTAATATCAGAAACACACAAGGAAGAGAAGTGTTGAGGGTGTACTGTTTCTTTGTGCTTAGATATGAAGGGGGACAAACATATCTTTACTAAAATATTCTTGTAAAACTATCGTGTTTATTTTGTGCTTTATCTAAACAATAAAATATTAACAGCAAATTTTATTCTGTTCATTTATATCAATTATGTTGCTTCGTAAGTTATCTCTGCGTTGTTGGGTGAACGAGTCCCCAATGGCAAGAAATACTTGGCTTCGGGACTAAAACGAATGAAAAATCACATTGCATACTCTTAACAGTAAAAACGATGGTCGCCCCTTAATAAACACCAAAAAACCATGTCACATACCCTCCTATATATACCCTCCTATTAACTCCAGTTCATTTAGCTATCCCAACTATTAACCGAACAATTAAAACTATCAAGCTAATGCAAGCGATCAATCGCGAGGTACCAGGGCACAATGGGATGACAGGAGATACATGACAATCGTTAGTTGCAGGGCGAAGAGAAAACAATGGGACTTAGTACCGTGATTTCATGAGAAACGGAACGTATTACACTGCTCGACAGGATTCCGGGAACAAAGAAAGAAGTTCAAGATTCATTAGAGGATTCGCAGACGACAGCAAAGTCCGCTAGTGTGACTGCTGTTGCAAAAAAAATTACGATCTCATCTGAATGAAATTTAAGTTGTGAGTGAAGAGACACAGGCAAACAGGGATTTTTTTTATTTCTATGCATAGCATAGTATTAAACTTTTCACGAAAATTTGTTGGAAGAAGTTAAAGACCCATTCAGACTATTTTTAAATCTTTTGCCTGTTTGTCTGTACGCCAGGAGCTCATAAACTAATGAAACGATTCAAAGGAGCGTACACAGAAAAAAAAGATATCTTGAACCAAATAATATTATTTAAGTTAAAATCTTTTGGGTTTTCGATATAAGGAAACTCGAAAACGTCTTAGATTGAGAAATAAAAGGTTTTGTCGTATAGTTCTCCGACCAAGAACAAAATTTCTTATATCAATTTTCAACTGTCATCTTATTGTAAAAACTAAAAGCTATCACAACAAAAACCAAACTTACTTGAGTGAAGCATCTATCACACCAAGAATGAAACTAATTTTAAAGCTCTTTTTTCAAAAAGCTAAATGTGTCACCCTAAGAGCGAAACTAATTTTGTTGAAAAATTTAAAGCTCTTCAAAAATAAAAACTAAAATAAAATGCTCTTTTTAAAAAAAAGCACTTTTTTATCTCTCGTTTTTTTCTTTTTACGAGTATTTCTCTTCTTCTTCTGCTCTCTGCCAGCATTTTTGATATTAGACCTTTTTATTTTTCAACTATTCTTCTTTCTACTTTTGTTTCCATTTCTATTATTTATTAATGATATCATTAGCTATCATATCATTATATCATATCAACTATTATAATTTACCAAAAGTCCTAGGGGTGGCTGGATTCGAACCCGCGTCCATCGGTATCGTAGTCCTTCGCTCTGACCATTAGACCACAGGCTTGATTAGCAAAGTAATCGAAATTTTGATACTGTTCCGTCCTTGACACAGTATCTTGTACCCAGCAACAATTATTTGACTTAATATCGCCTTAACTCTTCATTGCATATCTAACTAGGTCTTGAGCAAAACAACAACCATCTTATACTAAGCAAAATGTTATAAATTTGCTTTAATATAGTCTTAACTCTTCATTGTTTACCTAACAATTTCTTGAGCGAAACAGCAACTATCTTATACCAAGCAACATATTATTTGCATCAATATTGTCCTAAATCTTCATCTAATATTTTTCATAATTCTTAGGCGAAACGATTTATGTTTTCAATCGATGAATATTTTACTTGCTTTAAAATTTTTTCATTGTTGATGTAAAAAATAAATGGTTTTAATTCAAAACATCAATTTCAAACCTAGTAATAGAACTCTTATTCGAAGAAATTCTCTCTTGAATTTTAAGATTTCGGCATTTTTAATACGTTAGAGTGATCATTTTACTCTAAGAGATTTAACTTTATAATCAAGCAATATCAGTTGAGACATATTGCGTTCTTGTTTTAAGAGATCATTTTTTTCTGTGTACTTTTTTTTTTTTTTTTTACTATGTATGGGCTTACTCTTGACCTCGATCTAGCCTTGAGGACAGAGATGAGGTCGACGATGGAACGAGCTTGCCCAGAAGAAGCCTATTCAGTCGCGACTTAAATAGATTCGGGTTATAAGAGCTCGGGAACACAGACGCAGGCAGAGAATTCCACTCCTTAGCTGTGCGCATTATAAAGGATGTTTCCAAACACAAGCTTTGTTTCATTGCATTGCTGTTTAATCTGACAGAAGCTACACAAAATATACAAAATATCAAGCGAACTATACGCCAATGACTCACAAACTACAAATCCGAATAAAACGGGTATTTCAATAATGTACTTTGAAATGAAAAAAAGCTTATAGGTAAGTAGCATGCCAGGAAGAAAGCCCCGTTCGAATCGAGCCAGTTGTTTGAGTCTAAGTCATCGCTTTCCGCTACTGTTAACCACGCCCCGTAACTAATCCTTAAAATTATAAAGTGTATAATGATTAATTTAAGGTAAATCTTCGAAAAAAGCAGTTGTGTCCTTGTGCGTTACTTAAAATAAATAAATAAAAATCATATTTTTTTATTTTAACTCCACTGTGAATACACCTTTACCCTACAGTTGCACTAATGATTCACTGCATTCTTAACGTGGAAGAACTATAGTAGGTACTATTACTTGGGTTCTTCTGTGATAAAAAGAATAAACATACCGATTTCCCTGATAGTAGCCAGTTGCTGCCAACATGTGATGAGGCTGCAGGATCCCGAGACTCCATGGCACTTGCACGTCACACGGGACTTTCTTATCACTGCCTGAACAAAACAATAAATAAATTACTTATGCAGTTCATCATAACACACTTAGGACCAATGCACTTAACTTAAGAATCGCCCCTAACTTGTTTAGGACACTCTTACCAATACTTTGACAGCACTTAAGCAAGAACTTGGGCGATTCTTAAGTTTAGTGCAAACGGCCCTTACCGTCATACCCTACATCCTATATGCCTAGTTTCCTGAACTGCGAGGGATCATTTTGAAGGGAATCAAAAGGCTAGGGATGTGGCTTCGTTTTGGGCTAAGTTGTGTAGTAATTTTTGCCATTGAAATATGAAATTAATAGCCGGCTGCTCGGGCTCGCTTGATTTAACTGCCTTATCGAATAATTTCCACACCAAAAATAAAGAATTTCCATACAAATTATCATCTCAGGAATAAATTTCATAAATTCTTTCTAAATTCCTACGTCAGTTTTGGAACTCTTGTGCGAAATTTCATGCCCCACCCATTGACTCCTGTTCCTTAGTTGGCGACCCTGCTCGCGCTTTACCCAGTGCAAATCATCATCATATTGTGTGGGCTATAAGATCGATGGCCGACCTCACTAACCTTGGTGTCGTAGTTGTTGAGCCGCCAAAGGCCTCTGACGTGGCTTATTAATGACTACTTCCGAAGATAGTAGCCGGGACCAACGGCTTAACGTGCCTTCCGAAGCACGGAATTAACATACTTTTCGGAAAGTCAGGTGATTCATCCTGCAATGTTCTAACTTAACTGGGGAAGACACACAAAGTGAATTTTGTTTTGACAGTGTCCCAACCGGGCATCGAACCCGGAACCTCCGAATGGAGAGCCGAACGCTCTAACCACAAGACCACAGAGGCTGTAAACAGGCTACCTGCCGTCCACTAGCGCCTCCATCAGGTAAAAAAATACGCCGCACTGAAACGACGTTAGACGAAGTGTTAGGTTTTTTCGTTACGGAATTTCTTGATTCGGTCTCCGCGCTCAAAGCCACAACGTGCCGAAGTCTGCCGAACTGAAACGACGTTAGACGATAGCACGACGATAGTCACACCGTGAAGAAGTCTGTCGAACTGAAACGACGTTAGACGATGTGTTAGGTTTTTTCGTTACCGAATTTCTTGATTCGGTCGCCGCGCCGCGTTCAAAGCCCGCGATAAAAGCTATACAATAGCTAAAAAATTACTCGCTATTTAGCATATTTTTTGTATTTACCAAACTTATTATTATCTGAACAGACAGATTGGAGTAACTACTACATACTTCACTGTAGTTATACATAACTTTATTTTAAGAGTTGATAGGTTCTAAATAAACAAGGGCACCTTTTCTTTAATTGTCTCCGGATTTTCTATACGTTTATGTGGGCGCTAGTGGACGGCGGGTAGACCCTTAAAAAGAGCAGGGATTCAATTCTTGAATATCACCGGGTGATAAAATATCACTAAAAAAATTCAAAATCACAGATTTTTCTTTTCAAAAGTAAAGACTGATATTCGTAAAATATAAAGCAGTCCTTGATTATTAATTTTCATGTATTCTGATTTACCTTTCAACAGTTTATGTGGGCAAATGTGAATTTTTAATGTCTCAAAAGTGATATTTTATCACCCAGTGATTTTCAAGAATTGGCTCCAGTACAGTCCAGTAGAGCAGTACTATAAAGTCTCCACCAAAGAGATTTGAACCTCGCTGCGCTCACAGAGTCCCTGAAATAATTACCTACCTACCCTCCCGCCAAGTATGAAAGCGTACCAGGGCTGTCCCAATTATTGCCGCCCTATTGGAAATTTCCTTTTGGACTCACCCTCCGTCCAGCCTCGTTGTTATGCCTGTTCATCAGTTGGCGACCCTGCTCGCGGCTGCCTCGCTTCACCTTGCGCTCTCTTTCTCGCACGTCGACAAAACCCTCCGTGAACCTGTTGGGTGGAGATCAGTTAGCGGGCATGGAATGTAGATGGCGCTGTATCAAGGTACATTTAATTACAATGAAAGGTCCGTTGGCGTCTACGCCATGGCCGCGGGTCCGACCCCAGCCCAGGGCAAACATTTGTGTGATGAACCCGTGTTTGTTCTATGTCTGGGTGTTATTTGTCTATTTATGTATGCCTAGTTACGTATGCTTTGCCTAGTTTGGGATCAGATGACTTAACTATATGGTGCTCATACTAAGAATTGTTTTATCTGTTCTTTCATAATTGACCAGTTTCATAAGTGGCCGCTAAATTCCAAAAACGACGCCAACTTTAATCAAACCCCTTTGTATCACCTTTTCTACGAAACGAGGAATAAGATAATGTTTTTTTATTGCTGTCCCATAAAAACCGTCGGATGGGAATAGTGAATTTCCTATGGGACGTGTAAATTTGATTCTGCTTTTGGTCTCTCTGTAAAGTTGTTTAGTTTTATGTTCTGGGTAATAAACAATAATTTTAAATAATTTTACCCACGGAACAAAAATAACCCTATAATAAATTATAAAAATCACAACCACAGATGGGACTCGAACTCACACCTTCAAACAAAAACAGTATGAGCATTTTAAAGTTAAAAAACTTTGGCATTAACAAAGCTTTCTACAACTGGCTGCTATTAAAAAAGCCATTTTTACGAAATTTCCTTCTACACAAACTGACAAAAGTAGGAAAACACCTACCAAAAAGAGAAAACCTATTCGATAGAAAGGAACAGTTATAGTTCTCGTGCTACGTCATTAAGTGCTACGAGGGTGCTACGTACTGGTGCTACGTGATCGATTCGTAGCACTGGCTCTAAATGAACCCTTGTTTCGCATGCGATAGAGTCTTAAATACTGTCTTTAGGTGCCAAGGGGGTTGTAAAACTGGTAATAGAAAATCATTTGTAATAGAAATGCCACCTTTTTCCGAAAACAATTATGAACAATAAAATGTTAAGTAGCAGTTTCGGCATGTTTGTAGTTATTGTGTTTATATGTATAGTTAATTTATAAATTGTGCCATTTCACTTTATTGCCTAGGACTGCTGAAAAAAAAATTGCCTAGTTGAAATAAACAGTGCCTGTTGTTTCGATTTCTCAATCTATGTTTTCAATGTTTTTCATATGTACAATAAATAACAAAATATATATTTATACAGGGTGTTAATTTAATTGCGTGCCATAGCTTAAGGGGTGTTTCAGTTACGATAAAGGAACACAAAAAAAATATTTAAAAAAATCCTGCTGAAAAAGAAAAGTATAACTGCATTGAAACTTAACTAACGCGGAGCAACGTCGCTAGCGCGCGAGTATCAGTGAATAAGGTAGGCACATCATCATCATATCAGCCGAAAGACGTCCACTGCTGGACATAGGCCTCCCCTAAAGATCTCTAAAGATCTCCATGACGACTACATAACTGAAACTCTTTCGCGCGCTTTTGATAACGCGCCCATTCGCGCGGTTTAGTTTCAATGGAGTTTTTTTTTTTGTAGGATTTTTTTTATATTTTTTTTGAGTTTCTTTATCGTTACTGCACCACCCCTTAAGCTATGGCACTCAATCAAATTAACACCCTGTATAATAAATAAAACAATATTAAAATAAGTGCTGATTTTCTAATCGAAATACCTAAGAAGTGACCAAAACATAAAAATAATGTAATAATGTTGTGTTTGTGTGTATTGTCAGATATTTTATTGTACAATAAATATAACAATGAAGGTCCGAAAATGATAATGATGTTTGTTTAATGATGTTTTTGAAGCTTTAATTTTTCTCGTGCATATTTATGAATTATAAAATATACGCACGAGAAAAACTAAAGCTTCAAAAACATAATAATAATTTTCACCTTCATTGTTATGTTTATTGTACAATTAAATATCTGAACAATATACTCAAACACAACATTATAGTAAAAAGAACATTACACGCCCTATGTTTATATTTTTTTTCACATATTTAATTATTTATTGTACACATAAAAAACTTATGAAAAGCAAAATGTTCACAGAAAGAATCAATCGCATTTTTCGATTTAGTTGAAGTTGAAGTCATATCTACCGTAAAATTTCTATGAAGGGCGGGGCTTTCCCTTCCCTTTGAAAAGGCTTTCGGGAAAACCCGGGTGAAAAGGGGATTAACCACCGTTTGGTTCCTATGCTCTCCTGGTAGAAGATAACGGATTTAAGCATTCTTAACCCGGGTTATCCGGGCCGGGAGCCGGATTTTCGTTACCGGGTTTTAGATGTGTTTTCCTCTCTTTCTAAAATTGGCCATGTTAGCTAAAGACACATTTCAAACAGTTTTGTTTCGTTTACATTTTGTGTGAGAATTTCAATCAGTTTTGGTTTAAGTTTCCAAATTCGATTTGAACTAAAGCCAAATTGTATAGTTTTATTTGATTCCTTGATTCCTTTTTGTCGGTAAACCTCATATTTTTCTCAATAACTATTGATAACATGTAAGCTTCACAATATAAATCTTGGATATGTCTATCCATTTAAATGTAAGATACCGGTAAACAAATTGGACAAGCAAAGTTGGTCGACATTCTTTAAAACTTTCAAGATCTTGCCGAAATTCCAAGCATCTCTGAAATTCTTGGCGATCCCTTTTCACCCATGAGCGCCTGGTGAGAAAAATGCTCGAATGCGGGAAAATCTCCTTTATGAAGTAAAAAGGATCATTTTCTCTTTGCCGCATTCCAAATTCTACATTCCTAACTCGCATACCGATCATACTCCAACTGCTAAAAATCCTGGTATCCCAGTAAAGAAAATTCAAACAGACAAATCGGAAAAGCTTTTTTAAAGTATCCCTTATAAAATACTTAAAAAGCTCCACCTATAAAAAGCTTCATGTATGTGTGAGTGCTAAGCTCCGCCCATTACGTGCATTTGGCACACATTTGAAGGATATTAGGAGCTTTTTTCGATCAAGCTTTTTCAAAACCTGCGCAGTACTTCTAAGTTCCTGGTGAGTAAGGCATGGATTTTTACAAAGCCCCCATCTTAGAAATGATGGCCTTTCTTTGCCTTTCTTCTTTCCTACCAACTTGACTTTCTTAAAACAACATCCGGAGTTCTCTAGGGGTACCCACCCCTCTGCACACTAGGGGTCTCGTGCCGATATTTTAATACTTCCGTCGCGTTATGTCGTTCTGGTACACAGTCTCAAAAGTGTGACGTTTCAATATTAAAAAAGCACTTCGCTACAGTGGCAACGACGAAACATGAAAGAAACTCTACCTATACGAAATTGCGACGACGACGATGATGACGTAGGCTGGCGTAGGAATTTCCTCTCATTTCTTTGCCGCCCTAGTAATCCCGTTACGAAATATGCAGAAAATTCCCGGTTTTTGTGAAAATGTGCCTAAAAAGAAAATATTGCTTTCATTTATTTTGTATATTTATTTATTTCGTACTGGGGAAAACCACTGAAAACCTTGCAACTCCACGGGACATCCGTTTTCCCGATTCAAAACTTTCTAATACTTATCTGCCCCTGGTAAAAATGGGGAAGCCGGGAAAAATACAGCATTCTCTTGCTAACGGTAAGTAAAACTTTAACGGGAAAATTTACGAGAAAGGGTGATTGGTGTAGAAAGTTGAGTTTTAAATTTCGATGTAGTAGGTACTGTAATTATTACAGTAAAGTGTATGTGTAGACTTTTGAAAAACTTAATTGTTTTCCTACTACCTCGTCTGTGATAAAAAATGTCATGTAAACCCGTACACTGGTAATTTCCTAATATTTTGAAATTTTGGAAATCATGGAGCTACGAAGTTGTAGGAAGAAGACCTGTTGAAGAAGAAATTCGATTATTTTTAACCGAAAGTACTATTCTTTTTTATGTTTCACGTTTCAAACTTTCAGCATCCAGGCGTGTCCTAACCCTTTCAGTACGTGAAAACTGGCTAGGAATTCATGCCTACGGAGGAGGTCGGCTACGTTCGCTACGTGCAACGTACTACGTATTTGCTACGCGCTACGTTGGCTCAGTTGGGTTACGTAGAGATATCGTAGACGCTTGCAACTTGATTCACAGATTGTAGACTCTTTCGCTTGTACATCTGTTTCTGCTCCGATACTTCATTGTAAAGATCTCTGTCTTCTGGGATTAGATAAATAACAACTTGCATAGAACCATGTCGCTACTGTAGTGTTACTTGCTAACGTACTTACTGATGTAAATCAGCTTTTACTGTGCGAATGTGTTCTTTTCGATTTCGTTATTGGAAAGAAGGTTATAGTTGTGAAGAAGTAGGTACGTAATTGTAGATTGTATAAAAAGGAAGCAAAGACGCTATTTTAAAACCAGAGTGAAGTTAAGGATTCTAAAGTAGAATCCTGATCGTAGTGAGGGATTCGATAGGTCGCTCGATGTGAAAAATAATTTAACAGCCGCGTGATTACTTTTCATCTCTCTATGAGAAAAAAACAGGAGGATCATTTAGATAATCATTAATTTTCAATATAAAATGGCGTTAAAACTTCAAAATGTGAAGTAATAATAACAATTAGCGAAATAATATTAACTATTAGTAACAGCTAAAAATGTTATGTTGTATTAATTAGGTACAGAACTTCTTTGGTTGTAGTGTTGTTTACCTACGGTTCGACCGTGTTTCCTTTTAGGGTCTTTTAAAAATAATGTTAGCTTGCGATTACAATTTTTCAATTTAGGGCTCCGCTTGTTTATTTAGCTAGAAAATTCAATTTTATGTTGGAGTCGATTGTCTCCCCCCTGCCAGTTAGACGTTTGTTATTGAAAATGTGAAAAAATTCACATGATGAAGTAGGAAAACTATCACAGCAGGTTAATGAGCTATAGCTGAAAAACTGAAAATAATAAAGACCTACGCTACGGACGCTAGGATCTCGCTAAGCATTAGAAGGTAAAAGTTCATGTTATGAACGATGAAATACTTTATTAAAACCTGCTTTACGGCAAAAAAATCCTAAAGAAACTACGGAACCCTATAATTTGCTGCAAAAATCTCTTGGCAAAATTAGCTACTATCCGAGGCTGTTCTGTTTGCCTTTGGTCCTGTATTTCTGTGCCTGAAATAATTTAATCTTATTTATTATTGTTTTTATTTATCGATAAGACAAACCAATCAGCGTAGATGGGAGTAAAAAGCTTTTTTATGTTACTTTTTTCTAAATGATAGAAGATTTTACTATGTTAATAAACCAGATTTCCTGACTTGAACTTGTGAGCCGTTTCACCACGTTTTCCTGAATTTTCCTGAACCGCTTACCCACTTCTGGGTGCCTGGTACCCAACCTGTCTCGAACCATGGTTTGACACCCGTGAAGACAATCTGACAGCTGATTAATGACAGGGTATTGACTGACGGGAGGCGGGATTACAGGGTAACATTTTATTTCGGGTGGTTTATTATATCAAACACCGGAAGTTGTTGATGTTGAAATTTCGCTTATTGGTCGAATTTTTGATCAATCATAATAAATTGATAGTTATTAAATCTATTTTTTTTAAAGAATATCAGCCCAAAGGCTTTAACTTCGTTGGATTTCATTTAGATAAGTACTATTTAAATCTTTCATTTTTATATTTCCCTATAAAACAGCTCAGTTAAATTAGTTGACTTTAATTTATTAAGAACATGTTCACAATATTTATGCAAATAATAAACAATAACGTTACTAATGAAAAAAAAATCTCTGTGTAAGCACCAATTTTAATCCATGTGTTGTGTCACATTCTATACAAATATTTAAGTATTGTTAAATATAAGTAGTAGAGTCGACGTAGTCATGTATACAGCAAAAGACACGGATAGCCGGGCTGAAAATTCCCACGTGACATTTTCATACCTGAACAGCGCAGGTAAATTTTTACCTGTCTTACCTCTCACCTGAGCACCAGGACATAAGGAAATTACAGGAGAGGCAGTTTCACCTTAACGTGAAAACACCGTTTCAGGTATGAAGAGACTACATAGAGAGCTCACACACACCAACACTCAAAAACACCAATAGGAGAGTTGCGCGAGCGAGATGGCAATGATGCTCGCTACCGTTTACCCTCAAAAGTAAAGCCCGTGCACGCCGTGCAGGAAAACAACTTTCTCACCCTCGACAATTCCCGTGTCTAACGACAATTTACCGTGCAGGTAAAGGTGGTGGTGTGAGTGATTTTCAGGTAAATTTTACCTTCAGCTATGTGTTGGGTTCCTAGTCGCCAGGTGCGAGGTAAAGCAGGTGAACGTTTAACTAAACGTTTTCAGGCAGGTAAAGTTTGAAAGTGAAAGTCAATAAATTAATTACCTCACCTTTCATTTGATAGCTTGTGCCAATGGTTCAGAATTTTCACGACAAGCAACGAAAAAAGATTCACCTTTTCCTTTTTCAATTCCGGATTTTCAGATCTTATATGTTTATTGACCGCGAAATAAATGAAAAAATAAATAATACAAAAACAATGTAATTTTTCTTCCTTCACAAATCGAATTTTTTACAAAATCCACAATGATTGCGGAGAAAATTTTCGATAAAGTGGGGGAAATGTACCAGGCAAGTATAAACAAGAGAATGTGTGAAAACCGCTTTCCCGGGGTCCGGGGACGTATTTAAATAAAATAATAATCTCGGCATAGGAAAGCAGAAATAGAGTGAGGTGTGTATTATAGAAATTGTTCAACTAGGTAATACAAGGGGACAGGTCGTAGTTGTAGTAGAATGTAGTACACAGTACTCGGAATACAGAAATAGTTGAGAGTGGATCCTTGAAGTCACTAAAGTAGGTCACAAGGACTAAGCTAGGCTAGAGTTTGATAGTACTCGTATATTAATATAAAAGTATGCTTATGAAGTTACGAACTTCAAGCAGCCCTAAGTTGAAACATTTTGTGATACTTATTAATCGAAACTTTTAGCGTACGAGCACTAGATGTACCTTTGATTCCACAAAAAAGAATATTCCTTAGGTGTATATATAATATTCCATTCCGTATTATATAATATTCCCTATAAGTTTGATTCCACAAAAAAAAATCTATATTCAGTAGGTGCCAAAAACCGCGTCTTTCCAAGGGCATTTCTGCGTAGGTAGGTACTCGAAAATAATAAAAATATGTAATCAACAGAATAATTCACAAATTTGAAAAAAACCATGAAGACTGAACGTTGAAGACTACTCTACAATTTTTTTACATACATACATAACGTCACGCCTCTTTCCGGTCGGTGTAGGCAGAGACCACTGTCCTCCACCTGCTACGATCTTGTCATACTTCCCTCTCTTCCTATACTTTCATCAGTCCCTTCATTTTTCCTCGTTTACGGCTCAGGTTTACAAAATGTCAACTTGTCTGCAAAAACATTTTTACGAGCCATGTATTATAAACTACCACTGTTGTCAGTAAAATAGTCCCGAAACTCATGCATGATAGAGCTCCACGAAACGTTTGCCGGTATGCAATGCAAGTAATTTCTAAATGAGAATGCTTTCAAATTGTAATGAACGCAGCTTGCACGATTAATATGTCTGGTATCTGCCTGCATAGATGCATAATAGTAGTTTCTACAACGAGTGCATAATACATTACTTTTTATACGAGTGCGAATAATACAGCCGCGGCACAGATTAAATAATAGTAAACTAACGGTTAGCCGCGGATAAAAGTGTTTTATGGTCGAGTTATAAACTCTGCTTTTCACTTTAATTGCGAGGAATTAAAACGTAAAAGTAGTTTAGAAATAGTTATTTTCGATACAAGTGCGGAAAGGAAGTAAATCCTTAAGAGTTGTCGCGACATAGAACACGAGCTTTAGCGAGTCCGGATTGACTCTTGAGCACGTGTATCGAACAACGTTTTACAATGCATTCACTAGAACTTGTCATTTTAATCAATAAAATAGATAAAAACTTTCAACAATTACTAGAACTTCACAAGAATTTTTTTGTATAAAATGGCGGGAATGTCAGCAACTGCGCGCGCACGAACAAAAAGTTTCTGAATAGGTAAGACAAAGGCAAGTCATACAAACTGCCTAGTGCTTTTTAAACGTAAAATATGAGGTATTTAATATCTTTGTACATAAAAAAAATCAGTATTTACTAAAAATTGTTAAAATTTTAAAGACTTTATATAAATTTGATAAAAATTTATCTTTTTTACTCAGATTTTTAGCTATTAATCAACATATTTCTAAACACTAAAAACTCCTTGCTCTGTACTTTTTATCTCTTTTACATTTAAATTAAAAAGTTACTTTCCCGCACGGGCTGGCAGATCATGCTGGAATTGTCTACTTTCCGCACGGTTTGCTGCTATGCTATTGACGCCTATTCGAGCAAATGCATTGTAAAGTAGCATTTTAATTAAATTGAATTAGATTTTTATGGTAAGACTGATGGAAAGTCAATTTACAAGAAATTACTTTTTTGACCAACTGCATAAAATACAGTTTTAGGCTGCCTATACCCAGCATAAACTACAAATTTTCGAGCATGAGAAGTGAAAAATATCTGATGAGATAAGAACATAATAATATTATAGCATTACTACTTTTATTTCTTCATTTTTTTTTACCAAAAAAATCCGTCATATTAAACTAAAATTAAGCCTGATTATGTGGTATGTTAATGTCAACCAAAAATTATCAAAAGTGTAAGTACGGTCAACCGCACGTCAGTGGAAACATTTGCAACTCTATACCATAAGTCCAAAGTGTTTCTACCGTCGAGCTTGACTTGCATTTGACTGTACCGAATACTTACTAACCCTAATTTCTTCAAATCAAACAAAAACATATAACTAACAAGGTATTGAAATAGATACCCCGTAAATTTTCAATGGTTTCTCTCCCAAAGGCCAATGATTCTACTTATGATAACAAGCAACTTTTCCGAAGAAAATTATTTTTTTACTGGTAAACAATTTTTTGCCTCCATGCTTAAATGGTCACGTAATTGACTAATTTTGTATGAAAGTCGCAATATTTTATTCGAGTAAATTTTTTTCTTCGGGTGAGGCGCTCGTTTTCATGGCTCGTAAGCGAAATCCTCAGCGAAACAAATAAAAATTCACATTGTATAAAATTTCAAATTCTGCTGTGATTCCTGTTAGTAACGCTAATGTTTGGTAATTCTACGCTAACAAATTATCGTGATTGCAGCTGGAAAGTGGGTTATTTCTGGCCGCTAAGTACACTGAAACAATCACTTTTACACTGCCTCATTTATTTTCTTCTGACCATAAACTAGACTGAGCTTTGAGCGATAGCTACGAAAATAAGTTGTGTCGTTTTTAATGTCACAAACTATCCCGAGGAATGTTATGTCCCACTTTGTCCCCAGTGAGTCTGCAAATGTCCCTCGATTACCAGGAGAGCATACGTAGCAGTAATGTTTCAACCTTTCAGCCCGTATTCGGGAACACAATCACAGCCACCCCATTCCAATATTCCACAAGTTGTATATTCCTACCTACGGCTGTTATACTGACGATATCTGTCACACAAGCTTATATCATTATGTGCAGCAAAGTCCTTTTCCACAAAAAGTGATTTCCTAAATTGAATAAGGACATTTTAATAATAAAAAATAGAGATGGTGATTAGACGACAATCCAATAATACCGGCTCGAATCAATGATCTGAATGTGTCTTTAAAAGGGACGAGCGATGTGAACACGGAGATGTGAAAACATCCTTCAGTCTTCACACAAAAAAGAACTACCTATCACT
The DNA here is from genome assembly GCA_947532105.1 of Athrips mouffetella. Taxonomy (NCBI): domain Eukaryota; kingdom Metazoa; phylum Arthropoda; class Insecta; order Lepidoptera; family Gelechiidae; genus Athrips; species Athrips mouffetella. The sequence continues at coordinate 14,959,318 of OX383978.1, forward strand.
CTTACTTTATCACAGTTACTTTCTAACACATCTAAAATCAAAGTACTACGGCCGAATGTATTCATTCCTTATTTCATCCGCCTCTACTACAACCAGATTTCAATAAGCGTGTACGTACAGTACAGCTTTTGTCGATAGGCACACTTTGAGCTTGTTATCGCCTTTATTACGCAGCAGTAAGCACTGTAAGCAGAGTTGATTTGTGCAAAGTGATGTGTGGTTGACTGTAGAAATAGATAAGAGTTGAATTACAGTGAAAGGCACGTCAAACTAGTGACATTCAACGTGGGATTCATGCAGTTTCAAGGAATTTAGAAGCTAGAGTCACGTAATGCTATAAATTTGACGCCCTTTGGACTGTACAATTACAGAACTCTTCGTTTAGTACCTACTGACTGCTACCCTGGTTGTTTTACATTGTACACAGAGTACTAGGGGAGCATTATAGCGTTGTGTAAGTTATTTGATTATTTTGGGAAAATTTCCAAAAATAAAATAAACATAAGATTTATTCGAAGTATTTCTAGTTATGATGTTTTCTTCATGAAGAATTTTTTTTCTGGATTACGTCCGTGTAGTGCCGGAAAAGAATGGTACCAACCAACCTATTTCTAACTGTAGGTGGCGTAAGAGGCGACTAAGAATAACACGCTATCGAGCGTGGGGACTAGTTCTCCTCTCCAAATTCCTGCAGTGGACTTTTTATGGGATGTTATGATAGTCACCAATATATAATAAGTAAACTTATCGGCCGCCCTCGAACCATACATAATAGAACATTACGCACCTAGGCAGGAAAAGTAATGAAAGCTAACCCGCGTTGAGCAAGTGGACGAAAATTTCATAACATCTTTTCATTTAAAACAACTAACAAAATTGGTATATTATATTATTATATTATTTATATTTTTGCCTATGAAAGTAAAACAACTATACGTGAACGTTTATATATTTATCAAATATAGAAAATTATCTGATTCAACGAGCCAAACTCATCGGCAAACTGAAAACCGTCTCTTATTTAGTATCCAGTCGACATTTTCTGCCCCTTTACCACCAGGCCAACATACAACAAAGAAAGGATACTCCTGAAAACTTTCCAACTTTTTATGCACTACCAGCAACAACGCACACTTTTGTTATATCACGCTCATTCCAATAGGCTTAACATAATGTGAGAAAGAGATAGAGCAATGGAAAATTGCCTCCAAGCCTAAAGGCTTAACGGTAAACCGTTTGGTTACCGCCCTTTTTTCACAGAAATGTTCTCGTACACTGAGTAGACAGATATTCTGTGCAAATATATAGTTGAATCGGTGTAATAAAAGTGCTATGAAGTAAATTAACAAGTAATATTTCATCTTACTTGCTCGAGAAAAATTTATTGTTCTCACTTGCTCGAGAATAGTATTTTTTGCTCACTGGCTTGATACAAGAAAGAGTATTCCTTGACGTTTGTAACCCACATTCTTCACAGAGTAGAGTCCGCCATACTCGTATAGCGTGAATTTGTATTGGTTTCGCTCCCGAAGCCATTCTACTCATGAAAACAAGCAACTTTCCCGAAGAAAAAAAAAATTAACTTTTAAAAATTTTGTCGCCTCTCCATAGTAAAGTGGTCGACTCGTGATCGACTCATTTTGTATGGGAAGGCGAAAACATTTTTTCGAGTAAAAATTTTTTTTCTTCGTAAAAGTTGCTTGTTTTCATGAGTAGAATGGCTTCGGGAGCGAAACCAATACAAATTCAAGCTATATGGCGCGGACTCTACTCTGTGAAGAATGTGGGTTACAAACGTCAAGGAATACTCTTTCTTGTATCAAGCCAGTGAGCAAAAAATACTATTCTCGAGCAAGTGAGATGAAATATTACTTGTTAATTTACTTATACAATATTTGAAGTGTAAAGCGTATCCTAGCCGACTATACTAGCCGGTCAAAAAACTCAGTTAAGTTTTACAAAGATCAAGAAATCTTTAAAAATCTAATGTTTTAGCTAAACTCTTGCGAAAGTGAAAGTACATCTTTTTTACTTGTGAATTGATCATTAATACTAAGAACGGAAGCGTAAATAATCCGTAATTGCCATTTTATGCGTGATTTTTACACCGTTTTTTTCCTGAATGGTAAGTATTTTCACCAAAAAAACTGTGGTAATAACATTTGTTAGTCCTAAGTCAAATATTTCTCAGAAGAAATATTTTTTTTTACGTTTTTTTGGATTTGATAAAATTCCATACATTTTAGTATGGAGGTGCCTCCCAAGAAATGGATGCTTATGGCTCCATCCTTAGCAGAAAGCGCTGCTACTTAAACATTTTTTAAATTTATTTACTTGTTACCTTTTAATCACTTTGATTTTGTTTAAAAATCATGAGATAGGCTTGTCTTTATAAAACATTGTTTTAAGACATGAGTGAACATTGTTAGGCTGGTTTTAAATCACCTAAACACACCAAATTATTGTTTTCTATAAGACGATTTTTCCCGAATGCCCGGGAAATTTGCGCAAAAATCCCGGGAATTCCCGGGATCGGAAACCCGGGAACGAAACCCTAGTTGGAATAAACAAACAAAATGGATCATACGTATCGGCAAGTCGAGTGTCCCTTCCACTCGGGATTAGCTTTTATTTCTACGCCACCCCAGATTATCCGAATGGTTGGGGGCGACGCAAGGGACTCTCAACCGACTATTAAACGGCAACGCGAGGGAGTTCTCGCTTTGAAGATACAAGGAGAACATAGCAACCTAGAAGCGGCTTGAAATTAATGTGATTCCGATTTGATCGGAAATTCGAATGTTTGCAAGCGACTCTTTCATCGACTATTAAACGGCAGTGCGAGGGAGTTCTCGCTTCGAAGTTACTAGGAGAATATAAACAACAAAATGTGTTTATTCTTTATCGGTTCCATTGCGCAACTCGATTTTTCCAGTGGGGATGGTGACATTCTTATCATCATGTCTTAATTTAGGCCTATTATGCGATTGTTTATTCTCTGTTGGATTAGAGGACAGCGACTCTCGGTCGAACTATTAAATAAACGGTTGAGCGAGGGAGTTCTCGCTTCGAAATTACTAGGAAAGCATACCGTGCAAAGAAGTGTTTGTTCCCCTGAAGCAACTTGAAGTTTCATTGCGCAAACTCAGCATTTTCAAGTTGAAGCGCGTACTTTGTTTCAATATGGCGATCTCGCTTGGCTCTATTGAAGTAGAAAATAGACGAACCGACTGAAATGCCTTCCCGCATGTTTGAGACTTTTATTTTAAAATAAATCTTATTAAAATGGAGCAAGGTTGCTATTTCATGCAACAATCAAAACTCTTTTAGCTTAGTAAAAAGTAACAAAAATATTTTTTTCCTCAAATGGTAGTTAATTTAATTAATAGCGTATAACACCGACTTATTCACTAAACGTTTTGGGGTCGAAATGTCGCAAGTGACGCTGGGCTATTAAGTAAACGGTAGCGAGGGAGTTCTCGCTCAGAATTTACTAGGAAAGCATAAACATACAGTGTTAGGTCGCGATTCAGAATTGTTTTACTGCGCAACTCGTATTTTTAGGGGGATGGGCAGCTGACAAGTTTTCTTTCTGGGAAGTTTAGTTACTTACGTGGGTGGTGCCACAGAGTGGTGCCTATGACTGTATAGAATAAACTTTGATTATATCAAAATTTCAATGTAGTACAAAAATAAACCTGCTAAGTGCGTGTCGGGCCACGCGCAGTATAGGGTTCCATAGTTTTAGGGCTCCCGCACACGACCGAGAATCGGTGACCGATTTTTTGTCGGCATCCCGCTCTGACGTGTTATCACCTGAATCTTCCCTCCTTGTCCTGGCCGATAATCGCCCACCGATTCTCGGTCGTGTGCGGGAGCCCTTATTATGAAATTTTATCGCAAATCAGGTTTTGATTTAGTACTTAACCAGTGAAACCTACTTAGCTGTGATAGGTTTCCTTATAATTTTATCATAAATGCTACTACTGTGATTTTTTTCACATGTCCAATATCAACCATTAGCTGGCAGGGGATGGGATGGGGTGTAGCTCCTCCAAGGGGAGACCTTGACGCTACAAAAACATGCGCTTTTAAGCTAAATATTTCGCAAACGGATCCCTAAATCGAAAAATGACTCTGATCCGACCCTGACTTAAATTATTTTTAAAAGAACTAACCAACGACACCCCACACGATGGGGAAGACGAGAAAAAAAAGCACGCCAACTTTACTTGTAGGGGAGGTACCCAATAAAACTTTTTCAAGATTTTATTTTACAAGTACCACTTTCTTAACGTGGATGATAATATGTATATCCGTATCATTTTATCTTGTTACAAAAGTTATCACAGTATGGTGATACCCTCTCACTATAACCTAGATGGAACTCCTTTACAAGAAGTAGATACAATTAGAGATCTGGGAGTGGTATTAGACAAAAAACTATCTTTTATACCACATATAGACAGCATAGTTTCTAGAAAGTAGAAAATCGCATAATTTCACAACCACAGGCAGGATTCGAACCTGCGTCTTCTGCGTAAGTACCGCAGACTAGTACAGCAAAAATGCTTGCTAGGTGGCAGCACAAACGCAACGTTGGAATGCGTATAGAGGTCGCTAAATTTCACAACATCGGGCAGGACCACAGTAGCCTAGTTGGTAAAGCGTCTGCGGTACTTACGCAGAAGACGCAGGTTCGAATCCTGCCTGTGGTTGTGAAATTATGCGATTTTCTACTTTGTAGATTTATCCGAACACAGGAAGTGTTAAAATAAAAATCATTTTCAATTATACGTAGTGTTACCAATTTTCAACTCGAAATATGTCTGCAATGATGGACTAGTTGAGCTAGTACAGCAAAAATGCTTGCTAGGTGGCAGCACAAACGCAACGTTGGAATGCGTATAGAGGTCGCTAAATTTCACAACATCGGGCAGGACCACAGTAGCCTAGTTGGTAAAGCGTCTGCGGTACTTACGCAGAAGACGTAGGTTCGAATCCTGCCTGTGGTTGTGAAATTATGCGATTTTCTACTTTGTAGATTTATCCGAACACAGGAAGTGTTAAAATAAAAATCATTTTCATAGTTTCTAGAGCTTTTAAAATGGCTGGTTTTGTGAAGCGGGTTTGTAAAGATTTTACCGACATTTTTCCGTTGTTGGTACTCTATAACTCTTTCGTTAGAAGTGTGATTGAATATTGTTTACCTATCTGGTGTCCATCCTACAGGATACACATCACCCGTGTAGAACGTGTACAACGCGCATTTTCTAGACACCTGGCATTTCGGGATGCGAACGCATGTTACCGATGGAGTTATAGTCAGAGACTTAACCATTTTAACATGATGTCTCTAGAAGATCGGCGAAAGATGATTAGCCTGCTCACTTTGTACAAAATTATGAACAACGCACTCTTAGCACCAGATGTTCTGAGAGAGTCAATATTTCGGTCCCTCGGTCTGCTAACGTTAGAACTTGCACTAATCGTGGGCTTTTCTCCACACGCGGAAGTCGTACAAACGTTGGAGTTTACTCCCCTTTGAACACTATGTTAGCAAACTATAATGAGTTTCAGAATCTCAATAATAGCATCGATATTTTTGGCGACACTTTCATCAACTTTAAAAACAGTATTCTGTTCACTGTTCAGAATCACAGCATGTAAACGTCATTTTTATATTTAAATTTATTAAATTTTTATTTAATTTTATTTAAGATCTTAGTTTTTCGGCTCTTTATCATTTTGTTTTTGTGTAATTGTTAGCGTCATATTCCCATAGAATGTTGTGTATGCCTATAAGTGACGCATTCATAGAGATTTAGATTTATGTGTAAATTATTAAATTAACCAAATTATGTATGACTGTGTTGTTGGCGTAACTATTGCATAAATAAATAAATAAATAAATAAATAAATAAATATCCGTACAAAATTACAGCTTTCTAGTACTAAGGGTCTCTGAGCTAAGTCGCGGACAGACAGACAGACGGACATGATTAAAGGTGGTAGGACTTTTGTACAAAGTCCGTCTGGGGAAGTACCACCCTCTTACCTATTTCTGCCGTAAAGCAGCAGTGTTTGCACTGACGCTGAAAAAAAACATACCACGCCCACCCCCTACCTATTTCTGCAGAAATAGGTAGGGGGTGGGGGGTGGTATGTTTTTTTTCGACATTTTTCATCATAACTTCAAAACTAAGAGTCGTAAAAATTTTTAGAACGTTACAAGTAAAGAAAGCCCTTTCATATGATATCCCACTCGACCTAGTAACGACAATTTGAAATTTTGTCCTCCCATAATCATAATTCTTTTTAGGGTTCCGATACCAAAATGGTAAAAAAAAGGAACCCTTATGGTGCCGCTCTGTCTGTCTGTCTGTCTGTCTGTCACACCTCTATATCTCAGCAACCACTTACGCTATCGAGCTGAAATTTGGAATAGTTTTAGAATATAGTTGCCCAACTTAATTGCACATGAAAATTTTTTGAAAAAAGTATGATTATTAATGTAAAGGGGGCCAAAATAGGGGGGGCCAAATTTCAAATTGTCGCTACTAGGTCGAGTGGGATATCATATGAAAGGGCTTTACTTGTACATTTTAAAATATATTTTTGTATTTTTTTAAGTTTCTTAGTTTTCAAGTTATGATGAAAAATGTCAAAAAAAATACCATTCCCCCCCCCCTATCTCCGAAGTTTGAGTAAGGGAAAATCTGAATTAATTACAGTTGACAGAGGTTTATGTAAACTTTACAGCAAAAATAAAACGATCTTTCTAAGTTGCACAGTTTTTCAGAAATCTGCAAAAAACCTTTACAAACAAATTTAGTTTTGCGGTCCTGAAAATGGACTTTATTGCTTCCAAAAATACTATAGGTATATCGGAACCCTCGGCGCGCGAGTCCGACTCGCACTTGACCGGTTTTTAATTCTTTCATGTGCAATTAAGTTGGAAAACCAAATTTCAAGTCGATAGCATTAGTGGTTGCTAAGATATGCAGGTGTGACAGACCGACGGACAGACAAAGTCGGTTCCTTTTTTTACCATTTTGGTATCGGAACCCTAAGAAGAAAGAAAATTTAAGACAATACATACATAATATCACGCCTCTTTCCCTTCGGGATAGGCAGAGACCACTGTCCTCCACCTGCTACGAAAATAACAATACGTCACTTGTACATTTTATTCTAAAACAGGTAGAGGCATCTGTTGAGGGAACGCAGGAACAGATATGTGCCACGTGCACGGTAGCGCGAGGGACTTTTTGTTTCAATGTTACTAGGACAATATAACCTGAAAGAAGGCTATCGGGCCGTTTTATACAAATCCATTGCGCAACTCAACAACTTGTACGGCAGAATACACAAGTTTCCTTTGCCTATCTAACTTGAGTAGATATTTATTACTCGTATAAAAACAAGCACCACAATAGGTACTTATATCAACCCTGGAGAAATAATAATTTAGTTATCCTATACTATTAAACGAACAATATTTGTATATATATATATATATATATCCCACCAAAAACATAACTGTTAAAAGGGGGGCCAAGTTCCTATCGGCTAATTGTTTGCCTAAAAAGGGTTGAAATCCGATCCAATGCCAAGTTTAGATGCACTTTAATATCGATCATAATCGTCTTCATCAGCAGCCTGATCCACTAGTAAACATTTGCCATTCCCAAGACTCGCCACCACATCCAGTATCCGCGTTCCGCATCCAGCCAATATACGCCACCTTATTCACGTCAACGGTTCATCTGGCCGAAATTCACTTTACCATACACCCAACTTAAAATATGGTATAGCTGTGAAAATACGCAGGTACGTTGAAAATAATATCTAAAATGTAATGCTTCTAAATTTGAACTTGGCAGGTTTTTGTGCTGTAAGTAACACTTGTTAATTGTGTAATTAGATTTATTATTTATATAATTAAATTAACCTGCCAAGTTCAAATTCAAAAGTATTTCATTTTAGATATTATTTTCAACGTACCTGCGTATTTTCACAGCTATACCATATTTTAAGTTGGGTGTATGGTAAAGTGAATTTCGGCCAGATGAACCGTTGACGTGAATAAGGTGGCGGATAGTGGCTGGATGCGAAAGGCGGAGGACTGGATTTGGTGGCGAGTCTTGGGAATGGCAAATGTTTACTAGTGGATCAGGCTGCTGATGAAGACGATTATGACCGATATTAAAGTGCATCTAAACTTGGCATTGGATCGGATTTCAACCCTTTTTTAGGCAAACAATTAGCCGATAGGAAATTGGCCCCCTTTTTAACAGTTATGTTTTTGGTGGGATTTCATTTCTTTTTGTTCATTTCATTTCATTTATTAAATTCATTAACAATTTACCTTGTGTTTGAATATCCTTAAAACTAAAACAGTAGGACCTTCCATTATTAATTTGCAACATTAAATAACTAAACATAATTCTACAAAATTTAACACACAAATAAAAACCAACAAACACTAAGAATTAATAACCTTAAAATTATAATTTACAAATTATGAAAAAATAATAATACCTAACAATAAATAATAAAAAAAAAATGCCAAATAATTTATCTAAGCTATCATTAATTACATAATAATGTCAAGTTAAATTTTTTAAATTACTTAATTATCACAGAAAATTTATCACATATTGTAAACAAATCACAAATTATCGTAAAAAAAAAAAAAAATAAACAAACAAACAAACAATCGAATATGCTAGTTAGTTACTATGTCATTTAAATTGTCTTTGGTAAAATCCTCTATAGAATAATAACCCTTTTTCAGCAATAGGCTTTTAAGTTTATTTTTAAATGCATTATATGAGGTCTCCAATTTTAGGAATACTGGTAAGCTATTAAAAAGTCGAATGGCTTGATACCGTGTACTATGCAGCACTACATTTAATCGCGGGTTCAGCTTATAACGCAAGTCTTTACGCCTTGACTTCTCTCGTATTATTTGTTCTTCCTCTGTTTCTACTTCCTTTATATGTTTTTTTAAGTAGCATAGCAAAACTAATATATAAAGGCTTGGCACTGTGAGAATTTCTAGTTTCTTAAAATGCAGTCTACACGATTCCCATTGCGGAATTCTCATCATAGTTCTGATGACCCTTTTTTGTAGTATGAAGGCTTTATTAATGTTGTATTTATAACTCATACCCCAAAATCTTATGCTGTATCTCAGTTTGGATTCAACTAATGCATAATATACGAGTTTAAGTTGGTCTATGGTTAGCTCATACCGCAGACTTCTTACAGCGTAACACGCAGAACAAATTGTATTTTCTATGGAATTTAGTTCAGCTTTCCAAGTCAAAAGTGAGTCTAAATGTACACCAAGAAACTTTACCGTGTCAACGGGTGTAATTGGTTCTTGCAAGTCAAGTTTTATCGCCTCATTTTTAGCAGCAGTTGTCTTAAAGAGCATGACACTCGTTTTATTAGCATTAAGCATCAAGTTGTTGCTGGTAAACCAGCTAGAAAATAAAGACAGTGCCGCGTTAACTTTTTCAGTCAGGTCTAGCAAGTTGTCAGCTGAAACCATACCATTTGTGTCATCTGCGAAAACTACTAATTCTATACCCTGAATCATGTTATTCATGTAGTTGATCAGATCATTTGTAAAAAGTATAAATAGCAATGGTCCTAATATTGATCCCTGTGGTACACCGCGTGTAATTTTGGTAAGTTGTGATTTTACCACCACTTGTTCATTTTTCATTGTATTTTCTACTTCTATAAATTGATATATGTTTTCTAAATACGATCTAAAGAGTTGCAAGTTCATATCGCGAATACCATAATATTCCATTTTCTTTATAAGTAGATTGTGATCCACCATATCAAAAGCTGAGCTTAAATCTAGAAAAATTCCCGCTACTTTCCTTTTGTCATTCAAATTCGTAACAATGTCATTTATAAGAGTGTCAATGGCTTCAGCTGTACCTACACCTTTTTGGTAACCGAATTGCCTTTTGTTTAGGATGTTATTTTTGTTAAAATGTCTTAGCAGTCTTGCCTTAATTAATCTCTCAAATATTTTTGACAAAATAGGTAGGCCTATAGTTTTTAGGATTCGATTTTGGACCTTTTTTATACACCGGAAGCACCTTAGCCACTTTCAATTGTTCTGGAAAGACACCTGCCTCGGTACACATATTAAAAAAACTAGCAAGTGGATTCGCCAATAAATCCTTATTATCCTTTAGAATACTAATAGGCATTCCGTCGTAACCAGTTGATTTTTTATTTTTAAAATTATTTATTATTTTACCTATTTCAATAGACGTAACCGGGTCCCAGATCATTTCTTTGTCCACTCGGGTATGGCTAGCCTCCAAAACAGACATTGCAGTATTATCATTTCCTGTAATAATACTCCTTTTGCCAAAATCAAAGAGATCAGAAAAAACTTCAAAAACTGTCTGGGGATTATATACGATCTTACTATCAATATTTAATTTAATCTGTTCTGTTTTGTTATTTACCCCATTTTTGTGTCTGTTTACAACTCTCCATACCTCTCTACTAGAGATTCCAGCCTTCATTACATCAGCCTGTACTGCTAACTTCCTAGCGTTTCTTAAGACTGCCCTATATATTCTCATATAATTTCGTTTGTACTGCAGAACAGAGTCATGATTACTTGCAGACTGCGCAAATGTAAGAACACGTTTCATTCGGCTTGACGTTTTCACCCCCTTCGTCACCCACTTTAATGTATTCTTACTTTTTTTTACTTTTAACTTCTTTTTTCTGAAATTTTCATGGAACACATCAGTAAATTTCTTTATAAAACTATTTATACCGAATAAGTGCCAGTCAATGTTTTGTATTGCTTGTCTAAAATTAAGAGCATTTTTTTCACTAAAAAATCTCTTATGAACGACAATATGCTCCTCAGCCCTACAATTTACTTTTGTATGATTTACTCTACAAGAAATACTTGCATGACCATCCGAGAGCCCATTGTGATCTATATCACTACAAATAACATCATGTTCGGGCAAATTTGTAAGAAAATTATCAAGACAAGATACCGATACCCCCCTTATAAAAGTGTAATTATCGATAAGAGGTCTGAAGTTATAACACGCTAACAAAGCTACAAAGTCTCTACGCTGTTGATTATCTTTAAGAAGATCCACATTGAAGTCGCCACATATAATGCATTTCAGTTCAGTTTGCTATATCATATTTATAGTAACTATCGCAACGTTGTATGTATTTTCATAGTTTCGTTAAAACATAGGTACTTGTTTTCATGCATGACTAAGTCTGACCTGCTAGAAATACTACCTTTTTAATATTTGGTACATTAATTTTAGTTTGACTCGCACTTGACCATTTTCCATTTCCCAAATTTTTCCTTTACTTTAATGCTAACGACTACCCCGATGCCAAATTTCAGATTTGTAGGTCCCACAGAAGTATGACCAACTATTTTATGCATAGTAATGACTATATCCTGACTCGCACTTGACCAATTTCCAATTTTCAAATTTTTGCTATACTTTTTTTAATGCTAACGACTATCCCCATGCCAAATTTCAGATTTTCAGGTCTTAGAGAAGTATTACCAACATTTTATACATAATTTTGACTAAAACCCGACTCGCACTTGACCAATTTCTAATTTATGATTTTTTCCTTTACTTTTATCCTAACGACTACCTAAATGCCAAATTTCATAACGCTAGGACAATTGGAAGTGGCCTGGAGGTTTTGATTATCGGTCAGTGAGTCGGTCAGTCATTAAGTGCCAAAATTAGCTATTTTCATGGGGTCATATTTCAGGATCTACTGTAGCTATATCTATGAAATTTGGCAAATTGCTTCAGTATTAGTATATGATTATGTAGGTACAGTTTTATCTCTGTACTTGCAATAGGCACTGAGCTACAGGGGGTTCAAAAGTGGGTCGAAACGGTTCGTGTAAATAGTGCACGGCATGCGCGTGGCCTGTTGCGGGAACTTGGCCTGCGCACTACCATGCGCTTAGATATATATATATATATATATTTGTAATCGGTTTCTCGAAAACGGCTCTAAAGATTTCGATGAAATTTACCGTACGGAGGTTTTTGGGGGCGAAAAATCGATCTAGCTAGGTCTCATGTCTGGGAAAATTCGTTTTCTCCGTGTTTTTAAGCATTTGCGTTTTAGACAAAAGCCTACAGCGCCATCTGTTGGCGGATAGCACAGCTAGCTCACCCGATTATATTTAAATGTTGAGGCTGTTATAGAGCGAAGCTCGGTCGCCCAGGTACTTAGAATAAAACAGAAAATGTTTTATAAATATTATAATGAAGACAAAATGAAGAAACTTACAAGAAAATAGAAATACTTATGTAGGTACGAGCCAAGTAAATTATACTAAGAAAACAAAAATATGGGTCAAATAAAAAAACATGGGTTTCTAATTGATAGTAAACGAGATTTTAACGTATTATTTCTATCATCTCGTTGGTTCGCTTTATCATAGTTATTATCCGGTAAACTCTGAATGTAAACTACCAAAATACTATAAGTAATACCATTCTCTACCATGATCCTTCATTTTAATGACACTACATTTTTTATTCCTAATAGTGCCTATCCATAAACAACGTTATTTTTGTGTACCCGACATCAGTTTGCCAAATGCAACTACTTTTGATTTACGACTTTTCTAAATCACTAAAAAATTCAACGTCCCAACCAAAGAAACGTGAGTGTGCATCACAATTTTGTATGGGAAGTTGATTATTTTTTTGTGCGTTGTTAGCAAAGTCGTAGAACAAAAGTTTGCCCACTTTTAAGTCTATTATAAATGGGCAAACGGATGGCAGGTACAAAAAAATAACCTAAGTGTACGCTTCTAGCAACAATTCTCCCGCGCAAGCCCGGTAAAGCTCCCAGACCTATAGATATAGCCTAGATTAGACTGCCAGTTCATGAGACATCCAATCGACACACAAAAGCAGCTGTAGACCACCAGGACAACATGATTACCTGAAACCTTATTCCAGATCTAGTACACCGGACGCAGCCAACGGCCCAGGACCAGTCTGAGTGCATGTGCAATACGAATGCAACAGCCGTACGGCCACCTAAACTACTAGGTTTACATAAATACCTGTAGCCATACTCCAGATCCATCCCGCAGCCAGCCCAAACCCAGTCGGAGTGCAAGTTCTTGGGGCGATTCGAACGGCTGCACCCACAGCTTGACAACCGTCCGTCTCGACAAGCGCGGGCGACGTATAGAGACGCACCAGCCGAAGTAATGGCGTGGGTGAAGGCCGTTTCTCTTGACGCTGTGGAATGAATAATAACGATAAAAAAAGTCTATAAGAAAAGATACACAGGTATAAAAATTTGTGACACATACACAACATCACGCCTCTCTCCCGTCGGGGTAGACAGAGACCACAGCCCGCCACATGCTACGATCTTGACATACTTCCCTTGCTTGCTCTACTTTCATCAACCCTTTCAAACACGCTTGTCGGTATAGGGTACTTTTAACCTGGCCCTTGAAGATTCATCATCATCAGTAAGGCATACATAATACGTCCACAGCATTACAAAGACCTCCTCTTAACATATCCACGACGACTGATCAGTCGTTGCCCTAATCCAGCGGCTTTTCGTGACCTTCTGGGTCTGATCACGCTATGTCCTTCGATTCGTGATTGCCTTTCTGATCTATTAGCCATCGGTTCTTTGAGCGATGAAGGTACTACTTTGAATTAAGTTGATGATTTTGGGGATCTCCTTAATAGATAATTGTTTATATTTCACTAAAAATTGCTGCAAATCTATTGATTGCAAATTGTGAACACATTTGTAAAACTAAGATAAAATTAGGCACATTTCAATTAGAAAGTACCCGTCTGGAAGGAAATTATCTGGAGTCTGCAATATGCAGCGTGAATTAGTATTGGTTTCGCACCCGAAGCCCATGTCTTCGGGTGCGAAACCAATACAAATTCACGCTTTACTTACTTATCTGGGGTCTACAATGAGCCTGCAATGAGCAAATCAAGAACAAATTCACAAATTGAAGGAATTTTTTTATTCTTTTAGCTTTGATTTTGGTATATCTAATCTAGGCTAAAACGTATATTTTTATACGTGGTTCCTCCGCATCTCCAGCGCGTAGTTTCCAAAATCTTTAAACTTTACAAATCCAAGGACTATAAGTGAACTTTAAATTAATATCTAAACTATAATATAAAAAAACCGGTCAAGTGCGAGTCGGACTCGCGCGCCGAGGGTTCCGATATACCTATAGTATTTTTGGAAGCAATAAAGTCCATTTTCAGGACCGCAAAACTAAATTTGTTTGTAAAGGTTTTTTGCAGATTTCTGAAAAACTGTGCAACTTAGAAAGATCGTTTTATTTTTGCTGTAAAGTTTATATAAACTTCTGTCAACTGTAATTAATTCAGATTTTTCCTTACTCAAACTTCGGAGATAAGGGGGGGGGGGAATGGTATTTTTCTTGACATTTTTCATCATAACTTTAAAACTAAGAAATTTAAAAAAATACAAAAATATATTTTAAAATGTACAAGTAAAGCCCTTTCATATGATACCCCACTCGACCTAGTAGCGACAATTTGAAATTTGGCCCCCCCTATTTTGGCCCCCTTTATATTAATAATCATACTTTTTTCAAAATTTTTTCTTGTGCAATTAAGTTGGGCAACTATATTCTAAAACTATTCCAAATTTCAGGTTGATAGCATAAGCATTTGCCGATATATCCTAGACCGAAAGAGTAAAATAGGAACTCGTGTCGTAATAAATTTCAAGCTTGTCAGCAAGCAGACGTAACGGAGATTTAGAGCTAGCTAAAATTTTCACAGCGGTTTCAGTGGTTCGAGGGAATTCCAGAAATGTTCATGTTAAGATTGTTCAGTTATTGTGGTTTTGTGAATCTGTGGCTCAAACCCCACAGGGACTTAATTCTTGAAAATCACTGGGTAATTATAGATCTCTTTTGAGATTTTAAAAATTCAAATTTACCTCGTTAAACTGTTAAAAGGTAAATCATAGTACATGAAAATTAATTATCTAACTCCACTTTACACTTAACGATTAACTTTCTTCACTTTGAAAAGAAAAGGGTAATATTTTACGACCGGTGATATTGAAGAATTGGACTTATCATCCACATAAAAAAATGTTTTATGTGAAAAAAAAAATAGGAACACAGATAAGAGCCATATATAGGAAGAAAATTATTATCCTCTAGAGACACCGCGTACTTAAAATAGTACAAATTGTTCATCATAGAAACTTATATTTATGAAGTACTTAATATCTCTATCAAATTTGCCATGTCCAAAATAAAAACATAGGATATTTTCAAGCATACAACCCAATGCATTTAAACGATACCTTAACTTAAACCCATTGATTTAGTGTATACGTCTTTTAATATGCTTAAATCCCAAGACCCCATTATGTAGGAGAATTTTTTAACCTACGTATGTCTAACTAATTCTTTCCTAATATCCGCACAAAATCAAACAATTATCTTTTCTAGAACATATTTTATCTATTTCAAGAACAAAGAATGAGCACGAGACAAAGAGATAAATCTGGCAGAATGTAGACGTATAAGTAATAAAAATATCATAAAGAGGAAACAGGGAGATTCTTGTCTTATCGTAATAAATATGCTTGTATTACGAATTCCCAGAATTCATTTAGAAGTAATGTAAGGCAACCTTATATAATTTATTGCCGAATGTTTTTTTTTTGTAGCTAAACCTAAAACCCTTTAAAACAAAAAAAATTTGGTTGTAACATAAAACTCTATACTTAACTACGAGAACTTACTTAACCGAAGGAGGGGTCTCAAATTTTCAATACAAATTTAAAACCTAATATTAAAACCTACCTATTTTACATTTATATTTTCATGTTTTTGTATATTTCAAACTGAAAATGATATTTTTATAATAATTTTTGTGGGTAATGAATTATGAAAAATTTATGAATGAGTATGAACGAGTATTTGAATACGGTCTCATTGCCAGTAGTCGTAGGTCCACCTTTAAGGCCGGTATTTCACTGGGACACCATGGCAGCGCAACCAGTCGCCGCTACCAACAAAATGTATACAGCTCTATAGAGAGTTACTCACCTGGTGTCCATTTGGTTCTGCAACCAATTTGGCGGCACAACCAGCTCGGATGCTGGTCGCGCTACCACTCCCAGTGAAATATAGCCCCTAATACTATGGCCGGAGGGTGTAGCGACTCGGGTGTCTTTACTGGTGTCTAGTTACGGACACCAGTGGCGCAACCAGTCGCGCCACCTTGGTGTCCCAGTGAAATATCGGCCTAATGCTTTGCCTAATTTAGTTTTCTGTCGTTGAAGAATAAGGTCTATTATTCTCTTCGTGTCCATCTTTATCTTTACACCAGATTAACCCAGTAACGATTTTGCCTCCTCGAGTTCCCCTATGGTCTTGGTGCAGGAGACAGTATAGTCTCTGCAGGACATTATAGTATACTCCATACATATATTTTCCAGTCGAAATAACATATAACGTGTGCAGGATAAGTTTGGCTCTGACGGTTATTTTCTGCGCGGGGGACTGCGGCGGGCGCCAATGAGCCGATTCGCTCGCCTCCCCCCACCTGCCGCGCTCACCCCCTCTCATGCATAGCTCTGTCCTGCTGTCATTCTAATTAAGCTACATACTATGACTTTGAAACTTTCCTGGCCATGTCTGCCGAATGCCTGTGGACAAAAGCTACCTCTACATCGCAGGTATCACTAACAAACAGAAGGTGACACGGAGACCGCAGACGGAGACAGCGTGGCTAGCTAGACTTCTTGAAATCACTTTTATTGGCCGGAGGACGCAATAGTAGATTGTCTCACAAGACTGTAAAATAATATTTTTAAGGCGAGGGCGCTACTTTGAATCCAGAGCGAAGAGAAGGATTCTTGAGTAGAATCCCGAGCATGGCGAGGGATTCTAGAGTAGAATCCTGAACGTAGCGAGGGATTCAATAGGTCGCCCAAGGTAAAAATATTTTTGCAGCCGCGTAATACACTCTACTTTTCATCTCCCTCTATGAGAAAAGAATAAGAGGCTCATTGAGACACACACTCGTCATTAATTTTAAATATAAAATACCATTACAATATTATTACTTGATGAAACAATACTAAAAATCACATTAAGTATTATTTGTAACAACTGAAAATGTTATTGACATTTTTGTGTCAGTTAGGAACAGAACCTCTTTGGTTGGTAGTCTTGTTTACATTTAGAGCGTATTTCTTTTTTTATATTCATAATAATTTTAATAGTACAACCAGCCAGTATCATTTTTCATACAATATTTTGGTTTGACCTCTATGGTTGACCTAAATTCAAATTCTAATTTTAAATCTCATTTTTACCCGCTACGAAAGTCTCTTGGAGAAAACAGCTATTTTGTTCGCCTTTATTGACGAACCGTTTAGCGATTTTCGAATAGATGAGATGAAAACGATTAAATGTCATGGAGAGAACGGAGGAAGGCCCTTTTCCAGCTGTGAGACAGTTAGGTGCTACAAACCATGGAAAATATGTAGCCACCTCCGCATCAATGATGGAAGTCATGCGTTAACTTTGCACCGCCAGCCCGCCCGCAATTAATTCGCATGCGCAGGCGACAGCAACAGAATAACGGTACCACTCTACACGTGTTTCGAGGATGCGGTGGAAGCGGTGCACAGTTATTGCATGACTTCCATTATTGTTATGGAGGTGGCTACATATTTTCTATGGTGTGTGATAACGGACTTCCGCAAGGTAACACCTGATTCAATTAATTAGTTTAGTCCCTATTAAAGATATGAAAAAAAAAATACAAAACACAAAATTCCAGCCCACTCTCGCAACCCAGTCAGTACGACACTACCGTTCACTAGGGGCATTAAAGTCCCTCCACATGACCGCCGGGCCCGGTAAGATTCTGCTCGGGATACGAGGAATACCTCACCCCAGTACCTGCAGCCTATTCAGCACGGCTGTAAAAGACCCAGTCAGTCAAAGCTATGATAAGATCCGTTTGAGAACTTACCAATCAAAGTGAGCGGTCCAAACACGGTCTCATCTCCAGTAGTAGTGCAGTTCCACCTCCTACCTCTGAACTGGAACTGGCACTCGCTGATGCCTTGCCTGACGCCAGCACTGACTGCGGGCATGTGATCCTTGTGACGTCTACATATCCTTCGCTGACCTGGAGGGAAAGAACTCAGAAAAATAAGACTTAAAGAAGTAGGATTAAAAAAATAACTTCACAAGTTAGGAAGTGTAATGTAAAGTAAGTACAAATTACATAATCCAATGTTTGTAAATGCAATTAAGACGTCGTTCTATTAATTTGGTAGGGTTATTTTGTGAACTTGCATAGCAAATGAGATGCTGGCAGATGTCATCCCATAATAAAATAAATTAGCACGCATCACGGTATCTATTCCGAACGAAGCAAGGAGGTCCGAAAATTTTGGAAAAGATATCTACATACGTACCTTAGAGCAACGCGTCAAACCGCTTTGCGCGCGAAAATCGTGTTACTCTATGCTACGTACTGCTAGTTTTTTTTTGTAGTCCGTTTAGTGCCGGCAAAAAATACCAACCCATCTCTACCCGTGGGTGTCGTAAGAGACGACTAAGGGCATATGAACTGGAGGGTGGGCAGTAGCATCATCAACCTAACATACTGCGGTCACCAACAACAGCGGTCGCCAGCCGCAACGGTTATGAGCGTGGTGACTATGGTAAATCCCCTCCAACGTTTTTGCTGAAGTTCTGGAGGGAGCTGGTTATCCTGCAGTGGACGTTTCATAGGATGTTATTTTTTTGTCTTCGGGAAAGTTGTTTGTTTCCATAAGTTGAGGCACCTAGCATATGATTCATAACACCCCATAAGAAGTCCAATGCTGGACAAGAAGTTCAATGGCTAGAATGCGTGGTATATTTTGGGAACGGCCGCACGTCGGTGAAAACACTTTTGACCTTGAGCACTGATTAAATAATAGTAAACTAATGTTCCTTGAGCGGTCTCTGGTTTGCGCTGGTTCAGCTTATACTGGTTTTGTTTCCAGTACTTGCTACCTTGCATACTATCTGCTCGTTGGCGTTGCGGATGGCACAGTGGATTGCAGTGGTTTATGACCGCTGACCGTAGTATGGTTGTAAACAATATACCTAAGTAGAATGATGTTGCATAACGAAGATGCTGCTTTTGTTAGTCATCTTTTATGACACCTAAGTGAAGAAAGGGTGTGGTTTGGGGGTGCAAAATGACAAATTAAAATCTTTTCGACATTTTGTAGAATGTCAAGGCATAATTTGAAATGACGAATTATGCAATTTGCCTGCAACGTATCTACATTTTTGTCCGTGTAGTAAGTACCTGGAGTCAGGCCGCGGATCTTGGCACAGAGGCGAGACTTCTCGGTGAAGAGGTTCGGTTGGTTGGACCACTCCTCGAACTCTATGAGGCCCATGTTGCTGGAACAAACCAATTGATTATTATTGTTTATTGTTCGTGATCTTTAACCAAAGCTCACCTCGGACACTTCATATAGACTGCGAATTTGAAATTTGAAATTGGAGTCGCGTAGGCTCGCATATTCAGTACAAAATACCCTCAGAAGGAGCACGAGAATCTCTTGGCGGGTGCGCGCGGGGGTGCGGGGTGGATTGCGGGCGAGGGGCGGAGAGGGTCCGTTCTGTACATTGGCGTAAGAAAAACGCTGCGCTTCCAAAATCTTTGGTTCTAATACTTTATTCTGTGACCAAAGACAATAGAGGGTGAGGTTTCAACGTAACTGAACAACTTTCAGTTAATAAAACTTTCAGGAAATGAAAAAAAATCTGTCTTAATGCGAAATTGACGAAAGAGATCTACCAGGCGAGAGTGAATGGAAACTTTGGAAGGGGAAGGCCTAGGCGAACGTACCAGGACCAAATTCAGGACGTTCTGAATAAAGGCCAGGTTAAAAGTACCCTAAACCGACGAGCATGTATGAAAGGATTGATGAAAGTACAGGAAGCAAGGGAAGTATGTCAAGATCGTAGCAGGTGGAGGACTGTGGTCTCTGCCTACCCCAACGGGAAAGAGGCGTGATGTTATGCTTATGTATGTATTATGTACTTAATGCGAAATTGCAAATTTCATTAGATTTTGCATTGAAAGGCTGTTTTTATTTTCATTTCCTGAAAGTTTTAGTCACAGAAAGTTACGTTCACTGACCATCAAGGGGGGTGATCGTGGTAATTTTAACGATATTACCAAATCAAAAACGTTTGCCTCAAACACTTCGTAAAGACTTAACATAACTTTTGAGGCAAACGTTTTTGTTTTGACAATGTCGTTGAAATTACCACGATCACCCCCAAGGTCTTTCAGTTTTCGGAAACTTGTCCCATACACCTTTTATAATTTTACTACCATACTTGCTTTAAATAAATCATCATCATATCAGCCGAAAGACGTCCACTGCTGGACATAGGCCTCGCCTAAAGATCTCCATGACGACCGGTCCTGCGCTGCTCGCTTCCAGCGGCTTCCCACGACCTTGACCAGATAGTCGGTCCACCTTATTGTGGGGGGCCTGCCAACGCTTCGTCTTCCGGTACGTGGTCGCCACTCTAGAACCCTCACGCCCGATCGGCTTTAAATAAATACCCCTAGCACAATCCTGTTGGAGCAGCCTTTACTCCTGTACTCTCTTTGCTTGTTGTGAAACTGCTGTGATAAAATATGGCATGGGTACTATTACTTATTCTGTGTCCTGTGGAAGTATGAAGGCTTAAGATGATTCCGTGCTTTGGAAGGCACGTAAAGCCGTTGGTCCCGGCTATTATCTACGGAAGTAGTCGGAGGCCTTCGGCTGCTCAACAACACCAGGGTTTGTGAGGTCGGTCATCGACCTTAAAACCCACAGGATATGATGATGATAATCGCTTCGCTACGAAATCGCAGGCAATACTCATTAGCTGTAGAGATTTCATCATCATCATAACATCCCATGAAACGTCCACTGCAGGACAGGGAGGTCCCTCCAGAACTTCAGCAACAACGCGTGGTACTTTGGAGGGGATTTACCATAGTCACCACGCTTGTAAGCGTGGCGGCTGGCGACCGCTGTTGCTGGTGATCGCGGTATGTAATGGTACGATACCCAGCAAGATGCTGCAGCCCATACTCCGGTTCATAAGCCCTTAGTCGCCTCTTACGACACCTACTAGGTAGGTACTATTCTTTGCCGGCGCCACATGGACGTATTACAATAAAAAAAAGTCTTAGTGAATTTAAGTGTCTTAAGTTTTTACAAAACTGCTAGTAGACTAATATTGCTCAAAAGATTGAATTCTGAAATTGTCGCACGAATATTTTAAAATTTGGAATACGAGTATACAGCGTGAATTTGTAGTGGTTTCGCACCCGAAGCCCAGTGATTCTGCTCATGAAAACAAGTAACTTTTCCGAAGAAAAAAATTTTTTACTCGAAAAAAATTTTTCGCCTCCCCATACAAAATGAGTCGATCACGTGACCACTTTACTATGGAGAGGCGAAAAAATTTTTTCGAGTAAAAAATGTTTTTCTACGGGAAAGTTGCTTGTTATCATGAGCAGAATCACTGGGCTTCGGGTGCGAAACCACTACAAATTCACGCTGTATGATAAAATTGGGGCAGAGAGACAGCTGCCGTACTCCAAAGTGAAACTACGATAATATCGCGCCGATAATTAGTCTACGGTTGGGCCTTTGACAAAGAAATTCCCGTACAAAGAAAATTTCCAATCGTAATTGTTGTTGTCAATCTGATAATATCGGAGCTCCGATAAAACTTCGGAGTACGCACCCTATATTAAGGTATATGTAGTTAATACTATGTATTATTATAATATTATACATGTACTTATACTTATTTCTTATTATTACTTGATGTGTACTTATTCTTGTCCCCGTCATATACTTTTTCACACTAAACTCTGGTTGGCTGGAAGAGAGAGATAAGCTCGCCATTGTGAACCTCTTCTATCACTACTGTTTTGTTTTATTGTGCACAATAAAGAATATATATGAAACTGGATCAGCAAATAGCCCATCGTACCTGGTGCAGCACATTTCACTGGCGATTCAGCGCGGCAACGCCGCCAGTGTTATGCGTACTTTTCCACCAGGTGCGATTCGGGGAGGTCTTTTTGACGAACCATAAGGGGATATTTTTATTTTTATTGACATGTATTAACTGTAATTTGTATTCATTTTTTTATTTTGTAACAATGAATGTATTTTAAATAAATAATAACAGATTATTTATTGCTGTTTATTTGCTGTGCGGTGCCGGCCTAAAAAGAATAGTACCGACCCATCTCTTCCCGTGGGTGTCGTAAGAGGCGACTAAGGGAAATGAAATCCAGAGGATGGGCAGCAGCGTCCTTCTGTGTATTATTTCATCTTACTGCGGGCGCCAACCCGTCTGCCAAGCGTGGCGACTATGGTAAAACCCCCTAAGAATCGATGAATCACAAATATAAGCTCCGGCCCCTAGTCCCCGGCGGCCCCGCTATTCCTGGCTCCGGTAGCGGCCATGGTAACGGTGGGGCAGGGGGTGCGAAGAATCCCCGGCAGATGTCGAGCTACCAACAACGACGACCTCTGGCCCTGGCAACTTATAACACGCGCACATTGCGGACCGACGAGAAGGTTGCAGAACTCGAAGAAGAATTGAGCAGGTTACACTGGGACATCTTGGGTCTATCTGAAGTCCGAAGAGAGGGGGAGGACTCGATAATCCTAAAATCAGGTAACTTGCTCTATTTCCGGGAGGGCGACCAACTGTCCCAGGGAGGTGTCGGGTTTATGGTCCACAAGTCTCTCGTGAACAACGTGGTCATGATCGAGAGTGTGTCGTCGCGGGTAGCGTACCTTATACTCAGAATCACCAAAAGGTATTCGCTGAAAGTCATACAGGTATACGCCCCCACATCGACACACTCTGATGATGAAGTCGAGGCTATGTATGAGGATATATCTAAAGCCATACATACGCCTAAGACCCACTATACCGTTGTCATGGGGGACTTCAACGCGAAATTAGGCAAGCGAGGCGATGGTGAGCTGAGGGTGGGGCAATTTGGTGTTGGATATCGGAATTCCAGAGGCCACATGTTAGCCGACTTTTTGGAGAAAGAAGGACTCTTTATGATGAATTCCTTCTTCAAAAAGTCGGAAAACCGAAAGTGGACCTGGATCAGTCCCGATGGTGCTACAAAAAATGAGATTGACTTTATCATGTCGACGAAGAAGCAAATATTCAATGATGTCTCTGTGATCAATGCGGTTAAAACCGGAAGCGATCACCGGTTGGTAGGAGGCACATTGAATATCAACGTAAAGCTGGAAAGAACTCGACTGATGAAGTCTACGCTCCGACCAGTACCCACCAATATCCAAAACCCCGACGGCTTTCAGCTCGAACTGCAAAACCGCTTTGAATGCCTTGGTGAATGCGTAGATGTGGACGACTACAATAACGGGTTCGTGGAAACTGTCCATACAATTGGGTCAAAGTACTTTAGACCCCACCGTACTAAAAGAACCAAAAACATCTCTGACCATACCCTCAAGCTAATGGAAGAAAGACGCGAAATGGTTCTGCAGTCTCCGGAAGATGCTTCTCAATATCGGCGGCTCAATAAACAGATCTCTAAGTCTCTGACTCGCGACCTTCGGCTATTTAATACTAACCATATTAAAGAAGCGATTGAGCGGAACAAAGGCTCCAAAGTGTTCGCAAGAGATCTGTCTATTGGACAGAGCCAGTTGACGAGGCTGAAGACCGAGGATGGCAGAACCGTATCGTCCAAGCCTGAGCTACTGAGGGAAGTCGAGAAGTTCTATGGGCAGTTATACACATCAACCGGCCCACCCGTTAGCAGTCTGGCCAACGATCCAAGAGCTAGACTTACCCGACACCATACCGAAGATATCCCGGACGTCAGCTTGTACGAGATTAGAATGGCTCTCAGACAGCTTAGAAACAACAAGGCACCCGGGCACGATGGAATTACGGCTGAGCTTCTGAAAGCAGGCGGAAGGCCAGTGCTTAAAGCTCTTCAGAAGCTGTTTAATTCTGTCATACTCGAAGGGAAAACGCCACAGGCATGGCACAGAAGTGTGGTGGTACTCTTCTTCAAAAAGGGTGATAAGACCCTGCTGAAGAATTACAGACCCATCTCACTTCTGAGCCATGTCTATAAGCTGTTCTCGAGAGTCATTACGAACCGTCTCGCGCGCAGGCTCGACGACTTCCAGCCTCCCGAACAAGCCGGTTTTCGTAAAGGCTTCAGTACCATAGACCACATACATACGCTACGGCAAGTTATACAGAAGACCGAAGAGTATAACCAGCCACTTTGCCTAGCGTTTGTGGACTATTGAAAAGCCCTTAGATTCGATCGAGACGTGGGCCGTGCTACGATCTCTCCAGAGGTGCCAAGTCGACTATCGGTACATTGAAGTGTTGAAGGACCTGTACAAAAACGCCACTATGTCAGTTCGTCTTCAGGACCAGGACTCGAAACCTATCCAATTGCAGCGAGGAGTGAGACAGGGAGACGTCATATCTCCTAAACTGTTCACCGCTGCATTGGAAGATGTCTTCAAACTCCTGGACTGGAAAGGACTTGGCATCAACATCAATGGCGAGTACATGACCCACCTTCGATTTGCCGACGATATTGTCGTAATGGCTGAGACCCTGGAAGATCTCGGCACGATGCTCAATAACCTCAGTAGAGTTTCACAACAAGTGGGTCTTAAAATGAACATGGATAAGACGAAAATTATGTCTAACGCCCTTGTTGTACCCACTCCACTCAAAGTTGGAGACTCTATGCTCGAAGTTGTTGATGAGTACGTATACCTGGGACAAACAGTCCAGCTGGGTAAATCCAACTTAGAGAAAGAGGTTACTCGTCGAATCCGACTCGGATGGGCAGCGTTCGGGAAGCTCCGCAATATCTTCACGTCCTAAATACCGCAGTGTCTCAAGACGAAAGTCTTTGACCAGTGTGTGTTGCCAGTGATGACATATGGCACCGAGACGTGGCCGCTCACGATGGGCCTTATCAGAAAGCTCAAAGTCACCCAAAGGGCTATGGAAAGGGCTATGCTCGGAGTCTCTCTGCGCGATCGAATCAGAAATGAGGAGATCCGCAGGAGAACTAAAGTAACTGACATAGCCCTGAGAATCGCTAAACTGAAGTGGCAGTGGGCAGGGCACATCGCAAGAAGAACCGATGGCCGATGGGGCGTGAGGGTTCTAGAGTGGCGACCACGTACCGGAAGACGAAGCGTTGGCAGGCCCCCCACAAGGTGGACCGACGATCTGGTCAAGGTCGCGGGAAGCCGCTGGATGCGAGCAGCGCAGGACCGGTCGTCATTGAGTTCTTTAGGGGAGGCCTATGTCCAGCAGTGGACGTCTTTCGGCTGATATGATGATGATGATGAATAACAGATTACAGATATATTTTGTAAGGGAGGTCAAATTTGGTTTTTCGTATTTCGACCTCTGTTCCTCGGTCAGTTTCTGTAGGACATGGAGTTTATCCTATTTGCCTCTTATTCACCCTCTATAGGTACACACGGCCGCACATCGGTAGAAACACTTTTGGACCTTATGGCGTGGTAATAGAGTCGAAAAAGTTTATATCGACAAGCGGTTGGCCGTACAAGAAGTAAAATATATCTCACGAAAACTGGAAATGGGGATCAGACCGTTTCATGATACTGAACAATTTTTTCTAATTCCACAATCACACCTTCCTAAATTCAAAGACTAATTCTGCAAACATTGCTAGGAGCCTTGGTTATGTAGGTGAATTAGGTGTACTACGGGAAATTGCCGAATTCGTTTCTGAATTAAGGAAGGTGTGATAGCCGTTTAAGAAACAAAGATCGAAATACAACTACATACTTCGCATTGAAACAGGAGGAGGTACAACGTGATAGCATATTTAGGGAAGTCAAAATTAATGTGTCCTAATTCGGCCTAAGTTCATTGAGGAAAATTCAGCTTATCCGAGTCCACAGTGGCAGGTAGATATGTAAATAGGATTGCCGCCATTTTCAATATATGTGTTTAAATAAAATAACTGACAATCGAAGATGAAGAAATACAAATCCATTAAATAGTACAACTTTTGTGGTTGGTTTTTTGTTTTCTGGGTTAGCAAGGAAAAAGAACAAATAAATTGGAACACTTTATTTCAACACAATAAATAAAATAAATGATAATAACTTAACGATATGTCTGGCAACAAAATCTCAACGTGGTTGTAAACTTTTGGCACGAACACTGAAAGTACTAGGCTCACATAACTTAAACAGAATCACAGGTATCTTCCATAGACCGTGATCGTGAAGTTGAATCCATAGCTTCTCTGGCTCTTTAGCTTGATCTTGACGAATCTCTGTCCGACTCCTCCAGCCCTGATCGTAGGGTAGCCTCCAGTCCCATCTCTGTCATTGTCTTTTATGTAGATGGCTCTGATCACTGCGAAATTCTGCTGTCCTGGCTCTGGGTATTCGATTGTACTGGTTCTGACGATTAATGGAAAGCCATATTTGTATTCGTTGTATTTGAACACTACGACGTCGCCGTAGGTTGCTGTGCCAATCACCAAGTCATGACTTTGGCAGGAAGCTAAAGCCAGAAGGCAGAATAATGTGACTAAAGTAACTGCTCGCATTCTTGATCGTTCGTTTCGCACTGTGATGCTAATTACCTGTCCAGTGTTTTATAAGTCTGGATGGTGTTATGCTGAAGTGAAGCAAGAACTACGTTATATTAGCTGGTTAATTTTGAAATTCATAATAGTTGCTACGAGAAAGAAAATCCGTTTTCAGTCAAAATCAAAAAGTCACAGGTCCAAAGTCAAAAATTTTATTTTCGTATTTCGACCTATGTTCCATACAGTTGTTTTCGAAGTTGTTCAGTTTCATTTGCAGAATCACATCCTTCAGGGTTAACCCTTTCTGTACACCTAACAGAACAACGATAGGGCCACTCCGCCTGCGCGCGCACTAAAGACTTATGAAGTGTAGTTCATTCCCACTACTTATTTAACGAACACCCCTCGTACAACCAAAACCACTCTCCTTGTCTCTTTGTAGCATAAAACCATCCCTTCTACATATAGAGTAGAACAAACATTCTGACAAAGCCTGCTGAATACACTATCCATCACATTGAGACATGATGCGTCACGCGGTTTTCAATGTCATCATTAACAAACACCTAGATCTAGGGAAAAACATAGAAACTTCCATACGGCGTCATACAGTTTATCCAAAATATTTTGGATGAAGATCAATGATAAGTGGAGGTTAATGACATTCTTTATCTCTTGAGTAATCTTCCATTCTTCTGTCTCAGCTGTGGTATCGGGTAAGAATATTGGGTACCGACTGTACCTTTAGATTACAGTACAAGAGCAACATGTTCATACTACGAGTAGCAACGCGACTTTATCACTTATGACAATTGAAATAGAAAGAAACAGTACAAATTCCGATGTGTAAAGCTTGACGTGAGGCCTTCTTGCTTTATTTTCCTTTCAGAATGCTTGGTGAACAGAAAATAACCCTATAAGGTTTTTTTATTGTCAATGGACTCACTCTTGACCTCGATCTAGTCTTGAGGAGAGAGATGAGGTCGACAATGGGACGAGCTTGCCCAGATGAAGCCTATTCACTAGAGACTTCAATAGATTCGGGTTATATGAACTCGGAAACACAGACGCAGGCAGAGAATTCCACTCTTTAGCCGTGTGCATAATAAATTAATAAACGATGTTTCAAAGCGCTTTGTGCGAATGTGTGGAATATCAACCAAGTGTGGGTGATTTCCTGTGGTGCGTCTTGAGTCCCGATGGTAGAAGGAGGATTTACTATAATTTTAATTCTGGATTGGTTAATACCTGACTGGATAATATTTTTTTTTTTTTTTTTGCAAATTTCTAGTATAGGTACAGTGTGTACCAAAAACTGAAAGGGCTTGCTCAGTAGACTAAACTGATCAACTTTCCCTAAGAAACATTTCTTTAAAAAACCTAAATATAAGTTTGTATTTCCGTACTATGTGTATGGATTTACAAGTTTAAGTTTGCAGTTGATACTTTTTCCTTGCATATCGCGAGAAAGTAAGTGCAGTAATGCTGTACAATTTTTTAAAATATTGAGTAGTATAGTCAAGAACACATCAAGCTTGTATCGTTCTTATTTTAATAGACGTATGGGCTATAGTCGCACTGCGTGTGACAAGCTTGACCTGCTTTTGACTGTGCCACAGAATAAAGTAATAGTGGTGCCGGCAAAGAATAGTACCAACCCATACATACCCGTGGGTGTCGTAAGAGGCGACTAAGGGTTAACTGGAGGGTGGGCAGCAGCATCCTCCTTTATATCTTACATCTTACTTACTGCGGTCACCTACAACCGCGGTCCATGGTGCCAGCCGTAACGCTAACAAGCGAGGTGACTATGGTACTTCCCCTCTACATTTTTCCAGCAAAAGCTAGAATTCTGGAGGGAGCTCCCTGTCCTGTAGTGGACGTTTTCATGGGATGTTATGATTGATTGATTGACTATCATATCATACACGACGGACACTCTTCGCCCCCCTTGCAATCCACCCCGCACCCCCGCGCGCACTCGATCGCGAGTGTCTCATGGTCCTTATGAGGGTCTTTTGTACTGAATACTTATGCGAGCCTACGCGACCTTCTAATTTCAAAATTCAAATTCGCGCTCGATGTATGCAGTGTCTGGGATGTGACTGTAGTCTGTACACTACAAATTATTGGGCATGGTGCTTAAATAACTTTTCACTCAATTATTGAGTACACATGTACTTACTAAACGAAAACTATGTTTGATCCAAGTATTAACTTGAATGAGTATGAAACTACGTGGTACGTTTTGTTTATAGAAAAGTTATGTAGATCTTACAGGGTTTGTGTAACGATATGTATACAGGGTGTAAATGCCAAAGCAAGTTTCCTTTCAAAGGTGTGCTCTGACCACGAAACTGAACAACTTTTCCATAGAAACATGAGTCGAAATCGCAGAATGTTTTTTGGCTTCTCCATACAAACCTTCATTAGTCGACAGTGCAATTTGTATGAAACACCCACAAAACAAAATCCGATTTCGACCCATGTTCCTTTGGAAAAGTTGTTCAGTTTTGTGGTCTGAGCATTCCCTTAAAAGGAAACTCGCTTTTGCATTTACACCCTGTATAACCTAACAATGCCTGAGATTACACAAACAGGTATCGTTTGCGACTGAATAATATTTAAAAGAAAAAGCATCTGAAACTAAAATTTTATTTAATAAAGAAACAAACCAAAAAAAAAACGATTTTAACCAAAACGGAACAAAAACGTGCCAGTTTCTATTGCATAAACTTCCACCCAAAAGTTGAAACCTCTGAAAATTGTAGGACTCTCCAACTCCATAGTGACAAATCTGGTCCCAATCCCTCCTTTCAAGATGTAGACTTCACCTTGCTTATCCTCTCTCAAATCTGTCACTTTAATAGCATTGATCACTTCAAGGCTCGAACAGTTGACTGTAATAACTTCGTTTCGAACCCAAATAGCTGGATTTTGTTGATGTACCTTACTATAAATCAACCTGGAATTTATATCCGGATACCCTAAAAACAAATCGTGCGAATCCACTAACACCAGTGCAAGAAAAACAACTACTTGAAGGCACATTAATTTTAAAAACGCCATTTTAAAAGATGTGACTGTTTAGAACGATTGTAGATATCAAAATAGTCGTAAAATTTGAAGTTAGAACTAAATATGCAAAATTGATTAACACCAAGACGTGAAAACGCAATTGGTAAAATGTCACAGTAAAGTAATGGTTGGTACGTGACAAGCTCAATTAACTGAAACAAATTAGCCATGTTTGTAATTACAACAAACAATTAAATAAAATTTTAGAATTAATCAAATGCGCGAGATGAAAAATTTTAAATGACGGAAAAAAAATGCGATTTCCCGGTGCATTAAATCTAAAAATGACTTTTCTCTTTCAAGTGAATAAGTTACGAAATGATTTAATTACTCTGTTTACGCTTCATGATAATATAGAATAATGGCCGATCTTAATCATGGTAAAGATTTCTAATTTATGACGGTAAGTAAAAAGCAAGCAAAGACATTATTGTATTTGGAATTAAGTATTGAAGACACTTCTACAAAAATCTGTACAAAGAAGCATCATGGTCTGCAGTTGAATAAAAAGCAAACGACTGAGGCATCGGCATATAGGCATTGGTACTGAAAAAGAACCTCAGGATGCAAACATAGAAAACACTATACTATAACCTTCAATGGGGCCCTATAACGGCTCTTTCTGGTCAACTGAGCTCGGCTGCAAATGCTGTCAGAAAAATCAGACAGCTTACTGATGTAGCTACCGCAAGGCTAAAGAACTGTCTATAAGACTACAAAACAATAGATAGAACATGTTGCGCAGTATAAACCTGTATTAATCATGTAACTTATTATGAATGGTGGAAATTTGATACTGTTGGTACACAAAAGGTGATTTGTCAACAATAATGAGAATGATGAACGTAGCAGCATGTACCTTATTTATTAATTACTAGAGGCCCGCCTCGGCTTTGCAGACTGTAGGAATTTCTTGGGGGATGATTTTTCAACGCTCAAACATGTCTATTTATTTCTTTTAATTAGCCTAAATCCAAAACTTTTTTAGGATTTTCATACGAACTTTTATCCCTTATTTCACTCCCTTGAGGGACGACATCTCGAAATTCCTGAAAAATTTGTTTCTTTATTTCTTATTGCTAGCTTAAATCCAAATTTTAATGTACAAAGCTGTAGGAATTCTGTACAAACTTTCATCCCTGATTTCATTGTGTTAGGGGATGAATTTCTATAATATATAAAACACAATATAAAATACTTACTTTTTATTTTTTACGACGGGATAAAAATGAAAAACTTACGGAAAAAAATCATCCCCTTTTTTATCGCCTTGAAGGGTGATTAAGGAAATGCTTGAACACGTGTTTCTTTATTTTTTACCAAAAGCTTAGATTCAAATTTGTGTGATTCTAACTCAAGAAACCAAGAACTATCATACAAACTTTCATCTCTTATTTCACCCCCATAAGGGATGAATTTAGGAAAATCCTTTCTTTTTTCTGTTCCGCTAATTATGCTGGTGTGTGTATTTAAATAAATGAGTTTAATTGATTATTTGACTTCTTTTAACTTAATTAAACGGGGTGTAAGAGACAGCATAATCTGAACAACTTTTACT
The DNA here is from genome assembly GCA_947532105.1 of Athrips mouffetella. Taxonomy (NCBI): domain Eukaryota; kingdom Metazoa; phylum Arthropoda; class Insecta; order Lepidoptera; family Gelechiidae; genus Athrips; species Athrips mouffetella. The sequence goes on from OX383978.1 coordinate 14,990,728, forward strand.
AAATGAAACTTTCAGAAAATCCAAAAAGAATTGGCCTCTCTCTAACCACCAGGAGTTCATGTTGTAGTCCGATAGCACCCCGCTGGTGAGTTGTCTCCACGCCGCGCCGGCCTGTCCCACGCAATTTTCCTAGTGTCGCTCTACGACAGCCCTGGAGACGCATTTTTGAAGCGTTCGAACTTCAATTCGCATTCGAATTGGCAAGATTCGTATACGAATCCGTAAAATCGCAATTTTTGAATATTCATTCCTGTGAATTCTGCAACGAGTGGTCCGACCCACTCGTTTTGCAATTCTACCACTCGAAAGTATGTATAATCTGTGATGACAACGACATTGACGTTTCCTTCACACATGGCATTATACTGACATATCAACTTTGTACATTACCGGTTTTTAAAATCAATGAGTAATTGCTTTCCGGTTTTGATTTTTTCTGCGTGAAACGAAAATTGGTTAAAGATTTGAATTTAATGGCAACACTGCTTTCGAATGATTCAAAAATGCGTAAAATCGAGAGCAGTAGAAATTAAATTTCAAGATTCACTTCGAACGCTTCAAAAATACGTCTCCAGCTCGACTGCAGACTCGTATTTAGCTCTTTAAGTTGTCAACCTAACGCGATTCATTAGGGAATAACCGTGGTTTATATAAATATTTGATAATAATTGTATTGTATGATTAAGGATTAAAAGCGTCTCAATTTCATATCATAATAACCATTGCTTGTGAAATTTTCAACATGGTGTCATTCAGCTTCATAATATTTAAGGTAACTTATGTGTCCAATAATAAAAGCTTTTGAGTTTGAGTTACTTTACTCATATAAATACAAAAGTCATAAATATACAATAATTCATCAGGTCACAGATAAAATATCGTGTCAAGCGCGTCTCCTCTAGGCGGCATGTCCGGTCGAGTCGGTCCCTTATGTGTTGAATCCGACCGTGTGGTGCCAGCAAAGAATAGTACCAGTCCATCTCTACCCGTGGGTGTCGTAGGAGGCGACTAAGGGATTATAAAACAGAGGATAGGCAGCATCGTCCTTCTGTGTATCGTACCATCTTACATGATGCGGTCACGTGTAAGCGTGGTGACTATGGTATTCTAGAGAGAACCAACTCCGTGTCATGGGAATTGGGATGATGATAAATATGTAGAATCTAACTTTGACACCTCTTCAATACTTTAATATTAGAGTAAGTCTACACTGTGGTTCTTCAAAACGGTAACTCAGTATCATTTACGAATCAACTTTTCTATGGGACCCATCCCAATAGTAAGGCTACTTTTCCACCAGTGCTGTGCATTTGTAAAAAAAAGCTGTATCTCCCCTACACGTGAAGTGGGAATGTTTTTTTTTGTCTACCCCGTAGTGTGGAGTATCGTTAGAAAGTTCTTTTAAAAATATTGTATGTGTGTGAAGATAATTTTTCGATTTAGGGATCCGTTTGCGAAATGTTAATCTTCAAAGTGGATTTTTTTGTTGAAATCAAATGACGACGTAGTTTTGTTACGGTTTTTTTAACTTATTTGTCCAGGTGGTTAATACGTATCATCATACCAAATTACAGCTTTCTAGTACTGAAGCCTTCTGAGCTAAGCCGCAGACAGAGAGAAAAACATACAAACACACAGATTTGATTCACTCACTAACTACTAATCAGATTTAAAAGGAGATTTCAATAACGTGTCAACCGTAAGTTGTTGCAATGCATGAGTTTTCTTTCAATGAAATCGGTTCGCTATAACAGGAAATATTCGTATGTATGAAGCTTACGTTGGTGCATCATATAAATTTTGTTTCATTGCAATTGGATAACCGAAACAAAAATATGCTATTATGAAATTTAAAGCGACGCAGCTGTAATCAACACGTCACACAAACGAAGTCGTAAGGCACAGCGAGTTATGTATAAGGAAAAAGTTGTGGTAAATCTACTAGGCTTTAATCTTTCTTTGAAAGCCTTGTCTCTAAGACGCACCGTTTTCAAGTTGCTAGCGAAAGATCTAAAAAAGGACCTTTCTCGATCTCTCCTGCGAGTAGCCCTAACAATAATCGAGAGGAATTTATTTGAAGTTGAGAAGAGGGTCAACGACTACACAAAGCTAAAACTTTTGTTATCAAATAAATTAGTTCCTTTAATTCCCTTTGTATGGCTCAATCTTACTGGGATACATGCTATATTATTTCGACTGTAGGCGCTAAAGCTCGATCCACACCTCCCGATCCGATTGTCTGATCTTCCGATTATCGGATAAAGCACGATCCTCCTATCCGATTGTCCAATCCTTCGATTTATCGGATGAAATCGGTACTTATCAAATTTCGTCTTATAATCGGAAGATCGGACGATCGCATAGGAATGAGTGGATCCTCCTTAATGTGTAGTGTGAAAGGATTTGTTGTTTTTTTTTTACTTTAGTGACTCATCTGCTTATTGTCACCATTTTCCTTCATTCGTCTTTTACGACTTGCCTGAACTAGTAGCTTATATGTCTTCATTTTTATGTTGTTTTACTTTATTAGGTACGTATGTAGTCATAGTCACGTTTCGCTTCTTAGAACATCTCTCAATGAGAAGTATTAACTTTATGACAATAACTCTTAGAACATCCTTCAAAAGGAAGAAGTACCACGTTAGTAATAAATTTATGACACACGATGACGTTATTTTCACATAGAATTAGAAATAACTTTGTAACAATTAACAGTTAAACTTGAAATGACAGTTTGGTGTCGATCGGGTTAATACTTAGAAACTACAAGCAAAACATCAAGACTTTTCACGAAGAACATCGTAAGTGACATCGTCTCTTGAACGAAGAACGTCATAAATGCCTTAACAAACAATGGCGCATCTGACGTTCTTTGTTCAAATGTCAATGTGACTTATTCCTGAAAAGGCTCGAGTCATGATATCATGGACATGTTAATTTTTAATGCCTTGCTTATAAATACGGATGTATTTCTGGTCAATTCATTTGTATTTTGTATTTCGAACGACGTGTTATTCTTTTTTAAAATGTACGCGAAAGTGACCAGTTTGGTTTTAATTTTATACGTAGCATCGCTGCAAGCCAATGATATACGTTTGGGCTACACAGCTCCAACTGCAAAGAAGATATTCAGTGAAATTCGCCAAGCAGACCCAGCGCTTTGGACGAGAACTGATGACGTTATAGTGAACACTGTTGGAACAGAAGTCATATCTGCTGTCTACGTCACGGACTTAAGAGATAACAAGGATGGAGAAGCGTACTTAGAAAGCGGTGGAATCGGAGGAAAGAGTGTCACGATCGGACTGAAAAGCCCGTCAATTTTAAGAGGTTACAAATTCGAAATAGAAGTCTTCGCTGAGGATCCCAATGCAAGATATACGGGTTATAATTCTAAAGGTGGTGTATATCCGGACACTCGTATTTCAGCGCATGGTTCATCTGCAAACTTCGGAGTGAAGGGTGGATCGGCATCAGCACCTTATTATGACGACGGACAGTATTCTAGAAAGTTTTAGAAGTTTAAAGTTAAGTTTGTTTGATTAAATACAATATTTTAAATTAAATATTTTTCTTACGCGTTTTAGATTTGTTTCTAATCAACTATAAACGCCATCTGTGATTTCATTTAAGAACTTTTGCATGCATTTTGATTAATCAAAGCAGGTGATCAACGTGGTTTACTCTCAGGTTTTGATATTAAAACGACATCGGTACAATACTTGATATTTGCTACAATTTCAAAACAGGCATATTCGAGTGGATCTCTTAATTTGACAAGTCAATATTGCAATTGTCAAGGAACGAAGTTTGAAATTTGAATGTATCATATCAATTATCAATGTCGTTTTCGATGTAGCAAGTTGAAGTAGGCATCCAAGTAGAGTATTAGCAAAGACGTCTAGATTCAAATGCTCTTGATTAAAGCAATCAATCCATTAAACCAAGTATCCATTTAGAATATTAACCACTACAAGTTTATAGACATAGCTCTAAGCACACACGGCCACTCGTCGGTGGAAACACTTTGACCTTGATCGGGACTCTGGTGCCGCGCCGGGCGTATATACAGCGTGATTTTTTATTCACCAGAAAAAAAATTAAGGGATGATTCTGCCCATGAAACTGAACAACTTTCCCCAAGGAACATAGGTCGAAATACGAAAAACCAAATTTGACCTCCCATACAAAATGCGCTATCAGCTGATGCAGTTTCAATGGGAGGTCTAAAATTGATTTTCGTATTTCGACCTATGTTCCTTGGGAAAAGTTGTTCAGTTTCATGGGCAGAATCATCCCTTAATTTTTTTCTGGTGAATGAAAAATCACGCTGTATGTAGCGTAGCGCTGATTTAGCTTTATTGGTTTTGTTTCTACGTGCTTGCTGCCCTGCGTACCAATAAGGTTAAGGGGCTGATAAGAGCTAAATACGCTTCACTTGAGCAGTTTTTTAACGAAAAGTGATGAATGTGGCAGCAGGAAGGATTTCTTGAAAGTGGTAGGGCTTTTGTGGAAAGTCCGTCTGGGGAAGTACCACCCGCTTGCTTTTTTCTGCCGTGAAGCAGCAGTGTTCGCACTGCTGTGTTTCGGTTTGAAGGGCAAGAGAGCCAGTGAAATTACCGGCACATGAGATATACTATCTTAGTTCTCAAAGTGAGCAACGCGCTATGGGCGGTGGTGACCACTTACCATCAGGTGGCCCACCTGCTCGTTTGCTCACTTGTATAACTGTATAACATAAAAAAAGGTAAAAAATTCACCCCCACTTTACTTGTACCATAAAAAATACTTATCAAAGTTTTATTTTACCACTTTTTCGGCGTAGATACGAGTGAAATGTATATTCGTACTGAATTTCAGCTTTCTAGTACTAAGGGTTTCTAAGCTAAGCCGCTTACAGACAGACAGACGGACATATGACGAAAATATAAGAGTTCCTTTTTGACTACGGAACCCTAAAAAAGAACGGATCTACACTGCGCGTGGCCCGACACGCACTTGGCCGATTTTTTATAGTTATGCGTTTGACCATCCTTGATTCGTAACCATCCTTCCGGGTCGGTTCATAACATTTGTTTGTATGTCAGTTAAGTGAATTACGAAGATGACCTCAGTGTTGATACACTTTAAGGCGACGTGATTCACGATAAGTGTGTTTTTGGCAGAGTTGGGCTACATGCCGATATAAAGGGTCTTAAGACCTGGCAATGTAGTGCAATTACCTGAGAGAAAGTTTAAAGAATGTGTTTAGCAAACGTTATGTAAAGGAGTGATCACACCTAGCTGAGGGATTTCAACTTAATGGTCCTGAAGGCTGAATTCAAAGACATATATAGATACATTGCTGGGAGGCTTGGTTACAACGAGCAATGTATGCCGAATTACTCTTTGAATTCAGCCAGGTGTGATCACTCCTTTGGATTAGACGACTATATCAATGACAAAGAGGTATGGTGCTCTGATATTCCGGCAAAACACAAGAAACACATTGTAAAAAGCCGACTCTTAAAGTAGTTTTACGCTGCCATAGCACGATCCGAAACGGTGCAGACTCTCTCTATTTGCATGACATTTCAATAAGTATTCTGAAAAGAATCCACATTGAATAAATTATCTGAATCTGGCGTAGTTTTTCTGTTGCCCTGGTCAAGGTATTTATGGAAAGTCGGATCTTATCAAAATCTAATTGTGTACTTAACCGCTAGTTGTTTAGCAATCTTAACGCTTTCCGGGCTGCAGAATGCACGTTTAGACGTTAGTCCCGCCCAGCCAATGAAATTGAAAGTAATAAAAGTAGTAGTACTTAGTAATAAAAGACTTGAAAGCTTTGAAAATCTTAACTAGTTCCTGTCTGCATCTTAACTTTCTTCAACGAGTATAGTCGGCCGCATATCAGTGGTAACACTAGTCTATGACCATGAGCGGGTCTTTCGTTTCTAGGGTCTGTGGCAAAGCTCTGGTTTTGTTTAATACTTATATTGTAGATTGTACTTCGGAGAGTGTGCTCAAGAGCTCCACGAGCTTATTCCACCATCTCCCTTCTACCATCGGGAATCCAGACGCACCATATAATATCACCCATAATTGGTTGATATTCCACACATTCGCACAAAGCGCTTTGAAACATCTTTTATAGGTAATGCGCACGGCTAAAGAGTGGAATTCTCTGCTTGCGTCTGTGTTCCCGAGTTCATATAACCCGAATCTATTCAAGTCGCGAGTAAATAGGCTTCTTCTGGGCAAGTTCGTTCCATCTTCGACCTCATGTCTGTCTTCAAGACCAGATCGAGGTCAAAAGTAAGCCCATTGACGATAAAAAAAACTGGATTAATACCACTTATCTGCGGCTGGTGTACATTCGAGTAATATTTTATATTGCATGATTTTCTTGAAGTAATAAATCTCTACAATGTGCAGTCATGAACGTGAATATTCATAGTATTTATAATTTAATTCACATTATAGGGAAATCCTTCATCAAAACATGTAGTCCATATCTAAATACACGGTAAACTACTTGCTTATAAACATGATCACAAGCGAGACTTCTGACCTTCTACCTCTCTCTTTCTTACTTCAAGAACAACTACATACGCGTCTCTTTCCCTCATCTGATTCAAGGCACAACGAATTCATTTGGTCATTTGATAGGTCAGTCTTATAGAGCACTTACGAGTAACCGACGTGTATTAATTTGATCAAAAATGTACTCAAAACTTTTGATTTTATTAGCATTAGTAGCTTTTGCATATGGAAAAAGTGTCATAGTTGGTCAGGTATATGATGCCAGTGGTGCAGTAAGGAAAGTTTATGAGAAAACAGCTGAGAAGAACGCTGTTCCTTTATTAAAGCGCGAAGAAGAGCTTTACTTCGAATATCCACTAGGAGATCAGAAAATCAAAGGGATTGCTATAAAGGACCTCGAGAATGGATTGGCGGAGCCTTCGATCAACCGAGGAGGACTTGGCTTCAATTTTGTGAACATCAAGTTGAAGAGTGAACGAGGATCAGGTTATAAGTTCCTGATAGAAATCTACGCGTGATTGTTTAGTTTTAAGTGAATAAATAATTTTAAGAATAAATGTGTTTATAATGTGTTCTGTAGTTTTAATTATTTTGCGATTAGCGTCGAACTTAACGTAAGTAATATAAAACCGCATTCATAATGTAAGTACAATATCTGATAAACACAACCGATTTTTGATTGATATACCTAGTAAGGCAAAGATGTAATATGGATGTGAATCTGCCTATTAAACTGCGAAAGTTTTCCATGGAACACAGGTCGAAGTACGAAGAAATATTACCAATATCCCAAAGAAACAGTAATACCGCATTTTGTAGGTATGGGACTTTAAAATATTTTTGTTTCGTATTATGCTCCATAGCGAAAGTTGTTCAGTTCAATGGGAAGATTCACATACATACATAACATCACGCCTCTTTCCCGTCGAGATAGACAGAGACCACAGCCCTCCACCTGCTACGATCTTGACATACGTCTCTTGCTTCCTGTACTTCCTTTCATACATGATCGTCGGCTTAGGGTACTTTTAACTTGGCCTTTATTCAGAACAACGTCCTGAATTTGTTCCTGGTACTTTCGCCGAGGCCTTCCCCTTCCATCGTTTTCATTTACTCTCGCCTAGTAGGTAGATCTATTTCGTCAATCTTCGTTTATTCATCCTCTCTACATGACCAAACCATCAGTATCACTTTTTCAATTTTAGTCACTACGTCTTCATAATATCCTTTTGGGTAGAAATACTTTTCCTGTTACAATTTGTAGAATCCAAGTTTTTGACGGTTTTGCGATATCAATTTGTCAAAAATCTGTCATCCAAGTTCTCGAGTCGAGTAATGGCTTAAGACCAGATTACGATGTTTTTTAAAGTCCAATTTTCGATATATCGATACAATACTATTTGAAACATGCTTATTCAAAACTTCGTCCCTTGATAATAGAGGGTATTGGTTGGATGCTAACCACTGCCAATTTGACAATTTCATCCGAGCAATATTCTACTCTATCGTCAGTGTACTAAACTAAGTGATAAATTCGACTTTATCGAAGTACTCGTAGTATCGTTTTGATGTCGATAATTATATCGAAAATTGAAAGAAGACACCCTTATCGTTAACGACGATGGTGTCTGAGTCTGGTACTAACACAATCCGCCACCGTCAAAATATTCTCACATACAACAAGAGGCCCATGCAAGCTCAATAATATATTTGTTTTACAAACTTGTTTATGCGCCTGCGACGGTTCATTGTTATCAAAATCTGACGTTGAAATTTGTGGTGCGTTTCCGGTGATGCCAGGTTCACTGATAGGTCCGCTCGGCAGCAGGTAAGGGTAAACAAATCAATAAGATACAATACGTATTGGTGAACAATCAAGTAAGAAAAACCTAAATTAAAATGGTGCATGAATGAAATTAAATAAAAAAAAGAGTCAATAATTATTCCCATCGTCATTTAATCCCGACCCGTATCATGATTGATCAGTGTTAATCATGACCCAACAAACGAGTAAGTCAAAATAACAATAAAAAAAAACCCGGCCAAGTGCGAGCCGGACTCGCGCACTGAGGGTTCCGTACAAACCTGTACATATACCTATGAGTAAAAGTTGTGGTATTTTTATTGCTAAAAAACTTTATTATGTGATGTAAGTAACTAAAATTTATATTTAAGTTGATTGAATGAAAGGTAAATTGCGGTTTGCGATTTATGACGTATTAAAAAAAAACTACTTACTAGATCTCGTTCAAACCAATTTTCGTTGGAAGTTTGCATTATAATGTACATCATATATTTTTTTCAGTTTTATCATTCTCTTATTTTAGAAGTTAGATGGGGGGACACACACATTTTACCACTTTGAAAGTGTCTCTCGCGCAAACTACTTATTTTAGAAAAAACCGGCCAAGTGCGAGTCAGACTCGCGCACCGAGGGTTCCGTACCGCCACATAATCATAATTGTATTAGTTTAAATTTCAGTAAGTTAATGGGCTAGATTTTTTTAGTCCGACACGCGCTTGACCAAATTTTATTATTTGTTGTTATTTTATAGCTTATGCACTATAAACACACCAATTTTCAATTTTGCATTTAATTTCGACTTAATTTAATTTATTATAATGTTAAAGTTTTTAATTATAATCTTATATTCTTAGCGCTTATTCCGGACCTCAAAGTTGTCAACAGGGACAATTTTGCTCTTCTCGGTGCCCCGATCTTTCCCGACGCCGTTCCCGCCGCCCTTTTTGAAAAGAGGGAAATGCTACTGAAGGGGCACGCGCAGCTTAAGCATCTATCGGCTCACGTCGCTCTTGTATTGCTCAGGAACTGCCTATCCCTTCCAAAGCTCACGTATATGGCAAGGACTAGTCCAACGTGGTTGTTCCCTCAGGAAGTTGCCGCGCTCGATGATGTCCTGAAGTGTTCTTTGGAGGACGTTATCAATGTCAGCCTGGGTGAACAGGAGTGGCGACAGGCCAGTCTCCCAGTCCGTCATGGAGGCTTGGGGGTAAGGAGAATGCAGGACACTGGGCTGTCTGCTTTCTTGGCCTCCGCGAACGGCTCACTGGAGCTCGTCACTAGTATAATCTCTTTTGAGGGTGACAGCTTCAGCGTTCCTTTCGCGGATGAGGCTCGGACAGCTTGGACTGCACTTTGCCCTAATGCCGCACTTCCAGAAAAGCCCCAATATCAGAGACACTGGGATGATTTATGGGCTAAATCAGTAGTCGCGGATCTCATCGGGTTGTCGTCAGGGGCGGATTTGGCCCGGTTACGTGCGGCTACCTGCCCTGAGACGGGAGCATGGCTTCATGCTTTGCCTTCCCCGCACGTGGGTACCCTCCTGGACGACAACACGTTGAGGATAGCGGCGGCTCTCCGACTAGGGTGCAGGATGTGTGAGCCACATAGGTGCCGTTGCGGGAAGTTGGTTGACTCCAGTGGGCGGCATGGTCTCAGCTGCAAAAGATGTGCGGGGAGACATCCTCGTCATCACGCACTGAACGAGGTTATTCGCCGTGCACTGGTGTCAATTGACGTCCCGTGCAACTTAGAGCCACCGGGTCTGAGCCGCACAGACGGTAAAAGACCCGACGGACTCACACTAATCCCCTGGGAACGAGGGCGCGCCCTGCTCTGGGATGCAACCTGCGCGTGCACTTTTGCTGCGTCACATTTGCCTCGTACCACGCAGACTGCGGGGGCGGCTGCGGAGTGGGCCGCAATCCAAAAGCAGACGAAGTACGCGGACTTAACACGGACCCATCACTTTGTCCCTTTTGCTGTCGAGACTTCGGGTGTGTGGTGCTCGGCGGCAAAAGATTTTATAAGGGCTATAGGGAGGCGCTTGAGAGTCCGCGGCAGTGACCCCCGCGCCGGCTCGTGCCTGGTTCAACAAGTATCCCTGGCCATACTGCGCGGCAACGCGGCCAGTATAATGGGAACTTTTGAACCAGGTACGAGAGAAGGCGGGATCTTAGACTGTGTCTGATAAGACTTAATTTGACATAACATTGACATTGATATGTATACTTTTGACGTTTAACTATTTATACTTATTGCAATAAATAAATGTCATACAAAAAAAAAAAAAAAATTATAATCTTATTTACAATTCCTTTATGTTAAAAAAATATATATTTTGAATGGTTCAAATAATATGTGCCCGTTTTTAAAATAGAACTAAAACAAAAATCGCCTCAGCGACCATCCAACTTGACCCCTCTCTTATATAAGGTGACTTTTGATTAGTTCTTGATAGAAAAAGGCATACATGTACTCATGATACTGAACAACTTTTCCCAAGAACATAGGTCGAAATACGAAAACCAAGTTTTGAACTCCCATAGAAACTGCATCAGCTGATAGCGCATTTTGTATGGGAGGTCAAATTTGGTTTTTCGTATTTCGACCTATGTTCCTTGGGAAAAGTTGTTCAGTATCATGAGTACATGCATACCTTTTGCTATCAAGAACTAATTAAAAGTCACCCTATATGAATGTTCTTGAAACGGGAGCTCACCATAATTGGTTACCTTTATTTGTGAGAAAAAATTTAATATTTAATGATTTCAGACTTTTCCCATTATTTGTACTGTGAGACCTAGCTTCTTGCCAAATTTCATAATTTTAGGTCAACGGGAAGTATCCTGTAGGTTTTGCTTTTTTGCATAAATGTATGGAGATGAGGACATGAAATGCCATATCTTTTGATTGCGTCGTTGTAAAACATTTAAATTTTCAGATCTTGTGTGGTTCATGGATACGGCACACTAATAGTTCCAAGTGTAAGGCTTAGTTTATATGTATTGTTAAAGTTTGTAGAAGAAAAAATAATTACATTTTATCATTATCATTTATCATTTTATCATGGATCCTAATATAAGATATTAATTTCAACCTGATACCTATACCCGTTCGTGAGATAAAGGGTCTTGACAGACAGACAGACAGACAGACGGACAACAAAGTGATCCTATAAGGGTTCCGTTTTTTTCTTTTGAGGTACGGAACCCTAAAAATGATGTTAGAAACCTCAATATCATTTTTGAAGAGCTATCCAAAGATACCCCACATGTATGGGTTTGATGAAAAAAAAAATTTTGGGTTTCAGTTCTAAGTATTAAGTAATTTTATTGTTTTTTTTTTCATTTTTGTGTGAAAATCTTAATGCGGTTTACAGAATACATCTACTTACCAAGTTTCAACAGTATAGCTCTAATAGTTTCGGAATAAAGTGGCTGTGACATACGGACGGACAGACAGACAGACAGACATGACGAATCTATAAGGGTTCCGTTTTTTGCCATTTGGCTACGGTACCCTAAAAAGATGGTATCGACATGTCTGCCACAAAAAGCCTCTGCCACATCACATTAGTCAGTGGGACATACAAATAAAAAAAAAACGGTCAAGTGCGAGTCGGACTCGCGCGCCGAGGGTACCGATATACTTTTTGTATTTTTGGAAGCAAAAAAGTCCATTTTTAGGACCGCAAAACTAAATTTGTTTATAAAGGTTATTTGCAGATTTCTAAAAAACTGTGCAACTTAGAAAGATCGTTTTATTTTTGCTGTAATGTTTACATAAACTTCTGTCAACTGTAATTAATTCAGATTTTTCTTTTCACAAACTTCGGAGATAAGGGGGGGGGGAATGGTATTTTTTTTGACATTTTTCATCATAACTTGAAAACTAAGAGACGTAAAAAAGTACAAAAATATATTTTAGAATGTACAAATAAAGCCCTTTAATATGATACCCCACTAGACCTAGTAGCGACAATTTGAAATTTGGCCCCCTCTATTTTGGCCCCCTTTACATTAATAATCATATTTTTTTCAAAATTCTTTCATATTCAATTAAGTTGGGCAACTATATTCTAAAACTATTCCAACAGCATGAGTGGTTGCTGAGATATAGAGGTGTGACAGACAGACAGAGAGACGGACAGACATACAAAGTCGCACCATAAGGGTTCCTTTTTTACCATTTTGGTATCGGAACCCTAAAAAGGGAAAACAAAACCAGTATAAGCTGAACCAGCGCTACGCTACAAACACCCGAAACCAGAGACCAGCTCAAGGTCAATGTTTTTCCATTGACCTGCGGCTGAATGTATCTGCCTACTAGAAATTACAAAATCATGACATTATTGCATTTGCAGATAGTTATTTGAACCGTCAGCATTTCGTCATTGTAAAGGGCAATACACACCAAAGCCGCCGACCCGACGACACAGCCCGCCGACACAACCCGGCGGCTATTAAAAATAATCATGTCGGCAACATTTGCCCGCGCGTGTTGCCCGCCGACATGTCAGCGACTTGCATACATACAAATGTCGAGCCGCCGACATGTCGCCGACAAAGTTTTCTGCCGTGTAATAAGTGAAGTCGCCAACATAGCCCGCCGACAAAAAGTTGCCAACATATGTCGGCGGGTCGGCAACTTTGGTGTGCAGTGCCCTTTACAATAACAATTAAGCAGGAAAACAAGTGAGTCACTTGCATCTTTGTACAATTATAGTTTTATTAGCATACAAGTTTTTGCCCGCGACTTTGTCCGCACGTACTGTAACTGTAAAAAAACGATTTGAAAACCATAAAACTGACCATTATCCCTGTAATTGTCACACTCACTCATACTTGGTTGTGAAAAATTGTTAAATCTCCGGTTCCCATCATTGTAGTGAGATAAAGTTTAACTTAAGATTTTTTTTATGTTACAAGTGAGCAAACGAGCAGGTGGGCCACCTGATGGTAAGTGGTCACCACCGCCCGTAGCACCCACTGTCTTATTAATGGCATAGTTTGACACTAATAAGACACCAAAGCACGTTGCTCACTTTGAGAACTAAGATGGTATGTCTCATGTGCCGGTAATTTCACTGGCTCCCTTGCCCTTCAAACCGAAACACAGCATTGCAAACACTGCTGCTTCACGGCAGAAAAAAGCAACGGGGTGGTACTTCCCTATACGGACTTTCCACAAAATCCCTACGACCTTTTAAATAAATGGTACAGCAGCACTGCACTTACTTTCTCAAAATACTCAAGGAAAAACTATCAACCGCAAACTTAAATTTGTAATGCCATACACATAGTATGGAAATACAAACTTTTATCTACGTTTTTCCAAAAAAAATGTTCGAATGAAATATGTATACAGATCAATTCAGAATTCAAATTGTCAAACATTAAAACAAACAAACCTCAAATGATTTCGAGTAAATCACATGTTTAACTTTTGGTAGTACTGGAACACCCTTTATATGAATTTTCACAGATCAATGGATACTACCGTAGGATACTTGCATGGAGATTTTTTAAATTTCTCTACACATGTTCCTTATGGATAATTGTTCAGTTTGGTCTAATGAGCAAGCCCTTTCAGTTTTTGGTACAACCTGTGTACTAAATTTTATTCAAAAAAATCATAAATAATATCCAGTCAGGTAGACAACCAATCCAGGATTAATATTTTAGAAAATTTTAATAAACTCAATGGAACCAATTTTGGGTAAATCACATATTTACGATTTGGTGGTACAGGAACACCCCTTATATGAAATTACACAGATCAATTGATACTAGCGCAAGATATCTTACATTGAGATGCTTGGTCATGCAAAGTTTCATCAAGATTGTATGAGCCGTTTTTGAGGAAATTTCAATTTTTCATTTTCGTTGTATGATAGCTACCCTCAAAATGAGAGCCAGCAAGAAACCACTAAGAACCCTTTGATGGATTTGCATAAAACTCCTAAATTCAAAATCTGGTGTCAATCGAACCATTCGTTTAGCCGCTAGGCCAAAGCGTGACGGACAGACCGACCGACCGACCGACCGACCGACCGACGGACGGACATTTTTTGGAGACTTTCTTTTATGATGTATAAGTGATATACTCGTAGAACACATTTTTGAGAAAATTAGAAAAACTTTTTTTCACGAATACAATACCTTTCTCGCTCCACTCGAAAGTAAAAATAAAAGATATAAGGTTTCAAACAAAAGAAGTTTCATTGAAATCGGTTCAGTAGTTTTTGTGTGATGCTCACAAACAAACATACATACAAACACACAATAAGTCCAAACATTTGTGATTTGGATTCGGAATAATGTTAATCAAATGTAAATCAAAATACTAATAAGTATAATATTTTTAGTACCTGGGCGACCGAGCTTCGCTATATAGTAGCCGTCTCAACGTTAAAGTATCATCGCCAACAGATGGCGCTGTAGGTTTTTGTATAAAACGCAAATGCTTACAAACACGGAGAAAACTAATTTTCCCAGACATGAGACCAAGCTAGATCGATTTTTCCCCGAAAACCCCCGTATGGTAAATTTCATCGAAATAGTTAGAGCCGTTTTCGAGAAACCGATTACAAATATATATATAGTACCTGGGCGACCGAGCTTCGCTCTATAATAGCCGCCTCAACATTAAAATATCATCGGGTGAGCAAGCTATGCTACTCAACAACAGATGGCGCTGTAAGTTTCTGGAACGCACTAAAACGCGCTAAGAAATATTGAAAAAGACGTAGAAAACGAATTTTCCCAGACATAAGACCTAGCTAGATCGATTTTTTGCCCCCAAAAACCCCTGTATACTAAATTTCATCAAAATCGTTAGAGCCGTTTTCGAGAAACAGATTACAAATATTTAATAGTATAGGATATACTAAAATAGTATAAAATAGTATTCTACAATTATCTGCAAGGTGATTATTTCCAAAAATCTGGAAAGTCACTAAACTTTTCATAAACAATATTTAGATCTTTAAAACTACGCAACGGATTTTGATGCGGTTTTTTTAATAGAGGAAGGTTTTTATGTATAATACATACATAATATATAGAAGAGAAACGCTGATAATATTAGAGGTTTCTAATGTGATGTAGTAAATAAATGCATGCACACAATGTTTATTTTTAGTCTTACACCTAATGTTTACTTCGATTTCCTTCTCTCTTGATGAAAGGAAAACATGAACGAGACATGAACCTGAACAATATAAACCAGTGTTGCCAGAACAACAGTAAAACTACATATAGTAACATTTTACAAATTCTGAATTTAATACATATTTTATTTTTAAAAACTGGATTTTTAGTTAACATTGAAAATGACGACACAAAATGATAAGTTTTTGTTATTATGGTATGCTAACGATGATAATTAACGATCTTAAGACGAAAACATTTTGGTATAATCGTAGGTATGCACAAAACACGACCACATTCCCAAAAACTGTATTATTTACTCGGTAATTTAAAAAGTAAATAATAATACCTAAACAGGTATAAAACAAGAATACGCCTTATCTAAACAGCTATTGACGATAACGTAGATAACCTTAGGTAAATAAATATAGCTATAATATAAATATATGTTCCGTGTGGTGCCGGCAAAGAATAGTACCAACCCTTCCATACCCGTGGGTGTCGTAAGAGGCGACTAAGGGTGATAAACTGGAGGATGGGCAGCAGCATCCTCATTTGTATCTAACATCTTACTTACTGCGGTCACCTACAACCGCGGTCCATGGTGCCAGCCGTAACGCTAACAAGCGAGGTGACTATGGTACTTCCCCTCTACATTTTTCCAGCAAAAGCTAGAATTCTAGAGGGAGCTCCCTGTCCTGTAGTGGACGTTTAATGGGATGTTATGATGAAATAAATATAGGAAGATAAATACGTGTAGATATCAGATAGAACAAAAACATTTTAGTTACAAAAGCACCAGTGCTCGAACAGTTAGGAACAAAAAAGTTGATAAAAGTAATGAGAAATTACAAAAAAAAGTGAAATAAGTAAACTGTGATACAATAAATGTTTAAATTTAGATAATTTATTCAATGTAGATGTCTGTAAAAGAAACAAAATGGGGTACATGATAAAACCCCTTTTGTTTCTTATTATATTTTTAAAATATACACAAAGAGTGACATCGGAAGGAGTTTTTCAAGGAGCACGAGTGGAAAATGACGTTTTATTGCACAGAAGTGTGGAAGTGAAAAGACCTGGCATCAATATTAGAACTTCGGATATTGCTTTTCCAAGATATGACGAAAATAGTGTTAATATCATAACTTTTATCAATGTTATTGACAATTTGAATGATGGTGGATCCGCCGAGGTTGATTATGGTGGAGTAGGGCATACTTTTGCAAATATTCATCTGCGAAGTCGACTTTGGGGAGGATTTAATTTCACTGTTCAAGTTTATGGTTTTGCAGTAAACTAGTTTGACCTAAATGTGTTGTTTTATTTAGTTTTTTCTCTTCCTATACGCATCATCATTCTTAAAGCTAAATAGCTACACGAAATAAACCATAAAATTTTTGACTCGTACCTATTATGTTAGTGTGTTCGTGAAATAACGTTTTAAGCGCCTGGGAGTAAAAGTGCTAAATATGTTATGGTAAAGTGCGATTTATGTTGACGATTTCTTAAGGCGCTTCAAAAGATTGATGGTAAAACAACGTAAATAAAAAATATCATACTAAAATTTATTTGTAAGATTTAAGTTTGCTATATACTATTATGAGTATGAAACAAAAAAAGTTATGTAAAATAAAATCTCAAAAGATGTAGGTGTAGCAGTTACTGATTTAACTAGTATTAGTTAGTAGATTATTTTTTTGTCTTGTCTCTAAAAAGTACCTCAAAACGTCTGACATAAATCAAACAAAATAGTACAAATTTATAAACAACAACTAATAAAGCAATTAATAACGTCAACTTTTTACGGATAAAATAACGTTATTGTGTCCGTGTATGGCACGAATATTAATAAATCAAGTTTGTAGAGAAAGAAAAGAGAAAAATAGAAAACTTACGACTCGAAATAAAATAAGTTGAGATAGCGCTGGTGATTTGTTGCACCATGTTGGCAGATATATACAGAGCTGGTAAAACCTTGAATTTCGAAGTTTTTTCAGAAAAAGCATCTTTTTATGTGTTTACGACCCATAGACCAAAATTTTGTTATATGAATCGAACATAAATCTGAACAACTTTCTCAAAGAAATACCTAGTGCCAATGCACTAGCTATAATATAACTTAGATTATAAAAGCGTTGTTCTTTATAAGCACTTTTAAATGCTCGCCGCACTTGCCACTTAGCGCCTTTTCGCCAGAGCTGTGCTGGATTAGTTTACTAGTATTGTATGATCTGTGGCTAGGTAGCTAACATGTGAACCGGAAAAATCTAACCAATAGAAATGCTTTATCTTTGAGCCCAAATGTTGATAGGTTGTCACTCACTGCCTCAAACAGCAGGTCTAGTAGAGAGTATGGCGTGAAGGTCGATCTTCCTTTTACGAGTAGACGTACTTGATGAATTTTTAAACACGCAACTAAATAAACTTAGTTTTATAATTTATCATTCTATTAGGTTCGGAGTCGACGAGCAGAAAACTAGATTGCATAGTGACAACAAGACATGAATATATCGTACAAATACAAAAACTTTCCTTCTATAGGGTGACTTTTAATTAGTTCTTGATAGAAAAAGGTATGAATGTACTCATGATACTGAACAACTTTTCCCAAGGAACATAGGTCGAAATACGAAAAACCAAATTTGACCTCCCATACAAAATGCGCTATCAGCTGATTCAGTTTCTATGGGAGGTCAAAACTTGATTTTCGTATTTCGACCTATGTTTCTTGGGGAAAGTTGTTCAGTATCATGAGTACATTCATACCTTTTTCTATCAAGAACTAATTAAAAGTCACCCTATATATGTTTGACCAATTTTTTTAATTCCTCGTTAAGGTTAAACAGTTAATGCAATACGTGTTACGGCAACGATATCTACTTTCTATTTAGAGGCAATTTCAGCTCTATATAAATCTCGGCAGTCGTAGATTTCTCAGGCGGTAATAAAGTCGGGGCGTGAATATAATGGCCTATAATAGTGTTTAAGTAGCTCTAATGAGGGTCCCAAGGTCCCGCATTAATATACAGGCTTTTTTGTTCATAGTTCGTTTGAAAGTTGAGACCCACTGTGAAATATACTGGGTGTAAGGGACAGGTTGGCAAGTACTGAAAGGGCATGATCAGTCAACGTAACTGAACATCTTTCAGTAAATATAACTTTTCGGAAATGAAAAATAAAATCGGCCTCTCCATCCAAAATTGCAAACTTGATTGGCCAGTTTGTATGGAGATCACGATTTGTTTTTCATTTCCGGAAAGTTTAATTTACTGAAAGTTGTTCAGTTACGTTGACTGATTATACCCGGTCAGTATTTGCCCCTGTATTTATCTTTTGTAACAAAAACTTTGCGTAAGAAACGGATGGGTGTCCGGTAATAGTAATGCATTACAATTTGAACATTTTGAACCTCTTTCACAATTTGTATTTCCCATTTGGCGTCTTGAAAACTCTGACAGCCATGTCGGCCATTAAACTAGCAAAGTCTATTCTAGGATTGGGTCTGGTTTGCGCTTTGGGTTCAAAACATCCCATGAAATGTCCACTGTAGGACTGGGAGCTCCCTCCAGAATTGTAGCTTTTGCTGGAAAAATGTGGATGGGAACTACCCACGGAGTGGAACTACCAAAGTCGCCTTGCTTGTCAGCGTTACGGCTGGCACCATTTACCGCGTGACCGTAAGTAAGATGGTTTGATACACAGGAGGATGCTGCTGCCCATCCTCCAGTTTATAACCCTTAGTCGCCTCTTACGACACCCACGGACATGATCTCAAAACCATGATTCATGAAATTATTATTATTAAAATTCAATATAGGTCTATCTCTTTATCAAAAATAATAATCGATTTTTAGGGTTCCGTACACAAATAGTGTCAATGGGACTCAAGTACTAAGCTTACGTCGTCTCTCTGTAAGTTTGACCACATACACAGAATATACAGGGTGTTAATTTAATTGCGTGCCATAGCTTAAGGGGTGTTTCAGTTTCGATAAAGGAACACAAAAAAAATTATAAAAAAAATCCTACTGAAAATAAAACTAAAACTGCATTGAAACTAAGCCAACGCGAAGCAACGTCGCTAGCGCGCGATTATTAGTGATTAAGGTAGGCACATCATCATCATATCAGCCGAAAGACGTCCACTGCTGGACATAAGCCTCCCCTAAAGATCTCCATGACGACTACATAACTGAAACTTTTTCGCGCGCTTTTGATAGCGCGCCCATTCGCGCGGTCATTGCCCTCCGCGTTAGTTTAGTTTCAATGGAGTTTTAATTTCTTTTTAGTAGGATTTTTTTAAATATTTTTTTTGAGTTTCTATATCATTACTGAACCACCCCTTAAGCTATGGCACGCAATCAAATTAACACCCTATATAATAGTAAACCCACAGATTAAATAATAGTAAACTAGTTTGACTTAGAGCAGTATTTTTTTAAACCGAATAGTTAGCAGATTGAAATTACAGAATATGTGTCACAATAGCTAATTATCTATCAAATTAAAATAAAACAATGCAATCGCCTAAAATCATGTTTGTACTTAGTAGTAAAGCAACCCTCAATTTTTATTTTATTTTTATAATTTGTTATTATAGCAGCCACAGAAATACATATTCTGTGAAAATTTCAACCGTCTAACTATTACGGTTCACGAGAAACAACCCGCTGACAGACAGACGGACAGACATCGGTGGCATATTAATAGGGTCCCGTTTTTCGCCCTTTGGATACGGAACCCTAAAACTGGTCAAGTGCAAGCCAGTCGCCACAAAATACGGCACAGTAGTTCAAATGTAGCTTACCACAATGATTTCGTCTACCTTAAATATGATTGTAATGGTATGGTGCCCTCGATGTGTTATTCTGAATGGCACTTAGCGGGTTTTTATCCTTATCTATCGCACATAATTACGAGTACGATCAATCAAGTTAATTAATCGTTTAATAATAATTTGTCAGCAAAAATTCATATCAGTCGAAGAAATGTGGCGAATCAAAAATGTTTTATCAAAAATAAAAAAATAAAATTCCGTTCATTATGAATGGAATAAGGCTCGTTCTTTATTTGAATATAATCTTTTCGTTTTGTGCCAGTGATACTGCAAATTTAGAAGATGTGTTGTTGGATCTCGGTGATGGGGAGAACTATTCTGTGTTTGAAAGTCGAACAAAGGATTATTCTAAAAAATTTTCTAAAATTTCAGAATTAGACTCATCGAAATTCAAATTTGTTAAAAAATATTATTGTTATGCGGGAGACGTTGAAAATGGTGAGTAATTAACAGTTATTCCATCTGTACTTCTGTAGTGGTGCTGAAATCACACATACGTACAAAAAGGGTTTATAAAAATATTCAGGCTACTATAAATTTATTATTCTCTAGAGATTATTCTTCTTTTCGCGATAATTGCAAAAAGTATAAGGTATAATAACTTAGCCTAAAACGTAACTACATCAATAGCCCTTTTGTTACCTTCAAAAAGGGCCAAGAAAATTTTCTCGTATTTCGGCCCATGTTTTTTGGAAAAGTTATTCAGTTTATGGGCTGAATAACTTATTAGTAGCAAAACCTATCATAATCAAGGTAATGCTGCTGTATCAATAAAGATAACAGTATCGTATTTCGCTGCATATTATATGATTTGTTTACATTATAATGTCTTTATCTTTAAATACTTACAGTCGGATGGGCTTATTATTTTGGCTGTCATTAAAACGAGCAGCATAATATTGAAGTATTATCGACAACGAAAAAGAATTTTACCAGCAAGTTGGCCACTAATTTCCAGCAAAAATATTATGATTGATGCAAACAATGTTAGATTGAGTAGGTAACTCTAAATTTATTTGTCCAGCAAAATAATTATTTGTACAGCGGAATAGTTATTTGTGCAGCAGAATAAGCAATTGGCCAGCAAAACCTGAGTTAGGTTTAATTCGCTTCTGGTATTCACGCTTGCTCGGCTCGTGCTTTGTGGTCGCAAGAGATTAGAGAGCATAACACAACATAAACGATCCCGTTTGTATTTGCTTTACCTAACGGTCCTACCTATAAGTATGCGACTACCGTGACGCCACTGCCCACTTTAGAACTACAGATTTTTTAATAAAAAAAGGACGTACGTGCGGAACCTATTTAAACAATCATTTTTCTGCAGCTCAATTGAACATCTTAACTGTCTCATTGCATTGCTCATCTTCCTGTCATATAATAATTCTGCTTCTCAATTATTAAATTTGCAGCTCAATATGTATTTATTTTGCCGTTCAATCAATTGCCCATGTCAATAATATTTACGGTATTTTTTTATATTTTTAAATGATAATTTAGACTATTCTAAGAAACTATTTTGAAGAAAGAATATCATTTAGATCATTTATTATTTTTATAAAGAGATTTTAAGTTTGCGACCGTGTGACGTCATAATCTCCCAAGCCAAGAAATAGATTGAGAAAACTCAATGTAAGAAAGCTACTCGAGAAAAATTACAATTATAGGACAGTTTTATAGACGTGATAAGCAATGAGCTGTATTCATAGTCTATAGAGCATTTTGTTTCAAAGATATCAAGTTATTTGTAAGAACGTGAGCATGTGACGTCACCGGGTCGCAAACTTAAAATCGTTATATAAAAATGATTAATGATCTAAATGATAAAATTTTCAAATTAGTTTCTTAGAATAGTCTAAATTATCATTTAAAAATATAAAAAAATACCAAAAATATTTTTGACATGGCCAATTGCCGTGCATTGCCATGTATCACAGAACAAATTTCTACAATTTTTTTTTTCATTTAATGCCGGTAAAAACATATTTTACTGCACAAATTTAGTTAATGGCTTACTAAACACGTAATTACGTTTCTGTTTTTTTTTTCGAAAATTAATAAAAACGTATTTTTTTTAAGGTTTCATATCTTAATAGTACAAGACCCTGTTTCTCACGAAGAATGGGTAAAGACATTAACTTGAAATTATTTAAAAACTTGTAGGAGCAAAATCGAATTTCGAGTGTAAAGCTTAACCTACTCTTGACTGTGAATCAGAAAAGCTTTTTTATCACATGTATTCTTTGCTACCTTGGTAAACAATCTACTATTGTTGCAGATATGCAGGTTGTATTTGCAACTAATGAATGGAGGTTTCCCGCCCAGGATGTGAACCTAACACTATCGTTTCCTCCCCGTAATGTGAGTACATAACTAAAAGCATACATTAGAAACTAAAATAGTAAAAAAAACCAAAGCTACAGTCGAAATGATGTAGCTAGCTTCATTAGAATGACAGCAGTGTGAGAGCAGGATGGAGTAATGCGTAAGACAGAGACACGTATCATACCTATTAGCCTAAGAGCCAAACTATTTCACTGTATGAAGATTCAACAAAAATTCATATAAGCATTTTTTTTTCGTCAAAAATTAGTTTAGCTAGTCTATAAAATAATTCATTAGTAATCCACCCAAATTTACGACCGCATGATTTAAAAAAATAATAATAAAGGTATTATAAATTTCACAAAAAAGGGCAAAAATGCTATAAATATTATTTACTATACATTTAATTACCTTTATTTTTATCTTTTTTTTAATTATATAATCCTCCTATATCTGTAAAAGAAAAACAATCAAATCTAAAAAAATATTACCTATATCTCAAAGTTGCATTAGACCTATGATAAAAATGCTATCAGATCAGTTCTTCTATGTTTTTTTTTTCATTAACGTCCCTAACATATAGTGTTCCAAATCCAACAAAAAAAAACAATACCGAAATTAAAACCTCCAGAAGTTGAAATTGTGTACCTTCCAGTTTGAAATTTGGGTAGATTCAAAAATACAGTCTCTTAAAATTGCATTTATAGGCCGTTTACAAAAATTTGGCCTGATATGAATTTTTTCCCCAAATAATAGGATAGGTCTTAGGGTATATCTCAAGCCTGCGGTCATTCTCATTATATGATCCATTTTTACTTTCGAGCGGAGCGAGAAAGGTATTGTATTCGTGAAAAAAAAAGTTTTTCTAATTTTCTCAAAAATGTGGTCTATATCACTTATACATCATAAAAAACAAGTCTCCCAAAAATGTCCGTCCGTCGGTCGGTCGGTCGGTCGGTCGGTCCATCCGTCGGTCGGTCGATCCGTCGGTCGGTCTGTCCGTCCGTCACGCTTTGGCCTAGCGGCTAAACGAATGGTCCGATTGACACCATATTTTGAATTTAGGAGTATTATGCAAATCCATCGAAGGGTTCTACGTGGTTTCTTGCTGGCTCTCATTTTGAGGGTAGCTGTCATACAACGAAAATGAAAAATTGAAATTTTCTCAAAAACGGCTCATAGAATCTTAATGAAACTTTGCATGACCAAGCATCTCCATGTAAGATATCTTGCGCCAGTATCAATTGATCTGTGTAATTTCATATAAGGGGTGTTCCTGTACCACCAAATCGTAAATATGTGATTTACCTAAAATTGGTTCCATTGAGTTTATTAAAATTTTCTATAATATTAATAATCCTGGATTGGTTGTCTACCTGACTGGATATTCTTTATGATTTTTTTGAATAAAATTTAGTACACAGGGTGTACCAAAAACTGAAAGGGCTTGTTCAGTAGACTAAACTGAACAATTATCCATAAGTAGCATTTGTTGGGAAATTAAAAAGATCTCCATGCAAGTATCCTACGGTAGTATCCATTGATCTGTGAAAATTCATATAAAGGGTGTTCCAGTACTACCAAAAGTTAAACATGTTATTTACTCGAAATCGTTTGAGGTTTGTTTGTTTTAATGTTTGACAATTTGAATTCTAAATTGATCTGTATATTTCTTTGGAAAAACGTTAATAAAAGTATGTATTTCTATACTATGTGTATGGCATTACAAATTTAAGTTTGCAGTTGATAGTTTTTCCTTGAGTATTGCGAGAAAGTAAGTGCAGTGCTGCTGTACCATTTATTTCCTTTTATTCCAAGGTTTACCAACACATTTTGCAGCGATTTCAAAAGCAATAGACGCTATTACCTATTCTGTGGCAATAGGCTAAAGCTGTCTAAAAAAAAATTGTAAAACAATGTTATTCTTTCCGTCACACATACTCTGGGTCTTAGTGACATGGCTGCAAAATGTGCTGGTAAGCGTTGGAACAATACATTATTTTGAATGTAGAGCAAGTATAAAGGCCGATTGATAGGTACAATAGCGAGTTTCGTGTAATTTTTGACGCATTGTTTGAGACGGTTATGCGATTCATTATGATTCTCCTAAGCGCCCTTTGTTTTTTTTTTAATTTTTAGTATTTGTTGTCATAGCGGCAATACCAGAGAAATACATAATCTATGAAAATTGTAACTATCTACTTACTATAGGTATGGTCCCGTGTGGTGCCGGCAAAGAATAGTACCAACCCATACATACCCGTGGGTGTCGTAAGAGGCGACTAAGGGTTATTAGCTGGAGGATGGGCAGCAGCGTCCTCCTCTGTATCATACCATCTTATTTACTGCGGTCACCAACAACCGCGGTCCATGGTGCCAGCCGTAACGCTAACAAGCTTGGTGAGTATGGTACCTACTACCCCTCCACATTGTTTCAGCAAAAGCTGGAATTCTAGAGGGAGTTCCCTGTCCTGTAGTGGACGTTTGATGGGATGTGACTATAGGTATATGAGATACAGCCCGCTGACATACAGACAGACAGACATCGGAGGCATATTAATAGGGTCCCATTTTTCAGCCTTTGGGTACGGAACCCTAAAAAGCAAGAAGAGCTTTATTGTTCCAGGGTGATCGTGAATACATTTTAACTGGAATGGAGGTATTGCTGTTCTACGACGGCACTGTTTCCAGCAGGGGCTATGTCACTTCTGGTGGAGTTAGAAAGGTGGGTTTTTCTAAGAAAATTTGTTTTTAATTGTTAATGTCTTTGAAGTACAGTGACTAATGTTGTAAGACAGCTCAGACTGATAAAAGAAGATTGTTAAACGAGGGAGATAAACCATCATTTGCACCCGAGCCGTTTGTTTTGGTATATAACACGAGAGAAGGAACAATCGAGGGTGCTAAGAGTTCAAGTTATAAAATTCAACGGAGCTGAATAATCAATACTCTTCTTTAAATTAGGTACTAATGCGAAGAACTAAAAATCTGTTTATCATCATCATCATCATAGCCCTATTCCGTTTTTGCAAAATGGTTTTAACGGAGTCGGCTACCTAACCTAGGGTATTTGACGAAGGCACTGGTTTTTACACAGAGCGACTGCCATCTGACCTCCGCAACCCAGAAGGCTAACAAGACCCAATCCTAGATTAGTCTTTGCCAGGTTAGTGGCCAACCCGGCTATCAGAGTTATTCAGGTCGTCAAATGTCCCGACCTGGCGTCAGTGATCCGCTCACTATGAGCCAACCGACTCCAAGCGGCGTATCGGTCTCTCACTCAATTCGTTCCGTCGGCGCAGGCGACTCAGCTGCTTACTGAATGAATCCGCAAGCGTAACGCCGGCGTATCGCCGCAGACTGCGTAGTGTGAGCGCTGCGCTGAATGGACACTCCATTTAAAATATATAGGGAGGCGTACTGGAGGCAGACAGTGAGCGGCTCACTAACGCCAGGTCGGGACACGGCCTAACAGATAGATAGATAGATAAATTCTCTATTGTCACACAAAAACAAAACAATACACAGGAGACATCATATATTTTTGTTTATATTTTTTAGCGTGTTACACTTTAGAACTATGAACATACCCTCATTCGCTTCGCTCCGTCAAATATAAAGTGTGCAAATTGATGATTTACCCACCGTGTATCCTAATCTAATATTTTCTTCTACGATTTTCAAGTCGGTTTTGAAATCTAAATTATCATTTATTTACCAGGACTACATAAACATGGAGTACATAATACCGAACATAACCCGCCTGTACTACCAGTTCCGACTGCGAGGGATCCGGAAGACAGTATCTTTGAACCTCATATTCAATAGCACCAACATTTGCAGTAGCAGTCATGGCTAGTTCGACGAAATGGATACGTCAATGGAAACGACGACATTAATTGTTTAGCTTTTTTAAAATCCAGAATTCCAGATGCGATCTACAGGGTTAAGTTTGTAGTAAGTGCATACATATATAACATCACGCCTCTTTCTCGTCAGGGTAGGCAGACACCACAGTCCTCCACCTGCTACGAGTAAAGTCTTAAACTAAAGATCTTTCACCGAATTTTTGTTTAACGTGAAATAATTTAGTTTATTACTCGGATTATATATTTTTTTTAACAGAACTGAAAATACTGTCTGGTTGCTTGAAATATTATATTAATTAATATACTATTGTAAAATATTTTCTGTCTGTCTATTATTTTCTCGCAGTCAATGGTAAAAAGTACAAATACAAATACACGTGAAAAAGAAACCACCTCGGGCCTTGTAACCCTCGCTCCACTCAGGTTTCTACTATAGAATCCTTTGCTACTCTCGGCTCGGGATCCAACTAAGTCCTTCAAAGGGGATTTCAGTTTTTTTTCACTTATTCGGTAATCTACTAATTCTCACAAAATAGAAGGGATTTAAGAAGTCAATGCCTTTTTTGACTGAGAAAAAATACGAAATTATCTACTTAACTACTACCTAATTGTTTTTAATTATTAGTCTCTCCCTTTAACACCTGAGTCGTCTAGACAGGTAATAAAAATATTCCAGACTGTGTACAAAAGTCGATAGTTTTCCGAGGTCTACAAAAAATACTTGTTTTCATCACAAAGGCAAAGTCATGCTTAGTTTCTAAAAGAATTGGTACAAATAGTGGATATTAAGATGCTGAAGATGAAGATGAAGAAGGTACAACCACGGAGCACTCCGTGGGTACAATCCTAAAGGATGTGAACAACTTTTCTTAAACATCGATCGTTTGCTTCCTTTTTGTTTGGCCTGTGCTGTCCCACTGTTGGGCAAAGGCGGCCCCCTTACATTATCTCTTGTTCTTAAACGATCGCCATTGTCAGCGACTTTTTTAAAAACGTAAAAGTTTTGAGGTGACGAAAACGAACGAAATTAAATGTACTTCCATTCATTTCATGACGTTTCCTTTCGTCCAATGTTACGTTATCTAGATCATCAGGTTATCCTTCCACCACTTTTTGGGCCTTTCTATTAGTCCAGTCAGTCTACGAAAGTTTGTATAGAGTGGGTTGCATTAAATGCACTTTAGGGGATAATTGATTAAATTACCAGTAAAAACATTCAAAAAATTTAAACCACAGCAATCCCCGACAAAACGTTGATATTCTAAAAACCAGTATAAGGTGAACTCAATCTGTATAATATTTACTATGTGGCACAGGTCAGCTTATACTGGTACATTTACAAAAAAATTGATATTACAAAATTGCCGGATTTAATTATTTACAGCTTCAAATAGCCTATTACTCGCATTCGCCCGATCGGGCGAGATCATCTTTCGAGGTCAAAAATTGATTTTGTTCTATGACCTATGTACCTTGGAAAAAGTTGTTCAGTTCCATGGGCAGATTCACACCCTTTAGTATTATCACACATTTCCTTCACACTCTGTAGAAATTTTGAAGATAAATTTGATTTTCTTTGTGTTAGACCTGTGTTCTTTGAGAAAAATTGTTCATCTTGAAACGAGAACATCTTTTAAGGTCAAAATATTGTTTAAGGACTCGTTATTTCTTTACAGCTCTTGTACTCGTTGTTGAACTTAAAAGTTGGCCTTAGATCCTAAAGTTACAAAAGGGAAAAAATTTAAACATTCCTTAACTTAGTTTCGAGGGCTTTTTTTGCGTTCCTTATTTTCTTAAAGAAACATGATCGTTCATCAAACATCGTTTCCTTTAAAACAAATCGCATAGGTAGTAGGTGCAAAAATATCACTAGGTAGGTTATTATTATCTTATTTGTTAATGCTTGGTCTGTTTTTTCACAAAAAAATATTGTTTGGTTCCTATAGAAACGGATGTTGGTATTATATGACATGATTACGATAAAATCTGAACAATACCATAAAATAGGGTCCCAATTTTGTTTTTATCTTTAATAGTTATTTAAGAGCGTTGCGTCTTTACCTGCAAAATAATATTATTTAAAAACTCGTGTTAATTCGGGACGAGTTACTTTTACAGGTGAGTGTAAGTAAATTTAATACAATATATTGTCTAGGATGACTTACAACCAGCTCCCATTAGTCCAAGGCTCCCTCCGCTTCCTGCCGCTATCTTCTGCAGCCAAGATCCACACCAACGAAGCCAGCAACACAAGAAACCGGAACACCGTACGCGACGCCATCTTGTTGAACTCACAAAATGGCCGCCTAAATCACATGGCGACAGTCTTTACGAGGGAAAAGTTTTTGATTTATTACATTTTACTGAGAATACTTTTATTTATTTTTTTCCTCGAAACTTATATCCGATGCATACTCAAGTTAAGTAGTTTAATAATGTTCTTCGGATCAATCCGACAAATGGCGTCTGACTTGGATTATCGACTACATATAGGATAATAGCCGAGGTGAGGTTTAACGTGCCTTCCAAAGCTCGATAATCGCGCTAGCTTTTGTATAATAACTATAATGAGACAGTAGGTGCTACCTGTAGGTACGGGCGATGGTACCTAAACGTCTCAATGGCAAAACTGACTATAAAAGCTTATCCCAAAAAGTAGCCACATCAATAGCCTTTTGTGAAATAAAAAAAGAAGTACCTACTACTAGAATTAAATTAAGAACGAATATATGAAACTTATAATTAATACTTTCTTGTAATGCTGAGATCAGACGACATTAAAGCTGTTATCCAAATTAAAGACAGACGACAATGTTCGGTAAGTCGACTTACCACTGGCTTACAAGGGATTTGACTCGACTCTAATTAGCACGTTTGGTACTAAGCTTATTACCTATTCATTATCTGTAGGTACTAAGACCTCTTTGGAGTTTGGGATGTAGGAAATATAAATTACGCACAGCCTTTTAGTCATCTAAGCAATGAAGAACAATAAAACTACTATGAAGTAGGCCTTTCTAAGGATTCAATCAGTAAGAAGAAAGTAGGTATATCGTACCGTATACCGTAATCAGTAAGTTATACCGTTTGTACAGTCAAGAGCACATCAAGCTTGACACTTTGGACTTTGTACCGTTCTTATTTTTATAGCCGTACGGGCTAAAGTCGCACTGCGAGTGTCAAGCTTGACTTGTCGTTGACTGTACGGAATCGGGTAATACCCTAGCTAGGGGATATGGCGAGGACACAGGTTATTTTTATCGTCAATGGACTTACTCTTGACCTCGATCTAGTATTGAGGACAGAGATGAGGTCGACGATGGGACGAGCTTGCCCAGAAGAAGCCTATTCACTCGCAACTTAAATAGATTCAGATTATGTGAACTCGGGAACACAAACGCAGTGTGCACAAAATAAAAGATGTTCTAAAGCGCTTGTGCGGTTTTTACACAGAACTACTGCAATTTAACCCCTGTGCAAAACAGATGAAAAACTAGGCCCAATTCTAGATAAAGAGGTATAGTACAGTGTTTTATTTAATTTGAGTCAAACCTTTTTAAGGGCTATGATAATGCTAAAGCCGCTATTACCCCTTCCTTAATTCAGAAACTAATTCGGCATACATTGCTCGTTGAATTAAGAATATTGAAATTAATAGAACCAAACCCAGCTATGTATGCCAAATTAGTCATTGGTTTAGGAAGGTGTGATTAGGGCTTAATTCAAAATATTCAAATACCACCACTGGGTCAGTCCACCTGACGGAACATTTCCAATAAGAATCATTTTACTCTATTGTATAAATTAACCTGTTTTAAATAAATGGAAGTTTCTGTCCCTTTTGATAATATTTGTAGGCTAAAGTAACTTCTTATTTACTGACTATTAATTAATATGATAATTATACCAAGCGATAAGCTTATTTGATCTGGTTTTAATGGAATTTCTACTTAACTTGTTAATTAAAGAGTTTTGGTGTCTTTGAAAGTATTTTGTTTATTTTTCTCTTTGGAAATGCTGAGAAAACTTTGTTCATGCTCTTAGAAGGAGAAAGCATTATAAAAGTAACGGTCGACCGAGCTTCGCTCTATAACAGCCGCTTCGACCGAGCGCAGCGAGGTTCAAATCTCTTTGGCCGCCTCAAATTAAAATATCATCGGGTGAGCAAGCTATGCTACCCGCCAACAGATGGCGCTGTAGGTTTATGTCTAAATCGCAGTATTTAAAAAAATGCTTAAAAGCAATTTTTCCTAGACCTGACAACCCCCGTATGGTAACTTTTAATCCAAATCATTAGAGCAATTTTTAACCTACGAAAAAAAAACGGAGGAGGGTATCAAGTCGACGCGTATATATTTTATTTTTATTTTTAGTATACAAGGTAATTTTTTCGGACCTGATTTGCGTATGCCCACGTTATTACAGAGGTCAAAAGCAACAACTTTGGTTTACGAGTTTTCTAACAACGCACGAAAAATTTTCAACTTCCCATACAAAATGGGTCGGTCACGTGACTACTTTAGTATGGGGAGTCGAAATTTTTTTGTGCGTTGTTAGAAAAGTCGTAGAACAAAAGTTGTTGCTTTTGACTTCTGTAATAACGTGGGCATACGCAAATCATGCCCAAAAAAATAACCTAGTATATTATCACTTATCAGTGTTTGTCTGGTACTGGTCAAGTGCTGAGTTGGTTAAATGGACGCGGACCCTAAATCGCCCGAACGAGGGGCCGGGAAGCCTTTGCCTAAATTATAATTTGTATTACCTACAGGTTGACATAATTAAAGGTAGTTCATAAGAAATTAATTAACTTAATGTTAGAGATCAAATTATATTTTTTTTTTACTTTGATAATACTAATAAATTTATTTTATTTGATGATGGGCAAGAGCACTCTCTCTTGGGCTCCTCACATTACCCAAACCAGCAGAAAAGCCTTTGCTGCTGCTGGATCGCTAAAAAGGTGGAAAAACTTGCTCCCCGTGAAGACTAAAATCGAACTTGTGCAATCCCTACTTTTTCCGATTCTGGACTACGCAGATGTATGCCTCATTGACCTCAATGAGGACCTGCTCAATAAGATACAACGCTTGCAAAATATGTGCATCAGATTTATATATGGGTTGCGTAAGTTCGATCATGTGTCTGAATACAGGAGCAAGTTAAAATGGCTTCCTATTAGGTTGCGCCGTGAAGAACACGTCCTGACGCTTCTGTACAATGTTCTGTATGACCCACGCACTCCTTCCTACCTTAAGGAGAGTTTCCAGTACCTAGGTGCTGACCGCTCGCGTGTCTTGCGATCGAAGTCTGACAACATTTTGCGGGCTACATTAACACGGTCGGGCTACTACAAGGAGTCTTTTGCTTTAAAATCTGCTCAACTGTGGAATAATTTGCCCTCTGAAGTTCGTCACTCCGATTCGCTTGCTATTTTCAAAACAAAACTGCATAATTATCTCCTAAGTCGCTCCTCTTCTGTTTGCAACTGAGTATACATGTATTCGTAACACTATAGTTATATATATTTATATATTTATTGGTTTATCTTTTGTATTTATTTTATATTTATATTTTATTTATATATATATATATATATATATGTTTTTGTATGCAATTTTTTATTGGTACACTACATGCTGTGATTATTTATGTATGTCTTTTCCTCTATACAAAGGTTGTCTGGTAGAGATCGCTCTCAGCGATAAGACCGCCTTTGCCCACTATAACTAACCTTAAGTGTTTTTCTTTGTGTGTTCTTATGTTTATGTGTGCAATAAAGAATTTATTCATTCATTCATTCATTCATTATTTTATTATAGAGGACCTCGCGCTTCTTGGCGGTGCTAAGATGTGTTATTGTTATATTCTGGCAGACATGACTGTGAATTAATTTATTATCTTTCTTTATTAATTAATCTTTGACTTTCAATATTTTGTATTGATAATAATTGTTAATTGTAGAAAATTATATTATGTATTGAAATCGAGATTTTATTTATTTATACTTTAGTATGCATAGAATATTATGGTTGTGCGGTATGGTTGTGCAGTAACCCATTTACTGACCTCCAAAGGGTTTTTTGGATCAGAGGGAGGTCTTTACCTATTTCATCATCATCATATCAGCCGAAAGACGTCCACTGCTGGACATAGGCCTCCCCTAAAGAACTCCATGACGACCGGTCCTGCGCTGCTCGCATCCAGCGGCTTCCCGCGACCTTGACCAGATCGTCGGTCCACCTTGTGGGGGGCCTGCCAACGCTTCATCTTCCGGTACGTGGTCGCCACTCTAGAACCCTCACGCCCCATCGGCCATCGGTTCTTCTTGCGATGTGCCCTGCCCACTGCCACTTCAGTTTCGCACTTTACCTCAGAACAAAAACCTCCTTGCTTCGAATTTCTTTGCACTTTACCTATTTATAGTTTCATAACTCCATAGAGTGTGTCTCTTTTAGCACGCGTTCCTTTCAGCAGGTCACTTGGACCATAAAACTAAAAAAGAAAATTATCTTTCTGTTGATGATAAGTGTTAAGATGTGTTCCGTGTGGTGCCGGCAAAGAATAGTACCAACCCTTCCATACCCGTGGGTGTCGTAAGAGGCGACTAAGGGTTATAAACTGGAGGATGGGCAGCAGCATCCTCATTTGTATCTAAAATCTTACTTACTGCGGTCACCTACAACCGCGGTCCATGGTGCCAGCCGTAACGCTAACAAGCGAGGTGACTATGGTACTTCCCCTCTACATTTTTCCAGAAAAAGCTAGAATTCTAGAGGGAGCTCCCTGTCCTGTAGTGGACGTTTAATGGGATGTTATGATGATGATGATGATGATAAGTGTAAGTGCGGTGACAACACATACAGTCGATGGGGCATTTGATGGGGCATACAGTCGATGGGGCATTTGCTTTCGTGTCCCGCAATTCCAATTTCTATGGGAGTAAAAAAATCAAAGATTCGATGGTATAAGAAGAGAAAAGGGTTTAATAATCGACAAGTGACAACATCTTCTGAAAGTTCAGCTGGAAGGCGATTCTGATCATCGTTAGGAAAAAGAAAACATTGATACTAAACGGTCACACAGTATGAAAATTAATAAGTCGGTTTGATTGTTATTGTCAAATATCTTTAATATATTTTCGTCTTAAAAGATTTCATTAATTTGACAAAACCATTACCAACTGTGATGAGCGTACCACCTATCGACAATAGGCAATTTTCAATGACGGTTTTTAACAAAGTTTTTTAAGTGTCGATAGGTGGCACGCTCATCGCTGTTGGTAGTTTCTGTTTTTATGGCTTTGTAAAATAAATGAAATTATTTAGTAGAAAGTATATTACAGACATTTGACAGCGGCAATCAAACTAAATAATCATTTTCATACTGGGTGTTTGTGTCAGTGCTTTCATTTTTTTAACGATGACCAGCAGCGCCATCTAGTTTGACTATTAAAAGGTACTGAAAAATACCCTATTAAAAAAGCGTAGTTGACAGTCGTCGTAGAAAATTGCCTATTGATCTTCAGTACCCTATCACGTCGGGACTCAAACCTATTATCTCTACCAACTGGTATAAGTCTCGTCACCTCATTTGAAATTGAATTTTTAGGGTTCCGTACCTCAAAATAAAAAAAACGGAACCCTTATAGGATCACTTTGTTGTCCGTCTGTCTGTCTGTCAAGACCCTTTTTCTCACGAACGACAAGAGGTATCAGGTTGAAACTGATAACAAATATTAAAGTCTATAAACCACACAAGATCTGAAAATTTCAATTTTTTGCACCGACGCAATCAAAAGATATGGCTCTTTATGTCCTCATCTCCATACATTTATGCAAAATAGCAAAACCTACAGGGTACTTCCCGTTGACCTAAAATTATGAAATTTGGCAAGAAGCTAGGTCTCACAGTACAAATAAAAGGAAAAGTCTGAAATCATTAAATATTTAAATTTTCCTCATAACTAATAGTAACCAATTAAGGTGAGCTCCCGTTTCAAGAACTTTTCTATAAAAGAGGGGTCAAGTTGGATGGTCGCGGAGTTTTTAAAATAAAAGAGCAAAAGCTTTTAGTATATCATATGGTAGATACGTACGGAACCCTTAGGGCGCGAGTTCGACTCGCACTTGGCCGGTTTTTTTATAAGGTTGATCCCACACCCATTCCTTAATACGATTTTAAACATAACTTAAGGTGGTACAATACCTCAATTAGTTCCGGTGTTGCCCTACATTGTCCCATCAAAAATTGTAAGCAAGACCGACTCTATATTTTTTCAAAATCATTTTTGGCTGTCTATTGTATAAGTCTTATAATTATATGGTTGGATTTTGATTTTCGTTTGTTATAGACCACCAAGTTTGGGTTTGTTACTCAAAGAAGGAATAAAAAGTTCTTTAGTTAAGGGACATGTACAGGATGTGTCATAAATTTTTTCATTTATTTAATTAAAAATAATATTGAAAAGTAATTTTTTGATTCAGCAGTGGATGGTTATGTTGGTGATAAAACAAAAAATGCATTATTTTTTCCCTTAACTTTAAACTTTTAGACTTTAGATCTGGAGGTCATAGAATTCAATCCTAGAAAAAGTTTCTTTTTGAGATCATTTAAATCGAGGAACCAACTCTAATTAAAAATAACAGAAAATTTAGTACCTTTGAAGTTACATAAAACCGTTTATTATTTAAAATATACCTATACACCAGATCTTGACTACGAACATTTTGATAATTTACAAGAAAAATACTGCTCTTCATAAATAAAACTTAATGTTATACCTCAAAATAGGTATAATTAAAAAATGATGGACAGCAGATCCACCCCCTGTTTGTATGAGATGTGTAATTAGAGAATATTAATAAAAAAGTTTAGATTATCTGTATGGGAGCCGGTATTTTATATTTTATGACTTTTTAAAAGAGCTGTTAGTGTTTTTATTGCTTTAAGAACACCTTAAATTGTTTGGTCATGCAGTAGATGATGAATAAAAAGGAACTAACAAATGAATGGAAGGAATTGAAGTTTTTTTTTTTATAGAACAGGGAGGCAGACGAGCAGGCGGGTCACCTGATGGTAAGTGATCACCGACGCCCATAGACACCTGCAACACCAGGGGGATCACAGGTGCGCTGCCGGCCTTTGAGATATTTGTAGGCTCGTTTCTTGAAGGCTGCCTTGTTGTACCCGTCCGGAAATACCTGCGCAGGAAGCTGATTCCACAGTGCGGTCGTACGTGGTAAGAAGTTTCTTGTAAAACGTACGGTGGAAGATTGCCAGTTATCTAAGTGGTAAGGATGAAATGTTAACTTCTGGCGAGTGGTGCGGTGGTGAAATTCTTGTGGTGAAATTAAGTGTTGGTAGGGAAGGCTTTCCAAGACCAAATACAGGACAATCTGAATGATGACCAGATCTAAGTATGTACTTTAGATGTAAGATTCTTAGTTGATTAGGAACCACCCTATTAGATAAGAGAAACGAAGGGTCACGAGTAGTTTAGCAAGTGAAAGAATTTAGTGTGTATGTCTGCCCCTACGGGAAATGGGGGACAATTCACACAGTCTTCTGATCCTAAACTGGGAAAAGCCTGTACCATAAATAAATAAATTACACCCAGACACAGAACAAACACTCGTGTTCATCACACAAATGTTTTGTCCTCAGCGAGGATCGAACCCTTAAAGTAGCGTAGAAGGCAGGCTCACTAACAACCACACCTGTAGGACACCTTACCACCACTAAAATAACTAATCATTAATTAAGTTTATTGAACAACTAAATAGCAAGTAATTTTAAGAATTAAAGTGCTTCTTACAAAAGTTTATCTCCTTATTTACGATCACGAAAGTTGTGAAAAAAGTTGGTCATGATCGTAACCCAGAGATGGGTGACCGCTAGTGGTACATTAATTAGAGCTTTTTCGCGCTTTGGAAAGCATTTCAAACCGTTGGTCTTGGCTATCACCTTAGATATTCTAAGTCAGAGGCCATTTGGATGTTTGAAATTTCTATAAAACCCTCAATGAAAACATTTGATCTAATAGTGCTACTGCTACATCATACAATCAAAGAATAAAAAGTAAGCAATTTTAAATTGCACTACCAAACTTTAAAATTACATACGAAAACCATCATCACAGTCAACAACATTCCACTATCACACACAACAACAACACAACAAAAAAAAACACAAAAAGTTCGCAATCTCCAACTAAAAGTCTAAAACCGGCACAAATTACTTAAATCTCACTTGAAATACCAAAACTACATTATGAAATCGTATCTAAGCGTTCGAATTTTGAATTAAGATGTTGTTTTAATTGAAAATGTAGTTATTTTGCTATATTTTTACGTGTTAAGTTGGAGATAGATGAGGTTTTAATGTGAGCGTGCTTTCTCAGCTCGGTGCTAAGTTAGACTGATCCAGGCTCGGATTGGAGGCTTCGAGGGGCTATAACGCGACCAAATGTAGAGTCATGGTAGAGATTTGGAGTCCATTGGTGGTTTTGTTTTCTTTGTTACAAGCTTAGATTATGATTAACGGCAGCCTATGCGCTTATGTCTATGGTTACAAGTGAGCAAATAAGCAGGTGTAGTGTAGGCAACGAAGCAGTTGACCCCAACGTAAATTTCTAAGGCAGATTTTATTTGGCAGGATGATAAAGAATCATGAATTAAATGCAAATTCAAAATTTCCAAAAAAAATTGATAAAAAAATTTTTTTGATACATTTTTTGTAATTTTTGTATAGAAAAATTTAAAGTACCGATTTTTTTTTATATAGAAGGTTTGTCTCATTTAGTGTAATACCCCAGCAAAGTTTTATCGACTGAGGATTTAATGCGGGGGTCTTCATACAACGATCCGCTTCGTTGCCTAGACTACTGGGCCACCTAGTAAAAAGTGGTCACCACCGCCCATAGCACCCACTGTCTTATTAGGGACAGAATTTGAAACTTTAAAGGCAGCAAGCGCGTAGCCCATCCTGAGAACTAAGATGGTGTGTTTCATGTGCCGGTAACTTTAGCTCCCTTACCCTTCGAACCGAAACACAGCAGTGCATACACTGCGCTGTTTTATGGCAGAAATGGTAAAGTTTGTAGGCATATTACGTGTTGTATAATTATTTTCTAGTTTATTCAAATAAGAAAATTACTTTTTGATCAGAATACATGTTAGTCTGGTACCTACTTGTAAAGGAAACGGAAAAGTTGTCGGTTGTAGTATGAAAGGATGTCTGGAAGAGATCGCTTACAGCGATAAAGCTGCCTTTGCCCACTTTTCGTTGTATGTTCTTGTAATTTGTCATCGTTTTTATTTTTGCCATAAATTGTTCTATCTATTTACTGGGTCATAACAGAAGAAACTAGTAAAATTACCTTTTAAGAGGTGGTGGCTACAAATATACATAGAAGAGAAAATCTTTTCCAACGTAAAATGGGTGTTTTTTTTTTCAGTACTTTTGATCCCCGTTAATGTTCTAAGTCCCCCTTAATTAAAATACTGATCGTATTTTTATACACCTTGAGATTTTTGTACGAATAATAGATAATTTTTATTGACTAGAACCAGCAATGTATGTCGCTTCACTAAGCGGGATCACATTGAGAGAAACGGACGAAAGTTTACTCACGATAGGTAGGTACGTAACATACCTATAATAGGTACGTAACTTAGCTAATACTTAAGAACTTTTTATTAAATGGCAGTTTTTATAGACTTGAATAGATTTGCTTTAATATTTTTTTGTTATAATTAAATACAGGGTGTAAGGGACGATGGAAAATGGACGTGCTCAGTCAACGAAACTGAACAACTTTCTCAAAGAAACATTTTTGGGATATGAAAAAAAAATTACCTCTCCATACAAACTGCTCACTCTGATCGAACAGTTTGTATGGAAAAGTCAAAAAATGTTTTCATTTCCCAAAAATGTTTCTTTGGGAAAGTTGTTCAGTTTCGTTGACTGGGCACGCCCGTTCAGGTTTCGGTACACCGTTCCTGAAACACATTCAACAGGGTGTTTGGACATACCTTGTGTTGAAACAAAGTCGGGTTACTTAGACCATTTTATAACTCAAGTTCGGCGGGACTGAATTTCACGATCAGTGATTTTTCGGATTCGGCTCCGCCTAGAATAGCAGAATAATTCAAATATCGGAAAGATTCGCGCAAAAAAATAACGGTACGACATTCGCCAGGCCAGCTAGTCTCTAAATTGCTCTGATGGCTGCTCCTTTCATCAAACTTAGCAACTTTTTTCTATAACTTTGTAAAATAAGCGAAAAAAATTTTGTTCTTCTTGAAAATTGATCCGATTTTAGTATGGAGACGCAAAAAACAAACGAATTGTCAATGCGCTTTTGTTGGCTTGCGAAAGCGATGCGGCAACGGTTCGATATTTGCTGGCTTGCGGCATGCAGGCGATATCGCAAGCTTAAGGGGCTGATAAGAGCTAAATACGCTTCACTTGAGCAGGTTTTTAAAGAAAAGTGATGAATATATGGCCGTGAAAAAAAATTATGTGATAATTGAGCATTTTTCCATGAATATAGCCGACTAAATATATATAAAACACGATTAAATATATTTTGTTCGCCATTAAAAAAAATCCAAAGTTACCTCTGCTTTTTGCTTTTAAACCGTTTTTCTTAAGTACCCATTAATCTATTATGTCAAAATTTTTACACATTATTAAATACATTATTATGCATAATAATACTATAGCTATTTGATAATTAATATTATGGGTACAGACTTTGAGAAAAATGCAAAAATGAGCGAAAAACGTAAAACAGCGCGAATCCGCTCCGTTCTAGCACGCGCATTCGGCCCTTTGTTAGAAAGGGAGGTAATTCAGCTCTTACCAGCTCATTTCAATGGTTGCTTGCTTTCTGATAGGTGCGACATGTGTTGAGCAGGTTGATATCGCCTGCGTTGCCCATTGAAGTACGCGGTAAGCTTGCAATATCGCCTGCGTTCTGCATGCAAGCGTCCAGCTAATGACAATGAGAAAGCGCCCTAAAGGCCGAGTCACACTGAGGCGGTAGCGGAAGTGTTCCGGGGACCGTATTTTTGCCTGTGTTACTAATTGAAGTACAGGCGCGCGGTAAGCTTGCAATATCGCCTGCGTTCTGCATGCAAGCATCCAGCTAATGACAATGAGAAAGCGCCCTAAAGGCCGAGTCACACTGAGGCGGTAGCGGAAGTGTTCCGGGGCCGTATTTTTTGCCTGTGTTACTAACTGAAGTACAGGCGCGCGGTAAGCTTGTAATACGAGTATCGCCTGCGTTCTGCATGCAAGCGTCCAGCTAATGACAATGAGAAAGCGCCCTAAAGGCCGAGTCACACTGAGGCGGTAGCGAAAGTGTTCCGGGGGCCGAATTTTTTGCCTGCGTTACTAATTGAAGTACAGGCGCGCGGTAAGCTTGCAATATCGCCTGCGTTCTGCATGCAAGCGTCCAGCTAATGACAATGAGAAAGCGCCCTAAAGGCCGAGTCACACTGAGGCGGTAGCGGAAGTGTTCCGGGGGCCGTATTTTTTGTAAAGTATGAGTTCTTATGCACCCTGTTACATTGAAAACCTGTCGCGGCGCTGTATTTTCTTCCCACAGATCCGCCCCCGGACCGATTTCGCAATCATACCGCCTCTGTGTGACGTAGGCTTAATAGTTAGTAGAACAAAAGTATAATATGTAGTTTGTTGTACGCAGAGCAGGAACCCAAGAGTTTTGCCAGATATTTACCAAACACCCTGTATAATTCTGTGTGGAGTTTATGACATTGTTGCACGTTAAGGTTAACACTATATAGGTTTTTATAGGCCTGTGTTTTATTATATCGTGATAAACGTTTCGATTTTGTATTATGATGTGCGTGTTGTATAAAAGCTGTATGTTAATCAATATTTGTAGTATATACGTATGTAATATGTATGTAGTATAATAGGTCTTTACCTATGAAATTGCCGAAATTTTCTTACAGATGAGATCATAATTCCTATAATTCTATTGCTATTTTTTTTATTTGTCTTATATTTGAAAGTTGACTTCAAAGTTATCAATTTACGCATATAATAAAGTTTTAATTTTTAGTTTGATATATAAAATTAAAGGTTCGAAAATTGTTCGTCTTAATGTCGTCCGATTTCATCATTAGATTTGTTATATTTTTTTACAGATAATATTTTTCGAAAATTCAATTTAAGCTTCTGTTAGCTTAATGTCTTCCCAATAATGCTTAAAAAAATGGATTTATAATTCCTAAGAAAAATGCAAAAATGTTAGTACTGAAAATTGAGTTTACCTAAAATTCGCCATACAAAACGGCAATTTCATAGGTAAAGACCTAATATTATTGAGTAGGTATATGTATGTTTATTAATAATATTAGTTAAATATACAATATTCACTTATTCTATGGTTCACCTTTGTGCACCGCCACCGCATTATTGTAACTTTATTTTTCCTTGCACCCAAAGGTTGCCTGGAAGAAATTGCTTTTTAGCAATAAGGCCGCCTTATTGTGCTCCATTTTTATGTCCATATATGTTTTTGTACTTGTTGTTATTTGTGTGCAATAAAAGAGTATTGTATTGTGTGTATTGTCTTGTATTTGGCCCACTTCTGGTTTAAGACCTCTTCCAATGACGTCAAAAAAGAAACGGGAGGTTGCCATTTTTACCCGACTATGGCTAAGAGGAGGGTTATGATTTTGGTCAGTATGTATGTATGTTCATCTGTTACCTCATAACTTCTAAAATAATTATCGTAATTTGACAAATCGTTAGAAACGTCTTGATCATCCGCAGGTTATAGGATACAAGACTTTACCTTAAATTGAATGTGGCGCCCTCTAGAGGAGATTAAGTCATGAACGAACAAAAAGTTTTATGATATCGTGTTGGCTTTCAAATAAATATACATTCAATATTTTATCTGAACTATAAATATTTATTAAATACCATACATAACAATAGACCAGGGTATTTAGAAACTTTTATATGAGTGGGTTTGATATAAATGTGACTTTTTTATTATTATTGACAAAATTAACTTTAAATACATATATGTAAAATAGTATTAAAGTTTAAAGAAAAAAAATGTAGCGCAGATGACGAAAAATACATTTTAAACCGAAAAATTCAAAAAGGTCAGGGGGTACACATCTCAACTACCCTCTCCTTGGGAGTTGTTGTATTGTATACGGGTACGCGACCCCGGCTCCCCGAGCTATTACTAACTCATCCTGATCCTTCCGAGAAAGTAATATCCTTTTACCTTATTCCTTTCCTACACCAAGTATTCCTATCCCAACTAACCTATCCCTCCCGTTCCTTTTATCCCTGTCCATTCCGCCAATCTAAGGTTGACCGCGCCGATGGATGCGTGGCTAGAGGCGAGTCTAGTCGAAAGCGGTCACAGGCCCTGGGCCCAGGCGAACCCAGAACTAGGCTAGCCTTGTCCTGGCATGCGGGCTCTGTCAGGATGGACCGTAATCCCTTGCTACTCGTGGGAACGCAATGTTTTTGAATAAAAATAAAAACTTAAAAGGCGGCGGTGTGGTTCGCAACCCATCACGTCACGTTCCTCCCGGGGGCGAAAAGCGGGCTACGGAGAGCCGCTTTGCTACGATGAATGTCAGAGGTGGAATGAATGGCAAAATAGATGAAGTATGTCAGATGATGGATAAAAGGCGTATAGACGTTCTCTGTGTGAATGAGACTAAACGGAAAGGTTGTGACACCACAGAACACGGCCCTTACACAGCGTACTGGTCTGGTGTTCCCTGTACCAGCAGAGGCTGTCAGGGAGTCGGTGTCATACTTTCCGGAAGAATGGTAGAGTGCGTGAAAGAAGTCGAGTGTGTGAGCCCAAGACTCATCTGGGTCAGACTGAAAGTCGGACTGACCCGAATTTTTGTTCTAGGTGCATATGCACCAACGAATATTGGTTCACGAAAGTCCCTGAAAGCCCAGAAAGAAACAGATGAGTTTTGGGAAAATATGAGAGATACGTTAGAGAAATGTGATCAGAATGAAAGAGTTATCATGCTAGGTGATTTTAATGGATGGGTAGGAAGAAAGCGTGACGGTTATGAAAGAGTTGTTGGTAAGTTTGGTGATGAACGTGTGAATGATAATGGAATAAGTTTGCTTGAGATATGTTTGGAATGGAGTCTTTTTGTGGCAAACACTATGTTTGACCACAAAAGGATCCATATGTATACAAGAGAGGAGGGTGATGCGAGAAGTATGATCGATTTTGTAGTTGTGGATGAAAGATTGAGAAAAAGAGTTCTGGACGCTCGCGCATATCGTGGAGCCGCCATCGACACAGACCACCACCTGGTTGTGACCCGAATTGGTGGTCTATTTAACCGGTGGCGGCATAGACCACAAGAGCAGACGAGCGTTCTAGAACGTATCAAAGTAGAGAGATTGCAAGAGGAGGATGTCAGAAAAGAATACTTGAAAGACTTGAGTGAAAGATTTGAGAACCTGGATGAAGTAAATGATATTGAATGTTTGTAGAATGAATTTAAAGATGGAGTAGTAGGTATAGCTGTCAATGTTTGTGGGGTGTCAAAAAGGAAAAAGGGTGGAAAGAAGAAGAATATGTGGATGGATAAAAGTGTACAGGCAGCTGTTTGTGAGAAGAAGAAAGCATGGTCAGATTGGTTAGCAGTAAAAGCTAACCAAAGAATGCAGAGGGCAACAAGTGATGACGTAAGTGTAGCAAGAAAGGTATATAAAAGAGCGAAAGGTATTGTTAAGGAAGTTGTTGAGAGAAAGAAAGAGGAGTGTAAGGATGAGTTTGACAGAAGGCTTACTGAAGATTTCCAGTCCAACCAAAAGTTTTTCTGGAAATCCATACGGACAGCCCGAGGAAAGTTTGGAACATCGGAGCTGAGTAAAATCAGAAGCCAGGATGGAAGTATTATAAAAGGTGAAGAATGTGTTCTGAGGAGGTGGAAGGAATATTTTGAAAGTCTGTTTGAGAGAGAAAAAGCAGAGGCCAGCGAACCTAGGTCTTCTGTGGAAATGAATGAGAATGAAGAGGAGAATTGTGTAAGTGAGATAAGTATGGATGAGATTATGAAAGCGATGAAAAGTATGAAATCAGGTAAAGCAGCTGGGTATGATAGAGTGTCGGTCGAGATGTTGAAGGCTGGGCGAGGCATTGTGGCTAGTCAGTTGTACCGCCTTTTCAACTTGTGTTGGACGAACGGCCAAGTACCAGGTGACTGGTGCAAGGCTGTGATTGTGCCGCTGTACAAGGGAAAAGGGTCACAACAGGACTGCAAAAATTATCGCGGGATAAGCCTTCTCAGTGTCGTCGGCAAACTGTATGCAAAGGTTTTGATTGAAAGAGTGATGAAAGATACTGACGATAAAATATGGGATGTACAAGCGGGATTTAGAAAGGGAATGGGATGTACAGATCAGGTCTTTTCCTTGCGGTGCATAGCTGAAAAGTTTTTGGCTAAAAACCAAAAAGTCTACTGCGCGTTCGTGGATTTGGAAAAGGCCTATGACCGAGTGGTGAGGAATGTATTGTGGTCAGCATTGTCTATGTATGGGGTAAACGGTCATCTGATTCAAGCACTGAAATCTCTCTATGAGGATTCCAGTGCTTGTGTCAGAATAAACGGGGCGTACACTGAATGGTTTAGCATCGAAAAAGGTGTTAGGCAGGGATGTGTAGCGTCACCTTGGCTGTTTAACCTGTTCATGGATAATTGTTTGATTGATCTGAAAGAGAGTATGTGT
Source organism: Athrips mouffetella (assembly GCA_947532105.1). NCBI lineage: Eukaryota > Metazoa > Arthropoda > Insecta > Lepidoptera > Gelechiidae > Athrips > Athrips mouffetella. The sequence continues at coordinate 15,035,017 of OX383978.1, forward strand.
GGACTGAGAATGAATGAGTTACTCATCAAATGTCTTCTCTACGCTGATGACCAAGTTGTACTTGCGTCATCTGCTGACGAGTTGCAGGAGATGGTAACAATAATGAATGTGGCTTTGGACAAGAAAGGAATGAAAGTAAATGTAAGCAAGACTAAAGTAATGGTACTTGAAAGAGAAGAATGTATGACAGAGTGTACTATATTAATAGATGGTGAACAAGTCGAACAAGTGAAGGAGTTTGTGTATCTGGGCTCAAAGTTTACGAGAGATGGAAAGTGTGAAAGTGATATTGAAAGAAGAGTGAATGCTGGAAACATGGTGAATGGTGCCCTGCACGCCTTTATGAAGAGTCAGAAGGTGTCTCACAAGGCTGTTCTTATCCTGTCACTCAATTTAACACCAATCATACTCCTTAGCGCTCTCATTTCCACTGCATTAATTCTACTTTCATGCTTCTTCTGCCATACCCAGCTTTCACTGCCATACATCAGTGTTGGTACCAAAACTCCTTCATGGGGGAGTTAGAGCGCTAAGGAGTATGATTGGTGTTAAATTGAGTGACAGGATAAGAAATAGTGTGATAAGAGAACGGTGTGGCGTAAAAGAAGACGTAGTGACCAAAATCGAGAAAGGGATGCTGAGATGGTTTGGTCATGTAGAGAGGATGAATGAACGAAGATTGACGAAAGAGATCTACCAGGCGAGAGTGAATGGAAACCTTGGAAGGGGAAGGCCTAGGCGAACGTACCAGGACCAAATTCAGGACGTTCTGAATAAAGGCCAGGTTAAAAGTACCCTAAACCGACGAGCATGTATGAAAGGATTGATGAAAGTACAGGAAGCAAGGGAAGTATGTCAAGATCGTAGCAGGTGGAGGACTGTGGTCTCTGCCTACCCCAACGGGAAAGAGGCGTGATGTTATGTATGTATGTATGTATGTAAATTCAAAAATAAAGTTTATTATTACAGTTGACATTTTGTATAAAATGTATTTCAAATAATATTTAAGAAGTAAAACATTCAACTTATATTATCCTTTAAGTGCAATTTCGAGTTAACTTATTACCTTACTGAAACTCCGAATTTCAGCAATTCCAATGGGAAAACATTTTATTTTTTAGGTAAAATACCTATGATTATAGTTCTATTAACAATGCTAATCGATTGATTGCATAAGCATTTTAGTATAAATAAAAAATATATGTTCCCGAGGTCATACGATTTTAATAATTATACATTTATAGGAGAGATTAGTTGTTTAACAAGAATCCGACAAAAAACAGCCATACTTAATTACTTCCAGGTCAAATAATAATTTCCCTGGACTACAATTTCAGATGTAATTTTTTTCTTGTTTCATACTTTTTATAGCCAGATTTGCCAGTATAGTCCGGTCCCTTAACGTCTTATATCGCCAAATTCACCAAATTGCATCAAATTTTTTCCAGGTACTAGTTAGGTACATTGCTCTCAATTTTTGATAAGAGCCAATTCTTGAATTTTATATGGATTTTTTGAAATTCAAGAATTGGCTCCTGTCAAAAATTGAGAGCTATGTATGTACTAACTAGTACCTGAAAAAAAATTGGTCAAATTGTAAGGCGTGTCTACGTGAAACCGCTAATTGACCGCACTAGTAGTCGGGTTCTGTTTTTGAACTATTTTTTTATTTTTGATGTAGTAGGTATATGATGTTGGTAGGTAAACGTAAGTTGTACGAGAAATAGTTAGTTTATTAGACTTTTTACTTAGATCCAAATTAACCTTTTAACTTATTCATTTCCTCGGTTCTAAATCAAGTGAGTTAGTGCTTGTCTCAGTAAGAGCTACACCACAATCAACAAGGATTTTTTTTATATTGATACCCTGACAATAATACCTCCGACAATGAAATTCGTCAGGACTAAAAGAAAAATGATATTATGATCGGTTTCGGAAGAGGTAAAAATGCTAAAAAGTCATCCACAAATTTACGTGTTATTGCAAATATTCGGCAAAATTTTATGAGACTGGATGAAGGGGCCGCCCTGCCCGGCAGTTTACGGAATAAGCCGAACCAAAATGGTGAAAATGGAACCCTTATAGTGCGATTTCGTCACGTTATTGACTTGAAATTTGGAATAGTTTTACAATATAATGCTTGCCAAACTATATTGCAAACAAAAAAAAATTAAAAATGCTTTATTATTATTGGAATTGTGGCCCAAATAGGGTCGGTCCAATTTCTAACTGTCGTGTCTGGGTCGATGGGCTTCATTTGATCATTCCAAAAGCAGATTTTTGTATTTTTTTTTACAATTCTTATCTTTCAAGTTATGATGAAAAATACCAAACAAAATAGTACCATTATCTCCGAAGTTGGCAAAGCGAAAAATCTGAATTAAATGATCGATAGACGTTTATGTAAACACCAGTGGCCCGCCCCGGCTGTGCACGGGAAGCTAGAGTTCATAAAAAAATCCCTTAGATAAAAGCATTTTAGTATTTCCCGATTTTGAGACGTGTTTTATTTTAGATCTATCGTAAAAGTTATAAAAACTGGTCAAGTGCGAATCAGACGCATTTCTCAGCTGGCGTCTCGCATTTGGCCCGTTTTTTGGTCTGTAGGAATTTCATATTAACTTTCATTCCTAATTTTCATCCCCTTGAGGGATATTTTTTTATAAACGCCGAAACACATGTTTGTTTCTGTCTTTTTATTAGCCTAAATCCTAATTTTTTGTAGGATTTTCATATGAACTTTAATTCCTAATTTCACCCCTTTGAGGGATGACATCTCAAAATTGCTAAAACGCGTATTGCTTTACTTCTTATTTTATTATTAGCTAAAATCTTAATTTCAAGTACCTCATGTCAAAACTGTAGGATTTTCATACAAATTTTCATACCTTATTTCACCCCCTTAGGGGATGAATTTTGAAAAATCCTTCCATAGTGGGTGGTTTTGAAGTGCAAAAAAGCTGTGTACAAAATTTCAGATCTGTAGCTAAGCGGTTACGGCTTGGCATTGATGAATCAGTCATTAAGTCAGGACAAGCTATTTTTAACCGACTTCATATTTATAAAGATTACAGAAAAACTGTGCAATTTACATAGATAAATTGCAGTTTTTCAGAAATCAGCAGAAAACTTTTACAAATAAAATTAGTTTTGCGGTCCTAAAATAGACTTTAAATCTTCCAAAAATTTTGCTATATAGCTAATAGCTATATCAGAACCTTTGGCGCGCGAGTCCGACACGCAATTGACCGTTTTTTTTTCACTGTGACGGCGCCACTTTGTTTTTAAAGCGAGGAGCTGCAGCTGACGTCATTAAGAGATTTTGATATCCAAATAAAGCTCTTTTTTATGATACCCACTCAATCAACCACGTCAGGAAAATTTGAAAGTTTGCCCCCCCCCCCACCCCTTTCGGGCCCCATTTCCAATAATAGTTAAAGTATTTTTTACAATCTTTCACTTGCTATACAAGGTGTAACAGAAAGGGTATATCAACCCTGAAGGCCGTGAATCTACCCATTAAACTGAACAACTTTCCCTAAGAAACATATAGGTCGAAATACGAAAAAAAATTGTTGACCTTCTATAGAATCCGAATCCGCTGATAGAGCATTTTGTATGGGAAGTCCAAAATTGTCTATTTATTTATTGATCCAATTGCAAATTACATGTTATCTTATAAAACTAGTAAATGTCAATGGCATGCAACGCCTTGTTCAGGCACAGCAACATATCTTAATCTAATAGACCGTAAGGGCACTGCATGTTATCCTACGTCATCTAGTACACGAAATTTGTGACTTTGTAGCGATAGTAGTGGCCTAATAGGTCCACAAAACGTTGGTCTGCCAATCCGAAACCTGGCAGGTATTGTACAGTTGGAGAGAAAAGTGGTTAAATGACAGATTACACGAATGAAATCTATTCGTAGAAATAGAAGGTACCTATATAAGTAAAAACCAACAGGTCTGCCTTGCATCCTCTTGGCAGTTTCGTCAGTCCGACCAAATTTGTGGTCCAATCACATCCGACCACATTTGTGGTCCGACTAGCGAAACTGCCAGGAGGATGCAAGGCAGACCTGTTGTTTTTTACTTGTATAGGTACCTTCTATTTCTACGAATAGATTTTATTCGTGTAATCTGTAATTTAACCACTTTTCTCTCCAACTGTACAAAACCTGCCAGGTTTCGGATTGGCAGACCAACGTTTTGTGGACCTATTAGGCCACTACTATCGCTACAAAGTTACAAATTTCGTGTACTAGATGACGTAGGATAACATGCAGTGCCATTACGGTCTATAAGTACATTATTATAACGGCACAATTATTGTTTTTCGTATTTCAAACGATGTTCTTTGGGAAAGTTGTTCAGTTTCATGGGCAGAATCACATGCTTCAGGGTGGGTATACCCTTTCCGTTACACCTTGTATATAGTTCGGCAAGCACATTCTACAAACATTGCAAATTTCAAGTCGATAGCGTGAGTATTTGCTGAGGTAAAGAGGTGTGACAGACAGACATACGAAGACGCACTATAAGGCCGCTGGTCTATTTCATGCCTACAGGCAAGCCACACGCCAAAAACCGTTTACACCTTGCCTACCGTCCTGCCTAGAGCTTGCTAGAGTATTGGCGCCAATATTTTGCCGTCGTATAAACCAGCCGAGGCACGGCAAAAACTGTTTACACGATGCATATTGTCGTGCCTAAAAGGTAGGCGCCTGAGATTTGCCTCCGTCTAAATCCGGCATAAGGGTTCCGTTTTTACCATGTTGGTTCGGAACTATAAAAAGAAGCGAAGCGTAAGTCGGTTAATTATTCCTGTACAAGATTATTTTATTATCTTCAAGAGTCTTCGATTGGACTATTAAGTAGTCTTGATGACTAGTAACGATAGGTATGCTAATATACCTAGGTACTAAAGCTATCTATCTAGTCTAAGTCTAAGTGCCTAAGCTCGGTTAATGAACATGACGAATGCAATGTAAATTCTATGTAGTAAACAAATACTTTTCTTGCTTTAGTTTTGTTTTCTTTTTTGTTGACGGTTTTGATGTGATAATAGTACACACAGCCGCACGTCGGTAGAAACACTTTGACCTTGAGCGGGTTTCTGGTTTCGGGCGTTTGTAGCGTAGCGCTGGTTCAGCTTATACTGGTTTTGTTTCTACGTGCTTGCTGCTATTTTTCATTTCAAAACTGAAGAAATTAAATTATTGGGTCATTCTCATTTCACGTGCCATGAAAATTTTAAAATAAAAAATTGTGTTTTCTGTTTTGCTTTGGCAGTATACTTATATAAAATACAAGGAAAAATAGACACCACAGTTTATTCCATCACGCTTAAATATGTTTAAAAGTGACATACGAGTATATAAATGGGTATAAATCATGGCTACGGTTGTGACATTGGCAACATGGCTTTTTTTAATATTTTATTTTTCAATATGTACTAAATCCTAAGGATCGAGATTAAATCGACATGTGTTATGCTCATTTATAAGCCTATTTCTCACGATTCTGACTCGGCTGAACAAAAAATGAGGTGATAGATGAGGTCACGGATGTGACAAGGTGGCCATGGTTGTGGCTACTGTCACAGCCATAGGCAAATTTGCTATGGTTGTGACGATTTTGTGACTTTATGCCATGGCTGTGACAACAATGGTCGTGACATTTTGGCGCCGTGCCCGGTATAACTTTCGAACCCTTACGTTAATTCTGTTTTTAAAAATATCCTCTAAATTGTTACGCAACATTCCTTAATAAACATTAATTTGGAAAAAAAAAGAAATATAATTACCGTTGCTTTTTGAAGGCACGGTTTTGATAGGTTATGCGTGACGATTTCTACTTTTTCAACTTTGAACTTCGATTATTTCGTCTACACTTTGTAATGCCATATTTGAAAAGGACATGTGTTTTGAGTTGCTGTTGAAAAATTAATTTCCAGTGTTGTAAATTTTGATGCATTAAAAACTACTTTGTAAATAGGATTTTTATATATTGCCATGGTCGTGACAAAAAGTAGTGTCACAAAAAGAACCCAAAATTTTTTTTTTAACTTAATGGTATGTTTTAAAAGGAAACTTGCTAAAATAGTATGATGCACACCTAAACATTTTTATGTAAGCATCAAAACCATATATAACTTAAAGACTTTTTCATAGATTTCATGTATTTGCTGAAATTTCGGAGATGTCACATGACATGGTCGTGACATTTTATTTACTTTTGGGTACATAACTTGAAAAGAAATACACTTATGTACATAAAAACTAATGCACTGAAAAGCTCACGAGCATGTAATATCATGTGTATGTGTATGTACAAACATTTGAAAATAAAATGTTTTATGGTTGTTCTCATCTGGTTCTCAATTTTTGTCGTAAGAATGAGAATGACCCTTTTCATTAAATGTGCTAGTGTTTGATATACTTATATTTTTGAATTCCACCACCATTACCACTTAATATGGTTTGGTTTATATCACTGCCATCTGTGTAATTAGCTGAGAAACATTTTGATTAAAGGTGTGGCTGCGTGGCACACACATGTGGAACCATAGATATCTGTGTGTGGAACGCACCGTTTTCTTTTTAGTTCTACTACTCGATGCTAGATGGTGCTGTACAATTAGTTCTTATGCTCGATAAAAGATGGCGAACCGAGTATTAGAATTTCTTGTTCTTCGGATTGCATCCTTATAAATTGATATTCATTTCATTTCAAAAATGAGCACCTCAAAGCAAAGGAGCACCTCAAGCTTATATACCTAGATACAGCTGAACTCATCATTCTTTTTCTAAGTATTATTTTATTTTAATTAGTTTTAGTCTTATTTTAATCTTATTTCGTGTGATGGGTATGGTTCTTGATGAAAGTTGTTTAATTCGCTAGTAAAATTTTCGAAAACCTGCCTTTCACCTTATCGCCCAGTAGGTATTACTCTATGACCATAAACAGGGTTATTTTTTATCACCCCTGATATTTAAGATTGTGCCCATGTAACTAAAAATCTTTTCCCATGGACCGTATAGGTTGAAATACCACAAAAAAATTTTGGCTGCCCATACAAACTAGACTGTACGAGTGGAGTGATATGATAAGTATCTATGAACTAAACTGTATGACAGGTTGAAATTTTTTTTGTATTTCGATCTATGTTCTATTGGAAAAGTTGTTCAGTTTCATGTTTCTGATTTACCTTTCAACTGTTTATCAGGACAAATGTGAATTATTAAAGTATCAAAAGTGATATTGATAAAAATATCACTCGAAAAAATCAAAATCACAGATTTTTGTTTTCGAAAGTGAAGATTGATGTTCGTTAGATATAAAACAGTCCTTGGTTGTTAATTTTCATGTATTATGATTTATCTTACAACAGTTTATGAGGGTAAATATGATTTTTTTAAAGTCACAAAAGTGATATTTTATCACCAGGTGATTTTCAAGAATTGAGTCCCAGCCAGCAAACAGCTTTATATATTACAATACAGCTGTGTATGTTGTCTTCCAAAAAAAACGTGTTGCTTGTTGTTCGAAGGATAGGTTTGCACGGGAGATTGTGTACAAAGAGGTTTGCACGGGAGATTGTGTACAAAGAGGTTTGCACGGGAAATTGTGTACAAAGAGGTTTGCACGGGAGATTGTGTACAAAGAGGTCTGCACGGGAGATTGTGTACAAAGAGGTTATCTATTCCGAGTTAAATTAGGACAAGTGTTCTAAATTACGCAGCGAATAAGTAGACGTATGTGTGACAATATTTCCTTATCACCACATTTAAATTCCCAGTAAGTAACGTAGGCATCTATCTACGTGGAAACATAAATAGGTACAGGAAATAATGGTCCCTCGTCATGACAGAAGTCATTGACCACAAACAATAACACTTTTACGTCTTTCATACAGTCGCGTGATTTTTCATTTGGCGGCCTTTTACGTCAGAATCAGAATCAGAATCGTTTATTTGCGAAAACATGGTAAGGATTACAGAGGTGGTACAAAAATATAAAGTGATCATGTACATGTTTTGCTAATTTTGGTTTAGCATGCAAATTTTTAGAAAAATACCTTAAAAATTAAATTTAAACAAGAAGAATCGAAAAAAAGAAATACAAATCAGTCAGGAATAAAAATTAATAAATTGTTAAATATAAATCTCAAAATGTCAAACTTAAACCTAAGATTTTTTCTTCGAAAAATATTCCCTTAAATTATAATAGGCATTGTCAACTAAGTAGGTACTTGTGAAGTTGTTTTTTAAAAGAGTCCATACGTAGGACGGCAGCATACGTAAATACGTACGTATACGTAAATAAGCGATAGACCAAATGAGGAAAGAAAAAGTCGAAGACGGGAAAGTACCTAAATAGTAAATACTTAATTTTTTCAAAATTTTATTCTATTTTTTTAAACCATTGATCGTATAAAATTTTGTAAGTGTTAATTTTTTTATTATTCTCAAAATTTTGCGTGCAATAGAGAAATAACGGCCAGAAAGTTGGAAATGAAAAGAGGAAACAATGTAGCGATGCTAAATTACCTAAACAACGTGATAATGGAATAAGCGAAACCCTCATACCCCCCAACTGATTTTTATTAAAATAAATCCATTACCGTAAAAAAATCTTAAAAAAGTTTTTTTATCCAGATATTGTTAATTTAAAGTTTCATCACTGTTCTAGTTTCATCGTTGTTCTAGTCCGCGCATGCCACGCCCACTTCTCTCCCCGCCAGAGTGCGTATCCACAGACAGAAATATAAAGAATTGGAGCGCCAAAAATTTAAATAATAAAAATAAAAAACCGGTCAAGTGCGAGTCCGACTCGCGCGCCGAGGGTTCCGATATACTTTTTGTATTTTTGGAAGCAAAAAAGTCCATTTTTAGGACCGCAAAACTAAATTTGTTTGTAAAGGTTATTTGCAGATTTCTAAAAAACTGTGCAACTTAGAAAGATCGTTTTATTTTTGCTGTAATGTTTACATAAACTTCTGTCAACTGTAATTAATTCATATTTTTCCTTTCACAAACTTCGGAGATAAGGGGGGGAATGGTATTTTTTTTGACATTTTTCATCATAACTTGAAAACTAAGAGACGTAAAAAAATACAAAAATATATTTAAGAATGTACAACTAAAGCCCTTTCATATGATATGCCACTCGACCTAGTAGCGATAATTTGAAATTTGCCCCCCCCCCCCCCTATTTTGGCCCCCTTTACATTAATAACCATAATTTTTTTTTATTCTTTCATGTGCAATTAAGTTGGGCATTTATATTCTAAAACTATTCCAATTTTCAAGTCGATAGCATAAGTGGTTGCTGAGATATAGAGGTGTGACAGACAGACAGACACACAAAGTCGCACCATAAGGGTTCCTTTTTTTTACCATTTTGGTATCGGAACCCTAAAAAGAATTACCCCTATCAAAAACCTATGAAATTGATTCTACTCTCAATGTTATTGAACAAACAATTTTCTCAGTTTCGCTTGTATAGACGTACCACGTAAAATTTGGGATGTATCAAGGATACAGCCAACCAGGAACTTTTGTTATTAATAAGCAAAAAAACATTGACTTGAAATTTTGAATAATTTTACAATATAAATATTACAGCAAAAATAAAACGATCTCTCTAAGTGGCACAGGTTTTTAGAAATCTGCAAAAAACCTTTACAAACATCAGTTTTGCGGTCCTAAAAATATACTTTATAGCTTATAAATATAATATAGTATATACATATAATATATCGGAACCCTCGGCGCGTGAATCCGACTCGCACTTGATCGGTTCTTTTTATTCTGGTTCATTGTTCTTTTTAATTTAAATAAATAAATATTGGGGACAGTGGGGACAATTCACACAAGGTTATCTATTCCCAAACTATGCAAAGCCTGTGCTATGGGTATCAGACTGATATAGATAGATAACACAATAATAAAATTTAATTGTAGATACACACTTATATTACTTTAGTTCTTAGTTAAAAATATCTACAATCAAAACTTCATGTGTTATTTATCCAATAGTTGTTAACAATATTAATGATTGAATCAGGTCATCTCGTCTACAATTTACTTCGCCTACTACATAGCAGCATATGGGTAGGCTGCCTCAGGTAGGCGGCCAGTAGCGGCAAAAACTGTTCTGCATTCTGCCTTTGCCTGCCTGACTTAGCAAAAAAAAGTTGAAAGAATAAAACTGGCTTGAAAAAGGTTCGGTGCAGCAACGATCGCACTTGGTAAAGTCTCACATACCTATTGAGAAAGTTTTTAGCAAGTTTAAAAATAAGCTTCAAGTGGTTTAAAAATGGGATACCTGCAAGTGGCAACTTTTTAATTACTAATAGGTAGGTAGGTAGGTACCTATATGCTCGCTCAGAATAAATAGGTACCTATAGTTTATCAAATTATCAGTTTTGTATTCTTTGGCAAATTTTTTTCTCTATTCTAATTTCAAACGTTTCAAATTATAATTCAAAACGGCCACCGTTTCTCTGGAATGAAACACGTTTGAATTCGAAATTCATATTTGGAACAGAACAGTTCGAGACCGGTCGCCCTTGTAATAGTTGGCTGGCGTTATCAGACGTCCAACTTGAAAAGAACTTTTGTGTTGACTTTATTGCGAGGAGATAAAGGTGTGTTTAGTAAATAGGGAAATCTTTTTATACTGGTCGCGAGTCGTCGGCAAGTGCAGCGAGAACGAAAATATACGGCGCGCCGCCGACTTGCTTGCGCCTTATCACTCGGGTCAAACATCATTTAAAGAAAATAAAGGTATTAAATTGTGCCTATTTGATTTTGTTCCCTCAGAGGCTACGATGATTTTTTGTGCGTTTTTAATATTCATAAGAAGATGTGAAGTGTGTGGTTTTTAAGGTTTGAAAAGTACCTGAACTGTGAGAGAGAATTATATTATTATATACGTAGGTAGGTGCCTAGAGCACTGGAGGTCCAGAAAAAAAGCATAAGCTGATTTGCTTGTAAAAGAGGCTTGTAATTTTTGTCATTTATCGCGTAGGTAGGCACCGCCTCTTGTAAACCAAAAAAAATGATAATTATCTTTGATTACCAAACTACTTTAAACAGCGATAATTTACGTCACATTCGGTGACACGCCCAGGAAAATGAATATTTTTTTTTTTTTTTATTTAGAAAACCAACAGCTGTTTACAAAAAGAATAGTTTGCTTATATATTAATGGTAGATGAGCCTATAACAGGTTTCCCTAAGTTAACAACACATAATTTAGTATTACTATCTACAGAGCAAGCGTAACTAAGTTAACAGTTTCCAAATACCATTGAAAATTAAAAAACATTACTTAACTAAAAATTTGTCACATATACGTTACAAAGTTTTAACACGATCGAGAAGTAAAAAACAATTAATTAGGTTTTGAGAAGATGCTCCAAGTACAATAATAAACCACATTAAAACTAAATAATCTGCCAGTTAAAAGAACACAAGATGCTAAAAACAATTGAAAGTGTGTATATGGGTGTGGTTTGAATGTGTATGTGCGTGTGTGTGTCTGTGTGGAAGTTGATTTATATAGGTGCTATAAGTTCATTGCTATTGGGTTTCGAGTTTAAGTTAATATTTTCCAGATTTCAAATCTATGAATCTTAAACATTATTTCTAACTGAGAAAACCAATAAATGATCTTAAAAAGAAGGAAAAATAATTATATTTTTTGTATACCAACCTACGCTACACCACAGAATATATAATAAACAAGTTTGCTACACGGGGTGAGTACTGAAAATAAAAACCCATATTTACGTTATCTTACCCAGTTCTTATCTAAAGATTTAAAAAAATCTGTGTATTGTTTTAGTCGCATAGGTTATTATACGATTTATTTATAATTTTTTAAAAATAGTAGCGTCTGCGCGTGGCATGGTGTTTGTCCGGGCGTCGGGCGTCAGGGGCCGCGCGGGGAAGGCGGGCTCTCGTCCGCCAACTTAAAAATGCCGCCGCAGAGCCTCCGAATCGATACAACGCGCGTCACGTGCCGGCGAGCGCAACCAATCGCCGCGCGCGCCTTGCGGGGGGAGCGGGGAGGGGTCCTCCTCCCACCCGCCGCGCGTCCCGCCAGCCAGTACACGAGGACCCGCCAATACGGACGGACGTACGTCGCGCGGTCTGCAAACCCAACACGAGTTTCACCGAAAACCGGTCCGATGCCCAGTGTCATGTTATAGTGCAGTGTCGCCGCCATGAGTGCGTACACGGAGGAAGTGTTGTCCTGGCGTGACGAACGCCTCGGCCTTACCGAGCTGCCGAGCACGGCGAGGAGAAAACAGCGAAGTGCGCCGTATAGACTGCATCGGCCGCATTTGCCTGCGACGCACGTGCCAGAGCCGCCGCCGGAGCCGCAGGGTACTCACATATCGAGACTTTATCCAGAGTTGCTGGCATTGATATTCGAAAGACTTCCGGTGCGAGACCGGGGCCGAGCCGCTCAAGTTTGTCGCACGTGGAAGGATGCAGCTGACCGTCGCTCCGTATGGCGAGGAGTCGAGGCCCGGTTACATCTCCGACGACCGGCCCAGGCTCTGTTCCAGTCTCTAGCAAGACGAGGAGTGCGAAAACTACAAGTTCTATCCCTAAGAAGAGGTTTGAGAGATGCCGTTGCGTCGCTGCCCGGATTAGAATCTCTATCTCTCCGCGGATGCTACAGTGTCACCGATGCGGCGCTGGCTAGTGCATTTGCCGGCGAACTTCCAGCATTAAGAAGACTAGATTTATCATTATGTAAACAGGTGACTGACTCTTCGCTCGGGAGGATAGCGCAATCGTTAAAAAACTTAGAGGAGCTCGAGTTGGGTGGTTGTAGTCAGATAACAGATACAGGATTGTTGCTTATAGCGTGGGGACTGAAAAAGTTAAAACATTTGAATTTGAGATCGTGCTGGCATGTGAACGACGCGGGTATAGCTCACTTGTGTGGCGGTGGCGAGGCGAGGGGCACACTGGAGTTGGAGTACCTTGGACTACAAGACTGTCAGAGACTGACTGATGAGGCGTTGAAGCACGCAGCGACAGGGCTTCCTAACCTGAAATCCATAAACCTTTCCTTCTGTGTAGCGGTTACGGATGCAGGGTTACGGCACTTGGCACGTCTTCCGTTCCTTGAGGATGTCAACTTGCGAGCATGTGACGGTTTATCAGACGCTGGAGTGGCGTACTTGGCGGAGAGTTCCAGTGGGCGATTGAAGGCATTGGACGTTTCATTCTGTGAGAAAGTGGGCGATGAAGCCCTGCTCCATGCCACGTTCGGGTTATCGGGGTTGCGCTCGCTATCTCTGAATGCGTGTAACCTCACGGACGAGGGTTTGGAGCGGGTCGCGCGGTTATCTCAGTTAGAAACATTAAATTTAGGGCAATGCACTCGGATCACAGACCGAGGGCTAAGATCGCTCGGGGACGGGCTTAATAACCTAAAAGAGATAGACCTGTACGGGTGTACATGCATCACGCCGCAAGGGCTGGACCATATCGTGAAGTTGCCTCGGCTTAGTGTACTTAACCTCGGCCTGTGGCATGTACGGTGACCACACACGCACCAGTGAGCTTGTGTGCGTGCCGGCGACCGCCATGTTGAAGTGAAGGAACAGCCAAGGTTGTATACTCTGGACGGTGAATAAAATGATTTAACCAATTTTAAGATATTATCGAATTATTGTTAGGGAACGGGGTTGCTTTCTTTTTTAAAACGTTCCTTTTTGGCCAGTTCTGTTACTGTTGCATTTATGATTTGTTGCATTGGTTCTTGATGTTCTGTGATTTTGGAAATTGTCCGTCTTTTAGTTGTGGTTGTAAGGAAAGTTGCCCCAACGCCTAGTCGCAACGATGAATCTAGGCCTTTTTGAGCTTGCTATATTATGAATTTAATTATTTTTAAGTTTTATAGTCGCTGTGACGTAATATTCATGTTTTAAAGTACCTTGCAAATTCTGCAACGGCAAAAAGGTCTAGTTTATCAATGTAATTGCTCCATTAGTTAGACATTTAGCCATTCTTCAAATTTATTAATGTTTTTAGTTCGACCTTGGGCATCGAGTCGGGGAATGTCCAATTGTTATTATTTTAGGTTTTTGAATTATTTTGTGGCATGCATGGTCAGATTGGGAGACAAAGAAACGAACGAACAATGTTAATAAGATTCTTAAATCGAATTATGTATACGATTATGACTCCAAAAGGGAAACAACTTTCGACGAACAAGATGATTTTTGTCAAGATATTGTTAATTGTTAAACTTAAGACAAGTTTGTAACAAGAGATAAATTAAAAAGTTACAATGAGACAAATTTGATGTAACTTCTGTAAATAAGTTGGGAAATCAACTTCAAATTGTTCCGGATAATGTTAATAAACATCGTGACACAATTAATTTGATTTATTATGGAGGACTTATTTGAATAGAATAGTGTGAATTAATTGTTATTCACTTACATTTCTTGTGTATTAATGTTAAATGTCTTGAAACAAATTAAAACTTATTTATTAAGATATACATATATATATATAAACAGAGGTTGATTTTAGAACAAATGAAAAGCAAACTTCTTCCCAAGTTATCTTACATAGTCTTGTTTGTAGATAAAAAAAAAGTTGTGAATAATCTAATAGAAATTATCACAATATTAATTACTGACTTATCTACTATACCAGGACCAAATTCAGGACGTTCTGAATAAAGGCCAGGTTAAAAGTACCCTAAACCGACGAACATGTATGACAGGATTGATGAAAGTACAGGAAGCAAGGGAAGTATGTCAAAATCGTAGTAGGTGGAGGACTGTGGTCTCTGCCTACCCCGACGGGAAAGAGGCGTGATGTTATGTATGTATGTATGTACTTATCTAAGACATGACCAATTTTAACAAGCATCACAAATAAATAAAACAACTAAAATTTTATTTTTAAGCTAGTAGGTACTACTAGCTAACTCTTACTTTATAGAACAAGGTATATTTATTTATATCTACTCAGGTCACAGGTTTCTTAAAAAAGTAAGAAAATCTTTAGAAAAGGTGACTCATGAAAACAATGATATTTTAAATGTCCCTACATGAAACTGTGACACATTCTCTAAGAAATATGCGTGGAAATACTAGAGTTGTATTTATACAAAATTCTTGCAGATACTGGCGTGTTTTTATGATATTAAGATAGTTTTTCGACCCATTGCGGCAGTGATAATATGCTTTGTTTAGAATTGGTCATCTTTCAGCTGATATTATGATAATAGTTTAATGATATGCGACAAAGTGAACGGACTACTATTAACTTCAAAACTTGTCTTTGTCAATTTAATATCAGTGTTTGTGTCATCTATAAAAACTGGAATAACTTCTTTATTTCATTTGAAAATAATTACCATGGAGAACAATTTAAATTATTTAATATAAGATGTATTCCGATTGTAAATAACTGAGTGTACGATGACTGTCTTCCCAAATGTCCGAACATGACATATAGGAAATAAATTCGTAATTTTAAGAGGTATTTTACACAAATGTATGAATTGGATGATTGTATTTGAAGGCAGAGAGTTATAAAACTTTGAGTTAACATTTTAGTCAGAAAATGGTGTTATTTTAGATATTGGATATAAATAATTTGAGTCTGAAAGAGGCCAGTTTAACAAAAGCAAAAGGAAATTCCTACACTGACCCACTAATCTCCATTTTACAACACTTAAGAATAATATAACAAATCCGGATGAATAACTTTTCCCATAGAAGATAATAACGTTATTTTTATTTTCCATAGAAACTGCATCAGCAGATAACACATTTTTTTTATTTCGAACTGTCACATGAACTTCATAATATATCTTCAATCTTGATGAACTTGATATTTTCTGTTTTCCCCTGATTAGGTGGCTGTCAATTTGTTTTTTTGCCTGTTTGATATAATAGGAAATCTTGAGTGTATTAAAAATTAATGCTAAGAACAAAGAGGTTTTAAATTATTAAAAACGACTCTTTTTCTTAAGTTTCAGCCATACATCATCTAGATAAACATTATAATAATCTAAGAGATAAACGTTCAAAATTATGGTTACGAGAAAAGAAGTCTGACTTTTTATATCTCGTCTCTCTGTCTTGACAATATGCAATACAACCTTTTTGCAAATCCATCTCCTTATTGGCTAACACTATTTCCTCTGTGCGTAGCTTCCAGTACGCAAAGTAGATGATTGCTTAATTTGGCGCAGTTTTTTGTTAATACAAGTATAAGCATATTATTCACTTATTTTCCTTTTGTTTTAACACCACATACATTAAGAAAATAGTGACTAATTCAACAACACTAAAAAAGGTGAAATTTCAAAAAGTTTTATGATTTTTTTAAGCAGTTAGCTGGATAATTTGGATATTTTATTTACACCATGTTAAATTATATTATATTAAATTATAATACCTTTCTTTTATTTTATGTAGTGTATGTGCACATTTTCTGTATTCTCCAATATAAAAAATCTCACCATTGTCGCGAAGTCTCCCAAAAAGCCACGATCTCTTTTTATACGTAATTTTAATTAGTTAGTTATTGTTTGTAATTTAGTTGTAACTATCGAATTGTGATGTAACGTCCGAGGTCGAACTCAAAATGAAAACGTTGTATACTATAACTGATACGTTGTTTTGTACAAACAAGGTGTAATATACGAAAATTTATTAAAAGTCAACGTTTAAGTTACAAATCAAAAATGTCATTTTATTTTTATCCCTGCATAAATTAATAAAAATGATAAAAAAAAATAAAATTTTAAAGATTAAGGTTATTTTTGGAAGTTCAATATTGACAGCTCAAGGTTTGTATGGAAGAGCTAAAAATATCCCCTTTTTTAGACAGACCTATGTTTATTTGGGAAGGTTGTTCAGATTGGTCTTTTGAGTAACATAATCATCAGTTGGGCCCCGAATCCAAAAATAACCTTACATCTGGTGTGAAAAAAAATTGTAAGCATTGTTGTAGCCTGTAGCTTAGACCAAGACACTGAACAAATTTCTGTAAAGAAAGTAGGTCGAATAAATACGAAAAAAAAAAAAACTCCCATATAAAATGCGCAATCAGCTGGTGCAGTTTCTATGGGAAATTGTTTTTTTTTTTTCGTATTTCTTGGTTAGTTGTTCAGTTTTACGGTCTGAGTAACACGCGAAAATAATGCTTATTATGTTTTTACACCTTGTATATAACTGGATATTTAAATAAATTTGATTTTTTTCTAATATTAGTTCGCAGTTGGCGCGTAGGTGCACTTACCCCGACTTACCTAAAATCATAGTCAAACCACAGATTAGATAAAAGTTCAAAGATAAAACGAATTTAATACTAAAAACCACCCCCTTGGTTTTTTCTGCCGCAAAGCAGCAGTGTTAAACGGCTGTGTTTCGGTTTGAAGTGCAAGGGAGCCAGTGAAAATACTGGCACATGACACACCATCTTAGCTCTCAGGGTGGGCAACGCGCTTTGCTGTCTTGTTAGTGTCAATTATGCTACTAATAAGACAGTGGACGCTGGTGACCACTCACCACAAGATCACCTGGTGACCACTCACCACAAGATCACGTGGTGACCACTTTTTGTGCAAACAAAAAGAAACGCTTCATAGCCAGTGAGGACTTAAAATAAATGTGGACCGCCATCATCGTTGTAAAATTATTAACCGGGATATTTTAAGAGGTGGTTCTGTCCATGTAACTGAACAACTTTTCCCAAAGAAAATACGTCGAAAACCGAAAAAAAAATTCGAATTCAAAATGTGCTGTCCAAAGTCGAGGTCGATTTTTTTTTTCGTATTTCGACCTATATTCCTCGGAAAAAGTTGTTCAGTTTCATGGACAGAACCACCTCTAAAAATATCGGGGTTGATAAAAAATAAGAGTGTGTAGGGTCCGCATATCCGGAGCTTAGTGCTCTATGATCCTGGTAGTAAAAAATACAGGGTAGGGAGCCTCCTAATCAACGGCAGACCTTTGAGTATGTTATTCGACAACTTTCCTAAAAAACATAGGTAGGACAAAATAAGAAAAAAAAACAACTACCCATAGCAACTGCATCAACTGGTAGTGCATTTGGTATGGGAGTTTTTTTTTTCTGTACTGCGGACATACTGCGGTTACCAACAACAGCGGTCACCAGCCGCAACGCTTACAAGCGTGGTGACTATGGTACATCCCCTCCTAATTACCATTCGTTTTTGCTGAGTTCTGGAGGGAGCTCCCTGTCCTGCAGTGGACGTTTCTTGGGTCCTTATGATCGTTCATGGAGCACAATAGTGATCGTTTATTCCCACTAGTTCTGTTGATATGATGATGTAATAAGTATGTACACTCAACAGCACGTCAGTAGAAACACTTTTGGACCTTATGGCGTCGTAATAGAGTTGAAAAATTTTCTACCGACGAGCGGTTGACCGTACCTACTATTACTTTGTTCCGCCTTCCGGTTGGCCGCCCGAGATACCGGTGGGCCGATGTAGTTGGTGCTGACTTCAAAGACTAATTCGGCATACATTGCTTGTTGGAGTAAGGATATTGCAATTAACATAACCAAGCCTCCCAGCAATGTATGCCGAATTAGTCTTTCAATTCAGCTAGGTGTGATTACTCCTTTGCTCGAGCTACAAGCTGACGACTGGCAGGCTGCTGCACAAGATCGGGACCAGTGGCGCATTCTCGTATCAGGGGCCAAGATTCACTTTGGGTCGTTGCGCCAGGGCACTGATAATATAATACTAGGAGTATAATACTTTTTTAATGGAAACGTTGAAAGGGGAAGGCCTAGGCGAACGTACCAGGACCAAATTCCCTAAACCGAAGGTTAAAAGTACCCTAAACCGACGAGCATGTATGAAAGGATTGATGAAAGTACAGGAAGCAAGGGAAGTATGTCAAGATCGTAGCAGGTGGAGGACTGTGGTCTCTGCCTACCCCGACGGGAAAGGGGCGTGATGTTATGTATGTATGTATTACTTTATTCTGTTCTGATGGTTCAGCTTGTACAGTCAAGAGCACACTAGCTTGACACATTGGACTTTGTAACATTCTTATTTCAATAGACGTGTCACGACGAGTGCCAAGCTTGATCTGTCGTAGGTACAGTCAACGACAGGTCAAGCTTGACACTCGCAGTGCGACTCTAGCCCGTACGTCTATTGAAATAAGAACGGTACAAAGTCCAAGGTGTCAAGCTTGATGTGCTCTTGACTGTACGTACATTCCAGTTTGACATTCACAGAGCCACTAGCTCCTACAGCTTTTAAAATAAGAATGGTTTAAGATCCAATGTGTCAAGCACGAAGGACCCGGTGTAGTGCCGGCAAAAATAGTATCAACCCATGTCTACCCGTGGGTGTCATAAGAGGCCACTAAGGGATTATGAACCGGAGGGCGGGCAGCAGCATCTTTCTGAGTATCATACCATCGTACATACTGCGGTCACCAATATCAGCGGTCGCTAGGTGACTATGGTAAATCCCCTCCAAAGTACCCCGCGTTCTTACTGGAGTTCTGGAGGGGGGCACCCTGTCCAGTGGACGTTTCATGGGATGTTATGATGATATCAAACTCGAAGTGCTCTTGAATGTACTGGTATGGTCAGCACTTATCTGCGACTAGGTACAGTCACTCTGCAAAGTCAATGACCAGAATTACTATACCTTAATTTTTTTGGAAATATTATTTGGTAATCGTCTTTTGACGCCGACTGTACGTATTTTTACGTTTATTTCAAAGGGAAGTGGATGTTTGTGTTATCGCATGTAATTGGTCAAAGAACAAAAAGACAGAGAGGTACAAATAGGCACAATAAAACTGTCCTCTTTGTTCCCGAACTGTTTACTGCGATCGTAAACGAAAGTAAACTCGGCTAGTGCTGTGCTTTCAGTAACTAGTATATATAAAATAACAGGTGCATACCTGTTATTTTATAATGGTATTGAAAAATGACCCTGTAAGCATTTACAGGGTCATTTTTCAATACCTGGCTATTTTTATGCAAACCATTAAGAGTACCTAAACAACTTTAAAGAATCTCGTAATACGACCCATTTTTCTTCAGAAAAATTAATGGTTCAGATTTGGTGTTCTGACAATGACAAAATGTTTGGTGCGGTGCCAAAATAATACTCTCCAGTACAAGCACAGTAGCAGTAGCATTTTTGTTCCGCCCTGTTTTCGATGAAAATTTATATAACTTTTCCTACTTTTACGCACGGCAGCAATTAAGTGGTAACAAAACCGGTAAAAGCTGAACCTAGCGCTGCGCTTTAAGCGCTTGAAGCCAGGGAACCGCTGAAGGTGAAAGTGTTATCACTGACGTGCGCTGGTGAGTAGCTTTCTTGACGTTTACCTACCTACTGGCCAAATAAATTCGAACGTTCTGTTAAGACAGTTGAGCGCCAGCCGAATACAACGAGGAATGAGGGAAGCCGAATCTAGAAAGAAAAGGGAAAGTAAGTACCTACATGAACAGTTAAATAAATAATAATAAATTAGCCATAATGATGAATATAATTTTATCACGGCAAAACTATGTTTCTTAGACCACTAAGTTTTCTGTTCTAAGTGCGGCCTACAGTTCTTTGACTACCTACAAGCTTGATTTTGTCTCTACATCAAAACGTAGTACTATTTTTGTTACTATTATCTTTAAGCGTTATTCGAATTTGCTACAACCCTAGTTGTTAAACTAAACAGACGACTCGTTACGAAAATTTCTAAAATGACTGAGTGTACGAATAAGTGTAAGAAATGAATTATTCTTATTTCCCCTCCTGAAAATCCCGCTGAACATTTATTTTCATAAATATAATAATTTGACAAAGTTGTTTCCCCCAAATACCCCTATAAACTTCCGAAAAATCGGTAAATACAGGTATATTTTAGTTAAACAATGTGTCCGGTGACGGACTACTCAAACTTAAACGGCAGATTCGAACCATGAAACTGAACAACTTTTCCCAAGGAACATAGGTCGAAATACGAAAAAAAAATTCGGCTTCCCATACAAACTGCATCATTTGATAGAACATTTTGTATGGCACGTCGAATTTTTTTTCTTATTTCGACCTATGTTCCTTGGGAAAAGTTGTTCAGTTTCATTAATCTACCGTTTAAGTTTGTACAGTCCTTCACCGGTCATATGGTATCACAGTTATGATGTGCATAGAGCATTAATTAAGTTTTTGGGAGAATATAAACACAATTTTCATTATTTATTACATTTCATATTCTTTGACTAAAGTAAGTGTCTTCTCCTTAAAAGACACCTAGAACACAAAATAACAAAACCAAAAAAAATCGCTTAATTACATTGTGTACGAGCTCTAAAGTTTGCGTGTCGGTAACTACAAAGCGTTTAAACGTTGCATTTTGCCGCCCAAGGACTGAACCTTCAGTTTTTTTCAACTAAACAGTTTAAATTATACTAGAAACAATACCTCGTCCTTTCGGCGAACATGAAAGAGCTGTAAAATAATTTAAATTGTACAGTATAACTGTTTTGTTGACAGTAATACTGGCATTGTTAGAATAATAAAGTAATTCAAGATACAAAACTTTTATTTTTAATAGTTTAACAATTTGTTAGAAGTTTGGGCGGTTCTTTAGAGTATGCCACGTGGCAATTATGATGGGTCTGGGACCGAATTAAGGCTATACCTTCAATTCCTTAATTTCGACCTCATTTACACGTCAATAACGTTCACATAAGCGCGCCTTGCCACGTGGCTGTGACGACCAACGGTGATCGCGAAATTCACAAAAATGAGAAAAAAGTTTTTTTTATAAGTTATTTCAAAAATATCAATGACATGACTCAAGAGTTTAAATTGGCTCCAGGGACTCAATTCTTGAAAATCACCGGGTGATAAAATATCAAATTTGAGCCTTTAAATATTCACATTTACCCCGATTAACTGTTGAAAGGTTAATAAGAATACATGATAATTAACAATCAAGGACTGCTTTATATTTTACAAAGATCAATCTTAACTTTTGAAAAGAAAAATCTGTGATTTTCAATTTTTTGAGTGATATTTTATCACCCGGTGATATTCAAGAATTGGTCCCCAAGAATTCAGGACTTTTTACTGTACCATTCGCCAAAAATATTCAAATCTTTAAGTAAATTAAACCCGTTGGAAAATTGGACCACTCTTTGTATTGTAATTTCTTAGTAATTCGAAATAAATAAACAAATAATAATAACTTCTCAGTAAAACATTTGTACGTACTCGTACACGTTTCCCTTGATCTCCCGCCAAGGATTTCTTTAGAACTGTTTTTGTTAACGTTTACCTTACTTTGACGGCAACCTTATAATTTTTTGTTCCATTTGATAAGGTCTCGGTGCAAAAATTGGCGTGTTTTTGTATTAGGTGTTAAAATAAGTTGTAGGTCAAATAATGTTTGTACTCACGGTCATATAAAAGTAGCAATAAAACTAATATACTACGGCGATCAATAAGTAGTGAGAATGAGCCGGAAAATAAACAAATATTCATAAATTAATTATGCAGTTTCGTCGTAGCTTCAAAATATCTTCAGACCCGGAATTCCACAGTATTCCGTACCTTCGATCCCTTTGAAAATGAAAGCTTCCTTTGTTCTTGCAAACAGCTCTCCGTATGGGTTCTAACTTGGAGGAAGGTTCTAAGACTTCGATTTTGTTTCAGTGTCTCTTTCTCCTACGATGTTATTTCGACTGTGGGAATAGTAACTAGAGGACTGTTAATCAAATCTGGTTTGTACACAGGGTGGTTAACTTGTTGAAATTCAGCTTTTTAAATGGTACCTGTCGCATCATTAGATTTTCTCAATTTTCAAGTCGTTTATGATTTTAAATTTAACTTCATTATTTTTGTGTTTCTTAATATAATGGCCTAGTTTTTGTTACCTTCTTTCTACTGAAATAAACTTTCAATACCTATTCATAAACATCAAAAGACTTAACAGTCAAAAGTGTTGTTAATTCTTACAACTTTTTGATCACCCGTCGTTAACTATCAACATAATGTAAGATGGATGATTGCACCTTACAAACGCGGATGTTTGAGTTGCTGGCCCGCAGAGGGACATGGATATAGACAGATAAAGATAAAAAATACTTCCGGCTTAACGTGTCTTCCGAAGCACGGAATCATCTTACTTTTTGAACAATCAGATGAATCCTGCAATGCCCTCACCAAATTGGGAAGTCTCACAAAGCGATTATTGTTTTAACAGTGTCCCCACCGGGTATCGCACCTAGAAACTCCGTATCGAGAGCCGAAAGCTCTAACAAATCATAGACCACAAAGGCTAGCTAGCGCTACGGTTCAAACCCTAGAGTCCAGACATCTATTCGAGATCAAGACCACATTGTACTAACCGTACTTATTTCAACACGGTGTAAAGCTTGATTTTTTCTTGACTGTACGATCAAGCGCACGTCAGTGGAAACATTTTCAACTCTATCACCATGCCATAAAGTACAAAGCGTTTCTAATGACGAGCTGTTGCGTGTACGTGTATACCTGTAAATAAACGTATAATAGAAAACGCAGTAGCGATCACACCTAGCTGACTTCAAAGACTAATTCAGCATACATTGCTGGGAGGCTTGGTTATGTTAAGGAGTGATCACACCTAGCTGAATTCAAAGACTAATTCGGCATACATTGCTCGTTGAAGTAAGGATATTGCAATTAACATAACCAAGCCTCCCAGCAATGTATGCCGAATTAGTCTTTGAATACAGCTATGTGTGATCACTCCTTTAATTGCAATATCCTTACTTCAACGAGCAATGTATGCTTAATTAGTCTGTTGGCTTAAGTTGAGTTGGTAAGTAGCGGCAGTCATATCCACCAACGCGTATCGGACCGGTTGCGTTTGCAACTACTTGAGATAACCATCTGCTTGCTGTGCCTAGTTGGTTTCATAACCACAAGCGTCCCTGCTGGCCCTATACAGGGTTATTTTGTTTTAGGATAGGTTAAATTTTTGTAAAAGAACAGGAAAAGAAGGTCCATTTTGGATGTTTTTTTCGCTACCTAAAAATTTGTTTGTCATTCGATCACAGAACTGAAGAACTTTTTTTAAATAGTAATAGGTAAAAATATAGATACACGTATATATCTCAAAGAAAACCATCTTTTCAATCCTGAGAAAGTCAGTGCATTGTAATATTGTTTGTATGAGGACGACGCCAACAAATTTATCTTCTTTTTTGACCTACTTTTCTTAAGAAAAGTGGTTCAGTTTGGTCACAGAATAAATTTAATTAATGAAATATGAAAAGAAAATATGTCACTAACTTTGCCTGACTGACTAAATAATTTACAACATTTATCAGTGTTTCCATTTTCTATTTTCTTAGTACTAACTAGCAGCACTATCTAGTTGAACTTCCAAAAGCTGGTTGAAAACATCGTATTAAAACGACCTAACGGTTGGTGATCTGTGGTTAGTGGCACCAAGGAGTTATGAAACTCACTCCCTGGGAGTGGCACCATGTTACTTTTTCCTTGTGCTGATCTGTAGCGCCATCTAGTTGAACTTTAAAAAGGTATTTTTCATCCCATCTATTCGAAAATCGCTAAACGGTTCGTCAATAAAGGCGAACAAAATAGCTGTTTTCTCCAAGAGACTTTGGTAGCGGGTAAAAATGGGATTTAAAATTAGAATTTGAATTTAGGTCCACCATAGGGATACTTTAGGTCAACCATAGAACTCGAACCAAAATATTGTATGAGAAATGATACTGGCCGGTTGCACTATTAAAATTATTATGAATATAAAAAAAGAAATATGCTTGAAATGTGAACAAGACTACCAACCAAAGAGGTTCTGTTCCTAGTTGATACAAAAATGTCAATAACATTTTCAGTTGTTACAAATAATACTTAATATGATTTTGAGTATTGTTTTATCAAGTAAATAATATTGTAATGGTATTTTATATTTAAAATTAATGACGAGTGTGTCTCAATGAGCCTCTTATTCTTTTCTCATAGAGGGAGATGAAAAGTAGAGTGTATTACGCGGCTGCAAAAATATTTTTACCTTGGGCGACCTATTGAATCCCTCGCTACGTTCAGGATTCTACTTTAGAATCCCTCGCCATGCTCGGGATTCTACTCAAGAATCCTTCACTGCGCTCTGGATTCAAAATAGCGCCCTCGCCTTAAAAATATTATTTTACAGCCTTGTGATACAATCTACTATTAAAACTCCCTTATGTAACAGTACCAGTTTTTCGATCCGCGTCAGGTATAATATGTATTGGGAAACAAAGTTTTTCGAAATTTTCGAATTTCTACTCATTTTGACAGATGTTTCTTCAAGAAAATTGTTAAATGATTTTTGGTCTGTCTCTCTTAAAACATTATTTCGGTTCTACCTTAAGGGGATCCGTTTTCCATACAAAAATTCAAATGACTTCTATTCTTACGCGGGACATAAAATTCTGTTGAAAAACGAACTAATACTGCTATTTTTAGTTAAATTTTTCGCTAATTAATACAAAAATACAGTTAATGTACTGAAAGTACTATTTTTGTTAGCAAGTTTTGGTTCAATATTACGATTGTGGGCTTGCGGTGCACCTTAAGGTGATCTGTCACGGCCAGCTTAGCCCCGAACTCAACTAGATGGAGCCACTGCTGCAAATATTAGGTTTTATTTTTTAATGCAATAAGTACCAACTATATATGTGCAAAAAGTTGATTCGCGTAAATTTCATCGTGCAACTTCAACGCCTAACAACAATTTCGATTAGAAAAATATCTCCATATGTCCACTAAAGTCAATTACTCTCGTCAGTCCGTGTTTACATGAGTACGATCACTCACACATGCACAACCGTACAGTTTTGACCGCACGCCCGCAATCGTAATATTGAACCAAAAATTGCTAACAAAAATAGTACTTTCAGTACATTAACTGTATTTTTGTATTAATTAGCGAAAAATTTAACTAAAAATAGCAGTATTAGTTCGTTTTTCAACAGAATTTTATGTCCCGCGTAAGAATGCAAGTCATTTGAATTTTTGTATGGAAAACGGATCCCCTTAATATAATTAAACTGCTCGATACGAAAGCACATCCACCGTCGTTTGGATTAAGGCATATGAAAAATAAAACTTGCATAATAGGTCTTTACCTATGAAATTGCCGAAATTTTTTTACAGATTAATGAGATCATAATTCCTATAATTCTAATGCTATTTTTTTCATTTGTCTTATAGTTGTAAGTTGAATTCAAGGTTATCAATTTACAGTTTAAATTTTTATTTTTAGTTTGATATATAAAATTAAAGGTTCGAAAATTGTTCGTCTTAAATGTCGTCCGATTTCATCATTAGATTTGTTATATTTTTTACAGATAATATTTTTCGAAAATTAAATTTAAGCTTCTGTTAGCCTAATGTCTTCCCAATATTGCTTAAAAAAAATTAAAAAAATTGGATGTATAATTCCTAAGAAAAATGCAAAAATGTTAGTACTGAAAATTGAGTTTACCTAAAATTCGCCATACAAAACGGCAATTTCATAGGTAAAGACCTACTATTACTGCGTTTTCCGCAAAATAGCGCGCTGTATTTTCAGTGTGGTGCCGGTAGCCCCGCGTGGTGCCGGCAAAGAATAGTACCAACCCATACATACCCGTGGGTGTCGTAAGAGGCGACTAAGGGTTAACTGGAGGTTGGGCAGCAGCATCCTCCTTTGTATCTAACATCTTACTTGTTGCGGTCACCTACAACCGCGGTCCATGGTGCCAGCCGTAACGCTAACAAGCGAGGTCACTATGGTACTTCCCCTCTCCATTTTTTCCAGCAAAAGCTAGAATTCTAGAGGGAGCTCCCTGTCCTGTAGTGGACGTTTCATGGGATGTTATGATGATTTTCAGTGTGAGATGAAAACGGAAGGTGATAGTAAAACGTTCATCGTTACGTAATCTGCTACTCGCTGTTTGATTTCTACCACGATCAGACCGAATGCCATTGTGCGTTTTGTTGATAAAGATGCAACACTGATGTGAAATTCTTCCACTGACTGACTAAGGTTAAGGGGCTGATAAGAGCTTAATTACCTCTTTTTCTAACATAGGACAGAATGCGCGTGTTAGAACGGAGCGGATTCGCGCTGTTTTACGTTTTTCGCTCATTTTTGCATTTTTCTCAAAATCTGTACCCATAATATTAATTATAAAACAGCTATATTATTAAGCATAATACATTGAATAATGTGTAAAAGATTTGGCATCATAGATTAATGGGTACTTAAGAAAAACGGTTAAAAAGCAAAGGTAGCTTTGGATTTTTTTATGGCGAACAAAATATATTTAATCGTGTTACGGAGTCCGCCATATTTTTGGAAAGATGCTCTATTAGCATCATAATTATCACATTTTTAGGGTTCCGTACCTCAAAAGAAAAAAACGGAACCCTTATAGGATCACTTTGTTGTCCGTCTGTCTGTCTGTCTGTCTGTCTGTCTGTCTGTCTGTCTGTCTGTCTGTCAAGACCCTTTATCTCACGAACGGGTAAAGGTATCAGGTTGAAACTAATACCATATATTAGGATCCATGAACCACACAAGATCTGAAAATTTCAATTTTTTACAATGACGCAATCAAAAGATATGGCATTTTATGTCCTCATCTCCATACATTTATTCAAAAATGCAAAACCTACAGGGTACTTCCCGTTGACCTAAAATTATGAAATTTGGCAAGAAGCTAGGTCTTACAGTACAAATAATGGGAAAAGTCTGAAATCATTAAATATTTCAACCTTTCTCACAACTAATGGTAACCAATTGTGGTGAGCTCCCGTTTCAAGAACATTCATATAAGAGAGGGGTCAAGTTGGATGGTGGCTGAGGCGATTTTTGTTTTAGTTCTATTTTAAAAACGGGAACACTTACAAACTTGAAAATTGGTATGTTTATAGTGCATAAGCTATAAAATAACAACAATTAATAAAATTTGGTCAAGCGCGTGTCGGGCTCAAAAAATCTAGCACATTAACTTACTGAAATTTCAACTAATACAATTATGTTTATATGGTGGTACGGAACCCTCAGTGCGCGAGTCCGACTCGCACTTGGCCGGTTTTTTTTTTCACTACCACATACATCATCACTTTTCGTTAAAAACCGGCTCAAGTGAAGCGTATTTAGCTCTTATCAGCCCCTTAAGAATTGCAAATGCAAGGTAAAGATGTACTCACAATGAAGTTATGCAAAAAGTCAGGATATATTTTATAATTTTGTTTTTGTATTTTAGGTATCACTCAAAGAAAACAACCGTTTTTACGGTTCCGGTACAAAAATTGTAAAAAAGGAACCCTTATGGTGCGACTTTGTCTGTCTGTCTGTCCGTCTGTCAAACTTGTATATCTCAGCAATGACTCATGCCATCGACTTGTAATTTGTAGTGGTTTTAGAATATGGTTGCCCAACTTAATTGCAAATGAAAAAAAAAGTTGATTATTAATGTAAAGGTTCCCAAATAGGGGGAGGCAAAATTTCAAATTCTCGTTACTAGGTCGAGTGGGGTATCATAATGAAAGGGCTTTACTTGTATATTCTAAAATATGTTTTTGTACTTTATACAACTCTTAGTTTTAAAGTTATGATGAAAATTGACATTAATATACCAACGATCCGACATTACAATATCATTGGATGATCAAGCTATGCTACCCATCAACAGCTGGCGCTGTAGGTTATTGTCTAAAACGCGGTATTCAAAAAAAAAATCTTAAAATCACGGGAAAAACGAGTTTTCCCAGACATGAGACCTAGCTAGATCGATTTTCGCCCCCGATGGGAAATTCCATCAAAATTATTAGAGCCGTTTTCGAGAAACCTGTTACAAAATATACACAAATATATGAAGGGTGTAAATCTGCCCATGAAACTTAACAACTTTTCCCAAGGAACATAGGACGAAATACTAAAAACCAAACCTGACCAAATCTGAAATCAGCTCATAGCGCATACAAAATGCGCTAAGAGCTGATGCAGTTTCTATGGGAGGTCAAAACTTGATTTTCGTATTTCGACCTATGTTCCTTAGGAAAAGTTGTTCAATATCATGAGTACATGCATATCTTTTGCTATCAAGAAGTAATTAAAAGTCACCCTATATAGGGTGTGACTTTTAATTAGTAGTTAACATAGGTCGAAATACGAAAAACCAAATTTGACCTCCCATACAAAATGCGCTATCAGCTGATGCAGTTTCTATGGGAGGACAAAATTTGATTTTCTTTTTTCGACCTATGTTCCTTCGAAAATGTTGTTCAGTATCATGAGTACATTCATACCTTTTTCTATCAAGAACTAATTAAAAGTCACCCTATATACAAATATTGCTCGTTTCTATAAACGGATAAACATATATAGGATAAACCGTCACGTCGTCGCTTCGCCGCATCGTCGGTGGGCGGTTCAGTGTGAGTACCGCGTTACCTCATTTTCCGCACTATTTATTGTTATTTTCTTAAGAATGTAAACAAGGTTATCTCCGCTCTTAGTTCTGTTGTGGGTAATTATGTTGGTGGAGTAAATGATAAGCATTAGTCCAATAATTAATACTGGGTTATTTTTGTCACTACATCAAAAAAATAATAATAATAATAATAATAATTCAGGTATTGAAACTTGGTCTATGTTTCCCATAAACCCTTGCAGTACGTGCAATGCCAATACTTTCTCACAGGTAGAGTCAACAAAAAAATCTGTCAGGATAGGTTACTAGATGGTAATGGTACTTTGTCTTGTATCTTTAATGACCTCGAATGTGCAGTTATATAATGTTTTCAGACATAGCTATGGTTAAACAAAAACTTGACCATTCCTTAATTTGATGATAAAAAAATTAAATTAGTCAAAAAATAAAATACAGCAAAATAGAGAAAAAAAAGAAAATGAAAAGTAAGATGAAATAGTTCTTCCTATTCAAGAGCTACGCTCCTGTCGGTGGAGTGACTTCCATGCCTTCCTATCCTCTGCGACGTCCTTAACTTTCTGATACAAGCCCGTTGGTGTGGTTGGTAGTGAGCCTGCCTCTCACGCCGAGGGCTGCGGGTTCGATCCTCGCCCAGGGCAAACATTTGTGTGATGAACACAAGTTTGTTCTGTGTCTGGGTGTTATTTATCTATTTATGTATGTATTTCAGTCCCTGGAACCTATAGTACAGGCTTTGCCTAGTTTGAGATTCGGCTTCTCCCTACAAAATAGCAAACTTGATTGGACAGTTTGTATGGAGAAGCCGATTCTTTTTTCGTTTCCTGAAAGTTTTGTTCGCTGAAAGTTGTTCAGTTACGTTGACTGATCATGCCCTTTCAGTATTTGCCAACCTGTAACTTACACCCTGTATATTTATTTTAAAAAAAAAAAACCGGCCAAGTGCGAGTCGGACTCGCGCACCGAGGGTTCCGTACCAACACATAATCATAATTGTATTAGTTGAAATTTCAGTAAGTTAATGTGCTAGATTGTTTGAGTCCGACACGCGCTTGGCCAAATTTTATTATTTGTTGTTATTTAATAGCTTATGCACTATAAACATACCAATTTTCAAGTTTGTAAGTGTTCCCGTTTTTAAATAGAACTAAAACAAAAATCGCCTCAGCGACCATCCAACTTGACCCCTCTCTTATATGAATGTTCTTGAAACGGGAGCTCACCACAATTGGTTACCATTAGTTGTGAGAAAAGTTGTAATATTTAATTATTTCAGACTTTTCCCATTATTTGTACTGTGAGACCTAGCTTCTTGCCAAATTTCATCATTTTAGGTCAACGGGAAGTACCCTGTAGGTTTTGCATTTTTGAATAAATGTATGGAGATGAGGACATAAAATGCCATATCTTTTGATTGCGTCATTGTAAAAAATTTAAATTTTCAGATCTTGTGTGGTTCATGGATCCTAATATATGGTATTAATTTCAACCTGATACCTTTACCGGTTCGTGAGATAAAGGGTCTTGACAGACAGACAGACAGACGGACAACAAAGGGATGCTATAAGGGTTCCGTTTTTTTTCTTTTGAGGTACGGAACCCTAAAAATACGACACGACATTCGCCTTTTCCTTAATCATCCTCTACCTCTTCTTCCCTCAATGGTGGTTTATGAACTCCATAAAAAATTCTGGAGAAGGCTTTTAATGGGATATTATAATGATGTTGACCCCTTTGATAAAGAGATCAGTTTCCTGAAATTGATGAATTTTTTCAACACAATTAGCTCATAAAGCAATTACATTTTCACCACATTAAGGCCCATAATCAAGCTTACGAGTATGTTACGCGTGCTATTTCATTGATATGATTACCGCACTAGCGATATAATGTTGTTGTTTTTAGGGTTCCGTACCTCAAAAGAAAAAAACGGAACCCTTATAGGATCACTTTGTTGTCCGTCTGTCTGTCTGTCTGTCTGTCTGTCTGTCTGTCTGTCTGTCTGTCTGTCTGTCTGTCTGTCTGTCTGTCAAGACCCTTTATCTCACGAACGGGTAAAGGTATCAGGTTGAAATTAATACCATATATTAGGATCCATGAACCACACAAGATCTGAAAATTTTAATTTTTTACAACGACGCAATCAAAAGATATGGCATTTTATGTCCTCATCTCCATACATTTATTCAAAAATGAAAAACCTACAGGGTACTTCCCGTTGACCTAAAATTATGAAATTTGGCAAGAAGCTAGGTCTCACAGTACAAATAATGGGAAAAGTCTGAAATCATTAAATATTACAACTTTTCTCACAACTAATGGTAACCAATTGTGGTGAGCTCCCGTTTCAAGAACATTCATATAAGAGAGGGGTCAAGTTGGATGGTTGCTGAGGCGATTTTTGTTTTAGTTCTATTTAAAAACGGGAACACTTACAAACTTGAAAATTGGCATGTTTATAGGACATAGGCTATAAAATAACAACGAATAATAAAATTTGGTCAAGCGCGTGTCGGACTCAAAAAATCTAGCACATTAACTTACTGAAATTTCAACTAATACAATTATGTTTATGTGGTGGTACGGAACCCTCAGTGCGCGAGTCCGACTCGCACTTGGCCGGTTTTTTTTTATCTCGTAATGATACGGTCAACCGCACGTCAGTATAAACTTTTTCAACTCTATTACCACACCATAAGGTCCAAAAGTGTTTCTACTGATATGCTGTTGAGTGTACAAGTTTTTATATCTAGAATATTCATCAGAATAATTATCATGAATAAAATTAACTTTGTTCCAGAAAATAAGATAAATAAACATTCACTTCATTAAATTATTTATACGTAACGTTTTTTGCTTCTTATCATGTTAATGTTGCTATCCGTACTTTAGTCTGGGAAATCACCCCACCTAGTGTTGCCAACAACACAAGTTTCCACAATACCTATGGAAACTCACGGTAACAATGAGACCTCTGTTTAGGTGTCGTGAGAAGATAATTAATAAAAAGTTTGTATTTTCTTAAGGTTAACGTAACAAAAATTGCGCTTATAGGCAAGTATTTCTGAAGGTGGCAGGGCTTTTGTGCAAAGTCCGTCTGGGGAGTTACCATCCTCTTGGCAATTTCTGCCGTAAACCAGCAGTGTTTGCTTTGCTGTGTTTTGGTTCGAAGGACAAGGGTGGGCAACGCCCTTTACTGTCTTATTGGAGAGGTATGTCAATGTAGGTTATGGGCGTAGTGAGTACTTACTATCAGGTGACCCTTCGTCTCGTTTGCTCACTTGTATGTAACATGAAAAACCTTACAAAGGAGAGTTTTTTTTAATGTTATAAGTGAGGAAGCGAACTTGTGGGCCACCTGATGGTAAGTGGTACCACCGCCCATAGCACCCACTGTCTTATTAGTAGCATAATTGACAATAACAAGGCAGCAAAGCGCGTTGCCCACTCTAAGAACTAAGATAGTGTGTCTCATGTGCCAGTAATTTCCCTGGCTGCAAACCGAAACACAGCAGTGCAAACACTGCTACTTCACAGCAGAAAAAAGCAAGGGGGTGGTACTTCCCCAGACGGACTTTGCACAAAAGTCCTACCACCTTCAAAAAGTTGAGTAGGATGGAGATAGTCTGTATTAGATTAAATTGGTGAACAAGGTGTAGACACATCATTGGCTATTTGCTCTTCATGAATGATGTCCTATGTGTACTAATAATTTGAAAAATTATTACTGGTATGGTAAAGATAATAAAAGGTTATGTAGGAACGGCAACCACATGCTGGATACTACAATATACTTATACCAATGTATGCATAAGTAGTTTAGTTTTCCATTGAATGAGCCCGGCTACTACCGAGAAACGCAGGTAGTCGGAATAGTTTGACGGTTAGAGGTATTCCATTATGCGCACCTAGAATGAATCGCACCACAATAACTGAACATGAACACAATACCAAACACTGTACATTTTGCTTACAATAAAGCCTTTATGATGAATGTGATGACTACATTTACTGACGTCCTACCTACTATCCATTTGATCTCTACCTGAATATCGAATATTGGTTTCTTGAACTGAAATAATATAGGTAAATAGTTATCTATCGCGAAGTTGGTAAATGCATTAAAATATACTTCAATTGAAGTGCTTTCAGGTTCAGGTCAGGTCAGCTTTTCAGGGTTTTTTTTTTGTTGTAAGTGGGCTTGCTCTTGACATCGATCTAGCCCTGAGGACAGAGATGAGGTTGACGGTAGAACGAATTTGCCCAGAAAGACGATTCCTTATAAAGAACTAGGTTACTAAGGGTTTAATTGGTGTCCAATGACTTTAATTCAACGAAAATAATATACAAGGTTATTTATTTGGACCTGATATGCGTATGCCCAGCTTATTACAGAGGTCAAAAGCAACAACTTTTGTTCTACGACTTTGCTAACAACGCACGAAAAATTTTCAACTTCCCATACAAAATGGGTCGGTCACGTGACCACTATAGTATGGGGAGTCGAAATTTTTTGTGCGTTGTTAGCAATGTCGTATAGCATAAGTTGTTGCTTTTGACCTCTAAAATAAGGTAGGCATATGCATATCAGGTCCAAAAAAATAATCTAGTATATGCCATGCTAATAAGACCCATTAGCTGATTACATTACATATTTTAAAGAGAGTCGAGTGTTTTTTTTAAGCATATCAAAAGTCATAGTATAAAAATGATTCCACTTATCTTCTAACATGCGCCATTATAAAATTTCACACGGATATATTAAAACTACGTACCGAAGTATGTCTGGTGCTTTTTTTGGGGGTAATTTATAGTCCCCAAATTTGTGGTGCGCAAAACGGAAAACTCCCACGGCTGGCCTATAGGTAAAATAACGGGACATGAGGGCTGAGTTTATTTTTAAACTCACAGGTACGGTAAACGGCAGATCAAGCGTAACCGTTTGACCATCAACTGGATTTACTTTGTAATTGGGTACAGTCAACCGCACTTCTGTGGAAACATTTATAACTCTATTACTTTGCCATGAAGTCCAAAGTGTTACGATTGACGTGCTGTTGAGTGTACCCATAATAAGGGTAAAAAGAGACCTTCTAAAATCTGTAACGGTGGATTCAGGGACTCAATTCTTGAATATCACCGGGTGGTAAAATATCACTTATCAGACTTGAAAAATTCAAATTTACTCTGTTAAACCCTTAAAAGATAATTCCTAATACATGAAAATTAACAATAAAACATTATTTTATATTTAACGAATATCAATCTTAACTTTTGAAAAGAAAAATCATTGATTTTGAATTTTTTGAGTGATATTTTATCACCCGGTGATTTTCAAGAATTGAGCCCTTGATCTTAAAAATAATTTAACAGCTTTACCCAAGAAACTGCATTACGAGCTAATTAATTATTATTATTATTTATAATTTATTGCACACAAGAAAACACAATGGACAATACATATAAAAAGACGACACAACAGGTACTACTTATTTCACTAAAGAAATGTCTTCCAGCAGACCTAGATATTAATTGAAAAAAAAAAAATGTTCGCCCTACCCTCTATGCAGCGTATTTTTTTTATTCACAAGTAAAAATAAGTGGGGGATTCTGCCCATAAAACCGAAAAACTATCCTCAATGAAAATGATGAAGTATGTAAAATAACAAAAAATAATTACCTCCCATACATAATGCGCCACTTTAGGAAGTTAAGTTTTTTTTTTTATTTCGAACGATGGGAAAATTTGTTCAGTTTCATGGCTCGTTTTATTTTTGTGTTTAATAAAAAGTCACTTTGTATGCCTTGGGGAAAGTTTTATGGTTTGACTCCTCAATTTCAGTTTTTGGGAGATGTATTTTTACATCCTGTGTAGTACACACGGCTGCACGTCGGTGGAAACATTTGAACTTGAGCGGGTGTCTGGTTTCGGGCATTTGTAGCGTAGCGCTGGTTCAGGTTATACTGGTTTTGTTTCTACGTGCTTGCTGTCGTGCGTACGATTTGTATCGCGTTTCAGTTTACATGTAGAGTTAAGAAAAACCAGCCAAGCGCGAGTCGGACTTGCACCCAAAGGGTTCCGTACCTGTCTACAGGCTTTTATTTTAAAAACTCTGCGTCCACTCAATCCTGACCCCTTCTTAATATGATGTTACTTAAAACCGGAGAACTTTGGTTATTATTGGTTGTGAGAAACGTTATTACTAGCTTCTTTCAGAATTTGATGATTCTAAAAAGGTCAACGGGACTTGTATGTTTTGGTTTGGTTCATAAATATATAGCGATGAAGACATATGAGTAAATTGCCGTATCTTCTATTGTGTTGTCGTAGAATCTTGAAATTTTCATAAGACTGTAATATTTGATATTAATTTCAACTTGACATACCTTTACCCGACTAGGTGAAAAAGGGCCTTGCTTGACAGACACACAGATAGACAGACAAACGGATAACAAAGTGATCCTATAGGGGTTCCATGTTTTTAGGGTTCCATACCTCAAAATAAAAAACGGAACCCTTATAGGATCACTTTGTTGTCCGTCTGTCTGTCTGTCTGTGTGTCAAGACCCTTTTTCTCACGAACGAGAAGAGGTATCAGGTTGAAATTGATAACGAATATTAAGGTCCATAAACCACACAAGATCTGAAAATTTTAATTTTTTACAATGACGCAATCAAAAGATATGGCTTTTTATGTCCTCATCTCCATACATTTATGCAAAAAAGCAAAACCTACAGGGTACTTCCCGTTGACCTAAAATTATTAAATTTGGCAAGAAGCTATGCCTCACAGTACAAATAAAGGGAAAAGTCTAAAACCATTAAATATTTAAATTTTTCTACAAATAGTAACCAATTAAGGTGAGCTCCCGTTTCAAGAACTTTTCTATAAAAGAGGGGTCAAGTTGGATGGTCGCGGAGTTTTTAAAATCAAAGAGCAAAAGCTTTTAGTATATCATGTGGTAGATAGGTACGGAACCCTTAGGGCGCGAGTCCGACTCGCACTTGGCCGGTTTTTTCCTTTTGAGGTACTAAACCCTAAAAACATCAATTTTACTTTAACGTTGGTCATTTGGTCATATACAAGTTATAACACAGAAAAATAAGGGTAATTAGAAGGAGGATTGAAGAAATAATTCGTCACAAGGTAGTGAAGGCGTCGTTCTATGGATTTGACGGGTTATTTTGAATATTTCCTAGTGATCATTGATGATTTGACATAAAAATTTGGGACATGTTGGCAGATGTCATCCCATAGTAAAATAAATTAAAAAGGTATCTATTCCGAGCGAAGCAAGGAGGTTCGAAATCTTTGAGTTATAATAAGTTTTGCTTAATTTTAAGACGGACATTCGAAGTTAATATTTCATTAATTTTAGTGCTGTTATTTTCTATGCCAATAAAATCAAAAAGAATGGCATGACACTTAACGAACGATTAATTTTAAATGACGTCAGTTAGGCAGGGTAAATTTCGAAAAATAAAGTCCTACTGTTTCTTTGCAAGCAACGAAAATGTGCGGAAAAATTCGGACCGGGCAGTCTTTTGTTTTGTTTACGTAAACAAGGAGTTCTCCACCTTTCTAAACAAAAACAAAAGAAAACGAGGGAAAGCGTCGAGTTTTGAAAACTTCCTCCTCCTCGTTTGTTTTTTAATTCGTCTTTCTTTCTTGATGATGACGTCAAGAAATGAAGAAACCATATAAATAGTAGCCTGTAGTAAACTTTTCTATTAAAACAACTTATTATGAAAGAGCTGGAAAAATCTGCAAACGATGTATTTAAGTAGGTAGTATAGGGTCAAATACGTACTTAGTTACCTATTCAATTCAAAGCTTATGCAAACACGTAGTAACTACCTTTTTCATCTTTTTGAAGGTGGTAGGGAATTTTGTGCCAAATTCTTCCGTAAGCAGCAGTGTTTGCACTGCTGTGTTTAGGTTTGAGCTAGTTTAATTTCCAGCACATGAGACACACCAATCTTAGTTCTCTAGGTGGGCAACGCGCTTTGCTGTCTTATTAGTGTCGAAACGTGTCACTAATAAGTCAGCGGGTGTTAAGGGCGATGGTAACCATTTACCATCAGGAGGTCCACCTGCCCGTTTGCTCACTTGTTACGTAAAAAAAAACTAACTATGGGTGTTCGCCCTTATAGCGTCGGTCCATCGCACTAGCATACGTCAATTGCACTGTTTTTCATCCATATGTCCAGTGATGATAAGCCTTTCAAGGCTGCTTGTATCTCTATCCTGACCATATGTCCGAAGAATGGGTTGAAATGTGAAATAAAAAGCTAGCCAGATTAACAGTTAGGCTAAGGCCCAATTTATACTGCGACTTTTTGCATCGATACAGTCACGAATCACGATGCAAACGCGATGCACACATTCGCGTGTAGCGATACAAACTCGCGTCTACAACGATACAGCGTTGCCAGTACGTTACTTTTGTAAATTGAGTCGAGTTGAACAATACTATGATGATAATGAGGTTGAGGATAAAGACTCGACTCGACTTACAAAAGTAACGAACCGTCAACACTGTATTGATGCAGCATCGCAACTTGATCGCGACTGTATCGATGCAAACGCGCGTATGATCGATACTGTCGTGACGCAAATGCGCGTTTGTATCGCTACACGCGACTGTATCGATGCAAAAAGTGGCAGTGTAAATGGGGCCTTAGAACAAATTCAGTACCGGCGAATAAGGATTAACCAACATAAAAAGGTTCAACCAACATAAATCGGTCAGCCAGCAGTGCGCAGTGGCGAAAGGAGCAACGTCATCAAGATCTAATCTTCAAAACAGGACATGTCGGTATACGAGTAACCTGCCTTTTTTTGTGCTAGTGTAAAACATAAGAATGTAAATGGTACCCTGACTTAGTTTGCTCGCACTTGTTCCAGTGGTGCCGTTTTATAGAAAACTACTTGTTCACACCACTCCTTTATTAAAACTTTTGTTGAAATCCGCACGCACTTTACAATTCCCTTAGGTTTACTTGAGTCTGATTGTGTGTCCGAGAATGTTAGGACTCGCTGTATTTTTATTTAATCGCTAAGCATAGTTCTAGACTCATACTTAAGAGAAATATTCAAAGACAAAATATTATGTTATTCAAATTCAACCCAAGCAAGTCAGGTAGCAGCCCTAACTGTAAAGGTGACTGAATGACTCGTGCATATTCATGAGTCCGGCCCTTGCGGACGATGGACAACCAATGGCGGGTGGCTTTTTGTATATCTGGTCTTTTCAATCGTAAACAATAATTTTTACATCACTTTTCAGATTCCATTAGTTTATTTCAAATAATGTTTATTTCTCATTTATTTTGTTAACCTCCTGACGTCCTATATAACTGTAAGGGAGACTACCCAGCGGACTGTTTATCGAAGACGTGTCATCATTATCATAACATCCCATGAAACGTCCACTACAGGACAGGGCAGCTCCCTCCAGAATTACAGCTTTTGCTGGGAAAATGTGGAGTGGAAGTACCATAGTCACCTCGCTTGTTAGCGTTTCGGCTGGCACCATGGACCGCGTTTCTAGGTGAGTGCAGTAAGTAAGATGGTATGATACACAGGAGAATGCTGCTGCCCATCCTCCGTTTTATAACCCTTAGTCGCCTCTTACTTCTTTGCTGGCACCACACGGGACGGCTTACGTGTAGTGTATTAATAAGGCCGTTTTTTTCGGACGATGAACACCCAATGATGGATGACTTTTTACATACCGAGTCTATAGCTGTAAACGAACTTTTAGGTGTGGGTTGCACCATCTAACTTCACCATAACCGAATATACACCTCTTGTTCTCTCTACCCAGCGTATATTCGGTCATGCATAATTATCTTAGATTACGTTTTTATTTTGTTAAACAGCAAAACAAAGACATAATAAAATCTAAATTACAGGTTTTTCTTTTTGATATTCGAGAAATAAAGAGTATTGTTGGTTTAATAATTTAAAAATTACCTTCTAGAAGCTTTTCTGTGTTTCGAAGTAAGCTATACTATTCAAGTAAGTTTCAAAAATCACATGAAAATCACTCGGTAATATTCAATAATTGGAATCATGGTCTATTTTGTACTCGTATTTCAAGTGGTTTTTTCTAACGTTTATTAATTAAAATAACAAAAAAGATCAGACAACGTCGTACGTAGCTACCGACCGAAGTAGATTTTCAAGTAGGTACCTACAACGGAACATGTTATTTTATATTTTCCTATTTTTTTTAATCCCTTCAAGCAACAAACGTTACTCCAACAAACCGCCCCTTATCGGTGTTTGTTTTTCATTTACGACTATTTTCATTTCATCGTTATAAAATATCGGCGTTCATTTTTGGGCTTGCGGGTCTCTTTGTCGTTGCCGCTTATTTTTTTAAACGCCCTTGTGTCATGGCGGCTTCGAAGTTTGAATTTCGAATACGGCGGATGGTTTAGCCTTGGGTTTAGCTTTGTCGGTAAAGGCGGTATGCATCAAAGCAATGATGGTGCTATGTCAATGGTATTTTCTAAATTCAGCTTTGAAATTTGAAGTAGATATCTTGGGGTCTACTCTATTTTCGACATGGAATCGATCGATATCATTCTACGTAGACATATCGAAAAAATGTACGACAAAACCTAAATTAAAATCATCTCCTTAGACAACATGGCAAACGTTGTTGACTGTACCATAAATGGTACAGTGAAGAGCACATCAAGCTTTAATTGACACTTGACAAATCAATAAAAAAATGTGTACAAAGTCCATTTTGTCAGTTTCGACGCTGGTTTCGACGTGCTCTCGATTGTAGCTACATATTCGGTTTTTCTTTAACTACCAATGAACAACTATTGACGATGGATCAATTACACGCATAGGAGTAGCCTATTCACTCCCGAATTGTATAGAACTCGGGAATACAGACGCAGGCACGAAATTCCACTCTAACAAAGACAAGGTTTTTGCACAACATAATTTAGCTGTTCAAAGCTAACTTTATCATAATTACATAAGTATTATGCAGATAGGTACTATGTTGAAAATGATTTTTATTTTAAAACTTCCTGTGTTCGGATAAATCTACAAAGTAAAACTAGTAGTAGGTACTTACGCAGAAGACGCAGGTTCGAATCCTTTCAGAATTTTGCGATTTTCTACTGTGTAGGTACTATGTTTTCTAGAGGGGTAGGCCATTTCGATTTGCTACGATACCGACACGTGCTTTCGCTTCATCTGATTATTTTTTTACCAACAATATCTCTCTGAATTTTATTCCATTCCTTTTTAATTTAGTTCTCATAGAATACAAGAAAACACTTTCTTCTTTTCTATGACTCTACTTATTTAACTGTTTATTCATATTTATGCACAAGTAGGCATGTTCTAATTAAAAGTTTGACTTGGACCTCAAAGGGAATACGTCAACCTTCTTCTGTGAAATAGAATATTAATCAAAGATTCGTTATTCTGTTTGTCTGTTTTAAATTTGTCATTTTTATCGAAGACATTAATTAGCTGCTTAATTGAGTATTCAAAGAAAAAAATCATTTGTTAAAAATCATCATTTGAATCAGAGGAAGCTAAGACACTATTTGTGTTTTGTGTCTTGACAATTTTCGAATTATTTTCTTTATGTCTAAATCTATTTTTATATCAAAATGTCTGGAACCTTCGAAAAATCACTAAAACTCACCAAATTGACTCTTCTTTTCTCTGGAATAAGAGTTTTTCCTTCACAAGACCAATTTAGGATTTCTTCAATTAATTATTTATTTTACTTTAATTTTATCTGGCTGTACATGGATGTTTTTGGGGAATTTTTCTGGTTGATAGATGGGATACAAAACCAAAAAAGTTTCAGTGAACTATCCCTCATCGCGCCTTGTACCACCATTTGTTTGCTAGCAACAGCAAAATCAGTACCCATGTTTTACCACAAGGATGTCGTTATGAAGGTCATTGAAAAGTTAAAACAAATTCATTCAGAATTTGATGAAATAAATACTGATGATAGTAAGATAATAAAAAAAGCAAATGAAGAAAACCTTGATGAAATACTTAAAGGAACAAAAGAACTAGAAGCTAATGAGTTTGGTAACGTTGAAAGGAAAATTGTGAAGGATTCGATCTGGTTTTTAAACTTTGTGATTCTTTTCCTTTACTACTCCAGTTTTTTAGTAGTAATAGCGTTTACAACGATGCCTTTACTCATAATGGCTTACGAATACTATTCGGAAGGGTTATTGGAGATGAAACTGCCATTTCTGACGAAGTATTTCTTTAATCCGTTCACGAAAACTCTGTGGCCAATGGTGTACTTTCATCAGGTGTGGTCAAGTAAGTAATTGTGTAATATGACTCACATTATGACACATGGCTGTTGTGTCACCTTTTTTCCCTGAACTCACAGAACGTTATCCTAATTACAAAAATAGAGCACACTCTAAGGAAAATACTACCATACACCACAGTGTATGGTAGTATTTTCCTTCTTCGCTTATTTAAGGAGACAGATTGGATTATACTCAGTTATCATCATAAATAATGATTCATTGTCGGATTTTTCCTGATGCCCTGGTGTCTCATGCAGAATTTTATTAAAAAATATTTATTTCGTCAATAGATTAAAACTTTAAAGTTTAAAGACTTTTCGAATTTCATTGTAGTTCATTAGGTTAGGACTTTAGAATGCTCTGTAATGCGCTTATTTTTGCAGCCATGACACTAAAACCAGAGTATATTTTACGGAAAGAATAACATTGTTTTACAAACTTGATTTTTCTGACAGCTCTAGCCGTTTTTTTTCATTGTCTATGGTTTTACTCTTGACCTCGATCTAGTCTTGAAGACAGAAATGAGGCTGACGATGGAACTAGCTTGCCCAGAAGAAGCGTATTCACTCGCAACTTGAGTAGATTCGGGTTATATGAACGCGGGAACACAGACGCAGGCAGAGAATCCACTCTTTAGCCGTGAGCATTATACGAGATGTGTTGGTAAGTATTAGAATAAACAAAAAAAAACTGGATTATAGTTGCTAAGTACAGTAATTACTAGCGGTCACTAACCATCCAATTTCTGGCCAAGAGCGACATTGCTTAAAATACTTATTGAATATGCTAACATTCCAATTACAATGCGATTAGAGCGAGTTTACTACCGTTTCGAATTTTGCTATGGCAGCGTAAAAGAAACGGAAAAACGCAATGCAGCACGGTTTTTTTAAAAGACAGCATGGTACATTTTTGTTTTTCTTGTGCCTTAACATTTGTCTGTATATTTTGGTATATTTAATCCTCCCGTGTGTTGCCGGCAAAGAATAGT
The DNA here is from genome assembly GCA_947532105.1 of Athrips mouffetella. Lineage (NCBI taxonomy): Eukaryota > Metazoa > Arthropoda > Insecta > Lepidoptera > Gelechiidae > Athrips > Athrips mouffetella. Next base: position 15,077,842 of record OX383978.1, read on the forward strand.
ACTAACCCATACATACCCGTGGGTGTCGTAAGAGGCGACTAAGGGTTAACTGGAGGATGAGCAGCAGCATCCTCCTTTGTATCTTACATCTTAATTACTGCGGTCACCTACAACCGCGGTCCATGGTGCCAGCCGTAACGCTAACAAGCAAGGTGACTATGGTACTTCCCCTCCACATTTTTCCAGCAAAAGCTAGAATTCTGGAGGTAGCTCCCTGTCCTGTAGTGGACGTTTCATGGGATGTTATGATGATGATGATGATGATGAATCCTCAAATCTTGTTTTCTAACCTTTCAGCTTTGATAGCAGCAGCCAACGTCTTCAGCGCTGACACTTTCCTGTATGCGTTCTGTACCTATTCTTATATCCATTTCCGGATCCTCTGCCTTCACTTTGAGCACGTTGTCTCCAGTTCCTTGACAGAGACCAAGAAGAAACTCAAGGTGCTGGTGAAGAGGCATCAGGAACTTATCGAGTAAGGACTTTTCAGTACTTGGGTTGACAAATTATCAATTCTAATAGTACTAATAGACGATCGGATCGGACTGCTCTGAATTTAGCTTCGTACCACGATTTTGCCCAATAGCAAAATTGTCGTTTGGGTCAATCCGCAACGCTATTGGACAAAATCTTGGTCCGAAGCAAAATTCGGAGCAGTCCGATCCGATCGTCTGTTTGCTTGTCGGTAGAAACTTTTTCAACTCTATTACCACGCCATAAGGTCCAAAAGTGTTTCTACCGATGTGCGGCCGTGTGTACTTTTGTCGTGTGATGCTGGCTATTACCTACTTTTAGCCAGAATTTGTGTTATGATGGTACTCCATCATAATACTTTCAGTGTATCTCGTAAAAGGCGACCAAAGCATCTTGACTGGAGGAATACTGTGCTGTGATTACGGGTTCATTCACGGGATCGGGGATATATTCCAGCTGTAATAGCTAAAATATATCCCACTTTGTGCCTGACTGTTGAAGTAATTCTGGGGCAAGGTCGTTTTTGGGCTTATTTTGTACATTATTTAACGTAATTTGGTACGAAATTATGATAGAAGGTAAATAGTCGCAGTTGTAATAAGTAGTGCTGAGGAACTTTTCCGTCAACTTTCATACGCTGTAGGAAGAGATTTACGATGCAAGGCGATAGCGCCTTGATTGCTAATTGCTATTTTTATTCTTTCCAGTTTGTTGGCTTTAATCTGTGAAGCATACTTAACTGTGATATTTTTCCTTTTAATTTCATCATATACTCGTACACTACTACTGTGATTTTTTTTAAATTTCCCATAAACACTGTTTAGCTGGCAGGACTCGACTCCAACAAAAAATTGTGCTTACAAGCTTAATATTTCGCAAACGGATCCCTTAATCGAAAAATGGTCTTGGCAGATTTGCATTATTTTCAAAAGACCTATCCAACGACATCCCACACGATGGTGTTGACGAGACAAAAAATCACCCCACTTTTAGCCACTTAAATTTTTTTTTTCAAGATTTAATTTTACCACTTTGTCGGCGTGGATGAAATTTCTAGTACTAAGAGTCTCTGAGCTATGCCGCGGACAGTCAGACAGATGGACAGGACGAAACTATAAAGGTTCCTTGTTGACTATGGAACCCTAAAAAGGTTTACTTACTTATTGTTTTTTTGTTTGTAATTCTACAGATTGGTAAACCAAATGGAGCTGGTGTCTTCTAAGTCCACGTTATGTAACATCATCACTAGTTCTGTCCTCATCTGCCTCAGTGCCTTTAATGTTACTGTAAGTAAAGTATGATCCATAATTATATTATTTATCCTGTCTGTGTAGCTGTCGGTCTGTTTCGCCTTTACGCCCGAACTGTAGAACGGATTTCGATAAAAGGAAATAAAACAATTTGGGAGATAGACCAGGAGAACTCATTTTAACTTTTGACCCAACTGCGGCGACGACGCTCAAAACGAGAGTTATTTGGATGTTCTGTTAAAAACATATAGATAACTAGCTTTTGCCCGCGGCTTCGCTCGCGTGGCTTTCGTATTTATGTTGTTACCGGTTTTCCGAAGAAATGAGATATTTTCCCGTCATTTCGGGGTAATTTTAAACTAAGGAAAAACGGGACTAACCCTGCGCAAATCAATGAGTACAATTCAAAATCCAGCTAAATTTTATATAATATACAGACGTTACTCATAAATTCCTCAGAACAGAGGAACTTAGCAGCAGTATTATGCCTTAAAGTTGCCACTTAACCTAACAAATTTAGTGAGAGATATGAGAGACTCCTTTACCTTATATTTTAAAACAGAGCCAACTCGCAGAAGTAATTGAGAAAAACTAAAACCCTCTCCCCGTTCCTCTCTCTACCTCTATCTCCCTCTCCCTCCCTCTCCCCCTCACTCTGTATCCCCCTCCCCCTCCTTCTACCTCTCCCCCTCCCCCTTCCCCCCTTCTCCCCCTACCCTTCTCCCGCTCCTTCTCCCCCTCCTTCTACCTCTACTCTACCTCTTCCTCTACCTTTACCTCTACCGCTTCTTCTGCCTCTACCCCTACCTCTCTCTCCCCCTCCCTCTCTCTCTTCCTCTCCCTCGCCCCTCCCTCTTCCCCCCTCACCCTCCCTCTCCCCCTCCCTCTCCCCCTCCCTCTCTCCCCCATACCTCATCCCCCTCTACCTCCCTCCCCCTTCGCCCTCCCTCTAACTCTCCCTCTCGCACTCTCTCAGATTGATTTTAGACATTTCAAACCTTTCGCACCCCAACCCCATCCCTAGGGGATTATGGTATTTCACGTCCACCACGTTGGATTTCAAAATTATTGTAGTTTTCGTAATCAGCGACCCGATAAACCATACAAACGACACCCATATTGATTTTTAGACATTTTAACTCTATCGCACACCAACCCCATCCCCAAGGGATTATGGTATGCCACGTCCACCACGATGGATTTCAAAATTGATGTAGTTTTTGTAATCAGCGACCCGATAAACCATACAAACGACACCCATATTGATTTTTAAACATTTCAACCCTTTTGCACTTCAACCCCATCTCTAGGGGATGATGGTATTTCACGTCCACCACGTTGGATTTCAAAATTGTTGTAGTTTTCGTAATCAGCGACCCGATAAACCATACAAACGATACCCATATTGGTTTTTAGACTTTTTCACCCCATTTCCCTCTTTTAGGGTGAAATTTCAATAACAGTGATGTACATTCCACAGAATTACAACTCTAATGCCTAAACAATAAATTTTGTGGATTTTACTTTGAAAATGAAGGATTTTCAACTTCATCCCCCTTTTCACCCCTTAGGGTGTAGGATTTTCAAAAACCCTGAGACACGTCAAACTTAGTTTTTAGTCGAGAGCCTAAATACAAATTTTAAAGATCCTAACTTCAAAACTGATGGAGTTTCATACAAACTTTCATCCCCATTTCACCCCCTTAGGGGATGAATTTTGGAAAATTGTAAAACACGTACTTTTTCATTTTTTACCAAAAGCTTAAATACAAATTTCTATAATTCTACTTTTAAAACTGAAAGACTTATAGACCAACATACGGAAAAAATACATCCCCTTTTTCACCCCCTTGAAGGATTATTTTTAAGAAATGCTTAAACACGTGTTTCTCTATATTTTTTATCAGAAGCTTAAATTCAAATTTGTGTGAATCTAGCTCAAGAAACAAAGGACTTTCATACAAACTTTCATCCCTTATTTCACCCCCTTGGGAGATGAATTTTCCAAAATCCTTTCTTAGTGGGTGGTTTTGACGCACATAGAACCTGTGTACAAAATTTCAGATCTGTATCTATAGCGGTTACGGCCCGGCGTTGATGAATCAGTCAGTCAGTCAGGACATGCTCTTTTATCTATTTAGATGTTTTTAAAAGAGCTTCCACATTATATTAGGAAATTTGACTACTTTTGAGGCTATAAATCAGTTAAAGTATACCAGTAAACTCATAGAGCATCGCGTATTTTTAAACTAATGAATAATTTAATGTTATAATTTGCTAAAGATGCCAATGTATAGTACTAGCTCATTAGTTTCAAAACGAAAATACATACTTGTTACTATTACTAGCATGTTTGTTTATTAGCGTTGGCTTGCCGACATAAACGATTGACTAATTCCAATGTTTCTAGTTCCTCGAAGATGGCGCGACAGTTTTTGCATTCTTTACATTTCTGATGATGAGCCTGACGCAGATTTCTTTGCTATGTTTCTTCGGTGATTTGCTAATGAGATCGGTAAGATAATTTTATTTTTTTATTTTTTTCTCTTGTAAAATATTTTCTCCCTTTCTAGTTTCCTCTACAACCCCTATTATTTATTTTTCCTTTTAGATTACTGGTTATCTAATATAGTTATATGAAAGGATCAAGCCATCTTTTATTTCACTGGGTTTGTTTCTGACCACCAAATGGTCTTTTAACTTTAATAACGATCTATTATATTAATGGCTGAGACTGACATCCTTATGATCCACCTTCGACTTTCGAGTCAACCCACCCGAGAAAGAGTCAATTTCTACAACTGCGTACTTAATAAAGTATCAGCATGTCATCATAACATCCCGTGAAATATCCACTACAGGACAGGGAGCTCCCTCCAGAATTCAAGCTTTTGCTGAAACAATGAGGAGGGGAAGTACCAGAGTCAGCACGCTTGTTACCGTTACGGCTGGCACAATGGACAGCGGTTGTTGGTGACCGCTTATTGTAAGATGGTACGATACACAGAAGGATGCTGCTGCCCATCCTCTGGTTCATTAACCCTTAGTCGCCTCTAACGACATCCACGGGTAGAGATGGGTTGGTACTATTATTTGCCGGCACCACAAGGGACTCAGGACTCAAGACAAGGAAGTCAGCATGTACCAAAGATATATTACATTACTCGAACAGAAGGCTGTTAGGACAGAAGGTCTAAATAGCGACCAAGTATCAGATACCGCTGGCTGAGGATAGATACAAAACTGGTGGTCATTTAGATAAGATGGTGCAAATATTCAGAGGAGGCTTTTTTAAGCGGTTGTTGTCTTAGGACTGATATGATGGTGACAACTGATGACTTAACCCTCAGTGGCTTTTGCTTCCAGAGTACTAAAGTCAGTGAGGGAATCTACAAGTGTCGTTGGTACGACTCAGATCGGAGCGTTAAGAGAAGCGTACTCCTGGTCCTTATCAGGTTTGTAATAATTTGTATTGATTACATTATACAAGAATGGAACAAAACGTGGGCAATTCTTCAATGTTTTACTTAATTCTTCGGGTTATTTCAGTGGACTTTAGGCTTGTTTGTCATAAAGACGATTAACTTATGTTCTAAGGGTTCCAGTTTCGAATAATTTCAGGGCAGTAATCAAAGCAGTTTGGACATATGTATCTGCATCTGGGCCTCTGATGGGCTTGTTTGTATTTGTGTGTGTGTCTGTGTGTGTGATCGATCATTGTCGCTGACTGCTGTAATATCAATAGGTAATAAGTGTAATGTTTTACAGGGCTCAGAAACCATGCAGATTGACAGCTGCTAACTTCGCAGACTTAAATTTGTCGGCATTCACCACGGTAAGAATTTACATTAGTATGAGTTACTACATTCCTTATATGACCTCAGAGCATTGCGACCCTATGAAAACTTTTTAAATTAGAAAATAATTGTTAAATTTGTGTATGTTAAGGTATAGCCTCTTATTGTATCGGACGATGACGCCAGTCAGATTTATCTGGACCAAGTCTTGGCGACGTACCGTAGATAGCATAGAGCCCGGTTTATAAAAAATCTCCCAGTGGTGCGTGCTATGAGGAAGGATCGAAAAGACATTTTCTCTATCCGGCAGAAAAGACCTAGAGTGAAGATACGGAGAGGGAAGACACAGGATAATGAGGTAGACAGGTTACAAAGGAAAACTGACGACTAGAAATCTGGGAATGTGGGAAGCATCGCATTCGTCCCTTTACCACCTCAGAACCAAATTTCAAGTTTTGTGGCACACAGTAAACCCAACAGCACGTCAGTAGAAACACTTTGAACTTTATGTCATGGTAATATAGTTGCAAAAGTTTTCACTGACATGCGGTTGACCGTACGTTTTAAGTTTAGAAGTGAATCGTGATTAACGCGTGGACCGCGCGCCAACCATATTCTTTTTAGAATCAACTGGGAACTAGTTGCTTGTCTGGTGCTGGTCGTCGATCCTTGAGATTCTTGGAGGAAGTCTTTGTCGGAGAGTAGGCTATAGTATCAATTATCTGTGGCTGAAGTATTTGAAGAAGATAGATAGAAGATTGATAGGTATAGAAAGAAGAGAAGAAGGAAGAAAGAAAATTAAGAGAAGAAAACTTAAAAAATTGGTTAACATAAGGCAGAGTTACAGTGATTGTGTTTGAATCCTTAGATAATGTTTGTCAAAACTCATCAATATCACAATTGCATACTAAGTAAGGAATTCATAAACATTAGATAACTTCGTCATCATGATTGTTATGATTAACATTCCGATATTGTACCTCCAGCAGTCTAATTAATACGCTAAAATACCAATACCATCCCTGTTGCAAGTTAAAAAGTGAGCGAATTTTATATTGCACTTTTGTGACGAAACGGGCAAAACATGTAGGTAGGTAAGTAAAATTTTTTAACTTACCATCAGGGGAGATCGGGATCAAATGCTCACCCATTACCCATAAAAAAACTAACAGTTAGGCTAGGCAGTTTATCCACTAGCCTGTCGGTACCTAACTAACGTACATGTAATTATGTTTAGTCAGATGCGTTCTTTTTTTTATTTTCAGATACTGAGTCGATCCTGGTCATATTTTGCGCTTTTAAGGACGGTATACAAGTAAAGAACTATAATGGACTCTATATGCGGCGGAAAATAACATGGCCCTGACGGTTATTTTCCGCGCATGGGTGACAGGCGGAGAGCCAATGAACGATTCGCACGCATCCCCCCACTTGCCGCGCTCATCCCCGCGATGCAACGCATTTTTCGAGTTCTGTCTGCGCATTTACGGTCAGGGCTAGAGTTAAAAGTTTTAGTTACTTACGTTACATCGTTACATTGAACTTGAACTTGAACATTCACAGGAAGCAATGTTAAATGTTTGTGCTTATATAATAATATGTACTTATTTTAAAGAAGCACAGGTAACAGTTACAGCCCGAGATGTGCAATTGTGCACTTAAAATGCACTACTGTCCTGACATCAGCCATAATATAATATATTTGGACCAAATAAATATTTATCTTATCTTATGAAACCTTATTTTTGAATACTATTAATTAATGTTAACAAATACTTACAATTTTTAAGGCGTTTGCATTTGTTTCTAGTTTCACACGATCTTGTTCAAATCATGTCGTAAAAGGTGAGTAAGAAAAAACAACCACAATATTCTAAATTTATATCGAAATAAAGGACGAATTTTACAAGTAATCCCGAATATACAGGTCTAAAAACGTCCATTGTCTGACATTCTTACAAACACCGTCAAAATACACCTTCCATCTCTGTTAATAAGAATCAAAATTGCCAAAAATACAGGAATGAACAAACTTGCAAAAGCAATCCCATAAAACAATGTTACAAACGCGATCTAAATAGACCTTAAAACGTTGAGACAAATGCTAAAATCGTTTTATTTATTAACGGAAAATTCTTTGCTGTGGGACTATGAGATACTACGAAAATAAAGAATTCGGTTCAAATAGGTCTTACATTCAATGATTTTAAGTTGATATTAGAACAAAACGAAGAAGAAAATAAAGTTGGATGTCAAAGCAACGTTATCAAATGCGGTGAAAATAGGCCTTATTTTGAAGGTAATACAGAAGATGTTAAGGAAATAGAGAGTAAAGGTAGGTTTGTGGTTAGTATCGACGGTGTGGGTACTCGAGTGCGACGGAATGCAGCGATAGCTGCTCTACTGCTACACAAGAGATAAAATAATCGAGGTTTGTTCAAAGACATAGTGCATTATCTGTTCAGTCTACAAAATCCTATTCGCTCCGTATTCACCCTAAAATATAATAAAGAGAAAATTTTACTTCCCTCAGGTTCACACTTTTGCAAAATGTTAAATTAGTTTTAAATTGAAGTTGAGTAAGAATCATCTATAAATGTTCATTATTATTATATTATTACTAACCATATTTGCTTGTTTCATATTGTTAGGAGAGCCAATGACCCTTTGGGGAGTCATTCGATGTGGACATAAGGATGAAAAATTTATGTATACCTTATTTTTTTCGTAACAGCCCATGCTGCTGCCCAGCTAGTCTTAGGTCAAAGAACAATTTTTATTGTTTTGAGTCAGTTGCAAGCCAACTCTTTAGGCTGAAGCATCTCTGGTTTTCCACAAGTAAATGAATGTATTACACGCCGCTTCACGGCTCGTTTTCTGCTTGATTTCTAGGCTCTGTGCCCTGTAAACGCATGTTTAAGTGTTGAATAAATTATAAGTTTCCAGCTTTATTAACATTTTTATTTCAGAAAACTGTGAGGGCTCTCGTAGAGGGTTCTCACAGTACCAACTCATCTCTACCCGTGGGTGTAGTAGGAGGAGTCGTAAGAGACGACTACGAGCTTACGAACCAGAGGATGGGCAGCAGCATCTTTCTGTGTATCGTACTATCTTACATACTGCGGTCACCAACAACAAGCGCGGTGTCTATGGTAAATTGCCTCCTAAGTACCAAGCGTTTTTTCTAGAGTTCTGGAGGGAGCTCCCTATCCTGCAGTGGACGTTTCAAGGAATGTTATGACGAACCATTCATCAAGCAAGCACAATGAAAAGGGATGCAGCTATAGGAGAGAAACTATTAGTAATACATAATAGGTACTGTTTCTTTCTTTCACACTGCTGCATCCCTGTCTGCTGGAGTAAGCTTATCTTGTGATAGATCTCGGGACGTAATCTTTGTATACCGAACCGCCCCCGGGCGCTGTCGCTGGCTGACAGGCAGCGGGCCGGCCCGACACAGCTCGTCTTACCTTTTTTTATCAACCAACATTTTTTTACTCCCCTTTTTCATTCGAGAAATCTGTATCGCACGACGCACGAACTCTTTACGTATTCCTACAAAAAATACTTTAGTATTCTCGAAGCTTGAGTTACGGGGGCAAAAAACCGAAGAATGCTTGGAAAGTAAAATTTTTATTCTGGATTGAATTCGTTTGAGTTTTGTGTGTGAAGTTAGCGCGTTCCGTGCGTTCAATGTTAATATTCTAAGTAAAGGTTTTCATGCTATGTGCAAAACGTTTTCTTTTAAGGGGCTGATAAGAGCTAAATAAGCTTCACTTGAGCAGGTTTTTAACAAAAAGTGATGAATATATGACCGTGAAAAAAAATTATGCCGAAACCGAAACACGATTAAATATATTTTGTACGCCATAAAAAATTTCCAAAGTTACCTCTGCTTTTTACTTTTAAACCGTTTCTCTTAAGTACCCATTAATCTATGATGCCAAAACTTTTACACATTATTTAATACATTATGCAAAATAATATAGCTATTTGATAATTAATATTATGGGTACAGATTTTGAGAAAAATTTAAAAATGAGCGAAAAACGTAAAATAGCGCGAATATGCTCCGTTCTAGCATGCGCATTCTGCCTTTTGTTAGAAAGGGAGGTAATTCAGCTCTTATCAGCCCCTTAAGGTTTAAGTACGCACTGCAAGTGGCATGCTTAGCGCCTAGAGCCTGGTGAGTCGCCTGGATCCATATCCCATGATCGACATAGCAAACTTAGCCCTAGTAAAGACACCGTCGATCGATGTACGATTTAGTTTCTGTTAGAAATAAAAACTATGGCTATTATAAATAATCTAAAAGTCACTTTTAAGTCATAAAAACCACCCCATTACAGGTTCTTTTTTAATTTATCGGCTGTCAAATTTTTTACTCCATAAATTACACGTGTGTGTGTGTGTAAGTGTGTACACTTGTCAGGGGGGTCTCGTCACGCAAGGGGTGTGATCATACTAGTTACCTAGGGTTGCCTGTTGGCGACGACATAGCCCCTTTTTATTATTTGTAATAGTTTATGGTCCTAATGAAACAGCGAAAACATAATTTAAACACGTTAATTAGACTTTGAAACTGAACAACTTTTCTCACAAAATACAAAAAAAAACCGGCCAAGTGCGAGTCGGAACTCGGACTCGCGCCCTAAGGGTTCCGTACCTATGTACCATATGACATACTAAAAGCTTTTGCTCTTTGATTTTAAAAACTCCTCGACCATCCAACTTGACCCCTCTTTTATAGAAAAGTTCTTGAAACGGGAGCTCACCTTAATTGGTTACTATTACTTGCGGGAAATTTTTTAATATTTAATGATTTTACACTTTTCCTTTTATTTGTACTGTGAGACCCAGCTTCTTGCCAAATTTCATAATTTTAGGTCAACGGGAAGTACCCTGTAGGTTTTGCTTTTTTGCATAAGTGTACGGAGATGAGGACATAAAAAGCCATATCTTTTGATTGCGTCGTTGTAAAAAATAGAAATTTTCAGATCTTGTGTGGTTTATGAACCTTAATATTAGTTATCAATTTCAACCTGATACCTATTCTCGTTCGTGAGAAAAAGGGTCTTGACAGACAGACAGACAGACACACGGACAACAAAGTGATCCTAAAAGGGTTCCGTTTTTTTATTTTGATGTACGGAACCCTAAAAATTACCTACATACAAAATGCGCTGGCAGCCGACTAGACGCAGTGTCTATGGGAATTTGTTTTCTTTTTTTTGTATTTCGACCTAAGCTCCTTGGGAAAAGTTGTCCAGTTTCATGGTGTGGGTACTTAACATGCTAATGCCATCTGCAGTTGTGGTCTGCAGTCGGGTTCGATATCATGACCGCAGCGACTTGACGACTCTTCGACACGTCATCTGCTGCTGCTGTCTGCAGCAGTCGGCTACGAACTTATACCTTGAGACACTAAGGGGACACTAAATCTTTCTCAAGTGTGAGATTCATAAAAAAAAAATTATAGTAATAAAAAAAAAACCTCTGAAATCCTTGAACGACTATTTCATGACTATTTTTTTAAAATAAAAAGCAAGTCGATAGTCCCCACGGTTTGCTTGCATCAAACCTGAGGATTCTGTGTATAGCCTATCTATGCCCATAATCCTCAGCAAACCATAGCTATAACTCTAGAATTGTAACACGACAATTTTTTTCCTTATGGTGACTATTTATGACTATTTCATGACTATATTTTGGCATCGTCAAAATAGATTTATATGCAGTTTTTTTCTCTGAGGATTCTGTGTTGAGGGACATAAATCATAAATCTTGAGTGTAATCTCAGAATTAAGAGAGATTTATCAATACGAACCTACGAAAAGATTGTCTCCAAGAGGCTAGTTCAATATAATATTATGGATTATTTTTTTGCCAACCCTACACCCGAAACAACGCATAGTGCACGCAGCAGGGGTTGTCTGGGCCATACGTACGACTCACACAAACACATACGACAGTATCTACAGTCGGACCCACTCCTACGTGTATGATATCTCTGTATCCGCGATAATACTGTCATGCAACTCCGTGTTTTTTAATAATAATCATTTATTTGCTCCGTGTGATACCGGCAAAGAATAGTACCGACCCATCTCTACCTGTGGGTGTCGTAAGAGGTGACTAAGGGTTTATAAACCGGAAGATGGACAGCAGCGTCCTTCCGATTCGAGTATCGTACCATCTTACATACTGCGGTAACCAACTACCGCGGTCCATGGTGCCAAGCGTAACGCTAACAAGTGTGTCTAAGGTACTCTTCCCCGCCACATTCTTTTAGCAAGAGCTGGAACTCTGGAGGGAGCTCCCTGTCCTGTAGTGGACGTATTATGGGATGTTATAATGATGATGAATCATTTATTTAACGTTCTACAGAAAGCCATTAACAGTAAGTTCATACAAAATCAGAACTATCTTAAGGATATGCTAATACAATATTAGGTGAGGGTAGGAAAAGGAAAAACTGTGCTGTAAGATAAGCACTAGCCAGCATAAGAAAGGTGTACAGAGCTAAGCTGAGCTATTTTACATGTATCGTAACGTACTAATGAAAGTATAGAACTAATATTTCACGAACTTTATTATTATTATTTTATTTTTCGTTAACATCATGAATATCATGATGTGTTCGAATTTAACAATATATTCTTAATCATTAAAAACAATCGATATTAACTAAAAAACTAAATTAAAATAATATTAAAATACATTATTTTCGCAATCCATCTTAAAATAAATAATTTAATTTCAATTAAATTATTATTTCATTATTGATATATCATTATCATTCCTTAAAATATTATTTAGATAAATATATTTACAAATCATTAATTTAATTGAGGTCATTTCTGTTTCAAAATTCAAAAATAAATATAAATATAATATATTCCCTTACAAGTAGTACTAAAGAAATAAAATTCGCAGTGCGACTGTTACATTTCATGTGTAGTCGACTGTACAGTTTTGTATATTTATACGAGTATGTGTGTATGTGTAGATAATATAACATAGCGATGTACCTCGCCACCCAGCTGTGGCCATATGAGCTTGGTGGATTCGCGTATACAATATCAGGTTCTTCGTTGCTATGCTTAATTTTTAGGGTTTTCATTAAGAATGCACATCTTTAAGGTTGTATTTAATTACTCCCTTGAAATTAGCTACTCACTTCACCAAGCTATCACAAGTTGTACTGAAAAGCTCTTAGGTATAAGATCTCATCATAACATCCCATGAAACGTCTACTCTACAGGACAAGGAGCTCCCTCCAGAGTTCTAGCATTTGCTGGAAAATTTTTAAGGGGAAGTACCACAGTCACCTCGCTTTTAGCGTTACGGCTGGCACCATGGACCGCGGTTGTAGGAAACCGCAGTAAGTAAGATGTAAGATACTAAGGAGGATGCTGCTGCCCATCCTCCAGTTTATAACCCTTAGTCGCCTCTTACGACACCCACGGGTATATATGGGTTGGTACTATTTTGTGCCGGCACCATACGGGACTACCATGTGTTTATTTTCGAGTTCAAATAACCAAAATCTATTGATACCATAATGTTTAACTAGGCAAGTTGTGGGTGAGTTTTTTCCATCCCTTCGGGTTTATAGAGACGAATCGGCCAAATGTTGAATTTCTTATACATACCTAACCTACATATAATGTCAATTTTCATTCGTTTTGCTACCGAAGCCCAGTAATTCTACTCATTAAAACGAGCAACTTTACAAAAGGAAACAAATTTTACTTAAAAAAAAAAAAAACAACTTCCCATACTAAATGAGTCAATCAAGTGACCACTTTAGTATTGAACACTTGTTTACTATGTGATTGATGATTAAACGAACTTCTTGAAGCGAAGTTCTATCATAATTATACGAGGCATTTCGTCCGAAGAGATTAGTATTATTTATACTGGTAGTAACGCATAGTTTTCACCACTGCACTGTATTTGAGGGTATTTGTTTGTTTTTATTTATTTTTATTTTTTGAGGTAGTTCTAAATCTTGGTGATATTATTTCTCTCGATTCTCGTCATTTAGTTGAGGTTTCAGTGTCATATTTCTTTTGACAATTTCCCACTTCTTATTTCCCGGGTTTTACGTATGGGGTTGGGAGGGTTGTTAATACTAATCTCTTCGGACGAAATGCCTCGTATAATTATGATAGAACTTCGCTTCAAGAAGTTCGTTTAATCATCAATTATACTTCGCATTTCGTCCTCTAGATTAGTATTATTTATACTGGTAGACTTTGAGAGTGTGCACAGGAAATTGTCAATGAAACGACGTGATTTTTAGTAAATCAATGACTGTACACGTTTATTTCAGTATAAGATGTACATAATTATTCATCAACATAATAGTTATTACACTTATAGTATTTAATGATATAAGCTCTCAAGAAAAGGAGCATGGGAGTAAGGAAATCAACATTGATTTAACTACTTTTTTACGAATTTAGTACACATTTACAAAATCAAGGCAATGGGTACTGTTTTTGCCACTTAGGCATTATCTATGATAGCTCTAGCTAACGATAAATTATCATTGGCGGAAATAGTTCGGTGGAAGAATTTGGCGAACGTATTTGAATTGCCGCTCCAACCGGCGGTGTTACGTATAGTGTCAACGCTAACGCCGAGCGAGTGAGCGCGCGATGCGGCCGCGTGTCGTGTGCTATGAGCTGAAAATGTATTTACATCGATGCCGGATTCGCTCAGCGTCAGCTTGATCTATCGGCTGAGGGTCTGTGTACCCACAGCTTTATGAGGTTTACATACGGCTAAGAATAAGTCATTCGATTTCCGTAAAGATTAAGTTTTGTCCAGGTAAGCCATAAGCGACTGCGCGGGACAGATGGATGGTTTGTCCTTGAACAGTGGTAAGTAAATAATGGGTTGTTTAGAACCTGGTCGTGAAGTCTTTAAGATGTCTGGGATTTTGATACTAATTACATTTGTCTGAATTTCGATATTGTTAATTTTTATTTTTGAAATAGTTTGTATCCTGTGGGCTGTGGTAAGGGCTAACAGAGTTATGGTTTTTTTTTTTTTTTTTTAGATAGCTGATCCAGCGACAGGGTTCCGTTAGGATACAAGGTGTCTAAATAGTCAAGGACGCAATTTGTGTCCCAGGTAGCGTTATATTTCGGAAGAGGTGGGCGGAGGCGGAGGTTTAAAAATCTGTGGATACGATCGTCTTTACCTAAATTGGGACCCAGTAGTAATGAAAGGGCAGATCTGCATGAATTCAGGGTGCCATATTGTGAACCACTGTTGAATAATTGAGTTAAAAAATAAATAACCGTTGGTACAGAGGCATTATATACGTCAATATTTTTTAACTGGCAAAATGACCACCACTTCCGTAGGCAAACGTCGTATTGCTTTATTGAATTTTCACCTAGTGATGCCAGTATGATGTCTAATGAGGACGGTGGTATACTTCTCCTTGATAGTGCTTCCCGCATAAGACTCCTGCAACCAGGGTAAGGGAGGTGTGAATCTGCCGGTCTGGATAACTGGAATGAGATATCAGAACATTTTGGTCAGGATGAAATGTAATCGTTTCTGAAGCAAGAAGCGCTGAAAAAAGGGGGAACCAGGGCTGCGTTGGCCACATTGGGACGACTACTATTCCTCTAGCTTTTTCACAGATAATCTTTTTCAAGGTTTTTAAAATCATTGAAAACGGGGGGAATGCATAGAAAAAATATGGGGACCAGGGGACGGTGAATGAGTCTATGGCCTGTGCGTCAGGGTCGCGGTGCCAGGAAATGTATCTTTCACATTTTTTATTTATTCGACTGGCGAAAAGGTCAATGTCAGGTTGGCCGAATTGTAGGGTGAGCGAGTCGAAAGCGCGATCGGCCAGTTCCCATTCTATGTCAGGGTGGTTCTTACGCGATTCGGCGTCTGCTACTGTATTATCCTTGGATCGTACGTAAGATGCGAAAACGAAGAGCCTACGCGCTTCGCACCACTGCCATATTTGCTTTGAAATGTAAGTGAGATGAGGAAATTGGATTCCTCCCATTCGGTTTACGTAAGATATTGCAGTTGCGTTATCTAATCTCAAAAGAATTTGACAGTCGAAAAAGTTTTTAGCGAAGATTTTTAGTGCTATAAATGCTGCTAAGAGTTCTAAATAATTGATGTGGTATTGGCGTTCACTATCAGACCATTGTCCGCTGGCTGTTTGGTCGTTGCAAGCCGCTCCCCACCCTGTAGTTGAGCTATCAGAGTATATTTCGGCGCGATATTCGTCGACTCTAATGCGATGAGTAGCGTGTTCAATAGAATCTAGCCACCAGTGCAAATCTGGAAGCAGCGATTCGGGAATGTTCATAAATCCTTCATAGTTCTCATTGTTGTTTTTTAGGTTAAGGAACTTACACCGTTCCATTTCTTTTGTGTATAACCACCCGTATTCGATAGCGGGACATGCTGACACTAATAAGCCTACAACCTGTGCAAATTTCCTTATTTTGCAGCGCTTTAGTGTTAAAAGATGTTGAAGTTCGAATTTAATACGCGCCCTTTTCTCTGCGGGTAGTATAACTTGGAATTTGTTTGAGTCAATGATCATTCCCAAGAATTTGCATGAAGTAGAGGGAAGAAAAACACTTTTTTCTTTGTTTATGATAAAGCCGAGAGAAGTCAGTAAATCTTTCGTTAAATTTATGTTTGTTGTGCATTGTTCGTGATTTTGACCCAACAAGAGCCAATCATCTAAATATAATGTTGACAGCATACCCGCAGAGCGTAGTATTTTGGTTACGGGTTTCATGATTTTCGTGAACACGTAGGGCGCCGTATTCAAACCGAATGGCAAAACATTAAACTCATAAAGTTTATTTTCGAAACGAAAACGTAAGAATTTTCGAGAACTAGGGTGTATTTTTATTAAGAAATAAGCATCTTTTAGATCGAGGGTGGCCATGTGACAATGGGGTGTAACTAATTTTAAAGCGGTTCTCATGTCTTCCAATTTGAAATGACTGGTACGGATAAATTTATTTAAGCTTTTCAGATTCAGTATAAAGCGCTTTTTGCCATTCGGTTTGGGCCTTAAAAATATGCCTGACAAGTGTTGACCTTGGCAGGGTTTACACTCTGATATAGCACCGATTTCGAGCAATTTATTAATTTCATCGAGGTACTGATTTCTTTCAGTGTCTGAGTAGGCAGGTTCCGCGGGAAGTGTAGTCTGGGTGACAGGTGCAGAAAAGTCGATTTTATAGCCCTTAATCCATGTGAGGATGGATTTATCTTGTGTTATTAGTGACCATTGATTATGAAAGTATGATAGGCGACCCGCATACTTAACTGTATCTAGTAGCGCCTGCGAGCTTGCGGAGGCGGCGGAGCCGACGACGTTCTGTATGCAGGCGCGGGCGGCGGCGGTGGCGGAGGCGGGGTGGGCGCGGGGGGCGGCGGCGCACGGCCGTACGCTGGGTGGCGGCCCCGTGGTGCTGACGCTGCCCCCGTCGGCCTGCGCGGGGGAGCAGCTCTGCGGTTTAAAGGTTGCGTGGCTGAAGGCTTCGATTTCTTAGAGGAGTTTGTTTTATTGGCTTCCACCTTCAATTCGGCGCCAGATTTATTAACTGCTTTAGCTGACTTCAGAGTATTCGACAGTTTTTCGCCGAATAATGAGGTATCAATTTTTGTGCTTTTCAAATGCTCTTGCATATCGTTTTTTACAGAAAAAAGTATGAAATTTCGTCTGGTCACGGAGTCTCCGTGCTGTATGTCACAAAGAATGCGCCCTACATCCATTAATTTTTGTAGAATTTCATTATTTTTTTCTTTCGAGTTAAGGTGGAAAGTGATTATTTCTGTTAAGCCTGATATGGCGCTAGACATTTCATTCTGTTTAGCTTCAATTCCCTTGTCTCGTTTGCTAACAGATTCGTTTAAGGCCGCCTTTATTTCTGGGTTGATTGAGGGTGCACCCACAAAGGTACAGTTGGCCGGTAAAGGATACTTGTTTATAAGTTCCTTACGGGATTCTTTTGACAGACCCTCTGTCGCGATATGCTGAAATCGGGACGCAAGCTCTTTTCTAATTTCTGGTCCATGTTTGACTGTCGATGACGGGTCGTCCCCTAGAATTGCTAGGACGTCAGCGTCCAAGTCGGTGTCACATTTATCGATGTGGGTAGTTTCGGGAGGTACACTACCGCCTGGTAGGTCGGCCGAGGTCGGCCCTGGAGCAGACTCCGGGTTGAGCGTCGGCTGATCATTGGGTTGTGAGTCCGCGGCGGGTCCGCCGCCGTCGTTCGTGTCGGGCGGGTCGTGACGCGTTTCGTTGTCGGACGCGTCACTGTCGGGCGGATCAAATATTTCACCGTCCGGCGACTCTGACGGCAACTCCGGCTCGTCATCCATTGTTGGATCTGGTGGCGGCACTGTAAAGTGCGATTTAGTTTAGTAGCTTTTCGTGTAGGTAGGTAAATAAAGGTTAAAAATAACGTGTTCATTTGTAGTCGTTAAAGAGGAAAACATGGACAACGTTCGGCCGTTATTACGCAGTAAACACTGCACCGTACGTGTCAGAAGCGACATGTCGCATAAAGTATTTTTTAGCTAACGGGTGTTAACTAAAAACATCGGTTAGGCGCAACCCCCAGCGGGTTGAGCGCTAATAAGTTCCATGCGGTGAAATAGCCCCAGCGGCTATTTCGATTGCATTTATCTCGCGTATTTATTTCACGTAAACACTTTCACTTGATAGTTATAAAGAAAAAAGTCGGGCTTACCTGGTGGTATAGTTGATGATTCGTTACTAGAACGAATTTTCTTTTCTAATTTTTTGATCTTCTTGTAAAGACGTCCGAGGTCGTCTTCTAAGGTAGTCGATTGCTTGCGCTTCGACATTTTTAGTTTTATTTTGATATCAGTGAGAGAACACTAGTGGAGTGGTCGAGCACTGAACTGCGTATGACGAGAATCGAGAGAAATAATATCACCAAGATTTAGAACTACCTCAAAAAATAAAAATAAATAAAAACAAACAAATACCCTCAAATACAGTGCAGTGGTGAAAACTATGCGTTACTACCAGTATAAATAATACTAATCTAGAGGACGAAATGCGAAGTATAATTGAACTTGCATGTCTTCATAAGTAAAATCATTGGGCTTCGTAGGCGAAACGAAAGAAAATTCACGGTGTATTTTCAGCCTAACGCTTGCTTATGGTATGGTCGTATTGATAAGTCCCTCTTAAGTCTGAGATTGCACTCAAGATGATTAATTTGTATGTGTAAGGTACGAGTATCATCATCATCATGGGGTGCCATCTTTAAAATATGTCCTACTAATATTATAATATAAACGCGAAAGTTTGTAAGTATGGATGGATGCACAGAATATATAATAGTAAACAAGTTTATGGATGTTTGTTACTCTTTTACGTAAAAACTATCGAATGGATTTTAGTGAAACTTTATAATAATATAGCTTATAGGTAGGTACATCAAAATAACACATAGGCTACAATTTATCCTCCGCAGACGAAGTCGCGGGCACCAGCTAGTTCCATATAAAGTTTGAATGCCAGTAGTTGGTACTCGTCGCGGCGGCGTTGAGCCGCCGCCCTCTTCAACTCGTAGTAGGTACTGTAGGTAAAAGATTAGATCAATTAGATTAGATTAATAATATAATTTCTATTTCTGAATCTCAAACCAAAAGCACAAAATTCAGAAAACACTTGAATTCAAATAGCTCCAAAACTCCGCAACCTGTTGCGGTCCGAATCTGAAAAAACAAAAAAGAAAAGTGAATAAAAGCTACGAATGCATCCAGTCGCATTAATCATGGCACTGGCCAAGCCGTTTGCCCCGAGCCTGGACGAAAAAACCAGAATACGGCTGGGACTACGTAGTTCAGTAAGTTGACTCGCCCTGAATGAATCAATTAGGAAAAGATACGTAAACCGCAAGTCGGTAGTAAAAGTTTGACCGTGAAAGAGTCACAGTGTTTAATTTAGTTTAGTTTATTCATTTATTGCAGTCATGTACAAGTAAGTAGGTCTTAAATATAGCTTAAAGGTAAAGTACATGCACCCTGTCAAATCAGGGTATAGCAATTTAGACTAACATCAAATTAGGGTATAGCAATGTTATCGCTGACGTGCGGCCAACTCTACCAATTGTAACTTTATGAACACGAATACAAATTGAGATAAGATGATGGCACTGGCCAAGCAACTGGTGCAAGAGACTGGTGAAAAAACAAGAACACGGCTGAAACTACGTAGTTCAGTGAGTTGACTCGCTCTGAATATTTTTTTAGGACAAGATACGTAAATGATTTTTATTTTAACACTTCCTGTGTTCGGATAAATCTACAAAGTAGAAAATCGCAAAATTTCACAACCACAGGCAGGATTCGAACCTGCGTCTTCTGCGTAAGTACCGCAGACGCTTTACCAACTAGGCTACTGTGGTCCTGCCCGATGTTGTGAAATTTAGCGACCTCTATACGCATTCCAACGTTGCGTTTGTGCTGCCACCTAGCAAGCATTTTTGCTGTGCTGGACCACAGTAGCCTAGTTGGTAAAGCGTCTGCGGTACTTACGCAGAAGACGCAGGTTCGAATCCTGCCTGTGGTTGTGAAATTTTGCGATTTTCTACTTTGTACAAGATACGTAAGCCGTAAGTTGATGGTAACACTTTGTCTGTGAAACCAGAAACCCGTAAAAGTGTTACCGCTATGTGCGGCTGACAGTAGAAACTATCAAACTCGATTACAATTTAAAGAAAAAGAAACAGGAGTAAAACAAACAAGAGTTCAGTGAGCTAGCTCATTTTGGTAAATATTACGAACAAAGAAGTTATAGTTAAAGAAGTTAAGTTATTCTGCTATTATTTTTAAAAAATTATTCTGCGTGATTTTTAGGTTTCCGTACCTCAAAAGGAAAAAACGGAACCCTTATAGGATCACTTTGTTGTCTGTCTGTCTGTCTGTGTGTGTGTCACGACCCTTTTTCTCAGGAACGCGTAAAGATATCATGCTGAAATTCATACCAAATACTAAAATTTACTGTCCCTTGGAGCTGTGAAAAAATCAAACTTCTAAGCCGACGCAATCAAATGAAAAAGGTCATATCATAAAAATACTTAAAAAAAAACTTACTACCTTTTTCCTCATGAACGCATAGAGGAATTAAATTGAACTTCATATCAAGTACTTAGGTCTATAATACCTTTAAGCTGGAACAAAATCAAACTTCTATGTCAACCCAATCAAAAGAAACAGCAATTTAAGCTGCATGTTTTGAAACACGCAACTACTCGCAAGGGAATCAAAACCTAAAGGATACTTCCAGTCGACCTAGAATCTTGAAATTTGGCATGAAGCAACGTTTTATAGCACGCATAAAGGAAAAATTCCGAAAACATTAAATTTTTGTTACTTCACATAATAAAAATTTTTAGCAATAAAAATACCATAACTTTTACGTGTATATCCTACAGGTTTGTACGGAATCCTCGGTGCGCGAGTCTGACTCGCTCTTGGCCGGTTTTTTTTCTTTAGTCAGGAAGATGTGTACCTTTATAGAAACATATGTCAGGATATTTGATTTTAAGTGCCCTTGAATCCAAACCACAAATATAACTTTTTGTTTGAGTATATGTTAGTCGTGTGCGCATCACTAAAAGTAATCGCACTTCCGACTCATAAGTTCATTTTACATGACCCTTCTCTACGTGATACTGATTTATCATACAGCTTACACAAAAAGTTTTGAATTTTTGAACTGTATTTTTGCCGAATACTCCATATAAGCTTGAAAAATATTTATTCTTGCATAATTTAGTAAAGAACATATTTAAGTGGCGAAATAAGTTGTCTCGACTATACTTGCAGTAGTAAAGAAAATATACAATAGGTACAGTCGAA
Source organism: Athrips mouffetella (assembly GCA_947532105.1). NCBI lineage: Eukaryota > Metazoa > Arthropoda > Insecta > Lepidoptera > Gelechiidae > Athrips > Athrips mouffetella. The sequence goes on from OX383978.1 coordinate 15,099,281, forward strand.
AGCAGTCAGGCGGTAAGCGGTAAGGTACAGACAAGAGCAGTTCAAGCTTGAAATATCTTTTCTTATTTCAATAGCCGTAAGAGCTAAAGTCACGCTGCCTGTGTCAAGCTTGACCTCACGTGACTGTACTACGAATAGTAACTAGTATTTGGGCGACCGAGCTTCGCTCTATAATAGCCGCCTCAACATTTAAATATCATCGGGTGAGCAAGCTATGCTACCCGCCAATAGATGGCGCTGTAGATTTCTATCTTAAGCGCAGTATTTTTAAAAAAATGCTTAAAAACATGGGGAAAATCTCCATCCGTAAAAAAATTCTAGATGACACAACGACGTCTTTTAATAAATTCGTGCGTGGTGTAAGGCTGGTTTGAACTAGCTTTGGATAGAAGCTGGAGTCCAATTCTTGAATTTTACCGAGTGATTGAGTGATTAGGGAGACTTTAAATTTTTTTAAGGCCCAGAAAAGCTCTCGAAAAGTAAACCAAATTCTTTGGAGAACCAAAATAAAAATACATTTGCGAATTCTCAGAAGTTGTAGAACAATGCAGGTAGTTCAGTTTCATGAGTAGAGCAAACCCCAAGACGTTTGCGAAGATACACCAAATACCCTGTACGAGTAATAGATAAACTTTTACCTCAATAAACAATCACCACTAAATCCTGCACAACAGCATAACTATCTGTCCCAAATGTCCCGGGATTTTACGACACCGGGACGGGACAAAACGCGGATAAGTCCCGCAGTTTCAGCTACAGCCAAAGAAAAGAGTTGCACGTACCGACACAGTTGCAGATTCAACAAGTGGGAGGAGGGCGGTTACGATTGAGACACCAAGTTTTGCCTAAGTTTTTTCACAAATCTATTTATGTAAGGATTCAAATAAAAGGAACTGACGAGATTATTTCATATTTTTAATTTGTTAATTTCCGACTACTAAAAATGAAGTTTCATATACTCCTGGTTTAAACTTAGTTTTTTATTTTATACCCAAAAAATTTAATGAAATTTTGAAATAATTTTTCCTAAAAGCACGTCTACCTATTTTTAGGGTTCCGATACCAAACTGGTAAAAAAAAGGAACCCTTATGGTGCCGCTCTGTCTGTCTGTCTGTCCGTCTGTCGGTCACACCTCTATATCTCAGCAACCACTAATGCTATCGACCTGAAATTTGGAATGGTTTTAGAATATAGTTGCCCAACTTCATTGCACATGAAATTTTTTTGAAAAAGTATGATTACTAATGTAAAGGGGGCCAAAATAGGGGGGGCCAAATTTCAAATTGTCGCTACTAGGTCGAATGGGGTATCATAAGAAAGGGCTTTACTTGTACATTCTAAAATATATTTTTGTATTTTTTTAAGTTTCTTAGTTTTCAAGTTATGATGAAAAATGTCAAAAAAAATACCATTCCCCCCCCCTTATCTCCGAAGTTTGAGTAAGGAAAAATCTGAATTAATTACAGTTGACAGAAATGTATATAAACTTTACAGCAAAAATAAAACAATCTTTCTAAGTAGCACAGTTTTTCAGAAATCTGCAAAAAACCTTTACAAACAAATTTAGTTTTGCGGTCCTGAAAATGGACTTTATTGCTTCCAAAAATACTATAGGTATATCGGAACCCTCGGCGCGCGAGTACGACTCGCACTTAACCGGTTTTTTTACTTTGTTTTCTATATTTATCCCTAATTGTACGTATAGACTTAATTTTCTTTTAGGTACAGTCAAGAGCACATCAAGCTTGACACAATGGACTTTGTACCGTTCTTATTTCAATAGACTTACGGGCTAGAGTCGCAGTGGGTGTGTCAAGCTTGACGTGTCGTTAACTGTACCATCATGTGAGAACTCAATCAGCTGAAAATAAAAGCTGTGTTTATTTTTACAGCTGTGGAAAAAATAGCAGATTTATGAAATTTCGTCAGTCGTAATAGTAAGTCACCGTCAATAAAGAATAGAGTAATTCAGTAAGATAACACAGGTTTCTTAATGGCTCTATTTATTTCGAAGTAGGTAATTATATTGATTGCCTGTTTGTAGTTAAGTCAACTAAATAATATCTGGTATGTAAGTAAAATGCGTTTTTAGATGATTGCTAAGATATATCAACAAAAATATCAACAGTTATAGTATTAATAAAATCCCAAAATGAATAATACAATTTAGATAAGTAATGTAATTGTAGTAAACATAATGAATGTCAGATACATAGAAAGAAATTAAAAGCAGAAAAACGATGTACCTTTCCTTTAAATTTATGAGAATAAAATATTTAATTTAGTTTCGTAATACATGTTGAATTTGATGTAATGGTTCATCTTTAAGTGCATGTTTCGCAAACGGCTAAACATTTTATTATCTCATGAACAGCGAAGTCGCGAGCTCGCAATAGTTAACAAGAGTAATTGGTATTGGAATGTTGGAACGAACGTAACCCACCAATTATCTAAATTGATGGCGACTCTTGCCATTTTTCCTGTAAAACAACGTTGACAACCCCAGTTATTATCGACTAACATACATTTATACGGAAAATGTAGCTTCAGTAACTCTACTGTACCTATACCTATTCGCTCGTGCGAATCATATAATCTAACTAAATTTATTTTAAAAATTACAGTTTGAAGAAAAAATGCCTCACGAGCTTCAACTAGATAAATCACTAAGAAAAATAGACTACACATTTCGATGGACCGGAATGAATTTGGATAGCAGTAGAAAAACACGTTCAGAGAATTTAAAATACAAATTCGTTTACTTTTTCAATTTCTTCTGGCTGAACGCTGATGTAGCTGGCGCCGTCGGGTGGTTCATAGACAGTGCCTTGAAGGGAGCCAGTTTCACTACACTCACCTACGTAGCTCCGTGTATCACGCTCTGCTTTTTAGCAAACACTAAATCTATCTCCATCCTTATCTATCAGAAGTACATCAATGATTTACTCACAATTTTACGAAATTTGGAGATAATGCACAAGAATAGCAAGACGAGTTTCGAGAAAGAAGAGATTGTAAAGAAAGGAACGAGATTTTTGTTTTTCGTTTTGAAATCAATGAACTTTTTCAATTGGTCGCTCATGATAGCGTTCCCGTTAATGCCGTTAAGTTTAACAGCCATTGAATATTATAATACTAAGCGAATCGAATTGAAGTTGCCTTTCCATGTGTTGTATCCTTTCGATGCATTGGACTTCAAGTACTGGCCTTGGGTTTATTTGAGGCAGTGTTGGGAAAGTACGTACCTATATTATTTGCAGAACCCTGTTCGTTGCATACTTTGGTTGTTGTTCTTGATTATTTCTGAATGTTAATTATTTCATATAATATTATACCAACATCTCAATATTAAACAACAAATTACAACCAAAATGAATAAAAAAAAAACCAGCCAAGTGCGAGTCGGACTCGCGCCCTAAGGGTTCCGTACCTATGTACCATATGATATACTAAAAGCTTTTGCTCTTTGATTTTAAAAACTCCGCGACCATCCAACTTGACCCCTCTTTTACAGAAAAGTTCTTGAAACGGGAGCTTACCTTAATTGGTTACTATTAGTTGTGAGAAAAAATGAAATATTTAATGATTTTAGACTTTTCCCTTTATTTGTACTGTGAGACCTAGCTTCTTGCCAAATTTCATAATTTTAGGCCAGCGGGAAGTACCCTGTAGGTTTTGCTTTTTTGCATAAATGTATGGAGATGAGGACATAAAAAGCCATATCTTTTGATTGCGTCGTTGTAAAAAATTTAAATTTTCAGATCTTGAGCGGTTTATGGACCTTAATATTCATTATCAATTTCAACCTGACACCTCTTCTCGTTCGTGAGAAAAAGGGTCTTGACAGACAGACAGACGGACAACAAAGTGATCCTATAAGGGTTCCGTTTTTTATTTTGAGGTACGGAACCCTAACAACAACAAACATTGCAAAACTAAATATGCAATAATGTAATAGAAATTAGTATCGCTCATTGTTTAGTACATATTATATTTCCTTAGTTAAGACTGTAGTTTTTATTTACTACAGGAATATTAATACATAGATAAAGATTCAATTGTAGTATTTATTTCAGCTGTAGTAGTAATAATAGAAATGAGTGGAGTTGACTATCTATTCTATTTATGCGTCGCATTCATTTGCATCCAATTTGAGCTGCTTCAATGTGATCTGCGCACTTGTATAGCTGAGAACGTGAATTCTACGAAGATGTTGCGTGACAGGGCGCAGTTTCGCTCTCAGCTTATAGAACTCATCAAATGGCATCAGGAGTTGATTCAGTAAGTTTTTTATGAAAATGTTGTTAGAAATATGGCCTGATAGATTTGAGAGAGAGATTTTTCATTGGCATTGTCTATTGTCTATTTAGATTTATATTGTTACAAATTTGACTGTAAATATTTGTTGTAGTTAAAAATTTTTGTATAGTAAGCTGATTAATTACCCAATCCTAGCCTTTTAACTTAGGAAATTTCATTATGAATCACAGCCAACTCTGTTAGGGGCTCGTGCTGGCGCTGTAGGTTACATCTAATCCTCTATCTTAGCGCAAGAGGAATCCTATAGCATAGTTTAAGGTGGCAGTCAGCTACTGACAGACAAACTGATACAGTATAAAGGGGACGTTTCATCTCCGGCCATCACTATGTACACCTGCTAGAAAAAGAGACAAAATTTTCCGTTTATTATTAGTAATTTAAACAAGAAAAATCGTCAAAAACACCTACGCTCATTCAAGCGATATGGCAAACTAAGCAAAATAATAATAAAATCATCTTGAAAATGTATTGTCTGCCTTCTCACCAGCTTCTCACACACAAACGTCACATCAAGTGACTTTTTCCACTATATTGTGTGATGCCAGTATTGCCAATTAATAAAAATTAATCAGGATATTTCGAGCTTCTAGTGTCTAATGTACCAGGCCACTCAGAAAGTATTGCGAAAAATAGTTTTTATATATGGGAGACTGGCCGGTCAGAATCTTTTTCGAAAATATGATTACTTGTAAGTAAAAATATGTGTGTTCCATTTTCAAAATTTCCCTCCACATTTTTTGCGAGCCAATTCAAAGTATCGTGTCTTACTGAAAAATGGATCTGCGCCGGGAACATTTTAGAGCTATGATTTTTTACGATTTCAAGTGTCGCCTGAAACCGGATGAATCGTTCGATAGACTTCAAATGGCATTTATGGATGAAGGCCCCTCCAAGGCAACCGTGTATCGTTGGTATAACGAATTTAGGCGCGGTCGACCAACCTTGGGGGATGAAGAAAGAAGCGGTCGCCCTTTGACGGCTATTACGGAAGAAAACGTGCTAGCAGTGAAAAATTTAATCCAAGATAATAGGCGAATTACATATCAGGAGATTCAGCACATATTAAAGATTGGATCGGGAAGCGTTCACGAGATTCTACACGGGCATCTTCGCGTGAGGAGGATAGTATCGCGCTGGGTGCCGCACTACCTCACCGACGCTCAGAAGCAGGCCCGGGTGGAATGGTGCCGTGATATGCTGAACAAATTTGAAGCAGGCTCGTCTCGGCGTGTTTACGACATCGTAACAGGTGATGAGTCCTGGATTTATCAATACGATCCAGAAACCAAGCGCCAGTCGACAGTTTGGGTGTTTCAAAATGAACCAACGCCTACCAAAGTGAAGCGATCTCGAAGCGGGGGGAAGATTTTGATCGCCAGCTTTTTTAATTTGACTGGCCACTTGGCCTCAATTCCCTTACGAGATCAAAGAAGCATCAACGCCGAATGGTATACTACCAAATGTTTACCAGAAGTTTTTTCTGTTGTGAGCAACAAGCGACCAAACACAGGGCTCCGCGGACTACTGCTCCACCACGACAATGCGCCTGCACACACCGCGCTCAAAACGAGGGACTTCCTGGACAGCACACCAGTCAAACTCCTGGGTCACCCTCCTTACAGCCCTGATCTAGCACCGTGTGACTTCTTTTTATTTCCAAAAATAAAAAATCAGCTCAAGGGGATACAATGTTCGTCGCCGGAAGATGCGCTGGCTGCGTTCGAGCAGGCTGTAAACGAGGTGTCTACGGCGGACTGGAAAAAGTGTTTTGAAAACTGGTTCAGACGCATGAATCTTTGTATAGAGGCTGGTGGAGAGTACTTTGAAAAGATTTAATAAAAATATATGTACCTGTAGAACAATTTTTTTTAGTGTCGCAAATATTTCTGAGTGTCCCACGTATGTGTAGTAAACTGACAGGCGTCCAAAGGTATGGCCAGGGTCCCATAGTAATCTGAAACGACTCCTTTATTTAAAAGCATTATATAGTTTATTTATCGAACTCAACGTTTTCCTGCCTGCTTAGCACGCTCCCCGAGAGAAAATATATCTCGGAGAAATGTCACTTTAATTGGGGAATTATGTCATCTAATCTATCACCTCCAAGCGCGAAGAAATGTCAGTGGAGAAAAATGTTTAGCAAATCCACAAATTACGTTTTTGAAATTTTAGACAGAGATAGCTTTACACACTCATACATGTAGCCGTCCTTGTCTTTCAAAATGTGACGCACTGCTCGGCCGTCAAAAAAAACCTGACCATGCTTAAAGTCTTTAATCTATGGGCCTAGATAAATTGACAACTGCGGCGTGCTACGCAGGCTGGTAGTGCGCAGGCTTAGTAAAATTTATTTTTTTCCAGAGCTGTACGATTGTTAGAGGCTGTTTATGCAAAATCAACGTTATTCAATTTCGTAACCAGTTCTTTCTTAATTTGCCTCAGTGGATTTAACGTTATGGTAAGAATTATATCTGTGTATAATAACTTCTTACGATTTTGAAAGCTCTTTACATGTATAAGAATAGAATGGAATGGGATGGAATGGGATGGAATGGGATGGAATGGGATGGAATGGGCTGGAATGGGATGGAATGGGATGGAATGGGATGGAATGGGATGGAATGGGATGGAAGGGGATGGAACGGGATGGAAGGGGATGGAATGGGATGGAATGGGATGGAATGGGATGGAATGGGATGGAATGGGACGGAATGGGATGGAATGGGATGTAATGGGATGGGATAGGATGGGATGGGATGGGATGGAATGGGATGGAATGGGATGGAATGGGATGGAATGGGATGGAATGGGATGGAATGGGATGGAATGGGATGGAATGGGATGGAAGGGAATGGAATATAATAATTATTTATTAAACAAATAATTATTATTTAATTATTATTATTTATAAAAAAAAACTATGTCATTTATATTATTATTACTATGTAAGAAAAACTTCGATGTATTTACCATGTAGTTTTTGTTATTTTCCAGATGATTGACGATAAACCGTTTATAGTGTCTTTTGCATTTTTTCTTTTCGCGAGTTTGCTGCAAATATTCGCAATGTGTTATTTCGGAGATATGTTGATGAAATCAGTAAGTAATTATGCATAAATAATAAAAAGTATTTATTGTGTTATTTATTTATTTATTTATTTAAAAGAATTACATACTAATCTTAATACTAATTTACAATTTATGTAAGGTGTAACAAAAACCTAATTAGGTTTGTCCGTACACCTACAGATTCGACGGCACTCTGCGACCGCACGCAACTTAGTTCAATATTATTTTCAAATGAATACATACGATGAGGATAAAGCCACGAACAAATCTAAAAAGATCAATTTGGCACACATTGCTGGGAGGCTTGGTTATATTAATTGCAATATCCTTACTTCAACGAGCAATGTATGCCGAAACAATCCCCGAACTGTGATCGAGGCTTTAGCCGACATTACAACTTGAAGCGCACTGAGTGAGACAGATTACAAAACCAGTTGTTAGGAGTAGGGAGCAGCGCGCACACACAGGGTGTTTCCTTGAAGTGTTACTTTACTTGATTATCGTCTATAAAAAATTGTAATAGTTTATTTTTTATGTTCTTTTCGTTAATAATGATCTTCAATGAATTTGGCAGGTTGTTAATTAGTTTAGGTACAATATATTTTAGAGTCTGTTTTCCATAGAGGTTTTTAAAGCCTGGGACAATTAATTTGGCATTCGTTACGCTGCGGGTTACCTTTCCGTGATTAGCATTGTGTTTGAGTGTTTCATTAAAATAATTCTCAACTAAAATTATATAACTAATTTTGTCTTGGATAGGTATTATTTTACAGAAGGAAAACAGGGCATGATAATTATCTTTATATTTATTTTTTATTTTATAAGGGACTATAGCTTTTAAGATGCGTAATTGTAACTGGTATATCGAGTTAAGGTGTGTTTTAAATGTTCGACCGTAACTGCTAAGTCCGTAGGTTATGGTCGATTCTCCTAATGCTTTGTAGAGTGATAGCAATATTGTGTACGGGACTTTACTTTTGATTAGGGTAAATTTCGCTAATATAGCACGCAGTTTATCACATACGTTGTTTATATGATCTGTCCATTTTAGTCGATCATCAATTATCAGACCCAGATATTTTTGTTGAGTCACTAGTTCAACTGGACTACAGTTGCAATGGCTAAAGTTCGAGTGTAGACAATCGTGTTCATGTGCTATTAAGTTGATCTCTCGTTTTATTCTATTTTGGCTTGAACTTATGTACATTACCTTAGTTTTTTTTGTGTTCAGGACAAGACCCAAATCATGAGACCATTTTGTTAAGAGTGTGAAGTCAGCTTGTAACCGTTTTAGTGCGTTATCTATCGAAGTGTCTGCTGTTAGTAGGCAAGTGTCATCGGCAAATTGAAAAACTTCACAATCTCTTATAATGTTTACGGCGTCATTTACATAAGTTAAGTAGTGTAATGGTCCTAAGACTGAGCCTTGAGCAGTACCTTCAGTTACGCTATATTTGTCGCTAAACTCATTGCCTATACTAACTAGGTATGATCGATCTGTTAGGTAATTTTGGCACCATTTCTTGAATGGTCCTCTTATACCACAGTCGTCGAGTTTGTCCAGTAAGGTGTCATGTTGTAATGTGTCGAATGCTTTACTGTAGTCTATAAAGACAATTAATATATGTTTCTTGTCATTTAAGTGTGTGTATATAGTGTCCGTGAATTGTGACAGTAGTTGTGTAGTACTTCTTTGAGCTTGAAATCCAAATTGTGTCTTAGTTAACACATGATGTTTTCTATAGAAGTCGTTTATTTGTTCGCAAACATATTTTTCCACTATTTTATTTATAGTTGGTAGTATAGTAATTGGCCGGTAGTTCTCATAAAGCTTTTGGCTACCTGATTTGTATATAGGTCTAACAACGCCTGTTTTTAGCTCTTTTGGATATATACCGGTTTTTATTGACGCATTTATAAATCTAGCTATGATTGGCGAAATATCTTCACATATGGCCTTAATGTCTACTGCTCTAATGCTGTCTACGCCGGGTGCTTTGTCACTGTTTAGATTTTTTATAAGTTTTATGACTGCTTTAGAATCTGCTTTCTTGAATCTAAACGATGCATCAAGCGGTCGCATGTATTCTGCCTTGTCTAATAACAATATTTTACATTTAGGTATCATATTTTTAACACAACTGTGAAACATATTTGCAAAATTATTTGTTATATCAGCTATTTTTGTTTTTAAATCTTCGAACGCGTTTATAATAATGCTATCAATAGAACTTTTTATGCGGCCTGTGAGTTCGTTTAGTATGCGCCATAGGTTTTTAGGGTTAGACTTATTTTTTATTATCTTATTATATATTTGTTTGTTTTTAGTTGTGTAGATTAGTTTATTGGCCAAATTTCTGGCTTTGTTGTATTTTTGTTTAAGTATTTTGTTATTTGTATCTTTTAACCATTCCATAAATAATTTGTCTCTGTATTTGCATGCGTTAAAAATTTTTTTGTTAAGCCATTTACAGTTTTTATTTCGGTTTCGATTATTTTTAAGTTTGATTTTTACTTTTGCTTTTTCATAGCAATTTTTAATATTATTTGTTAATATTTTATATAAACTAATTGGGCAAGCTATATTTTGTTTTGTTTTCCAATTTATTTCTTTTAAAGACTTTGTAAGTATAGTAGTATCATATTTTATTAGTGTTTTAGAATCATCCTGTGTATGCGCGGGCCCAGTGCAGGCAAGTGCTACAGTGCGATGGTCCGCCAGTACAGATCCTAGCGCCGCAGTGTATAACTCTTGTGTACGGGATCTCGCGTAGATGTGATCGATAGATGTTTTTGTTAATTTGTTTTTAACCATTTCTATTCTAGTATACTGCGTTATCCCGGACACAAGGCCATGGTTGTACATGACGGAATTATAACTATGTTTTATAGGACAATTTACCTTCAGATCGATATTAATATCGCCCAGAAGGAAGAGGTCCTTGAGTCGATCTGATTTTTTTAGTACCGTACTTATTTCCTGTATAAACAAGTGTTTACTTAGACTTGGTGGACGGTATGCAGCGCACAGAATTGCAGAATATTTTTGTGGAGTGATTATTGTGCCAATTAAACATTCAAAATGCAGTGTTTTTACTTTATCTGGTATGAACTTATGTTTTTTTAGTGTGTATACAATAATGCCTCCTCCTTTACGACTTTTTCTGAGTTCTGTGTGCATGTTATATCCAATAATATTATACATACTACTTATCGAGTCGGAGATGTTTGCTTCTGTTAAAATTACGACGTCAATTTGTTTTGAGCAAGAAAATATGCACTGTTCTAAGGCGGAGAAGTTTTTTATAGTGGATCTTATATTTAAATGAATACATAATAAATTTAATTTGTTAGGTATGTTATCTACGAAACATTGGATGTCGGAACAGTCTTTAAGTTCCAAAATATCATCCTTTATTACAGCCATTTTGAGAGGTGGGTAATAGACATTTTACTTTGCCGTTTTCTAAAAACCTATTAAAAAAATTTAATGTCTTCAACTGCCCGAATTATGTGGGCTTTTTCATCCTGACCTTCTTTTCGGATGCGAAGTATACCGTTCTTGATCCATATGTATTTGTAGGTGCCACCAAGTTCTTGCTTTGTCTGCCATAGTAGATGTTTATTGAATGGTGTTAAAGCTTCTTTGATGTAAATAGTGTTTTGCCCGTTATTGGATTCGGGTAGTATGTCAGCTACTTTAAGATCAATTTTGTAATTTTTTATTGCCATAAGCCATTTTGATTGTAGGTTTTCCGTTTTCAATTGTACTTGAATTGAACCTGGACGTTCCTTTTTCCCAGGCAGACGTTTGGCCTGTTTGATATCATCCGTACTTTGATTCATTTTATTTGCAATCTTGTTAGCAAGTTCAAGTGGGTTTTCGTTTTCCTGGACCGGTACATTAAATACTTCAATATGCTTTGAAAGTTTACGTTGTTCAATTTCTGTAATACGCTGTTCTAGTGCTCCTACCTTCGTTTTAAGATAATTATTATTGTTGGTTAATTCGATGTTTTTTTTCTTAAGCTCAGAAATAGTAATTTGGCACGCATTTAGACTTTGTAGAACTTCGTCTAGTTTATCTGTGTGGTATTGAAGAGAGTATTGTATGTCTTTCATCTCCCTTTGAATTGATTTCTCTACTTCTTTAGAGATATCTGAAAGTAGTTGTTTGACATCAATTTGTACTTTGGGTGATGAATTAGTAGCATCGTCTTCATCATCTTCGTCTGGTACCACAATAGACCGTCGCTTTATTGAGTTGTCGCGACATTCTTGGCACGTCCACTCCAAGTTGTTAGAAGCTCGAATGGCAGCCAGCTGCTTAGTTGTAAGACCACTACATTCTAAGTTGAAATGCACAATTTTTTCACAACGATTACACTCTAATCCTGGCCTTGTCTTGGTTATATTTTTAGAGCACTTATCGCACTTGTTCATTTTGAAGGTATTTCACACTTTACAAAGACGATTTGGTGTACGTGCGCTCACGATGAGTAAGCTTCGCCGAAATTTGGTGTACGTGCGCTCACGATGAGTAAGCTTCGCCGAATGATTTGGTGTACGTGCGCTCACGATGAGTAAGCTTCGCCGAATGGTTATGTTATATAACATTTTTAAATAATGTTTTTAGAGCAGTCAAGTGAGCGAGGCAGTGTATAACAGTCAATGGTACTTCTGCAACCCATCTATGTCGAAGGACCTTAAAATAATTCAAATCAGGTAAAAGCCAAAAAATCTTCAATTTGTTTTTTTACATACAAAATGTAACAAAACTTTACCTTGTAAAAACTTTCGTTATAATATCTACCTATCTAATTATTTATGATGCACTGCACGTAAGTCGTAATCGTACATCCTACTAATATTATAAACGCGAAAGTTTGTAAACATGTATGTATGGATGTATATTTGTAACTCTTTCAAGTAAAAACTACTGAATGGATTTTAATGAAACTTTACAATAATATAGCTAATACATCAGAATAACACATAGGCAACAATTTATAAACCTGCGGAGACGAAGTCGCGGGCACTAGCTAGTAATGAATAAGTTTTTAAAAGCTGTTTTATTGCTTATGACAGGGGTTTACCTCAAATTTTCATTTAACGTTTCTTTACTTCATCGACGTCGGGTGGATTTAAAACCAGCCATATGCTGTGCCCACACCTTTTCTCTTCTATGTTTTTTAATGCTAACTGTTTTGTAATGTATTTTTTTTTGGGAATAAATGCTTTTGTAACTTCAGAGCCCAGAAACCCTGCAAGTTGACTGCTTATGGCTTCGCTGACGTCAACCTCAAAGCTTTTACTAAGGTATATTTTCTTACAAAATATTGGTTATATGTTATGTATATGTGATCTTTATAATATTTGATTTTCTTTTTCAGATACTAAGTACGTCTTGGTCATACTTTGCTCTGCTTAGGACTGTGTACGCTTTACCGCAAAATGGCCGATTGTAACAGTTGAATAACTGTTTTGCTCCTGAATCCCAGTGATTCAACTCGAGCAAACAACTCGAAGATAAAAAAATTACCCAAAAAATGTTTTGTCGTCCCATACTATAAAAAGTGTCGATAATACAGTTCAGCTCCCGAATACCAGTGATATTATTATTAGTAAAAACACAAAAAAGTCTAATTAGTATAGGTATGCATGTACTCATGATACTGAACAGCTTTCCCCAAGGAACATAGGTCGAAATACGAAAATCAAGTTTTCACCTCCCATAAAAACTGCATCAGCTGATAGCGCATTTTGTATGGAAGGTCAAATTTGGTTTTTCGTATTTCGACCTATGTTCCTTGGGAAAAGTTGTTCAGTATCATGAGTACATTCATATATGTTTCTGTCAAGAACTTATTAAAAGTCTATAATAGTAAGAACATAGTAGTAGGTAGGTACTTACCTTGTTCACACTGAGTTAGGCAAACAGAAATTAATTTAAAAAAACAATATTTTTGTGTAATACGAGTAATACGTATGCACTTAATTTTAAGAAAGAATCACGTATTAAATATTAAGTTAAAAAATAATTACACACACAATTTTATTATTGAAATTCGAAATAAATAAATTATTGTTTATTTCAAGCATTCAGCTCATTTTCAGTTACAAAATCATAAAATTGTACCTACGCCTAAAATTGTAGGGTTTTAGAGTACCACTTTATAAATTATAAATTAACCTAGGTCCTAAAAATATAAATCTTATCTTTGAAAGCCCAAAATGATATAAGTAATAGAATTGAATGAAGAATTGGGTTTAGTGTGAGATGAGATTGGCTAATTTTTTTTTGCAAATTAATGAAATAAAAATTCCTATATTTCTATACCGTAAAGGTAGGTTACTTTAACCCTAAGGGGCGGGGCTTCTTTGGCCCAAATCGAGACACGAAATGTTGGGTAATATTAATTCGTGTCTCAATCTTAACATCCCTCGAAGATTGACAGCTACTTGCAAAAAATGGCGCACAGAATGCACGTTTCGCGCCATTTCTGCGAAAACACTGAATAACCGCGGCGGCGGCGTTCCGTTTCACGCGTTCTCATGTCAGCGAGCACCTGAAATATGGCGCCGTTTATATTGGCTGTATAAAACTGATACTCTTGCTTAGCCCGACGCTTATTTTCCGTCAGCGAGCGCAATTTTTCATCGTTTCATTCATATTGCTCCTATTACACATGGCAGTGAATCTTGTTTCTCTACGAAAATTTTGATTTTGTATGGATTTCGTAGGTATAGAGACTAGCACTGCAGCTGCTGGCATGACATACAAGTGATTTGCTTTTTTACCCGACTTCGGTGAAGCTGAAAAGGAGGGTTATGTGTTTGATGTCCAAAGTTGTTTAGTTTTATGTCCTAACTAAATAGTCAGACATTTCATAATCGCGCTGTATGTTCCGTATCTACTAATAGACTGTAAGGGCACTGCATGTTATACTACGTCATCTAGTACACGAAATTTGCAACTTTGTAGCGATAGTAGTGGCCTACTAGGTCCACAAAACGTTGGCCTGCCAATCCGAAACCTGGCAGGTTTTGTACAGTTGGAGCGCAAAGTGGTTAAGTGACACATTACACAAATGAAATCTATTCGTAGAAATAGAAGGTACCTATACTCGTACAAGTAAAAAACAACAGGTCTGACTTGCATCCTATTGGCAGTTTTGCTAGTCGGACCACAAATTTGGTCAGATATGATTGGAATGATTACAGTTGACAAAAAAAAAATTACTCTGACTTCAAGACTAATAATAGAGAAATAAAAGTTTTTGAGTTTGGTGCCAGCCTGAATGTTACGAATAAAACGTGTGTACAGTTGCAGGCTGCAGCATACCAACCACGACTACATACCTACTAAGTGGTATTCCCCTTCCTTACTCCGTGGGTATTCCTAATATTCTGGCAGGCACCGACCTCAAAAACTTTTATTTGTAGTCTTGAAGTCGTTTTTTTTTAATTACTTTTTTATCTGTATTTTTTAATTCCAGTTGTACTTGCAACTACATATACCTCTAAGTATGCTCTAAGTTATATTTTTTTCTAATAACTTTAGTCACTTATTTCTTTGTCTTTTGTAATTTTACTTAACCGATTTTAATGAACTGGTGAGCCGATTTCGCACTGTAACAAGTTGTACGAGTATAATAACTCGTTACACTGAAAAATAATTATTGCAAACTGACTTGACTTGAGTTCAACCAATACTTTATCTGAGGGTATAACCAAAGATATAACATATAATACGTGTATAATAGTCATTTCAAGAATGGTTCAAAATAGCCGTGATGCTATTTAGGTACCTTTCGTCTAAAATAAGGTATAGGATCGCGGACATTTTCATAACTTAGTTACTCAGACAAAAAATATATTGGTAATTCAAAATCCCCGCACCGATCGTTAATAATTTAAAAACCGCAAGACTTTCCATAGCAACCCAAACTATTAATTCAGTGATTGGTTGATTGGTAGTTTTAAATAAAGAATTCCATCCCTTCCCGGCCAGCCAACCGGCCAGTTTAGTATAATTATTTCCCTGCGCAGCGCAGGCAGTGCCGCACAAAACCTAGCCTCGGGGTGCGTTTAAAAACCCAGCATTATAGAAAATTACGTCGAAGTTTTGTGGACGACTTCAGTTAGTCTAGATAGTGGCTTCTGTGGTCTTTTTGGATGGTTGTTTTTAGTCCAACTATATAATCATTCAGTTAATACTCTTGTAGTACAGTCAAGAGCACGTCAAACTTGTTTGACTGGACTTTGTTTTTATTGAAATCACTGCAGAAACGAAAGTCTGATTGCAAATGTCAATTAATTCATTCATGCTTTTATTTCATCTGTGGTACAATCTTTTCAAATAAATAGTTGCGTTTTTCATGCATCATCGAAGATGGCGTGAGTTTGATTCCCTGGCTGTGAATTTTTGAATTGGTATGTGATTACATACATCTTTACTTAAGAAGCATAAAAGAAAAAAAAATATATCTTTCCTATACATATCTTGCGCCAGCAACATAAAAAAATGTATGGCACGACCAAAATTTTATCTCGTTTTTCGACCCATGTTTCTTTTTACAGGTTTTTTTATGCGCCACCTATGCGAACAAGTAGATTGTTTTCAGTATAATCCAACAGTACAAGACCGAAGTCCCACTTTAGTTAAATATTTTTAATCTCCCCAAAATGTTTAGAAGTCAGTAAAATGCATGCGTATTTATATGCGGGCGGGCGGGCGGTGCACAATAAGAACATAGCAACTGGCACTACTTCCGCTGAAGCTAAACCTGCATCAGCTGTATCTAAGAAATCTGAAAGTGTAGATTCTAATAGCGAATCGGATGGCGCTAAATCTGAAAATTTTGAACTTCCAAACACAAACAATACTGATGCTGGCCGTTGCGAAGATGATGAAGCTACGAACGGCCCTTGGATTGATCCTTACGCTAAGAAATTGCGCAAAAGCAAGTCTCAAAGATGCACAGCTGGTCCTGACGTAACTTCACTGAAAGCTGTCGAGGCCCGTAAATTCATTCACCTGTGGAACATGGCGTCTGGAGCTGAAGAAATATCAGCGTATCTGCAGCAATTGTGGCCTTCTGGCAGTTGCATTGTAGATGAGCTTAAGTCTCGAGGTGACTATAAGTCCTACAAAATTACGGTCCCAGAAGCGTTCTACGACAAATGTGTCTCCGTTGATACTTGGCCTGTAAATGCCAGAGTTAAACCCTGGACGTCCTTTCGAGTCTCCCGGGGAAAATAAAGTTAGTTCATCACCCAATGTCTCCAGATCTCCTTTAACTGAGCATCAGATTCATAAGCTTAACATTATTTATCAAAACGTAAGAGGACTTAAGACCAAGTTAAGCCACTGGAGGCACAGCCTACTTTCACAAGAAGCTGATATTGTAGTCGTTACTGAAACATTTCTAGACTCTTCTGTTAGTGAAGCAGAGATAGCCCCCTCAGGATGGACCGTCTTGCGTCGTGATCGACCCAATCGTCGAGGTGGAGGAGTACTAATAGCGGCACGTCCGGGTATTACTATACAGCGTCACATCGATCTAGAAACTGCCAAGGGGGAAGATTTATGGGGTTCATTTTGCTTCTTTAACGTAAAATTTTATGTCGCGGCTATTTATATACCTCCTAATTCTAGCGATAGTAATTACATGGAAGTGTTTCAGACTATCGAGTCTAAAGTTGATAATTTACGCGGTATTGTATCAATACTAGGAGACCTTAATTTAAATAGTGCTTCCCTAAACGTACAAAGTTATTATCATTATTTTTTAAAATTTTGTGATGTATCTGATAGAAGTAATATTTTAAACTCACATGGCGGCAAACTTGATGTGGTTCTAGTACAAGAGCAAGTTAACTCAGTCACAGTACAGGAAATAAGTGGTGATGGTTTGGTGCCTCATGCCGATGCATATCATCCTCCCTTAGACATTCTCATACAGTTAGACTATTTCTCTCGATCGAAACAGTGTGCCTCACTTGATCCTAGCAATCTCGATGAAGTAAGAGATTGGAATTTTTCAAAAGCCGATTTTGAGCTTTTGTATCAAAAACTGCTCGATTGTGATTGGTCTTTGGTGATTCAGGAGGCAAACGTGGATATTGCTGTTCAAGCTTTTTACGATATCTTATATGACGTTTTTAATAGTACTGTACCTAAAAAAGTAAGACCACGTGGAAAAAGTAGGCGATACCCTGTTTGGTATACGAGTGACATTATAGCTGACATAAAACGGAAGTCTGAACAGCATCGTCTTTGGAAAGATACTGGCGATCGCAGCATTTATGGCATATTTAGTAAACAAAGAGCAGACATTAAGTTGAGACTGGAGAAAGCGTACGATGACCATACTAGATATGTAGAGCAGAACATCATTGCAAATCCACAGGCTTTTTGGAGTTACGTTAATAGCCTTAGGTCCAAGGGTGGGTTTGAGCCTCTTGTTTCTTATAATGGAACTGATTATAGTGGCCTTGATGCTGCTAACACTTTTGCTAGCTTTTTCTCTGGTGTTTTCTTGCCAAACCCTCCAAAATTAGATCCAGAAATAGCATTGAAAAATGACAAATCCATTTCCGCTTTCCGTGTTGACGTCGCCCACATCTCTGAAGAAGAAATTGAAGCAGCTTTAAGGAAATTAAAACCAAAGAGTGCAGTAGGTCCAGACAACGTCCCTCCGTATATTCTTAAAGCGTGTAGACATTCTCTTATACAACCCATATATCATATATTTAATTTAATTATCCGCACTGGAATATATCCAGCCTGTTGGAAAATCTCTCGTGTAACCCCTATTCCTAAAACTAAAGATTCTTCCAGTGTTGAAAATTACCGTCCTATAGCTATTTGCGCTTCAATTTCTAAGGCTTTAGAATCGGTTCTACATAGGAAAATTCTAGCTCAAATATCCCCAAATCTATCTAACTGTCAGCATGGTTTTAGGAGTCAGCGCTCTGTGAACACTAATTTACTATCCCTTGTTGATTATATTTCAATTTGTTTAGATAAAGGGTCTCAAGTAGATGTTATATATTTTGACTTTAAAAAGGCTTTTGACCGCGTAGACAATGATATTCTTCTTGATAAGCTAACCACATTAGGATTTACACCAAGGCTTCTCCGTTTAATAGCAAACTATCTCACTGACCGTCAGCAGTTTGTGCGCTATGGATGCTACGTATCTAGTCCGTACCATACTCGATCTGGCGTTAGCCAAGGTTCCATCCTTGGACCACTACTGTTTATATTGATGGTCAATGACATAGAGAATGTTATTCAGAACTCAAAGTGCTTGCTGTATGCAGATGACCTTAAACTCATACGTAAGGTTGTGAGCATTGAGGATTGCGAACTCTTGCAGGCGGATATCGATGCAGTGCAAAAATGGAGCGTCATCAACAAGCTTAACTTTAATCCGACCAAATGCTGCGCCATGTCTTATACACGTGCTAAGCGCCCAGTGCATGCCACATATTTACTGGGAAGTGACGCAATAGCTTCTGTGGATAACATTAAAGATTTAGGAGTCCTCTTCGACACAAAATTAACTTTTAATAGGCACATAGAGACTTTAGCCAAAGATTGTTATAAAAGGTTAGGTTTTATTATCCGTAATTCAAAAAGTTTCCAAGATCCCAAGACTGTTATTCTGTTATACTATTCTTTAGTCCGTACCAAAATAGAATCAGCTGCACTAGTATGGAGTCCTCATGAGAAGTCATATACTCTTTTATTAGAGAAAATTCAAAAGGCCTTTCTCCGGTTCTTTTATAAGAAAAAGTATGGTTACTACCCATTTCTTTATCCTACTAAATTTCTACTTGGCATGTTGGGTATAAATTCGTTAGAACTTAAGAGGAACGTCCAGTTATTACATACAGCGTGTCAGCTAATACGCGGGGAGTCAGACTGCCCGGAGCTGGTATCGCGCGAGTGCAGCCTGTACGTACCGGACAGGTATCTCCGCGCCCGCACACACCGGCTATTGGCTGTAGAGGCGACACGTACGCAGGCACACAGGCACTCACCACTTGTGACTTCCCTTTACCTATTGAATGAGCTACTAGAAAAATATCCTGAACTAGATTTGTTTGCTGACAGGTGGTGTCATATTAATAGAACATTTTTATCCTTTTGTGAGAGTATTTAGATTTAAATGATGTTATTGTTATTTTATTTAAGTTTACCAGCGCTTTGGGTAACTGTAATGCTGAGTGAATTTTGTTTGTATCAATAAATAGCATTCATCATTGTTGCGGAGATGGCTATAGGTACTATTTGTTTTCCATAACTTGTTGCAATGGACTTCCGCATACCCGTGGGTGTCATAAGAGGTGACCAAGGGATAGTGAACCGGAGGATGGGTAGCAGCATCTTTCTGTGTATCGTACCATCTCACATACTGCGGTCACCAACAACAGCGGTCGCCAGCCTCAACGCTTAAAAGCATGTGACTATAGTAAATCCCCTCCAAAATACCACACGTTTTTGCTGGAGTTCTGGAGGGAGTTCCCTTTTGTGCAGTGGACATTCATGGGATGTTATGATGTTATGTTATTATTTTTTATGTATTTTTCTTGTGTACAATAAACTGTAAATAAATAAATGACTCCGAAAACAAACCTGAACCACATATTGGCCTAAACAATTTTCACGAAGATTTATTCTTCTTTCCCATACATACCTTGCACCGGGAATAGCGGAATTCGTTTCTAGTTTTTTTGTTCTCGTTATGTGTCTTGGTCTCTTTGAGAAATTTGTTCAGATTTACATTTTTTAGTAACATACAACATTTTAGCCAGGGGTCCAAAAAATAACCACGTCTTTAATATACAGGGCTTTAAAAAATATATGTAAAACCTTCTAAGGACTTATTGTAGGGGCCAAGTGCAACAACTTTTGTTCAACAACCTATGGAATTTCACAAAAAAAATCGACTTTTCATATAAATTGCACTTAATCACTGCTGACCATTTTGTATGGAGATTCGAATTTTATTTTTGCATGGTTACAAAAGTCATAGAATAAAAGTTGTTGCATGAAGCCCCTAGAATAAGCTCTAATGCTTTACACCAATTTCTAAAACCCAATATACTTTTTTTGAGTTATAATCAGACCAGCTGGAGTGATGCTCGCAACTCCAGGTAGACAGAGCGAAGAAATTCACATAGTATAAACGTGCGTAGAAAAAAAGGTCGTCTCTTCAAAGAATTCGCTCCTATAAAAGACCTTTTTTGTCGCTAGGCACAACCACTTTCCTTTTACAATGTATCCAAGTAAATTTGAACTTTAATTTCAGTCACATAAAGTGCATCAAAAATGTTAGTATAGTTTTTTCGTTATTGTGTTATAGACCGTGGATTTAGATTTTTTTTAGTGTCGAGTTTTCCATGAATCTTAATAAAAGTTTTTGATTTTAAGAGGAGATGTATGTATGTTCCGTACATTTTAAGCGGTATTTTTTGTGACGACAGGTACCCGATTTCTATGAAATGGAACTTACTCAAGCGTGTATTGTTATCCTTATCACTGAATTAACATTTGTATTTCAAACAGGGACCCAATTCTTAAATATCATCCAGAGATTTCAGGACTTAAAAAAAATTCAATAAGCCCCTATTAACTATTAAAACTAAATTAACAATAAAAATGTAAGTATTTTATACAGGCTGTAACCAAAACGGTATACCAACCCTGCAGGATGTGAATCTTCACATGAAACTGAACAACTTTCCCATAGGAACATAGGTCGATATACGAAAAAAAATTTTAACCCCCCATATAAACTTAATCAGCTTAAAGCACATTTTGAATGGGAGGTATTTTTTTTTTGCGTATTTTGAGGTATGTTCCTTAGGGAAAGTTGTTCAGTTTCATGGGCAGAATCACATCCTTCAGGTTAGTTGGTACGAGTATACCCTTTTTGTTACACCTTGTGTAAGTATAATTGTGAAAATTTTTATTCTTTCCTGTTTATTGCAAAAAATAAAGGTACCTATTTTTCACTTTTGAAAAGTTTATCAGGGATTTCTTTAGTCTTGCAAAAAGAAGAAGAAAGATTATTTTTAGGGTTCCGTACCTCAAAATAAAAAAAACGGAATCCTTATAGGATCGCACTTTGTTGTCCGTCTGTCTGTCAAGACCCTTTTACTCACGAACGAGAGGAGGTATCAGGTTGAAATTGATAACGAATATTAAGGTCCATAAACCACACAAGATCTGAAAATTTCATTTTTTTCAACGACGCAATCAAAAGATATGGCTTTTTATGTCCTCATCTCCATACATTTATGCAAAAAAGCAAAACCTACAGGGTACTTCCCGTTGACCTAAAATTATGAAATTTGGCAAGAAGCTAGGTCTCACAGTACAAATAAAGGGAAAAGTCTAAAATCATTAAATATGAAAATTTTTCTCACAACTAATAGTAACCTATTAAGGTGAGCTCCCGTTTCAAGAACTTTTCTATAAAAGAGCAAAAGCTTTTAGTATATCATATGGTAGATAGGTACGGAACCCTTAAGGCGCGAGTCCGACTCGCACTTGGCCGGTTTTTTTATCGCTTCAAATACAAACGTATTTTTAATCATTTTTAAACCTAATCAAATCAAAGTTCAAACCAAAAAGACAAAGTAACCATACAAACTGTTTTCGTTCTCTTTTCCTTGTTTTTACCCGACTGCCCCAAAACAGTAGGGTTATGTTTTTCGAGTGTGTGTATGTATGTATTTCGATTTCGTTGTCGTTGATGTTTTCAACATGTGAGGTGTCGTTAGATTTGTATTAAAAAAAATATTTAAAAAATCTTTCATTAATAAAACTAAAAACATAATACCCGACTGTGTAGAAAAATATGAACTGAAAAGAGAAAAAACAAGTTCTAGAAATTTCATGAGGTATTGTAAGCGGGGACAAACCGGGGCGGACTAAAATTATGTGTTTGGATTTTGTATTTTTTGTTTGTCCCCCCCCCCCCCCCTGCAATATTTTCTGTAAAGCTTTGTTGTATCCTGGCCCTGGCTATTTTTCGATTAGGGGAAGACAAATACGGCGTTCATTGGTGGGAGGCTTGGTTATGTTAATTGCAATATCCTTACTTCAACGAGCAATGTATGCCGAATTTCATTTTTCTTTCAATTCAGCTAGATGTGATCGTGGCCTAAACAAACGACCCCATCGGAACCGGATGTGACTTGAGTTGGGTTGAGTTTCCTTTTTCCTAGATGGATTACATTGCAAAGCATAACCAACTCCAACCTTTCCTAAACTAGACTAATTCGGCATACATTGCTGGTTGAAGTAAGGGTATTGGAATAGATCGAACCAAGCCTTCCAGCAATGTATGGCGAGTTAGTATCTGATAGGACCGATGTAGGTAGGTAATGTAGTCGCTCGCTAAGTATACAAATAATTATGCATCTAACTGTACCGGATGGCCTCTATTTGACCACGCCTGTATGACCTTGAGTGGGTCTCTCATTTAAGGAGTTTGTAGCGTAGCACTGGTTCGGGTTATACTGGTTTTGGTTTCACTTGCTTGCCGCCGTGCGTACCTGAATAGGCTACATAACGCAGCCCCCTATTCAAATAAAGAGTTTGTAGTAGTTGGTAGGTAACCTGCCAAGAATACCCATCACCTATTATATCTATGCCATCACCCGTGAACTTTAATTGATTTCGCTGCCAACCCCGATTTTAATCACGAAAACAAGCAACTTTCCCGAGGGCAAAAAAAAATCGACTTCCCATGTCCCATCCCTTAGGTGCAAGCCAGACAAAACGGGCGCGGCGCGCTTCGGGTGCGCCCGAGGCGCGCTTCGAGCGCCCCCGTGGTACACTTTTCGGCAGGACGACGCAATCGATGGCAGCGGACTGTGCTGTGCGGCGGCGTACCGGCGGTCACGCCGGCGGTGCGCCGGTGGTGCACCGACAGTGCGCCTTAGGCATGCCGTCTCGTCGCCTGTTCAAATCACATGCATACAAAATGTAGGAGAACGACGCGGTGCAAGCCAGACAGAAGAGGTGCGCTGAAGGCGTGCCGTGCGGCGCACCTCTTCTGTCTGGCCTGCGCCTTAGATTATGAATAACGGCAGCTTTAGTGTTGTTTCTGCTCTGTGGTCCCATCCCATACTAAAGTGGTCACGTGGTTGGCTCGTTTTGTATGCAGTCGAATTTTTTTATCGAGTGCAACAATTTATTTTCTTCGAGAACGTTGCTTATTTTCATGTGTGCCAGTGAAAACACATGTAAGAAATAAAATTACAAACGAAACGTGTAATAGGATAGGTTACCAAGTTTTTAAGCAGATCTATATAGTGTATTACCTATCTGTGTAAAAAACTAACACCCTTCGAGCCCGACCCGAATTCTTTTGCGATTGCGACTCTACATTTTTGCTCTACATTTACCACAGAAAAATATGCTAGCGCCATCTTGTGTTCAGTAGGAAAATGTTTTCAGTCGATACAACAGAACCTAACTAGCGCTGTGCTGTTTTACCGACGCGCAGTGACAAACTGTCATGGCGAATGTTAGTGTACTTTGGTGCACAATAAAATAGTAAATAATGATTCTAAGATGGAATAAACCGAGTAATTCCATAAAAAACTATTTTAATCGCTCAAAAGTATCATGATTAATGTGTGCTCCAGTTGTAGTTAGGTTTTGAAGTGAGTGAGAGTGAAAAATGGACAAGAAAAATGCAATCCGAAGAGCCAAAAGGCCTTCCAAGGTTCTTGAAGAAAATTATTGGGACTGCAGTGTTTGCACATACAGGAATAATGCTGAAGCATTTAAGTGTTCGATGTGTGATGTTAGAAAAGGTAAATTGTGTTTTCTAAAGTAAATTACAGCTTGGAAAACTGGTCGAAGTAAGACAGCTTATCAAGAAAGTTTTAACTCAAGCAGTTGTAGATGCTTATACGATGTATGCATTAATGTTTTGTTACGTTTACATGTGATAAGGTACACTTAACTATTCGTAGCAATTGTTACTAGTAAGGTCTTGCAAAATATAACCTATAATGCCTATAGGACGATAGTTCAATGACCCAAGGACGTCGTCCTACAGCCCAGCTTATCGATTTTCTAGATACCCAGGGCTTCTAATTAGAATACGAAATACACATAGCGCACCAGTTTTGTTTATAATGTTCTGATTAGATTAAGAACCTGCTTTTTATGTAGATATTTCAATCGGGGCTGTCATGTTTTGTAGACCTACAATGTTATTTTTTGTGTGCCCAGCCCCAATCGAAGGGCCAGTCTTGTAACTTTAGATTTCGTTTCGTCTGATCGAATGGGAATAAATGTAAACAAATTAGACCGTAAAAATAGTACCAAAATAATCCGCTATCATTGTTGGCGCTGGTGCACTTTATTGTCCGTCTAAATTCAGGAGCTGTTGCATGACAGAACAAAAGTTTCCATGGCGATGACTTCGCTAATTGGCCGGTTCGTAACCGTTGACCTTTGTGTGTTTAGGTGAATGTACGAATCCATACGTATGTAGATAGGTAAGCAATTAAATTTAGAAAATGCACTCAAATCAGGTATTTTCGACTTCGCCGATTCAAAAACCCTTGTGTAATCTTATCGTATATAATAGTGTACAGTCAATAACACATCAAGCTTGACACATTGGACGTAGATACGTTTAGGTCTGAAATGTCAAGCTTTACCTGCGCTTGACTGTACTTACATTAATTTATCTATCTTGTGGGTTGTAAGATCAATGACCTCAGAAAGCCGGGACCATCAGCTTAACGTGCCTTCCGAAGCACGGAATTATCTTACATTTCAGACAATCAGGTGATTGAAGAACTTCGAAGTGATGTTTATTAGTCAATTTTCCCACCGGGATTCTAACCCAAAACCTCCGGATCGAGAGTTGAACGCTTTAACCACTATAGGCTTTAGATCGGCAAACAACGTGGTCTTGAACAATAATTACGACCTATGTAAAATCGATTTTACGCTATCAAGCTCATTGTCAAAGAATAAGGTAATAGTACACACGGCCGCACGTCAGTAGAAACACTTTTGGACCTTACGGCGTGGTAATAGAGTTGAAAAAGTTTCTACCGACGTGCGCACCCGCCAACAGATTCTCGTGCTCCTTCTGAGGGTCTTTTGTACTGAATATCGACCTTCCAATTTCAAATTCGCGCTCGATGTAGGTATACGCCGCACAAAATAACTGGCCCTGTCATTGATGCGCAGAAGTAAAAAATGTGCAAAAATGGGCCATTTTTTTCTTCTGCGCATCAATGACAGGGCCACAGTTATTTTGTACGTCGTATACGAGTATGGTGTGTCCGGGGTGTGTCATTGTTCAAAAGCACGTCAGCAGAAACACTGGACTTTATGGCATTGTGATAGAGTTGCTAATGTTTCCACTGACGTGCCCTTGACCGTATAGTCAAGAGCACACCAAGCTTGACACATAGGACTTTGTACCATTCTTATTTCAATATGCGTAAGGGTTAGAGTCGCACTGCGAGTGTCGAGCCTGACCTGTCGTTGACTGTACCTAGTTATTACCGACCTAGGTACTTACCTACCGACCTAGTTTGTCCCGATTTACAGCTACCTATTTTATAAAACTAGCTTTCCATTATCATTACATCATGTGGGTTGCGTGAGATCCATGACTGACCTGACAAATGGCGTTTAACACTACTCCTGTAAATAGTTGCCAGAACCAACGGGTCGTGTAAGTTGTAGTGCCACTAGCGGTTTTCCACCACTGACCACGGCCATCGTTGCTTAACTTTCGTGATCAGAAACGGAAGAACAAGAACCACTTGGCCACGACGACTCCTTCTCTTTTTAACCCTTTTCCTTCTTTTTAGGGTTCCGATACCAAAATGGTAAAGAAAAGGAACCCTTATGGTGCCGCTCTGTCTGTCTGTCTGTCTGTCCGTCTGTCTGTCACACCTCTATATCTCAGCAACCACTTATGCTATCAACCTGAAATTTGGAATAGTTTTAGAATATAGTTGCCCAACTTAATTGCACAAGAAAAAATTTTGAAAAAAGTATGATTATTAATATAAAGGGGGCCAAAATAGGGGGGGCCAAATTTCAAATTGTCGCTACTAGGTCGAGTGGGGTATCATATGAAAGGGCTTTACTTGTACATTTTAAAATATATTTTTGTATTTTTTTAAATTTCTTAGTTTTAAAGTTATGATGAAAAATGTCAAGAAAAATACCATTCCCCCCCCCTTATCTCCGAAGTTTGAGTAAGGAAAAATCTGAATTAATTACAGTTGACAGAAGTTTATATAAACTTTACAGCAAAAATAAAACGATCTTTCTAAGTTGCACAGTTTTTGAGAAATCTGCAAAAAACCTTTACAAACAAATTTAGTTTTGCGGTCCTGAAAATGGACTTTATTGCTTCCAAAAATACTATAGGTATATCGGAACCCTCGGCGCGCGAGTCCGACTCGCACTTGACCGGTTTTTTTTTAATAGATCGAAAATAGTTATCAATAAGGAACACAGATCACTATTCGAATCTAGAACATTTTGGCTTCACTTAGCCAGGGTTGGCAAAAACCTCGATCTTTTCAAGCAATATATCTACCATCTGCCTATTCTAACCACTGAGATTTTTTGGTATTTTCAAGTTCTGATTTTTACTACAAATCAGTTCTTAAAACGAGGATGGACGTAGTAGTAGTAGACACATTGATGTATATGAGCAGATGAAAGGATTTAAAAGGTTCCTTCCATGTTTATTAGAACCTTGTAACAACTTACAGGTTTTTGGGTCGGAGAAAATCAAGGCACATTTCTCGCTCAGCGATGCGGTCTGTTCTAAATCCTATAGACCGGAGGGCAAGTGTTGCGATAATGTGAAAACTATGTTCTCAGTTTGAACTGGGAAACCCTTGTTGCGGGGTACACAACTTTTGTTTGATAGATAAGTAGGCAGTACAGTCGAGAATAGGTTGAGCTTGGCTACCAATCAAGGTATTAACCGATTTTAAATTGGTACGTACAGTTGAAAAATAAACTTACAACAAATGAATTCGTCCAAGAATGGTGTAAATCCATCCATCCGTTTAGAAGAATATCAAATTAGAAAGAAAAAAGTACTTTTCATTATTATTTTTTCTTAAAGTATTTTAAATGGTATCGAAAATATATACGCACAAAACATAGCTTAAACATGAGTAGTCAACATATATTATTTTCAGACTTTTTTTTAGAAAGACTACGAGTATCTACATTTATAGCCTCAAAAATCACCTAAATTCGCAGGAGCCTTGAAGAATCGCCTTAAGCTCAAGTCAGACAGAGGCGGTATGATTGCGAAACCGCCCCGGACCGCTTTCGCAATCATACCGCCTCTGTGTGACTTGAGCTTTAAGTTCCTACTGCTATTGTAGTAGAAACTGTATGAATAAATAAATGAATAAGAAGTGATCACACCTAGCTGAATTCAGAGACTAATTCGGCATACATTGCGGGAGGCTTGGTTATGTTAATTGCAATATCCTTACTACAACGAGCAATGTATGCCGAATTAGTCTTTGAATTCAGCCAGGTGTGATCACTCCTAAAACAGTACCAAGTCCATTGTGTCTAGTGATCTTTTGTGATTCCCCTGCCTTAATGCTCCTCTGATCTTCTGCTTCAAAGATACTTGATATGAATTTTAATTTATAAGCCCGTAGTCTTCAGGTGACGGGTAAATAGGTACTAGAATCAATAACTGTATGATCCATTTGTTTCGTTTATTCCAACGCTTACCAACACATTTTGCAGCTAAGTCAAAAGCTATCGGCTAAAACTGTCAGAAAAATACTAGTTTGTAAAACAATGTTATTTTTTTCCGTCAACTATATTCTGGTTTTAGTGTCATGGCTGCAAAATGTGTCGGTAAGCGTTGGAATAATGCTAGGTTGATCTTGGTTGGGCGTGAGGGTTCTAGAGTGGCGACCACGTACCGGAAGACGAAGCGTTGGCAGGCCCCCCACAAGGTGGACCGACGATCTGATCAAGGTCGCGGGAAGCCGCTGGATGCGAGCAGCGCAGGACCGGTCGTCATGGAGATCTTTAGGGGAGGCCTATGTCCAGCAGTGGACGTCTTACGGCTGATATATGATCTTGGTTGGCAGTAAAAAAAAAATATAACAAGTAAGCAAGCGAGCTTGTGGGCCACCTAATGGTAAGTTTCCTCCACCGTCCATAACGCCTACTATCTTATTAGTAGCATAATTGACACTAACAAGACAGCAAAGCGCGTTGCCCACCCTGAGAACTAAGATGGTGTGTCTCATGTGCCAGTAATTCCCATACGCAAACTAAGAGTTTCTGAAGAAACTGGAGATTTTCGATCGACCTGACTTATCGTTACTCGGTCTATGGGTACCTGTCGTTTGTTACATGAATTTCAAGAAGTAGAAAAGTTGTATAGCCCACGTCTGGTCAAGCAGCGTCGAATTTTCATTACGAAAACAATCAGAATTTTCACTGTGCTAATTGAACTCTTAACAAAATCTAGGGCAGTTTCTAAGCTGCGTCTTAAGTATACCTACTTACTTAACTCCCTCTTGTCCCTCCCAGTCTTAGAATAGTAGCTACGAGTATATATAGGTAGTGTTCTCAGGCTGAATTTACCTAATACGAAACTTACAATAGCATCAAGTATAATATACTACCTATACCTTTGTACATACAAGTAGCGTACGAAATCTCTATTCGTAGCGGTTCCAACGGGGACGCATTGCCCACGATTTGAGGCGCCCTCGGGACAAAACATTGCCGTACTCCCGTATATCCCAACTTTAGAGGATTTACCTGAAATTCATGGCTACCCTATGATACGCTTGGGTTTCTTTAGAGAGTAAGTGTTTATAAATAACGTTGTATTTGCGAGTAGTGTCAAAGATCGAAGGGCGTTATGAAATGCTCGTGCGAAATACCAAATACGGTTGTTTTCTAAGGATAAGTCATGTAGAGCATGTCGAAGGAAGATTGCCCTATACTGTGAGAGGGTAACTCAATTTGTTGAATCCAACGTTTAGGTAGTAGCTTCGATCACAGAAAGAAACCGTAGTACGCGAGTCCGAAAATAGAAGTTTTTTTTTAGCCCAGGCCCAATCCAGGTCCTGGGACTCAACTCTTGAATATCACCGGGTGATAAAATCTTTAAGAATTCAAATTTAATAAAAGATAAATCATAAAACATCAACATCAATCGGCAATCTTGAAATAAAATATCAGCGTTTCTGAATATCTTTAGTGATATTTTATGTCCCTCAACACAGAATCCTCAGAAAAAAAAATTGCATAAAAAATTATTTTGACGATGCCAAAAAATAGTCATGAAATAGTCATAAATAGTCACCATAAGGAAAAAAATATTCGCGTTACAATTCTAGAGTTATAGCTATGGTTTGCTGAGGATTATGGGCATAGGCTATGCACAGAATCCTCAGCTTGGATGCAAGTTAACCGTGGGGACTATTGACTTGGTTTTTATTTAAAAAAATAGTCATGAAATAGTCGTCATGACTTCCAAATTCTCGAAAATAGTCCTTCAAGGATTTCAGAGTTACAGGGGTACCTTGCTGAGGATTCTGTGCATAGCATTTCACGGACGCAGATTCCTGCAGAACGTTTAGGTTTTTCTGTTTGATACTGAAGTCAAAAAATAGTCAACAAATAGTCGTCTCAAACCATAATCACTTTGGTCTGGTTTACCTTGCAGAAGTATATTAAAAATGCATGTTAACTTCGCCATACATTTTTCAACTCAAGTACAGTCGTGTTCAAAATGTATATCATCTTTGATGGTAACTGTTTAGTTACCTACTTGATTGTTTTTAAATGTATTTCGAACCCATAATTAATTATGTAATAAGAAGCAAAGTTTATTTGTTTTCATGTTTAATAATAAAGCTTAATAAACTACAATAATTGGTTTTAAACTAAAATAATAAAAAAAATCTTCTTAATGAATATATTCAGTACAGATTATTTTTAAGTTAGTTTTTGTATAAATCACAGTCTTAGTACTAATGTACGTTAAATGAGTAATACAGGGTGATAATTTTATTGCGTGCCATAGCTTAGGGGGTGTTGCAGTAACGATAAAGGAACACAAAAAATTCTGTAAATTTTAAAATTTGCCCTACGCAGAGGGCAATAACCCGCAGCGCAATGACCCTACCGAGGATGCGCTTTCAACGAGCCAGCCGCTGTTAGTTTTGGAATTTACATCCAATTTTTAAGTAGGATTATTTAAAAAATGGAAATCCTAATTTGGAATAACGCGTTGTATATTTATTGCTTCCATAGGCTGTTGTGTAGGTTAACTTTACATTTCAAATGATTACCGTAGCCCCGTGTGGTGCCCGCAAAGAATAGTACCAACCCTTACATACCCGTGGGTGTCGTAAGAGGCGACTAAGGGTTATAAACTGGAGTATGGGCAGCAAAATCCTCCTTTTTATCTAACATCTTACTTACTGCGGTCACCTACAACCGCGGTCCATGGTGCCAGCCGTAACGCTAAAAAGCGAGGTGACTATGGCACTTCTCCTCTAGATTATCCAGCAAAAGCTACAATTCTAGAGGGAGGTCCCTGTCCTGTAGTGGACGTTTCATGGGATGTTATGATGACCGTAGAACATGGCAATTGTCGTTGTAATAGCAACACAGTAGCGCACTTAAATACGCGCCGGCGGCGGCGAGCGCTAGCTCGGCCATACAATTCGGTCGAGCCAAACGCCGCCATGGTATTGGTTAAACATTATCTCGTCGCAGAATATTGGTGCTTTTTCTATTATACGTACCACGTTAAACATTTCCAACTCTGTTACTATGTCATTAAGTCAATGATTTGTATTATTTACGTGAAAGAAACACATATGCAGCGACATTTTAATTTTTAATGAATAGTTAAATGCGTAGGCAAACAACATTGATCAATCAAGAAATTAGTAAAGTTAGTGTAGTTAATTTTGTAATATTTGCAAACCTACCAATTATTATTAATAGTAGATTTTACAGCAAGTGCACAAAACGAACCATTTCTCCGAGACTTTTAGCAGCCCGAGCCGAAGGCGAGCCCTAGTTGACCTAGTGCACAAAATTCGACTTTGTGCAGCCTATATCCTGCACAAAGAAGCACTTTCAGAGCATGAGAAGTGATAAGTATTTTTTTTACTGTATGCATCTGGGTGTAAGCCCGATATTCTAGTTTTACCTTTTATTAAACGTGGAACCTATATTATAAGTTTCTAGACCAAAAGGTTGGGGCTGTGCACTGATATGTCAGTCGGTTTATCCTCTTATTTACCTAATAGATAACACAAAAATAGGGTCTGTAACAACATATAAAAATAAAAGCCTCTAACAATATCAAAATCCATTTTTAGGGTTCCGTACCTCACAAGAAAAAAACGGAACCCTTATAGGATCACTTTGTTGTCCGTCTGTCTGTCTGTAAAGGGGTAAAGGTATGAGGTTGAAATTAATACCATATATTAGGATCCATGAACCACACAAGATCTGAAAATTAAATTTTTTTACAACGACGCTTTCAAAAGATATGCCATTTTATGTCCTCATCTCCATACATTTATTCAAAAATGCAAAACCTACAGGGTACTTCCCGTTGACCTAAAATTATGAAATTTGCCAAGAAGCTAGGTCTCACAGTACAAATAATGGGAAAAGTCTGAAATCATTAAATATTACAACTTTTCTCACAACTAATGGTAACCAATTGTGGTGAGCTCCCGTTTCAAGAACATTCATATAAGAGAGGGGTCAAGTTGTATGGTCGCTGAGGCGATTTTTGGTTTGGTTCTATTTAAAAACGGGTACACTTACAAACTTGAAAATTGGTATGTTTATAGTGCATAAGCCATGCATAAGCTATAAAATAATAACAAATAATAAAATTTACTCAAGCACGTGACGGACTCAAAAAATCTAGCACATTAACTTACTGAAATTTGAACTAATGCAATTATGTTTATGTGGTGGTACGAACCCTAAGTGCGCGAGTCCGACTCGCACTTGGCTGGTTTTTTTTGACAACTTGAAATCAATATCAAATAATTTTGTGTATGCGACTGTACAAAGAAAAAATGTATGGCGAAGTTAACATGCATTTTTAACATACTTCTACTAGGTAAACCAGACCGACGTTATTATGGTTTGAGACGACTATTTGTTGACTATTTTTTGACATCAGTATCAAACAGAAAAACCTAAACGTTCTGCAGGAATCTGCGTCCGTGAAATGCTATGCACAGAATCCTCAGCAAGGTACCCCTGTAACTCTGAAATCCTTGAAGGACTATTTTCGAGAATTTGGAAGTCATGACGACTATTTCATGACTATTTTTTTAAATAAAAACCAAGTCAATAGTCCCCACGGTTTGCTTGCATCCAAGCTGAGGATTCTGTGCATAGCCTTTGACCATAATCCTCAGCAAACCATAGCTATAACTCAAGAATTGTAACACGACTATTTTTTTCCTTATGGTGACTATTTATGACTATGTCATGACTATTTTTTGACATCGTCAAAATAAGTTTTTATGCAGTTTTTTTCTCTGAGGATTCTGTGTTGAGGGACATGATATTTTATCACCCGGTGATAATATTCAAGAATCGAGTCCCTGATATTACGAAGAGTGCGCTCTGTTGCTAGTATAGAAATACATAAATCTAAAGCAAAAATGTATCACTGCCTTCAATCAACCGTGTACACTTGCCACCATACTGTCGATAGTGCCCAACAATGTACACACACTACTACCTCTATACTACACTGCCCGCCTACACACTATGTAATGCGATGTAAAAATAAAGAGGTATAAAAAAAAACATCCCGTGCCCTTATGACCCGAATCTATTTAAGTCGCGAGTGAATAGGCTTCTTCTGGGCAAGCTCGTTCCATCGTCGACCTCATCTCTGTCCTCAAGGCTAGATCGAGGTCAAGAGTAAGCCCATACATAATTAAAAAAAAAGAAAACATTCAAATGCAAACAACGCATTGTTATTTTTTTTATGAAAGTGTTCTTTTCCCCAAGGTACATCAACACGAAAGCCCCGCATCAATCCAGCGCTCGTTGCTGCCCAGGCGGCGGGCACAGCCCCCACTAGCTCACAGAAGCGGTCTCGGTCTGCGAACTCGCTCAAAAAGAAGCGGCGACCGCCTAGACTTAGCAATGTGGATAGAAGCTCTGCACAGACTAGAGAGGTAAGTATTAAGAGACAAAGAGTTCTATTACCCCAAGGCACATTAACGCGAAAGCCTCGCATCAATCTAGCGCTCGTTGCTGCCCAGGCGGCGGGCACAGCCCCCACTAGCTCTCAGAAGAGGTCTCGGTCTGCGAACTCGCTCAAAAAGAAGCGGCGACCGCCTAGACTTAGCAATGTGGATAGAAGCTCTGCACAGACTAGAGAGGTAAGTATTAAGAGACAAAGAGTTCTATTACCCCAAGGCACATTAACGCGAAAGCCTCGCATCAATCTAGCGCTCGTTGCTGCCCAGGCGGCGGGCACAGCCCCCACTAGCTCTCAGAAGAGGTCTCGGTCTGCGAACTCGCTCAAAAAGAAGCGGCGACAGCCTAGACTTAGCAATGTGGATAGAAGCTCTGCACAGACTAGAGAGGTAAGTATTGAGAGACAAAGAGTTCTATTACCCCAAGGCACATTAACGCGAAAGCCCCGCATCGATTCAGCGCTAATTGCTGCTCAGGCAGCGGGAATAGCCCACACTAGCTCTCAGATACGGTCACTGTCTGCGAATTTCCTTAAGCTGAAGCGGTAACTGCCTAGATTTTGCAATGTGGATAGCTCTGCACAGACTATAGAAGTATGTATGAAATAAGGTTACTGACTGACTGACATATCATCCGCACAGCCCCGCAGCTCCGCATCAATCCAGCGCTCGTTGCTGCACAGGCGGCGGGCACACCCCACACTAGCTCTCAGAAACGGTCTTGGTCTGCGTACTAAAGGAGTGATCACACCTAGCTGAATTCAAAGACTAATTCGGCATACATTGCTCGTTGAAGTAAGGATATTGCAATTAACATAACCAAGCCTCCCAGCAATGTATGCCGAATTAGTCTTTGAATTCAGCTAAGTGTGATCACTCCTTAACTCAAGAAGAAGCGGCGACTGCTTAAGGCGTGATCACACCTAGCTCAATTCAAAGACTAATTCGGCATACATTGCTCGTTGAAGTAATGATATTGCAATTAACATAACCAAGCCTCCCAGCAATGTATGCCGCATTAGTCTTTGAATTCAGCTAGGTGTGATCACTCCTTTAGACTGAACAATGTGGATAGAAGCTCTGCACAGACCAGCCGGGCTAAGATGCGCACCGCGACTTGGTCGAGTCGCGCGCGACTGTCACTTTTTATGTATGGACGCGAGAAGACATAACCGGTGTAGTCTATGAAGACTCGCGAAGTCGCAGTGCGCATACTTGACCTACAGGAAGGTAAGGTTCATGAAAGTGTTCTTTTTCCCAAGGCCACACACAAACACGCAAGCTCCGCATCAATCGCGCGCTCGTTGCTATCCAGCCCAAATTCACAATTCCCAGGAAACTCCAATCCACGTCTTCGTTTATAAACTATACTAGTCTTAAACGCCCTACTAACTAGGATTCTGTGGTCCTACTTACACATTAGATCAATCTTTGAATTTTGATTGTACTCTCGATTTTTAGGGTTCCGTACCTCAAAAAAAAAAAACGGAACCCTTATAGGATCACTTTGTTGTCCGTCTGTCTGTCTGTCTGTCAAGACCCTTTATCTCACGAACGGGTAAAGGTATCTGGTTGAAATTAATACCATATATTAAGATCCATGAACCACACAAGATCTGACAATTTAATTTTTATACAATGACGCAATCAAAAGATATGGCATTTTATGTCCTTATCTATTTTATGACTTGCGAATGCGCACTCGTTAAAAGACAGACCTGTTTATCTTTGCTCTCTGATTTTTATTCAAAATTTATGCTAAAAGTGACTGTTTTCAAAAGAATTTTATACTGTTTTCTTCTACGTGATCTGCTCTTCAAAGTGGTGAAATCAGTTTCCAAATCAACACACTGCCACCGGAGCTACAGGTGAAAATATTTTAAATAATTACGTTATCGCCCGCATCAACGCTCGGCCCACTGCTGGTGTGATTCATCGTTAGCCCACAGCGACCGGGTTTTCCCCGCCCGCTCGGCCGTTCACCTCAACGAGTCTACTCTGCGCTTGGAAGCGCCGAGCTACGCGACACACGACTGACTGCAGTTTGTGTTTACTTTTTGACTTTAGAGTTTATTGCTTTACGGCGGCGCCACCATAATGGCAACAAAATGTTATGCTTGTAATATGGACATTAACTCTGTTCAGTTCTTGAAGTGCAATAATAAAAAGTGTAACAAGATCTATGACTTGGATTGTCTCACGATCACACCGCAAGCTTTTACTAAGATGTCTGACGAACAGAAGAAGATGTGGTCTTGCCCTGCATGTATTTCTAGTGCACCAAAATCGAACAACACAGCCACTCCAGTTAGGAACTCCTTTAATTCTGATTTGAACAGCTCCTCCTGTAATGATGACAATAGAAACGTAAATAACGTTCGTGGAAATCGCTCTCAAAACAACGCAAGTCAAGAAACTGTTATAAATCTGACTACCATTATGAGTGAGCTTCAGCAGTTACGTAAGGATATAAAAGAACTGAAGCAGCAAAATTCTGAAATTGGCCTTTTAAGAACAGAGGTTGAGCAACTTAAAGATCAGTTGTCTTCAATTCCTACAACTGTATCTCAAAAGCTGGAGAGTCATATTTCTGAGATCCAGGCAAAGACATTACATATTTCAGAGCTTACGTCTACAATTTCTGAGTTAAAAACTCAATTAGATGTACAAGAACAAGCAAACATGAGGAACGAGTTAGAAATCCAGGGAGTGCCGGAACAAGACACGGAAAACCTGCAACATTTAGTCCTAGTCATTTCAAAGAAATATGGGATTGACTTGTCAGACCAAGATCTGGATGGCGTATGGAGAGCTGGACTGAAGCAACCCAAACATCCTAACACCTCTCGTACAAAGTCGTGGAAACCACGCCCGATCGTAGTAAGACTTCTTCGGCGTGCTAAGCGAGACGAGTTGATCAAGGCCGCCAAATTGCGTCGCAATGTTACCACAGACGGTGTCGTCCCCGGTCCGCCTGAAAAAATAGCCATTTACGAAAGGCTAACTAAGTACAACAGGTACTTATTTCGTGAAGCAGCAATCCGGATTAAACAATATAGCTTTAGCTATCGATGGGTACTTAATGGATCTCTGTACGTTCGAAAGGCTGACAAAACTCCAGCGATTCTCATCAGATCCTTGGAAGAACTCGATGCCAAAGTGGGAGTCGATAAAGGCACTGAAATCTGAAAGAATGTTAGACAAAAGTAATTTCAAATGGCTTTCGTTCAACTTTTTAATCTCATTACTATGTATTTTTCCTGTTTTAAGTAATATTTTTTGTAACTTTACACTTACACTTCACCCTTTTCATACACACAACATACCACTGCAAGAATACATACACATACTATTATTGCTTTGTCCCATTTTGGGCTTGCTTCAAACTGCTATTTTCTCTGAAGTTGGGTTCAATAGTACTGATTTTGTGATTGCCTGTACAGTAAATGCTAGTATCCAGGCATCTCTGCAACAAGGTCGAACAATTTTTGCTTCTGCTTTGCCTCTCAAAATTCACTATCGTGCTTTTAAATGGCGACGATAAATTTAGATACTGTCTGCGATATTGATAATGCTTTTTCAATTAATTGCCAAGAGTTCGATCTTCTTGAAGACTGTAAATCTGTACTCAATGATTACAATTTTAAAGTACTTACCTTAAACATTCGCAGCATAAATAAAAACTTTCCTTTATTTTTGACGGCTTTAAAAAGACTTGACATAATCTTTGACGCTATTGCTCTTACGGAATGCTGGTTACCATGTGCTCAATGTATAACTGGTCAAATACCAGGCTACACTGCCTACGCCACTAGTAAACATACTAATAAATGTGGCGGCGTTACCGTGTACGTTAATCAAAAATGGTCCCCTACTGTCAAAGAACCAGACCTCAAAGAGGGAGAAGGATTGCTCATCGAATTCACAGATTCAATTGCGTTCTTAGCTATATATCGCTCCCCTTCTTTTCTTTCCCTGGATGAGTTTCTTGGCTCCCTAGACAATGTGTTGCAAACCTTTAGCAAGCATGCGAATGTTCTACTAGGTGGTGATTTGAACATTGATATCAGCAAGCCATCTAGATCTGGTGATTACCTGAATCTTCTTGCGCAGCATGGCATGCTCCCAGCTATATCAGTACCGACTAGGCTATCGTCGGGTTCTTGTTTGGACCACATATTTGTGAGATACAGCTCAGAGCGAATACAAGGAATGGTTGTTCATACAGACATTACTGATCACAGTATTGCAATGTGCGGTGTCGTATGCTCACAGCCAACCTCTAATCGCTTCTCTCGGATTATTACTATAATCGACTACAGTGCAGTTGCTGAAGAACTCAAAAAGGTAGATTGGACTGTGATTATGCAGGCTACTGATGTAAATACTGCCTCTCGAGATTTTTGCGATGTTGTTGGTAGTTGCGTCAATAGGCACACTACAAAGAAAAAGGTTAGTCACTCCAAGTTCATAATCAAGCCTTGGATCACGCCAGGGGTGCTAAGATGTATGCGTCATCGTGACCGATTACATTTGGTATGTAGAAACGACCCAGAAAACAAAACGAAGCACCTTGTTTTCACACGGTATAGAAATTTTTGCACCACTTTGCTACACAATTTAAAGTCTGCACATGAAGGGAAAGAATTATCAGAAAATAAAAAGTATCCTAGAGCGTTTTGGAGAACCGTAAATAAAATCACAAACGTACCCGAAAAAAGTAATAACTCTGCGTCAAAACTAATGTCGATCTCGGATGACGTTCAGGAGTCAGTCAACCAATCCAACCAGTACTTTGCAAATGTGGGCGAAAAACTGGCAAACCATCTTCTAAACGATATGAATTCTACACAAGAACATATAATAAACGACATTAATCTAGGAACTCCGGTGCCACATTCTTTCTTCATGCAACCGACTGATGTTTTTGAAGTCAGTTCAGTAATTGCTGCACTGAAACGGAATTCTGCTGCTGGCTTTGATGGTATCGGTACAGCAGTAGTCAAGGCAATAAAAGATGCAATTGTATTTCCACTAACACACATTATCAACCTAAGCTTATCTACTGGAACCTTTCCGCATGATTGGAAGCTAGCTCTAGTAACGCCTATACATAAAAGTGGCGATAAAAAATGTCCGGAAAACTATAGGCCAATCTCACTGCTTGGAGTGTTCTCTAAGATTCTTGAGAAGATAGTTAACAAGCGTTTGACTGGATATCTAGAGTCGTATGGATTACTCTCTGGAGACCAGTACGGATTCAGGCAGGGAAAATCCACAGAAGCTGCGGTCATGAAACTGGTTAACACAGTGTCGCGAAACTTGGATGAGGGGCGCAAAGTTGTTGGGGTTTTTCTTGATTTGGCTAAGGCGTTCGACTCTGTTTCAATACCGATCCTACTGAAAAAGCTAGAGCATCTTGGAATACAGGGTCTGCCGCTTGAGTGGTTTAGGAGCTACCTTACAGAAAGGCGTCAATGTCTTAAACTTGGTGAACATATCAGTGATCAGTTGCCTATAAATTTTGGAGTTCCTCAAGGCAGTGTTTTAGGCCCTACCCTTTTCATTGTCTACGTAAATGATATTCACTCTATAACACCTAAGGACGCCACAACCATCTGTTATGCAGACGATACAGCTATCCTCTTTCATGCGGTCTCCTGGAAAACTGCTTACGAAAAAGCTGAACAAGGTATAACTCGAATAAAATCGTGGCTTAACAGTAACCTTTTAACGTTGAACGCTTCCAAAACTAAATTTGTCAGCTTCCATAAAACTTGTGCTTCCCGCCCAGATATACAAACACCGATAAAGGTACATTCATCGTGCAATTCTCTTCAATGTGCTTGTCCAACTATTGATAGAGTCTGCTCGATAAAATATCTAGGTGTTACTATAGATGAGCATCTAACATTTGAGGCTCATATTAACACTACAGCTCTAATAGTTAGGAAGCTTATGCACGTGATGAAATCGTTACGGAGCGCCGCTGATAATCAAGTCTTGCGGCTTGTTTATACAGCTCTGGTAGAATCCATTCTCAGCTACTGTATTGCAGCGTGGGGTGGAGCTGCGGCCTCTTATATGTTGATCTTGGAGCGAGCTCAAAGAGCAGTGCTAAAAGTCATGTATGGGAGACCATTTCGACACCCCACGGTCGAGCTTTACCAGGAGGCACAAGTCCTGAATGTCCGTCAACTGTACATCACAAAATTAGTGGAATACACCCATCGTTGTGTCTTAAACTCTAATCAATACTCTATGATGCTAAAACAAAGAGTTTTTAAACTTGGGTCGGTTTCTGTTAGATCTCGTTTTGCCCAACGTTTCTTTGAGTTCATGTCTGTTTTTGTTTATAATAAAGTTGCAAAATTATGCGAGGTTAAACATTGCACAGTCCCACAAGCAAAGAAGCTGGTAACCAAATATTTATTGACCCTTTCTTTCTCCCAAACTGAAAATATTATCAAGCCGTTGATCTAATCCCGTAGTGCCAGTATTTCGCTAACACACACACACATCACACTTATACTCACTCACTCACTCTCACACATGTCATCTCATAGTATTTTTTGGTATTATTATTCTCTTTCTCTTTTTCTGTATTTTTATGCAATATAAATTATGTAATACTACAAGATCTGGAGCATCTAGGCTATTAAATTGTAAACTGTCTTTTTCGTTGAAGTTTGTTTTAGGCTGCCCACGATACAGGCTTGACCTAGTGTGGGAGTCAATGTTTTGCCTTATGGAAAGTTACCAATCTCATTGTTTTATTTTTAGATGCTATAAATTGTAACTTTATTTGATTAATAAACTATTTGTATTTGTATTTGTATTTGTATTTGTATCTCCATACATTTATTCAAAAATGCAAAACCTACAGGGTACTTCCCGTTGACCTAAAATTATGAAATTTGGCAAGAAGGTAGGTCTCACAGTACAAATAATGGGAAAAGTCTGAAATCATTAAATATTACAACTTTTCTCACAACTAATGGTAACCAATTGTGGTGAGCTCCCGTTTCAAGAACATTCATATAAGAGAGGGGTCAAGTTGGATGGTCGCTGAGGCGATTTTTGTTTTAGTTCTATTTTAAAAAACGGGAACTTTTACAAACTTGAAAATTGGT
Organism: Athrips mouffetella; assembly: GCA_947532105.1. NCBI lineage: Eukaryota > Metazoa > Arthropoda > Insecta > Lepidoptera > Gelechiidae > Athrips > Athrips mouffetella. The sequence goes on from OX383978.1 coordinate 15,140,093, forward strand.
ATGTTTATAGTGCATAAGCTATAAAATAACAGCAAATAATAAAATTTGGTCAAGCTCGTGTCGGATTCAAAAAATCTAGCACATTAACTTACTGAAATTTCAACTAATACAATTATGATTATGTGGTGGTACGGAACCCTTGGTGCGCGAGTCCGACTCGCACTTGGCCGGTTTTTTTATTATTCCAACACAAGACGTGGTATAATAAAAATAACTATACTCCTTTCTGCACCAGGTAACGGTAAGCGGAGTGACAGTGGTGATAACAGAATACAAACCGAAGAAATCCGTATCCAGCAGTTCGAGTGACGTCGAGTCGTCCAACGACGCGCGGCCATGATACCCTGGTAACTCGTTTAGATGTGCTATGTATATTTTGTAGATAGGAGCATCCGTTTGTAAGGGCTCTTACAGACCAGCGACAAGATGAGGCGACTAGACTACCGTCGATGACTGCCGAGCAACTGCTCACGACTGTCTACGGCCGTCGGCGACCGCCAGTAGCAGCCGCAGCAGCTGGTCTGTAAGAGCTCTTAATAAGAGGTCCCAAAGAGATTTCATGTAAGTTTTTACACAAAACAAAGGGGTTAAGGGGAAAATAATCTATTTGGGCTTCTGTCTGTTTCTAGCAACCGTTTAATAATCAGTAAGGCCACAGGGAGGTAGTAGGTCCATTTTGACAGCTGTCAAACGCAGGAAAAATTACGAACTGCAAAGAAAAATCAACCTTGTTTGGCAGGGATAGATAAGAAAACGTCAAAGCGGACTTTTTACGTTGGCCCTACTTCTAGAATTGGGGTGAAGGCACGTTTAGACTGCGAGTTCTTAGAAAACGTAAGAGACGATTTTGCCATTCTCGTACATACTATGGTTGTATAGGTACTTGGAATCTCTTTGGGGGGTTCAATATAAATAAAGAGTGAAATGGCTAATAATAAGGTCTTAGCAAAGGTACTGCCCATACAAAAACTAATATTCTACTCAAGATTCTTATAAGTACCTCCTTAGATATGAGACCAATAATTGTGAAAGCACAAATATAGTGTGAAAAAATATCTCCCTTTTCAAAATCGAAAAGTTGGTATAGTTCGTCCGTGTTAAGATTGCAGTAAGTCATTAGTCATTAATACAATTCAGGGTAAAGGTGTGTTCACAATGGAGTTAAAATGCAAAAAAAATATATATATTTGTTTATTTTTTTTTCGTTTTTTAGGTAACACACGTAGGAAACAACCGCTTCTTTCGAAGGTTTGCCTACAGTTAGCCATTGTGCATTTTACTTTATAATTTTAAGCGATCTGATTGGTTACCTACCCCGACGGGAACAAGGCGTGATGTTATGTATGTATGTATGATTGGTTACGGGGCTTGGCTACCAGCGGCGGAAAGCGATGACTCACTGTACTCTTAAGATAGACGTAGGTTTATTCGAAAATCGTTCGGCTAGATATTATCGATCTCTAAGGGTAATTGTACACAGCTATACAAGCTACAAATATCGTTTGCATTTTAATTCTGTCCACGCGATCGATATGCAAGCTATAAACAGTGACCTAATGAGCTATGGACTTCGGGTCACGGATAAAATCAGCGGTCAAAAGTGGCATAAGTCAACCCAAAAAGTGGCATAAGAAGGCAAGTAATTATGTCGCTAGGATACTTCCTGGATACTTTGGATTACTGTGCGGCGTACGTAGACAGTGACTCTAAGAAACCTATCATTCACACATTATTTAAGTAGATAATTTGCAACGGAAGAGAGGCCTTCAAAGTTGCTACACTATGAGAAGAGACGTAATTAATTTGTTTTGATCCTTCTCTATTATAGTATTCTGTGTCTATACTACTGGCTATTTATTATACTTGGGTAGTAGAAAATTTTTTGTTTAGGTAATTTGTCAACGAGATAGGTAGATATATGGACACATTTTTATGACAATGTATGTATAGCAGGGGGCACATATGTCCAACGGTCTCAGTTATTTTTTGCGCATGGGTACAGTCAAGAGCACATCAAGATTGACACATTGGACTTTGTACCGTTCTTAGTTCAATAGACATACGGGCTAGAGTCGAACTGCGAGTGTCAAGCTTGACCTGTTGTTGAATGTACAGTCGCGCGACGTATTGACGAGCTCTGGGCGGAGTGGAGACAGATAGATAGAAACTCTTTATTGCACACAAAACTAAAATAATTGAATAGCTGATATGTATTTGCGTGTAAAGGCGGCCTAATTGCTTAGAGAAATCTCTTCCAGGCAACCTTAGAACTGGTAATCGCTGAGATGGACACGAGTAGTCTTGCGGAGTTTTAGGTGATCTGTTTTCCATACAAAAATTCAAATGACTTGCATTCTTACGTGGGACATAAAATTTTGTTGAAAAACGAACGAATACCTACTGCTATTTTTAGTTAAATTTTTCGCTGATTAATACAAAAATACAGCTAATGTACTGAAAGTACTAGTTTTGTTAGCAAATTTTGGTTCAATATTACGATTGTGGGCGTGCGGTCAAAACTGTACGGTTGTGCTTTGTGTGCATGTGTGATTGATCGTACTCATGTAAATCACGGACTGACGAGAGTAATTGACTTTCCTGGACATATGGAGATATTTTTGCTATCGAAATTGTTGTTAGGCGTTGAAGCTGCACCATGAAATTTACGCTAATTAACTTTTTGCACATATAGCTGGTACTTATTGCATAAAAAAAATAAAACCTTACATTTGCAGCAGTGGCTCCATCTAGTTGCGTTCTTACTATTATTTAATCTGTGGTTCGGGTCTAAGCTGGCCGTCACAGATTACCTTAAAAGGTGTAAGGTGTAAAGGTGTAGTTGCAATATTTACTTCTGCGCATACCCTTGCCACTTTCGCCCGGAGCTCTTAACTCGTTGCGCGGACTAAACTTCGCGGGAAGCCAATGCACGCGACACGATTCGCACGTCTACCCCGCGCCCTTTCCCCGCGACCAGCGGTTTTTAGGTCACTGCTGGAGTTATATGCCCCCAGCTGTACACACATATTATGAATTTTTTGCTTGTCCTTTGATATTTCATGTCTGTTAGGAAAATATTATTATTTATTACTGAAAAATACCTATTTGAGCGTGTGTCTTCTCGGTCTAAACTGATAAACCTGAATTGGGAAACAATTGATAATAAAGGAATCATAACCAGCAGGTCACTGCCAAAAAGATTTGTAGAGAATCATTGACGATTTATAAAATGACTGAGCGGTGAGCATTATAAAAAACCCTTGTGAAATAATCCTTAATATAAGTTTATGCAAATGTACTATAAAGCTCGAGTGTCGGTTTATGGAACGTAGCCAAGCGAAGCAAGGCAAGTTCCATAATAGCATGACACGAGTAATTTTTCCTTAGTATGTGCAATTGCATACCTACTCACGCAACAGTAGTTGTAAATCGTGAAACCTAAAATAATGTGTTCAAAAGCAAACCTTTTCGTAATGTTTATGTTAATGTTTCTCGATTTTTCCGGTGATAATTTTTCTCGCTACTGTAAAAATGCCCGACGGCGAACCAATAACAGTATGTATGTATGTATGTATGTAATCATTTATTCAATAAAAATAATCATCTCGTAATTTAACAATTTTCACATTCTGCCAAACTGCGTAGCAGTTTATTGGCAGACCATCTGCTCTCATTTCACATCCTTTGAACCAACATACATTTTGCTAAAATTTTGAAATCTTATAACGAATGCAAAAACAGTGCTTTGTTATATGAAACGAGTGAGCCAAGTGGTAGTTGATACCTTAGTATTTCATTTAAAAATATATTAAAATATGAGTATTATCACAACTTCTGAATGCTCCAGTTATTGTTTCTAGGCACAGCACAGATTGACATTATGTAGGTGGTGACAGTTTCTGAACGCATTATTTAGGATGTGTGTAGATAAAACATAAAATATTTTTGTACTATACATAAATATGCGCACCATAAGGCGCAGGCGCGATAATAAATTGCAGAATTAAATAATTGAATGCACTGTATGTTTTTATTTGCAAATGCTTTAAAAACTTAGTGTTTCTTAAAAGAACGAAACTTCTTATACCACTTTTGTAGTCAGTGCTGGTTAGCATGGCAATGAAGTATGTTGGCCCCGTCATAAGAGCGCAAAAAACAAAGAATGCAAAAGGTTCTAACAACATCAATGAATTAAAATCTAAACTTTCAGTGGGCATACATTCAAAATTAAAGAAATGTTATATAGACTAATTCATACCTACATTCGAAATAGTGTAGGTTGATGAATGACAGCAGTATGACAGCAGCCGGGTTAGCATGCTGCAGATGTCAGTTTATCTAGGCCCATAGATTAAAGACTTTAAGCATGGTCACGTTTTTTTGACATCCGAGCAGTGCGACACATTTGGAAAGACAAGGACGGCTACATGTATTAGTGTATAAAGCTATCTCTGTCTAAAATATCAAAAATGTAATTTGTGGATTTGCTAAACATTTTCCTCCACTGACATTTATTCGCGCTTGGAGGTGATAGATTAGATGACGTAATTCCTCAAATAAAATGACATTTCTCCGAGATATATTTTCTCTCGGGCAGCGTGCTGTCATTCAAATGTAGCTGCATCGTCGAAGTCGACTTTAATTTAAAATATTTTTTTATTTCGGATAATAAAGTCAACGTTGCGCGTTGGTCACTTGTATATACTTTTAGAGAAGTTGTCATCCTTTATGACCATGCTAACACGCACTGACTATATTCAAGTAAGTTTAAAAACATAATAAATTTAGAAAATAAAATAAGTTACCAAAAATGTATGGAATCCTGATAGTTGTTTTATTATTTGTGAATTATTTAAATTTATACATTATTTGAGTATTATTCCGAGTCGGCAACATGTCAGCGTTTTTTATAACAACGAAGTACGGTCAACAGCATGTCGATGGAATCATTTGTAACTCTATTACCATGACATACTCGTCAGGTCTAAAGTGTTTCTACTGATGTGCTGTTGGGTGTACCTACTCTTACTAAAGTAAGGCCATCGTAATGTCCGTTGTGACAGCTGTCAAACGTATGAAAAATTATGACCTGCAAAGAAAAATGAACCCTGTGTGTTGGTGTTAAGGAAACCTCAAAACGGACTCTTACGTTGACCCTACTTTACAGTCAAAATAATGTAACTTGATTAGAATGAAAGAAGCGCGAGAACAAGACGGAGCGATGCTCTACACATTGGAGCAACAGGGACGAGTATCGATCCGACCTGCTCTCACGCATAGTTTTACCTGCAGTCATTCTAATCAAGCTATTAGTCTAGGCAACGAAGGGGATCGTTGTATGAAGCCCCCGCATTAAATCCTCAGTCGATGAAACTTTGCTGAGGTATTACACTAAGTACATGAGACAAACCTTCTATAAAAAAAAAAAAATTGGTACTTTTAATTTTTCCATACAAAAATTACAAAAAATTTAAGAAACATTTTTTTTGTAATTTTTTTTTGGATATTTTGAATTTACATTAAATGCATGATTCTTAATCATCCTGTCAAATAAAATCTGCCACAGAAATTTATGTTGGGGTCAACTGCTTCGTTGCCTACACTATATGTTATGTTTTGTCGAGTGTAGGTGGTAGTGGTTCTGAATTATTATGGTCCAAAAAGAGCTCGACTATGTTCTAATCTATTATTCGCACAAAATGTCATAATTTGTACTGAAATACTGATTTCGAATGATCCTCTTTTAAATTTTAAAGTAACGCAAAGCCACCACCATCATTAGGTACGGTCACCCGCACGTCGGTAGAAACTTTTTCAACTCTATTACCACGCCGTAAGGTCTGAAAGTGTTTCTACCGATGTGCTGTTGAGTGTACCTACCATCTGTACCTAAAAGGATCTTTAAAGTCAAAGCACATTTAACTCTTAAAATATTGGCGTTCCTTTATGTTTTTTAAGACAGGAAATCACTCTCTTCAGAAATAGATTTTTATCTTAACGCTTCCACAGTCTCCAAACAAAGGTTATTTTAATTGAGGCTTGTCAGGTCAACTGGGACCCAAATGTGGTACACTCGGCCGCACGTCAGTGGTAACATTTTTAGTTTAAGCGGGTCTCTGGTTTTGGGCGTTTGTAGCATAGTGATGGTTCAGCTTATACTGGTTTTGTTATCACTTACTTGTTGCAGTGCGTACTATGGACTGTGAAAGTAAAAATTGCCTTTAAGAGGTTAACATTCTGTAGTTCAATAATAATTTATAATAATAAGTATTTATTTTAGCCCTAGGTTGTGTCTAAGTATTAGTTTTAAGCTAAACTTTCTTTAAGTTTAAAAAAATAATTATCCTTTAGTTAAGTGGTCGAAAGTGTCCTATTTATTTTTACATATTAAATATTAACATACACTTTCCATCTTCTAAAATTATCGTAAAATTGGTGATTTTCAAACCGCATTTTCATAAAGGGTTCATTTGTAAGTGCGTAATGGTTTGCAATTTCACTCTGACGATAAATAAATAAATATGATATAATTAATAATTAAAAATTTTCAACAACTTTGCCCAGTAATGGTAAACGAATATGAGAAATAAGGGTTCCGTTTTTTTTACATTGAGGTACGGAACCCAAAAAATGAGCTTCCAACCATTCAGAAACGCTGCATGTAGTTTCTATGAGAAGCAAATTATTGTCCTTGTTTAGACTTTTCTGTTTCCTAGGAAAAGTTTTTAGTTCTATGGTCTAAATCCTCTACATAATATTCTAATATTATGTGCACCATGTCCGAAGATATACAAGGTTATTTTTTTGGACCTGATTTCCTTTTGCCCACTTATTAGTGAGGTCAAAAGCAACAACTTTTGTTCTACGACTTTGCTAACAACGCACGAAAAAATTTCGTCTCTCCATACTAAAGTGGTCACGTGACCGACCCATTTTGTATGGGAAGTTGAAAATGTTTCTTGCGTTGTTAGCAAAGTCGTAGAACAAAAGTTGTTGCTTTTGACCTCACTAATAAATGGGCAACAGGGAATCAGGTCCAAAAAAATAACCTAGTATATCACAAGCGTTGGCAGGACCGACGATCTGGTCAAGGTCGCGGGAAGCCGCTGGATGCGAGCAGCGCAGGACCGGTCGTCATGGAGTTCTTTAGGGGAGGCCTATGTCCAGCAGTGGACGTCTTTCGGTTGATATGATGATATCACAAGGACACCACACATTCTCATTTTTAACCAATGTTCTTAGGTGTAAGGAACGGTGTACCGAAAACTGAAAGGGCATGCTCAGTCAACGAAACTGAACAACTTTCCCAAAGAAACATTTTTGAGAAATGAAAAAAAAAATTGACCTCTGTACAAATTGCTCACTCTGATCGAACAATTTGTATGAAAAGGTCAATTTTTTTTATTTCCCAAAAATGTTGCTTTGGGAAAGTTGTTCAGTTCCGTTGACTGAGCATGCCCTTTCAGTTTTCGGTACACCGTCCCTTACAATCTGTATAATAGTGGTAAAAAATTAAGCACATTTTGCAGCAAAGAGACTTCAAACCTCCAATATAAAATTCAAAAAATGCAAGTGGCTCAAATCGATTGCTAAAAAAAATCAGTTCAAAAACTAGAACCCGACCACTGGCAAATCTTGCTCTAAAAAGTATGTAACAAGAAAATATTGTCATCTGAAATTGTTATGTACAAACTATGGTATTTAATAAATATTCATACCGATGTTCAGATAATAGCCGTGGTCATATTGTTATGCCTCTTTGCCCTGAAGTTTATGATCGCTTTTTTCGGATAGGTGGCATAACATGACCACGGCTATTATCTGAACATCGCTATGACTATTTATTTAATACCATAGTTTGTACATAACAATTTTCGATGACAACATTTTCTTGTTACATACTTTTTAGAGCAAGATTTGCCAGTAGTCGGATTCTAGTTTTTGAACTGATTTTTTATTTCAATTATTTTGGGGTTGTAAATACATAAAAAAGCTAACAAAATATATATTTTTGAAATGTGCTCGTTAAGCCCTTTCATTTGATACCCAACACGGTACGGCAAAAAAAATTGTTTTTATTAGTCCTTGACTTAATCTGCTCTAGAGGGCGCCACATACAATTAAACGAAATTTCTTGTATTCCAAAAACCAGCGGATAATTAAGACGCTTCTAACGACACCTCATTTGTCAAAATATGAGAAGTAGTTTAGAAGTTATGATGGAACAGATGAACATACATACATACATACATAGCCTGTCAAAATCATAACCCTCCTTTTGCTTTGCCGTAGTCGGGTTAAAAAAATGAGGCTTAACGTGCAACGTTTTGATTTTCTGAGTTAATGCACATGTTGTATATATTATGTCGCGGAAAATGATACGGTATCGTAAGTTGATCACCTTCGAAAAATAATAAACTGTAGCGAATTCGCTTCTCGTTTCGCTTCTCGCTTCGCTCGCTCGGCTCGTGCGTTTGGCCATTCGGGATCGGTTAGGTTGTATCTGCCTTTCCTAACGGACCTATGGATCTTCGAATTTCCAACGAGTTTATTTTTCGAAAGTGTTGATAAAATTACTAGGAAATTGATCAACTTACGACTCCAACAAATACAACGTGTAAATCCAAATACGCAAAACCTCTCGGGTGGTTGTTCCACCCATGAAACTGAACAACTATTGTTCTACAACTTTTGTTTTACAACTTTTAGAAATAAAAAAAGCTGATTATATTATCTTTCTGGATAAGTTGTTCAGTTTGAATACTTAATCGTAATTTTTTTATATGTCCTTTACTTATAAAGGCCTTCCTTTTGATTTTATTTCATGTATCATTGCATCTTCATTTTATTTGCTGTAAAAGATGTGCATTCACCTTTATAATAAGGGCCCAAATGTTTACCCACTCAGTGTGTTTCTAGCTTAATGAATGTTAATTATTTCTAAGCTTGTAATCTAATGTGTTGTATATAAAGTAAATTGAAATGATTTGAAACTAATTTCTGATTTTTATTTATGATTATCTGCCAGGTGCCCAAAGTGTATTTAAAGTTAAAGCTCCATTAAATCCAAAGGTTAAATATAAGGTCCTAATGAAATAGTGAACATAATTTTAGTATGTTACTCAGACCACGAAACTGAACAACTTTTCCCAAGGAACACAGGTCGAAATACGAAAAACCAAATTTGACCTCCCATACAAAATAGTTACACCATAGTCAATTAAGTTTTTTTTTTTACTAACAATGGACTGTATATTGTCTGATAATAAATCAATTAGAATTTTTTTTGAAAATGCGCTATCAGCTGACGCAGTTTCTATGGGAGGTTAAAAATTGATTTTCGTATTGCGACCTATGTTCCTTGGGGAAAGTTGTTCAGTTTCATGGTCTGAGTAGCATACAAAATTATACTATAAGGTCCTAATGGAATAGTGAACTATTTTTTTTTGCCGCTTCTATTATAAATGTTTCTGTGGATACGCGCGCTAGCATAGCGGCGCGGGAAGTGGGCGTGGCGTGCGCGGAGTGTGTGGACTAGAACGATGGAACTAGAACAATGATGATTTTTATAAAAATAAATCTATTCCCGTAAAAAAATCTTAAAAAAGTATTTTTTTGTTATTTTAAAGTTTCATCATTGTTCTAGTTCCATCGTTCTAGTCCACCCACTCCGCCCACGCCACGCCCACTTCCCGCGCCGCTATGCTAGCGCACGTATCCACAGAAACATTTATAATAGAAGCGGCAACAAAAATAGTTAAAAAAAAATACTCCTATCAAAAACCCGTGAAATTGATTCTACTCTCGATTCTGAACATACTTTTTTCTCAGTTTCGCTTATTCCGTTAACACGTTGTATATTTCCATTTCGGTCACTTTATTTGTTATCAAAAGACAAAGTGATAGAAACATTTAACACAGCTTTTATTTTAAAGAAGCTTCGCGCAACTGGCTGTAAGATCCATTTTTAGATCTGCTGTAAATGTCTCCAAGCGGGACTGGAGCGCTCTCTATGAAGTCGCCGCCGCCATCTCAGCTTATTAGCTGATTTATCCGCATGTAAATAAATCTCCACCTAATAAAACAAAACCGGTCAAGTACGATTCGGACTCGTGCGCCGAAGCGAGGATTCTGATATAGGTACCTACCTATAGTATTTTTAAAAGTAATTAAGTCCATTTTAGGACCACATAACTAAATTTGTTTTTATACTTAGGTTTTTTGCAGATTTCTAAAAAACTGCAGCTTAGAAAGATTGTTTTATTTTTGCTGTAATTTTTACATAAACGTCCATCGACTATAATTATTTTAGATTTTTTCATAACTTAAAAATTTGCATAACTTAAAAACTAAGAGACGCAAAAAACACATAAATATATTTTGTACCTAATGTACAAGTAAAGCCGTTTCATATGAAACTCCACTCGACCTAGTAACGACCATTTAAAAAAATTCCGCCCCTATTTGGGCACCGTTTACAGTAATAATAATAATACTTTTTAATTCTTTTGTTTGCAATTTAGTTGAGCAATCATATTCTAAAACTATTTCAAGTTGATACATGAGTGGTTGCAGAGATATACATACAGGTATGACAGACAGATGTCCGACAGGGAGCTCCCTCCAGAATTCTAGGTTTTGTTGGAAAAATGTGGAGGGGAAGTACCATAGATAGTCACCTCGCTTGTCAGAGTTACTGCTGGCACCATGGACCGCGTTTGTAGGTGACCGCAGTAAGTAAGATGGTATGATACACAGGAGGATGCTGCTGGTATGTATGGGATCACAGTGGGATGGTATTATTTTTTGCCAGCACCACACGGGACATTTTTGTGACATTTTGTCATTTATCAGGTAATCCGTCATAAGACGAAAAATTATATGATTCAAAAGATACAGCCACACCGACAGACGACGTAGACTTTAAAATAGGGTCCCGTTGACACCATTTGGTTATGGGACCCTAACAAAACAGGTAAGATCGGAACGGTGACTAAGTACACATGTACAGTAGCAGGCATTGCTCGTGGTACACCCGCGTGGTAGTACACACGGCCGCACGTCAGTGGCATTTTAGTGACTTGACCCTGTGCTGGTCTCTGGTTTTGGGTGTTTCTAGCGTAGCGCTGGTTCAGCTTATACGGTCTTATTATCACGCCGCCGTGCAGTACGTCCTCAACCCCACATGTCAACCATGCTTAGTAGCAAAATTTAATTCTTTTTGATAACTAAGGCTTCCACGTAACATGAAACTTCTGTTAATAAGTATAGCTTATATCTGTATTTAATCTGTTTTCGCTCGTTTAAAAATTTTGGACGATAACGTTACTCTTGGAAATTGGAAATAATGGACGTAAAGTCTTTTAATGTCGAGGCGGATGAAATTCTTTCGGATTAGTTGGCTACCAAGGCACCGTCTTTTTGCAAACGCCGCCGTGCCGTGGGGTGCGCGAACGCAGCTTGACAGATTGAAGATGCAGTACATTCGGTAAATAAAGGTGAATGCTCGGTTTTTTATAAGCGTAAGTATTTTTAGTTTTACCTTTCCAAAGTCATTCATAATTAATTATAAATGGCGATTGGTTGAGATTTTTTAATTTGTTTGCAATTCTAGACTTCAGATGCGGTACAATTGCAGGAAATTTAATATACTTGGGCTGTTGCAATAACCCGTAAAGCTGAAAAGAGAGTCTGTCTAGCAACATTTTTTTCCGGGTGGTTATCTAAACTGCATTAAGACCATCATGACATTGAACAACTTTCCCCTACGGAACATAAGTCGAAATGAGCTAAAAGAAACTGATTGACAAATAGACTGCACCAAATTTTAACTAACTTAACTTTTTTCTTTTTTGGAGATAATTTTTTTACGGGTATTTTTGAACTATACGTTTCTTTACTAAAGTTCATTTTTATGGTCCGAATGCACAGTTTCAAGGATAAAAGTGTTTACCGTTATAACCGATATATTATTTATCACATTGGGAAAATAATGCCCAGCTGTAAAGACTGCACTGTAGTTCATGGAATGTCCTTTACGTTAAATCCATCGCTATCTCTACGTGAGTTGTCAGGTTTTTGCTGAGCGGCCATGCTACAACGCCACCGGGTATGTTGGGTCCCGCATGCCACACAGGGAGAAAAAACTACGCCATTCAAAGATAAACTATCATGGCTGGCTGCACCAATTTTCACAGTAAGTTAACCAGATAGGTACCTGTCACTGAACAAGGAACCACGAATTGATTATGTCGCAGATGGATTCCAGAATCCGCTGTTTTTTAAAACACGTTTGTCAGCTGAATTAAAATTGCTCTTGTTCAGCTCTGCTGTTTTACAAAACAGCTGATTCTGTAATCCATCAGTTGAGGAAGCGAGGGAAGTGGAGTGCTGTGGTATTTGCCAACCCCAAGGGAAAGAGGGGTGATGTTATACAGCGTTATACTTAGTTTTATCACCCGGGTTATATTAAGAGGAGTTTCAGCCCATGAAACTGAACAACTTTTTCCAAGGAACATAGGTCGAAATACGAAAAAAAATTTACCTCCCATGCAAAATGTGCTTGTATGGGAAGTTGAAATTTTTTTTTGTATTCTGACATACATTTCTTGGGAAAATTTGTTCAGTTTCACGGACAGGAGCACCAAATATCCGGGGTGAAAAAGTGATAAAAAATAAGGGTGCACATGTATTGTAAGTATGTAAATTTTCACACCTTTACCGGCCTTTTCACTAGACTTGTGCTAGGCAATTACCCAACCAATAGGATTGCTTCACTTTCCCTACTTCAAGCTGCGCTAGAAAATGGAGCAAACTTATTGATTGGAATTTTTCTAGCTCTAAGGTAAGCTAGCTAGCATAGCTCTGGTGGTGATTATAGTCTGGCCGCAACCGCTGTACCGCGCCTAAGGTATGCGAGCGGCGAGACGGGGCGGGGGGTCATCGCTTTTCATCGCTCACGGCGGCGGCAACTAGTTCGTGTCTTACCTTCCCACTCCCCCACCTCCCCGCGCATACCTAAGGCGTGGTGCAGCGGTTGCGGTCAGACTATAATATGAATGAATGAATGAATAACACTTTTTCACACTTTTTTTCTTCAATATTATAAAGACAAACACACAGACGGACAACAAAATGATCCTATAAAGGATTTTTTTTCCTATTGAGGTGCGGAACCCTAAAAACGCGATCCAGAATCAAACTGATGACTCACGACACGACGGTGCCTATACACTTGGAGCGGCCGTAAACTGGTCATAAAAAATACTTTTCACTTTAGGGCCGGATCGTTAAATGGCAGGTAAGTTCGTAAATAATTTTATGGCCCCGTGTAACTCCTACTACTGAGGACGATACTCGAGTGACGAATCTGGAGTGCTATTTTGAGAACATACACGTATTTTTTTATAATGTATAAAATTATTTAATCACACTTCATACAAATCGCGGAACTATTAGTTCAAACGTAGAAGTGGCTCAAGAATTCGAAACCTTTTTTACTAATATTCCTTTGAAAACAACAGAGTCACTCAATTCATCATCTTCACTTGCTAGCGATTTACTTCAAAAGAATGTGGACGCCTGTGAAACTGAATTTGGGTTTAATCATGTCACCCCTAACGAAATTGTTAAAGCCTTTAAAAGTATTAAAATGAAAACCACTGAGGACCTATGGGGAATGTCAGTAAAAGTCTGTAGTGCGATCATTGACACTATATCTCCATATTTAGCTGTTATATTCAATGATTGTGTCGATCATGGTACATTTCCTGACTTAATGAAAAAAAGTAAAGTAGTTCCATTATTCAAAGCTGGTGACAAAAAGGATCCCAGTAATTTTAGACCAATATCAGTCTTACCTGTACTTAGTAAAATTTTTGAGAAGGTCATACTCAATCAAATGCTTTCACACTTCAATAGAAATAACTTACTACATGACCATCAATTTGGTTTCACGAAAGGGCGCAGTACAACGGATGCCGGGACTGCACTTTTAAAATACATCTTTTGCGCGTGGGAAACATCTGAAGATGCTATTGGTATCTTCTGTGATCTATCCAAAGCATTTGATTGCGTAGATCATAGCACATTGTTGCTAAAACTTGAACATTACGGTGTTAAGAATAATTCACTTAAACTACTTAGGTCATATTTGGAAAACAGGATTCAAAAGGTACAAGTAAACAGGACGAAATCACTGGGATCTGTTGTCAAAATTGGCGTACCTCAAGGGTCCATATTGGGGCCATTTTTATTCCTTATTTATATTAATGACCTTCCTTCTGTGGTGAAGAATCTGTCAAAGATTGTGTTATTTGCTGATGATACTTCATTAATATTCAATGTAAGTAGGAAATCACAAAATTATAACGAAGTCAATGATGCACTTCGACAGATTCATGCATGGTTTACTGTTAACAATCTAGTCCTAAACGCCAAAAAAACTAAATGTATTAAATATGCACTACCAAATGTAAGGTCTACTTCACATAACATAGTATTGAATAATGAACCATTAGATTTTGTAAATAGTACAGTTTTCTTAGGGTTAACACTAGACTCTAAACTTCAATGGGGCCCTCATATAACGGCTCTTTCTGGTCGATTGAGCTCGGCTGCATATGCTGTTAGAAAAATCAGACAACTTACTGATGTAGCTACTGCAAGGCTGGTTTACTTTAGCTACTTCCATAGCATTATGTCTTATGGCATACTGCTTTGGGGCCGAGCAGCTGATATACATTCAATATTCGTTTTACAAAAGAGGGCTATAAGAGCAATTTATTGCCTGAAGACTCGTGATTCCCTGAGAGAACTGTTCAAGGAAATCAACATTATGACAGTGCCATGCCAGTATATCTATGAAAATATAATGTATGCTAGAAAGAACATTCATCAATTACCTAAAATTTGTGACAGGCATAATTTTAATACTAGAAATAAGCATAAAATTGATCAACCATATACTAGATTAAGTAAAGTCAACACATCTTTCGTTGGTCTGTGTATACGATACTACAACAAAATACCTGACAATATAGTGCAATTACCTGAGAGAAAGTTTAAAGAATGTGTAAAGCAAACGTTATGTAAAAAAGCTTACTATAGATTGGATGACTATATGAATGACAAAGAGGTATGGTGCTCTGATATTCCAGCGAAACACAAGAAACACATTGTAAAAAGCCGACTCTTAAAGTAGGCCGTGCTGCAGTGGTTTCTTGCCGTTTCTTTTACGCTGCCATAGCACGATCCGAAACGGCGTAGACTCGCTCTATTTGCATTGTATTCTGCATGACATTCAATAAGTATTCTGTAAAGAATCTACATTGAATAAAATTATCTGAATCTGAATCTATGTACGTAAGCTGTGTGTTAATGTGACGAGTTACTTTACTTGACTATAAATTTAGTTAGTTTGTCACTTGAGCGCGGTTGCATCTTGACATAATAGAAAAAAAACAGAGCCGTTCGACAGGTAAATGTTCTTAGGAAAATGTTCAGACATTTAGAACTTAATTTTCATTTATTTGAGGACGTTTAAATAGTAACATGTTTTGTGGTGCGCAAATAAACGTTTATTAATTCATTCATCTTTATAAGTATAAGTACCTAAGATCTGTCAAGAAAATCTTCTTCATAGCGTACCGTATAGGTACGTGACTTACCTACGCTCAGACTGCCGTTTCAATACTTGAAAAATTCCTGACAGAACGGTAAGTTCAGATGTTCCATCTTTCGTGGAGAAGTCCGTTTGTCATCTGCATTTGTAAGTACGCAAAGAAAGTAAAATAATGGAAACATTGGAGATTTGGTGGAGAAGAGCAGAGAAACGTGTTAAAGAGGGTAAGGGAAGAAAGGAGTAGGTATGTTAAAAACTATTGAAAATGGACGAGTTAAGATGTTGGGCCATCTGATTCGTCACGATAAGTTCTTAAAAAGCATCATAGAGGGAGAGATTGAGAGGAAGAGGAAGGTCCAGAAGGCAAATGTCATGTCATATCAGAAGTTTAAGGAAGTTTCAGAGTAAAGGGAGGCGTGGAAGTTACAACACCGACAAAAGCGTAACTCGTAAATATAAAGAAGGGTAGGCCAAGGGAGAAACCCGCACTAAAGTACGGCCATCGTGATAGGTCTTTTCTGACAGCTGTCAAACGTGTGCAAAATTACGACTTGCAAAGAAAATAACCCTGTGTATTGGTGATAAGGATTCAGATTCAGATAATTTTATCAATGTAGATTCTTTACAGAATACTTATTGAATGTCATGCAGAATACAATGCAAATAGAGCGAGTCTACGCCGCCGTTTCGGATCGTGCTATGGCAGCGTAAAAGAAACGGCAAGAAACCACTGCAGAACGGCCTACTTTAAGAGACGACTTTTTACAATGTGTTTATTGTGTTTCGCTGGAATATCAGAGCACCATACCTCCTTGTCATTGATATAGTCATGTAATTAAGGTAAGTAAGGAAATGTTAAAACGGACTTCTTACGTTGGCCCTACTTTAACGTAAGTTTTTAGAGCTATCGGTGAATCCACTCAAATTCAGAATTATGTATTCAATGTAGATTCAGTACAGAAAACTTATAGAACGATTTGAAATGCAGAATACAATGCAAATAGAGCGAGCTTATTATCGTTTTGTATGACCTAATGGGAAACGCATATTACAGTCCTAAATTATTTACGTAATGAGAGTATAGTCCTGATTTGTTTATGAATGCGATATTGTGTATTTTAGTGACCATTTTGCGCGCAGTAGTTAGTGTGTACGAAATTTGACACTTTGGTATTTTATATAAGAATATTTTGACCCAATATGCGATAAAAAATATGTATACTTTATGGATGCTCTTTCGTAGCCCGTGTGGAATGAGATCAAGGTTCATAAAATGTGTGTTATGGATCATTTGAACTTAATCAGAAATGTGTTTATTGATGATAAAAAAGTTTATTTATATTGAGAGAGATACCTACAATAGCATAGTAAGTACCAACACTGGACTGTATCTGGTCTAAAATAAAGATTTTGAATTTAAAGTAAGATGGGGCTTTAAAGTAAGCTGAAATTCATATCAAATACTCGCAAGGGAATCAAAACCTAAACGATACTTTCAGTTGACCTAGAATCTTGAAATTTGGCATGAAGCAACGTTTTATAGCACACATAAAGGAAAAATTCCGAAAACCTTAAAGGGCATTGATTAAACTTGTATGGGTCCTTGGCGTAATTTTTTTTTACAGCGGCCACTGATAATTCTTTTGTAATTTGGTAGCACTTCCCTAAATAAATATAACCGTGGAAAAAGTTTTGCCGTACCTAATATCGGGGCTGAGATACAGGGTATTAAGTTTTGCTGAAAATTGACTATTCAATAAAAAAAAATCTCCCAGAAGAAGACAAGATAGGGGTTAATAACGTATGGTCGGTTTGTAAAAAAATGGATAATCAGGTCGTAGTCGAAATTGTTTAACGGCCCTGCCAAAACGGAAGAGGCAGAAAAGAAACGATAAAACGGAAGTATAGCAAAACCTTGCTCAATCTTATCACCTTATTTCAAAATGCGAAATAATGAAAAACAAGAAAGTGGAAGTCTTTTCAAATTTTCAAAGATAAGTAAAAAGGTCTCTATATGTAATTTTAAAGAATATCTGTTTAAAATTGAGTTCACACTTCAATATTGTTAAATATGCGACCGAATGGTATAAAATAACGGTTATTATTTTACATTGAGTGAAACTCGAATTTAACCATATAACGAGTACAAAAATAAAAAGTTTAAATTTAATAATTTCAATATTGCATCGAGCATGCAATCATTAACATCAACATTATACGAGAAAACAGATCTGACAATTTGATATGATGCGTATGTAAGGAAATTAAAACTGCAAATTTTGATAAGGTCCAAGCTATTACTAAACCTCAGATTTTTTATATAAGTACACAACTACACACACTTATTACGTTTTCTGAGTGTAATTTCCCACATTGTTCCCAAAAGTTTGTAAGTTTCAACTAATGTCATATCATAGGTTACGATAGTGTCATTGCCGTGAGCAAATTAAACATTTTATTTGCTATAATTTTGCTTGCCACCATAACCAGTTTTTTTTCCCTAGCCTGTACTGTCCCACTGCTGGTCAAAGGCCTCCCGCTCGTTCCTCTAACCATCGCGGTCTTGAGAAAATTCCCATCAACCGCGTCGGTACGAGTCCAAGTCGTCACGCCATCTTTTTCGTGGTCTACGCCGAGGGCGTTGGCCACCATGGGGTTTCCATTATGTGACGAGTTTCGCCCACCGTGGCGGATGCATGCGGCTCGCGTGCCCAACCCAGTCCCACTTGAGCCTGTACTTAGCTATGATTTGGTTGAAAATTTTCCGGGCCATTTTGGAACTTCCAAACACACAATGGTGTATACCAACCAGCGTACCTACTGAAAGTCATTATATATACTAGGATAGTATAACCTGCGAAGCGGTGTTCTATCGCAGGCTATAGTACGCGGTAGTTTTAATAAGGCCCGCCCCGCCGCCGCCGGGCCATTTTTCATTCTGCTCATTACTTGCAACCCTTTGCGATTTCATCCACCCTAGTAAAGTCAGCAAAATAGTACCTAAGTTATAAGAATTAAATAAGTTAGGATTCGACTAAAATTTAAAAAAATTATACGCTCCCGTCCGGGCTTAATTTATATTTTCTAATAAGTACCTACATATGTTGCTTTCTTTTATCAGGATTTTATTTTTATTTTAATATTTTTTTTGAACAAGGTGAAGGAGTAAGGGTACATACAACTTTGAAGGTTGTGAGTCTGCCTATGAAACAAAAGAAACAGAGGACTCTTTCCAAGTGACAAAGCTAAATTAAAAAAATACCGGCCAAGTGCAAGTCAGACTCGCGCATCGAACCGTCTGTACCACTAAGGAAAAATCGCAGTCACGCAGAAGTGTATTCAATGCACGCGAGTCCGGCACGCACTTGGCCAATTTTTTATTTTTTTTATTCTACAGCTTATACACTTTTTTTTATTCTACACTTTAATCGTACCAGATTTCACACTTGTGAGTGTTAACCGTTTTTAAAATAGAGCTAAAATAAAACTTGAGCAAAAAACGCCTAAAAACACGTTTTAAGTAGGGTAGCACCCCTTTATTTTGATTTTTTTATTCGTTGTTGTAGCGGCAACAAAAATACATAAATGAAAATTTCAACTATCTATTTCATTACGGTTCATGAGATGGGGACAGACATATTCGGAGGATTATAATAAGGTCCCGTTTTTCACCCTTTGGGTACGCAACCTTAAAAATACCTGCCACACTACCCGCAATTGCGCTACATATTTCAATCTATGTGCCTTGGGAAAAGTTGTTCAGTTTAATTGGTTCACATCCATCAAGAGCTTTATACAGTTTTTTGTTACGTATACTGTAAGCATCATCTGGCCTGTGACACCTTATTGGCTATGTCCCCATTGAACCCCATTGTTGGCCTCTGACATTGTTCTATGCTAATGCGCCACACCAATGGCTAAACATACCTTCCGAAGAACGGGAATCGCTTTAAATGTCATACCCACACGTGCACTGTTTTACCTTAGAAATGTAAAAGGAAAGCAATCGCACAACAATATCTCATGAGAACTGTCTTCTCTATACAGGGTTATTTTAAGACCTCTGGCCAAATTTTAGTATGCTACTCAGTAGGGGGGTTAGGCCGGTACTGGACCACCTAGAGGTGATGTGGTCGAGAGTCGGTCACCGGGATTCGACCTGGTTCGGTAGCTAATGTGGTCGAGGAACGGCCCCCGTTTGTGGACCATTTTTTTGACCAGTCTCTAAAAAAAAGCTCATCAAATAAAATTCAGACCTAAATTTTTGCTAAAATCGCGTTTTGACTATAGTAGGGGGGTTAGGCCGTTTCTGGACCACCTAGAGGTGATGTGGTCGAGAGTCGGTCACCGGGATTCGACCTGGTTCGGTAGCTAATGTGGTCGAGAAACGGTCCCCGTTTGTGGACCATTTTTTTGACCAGTCTCTAAAAAAAAGCTCATCAAATAAAATTCAGACCTAAATTTTTGCTAAAATCGCGTTTTGACTATAGTAGGGGGGTTAGGCCGGTACTGGACCACCTAGAGGTGGTGTGGTCGAGAGTCGGTCACCGGGATTCGACCTGGTTCGGTAGCTAATGTGGTCGAGGAACGGTCCCCGTTTGTGGACCATTTTTTTGACCAGTCTCTAAAAAAAAGCTCATCAAATAAAATTCAGACCTAAAATTTTTGCTAAAATCGCGTTTTGACTATAGTAGGGGGGTTAGGCCGGTACTGGACCACCTAGAGGTGATGTGGTCGAAAGTCGGTCTGGGACGGGGCGGGCAGGGACGGGCTGGGTACGGAGACGGGGGCAGGGACGGGGGACGGGGGGAGCGGATGGGGACAGGGACGGGGACGGGGGAGCGGATTGGGACAGGGACGGGGATGGGTACGGGGACGGGTAGGGTACGGAGACGGGGACTGGGAAGGGGCGGGCAGGGACGGGCTGGGTACGGAGACGGGGGCAGGGACGGGGGACGGGGGGAGCGGATGGGGACAGGGACGGTGACGGGGATGGGTACGGGGACGGGTAGGGTACGGAGACGGGGACTGGGAAGGCGCGGGCAGGGACGGGCTGGGTACGGAGACGGGGACAGGGACGGGGGTGGTGATGCGGGGGGGGGGGGGGAGGCAAGGAAGCGGATGGAGTACAATACGACTGATTACGGTTTCGTTAGCAGTTTTAATTTGCAGGCTTTATTTCTGGTTCATTTGCATTGCAATATGTGATGTATTTAACTAGCTGAGAACTTTTTTGGGGGCACCTTCAGTGGAGTCAGGTACAGATGCCGACTCATTGTGTTCAAATTTTTACCTGACGGAATCTTTTTTGTAAGGGTTGTGGGGTGCTTTTATTGCTTGCCCTTATGGAAAGATTAAGTCCGCATAAGATAAAAAGCAAGTTACATAAAAACATTTCAACTCAACGTGTCGGCAATGGATTTCCTTTTATTAATATCAGGTACGCTAAGGACATTAATTTAAAAGCTGATAGTTTACAAGTTATGATATGATGCTAAAAGCAATTAACGGTTGCCGAATTTCATTTAGCACTTCGCTGCAGTCCGTAGGAAAAACATTCAAATTGTCAAAGTATAAAAATCAGGTACAAATAGATATGTAGGTACAAATAACCTAACCTAACCTAAATACCTACAACTTAAAGGGGGCACTATTCCAAATTAATTTACATAAATACGTAACACTACCTATAACCACAATAAAATCATGGAAGAGCAGCTTGTATTTAAAAATATAGAATAAAGATGTCAACAACGCTTTTCGCGCAGAAAAAAAAAAAAAAGAAAAACCTATAATCTTGGTGAACTTGCAGATAGATTTATTTAATATTTATGTATGCTACAACTAACGCCGACCGATGAGGATCTGTCGAACTAAATGGCACTCCGCTATCTAAAATAGATTACTCCGTTGATCGAAATATTTCGTACAATGCTTGAAGGTGATATGTATGCTCAAAGGATGGCTAGTTCTGGAGATAATTCAAAGATGGTGCTATTTGAAGCTTCTAGTTTTTATTTCAAAAGTTTTCAAAATTCAATTGATCGTAAAGGTATTCCTTGGATTATCTTTACAAAATCTGAAAAGCGAAAAACAGTTTTTGATGCGTTTAATTTTTACTGCTTTTTTATTTGAGACAAGGTTTTTTATAAACATTTCACAACTTATTTTCAAATTGCACTATTATTTTTAATAAAAGCAATCCTTGATAGATAGATAGATAAATGCTTTATTGTGCACATAACAAAAATATAACTAGTTTGATATAACTAGTTTGTTTTGTTTGTTTCTAGCTTGATATTATTGTATAAAAATCATAAGCATCACAAGTTATTTTCAGTAGACTTCAAAACGATAATTTCTATAAAAGTTTATTTCGATTTCGTTTTTATTCGATGTATTATAAATTAATTTTCAAAGCTTCATTATAAAATTCTTTTTCTTAAAAAGTATTCAATGAAATTTATATTATTACATTCGATCAAGGTTTAATTAGCAGTCGAACTCGTACGTTTTATTAATGGTTGATTTGACTTGCAAAGATTTTTTTTTAGGGTCGAGGCCAATCGATGAAATGGCGGGGTGCTACCTGTCCAACTGAGTTCGGTCCATCTAGTCACAATCTAGTCACGATTAAAAAATACCTATCAAAAAGTGTCATCTGATCATGAATTCCTTAGTTGTAGATAAACAATAGAAATACATTTGGAAAGAAAATTTTTTCTTACTTTGGTAGGTATGATATCATTTTGGTCGAAATAATTCTTAAGATGAAATAGTAAATGAGTTTTAAAAACTGCTTTGTTTTAAAACTGCTTTGTTTCTAAACAAAATTTCAATTGCTAAAAATGCGAAAAAAAATATATCAGCATGTATAATATCTTAAGAAAAGAATCTAAGTTACAGTTCTGATTATATTAAACAACAACACAACAAATGTAAATAGCGAAATATGCAAAATCAACACTAAAAATACCTATAATAAATTATTCACAATGTGTAATTTCAAATACGCGAAACCTCTAGGGTTTTATCCATGTAACTGAATAACTTATCCCAAAGAACATAGTTCGAATTAAGAAAAAAAAAAATATTTCCCACAGAAACTGCATCCGCTGATAGCGCATTTTGTATGGGAGTCTAACATATTAAAGCTAGATTTCCTCACTTGACTTTTTAAATTAATACATAAACCGTAACACTTTTCGATGCAACGCGTAAAATTTATTACTTTACATTATGGAAAGAATTATTGATTGTTATAAATAACGGCGAAGTCACGGGTATTTAATAGTTTCCATTCGTATGAAATGACGCTGAGATACATACCTGTTTTTCGAGATTCCCATGCATTGAAGTGATTATTTAACGTATTAACAAGTTAGTGAATCTTTGTGTTCATGTATAAAATGGATGTAATTTATAACATCACGAAGCAGGTAGTTTACCTAACCTTTTACCTAACCTAACCACGAAATCAATCAATTTAAACATTTTTCCTCTCAACATTTACTACTCACCTAAAACCGAGACGGAAAATTTATCTGTAGCTCATAAGTTATCACAATTTACCTCAAACATTTTTCTTTCTACAATTACCTACTGCTAACTTCAAACTCTGAAACAAAGATGAGATGGACGAATGAACATTTGGTTGCTTTTTGCATGCACTAACTTTCAGAACATTTGTGAGTAATCACACCGAAGTGTTGTTAGTCTTAAACTGTAAACGAACTTTTGAAGGTACGCACTATATTACCCAGTTGCTCTTAACTTCAATCTAGCATAGAACAAAGATGGGGCTGACGATGAACAGAGGTCACTCAGAAGAAGTCTAACACCTCTTGATTATCAACATGCGATTATTACTTCTGAAGTTATTGGAGTCAGGAACTAGCATTTAATGTTAAAATTATTTTAATTTACATATGACGACATATCTTATGAAACAAAAAGAATATAAGAAATATCAAACCTCTTCGTTCGTTTTAATCTGTAACTATAATTTGTGATTATGGTTTGTTTTTATTTTATTTGTAATTTAAAGTGTTAAATTTACATTATTTTTATATGCAATTCCATTATGTACTGAGTTTATTGGATATCCATAAACGATATTTGATTTAACTTAAACGGTAACAAACAACTCATAATGATTTTATTTCTTAAATTGGTAGGTGGTTGCCACGTAGAATATAATGACTCGTCACTGAAAAAGTATTTTTAGCACCGAGATTCATCGATTTTATATTTGAATCATTTTTTTTTTGCTATGTTTGTAAGTCTTGCTTGTTACATTTTTATATCAATATTTTCTTTTGTCATAAAATTTTCTTCGAAACATTATAGTTTTAAATATCTTAGTAAATTGCTAAACGAGTTTTCGACAAATTTAATTTTTAAACTTTTTTATTTGAGATTTTAAAAGATTATATAGTTTTAAAGCTTTTTGTTTTTATTCCGAAAGTTTTCAAAATTTAATTGTTCGTAAAGGTATTCCTTGAATTATCTTTATAAAATCTGAAAATAAAAATAGATTTCGATACGTAAAATTTTTACACCTTTTTGATTGGAGATTTTTTAAATTTAGTTTTTTTTTGGTTTCCTTCCCAAAAGCGTTTCACATATTATTTTTTAAAGTTGCATTATTCTTCATCACAAAAGCTATCCTTGATATTATTGTTTTGAAAATCTAAGTTATTTTTAATAGACTTCAAAACGATAATTTCTATGACCATAAAAGTTTTCCGATTTCGTTTTTATTCAAAAATAAAATTCTTTTTCCTAAAAAGTATTTAATGAATTTATATTTTTTTTAATTTTAGCTAAGAAATTGTCAATAAAGATTTCATTTCGTATTTTTTTTTAACATTCAACTTGAGATTATGAAAATTTATTTTTATGTCAAGTTATCTTTTCAGCAACATTTTTTTTTTGCAATTCTTTTTTATAAAAGTATTCCTTTAAATATTATTGGTTTAAGTCTTAACTTAGTAATTGTCAATAAAGTATTTTTGATTTTAAGATTTTCATTTAAAAAGTTTTAATAAACTATTTTTTGATTCATACTGTAAAGTACCATATAAAAAAAATCTTAACTTTCAATACTATAGTACAATTTTGATTTAAGTTTCAAATTGATAATTTATATGAAGAAAAATCTGTAAGTATTTGTAAAAACGAGTTTTCGAGGTTTACTTTTAAACATTTTATTTAGAAATTGTAATTGAGATTTTGATTTGAGTGTTTTTTTGAACATTTTTTTTATTTATTTTTTCATAAACACACAACGTATGTAATAGTTCATTCAAATATTTTTATTTGTAATTTCGTTTGTAGTTTTTGGTTGAATAAGTTTTGTTATAATTTTCTTGTACATAAAAGTTTTGGTTGTAACGACTAATTCAAATATTTTGATTCAGTCGAGATTGTTAGTTTTATATTTTAATTTAGTAATTTTTAAAAAAATTGCTATTAATTATTAGAGCTTTCAATACTTTAATCTTAAACCGTCCTTTAGAATTCTAAACCTGTCGTGGTCAGTACCGCCATGTTTCGTAATTACAAAACTGTTAACTTGTTAAATACGTACGTGCGATCAGTTCAAACAGGTATGACTCAAGAAATGTCTTCGTCGTGGCTTGAAATTGCATGTGGGAGAAATAATGTTCTGAAAGTTACGAATAATGTTCTGAAACGTACCCTATTGTTCGTGCAGAAACGCGTGATTTAGTAAAGTTTTGCTTTTACTCATTATTTAGTTCTTTTTCATAAGATATGTCGTCATATGTAAATTAAAATAATTTTAACATTAAATGCTAGTTCCTGACTCCAATAACTTCAGAAGTAATAATCGCATGTTGATAATCAAGAGGTGTTAGACTTCTTCTGAGTGACCTCTGTTCATCGTCAGCCCCATCTTTGTTCTATGCTAGATTGAAGTTAAGAGCAACTGGGTAATATAGTGCGTACCTTCAAAAGTTCGTTTAGCTTCGGTGTGATTACTCACAAATGTTCTGAAAGTTAGTGCATGCAAAAAGCAACCAAATGTTCATTCGTCCATCTCATCTTTGTTTCAGAGTTTGAAGTTAGCAGTAGGTAATTGTAGAAAGAAAAATGTTTGAGGTAAATTGTGATAACTTATGAGCTACAGATAAATTTTCCGTCTCGGTTTTAGGTGAGTAGTAAATGTTGAGAGGAAAAATGTTTAAATTGATTGATTTCGTGGTTAGGTTAGGTAAAAGGTTAGGTAAACTACCTGCTTCGTGATGTTATAAATTACATCCATTTTATACATGAACACAAAGATTCACTAACTTGTTAATACGTTAAATAATCACTTCAATGCATGGGAATCTCGAAAAACAGGTATGTATCTCAGCGTCATTTCATACGAATGGAAACTATTAAATACCCGTGACTTCGCCGTTATTTATAACAATCAATAATTCTTTCCATAATGTAAAGTAATAAATTTTACGCGTTGCATCGACAAGTGTTACGGTTTATGTATTAATTTAAAAAGTCAAGTGAGGAAATCTAGCTTTAATATGTTAGACTCCCATACAAAATGCGCTATCAGCGGATGCAGTTTCTGTGGGAAATATTTTTTTTTTTCTTAATTCGAACTATGTTCTTTGGGATAAGTTATTCAGTTACATGGATAAAACCCTAGAGGTTTCGCGTATTTGAAATTACACATTGTGAATAATTTATTATAGGTATTTTTAGTGTTGATTTTGCATATTTCGCTATTTACATTTGTTGTGTTGTTGTTTAATATAATCAGAACTGTAACTTAGATTCTTTTCTTAAGATATTATACATGCTGATATATTTTTTTTCGCATTTTTAGCAATTGAAATTTTGTTTAGAAACAAAGCAGTTTTAAAACAAAGCAGTTTTTAAAACTCATTTACTATTTCATCTTAAGAATTATTTCGACCAAAATGATATCATACCTACCAAAGTAAGAAAAAATTTTCTTTCCAAATGTATTTCTATTGTTTATCTACAACTAAGGAATTCATGATCAGATGACACTTTTTGATAGGTATTTTTTAATCGTGACTAGATTGTGACTAGATGGACCGAACTCAGTTGGACAGGTAGCACCCCGCCATTTCATCGATTGGCCTCGACCCTAAAAAAAAATCTTTGCAAGTCAAATCAACCATTAATAAAACGTACGAGTTCGACTGCTAATTAAACCTTGATCGAATGTAATAATATAAATTTCATTGAATACTTTTTAAGAAAAAGAATTTTATAATGAAGCTTTGAAAATTAATTTATAATACATCGAATAAAAACGAAATCGAAATAAACTTTTATAGAAATTATCGTTTTGAAGTCTACTGAAAATAACTTGTGATGCTTATGATTTTTATACAATAATATCAAGCTAGAAACAAACAAAACAAACTAGTTATATCAAACTAGTTATATTTTTGTTATGTGCACAATAAAGCATTTATCTATCTATCTATCAAGGATTGCTTTTATTAAAAATAATAGTGCAATTTGAAAATAAGTTGTGAAATGTTTATAAAAAACCTTGTCTCAAATAAAAAAGCAGTAAAAATTAAACGCATCAAAAACTGTTTTTCGCTTTTCAGATTTTGTAAAGATAATCCAAGGAATACCTTTACGATCAATTGAATTTTGAAAACTTTTGAAATAAAAACTAGAAGCTTCAAATAGCACCATCTTTGAATTATCTCCAGAACTAGCCATCCTTTGAGCATACATATCACCTTCAAGCATTGTACGAAATATTTCGATCAACGGAGTAATCTATTTTAGATAGCGGAGTGCCATTTAGTTCGACAGATCCTCATCGGTCGGCGTTAGTTGTAGCATACATAAATATTAAATAAATCTATCTGCAAGTTCACCAAGATTATAGGTTTTTCTTTTTTTTTTTCTGCGCGAAAAGCGATTAACATAGTTTTAAATGCCTTTTTTTGTTTAAGTAATTCAATAATTTTATTTTCCTGAAGCAGTTTTTTATTTTTCTGACATGGTTTTTACGAATAGTTGCGATATTGAACTAGAATAATTTATTTGTTGACATCTTTATTCTATATTTTTAAATACAAGCTGCTCTTCCATGATTTTATTGTGGTTATAGGTAGTGTTACGTATTTATGTAAATTAATTTGGAATAGTGCCCCCTTTAAGTTGTAGGTATTTAGGTTAGGTTAGGTTATTTGTACCTACATATCTATTTGTACCTGATTTTTATACTTTGACAATTTGAATGTTTTTCCTACGGACTGCAGCGAAGTGCTAAATGAAATTCGGCAACCGTTAATTGCTTTTAGCATCATATCATAACTTGTAAACTATCAGCTTTTAAATTAATGTCCTTAGCGTACCTGATATTAATAAAAGGAAATCCATTGCCGACACGTTGAGTTGAAATGTTTTTATGTAACTTGCTTTTTATCTTATGCGGACTTAATCTTTCCATAAGGGCAAGCAATAAAAGCACCCCACAACCCTTACAAAAAAGATTCCGTCAGGTAAAAATTTGAACACAATGAGTCGGCATCTGTACCTGACTCCACTGAAGGTGCCCCCAAAAAAGTTCTCAGCTAGTTAAATACATCACATATTGCAATGCAAATGAACCAGAAATAAAGCCTGCAAATTAAAACTGCTAACGAAACCGTAATCAGTCGTATTGTACTCCATCCGCTTCCTTGCCTCCCCCCCCCCCCGCATCACCACCCCCGTCCCTGTCCCCGTCTCCGTACCCAGCCCGTCCCTGCCCGCGCCTTCCCAGTCCCCGTCTCCGTACCCTACCCGTCCCCGTACCCATCCCCGTCACCGTCCCTGTCCCCATCCGCTCCCCCCGTCCCCCGTCCCTGCCCCCGTCTCCGTACCCAGCCCGTCCCTGCCCGCCCCTTCCCAGTCCCCGTCTCCGTACCCTACCCGTCCCCGTACCCATCCCCGTCCCTGTCCCAATCCGCTCCCCCGTCCCCGTCCCTGTCCCCATCCGCTCCCCCCGTCCCCCGTCCCTGCCCCCGTCTCCGTACCCAGCCCGTCCCTGCCCGCCCCTTCCCAGTCCCCGTCTCCGTACCCTACCCGTCCCCGTACCCATCCCCGTCCCTGTCCCCATCCGCTCCCCCGTCCCCGTCCCTGCCCCCGTCTCCGTACCCAGCCCGTCCCTGCCCGCCCCGTCCCAGACCGACTTTCGACCACATCACCTCTAGGTGGTCCAGTACCGGCCTAACCCCCCTACTATAGTCAAAACGCGATTTTAGCAAAAATTTTAGGTCTGAATTTTATTTGATGAGCTTTTTTTTAGAGACTGGTCAAAAAAATGGTCCACAAACGGGGACCGTTCCTCGACCACATTAGCTACCGAACCAGGTCGAATCCCGGTGACCGACTCTCGACCACACCACCTCTAGGTGGTCCAGTACCGGCCTAACCCCCCTACTCTACTCAGAACACGAATCTGAACCAATTTCCCAAAGGAACATGGGTCGAAAAATAAGAAAAAAATTTGGTCGTCCCATACAAATCATGTGCCGGCAATAGTGGCATATGGGATGACCAAAATTTTTTCTCGTTTTCGACATATGTTCCTCTGGGAAAGTTGTTCAGATACATATTCTGAGCAATTTACAAAAATTTGGCCAGGCGTCCAAAAATAACACTGTATAGAAACTGACTGACTTTTTTTCAATCATTTTTGTCACAAATCTTAGTTTAAAAATACTCAACTTTAATCAAATAAAGCTACTCAATAACTTTTCTGCAGACCATACGCGTGTACTGTAGTGTGCGCTCCCCGCTTTCGTCCCGCAGGCATTTTTCATCCCGACTTGATTAAATCCCGTCCCGCTAGTGTTAATATACGAGATATTCCGACGTCAAATAACTATACAGAAAAACACACATATAGGTACTTCTATTCCGGTCCCTTATAGTCTTATATCGCCAAATTCACCAAATTGCACCAAATTTTTTCCAGGTACTAGTTAGGGATAAAATTTTCTATGGAAATTTTTTGAAATTCAAGAATTGGCTCCTATCAAAAATTGAGAGCTAAGTATGTACCTAACTAGTACCTGGAAAAAAATTGGTGAAATTGTAAATCGTGTCTACGTAAAACAGCTAACTTACCGCACTAAGTATTCCTTATAATATCACTTATGATGAAAACTAGCGACCCGCCCTGGCTTCACACGAGTGCAATGTGCGATTCATTTTTAGGATTGCGATACCAAAATGGTAAAAAAAGGAACCGTTATGGTGCGACTTTGTCTGTCAGTCTGTCTGTCACACCTGTATATCTCAGCAACCACTCATGCTATCGACTTGAAATTTGGAATAGGATTAGAATTTGGTTGCCCAACTTAATTGCACATGAGATAATTAAAAAAAGTTATGATTATTAATGTAAAGGGGGCCCAAAGGGGGGGTAAAATTTCAAATTGTCGTTACTAGGTCGAGTGGGGTATCATATGAAAAGGCTTTACTTGTACATTCTAAAATATATTTTTGTGTCTTTTTACGACTTAGTTTTTAATTTATGATAAAAATAATACCATTATCTCCGAAGTTTGTGGAAGGAAAAATCTGAATTAATTACATTCGACAGAAGTTTATGTGAATATTACAGCAAAAGTAAAACGATCTTTCTATGCTGCACAGTTTTTTTGAAATCTGCAAAAAACCTTTACGGTCCTAAAAATTGAATTTGTTGCTTCCAAAAATACTATAGGCACATCGGAACCCTCGGCGCGCAAGTCCGACTCCTACTTGACCGGTTCAATTCCAACGCTTTTCATATTATTATGCAGCTCAAATCTTTAGTGGTTTTGCTGAAGATCACGTATTTTTGTCCTTTTTCTTTGCCAGAAAATGGCCTCCTGATACCGGACTTCGGAAGTCAAAAGAGTTGCATTCTTATAATTTTGGTTCGGAACCTCTAAAATCTCGTCTCTTCTATGAGGACCCCTCATATTTTTTTAACCTTTCTTTGTTTTTATTATTTCTTAGGTGATCCGCCACAATATGAAAAATTATACGGTTCAAAAGATATAGACGACGTAGACTTAATAATAGGGTCCCGTAAAAGTTACAGGCCACACGGTCAGAAGAGGTACAGATAACCCGGAAAGGCTTATCATCTCAGGCCGAA
Organism: Athrips mouffetella; assembly: GCA_947532105.1. Taxonomy (NCBI): domain Eukaryota; kingdom Metazoa; phylum Arthropoda; class Insecta; order Lepidoptera; family Gelechiidae; genus Athrips; species Athrips mouffetella. The sequence goes on from OX383978.1 coordinate 15,170,875, forward strand.
CTGAGGGTAAACGGAGCAGAGGACGTATGCCAATGCGATGGGCCGACGCGTCAAAAGAAGCTACTGGAGCGACACTACAGGCCAGCATTCACCGTGCTCAAGATAGGGCATCTGAAGAGGTGTTGCGCGGCACAAGTATAGAGCCCACGATTGTCACGTCTCTCAGTCATGAGGATACGGCTAAGAAGAAGAGAAAAGTTACGGGTTTCTGAACAACTTTCAATGAGTAAAACTTTGCAAAATTGCAGATTGCAGTTTGTATGGAGAGGCCGATATTTTTTTCATTTCCTGAAAGTTTTATTTACTGAAACTTGTTCAGTTACGTTGACTGATCATGGGCCTTCAGTTTTCTGACACCTGTCCCTTACACCCTGTATTGCAAGAGTCACACAAAAAATATTTTTAATTTACACCCTTTATATTTTAACCGTTGCGAGTCACTCGACCATTTTTGATCTTTATCAAATAAAAACGTATAAATTCTGAATATTTTAAAAAACCCTTTTCCGTGTGCGTAATTACGGGATACAAGTTTCGTAGTTAGGAATCTATCAGTTTTAAATTGACGGTTAGCTGTTGTAGGTTAGACTAACCATTTTGAAATGGTCTGCGCATTGCTTGTTCTGATTTAATGGACGAACAGGACGTTCTGACACGGAATAAAGTTTTAGTACTATTGAGAACGGACACTCTCATATTTCATATTTCATATTTTATTTAATGCAGTCACAGGTATAAAAGATGTTAAAATTATAAAATAAGTACAGGTGACACCCTGCAAGGGCACAGCAAACATGAGATGACTAGTTGCCACAATAAAAATAAAATTTATGTACGTTAGTATTTATTAGTATATGTTAAGTACCTATATTATATTAGTGAATGTTAGTACGCAATAATTTAACTTCATAAAAAAAATTATTATAATAATTTAACAGTACAATCATAAAATTATCTACGTCATTATTTCTATGTATTTATTTTATAATATTATTACCCATTCATAGTTATTATCATAATTTATTCATTTGTTATTAAATTATTTATTTTAAAATATTAGAATATTTATTTATAAGATTGTGTATTTATTTACTTAATTTTATTATACTTTATTCTAATTTGTCAGTAAAAAATTCAGTTATGCTGTAGTAACTTTTTTTGACTAGAAATTCTTTTAGTTGGTTTTCAAACGTTGCGGTTTTAGTTATGTTTTTAATATAGTTCGGAATGTGATTCCATATTTTAATCATCATAGAGTGGGGAGCGGATGTGTATAATTCTAATTTGGAGAAGGGTCGTTGAAGTTTATTTAGGTGGCGATTGTTGCGCTTTATCGTTTTTTCAGGAGAATACAATTGTGGGTGTTTTTGTACGAATTTACAAGCTTCAAAAATATAAATACCTGTTATAGTCAGTATGCTCAGTTTGATAAAGTAGGGTTTGCAGGAGTCAATTTGATCGATGTTCACCAGTATTCTAACGCATTTTTTTTGGAGTACAAATATTTCTTGTATATTGCAACAGTTTCCCCATAGAATGATGCCATAAGACAGCCTTGAATGAGCGTATGCGTAGTACGCTGAGAGTGCGGTATTTAAGTTTGTGACCCGTTTTAGTTGACGGAGAGCGTATATAAACGAAGACAGTTTATTTGATAGCTTTTCTATGTAAGACTTCCAGTTAACATGAGAGTCAATTTCTATCCCTAATAGTGTTGCAGAGTTTACAGTTTCTAATTCGTTAGATTTATATTTATAATTTATTTGCAATGCAGCTTTTTGGTACGGTCTAAATTGAATTAGTTTAGTTTTTTTTAAGTTAAGTTCTAAGTTATTACAATCGAGCCAGTTTAAAATTTTTTCAAGAACAATATTCATTTTATTTTCTAGTTCTGTTGTATTGTTACAAGAAACTACCACTGACAGGTCATCCGCAAAACAAACACAAGATATAGAGTTTTGCTGCAATAGCTGGGGGAGGTCGTTAATATAAACAAGGAAGAGAACACATCCCAACACGCTTCCCTGTGGGATAGAGCCAGTAATGTTAACTTGCTCAGACCTTATACGTTCAATAGTTCCGACACTAAAGTTAATATTTTCTATTTCCACGTATTGACATCGGTTTTCTAGATAAGATTTGAACCATTTAAAGGCAATTCCTCGAATTCCAAGACCATAAAGTTTGTCGAGCAGAATTTTATAATTGACTCTGTCATACGCTTTACTCATGTCGAGCAGCAGACCCACAGCAATTTTTTTATTATCTATTATGTCAAGTATATTTTGTATATATTTATAGACAGCTAGGGTAGTCGATCGATTTTTACGAAACCCATATTGACTGTCATGGAGAAGCTTGAACTTTTCTAAAAATGAATTAAGGCGTTTAGCCATAGCTGTTTCAAAGATTTTTGAAGCTGTCGGTAATAAAGCGATTGGTCGATAATTATTTGCGTCTGTTTTTTTATCTTTCTTATGAACTGGTTTTACCAGTGCAGCCTTAAGGGAGTCGGGAAAACAGCCCTCCTGGAATGACTGATTAATCAGTTGAGTGAAGGGGATAGTAAGTTCACTGGCGCATTTTTTTATCAGAGTTGGGGGAATTTCGTCTATTCCAAAACTAGTTTTGTTTTTGAGATTTTTTATAATTGTGTAGGTTTCATTTGGCTCAATTGGTCGCAGGTAAAATGTGTTCTCTACATTGTTTATAATTTTCGAGTTTAGTTTATTAGCATTATCAGAGGAGTTACTGATTGATGTGAAAAATTTGTTGAAATAATTTGCCACCAATTTTGGTTTTTTTATGACCGCTTGTTTGTCTAATAAATAAATATTTTGTTTAAGATTACGAGATTTTCGATTAGTTTCAGAATTAATTATTTTCCACATGACCCTGCTTTTATTTTTAGAACTAACATATTTATTAATATTATTAATTTTTTTTGATATGTACACTGCTTTTTTTAGGGTTTTACAATATGATTTATAATATTTATCTATGATATTGTTGTTATTTGTGTGTATTTTTAATAACTTTAATAATCTTTTGTTTTGACAGCATTTTTTGAGACCTGGCGTAAGGTAGTTTCCTCTTTTATGTTTACATATTTTAGTATTTTTTTTTGGTATACACTTATTTAGAATAGATTGTAATGTATCACTAAATGCATTATAGTTTTCATTAACGTCTTTATCTGGCTTAATTACTTCCGTCCAATTTACTGAACGTAGTTCGCTTTTGAATTTATCAATGTTGTTATCATTGAATATTCTTTTTATAGTTTTTAATTGTTTAGGTTCTTGTATATTTATGTGTGTCGTAAAAAGTAGGCCTTTATGGTCACTAAAACCAAATTCATGGACACTGGACTGAGTATATTTATCACTAAAATTTATAAAGATCAAATCAATACAACTAGAGCTGGTCGAGGTTATTCTTGTTGCTTCTTTGACTGTTTGGTAAAAATTATAAGTTCCCCCCTTGCGATCCACCCCGCACCCCCGCGCGCACCCGTAGAGTCCGGGGTGTTGTTTTGTTTAAAACCGAACCTATCTCTTGAATATCGTTGATAAAAAAATAAACGGCATATATACATGGTCTTTTTCTTATATTAAACGAGTATAATTTCTTACTTTTGATAGGAAAAGCCTGATATTATGACATTTTGGACAATATCTAAATACCCAGTGATATTCAGGGATCGATCCTCAGGTCTAACAGGGGTTAAGAAATCTGAACAAATAAATGTTGCAAAATAAAGTCGGGATATTTTAACCTCAAAATAAAATATTAAATCGAAAGAGCAGCGATTTTGAACATATTTTTCTTAAGTATTTATTATGGACAAATTAAGAGCGAAATTAAATATTTATTTATTAAAAGAAATAATAAAAATAAAAATCTGGTCTCTGCCTTTGAAAGTGGCGTCCAAACACTTATATATACAAACAAAATCTGTCTGGATCTTCATCTTAGGTTTCGTAAAAGACGTGGACGTTAGGGCTCCCGCACACGACCGAGAATCGGTGACCGATTTTTTGTCGACATCCCGCTCTGACGTGTTATCACCTGCATCTTCCCTCCTTGTTCTGGCCGATAATCGCCCACCGATTCTCGGTCGTGTGCGGGAGCCCTTAGACGTACCAAAAAAATCTCGCATTTATGGCAGTTAACTATAATTTCATCTGTTTTTAAGGCTTAAAGGTACAGCCACAGTTCAAGCTATGCTGGGCAGGTAGGTATCGCATAGCGTGTCATGATTGTAGATAGCGACATATTATAAATTGCGCTGTCCGTCTGTCTGTCTGTCACACCGCACGCGAGGCAAAAAAGTTCGTTCGAGAACGTCGAGTGAAGAAAGAGCAGCGGTAATGGATGCGGTATGTTTTCAATTAAAACAAAAAATATTACAATGTCAAAAAATGTTACTGTGACTATTATTGGGTATTTAAGTATGGCCAATTTTAGGTAAACTCAATTTTCAGTACTAGCATTTTTTCATATTTTTTTGGAATTAAAAATCCAAATTTATAATTTTTTTAAGCATTATTGGGAATACATTAAGCTGACAGAAGCTTAAATTTAATTTTCGAAAAATATTATCTGTATAAAAATATAACAAATCTAATGATGAAGTCGGACGACATTTTAGACGAAAATTTTTCATACCTTAATTCTAGATCAGACTGAAAATAAAAACTTTTAAATACAGATAAGACAACTGAGAAAAATATCTTTAGAATTATAGGAAATTATGATCTCATTAATCTGTAAGAAAATTTGTGCAATTTCATAGATAAAGACTTACCTAGATAAATGATTCGAATTCTGTCTGAAGTTAAAGACCTATTATTATGTTACAAATTTTGCAGGTGAAGCCATGAATTGAAGTGAAGAGAAGGAGATGTCTGAAGTTTCAGACCGGAGCCAATTGTACAGGAGGCCATTTTCTGTTGAAAATGGACAAAAATAAGTATTAAAATTTACCAAAACGTTGAGGTTGACGAGTAATGATAAAATATTTTGACCAGACAAGAAAAACGGGGGCTTAAGCCAAAACAGACAAGCCTGAAAATCTGTAAGAGTATTCAGTTTTTTTTTTCGTTATCATCCTCTCATAGTACGCACAGCAGCAAAGACGTAGAAACAAAACCAGTTTAGCTGAACCAGTGCTACTCTATAAACACCCGAAACCAGAGACCCGCTCAAGATCAAAGTGTTTCCTCCGACGTGAAGCCGTGTGTAGGTACCTACTCCGACATCTTGTTATCGTCCTGATTATCACGTGAAAAAACCTGTCCGGCTCCCAGTCTAAGTCAGTCAGTTAATAAGAAACTCAAACATTAAGGTGGTTGCTGAGCAGAAGTGCTGCCACTTTGAGAAATAAATTTATTGCGTCATAAATACAAGACATATAATAAGGATTGTTTGATTGGCGGCAATTTGGGGTAGTTCTATATTTTATTATCAATCACATCACATCTTAGCTTATCGTGAATAGCTTTGTATTGTAAAACTGCCAAAAACGGCCACTTTTAGCACTTTACCAATACAAAGCTATAAATGATAAGTTAAGCTATGATGTCATGGGTTATAACATATATAACTACCATATATTGCCGCCAAACGAACAATACTACCGAAAAGTTTTGTATTTGCGACGCAATAAATTTATTTCTAAAAGTAAGGTGCTGCCACCCAGCAGCCGCCTTAAGTAAATTTCGATAAATTAGATTAATGCTTTTGAACCAAGAGCTGATTATTTAAAATTTATATTCATGACTTTTGAGTTATAGTCGGAATATGTAGCTGAATTAGAATGACAGCTAGACAGAGCTAAGCGTGAGGGCAGGATGGAGCTATACATACATGTCCCTGTCGCTCCAATATTTTACACATCGCTCTGTCTTTCTCTCATGCTTCTGTCATTCTCATCAAGCTACATTAACATTATTTTAACTGTAATGGTTTCCGCTTTGGTTACCGCATCCAATGATTTTATTCTCGCTTCGTCACGTCACGTCACAGCAACTGATAATTTTAATTGTCTTCGGCGAATAAAGGGTGAACGCGAAACAAAGCGTTTACACAATGCCTGGCAATGCCTGCAGGATATACCTACCTATACAGGGTGTACAGCCTCGTGGTCTAGTGGTTAGAGGGTTCGGCTCTCGATCCGGAGGTTCTGGGTTCGATTCCCAGTGGGGACACTGTCAAACAAAAATCTCTTTGTGCGACCTCCCCAGTTTGGTTAGGGCATTGCAGGATGAATCACCTGATTGCCCGAAAAGTTAGATGATTCCGTGCTACGGAAGGCACGTAAAGCCGTTGGTCCCGACTACTATCTACGGATGTAGTCGTTAATGAGCCATGTCAGAGGCCTTTGGCGGCTCAACAACTCTGACACCAGGGTTTGTGAGGTCGGTCATCGACCTTGCAACCCACACGATATGATGAGGGTGTACTGGCAGTCTAAAGCCGCTATCACACCCGCCTTAATTCAGAAACTAATTTGGCATACATTGCTCGTTGAAGTAAGGATATAGGAATTAACAAAACAAAGTCTAACCGCAATGTATGCTGAATTAGTTTTTGAATTTTGGAAGGTGTGATTGCGGCTTTACGCATGATGAAAATCGAGAGGACATGCTCAAAGTTAAGCCTCATCATAACATCCCATGACAGGTCCACTGCAGGACAGGGAGCTACCTACAGAATACCAGCAAAGACGTTCGGTTTAAGTTAGAGGGAAATACCATAGTCATCACGCTGCTTGTTAGCGTTACGGCTGACACCATGGACCGCTGTTGTTGGTGACTGCAGCATGTGAGATGGTAGGATATACAGCAGGACGCTGCTGCCCATCCTCTGTTTTATAATCACATAGTCACCTCTTACGACACCCACGGGTAGAAAAGGGTTGGTACTATTCTTTGCCGGCACCACACAAATGAACTTGAAAAATGAGAAATCGACTCTAAAGATTTTAAAGTGTCTTTTCTGATGTGCGGTGGACTATAACACTGCGTACACACACCAATGTTTGTTCTACCTCCAGGCAGGTACACTCGGCACCGCATACACGTATACACCGACCGCTTTACTTTTTAATTAATTAATAAAATTCGCCAGAAGGGCCTCCAGTGTTGCCATTAGCAAATTAAAAATAAACTCCGCGTGTACAACGTTGGGCATAGAGTATAAAATACATGAAAAACGAAACTGCTGAATAGACTGCTCACTAAGGTTATACAGGATGGTTCGGACAATGGAGATCTTGAAATAATGATACTGAATACAGGGTGTGTTGAAATACGAAAGACAAAGGTTACTTGAAACAGAGGTTAAAATACGAAAAATATTTATTTTCTATAAAAAATACATAGACAATATTTTTTTACACCATGCCTATACAGGCTGATTTTTTTATCACCTTGGTTTGGTAACCTAACTACTACACCTTGTCATTTTATTATCACCTTGAACTACTCTACAAGGTGTAACAGAATAGGTATATCTACCCTGAAGGATGTGATTCTGCCTATGAAACTGAACAACTTTACGGTTACATAGATCGAAATACGAAAAAAAACTTTTGAATTTCCATACAAAATGTGCTATCAGCTGATAAGCTGAAACTTTGCCCAGGGAACATAGGTCGAAATACGAAGGAAATTTCGACCTGTCATACAAAATGTGCTATCAAAATGATGCAGTTTTTAATGCGAAGCCAAAATTTTTTTCGTATTTCGACCTATGTTCCTTCAGGAAAGTTGTTCAGTTAAGTTTGTATGGGAGGTCATAATTTTTTTTCGAATTTAGACCTATGTTCCTTCAGGAAAGTTGTTCAGTTTCATAGGCAGAATTACATCCTTCAGGATTAATATACCTTTTTTGGTACACTTTGTATAGAAACGGAGTAAGATTAGTAGGCCAGAGAAATTATTATTTGACCTGGAAGTAATTAAGTATGGCTGTTTTTTCATCATAATTTTCTCATCATAATATAAATCAAATAAATGTTGATACTAAGGGCGTTTTATATATTTCCTTCATTCTTCAGTTAGGTAACCTAGGTGCAAAAGACATCCTACCATTTTTTTATATGGTTCCTTTAGTCGCCTCTTGCGACACCCAAGAGACACCTTCTAAGAGATAGAGTAGTATAACAAGAAGTTTATAACAAATCTGGAGCCCAATTCTTGAATATCACCGGGTGATAAAATATCAACAAATATTAATGGATTTTCTTTTCAAAAGTGTACAACGATGTCCGCCAAATATACAGCGTGTAACGGATAGGTTGTCCCATACATACCCGTGGGTGTCGTAAGAGGCGACTAAGGGTTATAAACTGGAGGATGGGCAGCAGCATCCCTCTGTGTACATACCATCTTACTTACTGCGTTCACCTACAACCGCGGTCCATGGTGCCAGCCGTAACGCTAACAAGCGAGGTGACTATGGTACTTCCCCTCCACGTTTTTCCAGCAAAAGCTAGAATTCTGGAGGGAGCTAGCTCTCTGTCCTGTAGTGGACATTTCATGGGATGTTATGATGATGAACCGAAAGGTGTGATAATACTATAAAGAGTGCAAATCTGCCCATGAAACTGAACAACTTTTCCCAAGGAACATAGGTCAAAAAACAAAATAAATTTTTGACCTCCCACAGAAACTGCATCAGCTGCTGGTAGCGCATTCCACCCGTTTAACATATCCCTAGTGGTCTATCCTGTATGGGAGGTCAATTTTGGTTTTTCGTATTCACCCTTCAGTATTATCATAGTTTTACACGACATTGTAAAGTAGTGTTTGATTATTATTTTCATATAATATAATGATTTACCTTTGAGAGGCCGTGAAAAAAATTTATGTGGTAATTAAGCATCTTTACAAGAATATGGTTGACTCCGAAACACGATTAAATATTAGGTCTTTACCTATGAAATTGCCGTTTTGTATGGCGAATTTTTAGTAAACTTAATTTTCAGTACTAAAATTTTTGCATTTTTCTTAGGAATTATAAATTAATTTATTTTTATTTTTTTAGAATTATTGGGAAGACATTAAGCTAACAGAAGCTTAAATTTAATTTTCGAAACATTATCTGTAAAAAAATATAACAAATGGAATGATGAAATCGGACGACATTTAAGACGAACAATTTTCGAACATTTAATTTTATATATCAAACTAAAAATAATAACTTTATTGGATGCGTAAATTGATAACCTTGAAGTCAACTTTCAAATATAAGACAAATAAAAATAAATGGTACAGCAGCACTGTACTTACTTTCTCGCAATAATCAAGGAAAAACTATCAACCGCAAACTTAAATTTGTAATGCCATACACATAGTATGAAAATACAAACTTTTATTTACGTTTTTCCAATAAAATGTTTTAATGAAATATACAGATCAATTCAGAATTCAAATTCAAAACAAACAAACATCAAACGATTTCGAGTAAATCACATGTTTAACTTTTGGTAGTAACTGGAACACCTTTATATGAATTTTCACAGATCAATGGATACTACCGTAGGATACTTGCATGGAGATTTTTTTAATTTCATGTTCCTTATGGATAATTGTTCAGTTTAGTCTACTGAGCAAGCCCTTTCAGTTGTTGGTACACCCTGTGTACTAAATTTTATTTTAAAATTTGATAAAGAATATCCAGTCAGGTAGACAACCAACCCAGGATTAATATTATAAATTTTTTTAATAAACTCAATGGAACCAATTTTGGGTAAATCACATATTTACGATTTGGTGGTACAGGAACACCCCTTATATGAAATTACACAGATCAATTCATACTGGCGCAAGATATCTTACATGGAGATGTTTGGTCATAATGGTCATGCAAAGTTTCATCAAGATTATATGAGCCGTTTTTGAGAAAATTTCAATTTTTCATTTTTGTTGTATGACAGCGACCCTCAAAATGAGAGCCAGAAAGAAACCACTTACAAGCCTTCGATGGATTTGCATAAAACTCCTAAATTCAAAATATGGTGTCAATCCGACCATTCTTTTAGCCGCTATGCCAAAGCGTGACGGACAGACCGACCGACGGACTGACCGGCCGACCGACCGACGGACGGACATTTTTGGTAGACTTGTTTTTTATGATGTATAAGTGATATAGAACACATTTTTGAGAAAATTAGAAAAACTTTTTTTTTCACGAATACAATACCTTTCTCGCTCTGCTCGAAAGTAAAAATAGCATTAGAATTATAGGAATTATGATCTCATTAATTTGTAAGAAAAAATCGGCAATTTCTTACGTAAAGACCTATTATATTTTGTACGCCATAAAAAAAATCCAAAATTACCTCTGCTTTTTGCTTTTAAACCGTTTTTCTTAAGTACTCATTAATCTATGCTGCCAAAAGTTTACACATTATTCAACACATTATGCGTAATAATATAGCTGTTTATAGATTTTGTAGATTTTGATAAAAACGCAATTATGAGCGAAAAACGTAAAACAGCGAGAATCCGCTCCGTTCTATAGCACGCGCATTCTGACCTTTGTTAGAAAGGGATGTAATTCAGCTCTTATTAGCCCCTTAAACCCAAAGATTTCTGACCTCCTTGCTTCGTTGGGAATAGATATCGTCCTCCAAGTACCGTGCAAATTAATTTTTCTATGGGATGACATCTGCCAGCATATCACATCTCCTTTGCTATGCAATATCACATCATCATCGATGATTACAGAACATTCAAAGTGAACCCTATCAAATCAAATAGAACGACGTCTTCATTGCATTTGCAGTCTCTGATACACTGTCACGGAGCGGGGCTGCATGCCTCGCATGCTGCCTCCTTTCGTGATCCTGGCTCTATCGCCCTGGCCCAAAATTCCAAATTCCTATTTCAAATGTCTTCTATCTCGGTCTTTCGGTGTGATTCGTGTCAAAAAAGTCAGTTTACCTTTGATTCTGGTCGTGCTCGGACGTGCCCGCGCTGTGATATGGTAATCACATATCATCACGTACTTCCCTTCCTCAATAGAATCACGTAGGAAACGTAGTGTGACGTCATGTAGACGCACGTATAAGTTAGTATATAAGATCAATTAGATTAGTAATAAAGGGGAATTTAAGCAGAGTACACGGGAGAGTTTCATTTAACCACCGAACAATATCTCATGGCGACCGTGACAGCCTTCCACTAATATTCGCCATCGAACAATATCTCATGGCGACCGTAGTGGATAGAGCAGCGTCTTAGTGAAGTCTTCGAAGTCGGTCATCGGGAAAAGCGCCGCATCGTGACCACCGCTTTACGGGCCTTGTAAGAAGATGGCTCCAGATCGAGGTCCGTTGTAAGGCATCCAATCCATGCTGCTTTCTGGACTACGTTACCGGATGCTGCGTGTTAACGTACGACGGGTAAGATGGCAATTTCACGCAACAACGAGATGGCAAGAGGGATGTTCGCCACCTCAAACATAGACGGTGAGTGCGAAGTGCAGGGCGGCAGCGCAATGGTTATCAGGAGCTGTCGGCGGGGAGCGACAGGATGGCAAGTGCAAGGTGCAGGTCCTATCTGCATGAGTGAAGAGCACGAAGAGCCTTCTGGACAGCAACAAGCTCAACCCCGGAGGAAGCGTTTGGAAGATAGCAGTCCTCAATTTTGGGTATTATTAATTTGTTTATTTTACATAACCTAAATACCTAGTTGGTTGTTTTTTTTTTAGTCATAATAATCTATCTTTTGTTCTGAGTGGTTAATTTTTTTAGTTATAGTTATCTTCTTAAATTCTTAAATGTTTAGTAAAAATTAGAATGCATATAACCAGTAATGGAAGTAAACAAACGAAGTGTTAAATAGCGTGCGCGTTTCGTGCGTTGAGTTTTGGTTTCGTTTTAGTTTTGGTTTCGTTTCGATTTCAATTCAAGCATGCCTGAAGCGTAAACATGCTTAGAATCAACGGTATAGTACATTGTTCACAAAATATTTTACGCTATAATATGCTGGTTGTTGAGGTATTTTTATTAATTTATAATTAAGGGTTTTTTATTCGGGGTGTTTACGATTATATTATATTAGGATAATGATTTACTAATATTAAGCTATTTGTGACGCTGCGGGTAAAATAATAAGGAAATACTAATAAAATAACAGAGTTCTAGATATCGCAGTGGAGTTGTAATCAAATGTTACAACTAATTATTACATCATAACTTGATTGACTTTGAATTATTGTTTTGCAAACTGTGCAGATTCTAGCACATCGTGGAATGTGTCTATATTTCAGTAGTTTTAAATGCTGACGTACAATTTGTTGTTTTGTATTATGCACTGCACGTGATGCGAGTGTATTTGTTTTTCAAATTTAGATCAAATTGATAATACATCCATACGGACGGGCAGACGTGATGATATGTTTGAATTTTTTTTGTGGAGTATTCCTATTCCGAGAGAATATTTAAAAATATGGTAGCAGAGATGTGTCATCTCATGCATTCTGTCTATTTTCAAGTTACGAATAGTGGAATTAAATATGTTGTTCAGTATGGGTCTACGCTATTTCCCATTTACAAAAAGTATTTAAAATTGAAGTATATTTGAACAGAATATCGATGAAACGATTTTGGTAGTGTTTCTTGATAAAGTCTCAAAATCTCACGGACGAGTATAGTTAGGAGAAGATAGGCGATAGAGTGGTTGCGTATTAAAAATCATTTTGGATTGATGTTATGTTTAATTCAACTTGGTACGTCAACTTACTGATATTGCAGCCAGATGGTCCTTGTAAGTGCAAGTTGAAATAGGATTGGGATAGAAAGGAAAGTCTATTTTTCTAGGAAAATTATAAACGTTGGAAAATCTTATGTTAATAATGTATCATAATACGATTGGATTGATCACCCAAGAGTTGATGTGTTATTAGCTGAATGATTAGTTTGAGCATAATAGTTAGGAAGGAATGATTAGGATAAGTAAGCATTATTTAATGCAATATGTGACAAACCCATTGTCTACAAAGTAGCGATAGGGGGAAAAGGCACGATAAGGTTTCAGATCCTTCATTTTGAAGATGTTGGAGACATCCAGTTAGATGTCTTAAAATATGACCTTATACTATTTATGTTATAATGAAGTTCAGTGGAACTCAGTATTATGTCGCGACAGGTCGGTAGAAAGTGCCAAAATATTGTGCTACCGATTATGGTAATTACGGGCTGGCCAACCCGGGAAATTAGTTATATGGGAATGACTAGTATCTGAAGTTCTGAAGGCGCGCCGAGACGCAGCAGGCCTAGGTATTTAGTTACAGACCATTATAAAATGTCTATGAGTCTGACTGAGCGCGAAATGCGTTATTAAAAGGTAATGAATGACCTTAACCGACAATGAGGTAAAATAAGAATATGATAACTCATACATTTCATGTAGTGTGGTAAAGGGTAAACATAAATGCTATGTTCTGATCACGAATTTTCTAAGTGAATATTATGTTTTGAATAGAGTTTTTTCCCTGAAAGTCTGATACGTAATTTTTTTTATAATTGGATAAAATATTATAATGTTATATTACCCAATGGTATGAATATGAGTATCAAGAATAATGTTTTTAATTAAATTTTCTAGTATGACCGTTCGTTACATCATCGGTTAACTATAACAAATTATTGAAATAATACTTTGACTATACATAACGCATATAGCCAAAAATTGTTAAAATATAGCGTCATGAATTTATAGAAATATTATTTTTCAGTATACAGATTGGTTTTTTTAGTTCCAATAAATTCATGATATTATTTTGTATAGTAATTAGCTTACTGGATTTTTTTAGTAATAATTAGATTTAGTTGTTTTGTATTGTCTTGATTCACTTGACCATAATATTTTTAAGATTGTCATTAATGTTAAAGATACGTTTTTTTTATTTTTTTTCTTCCAAGTTAAATAAAGATGAATGTAGAAAAGTGGAAATACTTAATGAAAACAATATTTTGATGTGATCTGCTTAATTTTTCTTTAAAAAAAAAATAACCATATTAAAGGAAATTGTATACTTACAGTAGTTACAGAAGTCAAATTTAATAAGTATTATAAAGTATTGCAGTTCAATTTTGAATGGTTGAGAGCGCATAAATGCGTTTGGTACGTAATTTAAGTTATAATTTTTTTTTGTATTGTATCATGATGTTTAAGTTATATTTAGTATATTTCTTGTTAATGATTGTAAAGTTATCGAAATTTAGATTAATGTAACAGTAGATTTAATGTTTTATAAAAAGTTTGTCCCTAGGATTCTCTTTTCAGGGGAGGGAAGCCTATCCTTTTCAGGGGAGGTGTGATATGGTAATCACATATCATCACGTACTTCCCTTCCTCAATAGAATCACGTAGGAAACGTAGTGTGACGTCATGTAGACGCACGTATAAGTTAGTATATAAGATCAATTAGATTAGTAATAAAGGGGAATTTAAGCAGAGTACACGGGAGAGTTTCATTTAACCATCCAACGATATCTCAGCGCGCAGCACGACCACCGCCTTGTATTTTGTACCTTCTTTGTTATAATAAACTCGTTAACTTTTCGTTTGACTTTTGGATCCCCTACCTACACCCTGAAGAGTCTCTCTCTCTGATTGCCACTGAGTAGTTTCCGGTGGCAACCCATAGGCTTTGCCTAGTTTGGGATCAGATGACTGTGTGTGAATTGTCCCTCATTTACCAAGATAGGAAATCATCATAACATTCCATGAAACGTCCACTACAGGACAGGAAGCTCCCTCCACAATTCTAGCTTTTGCTGGAAAAATGTAGAGGGGAAGTACCATAGTCACCTCGCTTGTTAGCGTTACGGCTGGCACCATGGACCGCGGTTGTAAGTGACCGCAGTACGTAAGATGTAAGATACAAAGGAAGACGCTGCTACGGGCATTCTCCAGTTTAAAACCCTTAGTCGCCTCTTACGACACCCACGGGTATGTATGGGTTGGTACTATTCTTTGCCGGCACCACACGGGACAAGATAAAATAAGTATGTAATTTGTGACTTTACATCACACATATCCAATAAGACCGCCTTTGTCACCCTAGATTTAAGACTCTCTTTTGTAATTGTTAATGTGTTATGTGTGTGACAATAAAGTGTTTATCTATCTATCTATCTATATCCCTTACTTGTGACGAATTATTTGCTTAATGCTATTTTCTGAGGTTAAACCACATGATGACAGCCTTTCATCCCCCAAATAAGTTAAAAAAAGCTCGTCACCAAACGTTACCCATAAACAAAACAATAACGGGTCTTCGGGCGATATGCAAAAATTTAAGGAGAATAAAGTAGGAAATAAATAAAATAATAAAAAAATATAAATCCAGTCTTTTTGTTTCGGGGCGCGCGGGAAAACCTCCCGCTTCTAGACGTGGGCCGCTCTATGGGGAAAAGGGAGCTAGTGGTAATTTTCAGCATTGGAGATTTTTCCGCTTTCCAAAGCAGGAAGAGAGACCTTTTCAAAAAATCCTCGATGTCTAGCTCATAGTATCCTATACTATTAAACGAGCAATATTTGTATATATATATATTTGTAATCAGTTTCTCGAGAACGGCTCTAACGATTTCAGGGGTTTTTGGGGGCAAGAAATCGATCTAGCTAGGTCTCATGTCTGGGAAAATATTTCTTAGCGCGTTTTAGTGCGTTCAAGAAACTTACAGCGCCATCTGTTGTTGAGTAGCATAGCTTGCTCACCCGATGTTATTTTAATCAGAGAGAGCATAGCTCGGTCGCCCAGGTACTGTTTTGTAATTGTATTCATTCTGGAGGTGAAGGCCTGGTTGCCTAAAACACAGGACTACCTACCTTACGAACTAGCCTCTACATTCATTTATAATGTGCCTACTTTTTTGCCCATGTTTTTTGTAGAGGAAATAAATTATTTTTACTTACTTACTTTTACTTCAATGAGCTTGCTATTGACTTCGATGCCTTGCTGGTGCCCTGAAGACAGAGATGAGGTTCACGATGGAACGAGCTTGCAGAGCAGATGAGGTCCAGGGTCACCTGGCACTCTCACGTGACTACACAATCTTTTTCACTATATAGGGTGACTAATATTTAGTTCTTGATAGAAAAAGGTATGAATGTACTCATGATACTGAACAACTTTCACCAAGGAACATAGGTCGAAACACGAAAATAAATTTTTGACCCACCCTAGAAACTGCATCAGCTGATAGCGTGTTTTGTATGGGAGTTCAAATTTGGTTTTTCGTATTTCGACCTATGTTCCTTGGGAAAAGTTGTTCAGTATCATGAGTACATGCATATCTTTTGCTATCAAGAATATGAGGTTGTATTATAGTAATATATAGGCCATTTGAAGCTGTAAATGATTAAATCCGGCAATTTTGTAAAAACACACTTTTTTGTAAAAGTACCAGTAAAGGTTTTTGAATTTTTTGTCGGTGGCATAGATCATATAATACTAGTAAACTATCGGTGAAGACCTGCGTGCTAGTCATTTTTGACCGCTACGTGAAAAACGCTTTTGAAATGAGCCGGTTTTTAAAAAAGAAAAACTAGTTTTAATTTTCTTCATAGATAGCGTTGTTGTAGGAAAATTTAACTGTCAACTTATTTTTCCTATCTGTTGTAAGTGTTGCCTAAGGAGGTTTATTTACTTCACGCTTCATCTATGACAGATTTATTTTAAGTTGTTTAGCAACTGTCTTCAGAGCCATCTATTGACACTTTTGAATACTCAGTTGACGCTCAGAAACCGGCTCATTAGAACTTATGGGATTGAAAAAAGGTAGATACTAGCGTTATTCCTTAGCTTTCCTCGCTGAAGTGAGGTAAAAACATGCTCGACAGCAAAGTACAGGGTGTCTACTCTAAAAGTCCGATATATCGAAACGATACTACTCGAAACATGCAAATGCAAAACTTCGTCTCTTGACAATAGAGTAGAATATTGGTTGGATGCAGTTTGAAAATTCATCCAACCAATATTCTACTCTATTGTCAAGGGACGAAGTTTTGCTGTTGCATGTTTTGAGTAGTATCGTTTCGATATATCGGACTTTGAGAGTAGACACCCAGAGTAGTTCACGTCTCGTGCCTTGAAACCATCGCTAGCTCAAGGTTCATCTTTCGAACCACTCGCTTCGTTCCAGGCTCAGTCCTAGAATCGCTTGCTCGAGTTTCGCATAACCAATTAAGTCTTTTTGATTGAAAATTTGTTTGGGAATCTTGTAGATTTTGATGTTTGTTATACGTTGACGATTTTGCAGTGCTGTGAAATATTTGTAAGGAGGTGAGTGTTGTTTGAGTGAGTATGAATTATCAAATTATTTTGGTCTAATATCGGCTTTGGGCGGTATCATAATATCTAAAGCTAATTAATACTAGGTCCCGTGTGGTGCCGGCAAAGAATAGTACAAACCCATACATACCCGTGGGTGTCGTAAGAGGCGACTAAGGGTTAACTGGAGGATGGGCAGCATCCTCCTTTATATCTTACATCTTACTTACTGCGGTCACCTACAACCGCGGTCCATGGTGCCAGCCGTAACGCTGACAAGCGAGGTGACTATGGTACTTCCACTCCACATTTTTCCAGCAAAAGCTAGAATACTGGAGGGAGCTCCCGTCCTGTAGTGGACGTTTCATGAGATGTTATGATGATGATGGATGAATCAATACTATACCTAAAAAAAATTAGCATGGCAAAAGCTTATATACGAGTACCAACACATTTTGCAGCTATATCAAGGCTATTCTGCTCAATAGTAATCATCTAAAGCTGTCAGAAAAAACAAGTTTGTAAAACAATGTTATTTTTAGGGTTCCGTACCTCAAAAGAAAAAAACGGAACCCTTATAGGATCACTTTGTTGTCCGTCTGTCTGTCTGTCTGTCTGTCTGTCAAGACCCTTTATCTCACGAACGGGTAAAGGTATCAGGTTGAAATTAATACCATATATTAGGATCTATGAACCACACAAGATCTGAAAATTTCAATTTTTTACAACGACGCAATCAAAAGATATGGCATTTTATGTCCTCATCTCCATACATTTATTCAAAAATGAAAAACCTACAGGGTACTTCCCGTTGACCTAAAATTATGAAATTTGGCAAGAAGCTAGGTCTCACAGTACAAATAATGGGAAAAGTCTGAAATCATTAAATATTACAACTTTTCTCACAACTAATGGTAACCAATTGTGGTGAGCTCCCGTTTCAAGAACATTCATATAAGAGAGGGGTCAAGTTGGATGGTTGCTGAGGCGATTTTTGTTTTAGTTCTATTTAAAAACGGGAACACTTACAAACTTAAAAATTGGTATGTTTATAGGGCATAGGCTATAAAATAACAACAAATAATAAAATTTGGTCAAGTGCGTGTCGGACTCAAAAAATCTAGCACGTTAACTTACTGAAATTTCAACTAATACAATTATGTTTATGTGGTGGTACGGAACCCTCAGTGCGCGAGTCCGACTCGCACTTGGCCGGTTTTTTTCGGTCAAATATACTCTGGTTCGTCTGGTTCGTGGTAGTTTGTCTGGTTCTATGGCTGAAAAAAGTGTTGGTAAGCGTTCGCCGTGCCAGGTATAGTAGGAAATCTGAGGAAAATAATAATTAAATAAGTATTTCTTTTATATTAGGTAGAGTGTACACCTAAAGTTACGCAAGTAGCGTCCTTCTGCCCGTCGCGCGATATTTCAAAGTGGGCAAGAGTACATTCGCGCTATAAGTACGTAGCACATCGTGGGCCGGATTAATGCCTTGCTACCCTAAAAGCGAAGCGATGTACAGAGATAATAACAAAAAACCGGTCCAGTGCTTGTCGGGCCACGCGGAGTGTAGTCCGTAGTTGCCTTATTTTATTTATTTATTTATACATACATAACATCACGCCTCTTTCCCGTCGGGGTAGGCAGAGACCACAGTCCTCCACCTGCTACGATCTTGACATACTTCTTTTGCTTCCTGTACTTTCATCAATCCTTTCATACATTCTCGTCGGTTTGGGTACTTTTAACCTGACCTTTATTCAGAACGTCCTGAATTTGGTCCTGGTACGTTCGCCTAGGCCTTCCACTTCCACTCACTCTCGCCTGGTAGATCTCTTTCGTCAGTCTTCGTTCATTCATCCTCTCTACATGACCAAACCATCTCAGCATCCCTTTCTCGATTTTGGTCACTACGTCTTCTTTTACGCCACACCGTTCTCTTATCACACTATTTCTAATCCTGTCACTCAATTTAACACCAATCATACTCCTTAGCGCTCTCATTTCCACTGTATTAATTCTACTTTCATGCTTCTTCTGCCATACCCAGCTTTCACTGCCATACATCAGTGTTGGTACCAAAACACCCCTATGAATGACAAAATTATATAACTTATAAACTACCAAAAAGTCCCGCAAAACTGCTTAGCAGTTTGTCTGCGGAATCGGAGTCTCTACATAGTATAATAGTACTTTTATATTAGATGCCTAGGAACACTATTATTATGACTAGTTATTTATACTATATTATTCTAAGGAGTTTAATAAATGCTTTTTGAATTTAATTTTGAAAAGAGGTTTTTTGGGATTATCTCTGATGTCCTCAGGCAAACTGTTAAGTAAATATGGCAGACGTTTTTTTAACGTCCTATCTGTATAATAATTATTGACAAGAGGAACAACAAATTTGCCTGAGGTCATTGTCCTCGTGTTGTATTTGTTAACTACATCTATTAGTAGTGGGTTATGCTGCCGTCTGCCATGGTTGTTGACAGCTAGAAGATATTTGTGTTTTATACTTACAGGAAGAATTTCACAGAATTTGAATATTTTTTTATAATCATTTTTGTAACTGTTTCAAACTTTATTGTTCACTAATAATTAAAAAAAAAAAATATTTGTAGTTTTTCTATTTTTTCTAAGCCTTAGGAATCATTATTGTACAGCAAGTTTTGTTATTTTTTATACAAACATTTCCCTCCTAGAGGTCTTGCGCCTGATTGCTCTTTTTATTATTTTCAGATTTTTACTAAGTATTTATTTTTATTTTATTTATTTATTAAGGTTTGCCAACAGGTAATACACATAGACTTAACTCTACTAACATCTTTTACAGGACTTACATATAGGTACACCCAATTACAGGCAAACACAACATGCAATTTGAGTTTTTAACGTAAATACGCTACACTAAGAAACACAATTTAAAATTTAGTTAACCTAAAGATTACAATTTGGATTTGAATTTTAGTTTAGACAATATATTTTTAAATTCAAGAAAAGAGCAGTTATACATATCGACATTTTCGTTGACAAATAAAGTGTTGTATTGTCTGCATATCCGATTAACGATATTATAGAAGCCGAAGTTAGTTCTAGAGTACTCAGTAGCAAAAGGTTTGTAGTTACACAAACGAGATCCAGAACGAGGAACAGTAAAATTTATTTCAGCCAATATATGTGGCGTGTCCACAAGGCCTGTTACGATCTTGTAGAGAAACAGCTGGTCGTTTATCCACCGCCTGTCCTCCAATGAAATCAGTTGAAAGTGTCCTAACCTTTTATCGTAAGAGTTGAGGTCCAGTCTTTTGTCATGCACCGCAAGAAAAAAGAGAAAACGTTTTTGTACTCTTTCGATCCTATCGATGTGAATATGATAGTGAGGACTCCAAACACAGGAGCAGTATTCTAATACACTACGCACTAAAGCGTAATAAACTATTTTCAATGGAGTGGTACTTTTAAATTTTTTACAGTTACGCCAAACGAACCCTAGCATTCGAAGAGACTTTTTTATGATTTCGTCGATATGGTCATTGTAGGAAAGCTTGCTGTCCAAAGTTACACCAAGGTCTCTGATTTTCGTGACTTCTTCTAGTTTGGAACCGTTAATTTGGTAGCTAGATTTGATTGGATACTTTTTTCTACAAAATGTAATAGCTTTGCATTTTTTACTATTAAGGGGGAGTTTATTTTTAACAGACCAAGCCAATATTCTATCGAGATCATTTTGCAATAGTTGTGAATCTAGAGAGCTGTCAATAATTTTGAAAAGTTTAAGGTCGTCTGCGAAAAGAGAGAATTTAGAATGGCGTATGACGGAAACTAAGTCGTTAATAAAAACTAAAAAAAGTATTGGGCCCAAGTGGGAACCTTGAGGCACACCAGAACTAGCTGTGAAGAGCTCAGATTCATTGCCACAAACAACAACTTTTTGGGATCTGTCACTTAGATACGAAGCAAACCATTTCAAAAGACTGCCATGGACGCCTACGTTATATAGCTTGTTTATTAGCAAGTAGTGATCGACTTTATCAAAGGCTTTGCTTATGTCTGTATAGATTGCGTCTACTTGCAAACCTCTATCGAGTACAGAAGAAATTTGTGATGTATAATTGGCCAAATTTGTTGCAGTAGACCTTTTGGAACGAAATCCATGTTGCTCGGGTATAAGTAATGGCTTTAAATGAGACGTCAGTACTGGACAAATGAGGGATTCAAATACCTTAGCTAGAGTTGACAAAAGAGAAATAGGCCTATACTCTGTGACGTCCATTGAATTGCCGCTTTTAGGAATGGGTATAATATTGGCACATTTCCATAAAGAAGGAAAGACTCCGGTCTGAAGGGAATAATTAAATATTGTGTGTAATGGGTGACTTAGAGCTTTGGCACAGTTGGAAATAAAAATTGGTGGTATACCATCTGGTCCGCATCCCTTACGGCAGTCCAGCTTCTTAAGCTTTTTTTCTATTTCTTGTTTGGAAAATTTAAGTCTCCCGATGACATTATAAGACAAAAATTGTTTCCGGGTAAGTGTAGGATATTATCAATAGGGCCGCTCATACAAGGATCAGAAGGTGAGAAAACAGACGCAAAATGATTAGCAAATCCGTTGCAAATTGAATTAGGAGTTGTCAATTTATTATTATTTAGCGTCATTTCGGAAGGGAATGAGCTATTACGCTTACGCTTGGAGCTTATGTAGGACCAAAAAGAATTCATATTGTTTTTAGATATAGATGCTTCAATCTTACGTCGGTAATTATTGTAACAGATAGATTTTTAACAAATAAAATTTTTTTTTTTTAACAAATAAATTTTTGACCCACCCTAGAAACTGCATCAGCTGATAGCGTGTTTTGTATGGGAGTTCAAATTTGGTTTTTCGTATTTCGACCTATGTTCCTTGGGAAAAGTTGTTCAGTATCATGAGTACATGCATATCTTTTGCTATCAAGAATATGAGGTTGTATTATAGTAATATATAGGCCATTTGAAGCTGTAAATGATTAAATCCGGCAATTTTGTAAAAACACACTTTTTTGTAAAAGTACCAGTAAAGGTTTTTGAATTTTTTATCGGTGGCATAGATCATATAATACTAGTAAACTATCGGTGAAGACCTGCGTGCTAGTCATTTTTGACCGCTACGTGAAAAACGCTTTTGAAATGAGCCGGTTTTTAAAAAAGAAAAACTAGTTTTAATTTTCTTCATAGATAGCGTTGTTGTAGGAAAATTTAACTGTCAACTTATTTTTCCTATCTGTTGTAAGTGTTGCCTAAGGAGGTTTATTTACTTCACGCTTCATCTATGACAGATTTATTTTAAGTTGTTTAGCAACTGTCTTCAGAGCCATCTATTGACACTTTTGAATACTCAGTTGACGCTCAGAAACCGGCTCATTAGAACTTATGGGATTGAAAAAAGGTAGATACTAGCGTTATTCCTTAGCTTTCCTCGCTGAAGTGAGGTAAAAACATGCTCGACAGCAAAGTACAGGGTGTCTACTCTAAAAGTCCGATATATCGAAACGATACTACTCGAAACATGCAAATGCAAAACTTCGTCTCTTGACAATAGAGTAGAATATTGGTTGGATGCAGTTTGAAAATTCATCCAACCAATATTCTACTCTATTGTCAAGGGACGAAGTTTTGCTGTTGCATGTTTTGAGTAGTATCGTTTCGATATATCGGACTTTGAGAGTAGACACCCAGAGTAGTTCACGTCTCGTGCCTTGAAACCATCGCTAGCTCAAGGTTCATCTTTCGAACCACTCGCTTCGTTCCAGGCTCAGTCCTAGAATCGCTTGCTCGAGTTTCGCATAACCAATTAAGTCTTTTTGATTGAAAATTTGTTTGGGAATCTTGTAGATTTTGATGTTTGTTATACGTTGACGATTTTGCAGTGCTGTGAAATATTTGTAAGGAGGTGAGTGTTGTTTGAGTGAGTATGAATTATCAAATTATTTTGGTCTAATATCGGCTTTGGGCGGTATCATAATATCTAAAGCTAATTAATACTAGGTCCCGTGTGGTGCCGGCAAAGAATAGTACAAACCCATACATACCCGTGGGTGTCGTAAGAGGCGACTAAGGGTTAACTGGAGGATGGGCAGCATCCTCCTTTATATCTTACATCTTACTTACTGCGGTCACCTACAACCGCGGTCCATGGTGCCAGCCGTAACGCTGACAAGCGAGGTGACTATGGTACTTCCACTCCACATTTTTCCAGCAAAAGCTAGAATACTGGAGGGAGCTCCCGTCCTGTTGTGGACGTTTCATGAGATGTTATGATGATGATGGATGAATCAATACTATACCTAAAAAAAATTAGCATGGCAAAAGCTTATATACGAGTACCAACACATTTTGCAGCTATATCAAGGCTATTCTGCTCAATAGTAATCATCTAAAGCTGTCAGAAAAAACAAGTTTGTAAAACAATGTTATTTTTAGGGTTCCGTACCTCAAAAGAAAAAAACGGAACCCTTATAGGATCACTTTGTTGTCCGTCTGTCTGTCTGTCTGTCTGTCTGTCAAGACCCTTTATCTCACGAACGGGTAAAGGTATCAGGTTGAAATTAATACCATATATTAGGATCTATGAACCACACAAGATCTGAAAATTTCAATTTTTTACAACGACGCAATCAAAAGATATGGCATTTTATGTCCTCATCTCCATACATTTATTCAAAAATGAAAAACCTACAGGGTACTTCCCGTTGACCTAAAATTATGAAATTTGGCAAGAAGCTAGGTCTCACAGTACAAATAATGGGAAAAGTCTGAAATCATTAAATATTACAACTTTTCTCACAACTAATGGTAACCAATTGTGGTGAGCTCCCGTTTCAAGAACATTCATATAAGAGAGGGGTCAAGTTGGATGGTTGCTGAGGCGATTTTTGTTTTAGTTCTATTTAAAAACGGGAACACTTACAAACTTAAAAATTGGTATGTTTATAGGGCATAGGCTATAAAATAACAACAAATAATAAAATTTGGTCAAGTGCGTGTCGGACTCAAAAAATCTAGCACATTAACTTACTGAAATTTCAACTAATACAATTATGTTTATGTGGTGGTACGGAACCCTCAGTGCGCGAGTCCGACTCGCACTTGGCCGGTTTTTTTCGGTCAAATATACTCTGGTTCGTCTGGTTCGTGGTAGTTTGTCTGGTTCTATGGCTGAAAAAAGTGTTGGTAAGCGTTCGCCGTGCCAGGTATAGTAGGAAATCTGAGGAAAATAATAATTAAATAAGTATTTCTTTTATATTAGGTAGAGTGTACACCTAAAGTTACGCAAGTAGCGTCCTTCTGCCCGTCGCGCGATATTTCAAAGTGGGCAAGAGTACATTCGCGCTATAAGTACGTAGCACATCGTGGGCCGGATTAATGCCTTGCTACCCTAAAAGCGAAGCGATGTACAGAGATAATAACAAAAAGCCGGTCCAGTGCTTGTCGGGCCACGCGGAGTGTAGTCCGTAGTTGCCTTATTTTATTTATTTATTTATACATACATAACATCACGCCTCTTTCCCGTCGGGGTAGGCAGAGACCACAGTCCTCCACCTGCTACGATCTTGACATACTTCTTTTGCTTCCTGTACTTTCATCAATCCTTTCATACATTCTCGTCGGTTTGGGTACTTTTAACCTGACCTTTATTCAGAACGTCCTGAATTTGGTCCTGGTACGTTCGCCTAGGCCTTCCACTTCCACTCACTCTCGCCTGGTAGATCTCTTTCGTCAGTCTTCGTTCATTCATCCTCTCTACATGACCAAACCATCTCAGCATCCCTTTCTCGATTTTGGTCACTACGTCTTCTTTTACGCCACACCGTTCTCTTATCACACTATTTCTAATCCTGTCACTCAATTTAACACCAATCATACTCCTTAGCGCTCTCATTTCCACTGTATTAATTCTACTTTCATGCTTCTTCTGCCATACCCAGCTTTCACTGCCATACATCAGTGTTGGTACCAAAACACCCCTATGAATGACAAAATTATATAACTTATAAACTACCAAAAAGTCCCGCAAAACTGCTTAGCAGTTTGTCTGCGGAATCGGAGTCTCTACATAGTATAATAGTACTTTTATATTAGATGCCTAGGAACACTATTATTATGACTAGTTATTTATACTATATTATTCTAAGGAGTTTAATAAATGCTTTTTGAATTTAATTTTGAAAAGAGGTTTTTTGGGATTATCTCTGATGTCCTCAGGCAAACTGTTAAGTAAATATGGCAGACGTTTTTTTAACGTCCTATCTGTATAATAATTATTGACAAGAGGAACAACAAATTTGCCTGAGGTCATTGTCCTCGTGTTGTATTTGTTAACTACATCTATTAGTAGTGGGTTATGCTGCCGTCTGCCATGGTTGTTGACAGCTAGAAGATATTTGTGTTTTATACTTACAGGAAGAATTTCACAGAATTTGAATATTTTTTTATAATCATTTTTGTAACTGTTTCAAACTTTATTGTTCACTAATAATTAAAAAAAAAAAATATTTGTAGTTTTTCTATTTTTTCTAAGCCTTAGGAATCATTATTGTACAGCAAGTTTTGTTATTTTTTATACAAACATTTCCCTCCTAGAGGTCTTGCGCCTGATTGCTCTTTTTATTATTTTCAGATTTTTACTAAGTATTTATTTTTATTTTATTTATTTATTAAGGTTTGCCAACAGGTAATACACATAGACTTAACTCTACTAACATCTTTTACAGGACTTACATATAGGTACACCCAATTACAGGCAAACACAACATGCAATTTGAGTTTTTAACGTAAATACGCTACACTAAGAAACACAATTTAAAATTTAGTTAACCTAAAGATTACAATTTGGATTTGAATTTTAGTTTAGACAATATATTTTTAAATTCAAGAAAAGAGCAGTTATACATATCGACATTTTCGTTGACAAATAAAGTGTTGTATTGTCTGCATATCCGATTAACGATATTATAGAAGCCGAAGTTAGTTCTAGAGTACTCAGTAGCAAAAGGTTTGTAGTTACACAAACGAGATCCAGAACGAGGAACAGTAAAATTTATTTCAGCCAATATATGTGGCGTGTCCACAAGGCCTGTTACGATCTTGTAGAGAAACAGCTGGTCGTTTATCCACCGCCTGTCCTCCAATGAAATCAGTTGAAAGTGTCCTAACCTTTTATCGTAAGAGTTGAGGTCCAGTCTTTTGTCATGCACCGCAAGAAAAAAGAGAAAACGTTTTTGTACTCTTTCGATCCTATCGATGTGAATATGATAGTGAGGACTCCAAACACAGGAGCAGTATTCTAATACACTACGCACTAAAGCGTAATAAACTATTTTCAATGGAGTGGTACTTTTAAATTTTTTACAGTTACGCCAAACGAACCCTAGCATTCGAAGAGACTTTTTTATGATTTCGTCGATATGGTCATTGTAGGAAAGCTTGCTGTCCAAAGTTACACCAAGGTCTCTGATTTTCGTGACTTCTTCTAGTTTGGAACCGTTAATTTGGTAGCTAGATTTGATTGGATACTTTTTTCTACAAAATGTAATAGCTTTGCATTTTTTACTATTAAGGGGGAGTTTATTTTTAACAGACCAAGCCAATATTCTATCGAGATCATTTTGCAATAGTTGTGAATCTAGAGAGCTGTCAATAATTTTGAAAAGTTTAAGGTCGTCTGCGAAAAGAGAGAATTTAGAATGGCGTATGACGGAAACTAAGTCGTTAATAAAAACTAAAAAAAGTATTGGGCCCAAGTGGGAACCTTGAGGCACACCAGAACTAGCTGTGAAGAGCTCAGATTCATTGCCACAAACAACAACTTTTTGGGATCTGTCACTTAGATACGAAGCAAACCATTTCAAAAGACTGCCATGGACGCCTACGTTATATAGCTTGTTTATTAGCAAGTAGTGATCGACTTTATCAAAGGCTTTGCTTATGTCTGTATAGATTGCGTCTACTTGCAAACCGCTATCGAGTACAGAAGAAATTTGTGATGTATAATTGGCCAAATTTGTTGCAGTAGACCTTTTGGAACGAAATCCATGTTGCTCGGGTATAAGTAATGGCTTTAAATGAGACGTCAGTACTGGACAAATGAGGGATTCAAATACCTTAGCTAGAGTTGACAAAAGAGAAATAGGCCTATACTCTGTGACGTCCATTGAATTGCCGCTTTTAGGAATGGGTATAATATTGGCACATTTCCATAAAGAAGGAAAGACTCCGGTCTGAAGGGAATAATTAAATATTGTGTGTAATGGGTGACTTAGAGCTTTGGCACAGTTGGAAATAAAAATTGGTGGTATACCATCTGGTCCGCATCCCTTACGGCAGTCCAGCTTCTTAAGCTTTTTTTCTATTTCTTGTTTGGAAAATTTAAGTCTCCCGATGACATTATAAGACAAAAATTGTTTCCGGGTAAGTGTAGGATATTATCAATAGGGCCGCTCATACAAGGATCAGAAGGTGAGAAAACAGACGCAAAATGATTAGCAAATCCGTTGCAAATTGAATTAGGAGTTGTCAATTTATTATTATTTAGCGTCATTTCGGAAGGGAATGAGCTATTACGCTTACGCTTGGAGCTTATGTAGGACCAAAAAGAATTCATATTGTTTTTAGATATAGATGCTTCAATCTTACGTCGGTAATTATTGTAACAGATAGAAATTTGAATGTGACATCTAGTTCTAGCATTTGTGAAATCAAAATCATCTAAAGGGTTATTGAATTTTTTAAATCTCTCACGATATTTATCCTTTTCAATGATGAGTTTAATCAGGTTTCGTGTGTACCAGACTGGATAACAATTTCGTTTAGGTTTACACATAGGCGTGTGTTTCTTCACAATATAATTAACTATTTCGTAAAATTTGTCAATCATGCAGTCAACTGTAGGAATAGCCTTCAGTTCATAGTCCCTAATTCCCTAGTTCATAGCTTAATTCTTTGTTTATTTCGTCATAATTAGCCTTGTAGAAGTTGTACCTGGCTATTGTTTCTTTTTTCAGGAAGCTTGAAGGACTTGAATTATTTAAACTGATTATAAGTGGAGGGTGATAGGACTCGACCTTTGTAAGAGCATAGTCAGCCTCGCAAACCTTGCAGTTGGAAGAGGTAAAGAATAAAAGATCTAATAGATTACCATCGCAATTAAAAGTGTTATTTTTCTGATATAGGTTATGCAGAGATATGAAATCGGACATCAGATGAACAAAGCCGGAGTTTATATTAGTGGAAGGGTGAACTGAACTCGACTGCGATTCAGCAAAAAGTCTAGACGTTTGGTGGAGATTAAAATCTCCAAGTATAATTATTTCATCACTGCTGGCTAGTGAGAGAGATTGACTAATAGCGGCTAATTGACCGTCAAGCTTGGTATGGGTTACAGGAGGTGGAATATAGACAGCACATATGCAAACGGACTTTTTTGTCCTACCAGACCCTGCAGATACAGATACCCAGAGATCCTCATTATCAGGACTTTGGAAATGAGACATCTGAACTGCAGAAAACTGTTTGGCATCGGCAATCATGACACCACCTCCCTCAGACTTAGCTCCAGCAACACTGCTACGATCGCGGCGAAAGATGTTGTAATTAGTGTTTAAAATTTCGCTATTCAAAACGCTGTCATTTAACCAAGTCTCGGTGAAAACTATGACGTCATGATCGCTGTTGAGACTAGTAATATGCAGATCGTGTAGTAAGTATTACTCGTTAACCTATATATATACTTAGCTGTGATAGTTTTTTCTTATTAAATTCATATACCTAAGGTCCTACAGAAATAGTAAACATTATTTTAAAATGTTACTAAGACCATGAAACTAAAAAACTTTTCCCAAGAAAATTTGGTCGAAATCAGCAAACAGCAATACTATAGAACGATAACTACGCTTCAAACTTGACCCCCACGAAATATTTACCTAAGTAGGCGGAGCTAAAATAGTTACCTCTCAATTACCCACTAGCTGACATTTCAGCACGCGCGCGAACCAATCCCTGCTCTCGTCCTGAATTTGAACCAATTGATTCGTATTTTGAATATACCTACGTCCTTTTGGTTTCACGTAGGGCCACTTTTTTGTGGAATTTGTTCTGAGTTAGAGTTCCATAGTATTGTAGTTCGGTGGTCGAAATACGACAAACCCTATTTGACTTCCCATACAAAATTTGCTATTAGCTGATGCAGTTTCTATGGGAGGCCAAAAATTCATTTTCGTACCTATTTTGACCTTAGTATGTTCCTTGGGGAAAGATTTTCAGTTTTATGGTCCGAGTAACATACTAAAATTATGCTTACTATTTTGTTAGGACCTTAAATACTACCACTATGAATTTTTAAATATCGCTCGCACTGGCTTACAAACTTTAACATAGAGGAGCGCAGCCGGTGGGCGAGTAAGACAAGGATGGAGAATAAGACGAAGGGTTGCTCTGAGACCCGACAAGTACCGAGTTTATCCGAGCATTTCCCTGAACACACAAATCCCGTTCACGATGGGCGTGCACGTCCATAAAGCTGCGCATTTAAAATACTACCCAGAGAGATAAGGAATTTATTTCATACCTGCTTTTTACGCTCAAAATTTAATACTATTAACCAAAATTTTTATACCAAAAAATAGAAGAATTTTCACTGAGTTTTCTGATACAAAAAAAACTTTGAAATATTAACGCGTTTAGGAGATATTTAAGCTCGAATTTGGGACTAGAGATGGAAATATTCTGTGCCTCAAATACGGTACTTGATGGGAACTTCGTAACAATAGCAGCAAGGGGGGAGA
The DNA here is from genome assembly GCA_947532105.1 of Athrips mouffetella. Lineage (NCBI taxonomy): Eukaryota > Metazoa > Arthropoda > Insecta > Lepidoptera > Gelechiidae > Athrips > Athrips mouffetella. The sequence continues at coordinate 15,200,991 of OX383978.1, forward strand.
AACGCGCGCATCAAGTACCAAGTACCGTTGTTCTTTGCACTAGAGATAATAAACTGGCTACTTTATGGACGCGCTTCTAGAGAGGATATGGCAAGATAACAGTAACTTTCGTACGGCCCTACTATACGTACATATTATACGTATATACTGCATGTTTTTTTAACATCCAGTTTCGTCTTGGCCCTAGGCTGAGATGTCTAAGCTAAATTAAAAAGAGAAAGAAAATACCTATTTTCGATATATTTTTGAATTTCGAATTTCGAGAAGTAGAGTTTGTTCGTTTTTTTGTTGTACCCTAAACCGAACAGCATGTATGAAAGAATTGATGAAAGTACAGGAAGCATGGGAAGTATGTCAAGATCGTAGACGGTGGAGGACTGTGGTCTCTGCCAACCCCAACGGGAAAAAGGCGTGATATTATGTATGTATGAGTTTTGATTTTCCTGAAATTTAAACCTCTAAAGAAGAACAATAAACTGTCAATAAATGGATCTTATAGCGACAAAACATTTTGGCCGATCTATATTAAACTCGCCAGTGACTGAGAGTTTTGTGTAAAAATTCCACAATGTTTAGATATTTTGTACGAAAGTACCCAGTTCTATTCTATGTTATCTTTTTAACATTCTGTATACTAGAGTAGGTACTTATTTACCTATCTACTAGGTATGCATAGGTACATTTTTTATCAGATAGTTTCGTCTTGGTCGTACAAATGAAAATAATAAAAAATTCTAAAGATTTCAAATTGATGCGAATATTGATAGAAATGTAGAGTTTCCTGAAAAGAGAGATAGAGAAAATTAAATCAAATTACACCCTGTATGAATATAGGTGTGACGTCATACAAAAATTCTTACAATCAAAGAAAAAAAATGTGACAAATACACTAGTCGTGTGGGACCAAAAAAACCGGCCAAGTGCGAGTCGGACTCGCGCACCGAGGGTTCCGTACCAACACATAATCATAATTGTATTGTATGAAATATAAGTAAGTAAATCTGCTAGATTTTTTGAGTCTGACACGCGCTTGACCAAATTTTATTATTTGTTGGTATTTAATAGCTTATGCACTATAAACATACCAATTTCCAAGTTTGTAAGTGTTCCCGTTTTTTTAAAATAGAACTAAAACAAAAATCGCTTCGCGACCATTCAACTTGACCCCTCTCTTATATGAATGTTCTTGAAATGGGAGCTCACCACAATTGGTTACCATTTAGTTGTGTGAAAAGTTGTAATATTTATTGATTTCAGACATTTCCCTTTATTTGTACTGTGAGACCTAGCTTCTTGCCAAATTTCATAATTTTAGGTCAACGGGAAGTACCCTATAGGTTTTGCTTTAGTGCATAAATGTATGGAGATGTGGACATAAAATGTGCCATATATTTTGATTGCGTCGTTGTAAAAATTTGAAATTTTCATATCTTGTGTGGTTCATGGACCCTAATATATGGTATCAATTTCAACCTGATACCTTTACCCGTTCGTAAGATAAAAGGTCTTGACAGACAGACAGACAGACGGACTATAAAGTGATCCTATAAGGGTTCCGTTTTTTTCTTTTGAGGTACGGAACCCTAAAAACGAAAACAAAAAAGAGTACACAAACATTTCAAGTGTTGACTCAGAGAGCTGAACAACTTTTTCAAAGAAATATGAGACTAAAAACTAAATATAGGGTGACTTTTAATTAGTTCTTGATAGAAAAAGGTATGAATGTACTCATGATACTGAACAAATTTCCCCAAGGAACATAGGTCAAAATACGAAAATCAAGTTTTGACCTCCAATAGAAACTGCATCAGCTGATAGCGCATTTTGTATGGGAGGTTAAATTTGGTTCTTCGTATTTCGACGTTTTCGACTAATTAAAAGTCACCTATATAAGTATCTCGTCATTTTTTTTTTGTCAATGGACTTACTCTTGACGTCGATCTAGCCCTGAGGGCAGAGATGAGGTCAACGAAGGAACGAGCTTGCCCAGAGGAAGGCTATCCACTCGCGACTTAAATAGGGTTGGACTTCGGGTTATGTGTAGTCGGGAATATTCTATGGGGATTATGGGGAACACAGACGCAGGCATAGAATTCCACTCCTTAGCTGTGCGCATTGTAAAAGACGTTTCATGTTTTCTTCTTACTTGGATTTTCAGACGATTACCTATATAGGGTGACTTTTAATTAGTTCTTGACAGCAAAAGATATGCATGTACTCATGATACTGAACAACTTTTCCCAAAGAACATATGTCGAAATACGAAAATCCAAATTTGACCTCCCATACAAAATGCGCTATCAGCTGATGCAGTTTCTATGGGAGGTCAAAACTTGATTTTCGTATTTCGACCTATGTTCTTTGGGGAAAGTTGTTCAGTATCATGAGTACATTCATACCTTTTTCTATCAAGAACTAATTAAAAGTCATATATAAAATTTGCCCGCTGCAGCATGTACCTACCATTATTGGTCTAATGGATAAATTAGGCTCCATGTCTGGAGAATCTGGGGTCGAATGTTCGCCCCGGTCGCCTCGTAGACCCAGGAATATGGCTATGGTATCCCCTGCCTATCGTAAGAGGCGAATGAAAGGAAACTTAGGAGTCGTGGTTACTTAGAGCAGGGGGCTTTGAATAGCCAACCAACGACTCCAAGGCGTACGACAGAGAACAGTTTTTTTTTTTGTATGTTCAGCGGGTATCCTGACAGAGAACAGTTTAAATAATATTTAGGGTACCGTACACGAAGGGTCCAAACGGAGCCCTAATATTACTAAGCCTACGTTGTATGTCTGTCTGTCTGTCCTGAAGCTGTATTTTCAAACCGTAGTAGCTTTCACAGAATATGTGTCATTAAGTTGTTATGGTATAACGTGTGGTACGTAACTAACAAACAATGATAAGTTAAAAAATCAGAGGGGTGCACGATACGTGTTTAATATTTGGTGTTCTTTTGTTTTAACTCTACCTACTGTAAAAATGGAAACACTTACAACCGTGAAAATTGGAATGTTTATTAAAGTGCATATAAGCTATAATAATAACAAATAATGAAATTGATTAAGTGATAGACGGACTCGCGCGCATTAAATACACTTCTGCGTGACTTGGCGCGACCGCGCGTCTCTGACTAACGCGGTATTTTTACCTTCGTGGTACGGACCTCTCGGACTCGCACTTATGTTTATGTTTTGAGGGTGAAGGGGCCGGGCTCCTAGTTCCCATCGGCCACTGCGACCTGCATAGATCTATTGTATAGCCAAACCTTTATAATACATCTCCTCGGCCACACCGACAGCCTCAAAGTATCTGACGATCTGCCTAGAGAGTTCAGGCATCCTCAGGGTGCAGTATATGTCCTCCTGTGGCCTCACTTCTGCTGTGAGTTTATACATCACAGTGGCAGATCAGGTGTAGGTATAGGCGTTTCATCATCCTCTGTACAAAATCTGCAGTATGGGTTTTCGTAAAAGCCCATTCTGTTTTTGTGCTTGCACAACCTATAATGTCCCGTTAGGGCTCTTATGAGTATCCTAAATTGGTTCCGATTTAGCTTAAGAGCTTCAGATGTGTATTTCTTTGAGAAGCCTCGGATCAACTGTTTTGAGAGTGCGAGACCAGTTGAACCTCGCCAAGCTAGGATGACTTCGCACTTCGCCCAAGCTCCTAGCTGAAACCTGGTTGTAAATTCAGGTATATCGAGGGCTGGCTCCGGTCCAGTAAATTTAGATCTTGAGCCTTCTCTTGCCAGTTCATCTGCCACCTCGTTTCCTCCTATTCCCGAGTGCCCAGGAACCCAATCTAGGGTAACTTTATTTTTCTAGGTAAATGTTAAAATTGTGCCCTACTTAAGAAACAAAACAGGCATAATCAAAAGACAAACATAACGATAAAAAAATGTTTTAGGACCAGATAGAGCTGAAGTGCTCCATGCCTTAGGAAATGAAAAAAAATTAACCTCTCAATACAAACCGTTCGGCTGGAGTGAGATATTTGGATGGAGAGGCTTAATTTTTTTTATTTTCCAAAGATTGATTTTGATTTGTTACAAGATCCACACATGCTTATAATGATAGATATTACAATGTTGATATTTTCCATAATAGTTTCACAAAATTTAGAAACTTCGTCAGAAAACTATAATTTGAGTATGTTGAACTACGATTTCCAACTTTTTCTTGCTCAGTTTGTTTGTTTTTTTTTTACATAAAATTCTTTAAGTGTGTTACTTTCTTATAGCGTTTAAGAACTTTTTTCTCTTAGTGGAAACTTTGTTGGCTTATGTATTTTCTAAGTAGTTTAAGCTATTATGTACTAAATTAAGGCTGTTTGTTTCCCAAAATAAATAAAAAATAAAAATGTTTCTTTGGAAAGTTGTTCAGTTTCTTTGACTGAGAACGCTTTTTCAGTTTTCGGTAAACCGCCCCTGTATATGCATAGATTTTAGCATACCTAAATAAGTAAATTAGTACTTAGTAGGTTCAGTCTAGTCTCAATGCAGAATTGTGAGCCTTCTCACGTCAGCTGCTTTGCGCACTTGCGCAAGAGACGGTACGGTAGAGCGCGTGCACCGGAAACGGAAACAGGTGGCCCGGCGACGCAGGAGTGTATACGCGGCAGGGGCGCATTTGGGACTTCAGCTCTTACTGTTATTGAAATAAGAGGAGTAACTACTAAGTCTGGGAACCACTAAAATATCACTCAAAAAATTCAAAATCACAAAATTTTCAAAAGTACCTAAAGATTGATACTATTTGTTAAATGTAGTTTTTTTTTTTAATGTAACAAATGAGCAAGCGAGCTTATGGGCCACCTGATGGTAAGTGGTCACCACCGCCCATAGCGTCCACTGTCTTATTAGTAGCATAATTGACACTAACAAGACGGCAAAGCCCGTTGCCCACCCTGAAACTAAGATGGTGTGTCTCATGTGCAAAAGTCTCAAAAATTATATTTGATTACCCGGTGATATTCAAGAACTGGCTCCCTGGTCTGTTAAGGTTGATGTGCTTTAGACTGCACGATTTCAATACGCTTCAAATTCAGATCTAAATTTCATTTAATCTATATACTTAGATAATAGATTCTTTACATAATACTAGTACCTACCTACCTACTTATTGAACGACGTATCGTAACATGCAGAATACATTGCAGCGAGTCTATACTACCGTGCTATGGCAGCGTAAAAGAAACGGCAAGAAACCACTGCAGCGCGACCTCCTTACAATACGACTTTGTGCAGTGTGTTGCGTGTGTTTCGCTGAAATATCATAGCACCATAACTAATATCTCCTAGTCTATTTTTGTTAAAATATCTATTCAAGTCGCTACTTGCGAGTGGATAGGCTTCGTCTGGGCAATCTCTTTCTTTACTCATGGAGAGATTGGTCAAGAATTAAAAGGATTGGTCCAGGGATTGGTGACAGGAGGGCGTTTTGCTGCATAGTTTGTACAACATACGAATATTAAATTGCATTTAACTCCCAGAGCATAAGTTTCATACCCCCAAATCACATTTGTTCGTTAATTCCGATTTTATCCACTTGTTAATTTAATACAAAAATAAAAATTTACTTCGGAAAGCTATCAATCGTTACCAATGCATCTTGAATGTTACTAATGCTCAAAGCGTCAGTTGCTCAAAGCGATATTTTGGCTCTGACACTGTAGCGCCACCTTGCGTCGAGTAGCAGTACTATTACTATTATCTACATTAGTACAAGCAAGGCCCTTGGCTTCCAAGTAGTTCTGGTACGTAAAGATAGATGGCGCATTTTTGTACAGGCTCTACGAACTCTTTGTTCTTCTCGGACTTCGTTGACACCTTACGCCGAGTAGCAGTACTATTACTACTATCTACATTAACACCAGCAAGGCTCTTGACGTACAAGTGGTTCTGGTACTTAACGATAGGTGGTGCATTTATGATTTTTTATTGGCAAAGGATTTGATGACATCCCTTTTTACCCGACTGCCCCAAGACAGGAGGGTTATGTTTTTCGAGTGTATGTATGTATGTATGTCGATTTCTTTGTCGCGCTCTGCAGCCTAAACGGCTTGGTAGATTTCAACATGTGAGGTGTCGTTAGGTTCGTATTCATTGTAGGAGTGTCATAGGGTATAAAAAAAATAAAAAAATAACTAAATAAAAAAACTATTTCAAAAAATAAAATACCCGACTGAAAAGAGAATCTTAATCGGTTCCGATTGAGATGAAATTTTGCATACGTATGTGAATCGGATGACAATGCAATGTTATTGTAACTTGGAGCTGATCTGATGATGGAGCCGGAAGATATCCATACAAAGGTGGAGATATCACCGCGTTTTAGAATCCTACAGTGCCATCTGTAGGTGGGTAGCGTCGCTTGCTCACCTGGTAATATTTTAATGATAAAACAACTCTGGGAGGTTTCTTTACGAAATAGTTGGGCTTAGGCCTTAGGCCTTTTGGAAATAAAATCACTTAGTTTTAGCATACAAAGCAATGACTAAATTTCCCGTGCAAGATGCCGCATTCATTAGTTTTGTAATATACTGTAGTTTTTCTACTCCATAACAGAGGCGCTGTTTTTATTACCGCGTTTTAGAAACCTACAGCGCCATCTGTTGGTGGGTAGCGTCGCTTGCTCATCTGGTAATATTTTATTTATAAAACAACTCTGGGAAGTTTCTTTATAAAGCAATGACTAAATTTCCCTTGCAAGATGCAGCATTAATTATTTTTGTGTTATACTGTAGCTTTTCTACTCCATACCAGAGGAGCTGTTTTTTTATGTCGACTACTCAAGGAAGTTTTAGCCCACGCTTCGCCAAAGCGAACCACCAGCGACTAAAACCTCCTTGTGACTACCAAATTCAACCATACCTTACGTACGGTTAACCGCACGTGAATGGAAAGATTTGCAAATCTATTACTATGTCACAAAGTTCGAAGTGTTTATACTGACGTGCTGTTGGGTGTATGTAGAAAAATACAGTCAGCAGAGAGGGACTATATATCGCTTCTTAGTTTAATAAAGAACTTCCACGAAGATATGAATGGCGCTGTCGTTCCTGGTGGCATTACATCTGAGCCGTTCAAAATGCGCAGAGGTGTCCGCCAAGGTTGCGTGTTAGCACCCACCCTGTTTGGTATATTTTTCTCATTGCTATTAAGAGAAGCATTCGGCAATCTACATACAAGGGCTGATGGGGAGTTGTACAACATAATTTCATTTCTTAAGTCCAAGCACCATCGCGAGGACGTTTTTATCGACAGCCTTCTATTTGCTGATGATGCAGTCTTTGTGGCCAACACTGCAGATGATTTACAAATCATCTTCGATAAGTTTTCACGGGCATGTTCCTTGTTCGGCTGAATACAAGAGTATGGCAAAACAAACATCTTACGACGAACACCAAGATGATCGTTTACCAAGCATGCATTTCAAGCATACTGTTGTATGGAGCAGCAAGGACGACGTACGCAAAACAAGAGCGACAACTTAATGCCTTGCATATGCGCTGCCTCCGAAACATCCTAGGCATCTCCTGGAAGGACAAGGTGACCAAAAAAACGGTCTTACAACGAGCACAGCTGCCCAGTTTCTTCGCATTGCTGAAGCAGAGACGATTACGATTTTTGGGGCACGTGCACCGCATGGAACCAACCCGTCTACCCCAGCGTGTATTGCTTAGTGCTATAGCGCACGAAAAAAGAAGTGTTGGTAGGCCAATGCTGCGCTTTAAAGATTGCGCCAAGCGAGACATAATCACTTTTGGTATTGAACACCTAGACTGGGAGCAGACAGCTGAGGACAGAACCAAATGGCGTAAAACATTACTGGATGGACGCACGATGAAGCCTGGTGTTGTGCCCGTTGTGAAAAATAACGACATAACATCAGTTATTGATAACACAAGCTTCACCAGCAGCGTGTGGCAGGACCTGCCGCTCCCGAGTAGGCTTATTTAGCCATGAAAAACGGTGAAATCGACAGAATATTGCTTAAATCGTCTGACATAGACGGCTAAGGCCTATGATGATGATGTATGTATGTATGCATGTCTAAACGGCTTGATAGATTTCAACATGTGAGGTGTCGTTAGATTTGTATTTATTGTAGGAGTGTCATAGGGTATAATATTTTAGTACGGCACCTTTGAAGAGAAAAAAAGGGTGAAATAATTTTTTTTAAATCATTACTTTTACAACATGGGTATCAAACAATAGCTGGTACAAACCTGATTCTAAGGTTTAAGCAAATGTAACAACATAACTTGACGTAGCAAATCTAAAAACTAAAAAGTTTAAAATAAAAAATTATTAAATAACAAAAAACCCAACTGCTTAGCACAAGAGAGGAAAACAAGCTTAAATCTATTGGATTTGGTAACTTTAATTGTATAAGATACTGCAGGCGGGGACGAACAAAATTAAGTCGTAAACATCCACAAAACGTTTTTTCGTCCCCGCCTGCAGTATCGTATACAATTCAAGTTACCAAATCCAATAGATTTAAGCTTGTTTTCCTCTCTTGTGCTAAGCAGTTGGGTTTTTTGTTATTTAATAATTTTTTATTATTATTGTATTTTCAGCGTTTTACCCAGTAAAGCTGGCGTTATTCATAATCTAAGGTTTTACCTGTCCCAGAGATTGCAAGTTAAATCCGTCCCACTCCCGATTGAGCTGCAATTTTGCAAGCATATGTAAATCAGATGAAAATGCAATTTTATTTATTACCTATGACATGGAGCCGATCTAATGATGGAGCCAGACTCTGCAATAAAACGACGCAAACCCGTCGAGTTATGGCTGGTTTGTTTCGTCTTATGAAGGACTCTGGTTCCGGATTATATCCAGGGTCTGATGATGGAGTATGGAAGGCGACTATTGGATACCTATCTGTATTAAAACGACACAACGCCATCGAGTTAGGGCTCGTTTGATACGTCACAACAAGTACTCTGGTTCAGGGGTCTGTGGTTAGTTGTTTTTTAGGGTTCCGTAATCGGAGGGTTTTTTAGGGTTCCGTGTGGTACCAACCCATACATACCCGTGGGTGTCGTAAGAGGCGACTAAGGGTTATAAACTGGAGGATGGGCAGCAGCATCCTCCTTTGTATTTTACAGCTTACTTACTGCGGTCACCCACAACCGCGGTCCATGGTGCCAGCCGTAACGCTAACAAGCGAGGTGACTATGGTACTTCCCCTCTACATTTTTTGAGTAAAAGCTAGAATTCTAGAGGGAGCTCCCTGTCCTGTAGTGGACGTTTCCATGGGATGTTATGATAAACCGGAGGGTCCTGACGAAACAAGTATTAAACGAAACAAGAATTTGACAAAACAAGGATTTGACGAAACAAGACTTAATTGACCACATTACTAAGCCTAATTTGAAAGCGTAAGTATGGAGCGGTAAAGTTGTTTAGGGACTACTCTTTAATAAAGAATTAAAAAACTCAATGCAGGTTATTTTATTTCAATAAAAGAAAAACAATTCATAAAAAAACAAAAACAATACATTTCATAAATAAACTTATACATTTCATAAAAAAAATAAAATTTTCACAATCCAAGTATGCTAAAATAATAGGTATTAATATAAGTAATTGATTAATATAATAAAAAACAAACATTGGTATGGCTCATTTTATGGTGACCAACTAAGACCCTAACAATAAGGTTTTCATAACCTAAGATAGTTTTTGTTTGATTCCTTGGCGGCATAGTCTTGGGCAAGGCGTTATTGGTTCACCTTTTGCAGATCGAACTGGTCTGAAACCAAATAAAATATATTATATATTTTTTTTATTGTCATTGGGCTTATTCTTGACCTCGATCTTGTCTTGACGACAGAGGTGAGGTCGGCGATGGAACGAGCTTGTCCAGACAAAGCCTATTCACTCGCGACTTGAACAGATTCGGGTTATATGAACTCGGGAACACAGACGTAGGCAGAGAATTCCAATCTTTAGCCGTGCGCATTATAAAAGATGTTTCAAAGCTCTTTGTGCGAATGTACGGAATATCAACCAAGTATGGGTGATATCCTGCGGTGCGTCTGGTCTCCCGATGGTAGAAGAGAGATGGTAGAATAAGTTCGAAGTGTAAAAGGGCTTCAGGGTCAACTGATCCCACAGTCCACTGAGCCCGCGGGCTCATTAGGCCACTTTCTGTTTGTTTCATGGTCAACTAGACCCACCAGGACCGCCAGTCAGCCCGCGGCTCAGTCGACCACTTCAAACCCCTGAAGGGACAACTTAGCCCACGGCTAAAATCGACACACCTCTAGCCTGTAGGTAAGGCCTAAGTCGACTACTTTCCACTTTCACTTTCTTTCATATTTATAGTTAACCCAACTTACAATCCTGTCATCCAGCCCGTGGTCATAGCTCGGCTATGCCCGGAAGTTTGTATTTTCTTTAAACTTAATTTAAAACGGCAACAATATTTTCCTTCGCCTAATTTTAATCTGAATAATACTCTACCGATAACAAGAAAAAGCGCCGATAAAGTTACGAGCAAAAACAGTACTTATTACGTACTTTTAGTGTCGCTTCTATCGGCGCTGTAATCTTGTTTTATCGGTATCGGTTCGGAACCGTCACGGTGGACAAGTATATCTTAAGGTAATCCCTCCTGAATGACCTTGAGACTATATAACTTCGTAACCACTTTTTACATTAAATATAGCATTTATTTAAATTTGTCTGTTTCTTTCTTTATATATTTACAGAAAAAAATGTAGTAACAACTAAGATAAGAGAAATGATGTGGTGTTTTGTCCAATTTTTCCCATTTGTAACCATTTTACTGTTTTATCCAAAATATATAAAAAATTACAATGTTTTAGACAAAACAATATGTAGTAGGTAATGCGGTTGTTTTACTTTTTTGATATTTTTAAATAACATTAAAAAAACCGGCCAAATGCGAGTCGGACTCGCGCACTGAGGGTTCCGTACCACCACATAATCATAATTGTATTAGTTGAAATTTCAGTAAGATAATGTGCTACATTTTTTGAGTCCGACACGCGCTTGACCAAATTTTATTATTTGTTGTTATTTTATAGCTTATGCACTATAAACATACCAATTTTCAAGTTTGTAAGTGTTCCCGTTTTTAAATAGAACTAAAACAAAAATCGCCTCAGCGACCATCCAACTTGACCCCTCTCTTATATGAATGTTCTTGAAACGGGAGCTCACCACAATTGGTTACCATTAGTTGTGAGAAAAGTTGTAATATTTAATGATTTCAGACTTTTCCCATTATTTGTACTGTGAGACCTAGCTTCTTGCCAAATTTCATAATTTTAGGTCAACGGGAAGTACCCTGTAGGTTTTGCATTTTTGAATAAATGTATGGAGATGAGGACATAAAATGCCATATCTTTTGATTGCGTCGTTGTAAAAAATTGAAATTTTCAGATCTTATGTGGTTCACGGATCCTAATATATGGTATTAATTTCAACCTGATACCTTTACCCGTTCGTGAGATAAAGGGTCTTGACAGACTGACAGACAGACAGACAGACAGACAGACGGACAACAAAGTGATCCTATAAGGGTTCCATTTTTTCCTTTTGAGGTACGGAACCCTAAAAACTACTTTTCTCTCATTTTTGTAAATTGCGGGGTCACCGTTGGTCGTAATCGTAACAGCCACGTTGCAAGACACGCAGGCAAGTCTGTTGCTGCTTATTTTAGGGAAGGTAGCCTGAAGGGAATGGGTTAAAATTTGGCAAACAGATTGTTAAGCATTCGCTAAAAATGGCTTTTTGAAAATTCAACCCTTAAAAGGGTGTAACGAGTGTCCAAAATTTGTATTTGAATAATCATCTGTTTTTATAATAACACCAAATTCCACGCGGACGAAGTTGCGAGCAACAGCTAGTACGAGTATGTTATAATAGTCAAGTTAACCAAATCCAATAGATCCTAGAGCTTCTTTTCCATATCCAAGGAACATAGAAAAAAAAAACTTTTCTCTCATATAATTGTGAATTTCGGGGTCACCGTTGGTCGTAACAGCGTGTTACAAAGTCATTCGGTTTATTTAATAACAATACTGTTATTAATATTTTGTAAATTAATTATGTATTTATTTATTGATCTTTTGATATTAAAATATATACAGTAGTTGTAATGACCCTGTGGTTCGATTTCTCCACCAATCACGTGAGTTGACCGATCGCGGAGCTCGACCAATCGGCGTCGAGTAGTGAAGTGAGATGCAAACGGAAATGGAAGTGGAAGGATTGGTGGTGGGATCGTACGTACCACTACTTTCGTTTTAGAGTCAGTCACTGCTGTACGTTTGAGACGACAAGTCGCTTATAAAAATATATTTCAGTGGTGTGAATTTCTGAAGAGCTTTATTGTGAAGTGTTTACTTATTTAATTGGAATAAAAAGTGTTATTAACGGAATACTATCGTTTGAGTTTTTAAAAGCGTAAGGTCGAAATTAACATTGACGAGCGGGTAATTTTAGGGAAGGTATAGCCTTAAGGCGCCTAGTCACTATACTCGTATCATGTACAAAAGTACATATTCCATGCTTACTTTTGGAGATCGATTGCCACTTGTTTGGGAACCTCAACTTGCAATCCATATTTTTCAGGGATCGGGAGACGTTGACTTAACCTAAAACAGAAAACATGGACAAATAAATAAACTTTGTGAAACGCGGCTATTAAAAGTTAGAGAGAAGTTTTTATTTAGTTTCACCTGTCCCTGGAATAGAATCTTGGCATCTTGCAAATTAAAGACCCACTTCCCGGTTTTGAAACTCTAAAATTTTGCAATCGTGTCCATTGAGCTGATCTGATGATGGAGCCGCAAGGTGGCCATGGGAAGTCTGTAATAAAACGACGCAACTCCATCGAGCTTGGGCTCGCCTGATTCGTCTTGACAAGGACAATAGTCCTAGATGAAGAAGTGTCTTTTGATGGAGCAAGAAGGAGCCAGTCCTGGAAGGATGGGAAGTGGGAACTTTGTAATAATCGCCATCTAGTTAGACTCGTTTGATTCATTTCGAGAAGTAATTTGGTTCAAGAGTCTGTGGCTAGTTGTATTTAGGGTTCCGAATTGATAAAAATGGAACTTTAAATTATTGTCACTAGGTCGAGTGGGGTACCACATGAAAAGGGCTTTACTTGTATTTTTTTAGGACTCTTGGTTTTCAAGTTATGATGAAGAATGTCTAAAAAAATACCATTCAAAATGAAAAAACTGAATTAATTATAGTCGGTAGACGTTTACGTAAATATTAAAGGAAAAATAAAACGATCTCTCTAACCGTTTTTTAGAATACTGCAAAAATCTTTACAATAACATTTAGGTTTGCGGTCTTAAAAGTGTACTTTACAGGTTTTAAAAACAATACGGGTAGGTATATCAGAACCCTCAGCGCGCAAGTCCGATTCGCACTTGACCGTTTTTTTTAGTATGACATTTAAAAAATAAATAAACGTATAAAAGAAATAACTCTTTGTCTCCCGTCAGTTTAAAAAATTATGTAGGTAAAGGAGAACGGTTTTGACAAGAAAGGATGTGATTTGATTTTTTTTAGCAACACTGCTTTCAAAAGAAGAAAAATGCGTAAAATCGAAAAAATAATCCAATTAACTCAAAAGTTAAGTCCCTTGCATGGGCTTTAACTTTTGAAGCCTTCGAAGGTATGGGATTAACATTAGCTGTCAAGCAACATTTCGTTAGCTAATGTCAATCCCATACATTGTAATTCTATTCTACTAGCGTTTGCGATACTAGAAAGCTACTTGTCTCAGGCTCCAGGGAGCCAATTCTTGAATATCACCGGGTGATAAAATATCACTCAAAAAATTCAAAATTACAGATTTTTCTTTTCAAAAGTGACAATTGATATTCGTAAAATATAAAGCAGTTCTTGATTGTTAATTTTCATGTATTCTGATTTACCTTTCAACAGTTTATCAGGGCAAATGTGAATTTTTAAAGTCTCAAAAGTAATATTTTATCACCCGGTGATTTTCAAGAATTGAGTCCCTGGACGCATCCTACTCTAATGTAATTTTATTGTTTGCTTACGTGCTATCCCCTTTATCATTAGCCTGCTTGATTTTAGTCTGAGTCTGGGGCTCGGTTTGAGGGCCTTTCTTCTCGATGCCCTTGGCTGCATTCTCTTGCCTAGGGAGTTGTGCCGCAGTCTGGATTTTAGCTTGAGTCTGGGGCTCGGTCTGAGGGCCTTTCTTCTCGATGCCCTTGGCCGCATTCCCTTGCCTTGAGAGTTGTGCCGGAGCCGCGGAAGTATAGTATTCCAATCTGCGGGCCGCAGAAACACCGGTGCAGGTCGGCGGGCATTTCGGGACGCGTTTTTTTATCTCTGGACGTGGACTCAAATTACGAGGACATTCCGGGAGACAAATTCTGTGGAATAACAAGCATGTCTTATGCCGCGTATACTAAGTACAAAGTAACTCTAGCCCTGAAGGTTATTTTCTGCGCATGGGTGACAGGCGGAGAGCCAATGAACAATTCACACGCCTGCCCCGCTCACCAGCACTTATTTTTTTAATTATGCGCGCAATGGTCAGCGCTAGAGTTGGTTTGCGCGGCCTGTACCTAGACCATTGAGTAAAGGGCTGTAATAATAATTCAAATACTTAAAGAGACAACGAAATATCTAGCACTTAGTTTGGACTATTCCTGCGGAGTTTTACGTCTTAGAAATTTTCTTAGGTCTAAGACCTACGCAGAATTCGTCTCATATACTCTGTAACCCACCCAGCCTTCCAATTATATTATTAATTTATTTTTTCTCTATTTGCAAATTGTGCAAAAAAGAGTACCTACTTACTTTAATTTAATGTCCGATATTTTACAGTAACTATATTTTTCGATAAATTATATATTCAGCGCAAAATGAAACGAGTAATTTTTTTTCGATAGGCTCCTTCCACTAATCGGCAGGTAGCCCCCTTAAGCGATATAGACCAAAAATTATGTTTTCAACTATCATTCTTGCGAGATATTTTCCATTTTTGTCAATTATGCTGCTTAGTATTAAGTTACAGGCTTTGACCAAGTGTCACTGATGTCAAATTAAACTGAAAATATCCAGCGCTCTTTATTTTCTTAATCCACCGTAGCTGTCTGCCGCAAGAAAGTAACCAACAAGATACCTACTATAAAGGGTGCAAGGGACGGTGTACCGAAAACTGAAAGGGCGTGCTCAGTCAACGAAACTGAACAACTTTCCAAAAGAAACATTTTTGACCTTACCATACAAACTGTTCGATCAGAGTGAGCAATTTGTATAGACATGTCAAAATATTTTTCCATTTCCCAAAAATATTCCTTTGGGAAAGTTGTTCAGTTTCGTTAAGTGAGCACGCCCGTTAATTTTCGGTACACCGTCCCATAAACCCTGTATATAGAAGTAATTATGTTATCGGCATAAATACGTGGAAAAATAATAACTAAGACATACCTCTCATCTGACCACTGTTTTCTGAAATAAGTAAAATTGTATTAATTATTCAGAAAATAAATTCTCATGGGTTTTTGTAAACTGAACATACCAACGAAAATATGAGTATACTCGTATGTATATGAATCTATGAAATTGGCATATTTTTTTCTTTCAGATTAATGAAATCTATCATAGTTCCTATAATTCTATAGTTATTTTCATTATTTGTTTCATATTTGAAAGTTGATTTCAAGGTTATCAATCTACACATTAAATATTGTTTTAATTTTTAATTTTATATCTAAATTTAAAAGTTTGAAAATTGTTCGTCTTAAATGTCGTCTGTTTTCATCATTGGATTTGTTATACACTCGACAGCACCTCAGTAGAAACACTTTTGGACGTTATAGCGTGGTAATAGAGTTGAAAAAGTTTCTACCGACGAGCGGTTGACCGTACCTATATTTTTTTTACAGACGAGATTTTTCGAAAATTTTATTAAAGTAGCTAAAAGCTTAATATCTTTCCATTCAAATTAAAATATATAGATAATATTTGAATTTGTAATTTATAAAAAAATGCAAAAAAGTTAGTACTGAAAATTGAGTTTACCTAAAATTCTCCATACAAAACGGCAATTTCATAGTTAAACAACCAATATTTAAAAAGGCAGAGAACATTTTTAACAAAAAGTTCCCCTCCACACATTCTGCAAAGGCTTACTGTCCACGTAATCTATACGTCATACGTGTACGAGAAATAATCAAATAGAATCATGACTAAACATGACAATATGCAAATGCAACTTAGCCACTCTGTTTTACAGTTTCGTGCAGAATGCAAGCAAGATGCAAGCAACCGTAAAAAAAAACTGATGATACGTGGACAATGACTCTAATACAAGTGAATAAAGGCGATCAAGATCGTGTGATTGGTAAACATGGTGTAAATTTTTAATAAAAAAAACACAAAAAGCATTGCGACGCGCGGCATGTAGCAGCAAGCGGTGAGACGGGCCCTTAAGCTCAAGTCACACAGAGGCGGTATGATTGCGAAAGCGGTCCGGGGCGGTTTGGCGGGAACAAAATACCGCGCCGCGACCGCTTTTCAATGTGACAGGGTGCATAAGAACTCATACTTTACAAAAAATACCGGCCCCGGAACGCTTCCGCTACCGCCTCTGTGTGACGCGGGCTTTAATCTGCCTGCTAATTTAATAGCAAGTTTATCACAAGTGAAACAAATCATTATTATTCGACAGAATAACTAGCAGACAGGCTATCTGTAACTTTATATAGAACCGTTGAAACGGGCACTTATTATGATTTATCTGCGAATAATCCTACAAGGAGTAGATTAGTAAGACCATAAAACTGAACAACTTTTCCCTAGAAAAATAGGTCGAAATACAAAAAAAATATATCAACTTCCCATAAAAACTGCACCAGCTGATTGCGCATTTTGTATGGAAAGCAAAAAAAATATTCGTATGTATTTCGACCTATTCCTTAGGGAAAGTTGTTCAGTTTCATGACTAAAATAGTGCTAATTTTTTTTACCCTCGACATACAAAATAATCGTCCGTGTGGTGCCGGCAAAGAATAGTACCAACCCACCTCTACCCGTGGGTGTCGTAAGAGGCGACTAAGGGCTTATGATCTGGAGGATGGGCAGCAACACCTTTCTGCAGTCACCAACAACAGTGGCCGCCAGCCGCAACGCTTACAAGCGTGGTAACTATGGTAAATCCTCTTCTAAGTAACCACGCGTTTTAGCTGGAGTTCTAGAGGGAGCTCGCTGTTCTGCAGTAGATGTTTCATGGGATGTTATGATGATGATACAAAATAACAATATATTCGTACTTTACGTCATATTGTAAGAAGTGGCAGTATTTGTGCATTGATCCTCTTATAGGCAAAGACATTAGGACTACCAGAGAAAGTAACAAAGCTTCAGTAAGTGCAACGAATGAGCAAATAATTAAACACTGAAAAATACACATAAAGCCAATAAAACCCAGTTTTAGCTAAATCTAATTTTGATAAGGCGTACGAGTATAGTTATAGTCTGACTGCAACCGCTGTACTGCGCCTTAGGTATGAGAGCGGCGATACGGGGGGGCATCGCTCGTCATCGCTCACGGTGGCAACTAGTTCTTGCTCTTTCCTTCCAACTTCCCCACCTCCCCGCGCATACCTAAGGCGTGGTACAGCGGTTGCGGTCTGACTATAGAGCGACTATGGGTTATAAACTGGAGGATGGGCAGCAGCATCCTCCTGTGTATCATACCATCTTACTTACTGCGGTCACCTACAACCGCGGTCCATGGTGCCAGCCTTAACGCTGACAAGCGAGGTGACTATGGTACTTCCCCTCCACATTTTTCCAGCAAAAGTTAGAATTCTGGAGGGAGCTCCGTCCTGTAGTGGACATTTCATGGGATGTTATGATGATGATGGTGACAGTCAAGGGCACGTCCACTCCTCCTTCTCCCCTCAGATAATATACACTTTTTACAGCTCGTTAACCTGTTAGGCGTATGTGTATTAGATTGGATAGTTTTCCTTTTAATTTCATCATTTAAACTACTACTCATTTTCTTTCACATTTTCAATAACACAAAAAATGATATTTGCAGACACATTATTTTTTAAGACCTATCCAACGACCTCCACATGATGGGGTAAACGAGAAAAATCCCACCCCCACTTTACTTGTACCTACCACAGATTAAATCTTGAACCCTAAAAACTTTTTTTTTTCAAAATTTTATTTTACCACCTGTCGGTTTGGATGAAAAGTATATCTGTATTAAATTATAGAACTTAGAGCCCGTCCAGAACCTTTATTATACGCGCGTTCCCTGATTTACTCACTATTTCACTCGCGCGTAAAACGCCTCATCTGGGACGCAATGTATGTAGCTCTAGTCTCTCGGCAACGCGCGAGTGCCTACGCGCGAGTGGTTCTGGACGGGCTCTAAGGGTCTCTCAGCTAAGCCGCGGGCGGACAGACAGACGCACATGATAAAACTACAAGGGTTCCTTGTTGACTACGGAACCCTAAAAAAAGCGTTGAGCGTTTGTATGCATGCATTCTGCTAGAGAGCTGAGTTGCGCTAAAGAAACGCATCAATCATTTTGCTGTCACTACCACAGATTAAATAATAGTAAACTAACATTTCACGTTACGTAATCGTAAACTAACGTTGTCAGTGTTGTCACTGCCGACTGCACGCGTGATGTTTGCAAGCGGCACGTTCGCCGGATCTTAGGTGCCTCAGGGGAATGCAGCTGCGGGAAAGAAACAAATAGTCCAATAGCGTTCTCTTTCTTTCCTTGAGCTGAATCCCTCCGAGGCGCCAAAATTTTACCTTCGTCACAGAATTAATAATAGTACCTTCGTATAAATTAGTCATAGTAATGGACGGACAGTGCATCAATTTCGCGGAACAGATCATTGCCGGTATCCATTGCGAGCTAGTGTTCAATGTAGCAGCTATAAGCTCGTCAATACAAATGTCGACCTCATTTACACGTCAATAACGTTCATATAGGAGTTCTCTGCAACGTGGCTGTTACGACCCGTCGTACAGACTGAGACAAATTAGGATTTACATATCAAGGCAATGACTGATTTTATAAATGTACAGTTAAAAAAAAAACTTCTAACAAATAATTTCTTCAAATTGTGTAAATCCATCCGTTCGTTTAGAAGTATCGATTTTATTGTGATTTTGGAAGAAAAAAGCACTTTGCTTAATTTTTTTTTTCAAAAGGCTTTTTAAATAGTGTCGAAAATAAAAATGTACCAACCATAGCTTAAACATGGGTATTCAACATATATTTTTTTAAGATTTTTAACTATCTACGACTTATATCGTCTCAAAAAACGCCTATCTTTGCAGAACACGGTAAGAATCACCTAAAGGCAAGGTCCTACGTCGTTAGGTGATCAAACGCGGGCGCGATTGTGATGCGATTTGCGCTAATTCAATGTGAAGCGACGATGTTGCGCTATAAGTGTGCGATTTGCGTGAATCGTAACGTTATAAAAAAAAATCAATTCTTACAGTTACTTAACTAACAACGACTAAGTATCGACAGTTTGATGTTTTCACGTTCGCATCGCACCGCGTCGCGCCCGCTTCGAATTCGCTCACGTAGGATGCAGCATTTATTATGAAGCCCGTGAAGTGCCAGTGAAGAATACAAAACAATAATAAAAACCATATAATAGTACAAAGCCATCTCTACCCGTGGGTGTCATAAGAGGCGACTAAGGGAATATGAAGGATGCGTTTAATCCCACTAGTTCTGTTGGGACCTTATTCTGTTAACAAAATCCATATCTTTAGTTCTGCGAGCTTTTGTGATTCCCACTAGTTCTGTTCTGAATCATGATGGTATTTGTAAGTCCGGAAGATTGTTTAGTTTATAAAGTTATTTAGTTTGTAAAGTTGTTCAATTTGTTATGTTATTCAGTTTAAGAAGTCGTTCAGTTTGGAATGTTGATTAGTTTTTAAAAATGCTGAAATTGTCAAGTTGTTCCATTTGTAAATTTGTTCAATTTGGAAAGTCGTTCAGTTTGTAAAGTTCTTTAATTTGTATGGTTGTTCAGTTTTGTAAGGTTGTTTAGTTTATAAGGGTGTTTAATTTGTATAGTTGTTTAGTTATAAATTTTTTTTATTTATTTTTATTTATTTATTTACATACATTACAATTATCATTACAGTAAAAATAAAACCAATGCGATAAAAGTAGCTACAGTCAAAAATAATAGTCAAGTAAAGCTAAAAAAAATAAAATTGTACTTCATCATAATACATCAATCCATTTAAAGTAAAAACAAAAAATAATAATAACATAATCATGTCAAAATTTAAAATTTAAAAGTCAAAATTATACATTAAAATTCTAGTGACAAAACACAGTGCTTTCTGAATTCCGCCAGAGAACAATGCCAAATATCAATAGAGCCAGCCATTTTATTCAGACTTGCTATCGCTCTAGACAGTGGTGCATATTTGAGCAGGTTAGTTCGCGCCCTCGGAACCTCCAAGACATTGTCTCTAGGCGCCTGCCTCAGTCGCGTTTGTGGGATGACGAGTCGGAGCGCTTCCAGCACTGGCTCGTTGTACAACTTACCCCGTAATACTCTCCACACATAAAAGACCGTTGCTACCTCTCGCCTTAACTCCAACCTATTGTATCCGACCATACCTAGAACAAATAGGGTCGGATACATGAGGGGATAAAAAGGGTACACTCCATACCTTTTCAAGTAAAGGTATCTAAGGAACTTGTTTTGGATTTTCTCCACCATCAGTCTGTACTTGGTTTCATGTGGGCTCCATATCATTCCGCCAAATTCCAATTTACTTCGCACCAGGGCATTATAAAGTGATTTTACTACTTCTGTGTTTTTAAAGTCCTGTCTTAATATAAATCCAAGATTTCGGAAAGCTGTTTTGCATATAGATACTATATGGTCCCTGAAATCTAATCGATTATTAAACTGAACACCCAGGTCGCGAACACTTTGCACAGTTTTCATGGGTTCCTCCTTTATTGTGTATTTGAAACTGAAAGGATCAAGTGCCCGGCTAAATGACATTGTACAACACTTAGATATATTAAATTCTAAGCAATTTACATCTGCCCAATTTACAACTCTATCAATATCGTCTTGAAGTTTCCTACAATCAGATAGATCCTTCACATCTAAATAGAGTTTCAAATCATCCGCGAATAATAAACACTTTGCGTTCTTGACTACATCTGGCAAATCATTAATTAATAATAAAAATTCTAGCGGCCCCAAATTACTGCCTTGGCTCACCCCTGACAATGTTGGATACGGCTCAGACACGTGGCCGCCGAAGTTGACATATTGTTTCCTATCTCGGAGGTAGCACGAGAAGAAACTCAATAGGCTAGGTGTAAAACCTACAGCCGCCAGCTTCATTAGCAGAACATCATTGTCAACGACATCGAAGGCTTTGCGAAAGTCAAAATAGGCGACGTCTACCTGACCACCAGGTTTGGCATCCATAACTGGTACCACATAGCTTGTCAGAGACATCAAATTTGAATCTGTGTTTCGTCCCCGACGGAAACCATGTTGGGCTTCAATGAGATAAGCACTTACTTGCGGATAGATGCACAAGTAGAGTATGGTTTCAAATACCTTCGCAAAGGTTGACAATATTGCTACTGGCCGGAAATCACTCACGTCTAATCCCTTTCCCCCCTTGGGTACTGGTCTCACTTTTGTCAATTTCCAAACATCTGGATACTCACATTTTTCCAGGCAAAGATTGAAGATGTGTAGTAACGGTTCAGCTAAGACAGATCGGCAATCCTTAACCACAAATGCTGGAATTCCATCGGGGCCAGCAGATTGCTTTGGTTTGAGGCGGTTGAGTGCAGCTTTCACGTCTTTCATAGACAACTTGCCTACATGTACCCGCGCACCATTGTCAGCAGTTGTAGCGGCTGCTTCCTCCGCGTTGAGCCTTTGCCTTTCTGTTTTGTAAACAGAGAGAAAGTATTTTGCAAATTCATGCGCACATTCTGCCCCTGATAATACCCTGTCCCCTTTTGCAACTTTTGGTTCTGACTGATTCGAACGTTTGCTATTTACAAAAGCCCAGAAAGTTTTTGGTTCCTTCTTAAACTGGATTTGAATTCGATTTTGGTGTCGTTCATACTCAGTTTCCATTTGATTTTTTACTTTGCTCCGGTAGTATGAAAATAATTCATAGTCCTCCTGTGACCCCCCCATCTTGTAATTTTTATGCAACTGGGCCTTTGTTTCTATATCTCGAATCATCTCAGCCGTGTACCAGTCAGGGTAAACAAACCGATGTGTCTCAGTTACCAGCTTTTTCTTTGGGACACATTTATCAATAATATCGAAGACTATGTTGTATAGAATTCCAAGCGCTTCCTTCACTCCTGTCGTTTCCCTTACTCGATGCCAGTCCGCAGTCTCTAACAGCCGGTAAAGAGTTGAGAAATCAGGCTTCCTGAAATTCCAGTTGGCCTGTTCAAAGAGTATCTGAAAGGCATTTTCTGCAACGCAAGGTGGTGGACTAGGATAGTCATCCTTCTCCAACTCCACCTCAGACCGACGCGATCGAACAACCCCACTGTAGCGGATACAAAGAGGGGGGTGCTGCTGGTCCACCGGTACGATGCTGTCCTGCTCCATGTTTACCATCATTTCTTCTTCACTCATATTAGTGAGAACAAGATCCAAGGTTCTATCATTACAATTTACTACATTGTTCAGCTGGCGAAACTCACAGAACGTCAAAAAATATTCAAAATAACAATTAGTTTCTAGTGTTGCGGAATACAAATTAAAATCCCCTACTAAAATAACTTTTTTATATTTTTTCTGACATTCTTCTAGCAGTTGAAACATTTTCATATAGTCTGTATTTTTAGCACCAGGAGGAATATAAACAACACAACATAAAAATAAAGGTTTATCATATTTGTTAACTACGCAACACACTAGCTCAAAAACAGCTTTATCCACATTAAAGTCTCCCGGTAGGGACACCTGGCTGAGTCTATACGGTGGAGCAGCGGCCAACAACACGCCTCCATGCTTACGCCCATCGTCCCGGTCGCATCGCACCAGCTGATATCTGCTTGGTACTAGCTCACCATCATAAATTCCCTTATACAATCCAGTTTCCGTACACGCCCACAGGTTGGCACCAGAAGCGCATATTCCTGTATAAAATGTCTTCAATTTAGTTCGAAGTCCCCTAGTATTTTGGTAGTACAATTCGATTGATGCCTTACTGGCTTTGGGTCGATTTATATCCAGCTGCCTGGCCTCGAAAAAATTATTCAGTTTGAAGAGAAAAGATGTACCTACTATTAAAATTGTACCAGATTCGGCTGAGCACACCGGGAATAGTTGTTGCAGGGGATGGTTTGATCCTCAGACTCCTCCAAGCTCAGACCCAACCTCTTGGATATGTTCATTTTGTAAAGTTGTTCAATTTGTAAAGTTATACTGTTTGTAAAGTTTTTCATTTATTCAGTTTGGAAGGTTGTTCAGTTTGGAAGGGTGTTCAGTTTTTGAAGTTGTTCAGTTTCTAAAGTTTTTCAGTTTGGAAGATTATTCAGTTCGCAAAGTTGTTCAGTTTGCAAATTTGTTTAGTTTGTACAGTTGTAAAGTTTTTAAAGTTGTTCAGTTTGCAAAGTTGTGGTGTTTTTAAAGTTGTTTTGTTTATTTATTTATTTGAGCATAGGGAAACATACAGCTATAATATATACATACAACTTAATTTAACAGGTAGGTAAGCACTCAAGCCAAATAAGTATCGACATAAAGTTATACAGTACGTCGTAAAAGATAAGAGAACATAAGTTTAACAAAATTAACTTTTAAACTTACACAATCAGAGTTAAAATGACCATTATAAAAAAATATATATACACATTCAAACAATTAAACATTTTAATAAGATTTAGAATAGACCATTTTAATATTATTATTTTCAGAAAGTTTGCAAAATTGTTCAGTTCGCAAGGTTGTCCAGTTTGTGAAAATGCTGAAATTGTAAAGTTGATAAGTTTGTTAAGTTGTTAAATTTGAAAAGTCGTTCAGTTTTTTAAAGTAATTCAGTTTGTAAGGTTGTTCAGTTTGAAAGGTTGTTCAGTTTGTGAATGACAACAAAACACCTTTACGAACTGAACAACTTTACAAACTGAACAAGCTACAAACTTAACAACCATCCAAACTTAACAACCTTCCAAACTTATAACATACATACATACATACATAACATCACGCCTCTTTCCCGTTGGGGTAGGCAGAGACCACAGTCCTCCACCTGCTACGATCTTGACATACTTCCCTTGCTTCCTGTACTTTCATCAATCCTTTCATACATGCTCGTCGGTTTAGGGTACTTTTAACCTGGCCTTTATTCAGAACGTCCTGAATTTGGTCCTGGTACGTTCGCCTAGGCCTTCCCCTTCCAACGTTTCCATTCACTCTCGCCTGGTAGATCTCTTTCGTCAATCTTCGTTCATTCATCCTCTCTACATGACCAAACCATCTCAGCATCCCTTTCTCGATTTTGGTCACTACGTCTTCTTTTACGCCACACCGTTCTCTTATCACACTATTTCTTATCCTGTCACTCAATTTAACACCAATCATACTCCTTAGCGCTCTCATTTCCACTGCATTAATTCTACTTTCATGCTTCTTCTGCCATACCCAGCTTTCACTGCCATACATAAGTGTTGGTACCAAAACTCCCCCATGAACAGCCAAACGAGCCTTGTGAGACACCTTCTGACTCTTCATAAAGGCGTGCAGGGCCCCATTCACCATGTTTCCAGCATTCACTCTTCTTTCAATATCACTTTCACACTTTCCATCTCTCGTAAACTTTGAGCCCAGATACACAAACTCCTTCACTTGTTCGACTTGTTCACCATCTATTAATATAGTACACTCTGTCATACATTCTTCTCTTTCAAGTACCATTACTTTAGTCTTGCTTACATTTACTTTCATTCCTTTCTTGTCCAAAGCCACATTCACCATTGTTACCATCTCCTGTAACTCGTCAGCAGATGACGCAAGTACAACTTGGTCATCAGCGTAGAGAAGACATTTGATGAGTAACTCATTCATTCTCAGTCCACACATACTCTCTTTCAGATCAATCAAACAACTCGTAACTCGTCAGCAGATGACGCAAGTACAACTTGGTCATCAGCGTAGAGAAGACATTTGATGAGTAACTCATTCATTCTCAGTCCACACATACTCTCTTTCAGATCAATCAAACAATTATCCATGAACAGGTTAAACAGCCAAGGTGACGCTACACATCCCTGCCTAACACCTTTTTCGATGCTAAACCATTCAGTGTACGCCCCGTTTATTCTGACACAAGCACTGGAATCCTCATAGAGAGATTTCAGTGCTTGAATCAGATGACCGTTTACCCCATACATAGACAATGCTGACCACAATTCATTCCTCACCACTCGGTCATAGGCCTTTTCCAAATCCACGAACGCGCAGTAGACTTTTTGGTTTTTAGCCAAAAACTTTTCAGCTATGCACCGCAAGGAAAAGACCTGATCTGTACATCCCATTCCCTTTCTAAATCCCGCTTGTACATCCCATATTTTATCGTCAGTATCTTTCATCACTCTTTCAATCAAAACCTTTGCATACAGTTTGCCGACGACACTGAGAAGGCTTAACATCATGATTCAGAACAAAACTAGTGGGAATCACAAAGCCTTACTAGTTTGGTTAACGAAATTAAAGAATGTGGCTTTTATTAACAGAACTATTAGTACAGGAAAATTAGGTTGTGACTCGGACATTTGAAATAACTAAACGGGACCTATCCGAACATATCAATGTTCGGACACCTTCCAGGATGACGCTCAAAAAAGTCCCAGGACCTCCCACGTGGGATAGCCGGGAAATCCTGGAAAAACTGGAATTTCAAGGAAATTCCTGGAGCGTGCCTAAAATCGTCATAAATAACGCTTTTTTTTTACAAGACATCTGAGATTTTAAATTTATTATCCAGTACATTTCAGTGTCAAAAAATCCTGTAAAAACTGGAATTATCCTGGAATATTCCTGGACAGGCCGGAAAAAGCTAGGATTTGTTTCGAACAATGGCAGGACGCCGTTTTAAATACTAAACGACTTTCTATTTTTCGAAGTAAGGTTGACGTTAAATATTTTCAGTTCCAGGAGTCCAGGGCACCTGGAAGTTTTCATAAAATAGGGAGGCAGACGAGCAGACGGGTCACCTGATGGTAAGTGTTCACCGTTGCCCATGGACACCCACAACACCAGGGGATAACAGGTGCGCTGCCGGCCTTTAACATATTTGTAGGCTTGTTTCGTTTCACAAGTTTGTTCCGACACTCATTGACGTTCGGCTGTGAAAGGTTTGCACGGCCGTGATATGACACATCTGCCTTACTGTCATCTGCATAGCAATGAATGCTAGAAGAAACAGCGTAGGAGATAGCACACAGCCTTGTGGGACACTAGCGTTCACGGGCTTAGATTCAGAGCACGAACAGTCAACAACGACCTTGATGCTACGCTCCGTAAGAAAGCTGAAGACCCATTTTCACACCTTCTCAGGTGGCCTATAGGAAGGAAGCTTCGATAGAAGCGCCTTATGCCAGACCCGATCGAAGGCTTTCGCCATGTTCAAACTGACCGCTAAGGCCTCACCCTTGCTTCCGCCTATTGGTGGGTCAAGTAGACCAGAAGGTCACCAGTAGAACGACCCTGATAGAATCCATAATGGCGATCACTGATGAGCTGGTGCTCCTCTAGGTATCGTAGGAGCTGACGGTTAATAATGGATTTCATTATTTTGGCAAGCAAGGAAGTGATCGCTATGAGCCTGTAGTTGCATGAAGACGATGAGACGGGCAACTGGGCCAGATTAAATTTCTTATTGGTGGGGAGCAATAAACTATCATATCAGTACATTCCTCACTCATTTCAGACGAATAATAATAAATATCCTCTAATATGAAAAGTTAATGAACATGACAAAAAAGGATTTTCAGGAATCCTGTACTGCAATACGCATGGGCTTGAATCTGAATAGTATAGAGGCAATGGTTGCGCAGAGCGCAAAAAACGCATAAGAATGGAAAAAAGTTATCAAAGTAGCTTTTGTTTAACTATTTTAAACTTGCTCCTAGGTTACTTTCAGGTGCCCTGGAATCCTGAAACTGAAAATATTTAACGTCAACATTACTAATAAAACTAAAAAGTCGTTTAGTATTACAAACGGTGTCCTGCCATTGCTCGAAACAAATCCTAGCGTTTGCATTCCAGTTCCAGGAAAATTCGAGTTTTTCCAGGTTTTTGACACTGGAATGTACTGGATAATAAATTTAAAATCTCAGATATTTTGTATTTAAAAAAATATGCGTTATTCGTGACGATTTTATGCACGCTCCAGGAATTTTCTTGAAATTCCAGTTTTTCTAGGATTTCCCGGCTATCCCACGAGAGAGGTCCTTGGACTTGCGGTTGCGTCGTCTTGGAAAATGTGCAAACATATTCCAAAAGGTCCCGCTCAGTGATTTTATGTCCGGGTTTGGTAAAAAAATGGTCTAAAATTCCTGGGCTATATGGGGAACAAAAATGTCCCACAATTTCAGTCATTGGAACTACTGAACAGAACTAGTGGGAATAAACGAAAGGATGGGCAGCAGGGAACAAAAATGTCCCACAATTTCAGTCATTGGAACTACTGAACAGAACTAGTGGGAATAAACGAAAGGATGGGCAGCAGCGTCTTTCTGTCGTACGATCTTACGTACTGTCATCGTAACCAACAACCGCGGTCCATGGTGCCAACATACATAGGTATACATAACATCACGCCTTTTTAGCGTCGGTGTAGGCAGAGACCACAGTCCTCCACCTGCTACGATCCTGACGTACTTCCCTTGCTCCTTTCATACATGCTCGTCGGTTTAGGGTACTTTTAACCTGGCCTTTATTCAGAACGTCCCGAATTTGGTCCTGGTACGTTCACCTAGGCCTTCCCCTTCCAACGTTTCCATTCACTCTCGCCTAACAACGCTAATAAGTGTGGTGATTAATGGTACTTCCTCTCCAAATTGTATCAGGCATTTTTGTTGGAATTCTGGAATGAGCTCCCAGTCCAGCAGTGGATATTTCAATAAATGTTATGTGTTCAATTAATAAAACTCGTGAATGTAACAATTACATAAAAAACTTACCCAAAAATACGATTGGCACACGGGTTCGTAGAAATGAGATCGGTAGTATTTACGTGAATTAATACAATTCTCTGAAGTTGTGTTTTCATCCTTTAACTCAAACATGTTGCTTATCTGTGTCCAATTCTTCATCAGTAGGCTTTTTATATCTTTACAAGGTTTTACATATTTAGGTTTCTTCAAATCCACTAAAAACACATATAATGTGGAAATTTCAATTGACTAGCTATTGCAGTACAAAAACAATCATCGGACGGACTGACAGACAGACGACGTTAAATAAATTTTAATTTGTATTTTTGAATTTGTTAATTTTGCAATAAACGTAGGGTCGAAAATGATTTTTATTTTAACACTTCCTGTGTTCTACTTTGTAAACGTAGGGTCAAATAGAGACCGTTAGTATTATATAGTCTAAGGACCGTTGGCTCAACCGATGCATGAATCCAAGAATTCCGGAATCTCGAAATCCCAGAATCTCTTCAAAATTTTGCGATAATCCAGTTTCGGAGTTAAAGATTCCAATATCGAAATTTCGGGATCAACAAAATAAATAATAAACCGTACAAATGCAAGGTGAAAAGTAAAGAAATATTAAGTTACAAAAGAATTGTTTAAGTAACACTTGTTTTCCATTTTCATACAAAGAAAACGGGTTTCCCTAACATTCAATTTGAAATTATTCATGTGTTGTTATCCCCATTTTTGTACTTTTTGTCAAATGAACGAACATATTATTTCGTATTTTGTAAGAAAACCAATAAAATTTATATAACACCGTGGTCTATCTTTTTTTTATGTTACAAGTGAGCAAACGCAAACAAACGAGCAGGTGGGGCACCTGATGGTGAGTGGTCACCACCGCCCAGATACAGTTGTGTAGCCTTTGCTTGCTCTTATAAACTAAAATTGCGCTTAGCTTTGACATGCTCAGACTGTTTTGTTTGTTTCCAGCTGAGGAAAACTTGGGCATTCGGGTGTATTATTGGCGCTTGTATCGTTTGAGAATATGAAGTTTTTCAAAATCGAAATTATGAAACTGACTGCACTATTAGTTATCCGAACAACTCTGTCTACAAGATCTAAAACTTTAGTTAAAATAATATGGGTTTTAGTTCTCAAATACAAAAATATACGCCGTGTTCCTGAGGATATGCAATTTATATGTAGTAAAATTCACACAAGCTGGTAAAAAATTAAAGAAACACGTTTCGTGTTCATATTTCATATTTTATTTAATGCAGTCACAGGTATAAAAGATGTTAAAATTATAAAATAAGTACAGGTGACACCCTGCAAGGGCACAGCATGTGTTCAAGTGTTTCTTAAAATCATCCTCCAAAAGGGTGAAATACGGGATGATTTTTGTCCTTATGTTGGTCTAGAAGTCTTTAATTTTTAAAGTTAGAGGTAAGTATATAAATTTCAGGTTGAGCTCTCCATAAAAAATAAAAAAGTACGTGTTTATGCTTTTTTTTGAAATTCATCCCTTAAGAGCCATGAAATGAAGGATGAAAATTTATATGGATTTTTTTAAAATTGAATCATGTCAGCTCATGATAAAAATATGAGTGTGGTCTCATTCAATGCAAAATTAAAAGCCCTACATCCTTTAAAAGGATCATATTTCGATATTGAGTCCTTTACGATAAAATTGCAAATCCATTTTTGGGGGTACATTTTTACTCCCCACCATTTATGCACAACTCCGCCGGGGAGGGAAACCTAGGATAGTCATATTGAGCATAGAGGAAATAAATTATTTCTTTCCTCTATGTATTGAGTAACAAATAAAGCTATTAAAATGATAAAATCTTCTGTAGGATTTATTCCCGAGTTGTTATGTTTTTAAGTTTTACACAAATGGCCTATA
The DNA here is from genome assembly GCA_947532105.1 of Athrips mouffetella. Taxonomy (NCBI): domain Eukaryota; kingdom Metazoa; phylum Arthropoda; class Insecta; order Lepidoptera; family Gelechiidae; genus Athrips; species Athrips mouffetella. The sequence continues at coordinate 15,231,107 of OX383978.1, forward strand.
CAAGGTGTAACAAAAAGGGCATATCAACCCTGAAGAATGTGATTCTGCCCATGAAACTGAACAACTTTCCCTAAGGAACATAGGTCGAAATACGAAAAAGAATGTTGACCTCCCATAGAAACTGTCTCAGCTGATCGCGCATTTTGTATGGGAGGCCAAATTAATTTTTTCGTATTTTGACCTATGTTCTTTAGGGAAAGTTGTTCAGTTTCATGGGCAGAATCACATCCTTTAGGGTTGATGTACCCTTTCTGTTACACCTTGTATAAGCAGTCAATGACGTGTATAATTTGATGAGAGGATTCAGAGTACAGTCAGCGTCAAATTCATACAGGGCTATTTTTGGACCCCTAGCCAAATTTAAGTATGTTACTCAGAACATGAAACTGAACAACTTTCCCAAAGAAACATGGGTCAAAAAACAAGATACAATTTTTGGTCATCCCATACAAATCCCACTATTTCTGACTACAAATTTATATGGGAGGACCAAAAATTTTTCTTGTTTTTCAACCCATGCTCCTTTGGAAAAGTTGTTCAGATTTGTGTTCTGAGTAACATACTAAAATTTGGCTTGGGGTCCAAAAATAACTCTGTATAAGCGTCTATCATAGTCAAAATGATCTGTAGCGAAAAAGTTCAATTTCATATATGCAAAGAGATTTGTCATATAGTTGTAAGCACCCAAAGTGTTCAAAATATCTTGGCAAAATAATTTTCGATATCATGTTCGCAGCCGTCAACGTCAAGTTTATATGAGCGACTATAGTACTGTAAATCTAGATCTTGTTTACTTCAGATCATTTTGACTACTATATAGACAGTCACATCAATTTGACGCTGACAACCGCGAACATAATATTGGAAACATTGTTGCCAAGATATTTTGAACACTTTGGGTGCTTACAACTATATGAAAATTCTAATGGCGTATATGAAATTGAACTTGTTTACTTCAGATCATTGTGAATACGATAGTCGCTCATATGAATTTGACGCCGACTGTACCTTACTGAGATGTAAAACAAAGTTTTGATATAAACAGTGTATTGTAGTCTCAGAACAAAAACCTCCTTGCTTCGCTCGGAGAAGAAACCATGCTATTTTTTTTCAGTATGGGATGACAACTGCTAGCATGTCTCATGCCATGTCAAATCGTCAATGATCACATCCTACCAAATTAGATGAACGACGCGTTCATTGCATTTACAAAGTTTATAGGATTATTGTAACTTGTTGGGATTTTAACGGTTGAAAATATTTAATAAATTATATGTTGTAAATATTGTGTAAATTATAAAAAACATGTAGTGAACAAGATAAAAATATCGTGAATTTATTCGTAAGTTGCTCTCCATATTAGTGATTGTTCTTTTTAATAATAACGTGTGTAGTTGATGGCTGTACATCTTCAAAACAACAAAACGAAAACTGCAAACAAATTTTATGTTTTCATCTGTAAATTTTATTCAGTATTTTTCATGTTTGTGGATTATTATCACAAATATTGCTTAAAAATGTCAACTTATCATTCTTACAGTCAGAAATATGGAAATTGTAACGTATTTTATTGTAATTTATCGTTTTTTGTGAGATCATGTTGAAGGTCATGAGTGATGTATTTTCTATCGATAGTGGTGCTTTTACTTTCGAGCGGAGCGAGAAAGGTATTGTAATCGTGATAAAAGTTGCACAAATTTTCTCAAGAATGTGCTCTATATCACTTATATACCAAAAAAAGCAAGTCCGCTAAAAATGTCCGTCCGTCGTCGGTCGGTCGGTCGGTCTGTCCGTCACGCTTTGGCCTAGCGGCTAAGCGAATGGTCCCATTAACACCATATTTTAAAGAATTTTATGCAAATTGGTCGAAGGGTTCCTAATGGTTTTTTGCTGGCTCTCATTTTGAGGGTAGCTGTCATACAACAAAAATGAAGAATTGAATTTTTTTTTAAAACGGCTAAAATGAAACTTTGCTTGACTAAGGATCTCCATGCAAGGTATCTTGCGCCATCATCAGTTTGTCTGTGTGATTTCATATAAGGGGTGTTCCTGTACTACCAAAACGTAAACTTGTGATTTACTCATAATTGGTTCCATTAAGTTTATATTATTTTCTATGATATTAATTCTGTTTTGGTTATTTACTTGAATGGATATTCAATTTGATTGGTTTGTGCGAAAATTTAGTACACAGGATGTACGAAAAACTGAAAGGGCTTTTTCAGTAGACAAAACTGAACATCTATCCCTTAGAAACGTGTTTTGAAATAAAAAATATCGGTAATTAATCATATACAGGGTATTCTAGTACTACCAAAAATTGAACATGTGATTTGTTCTAAATCGTTTACGGTTAGTTGGTTTTAATATTTAACAATTCGAATTCTGAATTCATCTGCTTATTTCATTAGAACATTTTCTAGAAAAACCGAAATATAAATTTGTATTTCCATACTATGTGTATGGTATAACAAATGTAAGTTTGCGGCTGATAGTTTTACTTGCATATCGCGAGAAATAAAGTGCAGTGCTGCTGTATCATTAACTATATTTTACAATATTCAACGCAAGTTTTGTTTTTAGGGTTCCGTACCTCAAAAAAAAAACGGAACCCTTATAGGATCACTTTGTTGTCCGTCTGTCTGTCTGTCTGTCAAGACCCTTTATCTCACGAACGGGTAAAGGTATCAGGTTAAAATTAATATCATATATTAGGATCCATGAACCACACAAGATCTGAAAAATTCAATTATTTACAACGACGCAATCAAAAGATATGGCTTATTATGTCCTCATCTCCATACATATATGCAAAAAAGCAAAACCTACAGGGTACTTCCCGTTGACCTAAAATTATGAAATTTGGCAAGAAGCTAGGTCTCACAGTACAAATAATGGGAAAAGTCTGAAATCATTAAATATTACAACTTTTCTCACAACAAATGAAAACCAATTGTGGTCAGCTCCCGTTTCAAGAACATTCATATAAGAGAGGGGTCAAGTTGGATGGTCGCTGAGGCGATTTTTGTTTTAGTTCTATTTAAAAACGGGAACACTTACAAACTTGAAAATTGGTATGTTTATAGTGCATAAGCTATAAAATAACAACAAATAATAAAATTTGGTCAAGCGCGTGTCGGACTCAAAAAACATTAACTTACTGAAATATCAACTAATACAATTATGATTATGTGGTGGTACGGAACCCTCGGTGCGCGAGTCCGACTCGCACTTGGCCGGTTTTTTATTCTGAGTTCGAATCCCGATGGGGACACTGTCAAACAAATATCACTTTATGTGTCTTCGCCAGATTTAAATATCTTAAACAGCATGAATCATCGTGAATCAACAAATCGTAAGAAATATGATAAAAAATAATTAAATTAATCTACATAAAATTCTACACAATAAAGGTTTCGAAAGTTTTTCGCTAAAAACAATACTTTAAAAGATTTAAAAGCATGTGGTGAGGAAAGCGAAAACATGGAGCAACTGTTGTGCACATGCAACGCTTAGATTTTGATTTGAGCTACTTAGGAGAAAACCACAAACCCGTATTTCAGCATGTTTGCAAAACCATCGCAAATGCACCCCCTGCATTGAGGGATAAAAGTTTGTGTTAAAATCCTACATAATTTGTATGTAAGCTAGAGATATTCATGAAAATTTAGAAAAAACAAACCTTTACACCTCCTACCTCCTACCTCCTACCCTCTTGCCTCCACCGCAACCGTACTTTTAGTAAGTAAGTAAGTAAGAAGTTTGGTATTAAACAGCTACGTAAGAAATAACCGTTAGTAAAAAATGTTGGTGTAAAGCACCTTCATGGTTGACGCCACTATTAGCTGGCCGTTTTTATAAGTGTTTTATATATTTTGATAGATGTCTGTTATTGTCGTTCGATTTTTGTTCATCACACGGCTCTCATGCCTTTTGTATCTTTCCTAATAAACCAGCTTATTCTATACCATTGTGCATCGCTCTGCCCTTCCCCTGAACAAGGGTTATGGGCCCAGAGCTGGTAAAAAAATAGTAGTCGTAAAAATATTTGGTAAATTAGGTATAGTCGGATCCAAAAATGTCTTCGAGTATACGTATCCAAACATTGACAAGAGACAACTATGATACCTGGAAAGTGCAAGTGGAGGCTTTATTGATCAAAGGCGATTATTGGGAGTATGTTAGTGGTGAGAAGACAAAGCCCAGCGACGGAGATGCCACTTTGTCAGCGTGGAAGGCAGCTGACAGAAAAGCTAAATCCGAGTTGATTTTATCGTTGGATCCAAGTGTTGTTCATCATGTAAAGAAGGTGGGAACTGCACGAGAAGTTTGGCTGAAATTGGAGAGTATGTTTGACAAGGGTTATGGGCCCAGAGCTGGTAAAAAAATAGTAGTCGTAAAAATATTTGGTAAATTAGGTATAGTCGGATCCAAAAATGTCTTCGAGTATACGTATCCAAACATTAACAAGGGTAACTGCGAAAAAGGCAACGCTGTTGAAAAGGCTGATGTTGCAGAAGATGGGCGAAAATCAAAATGTAAGCGAACATCTCGATTCTTTCTTTGAAGCTGTAGATAAGCTTGAAGAGATGGGCATCCAAATCCATGATGATTTATTGGCAATCATGCTTTTGTATAGTCTGCCTCCTAGTTTTGAAAACTTTCGTTGCGCTATAGAGTCTAGGGACAACCTTCCTAAACCCGAACAACTTCGAGTAAAGATCGTCGAGGAGTATACCTCGAGAGGAAACGCTCAAGTTGAAGATATCGAAGGTGCTATGTATGTGGGTAGACGTCAGAAAAACGTGAATGGATCTGGAGCTGGAACAAGTAGTCAGAAGAAAGGGAACGGAACTGGAACGAATTTTAAGTATAAATGCTTTAAATGTCATATATTTGGACACAAGGCATCGGACTGTAAAAAGAAGAAGAAAACTTCGGAAACTAGGTGCGCTGAAAGTTGCGCAGAACCAGATGGAACTGTAGAATGTGAAGCATTAACCATCAATCAAATTTCAGACTGCCTGGCTGTAGGAGCTAAGCGCCATCAAGAATGGCTATTTGATAGCGGATGCAGTGCTCACATGTGCAACGACGCGGCAAGGTTTGAGGAGGTACTGCCTTCGAGCCAAAAGTTAAAGTTAGCCACTGAATCTTTTACAACCGTGCAAGGTAAGGGTACAGTTAAGATATTAGCATGCAATGACGACCGTACGCGCTTCATAAAATTTGAAGATACTTTACTAGTTCCCGACTTACGAAGTAATTTAATTTCAATCGCTAAGCTCACTGAACGAGGCTGTGTAGTCACTTTTAAGCGTGATGTAGCATACGCAGTCAAGGATGGCGAAGTAAAGCTGACCGCTGACCGGCGAGGTAATTTATATTACTTGAGGGAAATGGACGCTTCAGCGTCTGTGGTATCAGGAAGTAAGAATGTCGATCTGTATAGATGGCATGAGCGTATGGGACATTTGAATGGAAGAGATCTTATGAAATTACTTAAGAAATCAGGTATTGACCCGGTAAATACTGATTGTGACTTGCGTGATTGTGATGTGTGTGCTAAAGGGAAAATGGTTTCGTTGCCTTTTGTGAAGTCCAGTGGACCCTGCAATGAGAAGTTGCGAATAATTTATTCTGATGTGGTAGGTCCCATGAGAGTTCAATCGAACGCGGGAAATAAATATTTTGTTACTTTTATTGACGACTGTACTCGTTGGTGTGAAGTCTTCATGCTAAAAAATAAAAGTGACGTATTGTCAAAGTTCAAGATTTTCAAGTGTCAGGTTGAAAATATGTCAAATAGGAAAATCAAATGTTTACAATCGGATAACGGTGGTGAATTTGTAAATAAAAATTTTGATTTATATTTACAAAGTGCGGGAATTACGAGACGACTAACAACGCCGCATACACCCCAAAGTAACGGAACAGCTGAACGTATGAATCGTTCATTGCTTGAAAAGGCAAGATGTATGCTTTTATCCTCGGGACTAGCCGCAAGTTTTTGGGCAGAAGCCGTTGCGACGGCGTGCTACATACGTAATAGGTGTCCATGTAGTAGCTTGAACGGTGAAATTCCCTATGAAAAATGGTTCGGGAGACCTGTGAATATCGAATATTTTAGATCGTTCGGTACAAAAGTACACGTCTTGAACAAAGAACCAGGAAAGGATAAGTTTGCACCAAGAAGTTCACTCGGCATTTTTGTTGGTTATCCAGCTGAATCTATTGGATATAAAGTGTGGATACCTGAAGACAGAAAAATAATAGTGTCGAGGGATGTTCGTTTTCAAGAAGGTAAGCTACCTGAAAATAATGATAATATTTTAAAAGAGTCACTCATTGAACCACACTGTGAAAAGAATAGTGATAAAAAGACTGTTGAAATAGAAATTCAAGCGGGACAGTCGGGTTCTTTGACGGGACAACCCTTAAGTGTAGAAATCTCATCAGAAAGGCCACCAGATTTGCCATTGAGCGATGAAACAAGCGGTAGTACGTATACTAGTGGAGACGGTACTAGAGTTAGTAATGATAGTGATGGCAATGAGGCTTTAGAGAGGAATATCACTCTAAAAAGAGGTCCTGGAAGACCAAGAATTGAAAGAGGGCACGTCGGGCGTCCTCGAAAGCTGTATAATATGGTCGAGATTGAAGAAACTGAAAATAATGAAAGCGAAGCATCAACAGAGGAATACGCCGACACTGATGACTTTGCTGGAGTTATTGAGATCACGTTAAAGCAGGCCTTGAGTAGTGATGAAAAAGACAAATGGCAAGAAGCGATATTATCTGAGATAAGGAGCCTTGTAAAAAATAATACATGGAACATTGTGAAGAAGCCTCCTGATAGAAATGTCGTAGGTTGTCGATACGTACTGACAACAAAGTTAAACGTTGACAAAACAGAGAAAAAGAAGGCGAGATTAGTTGCGAAAGGGTATAGTCAGCGAGAAGGGCTGGATTATAATAAGACTTTTTCTCCAGTTGCGCGAATTGGAACTGTACGTCTGTTGGTTGCTTTAGCCGTTGAGATGGGAATGGACATAGACCAAATTGATATCAACACGGCATATTTAAACGGAGACTTAAACGAAGACATTTATATGAAGGTTCCAGAACTGTTGGAAGAAAGTCTAAAGAAACTAATCGAAATAGATAGTAAAAGTGAAACAGGAAAAAAGGCAATAAGAATGCTTGAAGAAATAAAAGCAGGTGGTGACACATGTCTTCTAAGGAAATCACTATACGGTCTCAAACAAGCTGGACGACAGTGGAATATTAAGCTGGATTCAAAGCTGAAAGAGATGGGGTTGAGACCTACTGTGAGTGAACCTTGCTTGTATCATAAACATACTAAAGATGGAGCTGATCTTTTTGTAGTTATCTATGTCGATGATATTTTGATCTGCTCGCAACGGAGAGATGTGATAGATAAGTTCAAACAAGAACTGGCCAAGAAATTTGAGTTAAAAGATTTTGGTCCTGCAACTTATTGTCTTGGGATAGATATAAAGAAAAGTGGTAATGGTTACTACTTGTCACAAGAAAAATATATTAAAGATATATTGAAAAGATTCAACATGGAAGACTGTAATCCTGTTCAGACTCCAATGGAGACAGGAAAACAAGTGATAAGTGAAGAGAAAAAGGTTGCAGAGAAATCTTTTCCTTATAGAGAACTGATCGGAGCACTCATGTATTTAAGTGTGGCAACTAGACCAGAGATTGCTAATGCTACGGCAAAACTTGCACAGTTTGCAGAAAATCCACAAGATACCCATTGGAAAGCTGCAAAGCGGATCTTGCGATATTTAAAAGGTACAATAACGCATGGTTTGTTATTTAAACCGACAGGGTTATGTATTCAGGGGTATTCGGATGCAGACTGGGGTAGTTGTGTAATCGATAGACGATCATTTACTGGATATGTTTTTGTACTAGGTGGTGCAGCCATATCTTGGACTTCACAAAAGCAACGCATTGTTGCGACTTCTACGTGTGAGGCTGAGTTTGTGAGTTTGGCGGAAGCTATGAAAGAGGCTGTATACTTAAATAGTCTGCTGAAGGAGCTAGGTCTTCACACATTGTCTAAGGTAAGAATGCATGCTGATAACTTAAGTGCTATCTGCCTTGCTGAAGATCACGGTGTATTTCACGCAAAGAGCAAGCACATTGATATTAGACATTTCTTTATTAGAGATGTGCTGCGTGACAACAAAGCCATAACTTTGGAATATCTGGCGACTGACAAGATGTTGGCAGATATCCTCACCAAACCTTTGCCTCGTATAAGGCACGAGCTACTGACGGCTGCGTTAGGGCTGCGTGACGTTAAGCCATGAGTTGAGGGGGTGTGTTGGTGTAAAGCACCTTCATGGTTGACGCCACTATTAGCTGGCCGTTTTTATAAGTGTTTTATATATTTTGATAGATGTCTGTTATTGTCGTTCGATTTTTGTTCATCACACGGCTCTCATGCCTTTTGTATCTTTCCTAATAAACCAGCTTATTCTATACCATTGTGCATCGCTCTGCCCTTCCCCTGAACAAAAAATACTTAAAGTATTATTTTCCTGAATGAATTTAATAGCTGCTTTTAACAGATTTGCCTTTTATTTAAGTTTAGTACTTCAACTTTTTGGTGAAAGTTTCGACATCGATTTTTCCTTGTGTGACTTATCGACTATCGACAGATGAAAGCATGCACACATCCCTACTTGTGACGAATTATTTCTTATATATTACTTCTATACAGTGGCGTGCCTAGGATTTCCGAATAGGGCAAGCCGAGAGATACGTTTCTGTAGGTTTTACAGTTTTTCCTCACTTATCTCATCACTCTTCACTTTCATACGCACTTGCTGGCCTGGACGAGCTCATAAGGCACACTGAAGATATACTACTACTACTTCATTGCAGTGGCTTTGAAAAAAGCCGTTTGGTTTGTTTGAGCGAATTATATTAAGGTGGACTTCTTATCTTTGCTTGCCTAGTGAGAGATTTTTTTTTTTTTTTTTTTCTTTTGATCAAAGTTTAAGTTTAAGTTTTTTGATCAAAAGGTAAAAGACTTTACCTTTTCCTTGCCTTACAACTTTAAATCCTTACAAGGAAATATAACTTTTGCCATTTTTTCGAACAAAGTAATCACTTTTTACTGATAAAACACTACACAAACAAGACAAACAAATCCATACGCTCAAACCCAAACTTAAAAAAAACACACTAAAGTGAAGTTGGAACACCACCGCGCATTCGCCGAATTTTCGCATTCACTATGAATCCGTGTACAACTTCATACGCAAGCAGGGCTTTCAGTCTAGTACTGATTGCTATATAAACCTACGCATAGCTATATCCTTATAGTGCACATTTTCAATAGGTAAGAAAGAGATATGCCGGCTGGAATCGAAGCCCGCTTGCAAGCCAGCGCGTTACATAAGGTTCAGCCAGAAAGTACCAACCTATAGGGCTTAGCCCACCATGACCGCCGGGCCTAATGCCCGGTGAGATTCGGCTCGGGTCACGAGGGCTACCTCACACCCGCACCTGCGGCCGCCTCATGAGGCCGCAGACGTCCCGATGATGATGCCAGCGCGTGCGAGCGAGATGACTAGCCGAGTCTCAGTGGGTGACACTGCCTCTCGCGGCTCGGTTGCACGGCGGGAAGCGCGACTTATTTTGAAAAGTAAAATAGCGCGAACTTTTAAAATAAATATTTCGGACTCTCCGCTCTCATTAATTTGATTTTTTATTTGTTCTTGATTCGTAATCGATAATTATTTTTATAGGGCAAGCCCGGCTTTTGGGCTTGTATGACAGTACCGCCACTGCTTCTATATGAGGTCAAATTTCTTTGATTGTAGTAGTGGGAATTATCGTTCAACTCAGAGAGCGAGAGCGATTTGAATCTTTTGGACTAGTGAACTAAATCACTCATTTAGTTCAGTACTGTACTACCTAAACAAGATGCTTGCGGCTCGCGTGCCAGAAATTAATTTTACCTGCTCTCTTAAAACTTCTACCGAAACACAAGAGTGAAAACACTGCTGCTTAGCGACAGAAACAGGCAAAAGGCGCTACTTTTCCAGACGGACTTTGTACAGAAGCCCTACCACCATCATAATTTGCAATAGGAATCACCAAAATAGGCAAATTATTTATTTGGAGTCAAATTAACATTCAGGGTTTTTTCCCTCTAAACTTTTAAACGCCAATTTCAGCGAAAAATACCCAATTAAGCACCAATTTTTGTTTGTTTGTTTGTTTGTTTCAGTTGCTACGTAGTGATTATATACTCTTAGCAGTCGCTCACGAGTTATATACCCACGACTAATATATTGGTACAACTATTGACCATGAAGATGATGTACGTACGGACAGTCGAGTAATGATTACATTTGATGTTTTGTTTAATACAGATTGAAATCTATATTGTTTACTCAGCATAAAGCTGCAGCGGAAAGCACGCCACAGCGCTGATATTCTGGCAGCGATAAGGCACGAATATGGAATATTGCGGTGCCACAACGGGGTACTACATGTTGTACAATTAAATTATAAGAGCCTTTTAACCATGTAGTACTGCAATAAATAATTGATAAATACAATGAAATTTAGTTACTCTATACTAAATACTTACATGTGAAATTATCAAAATGTTGCAACACTTGTTCGCATGATCTGTATGGTCCGACTAAGGAACGGTACGCAGCCTTAAACCAGTCTTCTTTCGGGTTCTCACTATATTTAGAATTACATTGTGTGTAGTAACCTACAAGCTGCAACATAAATAATAGGTAAATATTGGGGGGGACATTTCACACAAGGTCATCTGACCCCAAACTAGGCAAAACCTGTAATATGGGTACCAGAGACTGATATACATACATTAATGGATAAATAACACCCAGACACAGAACAAACACTTGTGTTCATCGCACAAATGTTTGCCCTGGGCGGGGATCGAACCCGCGGCCCACGGCGTGGGCAGGCTCACTACCAACCACACCAACGGGCTTGTCAGGTCTTTCACGGTCTTTACTTATATGGAGGGGTACATAAGTTTACGCCCTAATGGCTCTCGGTTTCTAACATAGCAATAAGTATACCTTGGCTCCCGCTTCCAACTTTTACCTCCTGATCCCCGCTCTAGGCGCGACTGCATCACTGCGATGTTGGAGTGTCCTAGAGCGAACACCAAATTCTTTTTCAACTCCTTCTCTTCCCAAGCTGTGCGACTATGGAACAAACTTCCCAAGGCTATACAAAGCAGTCCTTCAATAACATCGTTTAAGATGCGAGTAAAAGAGCACTACTTATCGCAACCATTATAATATTATTTTAGTTTATGTAAGTATTTATATATGTATGTATTTTAAAAGTATGTTTATCCTTCTTTATATATGACTTATTGTTTATATTGTAATTTTAAGTATATTAGTGTGTAGTGTAAGTAAGTATTTTTTTTTCTCTCCATATTTTATGCTAGTTTGCTATTTATTAAAAACATATGTATTTTTTTTTAAATTCTCATTTCACACTTCTAAATGCACATTCCTGTGCCCCTTTTCATGTCATTCTTTCACACCAGCTAGGTTGGCTGGAAGAGATCTCTTATAGAGATAAGCTCACCTTTGTAAACAAATTTTATGTTGATCACAATTTTATGTAATTTGTGCACAATAAAGAATATATATATAAGTTAATATAAAAAAAAACCTCTTCAGTGACATTGGGCTGGAATTGTTGTAAAACTTTGGTGAGGCTCTCGACTTCAAGTGAACAGGAGTCCGCTGTCGCGATCATGATCGGAATTGTGAAACTTGCATATATCCACCAACATACGGATGTTAGAGCTGCCAGAATCTGAAAAACGGTCATCGCCATCTTGATAAACCTCCGTCATAGATACAGTATGGTATGAATGTACTCATGATACTGAACAACTTTCCCCAAGGAACATAGGTCGAAATACGAAAATCAAGTTTTCACCTCCCATAAAAACTGCATCAGATGATAGCGCATTTTGTATGTGAGGCATAGAGTAACACGATTTTCGCGCGCAAAGAACGGGCTAGCGCGGTTTGACGCGTAAACGGGCTAGCGCGGTTTGACGCGTTGCTCTAAGATGTGAGGTCAAATTTGGTTTTTCGTATTTCGACCTATGTTGCTTGGGAAAAGTTGTTCAGTATTATGAGTACATGCATACCTTTTGCTATCAAGAACTAATTAAAAGTCACCCTATATATCCAGCCGCAACGTTGATTTGTGGATTCAGTGATGTCCAAAACCCCATAAAACCTTTGTTGTCAAAAATGGTCCCGTTTTAGTCCTAAGAAAATTTAATTATCACTTATATCCTACTGTATAAGCTGTGTGGTGCCGGCAAAGAATAGTACCAACCCATACATACCCGTGGGTGTCGTAAGAGGCGACAAAGGATTACTGGAGGATGGGCAGAAGCATCCTCCTTTGTATCTTACATCTTACTTACTGCGGTCACCTACAACCGCGGTCCATGGTGCCAGCCGTAACGCTAATAAGCGAGGTGACTATGGTACTTCCCCTCTACATTTTTCCAGCAAAAGCTAGAATTCTGGAGGGAGCTCCCTGTCCTGTAGTGGACGTTTCATGGGATGTTATGATGTATAAGCTTATTTTTGTATATGCCTTAAACAAACCAGTTTTCTAAAAAATTTTTGAACTTCAACTGGCTTCAGAATATTTTTCTGATGACACAGATGCTTAAGAAAAGTCTCATGAGACTGGACAAATATTCTTTAAGTAAAACAAATAAAAAAATAATGACGAAACCACTTCAACTTAACACTGTTTGTAATTAATAGTAAAATTTAGGACTTTTTTGTCAAAAACAATAAAGTAACAATGAACAAAAAAATATCGGACTTCTTCTAAGACTAATATGGCTACATCATAATCATAACATCCCATGAGACGTCCACTACAGGACGGGGAGCTCCCTCTAGAATTCTAGCTTTTGCTGGAAAAATGTAGAGGGGAAGTACTATAGTCGATTCGCTTGTTAGCGTTACGGCTGGCACCATGGACCGCGGTTGTAGGTGACCGCAGTTAATAAGATGTTAGATACAAAGGACGATGCTGCTGCCCATCCTCCAGTTTATAACCCTTAGTCATCTCTTACGACTCCCACAGGTATGTACGGGTTGGTACTATTCTTTGCCGGCACCACATGGGGCATAATATGTTCTAAATGGTCTCAGCTATCACCCCTTTAAAGCTTTACACCCACCTTCCAAATACCCTGTGTATGGACGTAAAATTTTTAACATTTAGACTTACGTAAATAAAAGTTAAATATATATTTGATCGTTCGATTAATATTTGTGATATAAGGAAGCTCAAGATCAAAGTCCAAATGGCCAAAACCATCCCCCCACCACTTACTTCCGCAGAATACATGGTTACCGCATGACTAAATGTAAAATTGTCGAACAAGATCTGCAACCATGAAGAACAATTATAAAGTTATAACATTTCTTATTTATAACAAGATATTAACATACTTTGCATGTTTTTAAAGTCTATAAAGTACTTTTAAACGAAAAATGCGAAAGATAACAAAAAACACTAAATCTAGTTTTTAACCTAGACGAATACTGCTAGACACACAGTTAAATAAGCATTTTAAACTTCACGACAACCATTTTTAAACATTCCTAAAATAAATTTCTTGATACGCGCATTTCCCTAGAGAAGTGCAGTCAGGTGCTGGGATAAATCTATCGACATCAATATTTTTAAAATTCTACTTTACTACCGTCCTGACGCTGAATGGCGGCAAAATAGAAATTTTGGCGATATTGAACTTTCGCTACCATTAAATTTTGTAGATGATTCTGCATGATTCTGGAATCATATTTCTATCATTAGTAGTTTCCGAGATCTGTTCAGCACTATAGCGGTTAAATACAGTATTTTTGGGGGAAAACTATGCTAAATGGCGTTGGTATACCCTTTTTGTTACACCCTGTATAAGAGCATAGGATAAACGAGGGGTGATCAAGAATTTGTGAAAATGATTCACAAAATAAACAACTATTGATAAATTAACAATGCATTTTTCGTTACAGCTTCAAATTCTCTTAGTAGAGGATTTAGAATTTGGGGCCATAATGGTTCCTAGAGAGAGAGTTGGTTTTTTTCAGTTCTTTGTTTGTATCTTTTTGACATATTAATAATCTACAAAAATCTAAGCGTATAAAATACGTCAAACGAACAAACTTTCATCCCCTATTTCACCCCCTTTCAGTTTTATTTATGGAAATCAAAGTAGCTTGTATCCTTTCTTATACTTTACAATATCTTTATACCAAATTTCATCATAATTGGTTCAGAAAATGATCCATGTAAGCGTAATCTACATTATTTAATTGATTTCCATACAAACTTTCATCCCCTATTTCACCCCTTCCAGTTTCATTTTTGCAATGAGCAGGTTTTAAAAAAAGGAAAACTAGTATTAATTTTTTGATAGATAGCGTTGTTGTAGGAAAATTTTACTGTCAACTTCTTGTCTTCTATCTGTCGTAAGTGTTTCCTAAGGAGGTTTATTTACTTCAAGCTTCATCTTGACAGATTTATTTTAAGTTATTTTATGGCCTACCTGAATGTCCTCTAGACTGATTAACTTCGTAACTACTTTTTACAGAAAAAAAACGTAGTAAAACAAGATGTAAGAAGTGATGTGGTTGTTATAGAATCGTTGTTTTATTACTATGACTGAGGAAAAAAAATCTAAAATGACCCTCATTGTGTCCATTTTTTCCTATTTATAACCATTTTACTGCTACATTTTTTATCAAAAATAATTAAAAATTTACAATATTTTAGACAAAACAAAATTTAATGATGTGCTCGTTTAACTTTTTTGATATTTGTAAAATACATAGGTACTAAAAATAATTTTCACTCTTTTTTGTAAAATTCTGGATCACCGTCAGACGTAACAGCCAAATTGCAGAGCACGCTTATTACGTGTAAATGAAGTCTATATTTGCATTGACGAATGTACGGCTGCTAATTTTAGGGATTGTGGAACCTTAAAATTCAGCTTTTTAAATGGAATCTGTCGCAAAATTCGTTTTTCTCAATTTTCAAGTTGTCTGCTGGATGGTGTTAAACTTTACCTAATTATTTTTATGTTTCTTAATACTATGGCCTAGGTTTTGGTCACCTTATTTTTACTGAAATAAATTATCATTACTCTTAAACATCAAAAGTATGTTGTTCACTTGTACTCCTTTTTAATCACCCCTAGTTAGTGCATATGTTTAGGTTAGTGTTAAGATAAATTAGCTTAAGAGCTTTTTATAATCACCTACCTCAGTCAAATTTCCCTTGCACAGAGGTGTGAAAAATTCAGTAAACCCGTCAAATCGACTATAGTTTTGGTCAGAAACATACTGATCAAATCTTTCCATATTACTTTTATACCCATTCCATGGATCAATAACACTCGCATGATTCAATTTGTAATCTTTATGGGAGGTGATATCTTTTTGTGCTTCTTTGAAAATTTCGATGTTTTTGTTACTTAACCATTTCATTTTCTTTATTGTAGTCGGAGTGATCTAGAAATAAAAAAATATAGTGTTAAAAAACCGGACAAATGCGATTTGGACTCACACACCGAAGGTACCGTAATAAAAGATATCCTGACAACATAAAAGAAAAAAAAAATTGTTCAAATTTTTTTTAATAGATCGTTCATCAAAAGTTGAGCCGCAGACGCGTGCTCGTGTAAGGATGCATGATATTTATTTCAAGTGACAAATACTCGTACACCAGTGCTCCTTAGAGCGGGATGTAAGGAGTATGGAATTAGAGACCAGGCTCTAAGCCTTTTGGAGTCGTATCTAAGTGAAAGGATCCAGAAGGTTGATGTAAATGGGAAAAGGTCACTAGGATCAAAAATTTGTATGGGCGTTCCACAAGGCTCAATCCTGGGACCATTCCTGTTCATTGTCTACATTAACGATTTGCCAAACCTTGTAAAGGACAAGAATGAGATAGTACTATTTGCAGATGATACGTCTTTGATTTTTAAAGTCAAAAGACAACAATCAAATTTTGACGACGTAAATAGTACAATCTCTAATGTAGTTGAGTGGTTCACCGTAAATAATCTTTTACTTAACGAAAAGAAAACTAAGTGTGTTAAATTTGTTTTGCCTAATGTAAAGCCAACTGCTACAAGCCTATTAGTGAAAAACGATAAATTGAGTCTTGTGGAATCAGCTGTGTTCCTAGGTATTACCTTAGACAACAAATTACAATGGGGACCGCATATTAATAAATTGTCGAACAGACTTAGTTCTGCAGCATACGCAGTGAAAAGAATAAGAGCTCTGACGGATGTAGACACCGCGAGGTTAGTCTACTTCAGTTATTTCCATAGTCTCATGTCATATGGCCTTTTGTTATGGGGTCATGCTGCGGATGCAAACAGCATTTTTTTACTACAAAAGCGAGCTGTTCGTGCAATTTATAAAATGAAGCCTAGAGAATCTCTTCGAAATAAATTTAAAGAAATCAACATTTTGACTTTTGTGTCGCAATACATTTATGAGAATTTAATATATGCTAAACGGAATATACATATTTTTGATAAAAATTGTGACAGGCACAGTGTCAACATAAGAAACAAGAATCAACTTGCTTCTCATGTCAGCCGTATTCACAAAATTTGTAAAACATATAAAGGTCAATGTATACGCTTCTATAATAAGGTACCCACTGATATTGAAAGTTTACCGTTAGATTAATTCAAAACTGTAATCAAGCAGAAATTATGTAAGAAGGGTTATTATAAAATATCAGATTATCTAGAAGAGAAAAATCCATGGGATTAGACTACGGTTCTAACAGGCTAATTCAAAATTAAAACTGACCTATGTATGTTGTATATCAACCTTGTACATTCAAACATATTTAAAAGAGCGCGTGGGTTTTTATTGTCGCTTCTTTTTTTCCCCACAATGGCGCCACATTGTTTGTGAAGCGATGTAGTTTAGCTGACGTCATTAAGAGATTTTAATATCCAACAATGAATAAACGATTTTGATTTGATTTGATTTGACTTGGTGAGCAGAGGTGCTGCCACTTTGAGAAATAAATTTATTGCGTCATAAATACAAAAAAAAACCGGCCAAGTGCGAGTCGGACTCGCGCACTGAGGGTTCCGTACCACCACATAAACATAATTGTATTAGTTGAAATTTCAGTAAGTTAATGTGCTAGATTTTTTGAGTCCGACACGCGCTTGACCAAATTTTATTATTTGTTGTTATTTTATAGCCTATGCACTATAAACTTACCAATTTTCAAGTTTGTAAGTGTTCCCGTTTTTAAATAGAACTAAAACAAAAATCGCCTCAGCAACCATCCAACTTGACCCCTCTCTTATATGAATGTTCTTGAAACGGGAGCTCACCGCAATTGGTTACCATTAGTTGTGAGAAAAGTTGTAATATTTAATGATTTCAGACTTTTCCCATTATTTGTACTGTGAGACCTAGCTTCTTGCCAAATTTCATAATTTTAGGTCAACGGGAAGTACCCTGTAGGTTTTTCATTTTTGAATAAATGTATGGAGATGAGGACATAAAATGCCATATCTTTTGATTGCGTCATTGTAAAAAATTTAAATTTTCAGATCTTGTGTGGTTCATGGATCCTAATATATGGTATTAATTTCAACCTGATACCTTTACCCGTTCGTGAGATAAAGGGTCTTGACAGACAGACAGACAGACAGACGGACAACAAAGTGATCCTATAAGGGTTCCCTTTTTTTTCTTTTGAGGTACGGAACCCTAAAAATTATAAGGATTGTTTGTTTGGCGGGAATTTTGGGTAGTTCTATATTTTATTATCTATCACATCACTTCTTAGCTTATCGTGAATAGCTTTGTATTGCAAAAGTGCCAAAAACAACCACTTTTAGCACTTTACAAACACAAAGCTATAAATGATAAGCTAAGCTATGATATTATGGGTTATAACATATATATCCCATATTGCCGCCAAACGAATAATACTAATGAAAAGTTTTGTATTTGCGACGCAATAAATTTATTTCTAAAAGTAAAGTGCTGCCACTCAGCAACCACCTTAAGATAAAACCGTCCAAGTGTGAATAGAACTAGCGCACAATATGATACTACATGGTATAACTTTAGTTTGGGTGAGAAGATTGGGACATGAATGGCCACATCTTTTATGTTGACAGACTGTCCAGTCCGGTTCGTTCTGGTCCTGTCCAGTCCGGCCTGGGCCTAGAGCCAAGTGGCTTTCTACCATCGCAAACGCCAGTAGAATAGAATGAAAATGTATAGGATTGACATAAGCTAACGAAATTTCACGTGACAGCTTATGTCAAACCCATAGAGTTTTATTCTATTCTATAGCGTTTGCGATAATAGTAAGCCACTTGTCTCAGGGCCCTGGTCCGGTCCTGTCTGGTCCGGTCTAGTCTGATCTGGTCGAGACATAGAATAACAAAGTTTAATCTATACTGGACCAGAAAACATGTCAAGCCGCGTTAAGGTGATCCGTTTTCCATACAAGAATTTAAATGACTTGCATTCTTCAAATCAAATCAAATCAAATCAAAATAGTTTATTTGCCAGAGTTCATGTCAAGTAGATGTTTTAATAATTTTAGGAGTCCATTGATCTCAACCTGCATGCAGGTGTGCAAATTTTACAAATTACTTACATACCTAGTCTAGATTCTAAATTCTAAATTACATCATGTCAATTTTTATAACCTAAGAATTCTTTAATGGAGTAAAAACAATTATCTAAAAGCCATACATTTAGTTTACATTTAAAACTTTTTTCGTCTAAACATTTCAAATTATTAGGTAATGCGTTATAAATGAAGATGCACATGTTATACACATTATTTTCATATATATATTTCTTGCAAGGAGGTTTATATAACATATATTTATACTGAGATCGGTGATTGCAGTGTTTGTCAAAAAATTCAGGATGTGATCTTACAAATAGGCACAGAGTTTTTATGTATAAGCAGGGTAATGGCAAAATATTATATTTCTTAAAAATAGGTACGCAGCTGTCTGTTATATATGCATTATCTATAGCTCGAACACATCGTTTTTGAACTCTGAAGGCCCTTATGATATCAACAGAATTACCCCATATTAATAATCCGTAAGTAAGCACTGATGAAACATATCCATGGTATGCTGTCAGAGCTGTCTCAGTTGAAGCACTTTGTCTCAATTTTTTTAAAGCAAATGCGAAACGATCTAGTCGTTGGCAAATTATATCTATATGCTTTTTCCAATTTAGGTGGCTGTCTATATTTACTCCCAAAAATTTAAATGTATCTACTTCTTCTATTTTCACACCATTATAGTTTATTTGCAGTGGAATCGGATTACAATTATATGAATAAAATTGCATCACTTTTGATTTATTAATGTTCACCGTCAAATTATTTAGCTCCATCCATCTAATTACATCATTTAAAGCTATATTTATCGTCTGTTCAAATAGATATTTATCTTTGCATTTAATTAAAATAGTTGTGTCATCTGCATATAAGACACATTTATGAGAGATAGCTTGTGGTAAGTCATTAATGTATAATAAAAACAGCAGTGGGCCAAGAATACTCCCTTGGGGTACACCAGTGTAGATTATTTGCCATGCAGATCTAAACTTTTCTTTTATTAGAATGTTTTGGCACTGGGAGGTTTTTGTTATCTCAGTACATTGTTTTCTGCCGTTTAGATAGCTTTTTATCCAATTTAAAGCATTTCCCCTAATACCGTATCTTTCCAATTTATCTAATAGCATTGTATGGTTAACGAAATCGAATGCTTTACTCATATCTAAAAATATTGACATTATAGACATATCATTATTGATGCTTTCAGTTATAAATTTTAACATGCTAAAACAAGCAAACAACACTACATATATAAACCTACCTATAAAAACGTAATAAATATATATTTATATATATATACATACATATAATATATAAATACACGTAAATCTGATAGCAGGACACGAACAACAACAGGAAACCACAGACCACGAGAGGTGTGACAATGAAAGGAAGTGGTCTTTAACATTTCTTTTGAAAATGTCGAGTGAGGGAGCTTGCCTCAGCGCGGTGGGAAGTGCATTCCAGAGTCGTATGGCCGTAGCTGTGAAAGAGTCGTGATAGAAATTTGTAGTATGTGAAGGTTTACAGAGGGAAAGGTCAAGAGAGGAGCGTAGAGTACGATCTTGAGAGTTGTTAAATTGAAATCTTTCTTTGAGGTATGAAGGGGTGGAAGGAAGAAATAGGATAGAGTATAGTAGAGAGAGAATATGCCAATCCCTTTTGCCATTTTAACTGAGCTCGGAAGGACGACACATGGTCGTACTTCCTCAGTCCAAAAACAAACCTTATACACAGGTTTTGAAGCCGCTCCAGTTTGTAAAACATCTCTTCTGTGAGGTCAGGGTAGGAGGTATCAGCGTAATCCAAGATAGGTAGGAGTAACGATTGTGCAAGAGCAATCTTTGTACTGGTCGGCAAGAAAATTCGCAGCCTTTTCAGTGATCCATACGCACCACAAAGCTTTCGACTTAACTCCGCCACATGTGGTTTCCACGAAAGTGTGATATCAAAAAGTATGCCAAGGTTTTTCACAGTTTGGGCGTATGGAACACCTACACCATTAAAGACGATTGGAGGGAGAGATCCAAAGTCGACCCTTGAAATGAACCAGTGACTGCCAATTACTATGGCCTGTGTCTTATTTGGATTCACTTGCAATCCGTGAGAGTTACTCCATTCTGAGATATGAGCCAGATCAGCGTTAATATCAGATACGGCCTTTCCAAGGTCATTAATTCCCGCTTGAGAGTATATTTGGAGATCGTCAGCATACAAGTGGTACGAAGATTGGATTGGGAAAGTAATAGAGTTAATGAAGATAGCGAAAAGGAGTGGGGACAAGACGCCACCTTGGGGTACACCAGCAGATGTTTCACCCAACGAGGAGAAGGATTCTTCCACCCGAATGCATTGCCGGCGACCCAGCAGATAACTGCGAAACCAGTCAATTACCGTCGGAGATATGTTAAGAGAGTGCAGCAGCCCAAGTAAAATGTCAAAGTCAACAGTGTTAAAAGCGTTACTAAAGTCAAGTAGTGGCAATACTGTGAGCTGCTGTCTGTCCATCCCCATCCGAATGTCATCAGAGATCTTGACAAGAGCAGTAGTCGTACTATGACCAGGACGGAAACAAGATTGGAGAGGATTGAGCAGTTTATTGCGGTTTAGGAACTGGCTGACCTGGTTATGAACCAACCGTTCCAGGACCTTAGAAAGGAATGGGAGAATGGATATAGGACGATAATCGGAAAATGATGAAGGATTACCTTTTTTCGGAATAGGAGTAATTTGGGCTTCCTTCCAAGCTGAAGGAAATACACCGGACGAGACGGATTTGTTCAGGATTTTGGTTAGGATGAGAGTAAGGATGTCAATAAGGGGGATGATCATGTTACGACTAATGCTGTCACTGCCGACAGCATTCGAGGTGATGGAAATAATACTCTTCTTAACATCACAATCAGTGAATTGACGAAAGCTAAAGGAAGAAAAATTAGGAGTTGATTGTGACAAGAGTGAGTTCAGAGTACTGTTTTAATACCAGCATCAATATTAGAAGAAGAGGAGAAGTGTTGATTGAGTGAGTCTAGATTTGTGCCATGTGGGATAGTACCATGACGTGATTTTCCAACTGCCAAAGTATACAAGAAACGCCAGACTTTGGCTGGGTCTCCATTCTCAACAGATTTGTGAATATGGCGTCTTTGAGCGTCCCGTACCAACATGTTGCAACGATTTCTCACCGCTTCATATTTATTTGTTTGGTTTCATTAGAAGGGTCGACCTTAAATCTCGACTTCGCCTGGATCTTCTTCTCGATAAGCACCTTCATGTCTTCTGTAAGCCAAGGTGCAGGTAAGTGCTTGACTCTGACAGGACGCACAGGTGCATGGATGTCGTTTCTCTGCATCCTCATGAAGACGAACGAGATCCATATCTTTGAAATTACGCTGGAATAGGTTACGGTGTTTGAGTTTAGGCGGACGAATCCTGTATGAAAGGTAGACGAGATGATGATAGGAGAAGGCGTCTGCCTCAATCTGACCATGTTTTGCAACATGATCAGTTGAGGAGACGATCATGAGATCAAGGAGAGAAGGAGAGTAATGAGGAAAGAAGTGAGTAGCATTAAGTGGGAGAGTATTAAGATTACAGAAAATCTAAATAAATACCTGCTAAATAAAAACAAAATGTAATGAAATGAAACGAAATAAAATAATTTGATCACACAGCTAATGCTGACTGGTTGAAATAGCGATCGCTGTTGGTATGCTCTGTGACTGTAAGATGCCAGATAGAACTAAGAGCACTTAACACAAGTACACAAGATAGTACAGTGGCAACATTTTTGGGTCTCAATGTTGATGAGCATCTTAATTGGAAATTTCGTATCAACTCAATGCGTGAAAGACTCAGTAAATTCGTATTTGCGTTAAAGAGAGTTTCCCAAAGAATCTCAAAAGATGCTACACTAACCGCATATCATGGATATCTGTCGTCAGTCTTTAGCCACACCATAGTGTGCTATTTATGGGGACATAGCGTTGATCTAGAGGATGTGTTCAAGTTAAAAGATGTTTTTCTAGCAAAAAACGATTTGATTGATTGATTGTTTGACAATCTGTGGTAGACCCGCGAAGCTCTACAGGGACGAATTTTGGATACTTAATAAGACTTTGTAACTAAAATCCACGTAACTGAGATGAAAATGCTTAGATGAGCTGTTGGCACTTAATTGGATAGACTCAGGAACGTACATGTTAGTGGAAATTTCAAAGTAGTGCTTATTCTAGACAAACTTCAATAGAGTCAGCTCCGGCGGTACAGATTAGGTATGTGATGCGCTGAGAAGAAGAGCACCTTTTTAAGTCTGCGCTAAATATTGACAAAGGGAAACAAGCCGAAATAACCCCTGTGATGCCAAAGAGCTACTTGGTGGACGAAAATGAAAGAACTTACAAAATATTGTGGCTGATTATAACGACAGAGCCAACGGTTGAAAATGTATTCAGGGGGTCGACTCCAAATTAAAATGGGGAGAGGCATGGAGAAAGAAAACAGACAGGAAGTGTACTGATTTTAATACAAATTGCCCAAAGTATAGTGATTACTGGTAATACTCAACAAACCATTGCCGTATTCTTAGCAACATCAGACAGCAGAAATGGAATTTATTTGATGTATGTGAATGGTCTGTACATAGACAGATTATATTGATGTGACCTACCTTATGGATATCCGGTGAGCATGTTCCTTATTGTGAGATAGTATGATATGTGACGCACATAATTTGAAATTGCTATGTTGATAATATGATTTGAAGTTACTCAGTTGGTTTGGGTGGTTGTAGGGTGATTACTGTTGAGCTGATAGAAAGGACAATGTCGTACGGGCCAGCCCGATTCGTTGGGTGGTTGAAGGTTCGCATTGGTCCAATCTATGTTTGTGGAGTTGATAGAGAGGGCAATGTCGTACGGGCCAGCCCGACTTGGTTGGGTGGTTGAAGGTTCGCATTGGCCCAATCTATGTTTGTGAAGCTGGTCGGACAGTGGCGGATCCGGTCCATGCCCATCGGGGCTGGTCGTGGACGCACTGGTCCGGGCCAGGCTTATGTTGGTGTTGGAAGGACAGTGGTGGATCTGGTCTCCATGCCCATTAAGGACGGTTGAACGGACACACTGGTCCTGTCCGTGATTTGTATGGGAAAGATGTCATCCGGTCCATAGTGAGA
The DNA here is from genome assembly GCA_947532105.1 of Athrips mouffetella. Classification (NCBI taxonomy): domain Eukaryota; kingdom Metazoa; phylum Arthropoda; class Insecta; order Lepidoptera; family Gelechiidae; genus Athrips; species Athrips mouffetella. Next base: position 15,255,033 of record OX383978.1, read on the forward strand.
TGGTCGAAAGGGTACATGCTTTCAGAATTGGGTTGAAGGGGCACATGCCTTCGGAGTAACTTCACAACGATTGGTTTCAGTTTTGTGTGATGATGATGTTGATTGTCAGGATAGACGTGCGGATTGCTTGGTGATCTTGGTTTTTATTTGTTTTAGGATATTGTTAATGGATCCGATTGACGCACGAGGTCGTGCGCTTGTCAGAATGGCCGTGTAGGCATATTACTAGCAGCACCTTCTTAGTATCGCCAAGTGAGGTCTCTTTGCTTCAGGAATAGACTGGCAGCTAAGTATTTAGATAGCTGTCGATCTGATGAAGCGTCAAGGTGAAAGGACGTCACAACAAGTCATCTTGGTCGATGATGGTGATCGTGCTTTTGCGTTTGACTATTTATCATAATGATTCCTGAAATAATGATAAGTAAAGTTACTTAAGCACAGGACGTACAACCTTAGTGTAAACTGTAATAACTATCCAGGGTCAGACTGGGCCGGAAGAGTCCGGGTGGCTCACCACAAGCCCGAAGCTCTGAACGTGACGTGACAATAATTAGATCCTGGTTGTTTATACCTGAACCCACTATAATGGCCTCCTGCGCCGATATATGCAATACGAATAAATAAATAAATAAAAAAACACTAATAAACAAACAAATAAATAATTTAACTTTTATCGCATTTCACCTGCCAGTATGCCGTGGAAGAACGAACGAACAACAATATTTTTAATGCGAATAATTTGCATTTGCGAGGAACGGAACGCAACATTGAAATACTATTTACAAGCAATTTACAAGGGCTAATCGTTTAAATAGAAAGAGATAGACTACATTGATTGTTACACTGCTCAGAAAAGCAGAAAGGTGCTCGGACTGTGCACGTCAAACACATCTTTGACTGATTAAATCATGTAAACAGAAAACAAGTACCTACTTACGGAAAAATATTTTTTTTATAACTTACGTCAAATATACTTTGTTTTAGAATAACTACAATGACACACAAGGACAGAAATTAATATTATTAAAAAAGTTGATACACTTGATACCTTTATACCAAGATTATGAGCGGCGAGTACATTTCTGGATCACTTCTTAGTTGTTTGTCGTCCGGTTCGCAGTGGTCTTGATTCTTGGTTTTGCCAGTGACCGCGGCATCAGGTGCCACTGGTGGTGAAGTAGCTTTTGAAGACGATGATGTAGTCTGCGACGGCGGGACATAGGCAGGAACCCGGCTCAACTCGGCGATAGACGTGATACGGTGCCGCTTGCCATTCAGATCCAGAACGACGATGACACCCCCATTTGTCCAGCATTTTGTGACTCCATAGAAGTCACGCGCCGCAAAAAAAGCAGCATGTCGCTTCTTTGTGAGAAACTCTGAGTGTGTTATGCCACTTGCCTTGAGGCCAGTTTTTGAGGACCAGGCTCTCTCACGTACCTCCATGCTTCGAAATTTGACCAAAACTGGCCGCGGCTTGCCATTGGTGGTAGGCCGGCCAAGGCGCTGGATACTGGAGAAGGTTTCTGCGCTAGAATCTTGCACATCAAACTTCTTCTTTGTGATTTGCAGAACTGTGTTAGATAAATCCTCATCTTGAACTTCAGCGATACCATGGAGTAACAGCATCTTGCGGCGGGCCCGCATTTCAGTGCGATCCCAGTTTTCTGCAAGTAGAGCGACTTGCTGCTGTAGCAGGGATAGTGAGACAACGACAAATGACTTAAACTCCAAGTAGTCCGATGGTAGAGTACTGGTGACAGTGTTGGTCGTAGGGGCCCCCTTCTGAATTTCTTCAAACTTAGCCATCCTCTCTTGAAGCTGCGCCGCAACCGTCTCAATAGAAAGCTGTAGCTCCTCCATTGTGATGTGGTAGTGATGATGGTGCACAAATGATTGGTGTTAGAAAGAGTGTTATGGTGAAGGGCGAAAGGAGATAACTAGCAGGTTTATGCGGTTATTGTAACATAACAAAATGTATTTAAATACTGTAAAACTGTACGTATTTAAATACACTTTGTAGATATTAAAATAAATTTAAATAACAGAGCAGCAAACAAACGCGTCTATACTTTTCGCCACCTACCCGCAAAAAAATAGTACGCCTTAATAGTACGGAACCGTCGGTGCGCGCCAATGTTCTTTTTATATTGAGGTATAGAAATCTAAAAAACATATCATAAATAACTTACATTGTCCACTAACACACACGCCTTAGCCCTAAAATGATTCAAAAAGGTCCAGTAGCATAAATAAATCCAAGTATATATAACTCCTGGACTGGCGTAAAACAATAGAGCCGCCAAGAGAAAGCAGACCAGCCCGGTTATGGAAATAAGTATCTAAAAAAAATAAAAACAATAAAGGCCCGTGCTAATTGGCGATTTTCGGTGCGCCGATCATATAATTTACCAGATTTCAGCACCACGGCAACGCTGCGAAGCTAAGTCCCTGTTCAGAAAGGGCGATTTCTCGTTTAACGCCGCTTTGTTTAGCCGTGCGTAGAACAGGGTCTTAATAGTATATGAAAGAACGCAACGATATCGTCGCGCCTGAAAATCGCTAGTGTGCCTGCGCCCTAAGTGAGTTTTTCTATACAAATTTAAAGTAGTGGGATGTCCATTAATATCCTAGTTGTAAATAATTTTAGTGTTTAGAGGAGGGAGTCGAGCCGAATCTCAGTCAATCTCACGTGAGGGAGAGAGAGGTCTATGCGAATATCACGTAATTTTTTTCCGCCAGGAGACTGTGTAAATTTCCAAAAAAACATTCAATTGAAATAATGAAAATAGTCTTTTATAAAAATAAAAAAAATATCTAGCTGTTGCACTATAATTTTATACTCTTAGGTTCACTCGTCGAACTTAAAGTACATACGGAAAGAAGAAAGAGGGGTCAACTTTTTAGTACTTTTAGTAAACCCCTATTTCTTATTTCCTTAGCTGTGCCTTACACCTCGTATTTTTTTAAAACGAGGTGTAAGGCACAGCTCGGGTGCAAAAATACTCATACATATCTTATCGAGTACCCCAATCTTTATTTCGTTAACTGACATTTACGCCATTCGGACTTTTAAAAATGGGGGCTGTGTTTCAAAAGGTGGTGCAGCAAATTATTTTCTTTTACGCAAATATCAAAAATGGAAGCACGAAATATTTCGGGACTCGTTGCCAGACTCGTTGTCCGTGCTGAGGTTGCGTTACTTGTTGTTGTCGGGCATAAAGTAACGCAACCTCTCTGTGCTGCTTGTCGATCATGCAAGATATTTAGACATGTAGAGGTGCTAAGAACATGAACAAAGGCGCATATGGGCGCTAAACGATATGCAGATAGGCCAGATATGGAGGGGCACTGTACATGCCTCCGAAAATCCATAAGGTCCAGACATACAGGGACAACCCCAGTGCCTTGAACACGAAGAAGGGCAAATCCAAGAGATACAATTTTATCATAACCTAAAATTACTGTGCGTTACTCAGATTTCAAATTTGCAGAAAGTTTTTTCTCACTCAAATAAACATAGGTCAAAAATTAACAAGATGTACTTAGTGAAGATTTTTCCTCCTTTTAAGATTCTTGTATATTATTAAAAAGTTAAATAGTTGCTCAATTTTGGGGCCTGAGTAATGTACAAACATTTTTGTAAGTGATTCGCTGTACTACTTTTAAAGCCACGGTTTTATAGTGTCACTTATTATGCCTTTGAAAAAAAAAAGATCAAGAAAAGAAATGACACCATTGACTGACGCCTGACGCCGACGTGAAGAAAAGTCGCATACATGAAGGGCTCCCTCCCTCTGCAACCTGTCTAAGTATTATCTTTGAGCATCACGAAAAGCTATGGAGTGCGAAGAAAGGCTACTTAAGACCCTGTCCAGAAAGGGCGAATTCGCCGCGAATTGTTACGCGCGAGGATCTACGCGCGTCGGCGAGGTACTGGGCGTCAATACATACTGGGGGCGTTTGACACGGGGGCATTTGAAAATGGGGGCAAATGCCACTAACCCCCACAAGCATCGCGCGAATTTTCTCGGCTCGTTCGAGTCGAGATACTAGGAGAGCCTTGTTTGCGTCCAGTTGAACGCGCGAAACACGCGCGAGTAAATCGCGGCGAATTCGCCCTTTCTGGACCGGGTCAATTTCAATTTATTTATTCATTCACAATGTACATTGTATTTGAATGTTATTCCTAATTCCTAATTTATGTATAATGATACTCAAATTAGGAATTAGGAATAACTAAATAAATAAGAATTAGGGTCTAAGGAGTAGCGCCTCTGGCATCTCTTTGTGTCTGGAATTCCTTTACGTCTGGCGTCCCAGGGGTCAATTGGTCCGCCCTGAATCCTGGTCCGCCGCCTCCCCACGCCCTGTATACGCTTATGAAATTTATTTGTTGCAACACCTCATGAACTTGCCTAAATCTATTTCACAAATATTTTTCATCTACTTATAAACGCAACAAGACTACTCTCTGATCTGATAGTGAATTACATTAATGAATAGGAAACGGCTCAACGAAATATCCTCTAAGTCGATGTAAAAGCCTGCCTGTGTCTGTAACTAAATGATTCTTTGATACATCAAACCAAACTTAGTATTGTCAAGAGAAGCTTGTACCACAGATCATATAATACTAGTAAACTAGCCTGCACAAATTTTATAGTCTTACCAATCTGAATCGCGAGCATTCGCGGCAGGGCAAAGGAAACTAAGGCTTAAAGCTAACGAAATAAGAACCACATGAAGGCCCATGTATCAAGCGTGCTTTTGACTCTACAAAAACAAAACCACAACAAACCTTAAGCAAACAAACAGTGGATCTTGATGGGCACTTCATAGCAAGACTGTAGACCCAGAGAATGAACATCGCCGCCGAGCAAATAGCAAGCGGAAAGAATACAAAGAGACCCCAGTTTACACATCCCTAAAAAAATATATCATCGGTTATTATCATGATAAGCTTAAAATCGCCCACTGCAGGGCCCAAGCCTCGTCTATTTTAATTGGTTAACGCCTTTAGTACACACACAATGCGATTGGCCGTGAGCACTTTGTTATACACAAATCTAAGCGCACGGCAGTGCGCAGGCCAAGTTCGCGCAACAGGCCACGCTCATGCCGTGCACTATTTACACGAACCGTTTCGACCCACTTTTGAACCCCCTGTAGCTCAGTGCCTATTGCAAGTACAGAGATAAAACTGTACCTACTGCAGTAAAATAAAGTAAATTAAATTGTAAATGTACTGCAGTTAGATAAAATAGAGTAAGAGTTAACTTACCTTAAACTAATCAAGCAAACAAAGAAATATAACACACAATATTTTAATAAAATCAGATTGACCACAGTTTTAATGTATAATTTCACTAATATATAACCAACGAAATTAAGTTAAAATTTGATTGTACGATCCGTGTTTAAATTTAAGTATATAATATTGTTTAAAGTATTAAAAAATCATCGATAGGCGTAAAAAATAAGACAAATAAATTTTGAATGAAATCCGCGATGCGTGCGTCAGGTTAAAAGCTCCGTCTATGTAATTGGTACGCTGTTGCCCATCCTACGGTTCATAATCTCTCAGTCCCTCTTACGACACCCACGTGTAGAGATGGGTTGGTACTATTCTTTGCCGGCACCACACAGGCACAATGCTTGCCTCTTACCTCCCAGTAATTACTTGTCATGTTCCATTCATTTGTGAGTTCGTCAAATTTGAAAGTAGAGGAGCGAGGCAAATCGTGTAAAAAGGGTCTGACACCATCCACAACTTTTACATAAAAAGAGTGGCAGGGAAGTTTTCGAGTGTCATTATTAGGCTCGGGAGATCTGAAAAACAAAATATTTGCATTATAATTTAAAGTTGTTGTTGCAGTCAAAGACAAGAATATAAAGACAAAGACTTGAAGAGAAAAAACCGGTCAAGTACGAGTCGGACTCAAACACTGAGGGTTCGGTACCATAACAAAATAATTGTACTTTAAATCTAATATATATATTTGTATGTACAATTCAACCAACTGGTTCATGGCCCATTTTGAAAAAAAAGTTGTTTGAAACTGTCAAAGCAATAAAGATTTATTTTTGGCAATTTAAAAGCACGTTTGTGCAAAATTCAACCTACTTGTATTTTACTACATGCAAAAAAATAATCAAAAGCGGTACATCTCAACCAGTAGATAGGGGGATGGAAAGGTGGGGATACCCCGATGAGACCAATGAGCAGCTCGCTGCATAGACTGGCAGTCTCGTGGCTGGGGATCAAAGCAAAGCATGCCAAGCCGTCCGTATCTCCTGTGATAATGGGTGACATGCTGGTTCCATCCGTGTGATCCGATCACCCGTCTGCGTGCATTGCGGCGTCCCTAACTTAAATAATAATAAAGCAAAAGCCGGGTGATGATTCAAATTGGTCCTCTCCTATGGAATAGGAATTTTATTTCATTTTACATCACCTACAATAATTGTTTAACTTCATTTATCTACGTATTTAAAATGAAACGTTACGGCCTGCTAGGAAAGAAAACGCCAATAGCTACTGCTGCAAATTTAACGTTTTATTTTTACCCGACTGCGGCTAAGCTCAAAAGGAGGGTATTGTGCTTGAACTGTATGTATGTGAGTATGTAATTATGTCCGTTTCTTTGTATCGTAACTACTAATAGTGCAAGTGTATATTGAAATTATGAATAGTCAATATGGTAGCATTCTTTTCTATATGACGGTGGATTTTTCAGCATCATCAAAAACATTTTTCCCCTTTTCCTATAAGAAGAACGGGGGTATTAAAGGGGTATTAAAGAGTATATACAACTAATAATATGTTCAAGCAAATGTTTAAGAATAACTTGACTTAATAAAACTTAAAAGTATTAAATAAAAAATTACTGAAAAGCAAAAAACTCGACTGCGTAACAGAAAAGAGAAAAAATGCTATGATTTATAAGATTTGGTAATTTTATAAGATATTGCAGGCGGATTCGAACAAAATTAAGACTTGAACCAGCTCCAGAATTATAGCTTTTGCTGGAAAAATGTAGAGGGGAAGTACCATAGTCACCTCGCTTGTTAGCGTTACGGCTGGCAACATGGACCGCGGTTGTAAATGACCGCAGTAAGTAAGATGTAAGATACAAAGGAGGATGCTGCTGCCCATCCTCCAGTTTATCACCCTTAGTCGCCTCTTAGGACACCTACGAGTATGTATGGGTTAGTACTATTCTTTGCCGGCACCACACGGCAATGTGTGGGTCTTATTAATTTTCAGAGGCATGTAGGGTGAACCTCCATATCTGGCTTCGTCTTCAAAGGTACTAAGGGCGTCTCTGTATGTCTGACAATGAGTCCTACTCATTTTCGACAACATGGAAAGGACCCCTTCATATCTGACCTTCTTCGTGTTTGGAGAAACGAGGGGGTTCCTGCATTTTTGGCCTTATTTTTTTTTCTTAAAAACCTTAGTATCCAAAATCTTAATCTTCTTCTATATATATAAAAGAAGAAGGTGACTGACTTACTGACTGACTGACATATCAACGCACAGCCCAAACCGCTGAGTCTAGAGATTCCAAATTTGGCATGTAAGTTCCTTATGAGGCCTAGGGGTGCACTAAGGAAGGGTTTCTAAAAATTCCACCCCTAAGGGGGTAAAATAGGGGATGAAAGTTTGTATGAAAGTCCGTAAGTTTTGAAGTAAGGATCTTCAAAATTTGTATTTAGGCTGACGACTAAAAATTAATGTTTACTAGTATCAGGGTTTTTGGAAATTCGACACCTTTAAAGGTGAAAAGGGGGATGAAGTTAAAAATTCTTTATTTTTAAAGTAAAATCCACATAATTTATTATTTAGGCATTAATGATGTAATTCTATGCAACGTTCATCACTTTTATTGAAATTTCACCCCAAATTCAACCCCTAAAAAGGGAAATGGGTTCGAAAAAGTCAAAAACCAATATGGGTATCGTTTGTATGGTTTATCGGGTCGCTGATTACGAAAACTACAACAATTTTGAAATCCAACGTGGTGGACGTTAAATACCATCATTCTCTTGGGATGGGGTTGGGGTGCGATAGGGTTGTGATGTGAATATGGGTGTCATTTGTATGGTTTATCGGGTCGCTGATTACGAAAGCGATAGGGTTGAAATAGGAATATGGGTGTCGTTTGTATGGTTTATCGGGTCGCTGATTACGAAAACTACAAAAATTTTGAAATCCAACGTGGTGGACGTGAAATACCATCATCCCCCTGGGGATGGAGTTGGGGTGCGATAGGTTTGAAATGTCTAAAAATCAATATGGGTGTCGTTTGTATGGTTTATCGGGTCGCTGATTACGAAAGCTACAACAACTTTGAAATCCAACGTGGTGGACGTGAAATACCATCATCCCCTGGGGATGGGGTTGGGGTGCGATAGGTTTGAAATGTCTAAAAATAAATATGGGTAAGGTAGAGAGGTAGAGAGGTAGAGAGGTAGAGAGGTAGAGAAATAGAGAGGTAGAGAGGTGGAGAGGTGGAGAGGTAGAGAGGTAGAGAGGTAGAGAGGTACAGAGGTAGAGAGGTACATAGGTACAGAGGTAGAGAGGTAGAGAGGTAGAGAGGTAGAGAGGTAGACAGGTAGACAGGTAGAGGTAGAGAGGTAGAGAGGTAGAGATGTAGAGAGGTAGAGAGGTAGACAGGTGGACAGGTAGACAGGTAGACAGGTAGACAGGTAGACAGGTAGACAGGTAGAGAGGAAGAGAGGTAGAAAGGTAGAGAGGTAGAGAGGTAGAGAGGTAGAGAGGTAGAGAGCTAGAGATGTAGAGAGGTAGAGAGCTAGAGATGTAGAGAGGTAAAGAGGTAGAGAGGTAGGAGAGGCAGAGAGGTAGAGAGGTAGAGATGTAAAGACGTAGAGAGGTAGAGTTACAGGTACAGGTCCAGGTAGAGGGAGAGGGAGAGGGAGAAGGAAGGGAAGGTGGAGAGGGAGGTAGAGAGGGAGGGGGACGGGGTGAGGGAGAGGGAGGGGAAGAGGGAGGGGCCGGGGGAGAGGGAGGAAGGGGAGAGGAAGGGGGGAGAGGGGGAGAGAGAGGGAGAGGGTTTTAGTTTTTCTCAATTACTTCTGCGAATTGGCTCTGTTTTGAAATATTACATAAAGGTGTCTCTCATCTCTCTCTTTACATTTGTTAGAATACTGCTGCTAGGTTCCTCTGTTCTGAGTAATTTATGAGTAACGTCTGTATATTATATAAAATTCAGCTGGATCTTGAATTATACTCATTGATTTGCGCAGGGTTAGTCCTGTTTCTCCTTAGTTCAAAATTACCCCGAAATGACGGGAAAATATCTCATTTCTTTGGAAAACCGGTAACAACATAAATACGAAATCCACGCGAGCGAAGCCGCGGGCAACAGCTAGTATATCTATATATATAATAGAAGAAGGTGACTGACTGACTGACTGACTCACTGACTGACATATCAACGCACAGCCCAAACCACTAGGTCTAGGAATAATAAATTTGGCATGTAGGTTTTTCATGAGGCCTAGGGGTGCACTATGAAAGGGTTTTGCAAAATTCAACCCCTAAGGGGGTAAAATAGGGGATTAAAGTTTGTATGAAAGTCCGTCAGTTTTGAAGTTAGGATCTTCAAAATTTGTATTTAGGCTGACGACAAAAAACTAATATTTACGTGTCTCAGGGTTTTTGAAAATTCGACACCTTTAAGGGTGAAAAGGGGGATGAAGTTGAAAATTCTTTATTTTTGAAGTTAAATCCACATAATTTATTATTTAGGCATTAATGATGTAATTCTATGCAAAGTTCATCACTGTTATTGAAATTCCACCCCAAATTCAACCTCTAAAAAAGGGAAATGGGGTGAAAAAGTCTAAAAACCAATATGGGTATCGTTTGTATGGTTTATCGGGTCGCTGATTACGAAAACTACAACAATTTTGAAATCCAACGTGGTGGACGTCAAATACCATCATTCTCTTGGGATGGGGTTGGGGTGCGATAGGGTTGAAATGTGAATATGGGTGTCGTTTGTATGGTTTATCGGGTCGCTGATTACGAAAACTACAACAATTTTTAAATCCAACGTGGTGAACGTGAAATACCATCATCCCCCTAGGGATGGAGTTGGGGTGCGATAGGTTTGAAATGTCTAAAAATCAATGTGGGTTTCGTTTGTATGGTTTATCGGGTCGCTGATTACGAAAGCTGCAACAACTTTGAAATCCAACGTGGTGGACGTGAAATACCATCATCCCCTGGGGATGGGGTTGGGGTGCGATAGGTTTGAAATGTCTAAAAATAAATATGGATGTCAGTTCTATGTTAGGGATAGCGGTTAAATTGGCGTTAGAGGTAGGGATAGGGGCAGGGATAGGTAGACGTAGAGAGGTAGAGGTAGAGAGGTAGAGGTAGAGAGGTAGAGGTAGAGGGGTAGAGACGTAGAGACGTAGAGGGGTAGGGGTAGGGGTAGGGGTAGAGCTAGAGCTAGAGGTAGAGGTAGCAGTATAGGTAGAGGTAGAGGGAGAGGGAAAGTTAGATGTGGAGGTGGAGGTAGAGGTGGAAGGAGAGGGAGTCGGAGAGGGAGAGAGAGAGGTAAAGGAAGAGGGTGGGGGAGAAGCAGGGGGAGGGGGAGGAAAGGGGGAGATGGAGAGGGGGGAGGGGAAGAGGGAGATGGAGGGAGAAAGAGGGGGAGGTGGAGAGACAGAGGGAGGGGGAGGGAAGAGGAAGGGGGCAAGAGGGAGAGAGAGGGATAGGGTTTTAGTTTTTCTCAATTACTTCTGCGAATTGGCTCTGTCTCTCAAAGGAGTCTCTCATCTCTCTCTCTACATTTGTTAGGTTAAGTGACAACTTTAAGGCATAATACTGCTGCTAAGTTCCTCTGTTCTGAGTAATTCATGAGTAACTTCAGCTGGATCTTGAACTGTACTCATTGAAAATGATTTTTATTTTAACACTTCCTGTGTTCGGATAAATCTACAATGTAGAAAATCGCAAAATTTCACAACCACAGGCAGGATTCGAACCTGCGTCTTCTGCGTAAGTACCGCAGACGCTTTACAAATTAGGTTACTGTGGTCCTGCCCGATGTTGTGAAATTTAGCGACCGCTTTACGCATTCCAACGTTGCGTTTGTGCTGCCACCTAGCAAGCATTTTTGCTGTGTTTTTGTGTGTTTTTTTGCTGTAGGTTCGTATCCTGCCTGTGGTTGTGAAATTTTGCGATTTTCTACATTGTACTCATTGATTTGCGCAAGGTTAGTCCCGTTTTTTTTTAGTTTAAAATTACCCCGAAATGACGGGAAAATATCTTATTGCTTCGGGAAACCGGTAACAACATAAATACGAAATCCACGCGAGCGAAACCGCGGGTAAAAGCTAGTTTTTTTTATAAGCTTGATAAATTTTGTATTATTTTAGGTATCTTTAGGTACTCTTCTCCCCGACAAAGTGGTGAAATTAAATCAAGAAAACAAATTTTTTTAATGGTACCACACGTAAAGTTGGGAAGATTTTTTTTCTGGTCTCAACCATGTTGTGTTGTGTCCTTAAATAGGTCTTTTAAAAATGTTATAAGTATTCAACAACCATTTTTCAATTAAGGGATCCGTAGCGCGCAAATTTCAATTAAGTGATCCGTAGCGCGCAAATTTCAATTAAGGGATCCGTAGCGCGCAAATTTCAATTAAGTGATCCGTAGCGCGCAATTTTTTGTTAAGGGATCCGTAGCGCGCAATTTTTTGTTACAGTCAAGTGTCAGTTAAATCCTTCCTACCCTACCCTGCCAGCTAAACGGTTGTTATTGGACATGTAAAAAAATCACAGTAACGAGAATAGTTAAAAAACTGAAAATAATAGAAATAGCAATCAGGCGCTCGACCTCGCTGGGTGTTAGGAGGTAAAAAGTATCTATCAAATCTATATATTTAAAGGAAAAATCAAAACCGGCTTAATAATAATACCTTCTAAAGCAACCAGGCCTACACAGCGCGTGGCCCGACACGTACTTGCCCGTTCTTTTTTATAAATATGGAGGTGAGTCATAAAAAAACAAACAAAGATTTAAAACACTGATACAATGATCAGGGTCATAAGCATGTTATAAGTAATAAAACTATAGTTCGTCCGTCTTAAAAATGCAGTGAGGTATCGCTTTTCGTCTTTCGTTAGCCAAGCCCCGTAATTAATCAGGTCGCTTAAAACTATAAATTCAAATGCAAAATGCAACCCAAAGGTTGCACCGTCACTGACACCAGAAGACGGCCAGAAGAAGAAATAGATACCCGTATCCAAAATGCTCTAAGATGCTCAGCAGCTGTCCACAAAGTCCTAGTGTCCAAGATAAACCAGGAAAATCAAAATTCGGATCTACAAAACTGTTATTAGACCAATTTTGATGTACGGATGTGAATCATGGACACTGACTCAAAAAATCAGTTCAAAAACTAAAACCCGACTACTGGCAAATCTTGCTATAAAAAGTATGAAACAAGAAAATATTGTCATCTGAAATTGTTATGTACAAACTATGGTATTTAATAAATATTCATACCGATGTTCAGATAATAGCCGTGGTCATATTGTTATGCCTCTTTGCCCTGAAGTTTATGATCGCTTTTTTCGGATAGGTGGCATAACATGACTACGGCTATTATCTGAACATCGGTATGAATATTTATTAAATACCATGGTTTGTCCATAACAATTTCAGATGACAATATTTTCTTGTTGCATAGTTTTTATAGCAAGATTTGCCAGTAGTCGGGTTTTAGTTTTTGAACTGATTTTTTATTTCAATTATTTTGGGGTTGTAAATACATAAAAAATCTAACAATATATATATTTTTGAAATGTGCTCACTAAGCCCTTTCATTTGATACCTAACACGGTACGGTTATTTTTTTTTTTATTAGTCCTTGACTTAATCTTCTCTAGAGGGCGCCACATACAATTTAACGAAATTTCTTGTATCCTATAACCAGCGGATAATTAAGACGCTTCTAACGACATCTCATTTGTCAAAATATGATAAGTAGTTTAGAAGTTATGATGGAACATATGAACATACATACATACATACATACATAGCCTGTCAAAATCATAACCCTCCTTTTGCTTTGCCGTAGTCGGGTAAAAAGAGGAAAGTACGCTCTTAGTGGCAGAGAGCAAGATTTTCTGGAAGATCCGCTGGGACCAACTAGGCATGATGATGGCACGAAGGTTACGAAAAAGCCAGGAGGTAGAAGACCTAGTGGCTGAACCTAATATAATTGAAAGGACTAAATCAGCCCGACTTCGTTGGCTCGGCCACGTAGAGGGGATGGAGGAAGATCGTGCAGTCAAAAAAGCGTACCTGGGACGACCGACGGGAAAACGGCCGGTCGGACGTCCCATGTACCGCTGGAGTGACGAAGTGCAAAAGGACCTGAGCGCCCTTCAAAGACCCGATTGGTGTGAGGAGGTGCAGAAAAGGGACGACTTTTAGTGGTGTGGCTTTTGGTGTCGGACGCCAAGATCCTCTTTGGGTCCCTGAGCCAGCGAAAGTAAGTAGTAAGTAAGTGCAAAGTGACTAATAGAAGGCAGACCTTCAAAAGAAGCGGTTTTTTCCTTTGTGTGTTACCTACAAAACAAAAAAAAGTTTAGCTCCACTGTGAATACACCTTTACCCTGCAGTTGCACTAATGACTTACCTTCTGCATTCTTAACGCGGACGAACTATAGGCAATTTTTGAGCCATTTTGAATATCGAATAATGTCGTTCATTTGCTCTCTGAAGGCGGACAGTTCACAAGTTCCAGACGGTCGGTCTGGAACGACTCAACCATAAAATTGAGACCACGTGGTCCCAAGTATTCACAAGTACGAGAGGCATCGAAGTCAGCACATTCTGGATAGCTAATTATCTCCCTTTTCTTTAACTAGCTCGAGTTCTGAAGTTACAATATCTAACACACTAACGATAATAGAGAACAGGTCGGAATCTAGGTACGTAGGCAGGAAGGGACCGGTACGCCGAATCTTCGGTTGGAGCGCCTACCTATCGAACGATGTGTCTAGCCTAGGCGGGAAGGGCTGGTGGAGCGTCTGCCTAGGGGAATCCGTGCCTACCCTGGGCAGGAGGGGATCGGTGGAGCGCCTGCTCAGGGAAATCCGTAGTCGACCCGGGACGGTAAGATCCTGAACGTGAGGGTGGAGGCCCTTATGTAGGCATCACGTCAAGAGAGTGTTCATGCAAGTAATAAAGTCTCCGGTGGGTTGTTGATGTGGGTGATGCTTAGCTCATGTGACATTAAATCAACAGGTGGCGAAGCGTTTTCGGCTCCCTGACTCCCGGGCAGACAAATTCATCCCTGCTAGTACCAGAAGATTCTCGGCTCACGACGACTACCCAGGAGGAAGGTGTAAAGGAGTGGAGAGGAGTTATACGACGAGGAGAGGAACGATTGGCAGAGAAGAGAAGATAACATAAGGTAGGATCTACCCACTTTATTATTCTACCACAACCCTATCGTGACGTCATCTCCGTACTGTTACCCCCCAAAGGCGTCATGACACTCGGAACAGAATCAGACCCTGCTGACGGAGTAATCACGGGGCATTCTCGAGCTGATAATGATGACCTAAAGACTGAAAACGAAAAACTTACTCTGTTGATGATGAAGCCATATCATGCAAAATAATTTAGGCCAGCAAATATTAACTTTGAGAGACTACAGGTAAATTTAATCAATAATAATATATATAGTATATTTATTTATTGGCATCACATCTCATTACAAAACGTATTTCGCCAATGTCAAAGTAAAATAATTGTTACAAAATTATGGCGACACGCCAATGTCCAGTAAAATCTACTGCAAACTGGCGAACTGGCGACAAAGCGTTATCGGAAAAAAAAGTTTCGACACTGATGAAATATTGTTGTACTTTTTCAACCTTTCTTAACAAAGATTAGTTAGAAAGAAATAGCATTAACTTTATCAGTTAAGTTTTCCATAGACAATAGCCAAGGAGGTTTTAATCCACGCTACGCTCTAGGAAGGAGTGTTTAATGCAAAAATCTTGCTACACAAATTTAGTCAATCGTATATTGTAATACGGAATAAATTCCTGTGATTTGCGAAGAAAAGATATTGTGCCGAGCGAGAGGTCAATTAGTCGCGGTTGTGTCACGCTCACACAGTTGCCATAGCAAAACGAAATTGCGGGTTGGTAGAAAAAATCTTTTGACATTATACTTGGTTTTCATATAGAATACCTTTTCAGAGCTAAATCTTAAAAAAAATATATTTTCGGGTGCTTTTGGTTCTGTGATTTATCTAGGAAACTCTATAAAATATTTTGATCTAATTGTGTTGTTTAAGGTCAAGCAGGTTATGTACTTCTTCATTGGTCATCAACCTTTTTGGTAATATTTTTTAATACATTACTGGTATCCCAGTCTTTGACACATTTTTATGTCATGCTAAATGTTGTTTAAAATCGCGTTTTTTTTTTCTGCAAAAACAGTGAAATATTGTAGAGTAAATGGCTGCAAAATTGATAGTTATGCTATTTGCGGAATATTCTTCTATGGGTATCCATTATTCCTTTAATTTTTCTATGAAAAAGCCGAACTGTTTTACGTATGAAGTAGGGTGGCTGTAATGTACGATATTTGAACACAAAGGAAACTAAAAAGGTGGTTGTACATCAGTATTGTGGGATGTGAATCTGCCCATAAAACTGAACAACTTGTCCCAAAGAATATTATGATGAAATAACATTAAACATGAAAGAGAAAAACAGCTTGCATCTCAAGAGAACCTGTACTGTTGTACAATAATAGGAAAATAGTACATCTGATGCTGCCGGTTATTTGCTGCGTCCTTATTTACGACATGCGGGAAGCCAATAATTCACACGCCTGCCCTGCGGCATAGATATTTCGAGCCATTTACGGTCAGCATCAAAGTTTTGTGCCGGGCATTATTGAGAGATTTTATGTGATGCCCTTGGGTTGGAATTTGTTTAAAAAAGTTTCAGATGTGGACAGATGTCACTTGGTAGGTAAGAATGATTCATTCATTTAAAAAAAATACGATCGAATAGAGAACCTCCGCCTTTTTGAAGTCGGTTAAAAAGTAGGTGGCTCGCAATTGGGCCCAAATGAAGTTGGTTGATAATGAGTTTTTAGAAGAATACCAACAAAAACCTGTATCGACCTGTTGTTCCCGGACAGCCAGACGGATCGCAAATATAGATGGACAGAGAGACATCTGATGTTACGAGGGCTGTTCAATAAGTTGTGAGAATGAACAACATATTGGTTTTAAGTCTTTTAATGTTTAAAAGTATTGATAGTTTATTTCAGTAAAAAGATAGTGACTAAAACTGGTGCCATAATATTTAGAAAGGTATAAATGACGCAAAGTTCAACAGCCAGTCCATATTTTTAAATTATTGTTATTCCATGTGAGTGAAAAAATGTAAAGTCAGAACTGAATCGATGAAATAAGAAATAAAATCTTATATTTGTTCGATTATTTTGTAACATGTCGTACCTATAATGAATTTTGTTTATCAATAAACAATAAATCATAAAATACACGTCAAATTTTATTAATTGCTTTGCTTCTTGATGATGAGGCATGCAACGTACCTGGGGAACAATTCTTGAATATCACCGGGTGATAAAATAACACTCAAAAAATTAAAAATCATAGATTTTTGTTTTCAAAAGTTAAAGATTGATCTTCTTAAAATATAAAGCAGTCCTTGATTGTTAATTTTCATGTATTCTGATTTACCTTTCAACAGTTTATCAGCGCAAATGTGAATTTTTAAAGTCTCAAAAGTGATATTTTATCACCCGGTGATTTTCTAGAATTCCCTGGGCTTTTCTGGAAAGCAAGAAGAAAGAAATGAAAAATGATTTATTTTGGAAACAAACAAAAAGAATGCTGCTGCTGAAAAAACTCTGACCCAATTGTTGAATATTACCGAGTGATAAAATATAATTTTTGAGACATCAAATAAGACAGTGGGTGCTATGGGCGGTGGTGGTGACCACTTACCATCAGGTGGCCCACCTGCTCGTTTGCTCACTTTTAACATAAAAAATATCAAATGTACCCTGATTGGTTTAGATTTTTAACAGATAAAAATGTAAACCATAATACATGAAAAGTAACAATCAATCACTACTTTATATTTAACGAACATCATTCTGCACTTTTGTAAAGAAAAAATTTTAATTTTGAATTTTTCAGGTTATAATTATTTATCATCCGGTGTTATTTAAGAATTGAGCGCAAGGTACTCATGACATGCTTGAATAATATTCATGACATGCACATACCATGCTTGAATAATATTCTCATGTTGTACATGACATCCCATGAAACGTACACTGTACGTACATTACGATACCCACGGGTGGAGATGGGTTGGTACTTGGTACTATACTTTGCCGGCACCAAACGGACTTGACTTCTATTACCTCTATGACTCTATAATTGAGCCACGAGCCAAGCGAGTGGTTCTAAAGAAGAATCCTCAGCGTTGCGTGGATTTTAAGACACGAAACACTTTGTTGCCGAGGGAAGCACAACTTATCACGTAGAAACTAAAGGATAATATCCTGCCAAATAAAATATTTAAAATGAAGCTGCTGTTCCAGAGGGCTTTAATAACATTACATCCCCAAGCGTAAAATAGTAAGGTCACCCTACTGTGTGAAAGAGATGCCACCGCGACTATTGGATATACTCGTCGTCACGCTTTTTTTGGCCATTCATCTCTCCATCCTAGAGCGTAGCGTGGATTAAAACCTCCTTGACAATAGCTTCAGGTCCTTTAGAAGCGCAGCGTTTTTCTTACGTCAGTGATTGATAGTGATTGATAGATAGATATCATCACAAGCAAGGATTGCAGCATTTTTCTTACGTCAATGATCACAAGTCGTATTTTTCCAAAGATTTTGGAAACTACGCCAGGGGGCGCAGCGTTTTTCTTACGTCAATGAATAGACAAATGACTCCGATAAGTTGGTCTATGGATGCGGCTTTTTGGCGGGAACTCGACATCGGCGTTTGCCTGCTTAGTTGATATTTTGGTTTTTTGTGCATTTAGTGATTTAGTGAATAATAAATGATAGTGTTATGCGGTAAATTTACTACGGAGTGCGCAGCTGATGAAGATTTCAAGTGATCTCGTGTTTAAGCCCCGTTTGTGTTGTCCCAAAAAGTCTCGAACATTTTCCTTCGTAAAGTTCACTATCGCTTTACGAGGGGAGCAAAAAGAAAGACAGATTAAAGACATCAGACATGGCTGTATGGGCTTTGTACTCTTTGCCTTTCCAAAAGGAAGAATGAAACCAAAAAAAAAAGGTCTAATGAGCGCCTGCCAAGTTTATGTCACATTCATTGATGTACAATTTGAAATGAGGGCAGCACTATTGATACAACTCTAGTGGTTGTCATTGCGACTGAATTTTTTATTGTTGTTCGGATGCTCTTGTAATGTGCTAGCATACAATAAATAATCTTTCCTGAATTTATATTCTGGTTTTATCTCGCCTCGTAGTTAATTCTTATATGGTAGCAGTGCGCGAAATATAAAATATCAGGAAATAAATATGTAAAAAAAGCTAAAAAGCATATATGACAGCCAGGGTCCAGCAAAAAGAGCATCGCTTTTGAAAAAATTGATAGTGTCAAAAATGACAGAAAGTGACAATATCTCAGAACAGCTGAAATCTTTTATGGAGACTGTTGATAAGCTCGCGGAAATGGAAATAACCATCCACGAAGATTTAATCACTTTCCTCATGCTGTATAGCTTACTACCTTCCTTTGAAAACTTCAGAGTTGCAACTGAAACTAGGGACAAACTTCCCAAACCTGAAGAACTTAAAATAAAAATTCTGGAAGAGTGTGAGTCACGCAAACATGGATATGAGACCGCTAGCACACAAAAAGCGTTTTAAGGTTATAAAAGAAACCAAAGAAAATATAAAAAACATTGCAATCATTGTAACAAAAGTGTCCTGAATCTGAAGAATGCAGATATAAACCAAAACCCCATCTGCAAAACAAAGGGCCAAAGTACCAGGCCACTCAGAAAGTATTGCGAAAAATAGTTTTTATATATGGGAGACTGGCCGGTCAGAATCTTTTTCGAAAATATGATTACTTGTAAGTAAAAATATGTGTGTTCCATTTTCAAAATTTCCCTCCACATTTTTTGCGAGCCAATTCAAAGTATCGTGTCTTACTGAAAAATGGATCTGCGCCGGGAACATTTTAGAGCTATGATTTTTTACGATTTCAAGTGTCGCCTGAAACCGGATGAATCGTTCGATAGACTTCAAATGGCATTTATGGATGAAGGCCCCTCCAAGGCAACCGTGTATCGTTGGTATAACGAATTTAGGCGCGGTCGACCAACCTTGGGGGATGAAGAAAGAAGCGGTCGCCCTTTGACGGCTATTACGGAAGAAAACGTGCTAGCAGTGAAAAATTTAATCCAAGATAATAGGCGAATTACATATCAGGAGATTCAGCACATATTAAAGATTGGATCGGGAAGCGTTCACGAGATTCTACACGGGCATCTTCGCGTGAGGAGGATAGTATCGCGCTGGGTGCCGCACTACCTCACCGACGCTCAGAAGCAGGCCCGGGTGGAATGGTGCCGTGATATGCTGAACAAATTTGAAGCAGGCTCGTCTCGGCGTGTTTACGACATCGTAACAGGTGATGAGTCCTGGATTTATCAATACGATCCAGAAACCAAGCGCCAGTCGACAGTTTGGGTGTTTCAAAATGAACCAACGCCTACCAAAGTGAAGCGATCTCGAAGCGGGGGGAAGATTTTGATCGCCAGCTTTTTTAATTTGACTGGCCACTTGGCCTCAATTCCCTTACGAGATCAAAGAAGCATCAACGCCGAATGGTATACTACCAAATGTTTACCAGAAGTTTTTTCTGTTGTGAGCAACAAGCGACCAAACACAGGGCTCCGCGGACTACTGCTCCACCACGACAATGCGCCTGCACACACCGCGCTCAAAACGAGGGACTTCCTGGACAGCACACCAGTCAAACTCCTGGGTCACCTTCCTTACAGCCCTGATCTAGCACCGTGTGACTTCTTTTTATTTCCAAAAATAAAAAATCAGCTCAAGGGGATACAATTTTCGTCGCCGGAAGATGCGCTGGCTGCGTTCGAGCAGGCTGTAAACGAGGTGTCTACGGCGGACTGGAAAAAGTGTTTTGAAAACTGGTTCAGACGCATGAATCTTTGTATAGAGGCTGGTGGAGAGTACTTTGAAAAGATTTAATAAAAATATATGTACCTGTAGAACAATTTTTTTTAGTGTCGCAAATATTTCTGAGTGTCCCACGTATTATAAAAAACAAAATGACTCAGTCAATTTCGCAACTATAGAAAAATGCTATAGCACAAATAAAAACAAAAATTCAGATAAAGAAGACCTTTGGGTACTAGATAGTGGCTGCACTTCTCATATGACAAACAAAAGAGAATATGTGCACAATATGCAAAAATGCAATGAAAATTTAAAACTTGCATCCAATAATTTTACCACCGGGATTGAAGGAAAAGGTACAGTGAAATTTCGTGTACCAGAATCTGGACATAATTTGTTAAATACATTATTTGTGCCTACTTTAAACACAAATTTAATGTCTGTCGGAAAAAGCACAAGCTATGGAAATACAATTCTTTTTAAAAATAAAGTAGCGACAGTAAAAAGCCCAGATGGTAGAATAGTGATGAGAGCGTACAAAGGTGAAGATGATTTATATTATATAGCACCAAACATGTTTAAATTAAAGAAAATATTATAAACAACACAGTCCAAAAACATGCCAGTAATAATATTATGGAATGGCACAAAAAATTAGGACATGCAAATGAAGCAGACCTAAAAACTGCTCTTAAAAATAAAAAGATAATAGGCATGACATTCAATCTAAATGATAAATTGGATCCATGCGAAGCCTGCATTCAAGGTAAAATGACAAGAACTAACTACAAAGCAGCAACGGAACCAAGGACTATCGCTCCTTTACCCGCCGTGCCCGGCTACCGGCTGCGGCATATTCCGCGCCCGGCGGGTGTGCGTGCGCGGGGCGGTGGTGTAGGATTTTATATCCGTCGCGGCATCACTGCACGTGTCTTATCTCACCCACCATGTTCGTTAGTCGAACAAATGTGGCTCAAAATGGTAATATGTGGAAAAAAACTGGTGATTGGTACAGGATATAGGCCTCCTTGGTTAAATGTCGACACTTTCATTGACGCTTTAGAATTGTCCCTCGAGACTTTCGCATGGTGCGATAATATTTTGTTGCTAGGAGATTTTAATATAAATATGTTACAAGGAGACACTGACAGTAATTCAAATAAAATTAAAAGATTTTTACACTTCTTTAATTTGACACAACTAGTGCAGAAACCAACACATTACACATCTCATAGCGAAACCCTAATCGACCTTGTATGTACTGACATTCAAGGAACTTCGTTGACCGTAAACTACTCTAAAGAACTTGGTGGTCATGCTTTTATTGTCTGCCACTTAAACATGCCAAAATTAAAAGCAGTGCCAGTTACAGTCATACAACGACCCATTAAAAACATTGACCCGGTAGAATTTCAGAATGATCTCATCTTGATAGACTGGAACTATATTTTGTCACTCGAGAATGTAAATGAAATGGTACAATGTTTTAATATTTCTGTTATTCATCTTTTTGAAATCCACGCACCTCTTAAGATGATTTATATAAAATATCAGCAGTATCCATGGATTACTTACAACATATTGGAACTCATGAAACGTCGCGATGAGGCACATCGGAGAGCACGTGGTAGTGACTCCGATGTGCATAAATCTTTTTATAAAGATCTAAAATATACAGTTGAGAACGCTTTATTAAGGGAGAGGCAAGCCTATTTCACTCATTACGTAAACCACAATCATCATGACCCTAAAACTATGTGGAACCATATTAAAAAAACGGTTAGAATTAAAAGTAAACCTGACATACCCACGCATGGTGTTTTTAGAGATCCAAATATAATAAACGATCATTTTATGAATGTCCCTGGCAATGAGAATGTCCCCATTTCACATTTGACGTATTTTGAGTTTCAATCTAAAGTAAACGACACATTTGCAATTAAAGAAGTGCTTGAGAGAGACGTTTTAAAAATTATTCGATCATTTAAGTCCAATGCTGTTGGCAGCGACGGAATATCTTTAGACATGTTAGAACTTACCTTGCCAAACACGTTGCCAGTTATTACAGCAATAGTTAATAAGTCCATCCAGACTAGTACGTTTCCTTTTGAATGGCAAAAAGCGCTTGTGAAGCCTATACCCAAGGTGTCAATGCCTAGCACTTTGAAAGATCTCCGACCGATAAGCATCTTACCGTGTGTATCAAAAATATTGGAAAGGATAGTAGCTGATCAGTTAAAAATATTTATAGAACGTAACGAAATACTTCCGCAAAAGCAATCAGGCTTTCGTAAATTTCACAGCACCACGACTGCTATGATCAATGTAACTGATGATATACTTTCAGCAATTGATGCAGGTGAGGGCACTATACTTGCACTTCTAGATTTTTCAAGGGCCTTTGACTGTATCAATGTTTCCTTATTGCTGGCTAAACTACATTGCTACGGTTTTAGTGCTACCGCAATCAAATGGGTAGACAGCTACTTCAAATATCGCTCTCAATGCGTAGAAATCAATGAGGAAGGAGGAAACACTATTCGATCACAGGAAAAAAAAGTCTCAAGAGGTGTCCCTCAGGGGTCTATATTGGGTCCTCTTTTCTTTATTATATATTGTGCAGATGTAGTCGACCATATCTATAGCTGCAACTTTCACATTTACGCTGATGACATCCAAGTCTATATTTCTTGTAAACCTAGCGAAGGTTTGGAAGCTGTACAAAAACTAAATGCAGATTTAAATCGTATTGCGACCTGGGCAGAAAACAATACTCTAGTACTTAATGGTTCTAAGTCTAAATATATGCTGTTAGGTACAAGACGACAAATTCAAAAACTGTCAATGCAACGCATTAACATAACCATAAAGGGGGAAGCTATGGAACGCGTTCATGAAGCACGAAATTTAGGATTGTTAATGGACGAAGAGCTCAGATTTGAGAATCATATAGTGAACACAGCTACAAATTGTTTCTACCGACTAAAGGTTCTTTACCAAATAAGAAACTCAATAAGTGTAGATATTCGTATAAAACTGTGTGATTCACTAATATTATCGAAATTTAATTACATGGACGTAGTCTACGGGCCACGCCTTCTTGCCCGCACAGCCAAATTGATTCAGCGTGTTCAGAATGCTTGCGCGCGCTACTGTTTTTATATACCTCCTCGCACACACTGCACTTCCTATATTAACAATTCTGACATCCTAAAAATGGCTTATCGTCGCACTATCCACTTGGCTTGCCTACTATTTAGTCTAATTAAATATCAGCTCCCTTTCTATCTTTATAAAAAACTGGTATGGTCCCGTGACGTGCAGGCCCGCGAGACGCGCACCTCTGCTCTTAGGCTTGCAATTCCGCCACACCGCACGGTTACTTTTCGTGGTAGTTTTAGATACGCCGCCACCAAGTGCTGGAATGACTTACCGCCGCCTTTCCACAGTCTGAAATCATTACACTCCTTTAAAGAACGATATAAAAAACACATTTTACAAATTCAAAAAAGTTTATAAAATCAATCGTTCACCTAAATGCATATGGACGTTAGGCCCAGGCGGCGATCACTTGGCTTTCGTGTGGCACAATCTGTTAACTTTATTTCTGTGCTTCAGTGATGGGCATAGGTACCTAATGTGTTTTTATAAAAAGTATAAAATGCTTTTTGGCTTCAAATTTAGTTTTTGATCTTTTCTCTCTGTTTATTTATTATACCTGTAAACATTAATTATTGATTAGGTAATGAAAAAAAAAAGGAAAAATTAATTCATTTACTATTTCAATTTCTCAGACAATTAATTTCAATGTAGTTTATCATAAATATTGCACTTACTTACATGCATGTGTCCATGGGTGTAAGCAACATTGGTTTATTTAATTCTTCTGTAATATCTACTTCTTTAGATTTTCAATATTTTTGTACACTATTTACATCGTAATAATAATAATTTATTTCACACACATTCGTCCGTGCCTCACTCTGCAGGGTTCACCGAAAACCAGCGTCGTGGCATGTGCCGCGACATTTGCTGAGTGAGGCCCTTTTATTCACTGTGGTTGTCACAGCACTAGGCGTAGTGTCATGTTCTTTTCTTTTTTTTTGTATACCTTTTTTTTGTTATTGTTCTTCTCAACCCTATGTATGATTTTTGTGTTGTGTTGTGACGTCTCAGTAATAATAAATATTTCTGATTCTGATTCTGATTCTGATTTACAAATCGTTCACAGCGATGTATGTGGTCCCGTTCAAATACCAACAGCTACTGCAAATAGCAAATATTTTATCACATTTATTGATGATTTTTCAAGATACTCAAGAGTATATTTAATAAAAAATAAAAGCGAAGCATTAGAATGTTTTAAGATGTACAAAGAAGAAATGGAAAATGTACTTGAAAGAAAAATAAAATGCCTGCAAACAGATAATGGCACCGAATATGTCAATAAAGAATTTCAAGAATATTTGAATATAAATGGTATAAGAAGGCGATTATCCTGCCCGTATACAAGTGAACAAAACGGTATAGCAGAAAGAAAAAATCGAACCCTACTAGAAAAAGCTAGAACCATGTTGATAGATGCTAAAGCACCAGAAAATCTTTGGGGTCAAGCTGTATACTGTGCAAACTACCTGTTAAACAGATGTATAAATAAAAGTTTGAACTCTGAATCTCCTTTTGAAAAATGGGTCGGTCGTGTACCCTGTGGAGTACATTTATACATATTTGGACAAAAAGCATTTAATTAGGCCAATAATACTGGCAACACTTTTTTGGTAGAAGGTAGTTTTGCCTTCTGGCAATTTTTTCTCTCACTTGTCATTTAACCTGCGCTCGTTACCTATGCGCTCTTCAAAAATTATAAAAATAAAATAGTGACTGTGCACTCAAACCACAATTCAACACCACACGCTACATTTACACAACAATTCAATCACTGCATAACCCTCAATCAAAGTGCATGCTAATTTCTTCGCGTCGCAGCGACAGATCCCCTGGTAAGTCCTATATACAAATTTTTCATTTCCCATATAATCCCGCCTAAATAAGTGGTAACGGCAGCCGAGAATTTTCGGTTCCCGGCTTATTTATAGTTTTGGTGCCTCCTGTGAGGATTGATCCTCAAATTTTCGTAAATTTCGACCCGCTATTTTCAAACCAACCCGCATTTTATTTATTCCGCTACTTATTTTATACCAATCCCGCTATATTTCCTAACATTTTTGTTCTAAAAGGGTCTTTTTATAACTACATCTATCGTAATTTAACGTCATTATATTGCGTAGGTTAAATTGGCACACTCGTAAATAATTTTCTTTTCACGATTCGCATTCCTTTGTTTAAAGTATCGTTCGCCATATTGTTCATCCTAGATTGCATCGTCTCGTCTTGTTTAGAAAACGTAACAGATCACGTACGGGTTTAAAGCATCCTGTTTCAGTCACACTCATATGCTACCATATTAAGCTATCCCGCACTTGAGTACTCTAGGGTTCGTTCCATTCTTCTTCTTCTTCTTCGTTTTATAGTTTGTGGCTGCTGCTGATTTGCAATTCAGCCAATGTCAGGTAAATCAGCTTATCACGTTTATCACAATGAAAAATAAAAAGGAAAGATTATTATTATTTAAGAAAGAAAGAACCTGATGTTTTCTGAAATAAAAACGAAAAAGACAATGTTATGGACATCACAACACAAATAGATTACTTACATAGATTATAGTTTAATATTGTTATTATTAATAAATTTTGCCAGGATAGAGAAGGACTTAACAGTGGGGATTGTTAATAAATATTTAGTATTAAGGGGGAACAAAACATCATCACATTTAAGCAACAACACATACAAAGGGGGACATTTATTATTTAAGGGGCATTGGAAGAAGATGTGATCAATTGTACCCTCGTCTTCACCACAGGGGCAAGATGGGTTATCTTTTAAACGGAATTTATATAGTTGAACTGGAGAGCAAGTGTGACCCAGTCTCAGTCTAACCAAGACACTTGTGACTCTTTTACAGAACCTGCGAAGGGCTGGGTTAAAGAACCAAGGGCGAGGAGTTATACAAGGCTGAATAGATGAGTATTGATACGTGGAGGAAGACCATTTACTTTTCCAGTCGGAGTTCAAATATTTGATTGGCAAAGAGATCAAATCATGTGAAAAGTTTTGATAAAATAAACGATCACCACCAGTAACAGCCTCTTTAGCCAGGCTATCAACAGTTTCGTTTCCATTAATACCGACGTGGCTAGGCACCCAAGCCAAAATAACATCTAGATTTGAGTTTTTACAGAGGAACAGCAACTCTTTAATTTTGCATATCAATACATTTCGAGCGCAATTTTTAAAAGGATTTTGGTGTATTGTTTGTAAGGCACTGAGAGAGTCGGTGAATATTATAGACTGTTTGAGGGACTGATTGGCTACAAACATAAGAGCGCTAAGGATAGCGAGGCATTCTCCGGAGTAAACTGAAGACTCCGGGGGTAACTTGTGCTGGGAGATGTGATTCAATGAGGGGCAAAAAACAGCACATCCAACACAGCTGTCATCTGATAGTTTTGAGGCATCAGTGTATATGTAAGACCAGCCCGGCCACCTAGTGTTTACAATTTGAAGGAAAGACTGATTAGCATTTGTAGTATTTTTGTGGATACCTACGGATTCTAAAATTTTTGGCACTGAAACAAGAGCATCGAATGTTGTGTTATAAATTGGTAATTTATCCGATTTAAATATAGGAGCTTCTAAATCTTTAAGTCGGTTCCAGCTGTTGACTATGAGTGGAGGGGATTTGTGGCTCCAGTATGTTTCTGATTCAATAAGGTGGGCTAGCATATTTAATCTTGGAAAGAGGGGGTGCGTACTTAATTGGATTGATCTGAAGATGTACCGATCCGCTAGATATTGACGGCGAAGTAGTAATGGTGGATCAGCGCACTCTACCTGCAGACCAGCTATAGGGGACGACTTCATAGCCCCTGTTACTATTCTCAATGCTTTGGCTTGAATTTTATCTAAGATGGACAAGCCTGTCCTGTTACACGGTTCTAAGATGAAAGACGCAAAGTCCAGATTACTCCTGATTAAAGCATTGTATAGCAATTTTTGAGAATATGGGTGCGCCCCCCACCAGGATCCTGACAGGGCACGCAGAATATTAATCATCTTTTCACATTTATTCGCGGTATATTCCAAATGAGCAATGCCTGTCAAGCGTGAGTCCAAAAATAAGCCAAGGAATCGGACTTTATTCTGTTGTGGGATGATTTGACCTTTGTATTCAATTACGACATTAGGTGTGCGGTACGAGCGTCTAAAAACAGTGCAGACGCTTTTTGATGGGGATAGTTGGAGACCATGATCATCCAGCCACTTCCCAAGTCTGTTCAGGGATATATTCAAACAGTCAGCTGCTACGTTCGTGTCTTTATTCTCCGAATAAATACAAATGTCATCCGCATATTGCAATATTTTACAGTCTACATCTATAACGGACCCAATGTCAGACGAGTAGATATTGAATAACAATGGGCTCAGAACCGAACCTTGTGGGAGTCCCTTCCAAATGCTACGCGAAGCAACCACTTCTCCATCAAGTCTTAATTTGATTTTTCGGCAGACTAGCAGATTGCAAATGAATTGAACTAATTTATGAGGTAACCCCAAGTTAAATAGTTTATTACGGAGAGTTGGTAGTAGAACATTATCATATGCAGCAGAGATATCTAAGAATGCGCCAACAACAGATTTATTTAATGAAAAAGCTAAACGGATGTCTGTGTACAGTGTGCAATGGCTGTCTGTTGTCCCTTTACCCTTTCTAAAACCCATCTGGTGATCTGGGAGCAGTTTATTATGTTCAACGAACCAATCCAATCTATTTTTAAGGAGATGTTCAACAATTTTGCATAAGGCAGAAGATAGGGCAATTGGCCTGTATGATGCTGCTAGACTAGCCTCCTTTCCAGGCTTTAATAGTGGAATAACCAGTTGCTCTTTCCAAGCGTCGGGGACAATACCCGAGGAGAAAAAAATATTGATGATAGATAAGAAATAAGTATGAACGTCCTCGGAAGCGTTCCGAAGGAATGCATATGATACACCATCCAAACCTGGAGCCGTATTAGGTAGGTTAGAGATAACCGCGGTTAATTCGGATAATATAAACGGGCGAGACATAGGATCTTCTGAGACTGAACAAGAATAGAACATTGGAAATTCTGTAGGTATAGGTGCATGGGGGGGGGCAAGCTTATCTAGGAAATCATCAACCCATAGTGTAAGGTTAGAAGTCGGAGAGGGGGGATCTGCAACACCAGATCTATATCTCCTAATATTGCGCCAAACCACTTTAGGGTGTGTAGTCGGGGAAATAGAAGTGCAAAAGTTTGTCCAACCGTTGAATTTGGTAGATGATAATAAGCGTTTGCATTTGGCTTGAATACGTCTGAATTCCAAGAAAACATCCATGGCGCTCATATTCCCATTGTACTCCAATTCAGCCTCATTACGATCCTTGACAGCCCGGGTGCATTGGTTATTCCACCATGGGGGGGAAGGAATGTTTAGGAGCGGTTTCTTTAGGGGGATCGCGACTGAAGCGACTGATAAAATGCACTCGACATACAGATTATAAACCTCTAGGCAATTCTGGGTAGTGACTGTGCCAGGTAAGTTCCTAACCTTGTCGTCCAGTAGGCGGGAATATTGATCCCAATCGGCCTTATTTAAACAGAACTTTTGAAGGGGATTGAAAGGGATAGAGGGAGGATGGGTGAAGCTTGGCATCGTCAAAAGAATGGGAGCATGATCGCTACCGTATGTTAACGGTAAGACATTCCATAAAATAGATGAAGCTAGGGAAGCTGAACAAATTGACAGGTCTACAGCTGAAGGGTTTTGGTTGGGGGAGGTTCTGAACGTCGGGCGGCCATCATTTAGGATGCACAAATTGAGTTCGTCCAGTATATCAACTAAATGACTACCGTACGAACTACCATCTCGATCCCAAAGTCGATGGTGACAGTTAAAATCACCTACAATAATAACTGGGCCGGTGAGGTAGTTCATAATGATCTTCAGGTTATCTAAAATAGGAATAGAAGGGTGGGGGATATAAATACTCGCAATTGAGAATGTCGTAGACTTAACAGCAACGGCATATATACCACTAAAAACAGGCAGATTAATTTTGACAAATTTAAAATTATTACGAATTATTAACGCAGCTCCATCCCAGCCATTGTCTCCGTCATGACGGAGACATGAGAAACCAGGTAAAGAAAATTTATTTCCTGGTTTGAGTAGGGTTTCTGATATGGCTAGGATGGCTGGTTTGTGTTTATTTATAAGGTAAATAAGATCGCTTTTGCGACGGCGGATACTCTTAGTGTTCCATTGAAGCACTAGAGCCATTGTTGAAAAGAGAAATTAAAGCAGTTAATAATGTTGACATTTCTTGCAATTTGTAGACCACGTTAACAGGCACAGAGGATGGGGAAGGAGTACTATTTAAGAAGTAGGACATAATTTTATTGAGTTGGTCACATACTACGGATGGGTCAATATCAATAGGTTCGGTGGGCTGTGATGGGTAACCACAGCCATTGCGCAGAGGGGGGGGAGTGAATTCATTTAGAATAGCTTGGTGACTTTGACGGTCATAACCAGGCTGTAGGGGAGCGTGGGGGCGTCTTTGTTGAAATACTGTCTTCCGGTAAGACTTGTTTGGTGACGACATGTTAAGTACTGGTTGACTAGATTGACTATTGAGGTATAGTGGGTTCTCAGGTGCTGCACTCTTTGCAATGGAGGCATATGATTTTCTGAAAGGAACATGTTTTTTCGCAGCTTCAACAAATGAAATGCCTTCATCTGTCATGGTGGTTTTGATATTTCTTTGCCGAGCATGTTCGGGACAGACTTTGCTGATAGCTTCATGGTTTTCCGAGCAGAATATACATTTAATAACCCCTACCGTGCATTCGCCGCCCGAGTGGTCATCGCCACTACATTTGAAGCAGCGGGGACGAGACCTGCACTGGTCTCTGGTGTGGCCAAATCGGCAGCATTTAAAACATTGAATGACCGGGAGATTGTATGGCTCGACTTTTAAGGAATTGTTCATGTAGAAAATGCGCTCAGGGGTCGTTTGGCCATCAAACGTCAGAACTATGGTTTCAGAGTCTGCTCGGGAAGTAGTTCTGCTTTCGATATCGAATTTTCGGTATTTTAGGCGCCTTGCTTTGATGATCTTTCCTACGTAGTGGAACGGAAAATCAACCCCTTCTAAGAATTCTTCAACTGATAGTTCAGTGGGAACCCCCCTGATTACACCCAAACGGGTGATGTTATATGTTGGAATAAATGTTTTGAATTTATCACCAATCGAGTTATTGAGGAAAGCATTAGCACCCTCAGCTGACTCAAATTCAACTGAGAGGCGATTCCGGCCAATCTTTTTAATACCATCAGTTTTTATGTTTTTAATGTTTTTGGAGAAGAGAAACTTCCCAAACATTATTGGGTGGACTGGGCGGTCAGACTCACCTTCCCGGACAGCATGAACAATGTAAGGGCCCTTATCACTAAGTCTGTAGTGTTCCCTACCAATGCGTTTGGCTTGGGTGCCTTGAGTGTCTTGAGTAGACTGCTGAGTTGACTGGCTTTGATGATGTGTAGTAGCCGAAGAGGTAGCTGAAACTTCCGCAGGCCGATCTGCGGGTGAAGACGAGGGGGTAGCAGTTTTTTTGGCAGGACTACTGTCCACTAAATCATCTGAGGGACGTTTTACAGTTGAGGCATCAACCTCCATCCGTGTATCACCAAAGGTCTGATTCACATTTTCCTCATTCAGTACTTGGGAAGCCAGGGCTAATACTGATAAGGGACTCTCAGGACTTGCAAAAAGGTCCGCCCCATCACTATAGGGATCGGGGGGTTTAGGTTCAGGCGGTTTATAGCCGTTCATTCTTCAGGCTGTCCGGCAACGGATAACCCAAAAAACAAAAGGCCCAAAAACCCAAATAATAAGCAAAACGGCACAAAACTTACCACCACCTTAACAATTCGTTATCACATAAGCAAAACGTTCAAGAAAAACTCAGTAATAGCAGGTTTTAACGCCGAAAACAGGGAAGTAAGACAAAACACGTGATTCACCTCAGAGTTCCCGACATCGACCCTTCTACAGTCTCCGTTCCATTCGTAATCTGTTATGTGGTACAGTCAACTGTCAGAGTACGTTCCGTTTTAGTAAGAAATTACCAATTACACTATTTTGGTAGAAGATAAGTTCCGCTTCAATTAAAAAATTACCATTAAAATCGATTTGTCGACAACATGACGAAGGCCGAAGAAAAGCTTCGTAAAGAGTTAACCATACAAGAAACATGCCGAGCAGCGTATTTCATGCGTATGCAACGCATTTTCGATGAGTCTCGTACCCTTTCCACTGCAGAGGCGCGAGAGAATTTTCTTTTAAATTGCGAAACAATTGATGATGTTCACCGCGATTTTATGAATTGCATTCATACAATCAATTCAATACAAATAGAGTTAGATTCTAATTTTACTCCTAATTACAATTAATGGACTGGATTTGAAGATCTTTATTGTAAAATAAAGCGAACAAAAAATTTACTTCTGGCTGAAGGTGCAAGAAGTAATCCATTGCCGGTTTCTAAACCTAAATTACCTCCAATTGAAATTCCAGAATTTAATGGCAACGCTAGTCAATGGAACATTTTTTATGAGACCTTCAAAACCACTATCCATTCGAATGAATCATTGTCTGACGCAGAAAAATTATATTTCCTTTTAAATAAATTAAAGGGTCCCGCACAGTTAGTATTTTCAGGCATAAATTCTACTGCTGAAAATTACGCATCTATTTGGGAGTCTCTTGTGAAAAAATATCAAGATATTAGGTATTTAGCCTGCTCCTTTTTAGACAATGTTTTCGAAATGAAGCCATTGCCTAATCCCGCTACCGCAACCCAATTAGAATCATTTATTGAAAAATACGCCGCATCTATTTCCGTGCTCAAACAAATTAAGATTCCTGATTTGAGTGAACAAATTTTTATATATATTGCATTGAAGCGCTTAGATCGCGAGACCGCTAAAGCCTTTGAAATGTTTATACGTGACGTTGATTTACCTGCTTATGATAGCTTTATCAGTTTTCTGAAAGGTCAGGTGAAAATTATTCAATGTACTAATTTTGCTTCAACCTCCGCTCCGAAACCTGTACCTAAAGAACCAGCTAGGCCTAAAGGTGTTGCTGTTCCACCAAAGATTTCACATACCTACTTAAATGCAAACTCATCCACCGACAATAAAATTTGTTCATTGTGCAACAATTCGCATGAACATATTTACAATTGCAAGGTTTTTCTGGATTTTTCTCCTGATCAACGTCACAAATTTAAAAAGGACAATAATTATTGTACAAATTGTTTGAGCTCGAAACATAGATGGAGTGCTTGTAAAAGTACAAAACTTTGCTTACATTGCAATTCCCGCCATCATTCGCTTATACACCTACAACGAAACCGTCAACAGAACGCAACGCCACCGCCACCACCGGTGTCTAATCCAAGCACAAGTACAGAGCAGCAGCAGCCTCCGCCTCCATTGACGGGAATGTCAGTCTTTGTCACTCCTCTGCCACCACGGAATGCTCATATTCCTACCACTTCTGATCACGCGACCGGTGTACCCGGTGCCTCCGCCGGCATATCTTGTTTATCGGCTCATAAACCGCACGCTCCGTCGACGTCCGTTCTGCTGGGCACGGCATGCGTTTACATTCGCGACCGCCAGAATACTTTAATTTCATGTCGTTGCTTGATTGATCCAGGATTGCAAAATAATTTAATCACCTCTCAGTGCTGTCGAAAACTCGGTTTGTCTATTGACCAGCTACCTCGCAAAACTATTATCAAAGGTCTTGGTGACCATGAAAACTTGGCACGCGGAAAGGTAAACTTAGAATTTTCCAGTCGAGTTCACCTCGATAAAAGTTACTTGATGGACGCTTTGGTGATGAGTAGTATTACACAAAAACTACCTACCGCAGCCATTGAAATAGATTCATGTGCTAATTTAAAAAACTTACCGCTCGCTGATGAAGGCTTTGCTATCCCTTCCGAAATCGATATTCTTATCGGTGCTAAACTATTCGTAGATATTTTACTACCAGGTAAAGCAACTGGTTTGTCGCATCAACCTTCCGCTATTTTGACTACGCTTGGATATATCGTCATGGGTGAAGCTCAAGTAAGTGTCGATTCTTCGACTTCTTATTCATATCACGCCGTTACTGAATCGATCCATAACGATCTTGGTAAGTTTTTCGAATTGGAAGAATTGAAAGAACCATCGATTTTATCCCCGGACGACCGCGAATGTGAAGATTTTTACTCAAAAACTACTGATCGCGATTCTTCAGGCCGCTTTGTAGTTGGACTACCCTTTAAGGAGAGTCCTTCTCTTTTAGGTGACTCGCTTAAAACCGCAAAAAATAGTTTTTTAAGCCTAGAACGCAAATTTGAAAAACATCCCGATTTTAAGGCTCGTTATGATGAGATTATTCGAAAATATCACGATAAAGGTTATTTAATAGAAATCCCTGCGCCTAAAAACAATGATCAAGGTTTCGTTATAGCCCATCACGGAGTTTTGCGCGAAGACAAAATCTCATCGAAGTTACGTATTGTTCTAAATGCAAGTGAGAAAACTAGCACGGGCGTTTCGCTAAATGACATTTTACATACGGGACCACCGCTTCAAGCTGATTTGTTCAGCATACTGCTCAATTTTCGATTATTCGAAGTTGCGATCACCGCCGATATTCGTCAAATGTTTTTACAGATTTTGACTCGCGATCAAGATTGCCCATATCAACAAATTATATACCGCTTTAATCCGCGCGAGCCCTTGCGTTTTTTAGCTTTTCAACGCGTTTGTTTTGGATTACGTCCAAGCCCATATTTAGCTATCCGCACTGTTCGTGAGCTGGCGAATCAAGAGAAAAATAATTATCCTCTTGCTTCCTCCCTGGCTTTGCGCGATCTTTATATCGACGATATAGCTAGCTCGTTTCCTAGCTCCTCGGATGCTGTGACGTCAGCACATCAGCTGATCTCCATGTTCAAGGCAGGCGGATTTGAGTTAATAAAGTGGTCTAGCAACTCGCGCCCTGTACTCGCGTCGGTTCCCGAATCGCATCGTCTTACCGATCCTGTCGATTTAGACAAAGACGAATCGCTAAAAATCCTTGGTATGCAGTGGCTACCCGCAAGTGACATATTTAAATTCACAATTTTGCCATCAAACCCGACATGTACAAAACGTAACATGTTATCAACTATCGCACGTTTGTGGGATATTCTCGGCTTAGTCGGACCCGTTATAGTCACCGCAAAAAATTTAATAAAGGAGGTTGGTTCCTTAAAACTAGATTGGGATGACACGCCTCCAAATTACATCATCGATGCTTGGACACAATTTCAATCCGAACTTCCGCTTCTATCTGAGATACAGTTCCCGCGCCATTCAAATGTCCGCGAAAACAGCGAAGTGACACTCTTAGGTTTTTGCGACGCTAGTGAACGCGCATACGGTGCCGCCGTGTACGTACATGTCGTTAGTGAAGACAGGCCGTCCACGACACTGGTGTGCTCGAGATCAAAAGTTGCGCCTAGTAACCAGGTTGTAACGATACCGCGTCTGGAGCTGATGGCTGCCTTGTTGTTAGCCAAACTTCTTCGCGTCGTCGCCGACAACTACTCCGGTCGTTGTGCGATAAAAAATATATTCGCGTTTTCGGACTCGACAATTGCCCTTCATTGGATTAACACACCCCCGCACCGCCTTCAAACGTTCGTTGCTAATCGTGTCTCAAAGATATGTAATTTGTTAACGCCAGATCATTTTTATCACATTTCTGGAGCAACAAACCCCAGTGACTGTTTATCTCGCGGATTGCTTCCTTCGCAACTGCTTCGCCACTCGCTTTGGTTTCACGGTCAATCGTGGACACTTAAAGACGAGAAAGATTGGCCAATATCGCCATGTAAGCCAGACTATTCAGTTGATGCTCCAGAGACGAAAACTATTTCTCTCGCATCTACCAACAACTCGGTAGATGAAACACCACTGTTATGTCAGATCGCTGGACGTTGTTCCTCCTGGAATAAAGTTTTGAGAACTACTGTTTATATTTACCGCTTTTTAAAAATGCTGCCACGTGATGTTTGCATAACCACTCGCGACTTGGAATTTGCCGAAAACAAAATTCTGACAGCGCTCCAATCTGTTCATTTCAAAGAGGAACTTAACAGATTAAGAACTAACACAAAATGTCAAAAATGCGTTCAGAAACTTAACCCTTTCATATTGGACAGACTCATTCGTGTTGGAGGACGTCTAGGAAACTCGGACTTGTCTTTCGATCAACGACATCCTATTTTGCTACCGCGAAAGGATCATATCGTGAACTTGATTGTTGATCATTATCATTGCAAATACTGTCACGCAGGTCCTAACTTATTGTTCAGTTTGCTAAGACAGCGCTACTGGATTATAACAGGGAGACGCACGGTACGCTCATGTATAGATAAATGTAATTTTTGCTTCCGCGCTCACCCAAAACCTATGTCGCCACTAATGGGAAATTTGCCCCCCGTTCGCACGCAAGTTGTACCTAAAGCTTTCATTCATACCGGATGCGACTATGCAGGACCGATTAATGTAACTTTAAAACGCGGACGTGGTGTACGCAGCCAGAAAGCTTATAGCTTGTTCATATGCATGACGACTCGTGCAATTCATATTGAGTTAGCGTCGGATCTTAGTACTGCTACGTTCATCGCTGCTTTTAAAAGATTTCTTTCACGACGCGGACCTATCTCTATTTTATTCCTCAATCTAAGACGTTTTCGAGTTTCCTTATATCGAAAACCCAAAAGATTTTTACATAAATAATATTATTTGGTTCAAGATATATTTTTTTTCTGTGTAGGCATTTTACTAAAAAATGCGTTGCAAAATGTTCACTTCTTAATTTACTTTAAGACTCATACACTTTTTTTTTCTGTTAAATTGTTTATAAAATAATTCAAATTCCTACCAAAAATTTAATAATCAGAAAAAGTATGAACGGCAACACCTTAGAAAGGGACACCGCAGTCACTTGTGGCTATCTCACTCGGACCGCTTTTTTGACCACTTATTTTGCGTACGAAGTATATCGACCTTCGAATAACTTGGCGGAAAAAGTAAATTTGTACGTTCAGGGGCTGGTGATCAGTCTTTTCTTGTCAATTTTTCTTACGTCAATGATATTTCTTTTGCTCTTGCCCTCTGGAAGTCATACTCCCCAGTCATACTCTTTTAGAGTGATTGCCATAACAAAATAAAAATGTTATGTCAGCAACCCGATGTTGACTCGCCGTAATAAGGGGGGGGGGGTGTTCCTTGATGTTGACCTAATGTAAACACTGAGTTTTGCTGATACAAATGGGTTCGTTTTTCAACATTTGAAGATGGCGGTCGTGTTTCTATTTTAATTTTAGTTTTATTTGTTTATTGAAGAGTTTAATGAATAATTTGATAGGGTGTTATGCTGTAAACGTCTTTGAAAATGAACATCTATTAGAAGATTGGAATACATGCATTTATCAAGATTTTTGGATGGAGAGAAGCGGCCCATCGAGACTTCAATAAGTTTCTCCATCAACTTATCGGAGTCATCATAGTACACAGGCCCTCGTCCTCGTGATGTGGATTCCTGTGTAAATCTTCCACTTGACATTGGCGAACTCGCCATAATTTTATAATAATTTGTTAACTTGACATTGTGCAAAATACATCTGAGATGTGACGCCATTAAATAAATATCTATCTATCTATCTGATACAAATGTGACGCCATTAAATAAATATCTATGGTTCGTTTTTCAACATTTGAAGATGGCGGTCGTGTTTCTATTTGAATATTAGTTTTATTTGTTCATTGAAGAGTTTAATGAATTATTTGATTGGGTGTTATGCAATAAACGTCTTTGAAAATGAACATCTATTAGAAGATTGGAATACATTCATTTATCAAGATTTTTGGATGGAGAGAAGCGGCCCATCGAGACTTCAATAATTTTCCCCATCAACTTATCGGAGTCATCATAGTACACAGGCCCTCGTCCTCGTGATGTGGATTCCTGTGTAAATCTTTCACTTGACACTGGCGAACTCGCCATAATTTTATAATAATTTGTTAACTTGACATTGTGCAAAATACATCTGAGATGTGACGCCATTAAATAAATATCTATCTATCTAAATATCTATCTATCTATCTACAAAATTATTACCTACCTATAAGAAGTTTTAATTTTATCAATCAATGCGAGTATTTGGAATAAAAATTAAAATTATGTGCTTGCATTAGCATGAAATATCATAATTGCTTATAAGATGTGTAAAGGTAGGTTCGTTTTATGGAGTTTGTTTGTTTGTTTGTTTGAATGACCACTGGTTTTTACATAGAACAACTGCCATCTGAGCTCCGCAACCTAGGGGGCAAACCGGACCCAATCCTAGATTTCGCTTTGCCAAGTAAGTGGCCAACCTGAGTATCAGTTTTCACCTAGGCCTACTTAAAACCTGGTGACTTCTGTACGGTACGTGAAAACAGCCGTATCCAACGGCTTGAAGTGCATCTGAAGCAAGAAGTAATCGTTCGTTCCATCGTCGACCTTATCTCTGTCCTCAAAACTATATCGAGGTCAAGAGTAAGACCATTATCAATTATTATTATTATTATTAGGAGCCTGTTGTGTCCCACTGTAGGGCAAAGGCCTCTCTCCCACCTTTCCACTTTTCCCTTTCCTGGGCCAACTCCTTCCAGTTATTCGCGCAAGTGTCGAGCTCGTCCCTCCATAATAAAAAAATAGAGCGGCTCCAATGCTTCGTCACCTGTTCGTCACCCTAACTTCCGCCAGTTGCACAAAGAGTGTTTAAAGTTAAAGCTGCTTTAAGTCTTTTGCTGACTCTTTCTGTTTTGTTGATAAAGAAAGTGACAGCAATAGATTTAAAGGAGTGTTTAAAGTTAAAGCTGCTTTAAGTCTTTTGCTGACTCTTTCTGTTTTGTTGATAAAGAAAGTGACAGCAATACATTTAAAGGAGTGTTTAAAGTTAAAGCTGCTTTAAGTCTTTTGCTGACTCTTTCTGTCTTGTTGATAAAGAAAGTGACAGCAATAGATTTAAAGGAGTGTTTAAAGTTAAAGCTGCTTTAAGTCTTTTGCAGACTCTTCCTGTTTTGTTGATAAAGAAAGTGACAGCAATATATTTAAAGGAGTGTTTAAAGTTAAAGCTGATTTAAGTCTTTTGCTGACTCTTTCTGTTTTGTTGATAAAGAAAGTGACAGCAATATATTTAAAGGAGTGTTTAAAGTTAAAGCTGCTTTAAGTCTTTTGCAGACTCTTCCTGTTTTGTTTATAAAGAAAGTGACAGCAATATATTTAAAGGAGTGTTTAAAGTTAAAGCTGCTTTAAGTCTTTTGCAGACTCTTCCTGTTTTGTTGATAAAGAAAGTGACAGCAATAGATTTAAAGGAGTGTTTAAAGTTAAAGCTGCTTTAAGTCTTTTGCTGACTCTTTCTGTCTTGTTGATAAAGAAAGTGACAGCAATAGATTTAAAGGAGTGTTTAAAGTTAAAGCTGCTTTAAGTCTTTTGCTGACTCTTTCTGTCTTGTTGATAAAGAAAGTGACAGCAATATATTTAAAGGAGTGTTTAAAGTTAAAGCTGATTTAAGTCTTTTGCAGACTCTTCCTGTTTTGTTGATAAAGAAAGTGACAGCAATAGATTTAAAGGAGTGTTTACAGTTAAAGCTGCTTTAAGTCTTTTGCTGACTCTTTCTGTTTTGTTGATAAAGAAAGTGACAGCATTAGATTTAAAGGAGCTTTAAATTTAAAGATGCTTTGTGCAATTGGCTGTGCGTGTCAGTAAACCGCTCTCGATCTTACAAGTTGGATCAAAGTAAGCCTAATGACATAATCAAGAATTCTGTTTGATTCAAGGAGTTAGTGTTTGAATAGGTTCAGTCGATTGGTTATACCGTAAGAGCCCAAACTCAAGCGAGCAAAGTAGTGGGTATAAAAAAACATTACTAGCAAAAAAAAACAGTCAAGTGCAAGTCGGACTCGCGCGCCGAAGGTTCCAATTAGAAGCAATAAATTCCTTTTTTAGGACCGCAATTAAGTTTGTTTGCAGTTTGTTTGCAAAGGAGTTTTGCAGATTTTTAAAAAACTGTTCCACTTAGAATGAGCTATGTATTTTACCAGTAATGTTTACTTAAACTTCGATTTTCTATAGATAGATATATAATAATAATATCTATGTATTATTTAACAATATTCTTAACCGTACAATTAAAGCCCTTTTTTTACGGGAATGGATTTATTTTAATAAAAATCAGTTGGGGTGTATGAGGGTTTCGCTTATTCCATTAACACGTTATATATATATAGTATGGTTGTATGGTATGGAAGGTGCACCCAGCTAAAGGGGGACACTGGACTACCGGTCACTCAGTCAATCACAGACCAGCTACACATAAGTACATGACCTTCTCCGGGCTAGAACTCCCAACAAAAAGCATGGGCAGGCTGTTTGTTCCTGGGATAAAGGGTGAAAGAATAACTGACCTCCAGTTCTGTAATTTTGACCACTGATCTCTGATCTAACTCTGAATTTCTCACCGAAAAAAGAACTCCAGAAATATAATATTTATATACATGACTAGCTGTGCCCGCGGCTTCGCCCGCGTGATATTCAGACATTGTGCAGTCTCTCCCTCTCCCCCTCCCTCACCGCGTCTTTACATTCTATACAAGGCCAGAACGCAAGGGTATGAAATTAATCACGTATAGATTGGAAATAACGTTTTTACTAAGTTCTTCCAATCTATACAAGAGCAGTACGCAAATGCTCGCGTATACTTCCTAATAACGTAGAAGTAAATCTCCTTCCATAATGTACAGCGCCAGTACACAGACGGACTAATCGTGTTTGTATTGGAATAAGCGCGCTAAACTCTAGATTACAATTTGTACGTCAGCAGTTGTATGCTCGCTATTTTGATTTAATGACCTCTCTTTCTATTTGTTGGTAATTCATATCGGCGTATCTATTTTAAACATTGAATCATCTTTATCGTTGAAAATACCGCAAACAATACTCAAGTTTCCGATGTTGATGATCCCGTTTTTTCTATCACTTATAATGAAGCAGTGACTGAAATTAAAGAAATTTTCAACAAATTTACATCTATTTTAGAAGCACATCCGTCGTCATCGAAAAGCCATTTATATATTTTTTTATATTTCTCTAAAACATGTCACTGCAGACCTTAGATTATGAATAACGGCAGCTTATGCTGCAGACCAACAGGCCCGAAATTTTATTTTTAAAAACACTCAAGATACGTGTACAGCCGACATCTGTATCAAGACGAACCATGTAGAACAAGGGAACACGAAATAGAATTCAAGCAGGCCAACCTTCAGCACAGGAAAATTCTACGGAAAATTCTAGGCTGGTCCTAGCGAGAGAAGACGGAACATGGAGGGTTAGGAAGAACCAAGAGATAGAAGACCTTATAGCCGAGCCTAACATCATTGGGGAGACCAAGTCAGCCCGACTCCGCTGGCTCGGCTATGTGGAAAGGATGGGGGAGGATCGTGCGGTCAAAAGAGCGTATCTTGGACGTCCGACTGGTAGACGCCCCGTCGGACGTCCCAGGTATCGTTGGATCAACCAAGTCAAGAAAGATCTGTTGGAGATCCAAATAGCCGACTGGCAACAAGCTGTACACAACAGAGAAGAATGGCGGCTCTTAGTGTCGGAGGCCAAGATCCTCTTCGGGTCGCTGAGCCAGCATAAGTAAGTAAGTAACCTTCAGCACCCACCGTAGTGAAATATATAAGACCGGCCGCGAGTCGGACTCGCGCACTGAGAGTTCCGTACCACCACATAATCATAATTGTATTAGTTGAAATTTCAGTAAGATGCTGTGCGAATTTTTTTGAGTCCGACATGCGCTTGGCTAAATTTTATTATTCGATGTTATTTTATAGCTTATGCACTATAAACATACCCATTTTCACGTTTGTAGGTGTTCCCGTTTTTTAAGATAGCGCTAAAACAAAAATCGCCTAAAAAAATAGGCCCTTAGTATGGCTCCCTTAATTTATTACTTTTTTATTTTTAGTATTTGTTGTTATAACGACAACAGAAATACATAATCTGTGAAAATTTTAACTATCTAGCTATTACTCTTCACGAGATACAGCTCAAACAAAACTTTGTAAAAAGAGTTGACTTTGGTGGCATCTTATTCCTTTGTTTTTAAATATTAAAAACAAAATACAGTATTTATCTACTCAACGAGCTCTAAACAACGATTTTCCACTCAATGGGGTAGGTCAAACTTTTTGTTACGCTCCCCCCTTTAGCTGTTTG
This sequence comes from Athrips mouffetella, assembly GCA_947532105.1. Lineage (NCBI taxonomy): Eukaryota > Metazoa > Arthropoda > Insecta > Lepidoptera > Gelechiidae > Athrips > Athrips mouffetella. Next base: position 15,296,816 of record OX383978.1, read on the forward strand.
GGAGTCCCCCTTAATTTTTTACTTTTTTTAATTTTTTGTATTTGTTGTTGTAGCGGCAATAGATATACACTTTTTGTAAAAAATTTCAAATTTCCATCTATTACGGTTCATGAGATACAACCCGCTGACAGACGGACAGACAGACAAACAGACAGACAGAAATCGGAAATATATCAATAGGGTCCCGTTTTTCACCCTTTGGGTACGGAACCCTAAAAAAAGGAAACACAACCTAGTATAATATAATAATGTACATTGAAAAGTACTTTTTTTAAATAAAAATAATTAGGTAAATCAAACAGTTGGGGAATACGCACAGACCTCGACGGGATTTTAAAGTGTAAATAACACAATAACTGACCACCCAATTCACCGTTTGCTATTTTGAATAAGATGCTTAAATCAGATAATGCCACGCCTCTATGTAAAATGACGAATAAAAAATATCTCAGCATTTTGTAGAATGACAAGCTAAAATATAAAATGACGAATTATACAATTTTCCTGCGACATTGTAGAAACAGATTTAAAGACAGCGTTACAATACGCGAGCAATTTCCTATGGTTGCGTTCTGGCCTTGTATATAATGGAAAGACACCGCGAGCATCCACGATACAAACTATACACGATCAGTATGCAAAAATCGTGAATGTATTGTAATAACAGATTTAAAAACAACATTATATTATATACGCGAGCAGTTTCCTATGGTTGCGTTCTGGCCTTGTATAGAATGGAAAGACGCTCCCTCACCCTCTCCCACTCCCTCTCCTTCTCCCTCTCCCTCTCCTTATCCCTGCCCCTAACCCTACCCCTACTCCTATCCTTATCCTTGACGCCGTCCTTACCGCTATCCCTATCCTTATATAAACATAGAAACGACACCCATATTGATTTTTAGATATTTTAACCCTATTGCACCCCAACCCCATCTCCAGGGGATGATGTCGCGTCCCGTCCCGTCCACCACCTTAGAGTTCAAAATTGTTGTAGTTTTTGTAATCAGCGATCCGATAAACCATACAAACGACACCCATATTGATTTTTAGACATATCAACCCTATCGCACCCCAATCCCATCCCCGGGGGATGATGGTATTTCACGTCCACCACATTTGATTTCAAAATTGTTTTAGTTTTCGTAATCAGCGACCCGATAAACCATACAAATGATACCCATATTGGTTATTAGACTTTTTCACCCCATTTCCCTCTTTAAGGGGTTGAATTTGGGGTGGAATTTCATAAACAGAGATGTATGTTCCACAGAATTATAAGTTTACAACCCTAATGCCTGAATAATAAATTTAGTGGATATTACTTTGAAATCAAGGAGTTTCAACTTCATCGCCCTTTTCACCACGGGTGTAAAATTTTCAAAATCCCTGAGATATGTAAAACTTAATTTTTAGTCGTCAGTCTTAATAAAAATTTTGAAGATCCTAACTTTAAAACTGACGGACTTTCATACAAACTGTCATCCCTTATTTAGAGGATGAATTTTGGAAAATTCTAAATTACGTGCTTTTTTATTTTTTACCAAAAACTAATACAAATTTCTATAATTCTACCTTTAAAACTGAAACACTTATAGACCAACATACGGAAAAAAAATCATCCCCTTTTTCACCCCCTTGAAGGGTGATTTTTAAGAAATGCTTAAACATGTGTTTCTTTATTTTTTACCAGATGCTTAAATTCAAATTTGTGTGAATCTAGAATAGCTCAAGAAACAAAGTACTTTCATACAAATTTTCATACCTTATTTCACCCCCTTGGGAGATGAGTTTTCCAAAATCCTTTCTTAGTAGGTGGTTTTGACGCACATAAAACCTGTGTACAAAATTTCAGATCTGTATCTATAGCGGTTACGGCTCGGCGTTGATGAATCAGTCAGTCAGTCAGGACATGTTCTTTTATATATTTAGAAGATAAAAACCTCAGCGAGGTCTGGAAACTTTAATAAAAGTTCTCCGCCCCGAACCAATACGACGGAAACGATAACGTCACGAAATCGTGAACTGAGCGCTCGCAGATTAAAACGTGTTTGATCTCTTGGGTGGCTACTAGTATACCCATTAGGTTTGGGATTATCAGGGCAGTTAAAAAAGAGGTCCTGATGATGTAGCTGGATGTTGGACAATTTAACTCTTGGATACCTACTAGCACTTACAGTACCTATCGGGCTATCGAGGTTGGGCTCGTTAGAAACGTTTACATGAGTACTTTTAAATGCGTTTTGAAACGATTCTGTTGATTGAGTTGGAAAGAGGAAAGTTGATCTTTTGGATGGAATAGTACACCCATCGAGTTGGAGCCAGATAAGAAAGTGGTATTCTGGGAAGGCTTAGTAGCCATTCAAGATCTCGATATGTATCGAGTTTGGGCTCATTAGAAACGTCTTCAGAGGGTCAAATAATGGAACTGGAAGATGGATGGTGGAAATCATGGATGGCTTACACCTATAATATAGAGTTGTGGTTCTTTAAACGTCTTAATGAGTCCCTTTCATTGCAGCTGAAATCACAGGTCCGATGATGAAGATGAATGGTGAAAAGTGAAAAACAAGTGAAAAACACCAATGGAGTTTGAGCTCATCACATTTGCTTGAAGGGCCTTCTTATTGCATTTGGTAAGGCAGATTTAATGATTAAGCTAGAAGGTGGATTGTAAAACGCTAAAAATATGTGCCTAGAACCCATCAGAAAGCATCCTAGGGTGAACCCTTCTGATAAAGATGTTTCACCAGTTCATATCTCGATCACCAAATTTACATTTTCAACTGCATTTAAAAGGCCTGCGAAAACTGGATGTAGCCATCCGAGTTCCACCGTCCACCTTTCAGCTCAGTCATTGGGTAAATAGACGAACATCACATTATTGTATTTATTCATAAACTTCTTATTTTCGTGTTGACTACACCAGACCAGCCTAGAAATTTGCCAAATCAACAGACTATTGATTTGGCATGTTTAGGTTCTCCACATTGCAGGAAACAGGACGGTTGGGACACGAGAGCAAATGCTCCATGGACCGTATATCACCGCAGCTGCACTTATCGTTATCCGAAAAACCTCATTTCTCTCGTTTTCCTCATATCTGCCTATAGCTGCCCTGAAAACTTGTTAACTATTATTATTATTATTATTTTTATTATTTATTTCATACACATAACTTAGGTACTTATACTTAGGTACTTAGGTACTTATAGGTACTTATATATTCTGTGGCCCTGATTCAATTTAACGCTTTCCATATTACCCAGGGTAGTTGGCGTCTTGCAAGCAGGTGCTGTGCTTGAGGGATTTGGTTTTCTGGTTGAAGTAACTAATCAAATTGATACTCGGGTGCAGCAGCTACATTCTGAACAATGTTGCCAGTATTCCTGCTATTAATGGTTGCAAGTTCTGAAAACGAACACGTTGTATATCCATATGAAAACCAAATAAAAAAAGATCTAATTAATTACGACTACAGCAATGAATATTCAGGTGAGACATTCGTTATTTATTATGTTAATTAGATCTCAGATTTATATGGTGGCAACCAGAGCAGACGAGTGAAATTATATATGTACCTACGCAACCTTAATGTTTATTGAAGTTTTAAAATGCAACGTTCTCGCATTGTTATGGAACTATTGTACACTTAACTTGTTCCATGTAGAAAAAACCGGTCAAGTGCAAGTCAATCTCACGCGCCGAGGGTTCTAATATACTTGAAGTATTTTTTGGAGAGATAAAGTCCATGTTTCGGACCTCAAAAATGTTTGTTTGTAAAGGTTTTTTCGGATTTCAAAAAAATCTTAACTAGTTAGAAAGATCGTAACATTTTTATTGAAATGTTTACATAATCTTATATGGACTGTAATTATATCAGACTAGCTGGTGCCCTTGACTGATGATGTATAAGCTATATTATTGTAAAATTTCATTAAAATCCATTCAGTAGTTTTTACGTGAAAGAGTTACAAACATCCATCCATACTTACAAACTTTCGCGTTTATAATATTAATAGGAAGTAGGAAAGATTTTCGTTTTGCAAACATCGGAGAGAAGGGGGCGGATTAAATTTTTTTAGACATTTTTCATTATTACTGGGAAACTAGGAGTCGAAAACTATTTTGAAATGGACAAGTAAAGAAATCCGCCATCATAAGACAAACTCGGTTCAAAAGATCAGCCTTTCAAATTTTGACTAGATTGTCGGTCCACCTTCTGGCAATCTAAATATATAAAAGAGCATGTCCTGACTGACTGACTGATTCATCAACGCCGAGCCGTAACTGCTATAGATACAGATCTGAAATTTTGTGCACAGGTTCTATGCACGTCAAAACCCCCCACTAAGAAAGGATTTTGGAAAATTCATCTCCCAAGGGGGTAAAATAAGGGATGAAAGTTTGTATGAAAGGCCTTTGTTTCTTGAGCTAGATTCACATAAATTTGAATTTAAGCTTCTGGTAAAAAATAAAGAAACACGTGTTTAAGCATTTCTTAAAAATCACCCTTCTAGGGGGTGAAAAAGGGGATGATTTTTTTCCGTATGTTGGTCTATAAGTCTTTCATTTTTAAAGGTAGAATTATAGAAATTTGGTTTCGAGCTCATGGTAAAAAATAAAAAAGTACGTGTTTAAGAATTTTCCAACATTCATCCCCTAAGGGGGTGAAATGGGGAATGAAAGTTTGTATGAAAGTCCTTTGTTTCTTGAGCTAAATTCCCACATATTTAAATTTAAGCTTCTGGTAAAAAATAAAGAAACACGTGTTTAAGCGTTTCTTAAAAATCAACCTTCAAAGGGGTGAAAAAGGGGATATTTCTTTTCCGTATGTTTGTCTATAAGTCTTTCATTTTTAAAGGTAGAATTATAGAAATTTGGTTTCGAGCTTATGGCAAAAAATAAAAAAGTACAAGTTAAATAATTTTTCAACATTCATCCCCTAAAGTAGTGAAATAAGGGATGAAAGTTTGTATGAAAGTCCGTCAGGTTTGAAGTTAGAATCTTCAAAATTTGTATGTAGACTGACAACTAAAAATTAAGTTTTATGTGTCTCAGGGTTTATGAAAATTCTACACCCTAAGGGGTGAAAAGGGGGATGAAGTTGAAACTCCTTAATTTCAAAGTAATATCCACAAAATTTATTATTTAGGCATTAGGGTTGTAATTCTGTGAAACATACATCACTGTTATTGAAATTCCACCCCAAATTCAACCCCTTAAAGAGGAAAATGGGGTGAAAAAGTCTAAAAACCAATATGGGTATCGTTTGTATGGTTTATCAGGTCGCTGATTACGAAAACTAAAACAATTTTGAAATCCAATGTGGTGGACGTGAAATACCATCATCCCCTGGGGATGCGGTTGGGGTGCGATAGGGTTGATATGTTTAAAAATTAATATGGGTGTCGTTTGTATGGTTTATCGGATCGCTATTTACGAAAACTACAACAATTTTGAAATCTAAGGTGGTGGACGTGAAAAACCATCATCCCCTGGGTATGGGGTTGGGGTGCGATAGGGTTAAAATGTCTAAAAATCCATATGGGTGTCCTTTCTATGTTTATATAAGGATAGGTTGGATAGCGGTTAAGACGGCGTTAAGGATAGGGATAGGAGTAGGGGTAGGGTTAGGGGCAGGGATAGGGAGAGGGAGGAGAGGGAGTGGGGTGGAGGTAGAGGGAAAGGGAGTGGGTGAGGGAGGGGGAGAGGGAGAGACTGCACAATACTACACATTGTCTGAATTCCACGCGGGCGAAGCCGCGGGCACAGCTATCTCTTATAAACCAATACTTTCATTTCCACAAATCTAAAACTCATACCACACTCATGGATACAAACTGTGCCCTACATCTATACATATAATAAAAGAGTAGAAACCGCGTGTCTGTACTTTTGATAAATTTATAAAAAAAATAGTGTGGGCGATAAGAAACGACTAATAGAACTCAAAAATATGTTTTCTGAACTTTTTGTCTGTCTGTATGTTTTCGATAAACTCCGAAACTACTGAACGGATTTTCAGCTTAGCTCTGAGCAACATATAGGCTATGTTTCATTCAAATCGGTTCACTCAATCAGAAGCTACACTAATGTAAAGTATCAAATTGCCTGTACGATAATAACTCACAAACCGATTCAAACTGAGTTTTCAATTAAGAGATTGGCTTACTTTTGTGCAACATAAAAGTTTAGTTTCATTGCAAACGGTGCACTCAGACAGAAGGTGCGCTAAGTTTCATGCGGCGGCGCAAGTAACTCACTAACTGTTGAACGGATTCAAACGGGGTTTTCAATAAACTGTCAAGCTTGCTTCCTTGCAACATATTAGCTTACTTTTATTGAAAACGGCTCACTCAGACAGGTGCGCGAATTTTCCAGCGGAGGCGCCAATATCTCACAAACAATTGAACCGATTAAAACGAGGTTTTCAGTAACGTATTTGGCTTACTCAAAGCAACATGTGTGCTTAGTTTCATTGCAAACAGTTCACTCAGACATAAAATACACTAAGTTTCAAGCGGCGGCACCAATAACTCACAAACTACTAAACGGATTTAAACGGGGTTTTCAATAACGTGTTTAGCTTAATTCTTTGCAATGTATTAACTTACTTTCATTGAAAACGGTTCACTCAGTCAGAAAATGCCCGAAGTTTCAATAGGCGGCGCCAATAGCTCACAAACTACTGTACCGACTCCAACTGGCATTTCCATGACGTGCTTGGATAAGGTACTTCCATGCAACATATAAGCTTAGGTTAGTTAAAAACGGTTCACTTAGATAGAAGTTACGCAAAGTTTTAAGCGAAGGCGCGAATAATTCAAAAACTTTTGAGCAAATTCAAACGTGGCTTTCAATAACGCGTTTGGCTTACTCCTGTACAATAAATAAGCTTAGTTTCATTGCAAAAGGTTCACTCTGACAGAAGATACGCAAAGTTTCAAGATGCAGAACCAAGAACTCACCTACTGAACTGGTTCAAAGTCAAACGAGGTTTTCAATGACGCGTCGGGCTTCTTTCTGTGCAACATATAAGCTTTATTTCATTGCAAACGGTTCACTCAGACAGAAGGTTCGCGAAATTTTAAGCGGCCGCACCAATACCTCACAAACTACTTGAACGACTTAAACGGGGTTTTCAACAACGTAATTGGGTTGCTTTCGTGCAATATTTGAACTTTTTTTTATTGCAATCGGTTCATTCAAACAGATAATAGGCGAGTTCAAAGTTTCAAGCTGTGAAACCGAGCTGAAATCAAACAAAACTTATAATTTTGTACGGAAGAAAGCCAAATACGTTGTTGAAAATTCCGTTTGATCCGGTCCAGTGGTTTGTGTAAAAGTCGTGGGTACAGCTAATGATTGGTAAAATCTAGATTCAGTTTTATTGTAAAAATAACACTAAAAAAAATCCTGTTTCAGCATGGCGGTGCAACAAATGTAAAAAAAAATATGAAAGTTCTCAAGTTTTGAAAACTTAGGAAGTAGGTACTTATAAACGAAATACTTCAAAAAATAAAGAGAGAAGTTAATCGTTGTTTTTTAGGAATAGTCTTTTAAGGGGAGAGATAAGTTACAAAGATTGTACGGAAGTAAGTCCAACAGTTTTGTACATGTAGAGTTAAAAGCATGTAAAGCTAGACACGTTGGACTTTGTACCGCTCTTTTTTCAGTAGCCTCAGAAGCTAAAGTGACTGTTAGGCTTTATTTTGTATAAGAAATAACAGAACCCGTATCATAGTTACTCCGCGTGGAATTCGACTATGATTTTACACTTACGAGGATAGTGGGCGACCTAACAGTCCACACGTAAACAAAAGGTGTTTAATTTACTTAGAAAAATCCGTTTATTATCGGTACTCTGTATACCTAATAATATAAAGGCGAGAACTGCACTGTCTGTCTGTCTGTTACGCTTTTATGACATATCCGATAAACCGATTGTGATAAAAACTTGGTACGAAGATAGTTTGAACCATGGGAAAAGTCATTAGCTACTTTTTCTGAACCCCACGCGGACGGAGTCGCGGGCAACAGCTAGTACTTTAATAAATGGATGATCGCCTACAAACTATTCATGAAATAGACAAGATAAATATAGCAAGTTCCATTCAGTGTGATGACATGAACTAAAAAAATTCTATAAGCATAATAAATCCGACTTTACCATTATTTCTCAGAACATTAGAAGTGTTCTACGCAATTTCGATGACTTTCAAATAACCCTCTCAAATATCAATAAAACCCTTCCGACACTTCAAACTTATAACACATTCGCGACCATTCAACAACACAATCAAAATGATGGTGTAGTTGTTTACCTAAAGGATTCCCTACAGACCAAAGTCAAAGAGATAAAATTAGTAGATGCATCCTGCCTACAAATTGATGTTTTCAATAATACTATACTCTGTATTTATCGCTCTCCATCGAATAGAAATTCAGAAAACTTTACAAATTCCTTTTGTACTTACCTTGACGCTCTAAATTCGAAAAATAATATCATAATAGCTGGTGATATCAATATAAATCTAATCCCTAAACCTACAGAAAAATCTTATGAATATAAAAATAGAACTTATTACCTCAATATGCTATCAATTCTTGGAATTCTCCCCAGTCATACCCTACCCACCCGAGGAGAAAGTTGTCTTGACCACTTTATGCTAAAAATTAATGTTAAAAAGATCTCTACTTTTATTGCTATCTTGCACACTACCACTACTGACCACTGTACTACATTCATGTCAATAGTAAAAACAAAGCTTAGACAAACTCCCTCTAAAACTTATACAACTATAGACTTTGATAAAGCATTAAAATATTTACAGGAACAAAACCTAGCTTACTTACTCTTCTGCGAAGACCCTAATATAATTACTGACCTCCTTACTCAAAAGCTGACTGAATCAATTAAATTAAATACGAATACCACAAATATTCCTAAGAGTAGACGAATTATCAAGCCATGGATCACTGTGGGCATTTTGAGGTGTATAAAAAACTGGAACAATCTACAGAAACAACTTCGACATGACCCTAATAATGAAATAAAAAAAATAACATACAGACGTTACAGAATTTTTTGTAATAATTTGTTAAAAAAACTAAAACGGAAATATCACAGGCAGTTGCTTGCCAAGTCTCTTAAAAGTAACAAAACTTTATGGAAGAATATAAAAAATATAACTTACACTAACAAAACCACTAAAACAAATCCGGAACTAAATAATCTAAAAGCAACTCAAGCAGAGTCGGCAAATTTTATAAATAGTTATTTTTCGAGTATTGGTCAGCAACTAGCTTGTGATATTCACTCGGCCCTAATTCCTAATGAACAAAGTAATTATCTTAAAAACCTACCTAATCAGCCTCTTTCATTTGCTCTATTGGACACTGACCATGATGAGATCAATAATATAATAACATCCCTAAAATCTGATAGTGCCCCAGGGTGGGATAGTATATCCACTTGATATATAAAACATATAAAGCATGAATTAATACCCATTGTTCGCGACGACCGTAAGATTTAAAATTGGCGCCGTTTTATGCTCGTTCCCGCAAAATAAAAATGGCAACACTAAACACCGATTGAAAAGTATTATTCGTCAGTGGCAAGCCTGACAGCTTCAACCACTCGACACAAGATGGCGTTATCGGGTAGACAGCTGTTATCAACCATCAACTAACTACGAGTTATTGACTCATCGACGCGCTAGATGGCATTACACGTTGGGGATATCATAATGTCTCGTAATCGTAGAAATAGTTATTCTGCTTCCTACCAGGCGGCACCACCAGCGCGCGAGAGCTTTGTCGAATATTCCAGAAAGCCGAAGCCGTATAGAAGGAACGAAGAAATGTACTAGAAAATTCCAAGTTGCCAGAATTTTCCCTGAAAAATAGTATATAAACCGACCGCAACCGCGCTACTATATACAGTTCTTTCGGAGCAATCGGAAAGTAAACATCAGAAGAAAGAGAAGATTCTTCCGGCTAACAGTTAATAGTGAAAACAGTACCGATTACAGTAAATTTACAGTGCCGCGTTTTCCCATTCCGTTCAGCCCGTGTTCAGTCTAGTCAGTGTGTCCGTATTAGTATACCGTGTGTAAAATTATTCCGTTTCTGTGAGAAAGTATCCGATCAGTTCAGTTTACAGACATTGTTATCAGTGACATCCGATATTTGTATATTCGCGCCTTTCCGAGCGACAGTCCTAGTATTGCCAGCTTGACAGTTCATATTTTCTATTTAGTACAAATTCATAGTGTTGCCAGTAACAGTTTTCGGTTTTGTACAGACTTTTATAACCTTACAGTATTGCCAGACCGTGTAACAGTTTTCCGTCAGAATAAATACAGTCCATTAATAGCCAGTTTTTCATTGTGTACATTGGGATGGTCAGGAAGCTCTGCGAGCGACCCCCGTCCCGTACATAATGGTCCTTCGAGCCGGATCTTCGAAGGATTCGCGTGTGATACAGTGATCTATGGACAGTTGGGAAGTTCGTTGTATAGTGTAAACAGACAGTAAGTGAACAGTTTATAGACAGTTTAGATATCGATTTTAGTGAACAATATAGTGCCGTAATTTCCGTGGACAGTGTTAATTAGAAGAACAGTTATCATACTCGTATGGACAGTAATTTAGTTCGTGAACGTTCCGTATCGTGTTCGTACAGACAGAGCGAAAAGAGTCATACATTGAGTACAGATTGAGTGAAGAATTTATTATTAAGTTTTTCAGACAGAGTTTGTAACAACAGTGGACAGTTCCAAATCGTGGGTGTACAGACTGAGTGAATTCTTATTACAGTAGACAGTTACGTAAAGTGTATTGTATGTATACAGACTGATAGATCGTATACAGACCAAGTGAACAGTTTTAGTGGCACCAGTATTCAGTTACGTAAATCGTGTACAGACTGAGTGAACAGTTGGAAATTTTGTAATAATAGTGGACAATTTCAAATCGTGTGTATACAGACTGAGTGAATTTGTATATCACAGTGGACAGTATTGACATTAGCAAACAGTTTTAAGTTGTGAACAGTTTTGTGTAGTTTGAACAGTTATAGTAAACAGTTTGAAAATGATTGTTGAAGTGTGCAATGCCGTATCATCTGACCGACAGAAGCGCATCGAAGCAGCAGTTAAGAAGGTCAACGAAATGATGTTGGAAGTTGACAGAGCAGACAAAAAACTTACCGAAGCTCGCCGACACAGAATGGTAATCGAACAGAAATATATAGTCTGTCAAACTAGAAAGTTTGAACGCATGATGTGCAATGCAGAAACAGCTGAGAAGTCTGCTGAAAAGGAATTAAAATTAGCACAAAAGAAGTGTGAAATAGCTGTAGCCATACTCCGACAGATAGAAGCCGAGGAAGAGCATAACAAGGAAGAGCGTCAGTCAAGGATAGAAACAGGATCCGTACAAAGTTCCGTTAAGTCAGAGAAGTCTGTAAGAGGCAAATCGATGACAGAAAAACTCACCCGAGTATTACAGGATGAAGCCGAAGCAGAAAAGAAATTTACCGAAGCTGAACAAAAAGAAGCCGAAGCTAAAATAAAAGAACAGAAAATTCGTGAACAGCTTAGAAAACTGGAAATGGAAGAAGCCGAAGTATTGTATCAGATGCAGAATTGGCAACAGTCAGAAGAAGAGAAAACCAAACAGATCAGAAGAATTAGGACCGAATCCGAAATAAAGAATACAGAATCAGATTCCGAAGAAATGTTTCACCCGAATTCACAACAGTTCAAAGATGAGAAGACCGAACAGATTAGAACATTGAAGTTCGAAGAACAGAAAACAGAATACAACCAAACAATGAAGACAAAAGACACAGAAGTTCATCCGAAGCCAGAAGGACAGAAGTCCGCAGAGAAGAAGACAGTAAAATACAGAATAATGAAGACAGAACCTGAAGAAGAGGGAACAGAACTTCACAGAATAATGAATCTGGAAGATGAAGAAGTCCATCCGAAGTCCGAAGAACAGAAGACCGATCCGTACAGAAGACCGAAAACCGAAGATACGAAATTTGAAGAGCAGAAAAGATTTAAGACTGAAGAAAAGAAGATCGACAAGCCGAAGTCCGCAGATTCAGAGGCCGTTAGTCCGAGGGCCCATAGTCTGAGGGTCCACAGTCCGAGGGCCTACAGTTCGATGGTCCATACTCCGAAGGTCAACAGTCCGAGTCCGATGACCGATAGTCCGAGGGTCTATAGTCCGATGACCCATAGTCCGAGGGTCTACAGTCCGATGGCCCACAGTCCCAGGGTCGACAGTACGATGACCCATAGTCCGAGGGTCTACAGTCCGATGGCCCATAGTCCGAGAGCGAAATGTCCGAGGTCCTACAGTCCAAAGGCTCTTACTCCGATGACCTACAGTCCGAAGGTCAACCGTCCGATGGCCAACCGTCCGATGTCTTACAGTCAGAAGGCCTACAGTCTGAAATCCAAAAAGTTTGAAAAGGATAAACCTACAGAAATTATAGATGAATACAGAAAACAGATTACCGAGGAACAGAAGTCCGAAGATTTGAAGGCAGAACTGCCAAGAGAATTCGAAAAACAGAAGACAGAACAGTTTCAACAGAAAACAGAACCGAACAGAAGACAGAAGCTGCATGAAACTGAAGAATCGAAAACAGATAATTACAGAAAAATTAAGATAGATTGTCAAGAAAGAAGACAGAATACAGAAGCGTACAGAAAACCGACCGAAGGAAAATGGAAAACAGAAGAAAATAAGACAGAAGATTCGTACAGAACAGAACACCATATGAAACCACACAGTCCGTCCGTCCGTCTTCCGTTCCGTCAGCCGAATTCTAAATGGTACCGCTGCAAGTATGAAGACGTTATCAGAAACAGATCGTATTCAGCCGCCAACAGTCTACAGTCGAAACTATATCATCCGTATTGCATTTTGTGCACAGAAAAAGGGCATGTAGCCAAAAATTGTAAACAGTTTACAGAAGCCGACAGTGACAGCCGATGGAATATCGCAAAGAAGCACAATTTATGTTTCCGTTGCCTGCGACAGCGCAAAAATCGAATGCACAGATGCAAAGGTTACCGATGCAATATAGAACGTTGCACACGTTTGCATCATCCGTTACTTCACTTCATCAAGAACGAAGAAGATAAAGCTGAAGAAAAAACTGAGAAGAAAATTACACCGATATCGCGATTAGAAGAAGATTCATCGAAGAAAATATTGCAAGCTAACTCTGAAAAAATAGCACGAAGCTTAACAGTAGAAGAGACCGAATCATTGGAGAAGAAACTACAACAGTTGGAACAGAAACTTGACAGTCTACAGCAACAGATTTCCGATTTAGTCCAGTCGTTTGCCGAAACAATTCGTCCGATACCGAAACAATTTTCGACCGTTCAATACCGGCGGGAGGGACGCCCAGAAGACATGAGAATGAAGACCGTTAATCAATTTGACAGAGCAAATTACCGGCGGGAGGAACCGCAAACAGAATCAGTTTCAGTACAGACAGACAAAATAGACCGTACAGCAGATTACCGGCGGGAGCAGAAGCCACTACAGACACCGTGGATATCGCCTCATTACAGACAGTTCCCAATAATCGAAAATTGGCGTAGCCGAAGCTCACCGCAAGTAACGGAACAGTCACTGCAGTCATCACCGTCAAGTCAACTGAAGGTAAAGTCGTCGCTTCACCAACGGAGTAAATGCGCCGCCGATATCGACGTCGCACGGCGGGAGTATGTTCGCGACGACCGTAAGATTTAAAATTGGCGCCGTTTTATGCTCGTTCCCGCAAAATAAAAATGGCAACACTAAACACCGATTGAAAAGTATTATTCGTCAGTGGCAAGCCTGACAGCTTCAACCACTCGACACAAGATGGCGTTATCGGGTAGACAGCTGGTATCAACCATCAACTAACTACGAGTTATTGACTCATCGACGCGCTAGATGGCATTACACGTTGGGGATATCATAATGTCTCGTAATCGTAGAAATAGTTATTCTGCTTCCTACCAGGCGGCACCACCAGCGCGCGAGAGCTTTGTCGAATATTCCAGAAAGCCGAAGCCGTATAGAAGGAACGAAGAAATGTACTAGAAAATTCCAAGTTGCCAGAATTTTCCTTGAAAAATAGTATATAAACCGACCGCAACCGCGCTACTATATACAGTTCTTTCGGAGCAATCGGAAAGTAAACATCAGAAGAAAGAGAAGATTCTTCCGGCTAACAGTTAATAGTGAAAACAGTACCGATTACAGTAAATTTACAGTGCCGCGTTTTCCCATTCCGTTCAGCCCGTGTTCAGTCTAGTCAGTGTGTCCGTATTAGTATACCGTGTGTAAAATTATTCCGTTTCTGTGAGAAAGTATCCGATCAGTTCAGTTTACAGACATTGTTATCAGTGACATCCGATATTTGTATATTCGCGCCTTTCCGAGCGACAGTCCTAGTATTGCCAGCTTGACAGTTCATATTTTCTATTTAGTACAAATTCATAGTGTTGCCAGTAACAGTTTTCGGTTTTGTACAGACTTTTATAACCTTACAGTATTGCCAGACCGTGTAACAGTTTTCCGTCAGAATAAATACAGTCCATTAATAGCCAGTTTTTCATTGTGTACATTGGGATGGTCAGGAAGCTCTGCGAGCGACCCCCGTCCCGTACACCCATTATAACACACCTGACTAACCTTTGTTTTAAACACGGTACTTTCCCCGACCCACTGAAAAAGGCTATAATCACACCGGTATATAAGGGTGGGGACAGAGACGACATCAACAACTATAGGCCTATTTCCATATTACCCGTTCTTTTGAAAATCCTAGAAAAATTGCTCAACAGTAGACTACTAAATTATTTATCTACTTTTAATATCCTATCTCCGTCACAATTTGGATTCAGAAAAGGTTTATAAACCGAAGATGCGATAACCTCTCTAAGCACACTTATTTCGAAACAGCTTGACGATAAGAAAAAAAGTCTTTGTATTTTCATAGATCTCAAAAAGGTCTTTGATACAGTCTCTGTCCCCATCCTTGTGCGGAAATTAGAAAAAATCGGAATAAGAGGTACTCAACTCTCTTTATTCATGGACTATTTGACTAATAGAACACAGAAAGTTAAACTTGATCAGTGCACCAGTGAGGACGTTGGCGTGTCATGCGGTGTACCTCAAGGTAGTGTATTAGGCCCAACGCTTTTCCTAATCTATATAAACGACCTCTGTAATATGTCCATTGAAAACGCCAATATCTTCTCGTACGCCGACGACACTGCCATTGTCTTCACTGGTCCGACCTGGGAAGCCACTAGAATTAGTGCTGAAAAAGGTATGGTTCAGATTTCTGAATGGTTAAAACTCAATATTCTAACACTAAATACAAATAAAACAAATTATATTTGTTTTAGTATTTATAAAAACTCTCAACCAAATAATAACTTTGAAATAAAAATGCATACATGTAAAATTGCAAATAATAAAGATTGTAACTGCCCAACGATAGATAAAGTCACATATATTAAATACTTAGGTATTCTACTAGACCAGAGACTGTCCTGGCTACAACAAATTGAACAAGTAAATGGAAGGATAAGAAAGTTCATATGGATGTTCAAAACGTTAAGGCATGTAGTTCCATCTAATACAAATGAAACAGAAAAAACTTCGAAAAATCTCCTCAATAAAATTTATATCGCATTTGTCCAGTCTATAATAACCTATTGTATTCCCATATGGGGTGGTGCTTCAAAAACGCACTTTCTAACAGTGGAACGAGGTCAAAGAGCCTTACTGAAGGTACTGTACTTCAAGAAACTCAGATACCCTACTGAGAGTCTATATAAAACATGTAATCTACTATCTGTTCGTAAATTATACATCTTACATATTATTTTAAAAACACATCAGAAAATAAGGTATGATCCTAACATGCAAAAAAAGAGGAGGAATGATATTGTAGTGAGTTCTCATTCAACTAGAACAACTTTTGCGAGCAATCAGTACATGTATAGATCAACCCGCTTATACAATAAAGTTAACAAAAAAGTAGAGATATATACTAAAAACTATTATGAATGTAAATCGAGTCTAGTAACTTGGCTAAAAAATATAAACTATGAAGAATGTGAGGATCTCTTAAAGACAATAACATGATATATACTACTACTTAATAGGCATACACTCTGATTTACACTCGGACTCACACACGCACTCACACACACGCTCACACACACACACACACACATACACGCACTCACACACACGCGCACACACACACACACACTATATAACTTCACTAGCACGCCTGCAATCATATATTTCCTTTACCCTTTACTGAAATGGTGTTTTCTATACTCATACATACACAAAATATAACATTTATTCAATTATTACATATATATAATATATTAAATAAATATATGATATGTTTCCAAATATATATGCTCAATTTTATGTTATATGAAACATCTTAAATTAATATTATATATTTTAAATTCCGATGGCACTTTTACGCTAGTAATACTTACTATAAATACCAGGTATTTCTTAATTTATATATTTATATTTGTACACTCAACAGCACGTCAGTAGAAACACTTGTGGACCTTATGGCGTGGTAGTAGAGTTGAGAAAGTTTCTGCCGACGAGCGGTTGACCGTACTATTCCTTAGTACCTAGATTATTTTCTAAAACTGTTTTTGTACGTACGTGCGTTTAGGAGGAGCGGGGTCTTCTGGAACAGGCTATTAAGGCTTAAAAGAAGGTCCTAGCAACATGTTTTGCTTAACTTTAAGTTTTTGAAAATAAATATTTTATTTATATTTATTTTATTTATTTTATTTTTATCTGGGGGGTCACAAAAGAAGAAATACAAATAAATAAATAAATAGATAATCTTATTGGCCCCATTTGGGTACAGAACCCTAAAAAGGCCAAAGTCAAAGGAATGATTTTTTTTTCAGACGAACAGCTGACTCATATACTGTGTCCAGATTGTAAGTTGAACGCCGTAAGCCATGAAAGTGATTCAGGAAAGGCTGTGGTGTTATGTTGTGCAGACCAAGACAAGAATTTTCAAAAGCTGTTTAGAAAAGCACGAGGAAAGAAAAAAGGAAGTAAAGGAGGATCGGGGAATAGGGGGGGTGGGTTTGGTTGGGGAGGAGCATCAAGACGGCGGCCCGGTTCCGGAAATACGAGTAGAAACGTATCACCTGCTAATATAGTTGGATTGATTATATTACTTATAGTTTTAGTTGCTGGGATAATTTATTGTGCAATGAAGGCCCCATATGGGGATAGTGACGATTAGATTCATGGAACATTTAATGTCTAAAATTTTGTGAATAATGTGATTTATATATTGTAATTTAATTCCCGTGTTTGAACATGTTATGAACAGTTGAATTTATATCATAGATGTATGTATGGATTCTGATTGTCTAATAAAGATGATAGTCTGTGGTTTGTGAACTACAAATTTTATTTACTACGAGCTGTGCCCATACGATCGCGTGGAGTTTGGGGTTTTACAGAAAACAGAAAGGATTTACTAAGTCCTACAATAAATTAAATTATATAGTAGATTTGGAAAAGGCCTATGACCGAGTGGTGAGGAATTGTCTATGTATGGGGTAAACGGTCATCTGATCCAAGCATTGAAATCTCTCTATGAGGAGGAGGAGGAAAAAGTATTAGGCAGGGATGTGCTTAACCAATTCATGGATAATTGTTTGACTGATCTAAAAGAGAGTATGTGTGGACCGAGAATGAATGGGTTACTCATAAAATGTCTTCTCTACGCTGATAACCAAGTCATACTTGCGTCATCTGCTGAGGATTGCAGGAGATGGTAACAATGATGAATGTGGCTTTGGACAGAAAAGGAATGAAAGTAAATTTAAGCTAGACGAAAGTATTAGTACTTGAAAGAGAAGAATGTATGACACAGTGTACTTAAAGAACTTTCGTAGCTAAACTATGCTGACATTGTATATGGTCCTCGCTTGCTAGCTAAAACAAAGACATTAGTTCAACGGGTACAAAACGCGTGCGCTAGGTACTGTTTTAAAATACCACCCAGAAATCACGTAACCCCATTTGTAAATCAGGCAAAAATATTTAAAATGTCGAGTCGTCGGTACTTACTCGTACATCTCGCTACTTTGTTGTTCGGTGTTATAAAGAGCCGCAAACCAGAATATCTTTATGAGAATTTGGTTTGGTCGTCAAGAAAACGCTTGGAGAATTTTAACATACCAAAGCATAAGACAAGTTCATTTAAGGGTAGTTACAAGTACGCTGCGGCAAAAATATGGAACAGGCTGCCTCCACCCCTACGTAAGCTTCTTACTGTCCGGAATTTTTCTGTAAAACTAAAAAAGTACTGCTTTCAGTTACAATGCGATGAGGTGACAGAGCATCTTATTGTGTGACAATTTTTTACACCCTTTTTAAAAGTTCATTAAAAGTTTATTTGTTAAAATGTTCTTCATTGTATTCGATCGATAATTTTTGCCTAAATGTAAGTTTTAAACGTTAGAACGGGTCTTGTCAATGTTGTATTTGCATGCTTTCAGGGCCTGGCTGAAAATCAGCGCTGCGGTCTTGGCCTGCAGCATTTTGCTGAGCCCGGTCCTTTTTTCGGTGCTTGTAATTGTATGTATGTGTTAAATGTTAAGATTTAATGTACCTAAGCACTGAATAAAAATATTTTTCACCTCCAAAGCTCGGAAACATTTGTTTTGTCGGTTAAATTCTGCGGCCAAATGCGATTTTTGGCCCCTAGCGGGCAAAAGGTTTTTCTGCGGCCAAAAGCGATTTTTGGCCGCTAGCGGGCAAAAGGTTTTTGAAATTCGAACGTGATGCAGTATGGCAGACCTCCACGCTGCGGTACTGGCTGCTTCCTCGCTTTAGTGAGGTGAAAAATTTTGTGTTTCGCTCGGCAGCAAAGTTATTTTGCGTTTCGTGCCTTGAAACCTTCGCTACGCTCAGGATTCTTCTTTTGAACCACTCGCTTCGCTCGTGGTTCAATTCTAGAATCCTTCGCTTGCTCAGGTTTCAATACAAGGCACTCACGCCAAATAACGCTTTTGCTGCCTTGCATAACAAATAACTATTTCTTTCTTTCTTTTTCTTACTATATTAATAGATGGTGAACAAGTCGAACAAGTTAAGGAGTTTGTGAATCTGGGTTCAAAGTTTACGAGAGATGAAAAGTGATATGGAAAGAAGAGTGAATGCTGGAAACATGGTTAATGTTGCTCTACATGCTTTTATGAAGAGACAGAAGGTGTCTAATATGTATATATGGCTGTTAATAGAGGCGTTTTGGTACCATCACTGATGTACGGTAGTGAAAGCTGCGGGTATGGCAGAAAAAGTATGAAAGTATAATTAGTGCACTAGAAATGAGAGCGTTAAGGAGTACGATTGGTGTGAAATTGAGTGAAAGGATTAGAAATAGTGGGATAAGAGATCGTTGTGGCGTAAAAGAAGACGTAGTGACTAAAATTGAGAAATGAAATCAGAAATCAGAAAATTCTATTATTACTACTTGGACATATCAACACAATGAACATGTATGGGCAAAAAAAAAGTTAACGTGAGGGTATAGGCATATAAAAATTTGAGCGCTGTGACGTCCGCAGTGATAAAGGGCCTCACTCAGCGACGCTGGTTTTCAGTGAACCCTGCTGAGTGAGGTTCGGACGACGATGTGTATAAAATGAAATAATTAAATAGAAATACATAACCTCAACGGTGCAAGTGTGCCTGTGAAAGTGTATAAGAAAAAACCGGCCAAGTGCGAGTCAGACTCGCGCCCAAAGGGTTCCGTACCCATCTACCATATGATATACTAAAAGCTTTTGCTGTTTGATATTTAAAACTCCGCGACCATCCAACTTGACCTCTCTTTTCTAGAAAAGTTCTTGAAATGGGAGCTCACCTAAATTGTTTACTATTAGTTGTGAGAAAAATTGAAATATTTAATGATTTTAGACTTTTCCCTTTATTTGTGCTGTGAGACCTAGCTTCTTGCCAAATTTCATAATTTTAGGTCAACGGGAAGTACCCTGTAGGTTTTGCTTTTTTGCATAAATGTATGGAGATGAGGACTTAAAACGCCGTATCTTTTGATTGCGTCGTCGTAAAAAATTCAAATTCTCAGATCTTATGTGGTTTATGGACCTTAATATTCGTTATCAATTTCAACCTGATACCTCTTCTCGTTGTGAGAAAAAGGGTCTTGACAGACAGACAGACAGACGGACAACAAAGTGATCCTATAAGGGTTCCGTTTTTTTATTTTGAGGTACGGAACCCTAAAAGCACAAAATAATACGATAATATCGCATGAGTAGGGACCTACGTAACAACTAACTTGTTACGGACAGCGAGCAAATGAACCGCAAAACACCCCAAATAGAGCTAGGACAAGAGAGGGGTGAAGAGCAGGGGGGCGGCGGGAGCAACTTTTCCACTCTACAAAAGTATTCTCAACAACTTTGACACTAGGGCTAGTGACCTCGGTCATTGACCTTGCAACCCACACGATGATGATCAGTAATAGTACTAATAGACGATCGGATCGGACTGCTCCGAATTTAGCTGCGGACCACGATTTTGTCCAATAGCGTTGCGGATTGGCCCAAACGACAATTTTGCTATTGAAAATCCGAAGACTATTGGCAGTGCTGTGCAAACGACAATTTTGCTATTGAAAATCCGAAGACTATTGGCAGTGCTGTTGATATGAAAATAGTAGACAAAAAACCATAAGTGAAATTCTCATGAATTGTTTCATGAAATATGTGGTTATTTATGCAACTGGCACAAAATGTTAATATTGTTAAATTATAATTAAAAATTACAACAGGTCAAACAAATATTTACTCACTTTTAGTCAAATATTAATCATTTGTCGAGCTTGCAAATTGACGAGACTCAAGTGACGCGTGCACTCCCTCGCAGTCAGTGAACACGACTGAAAAAGGTTGCGGGACCGGCGGGGATAACGCATATAGATGCGCCGGCAAGCCGCGGGGGTGATAGAAGGAAAGGTGTGAGTGAGCAGGCGATACAATTTGAACTTATGTTTTTTATTTAGTACGACCGCAATATCTACAACGAGTGTACTAGTAAAAAAAAACATAAGTGCAGAGCTGTGGCTTTCTTTTTTAGTCAAAGGTAGTTAGTTTTTTTTCTAGTATTGGCAGCAAATTTAATTACGTAAGTCTGATAAAAAAAGCATAAAGTTTGTAGTTGTGTTTTTTTTTCTCTGACGGGTTATTGAAAACATAATAATGGGTGTACTTATGTAGTACTAAAACAATCAGTTTTGGCTCAATTGAAACCGTTCCTAGATAGAAAAATAGCCCTACTTTTCGTGATTTCGAGACAAATCGTAACTCATTTTCACCGTACCCTGCACTTATGGTTTTTTTTCTTAGTACGGCAGTATGATGGTTACCTATCTAAAGCGTGTAGCTTAGTTGATAGGGTCCAAAAGGTCTATATTAGCGAAAGTTACCTACTTTTTGCTTACACGAAGAACTTTACAATACCTCTGACGTGCTGGCTGTCTGTGAGGTGGAGTATTTTGTTTGCTCAATAAAGTATGCCTAAACGTATCACGCCAGGGTGTCTACTCTAGAAGTCCGATATATCGAAACGATACTACTCGAAACATGCAAATGCAAAACTTCGTCTCTTGACAATAGAGTAGAATAACGGTTGGATGCAGTTTGAAAATTCATCCAACCAATATTCTACTCTATTGTCAAGAGACGAAGTTTTGCATTTGCATGTTTCGAGTTGTATCGTTTCAATATATCGGAGTTTGAGAGTAGACACCCAGAATCGGCTCGAAAGAACCACACATTTTAGTTGTATATTCATTATTTACTTGCTGGAAAAGCCTTCGTCATATGCCCAAAATTTGGTAAAGCAATTACAAGATCCTGGCATCCGATAATTTAATACTGTTTCTGTAAGCACAAAACGATGGTTAAGAAGCTTTTTGACAAGAGAAGCTGATTTAAAGTTGCATTTACTTGTCTTAATCTTTAAGTGCAATAATGTTTAATCTTGTGAGACGTGAATAATATCATCATATTCACAGAAACGTTTAAAGCTTAGAAGAAATTTTTCCCTTGCAAATAAAGAAAGTTACGCAACATGAGTTCTGGCTATAAGGGTATGGTTAACAGCGGCGGCGGCTACAGCGTTTTTTGTGCTTCGGAAGGTCGCAGTTGTCTTCCTGGTTAGTGGAGACTTAATCATCTCAAAGGCCAAAATCTTTTGATGTCAGGGTTGTCCTGCTTTGGCTATAAACTGTTGATACGCTTACTTGCTATCACGCAATAAGCAAGCTTAGGAAAGCTGGTAGGAACTCAGATTTATTAGATAAACTCGTCTTCGTATACTGCGTGCAAAATAACTCCGTCTGTGCAGACTTTTTGAAACCTTTTAGCTTCTGTGGCTACTGAAAAAATAGCGGTACAAAGTCCCACGTGTCTAGCTTCACATGTTTTTAACTCTACGTGTACCTACATACAAAACTGTTGGACTTCACTTCCGTACAATCTTTGTAACTTATCTCTCCCCTTAAAAGACAATTCCTAAAAAACAATGATTCAATTCTCTCTCTATTTTTTGAAGTATTTCGTTTATAGGTACCTCCTTCCTAAGTTTTCAAAACTTTAGAACTTTCATATTTTTTTTTACTTTTGTTGCACTGCCATGCCGAAACATGATTTTTTTTATTATTATTTATACAATAAAACTAAATCTAGAGTTTACCAATCTTAAGCTGTACTCACAACTTTTACACAAACAACTGGACCGGATCAAGCGGAATTTTCAACAACGTATTTGGCTTTCTTCTGTACAAAATTATAAGCTTTGTTTGATTTCAGATCGGTTTCACAGCTTGAAACTTTGAACTCGCCTATTATCTGTTTGAATGAACCGATGGCAATAAAAAAAGTTCAAATATTGCACGAAAGCAACCCAATTACGTTGTTGAAAACCCCGTTTAAGTCGTTCAAGTAGTTTGTGAGGTATTGGTGCGGCCGCTTAAAATTTCGCGAACCTTCTATCTGAGTGAACCGTTTGCAATGAAATAAAGCTTATATGTTGCACAGAAAGAAGCCCGACGCGTCATTGAAAACCTCGTTTGACTTTGAACCAGTTCAGTAGGTGAGTTCTTGGTTCTGCATCTTGAAACTTTGCGTATCTTCTGTCAGAATGAACCTTTTGCAATGAAACTAAGCTTATTTATTGTACAGGAGTAAGCCAAACGCGTTATTGAAAGCCACGTTTGAATTTGCTCAAAAGTTTTTGAATTATTCGCGCCTTCGCTTAAAACTTTGCGTAACTTCTATCTAAGTGAACCGTTTTGAACTAACCTAAGCTTATATGTTGCTTTAAAGTACCTAATCCAAGCACGTCATGGAAATGCCAGTTGGAGTCGGTACAGTAGTTTATTCGCTATGTGCGCCGCCTGATGAAACTTTGGGCACTTTCTGTCTGAGTGAACCGTTTTCAATGAAAGTAAGCTAATACATTGCAAAGAATTAGCAAAACACGTTATTAAAAACCCCGTTTAATTCCGTTTAGTAGTTTGGGAGTTCTTGTTGCCGCCGCTTGAAACTTAGTGTATTTTATGTCTGAGTGAACCTTTTGCAATTAAACTAAGCATACATGTTGCATGGAAAAAGCCAAATACGTTATTGAAAACCTCGTTTTAATCGGTTCAGTTGTTTGTAAGATATTGGCGCCTCCGCTGGAAATTTCGCGCACCTGTCTGAGTGAGCCGTTTTCAATGAACCTAAGCTAATATGTTGCAAAGAAGTAAGCTTGACAGTTTATCGAAAACCCCGTTTGAATCCGTTCAATAGTTTGTGAGTTATTTGCGCCGCCGCATGAAACTTAGCATACCTTCTATCTGAGTGAACCGTTTGCAATGAAACTAAACTTTTATTTTGCACAAAAGTAAGCCAAACTCGTAATTGAAAACTCAATTTGAATCGGTTTGTGAGTTATTATCGTACAGTGATACATTTAAAGACAAAACCAAGAGAATATTGGCTTTATTCAACTTTAAAATATAGCATGGAAAACTAAAGACATTGATAGATTGACACACATGAACGGTTGCCAAATCCACTTGAACAAAGAGATCATATCATTCACCCTCCTCTGTGAAGACACGTAACGTAGTCCTGGAGATAGGCTGGTGGCCTACGCTCGCGATCAGAGCGGCGAGTTTGAGCATCCGCTATTTCCCGGTTAGCAGGCGGAATAATATTTGCTTCGTTCGCTTTAAGTTGCTCAGGTTCTTCGTCATCTGACGAGTCGTCTTCTACTGTCTGAGGCAGAGGTGCTAGAGACCTATTTGAGACCGTCGTTTCACGTCCATCTGGCAGTCTTATGTAAGAGTATTCAGGGTTGCTTTGTAATAGCCGCACTTCCTCTACAGCCGAGTCATATTTGGAATTTCTTACATTTTTCTTCATATAGACAGGTTCAAGTGAATGAAGCCAGGTCGGTAAAGATTGACCATTTATTGAGCGGCGAGGATGGTTAAACATGCGCTCATGTGGCGTAGAATTTGTTCCCGTACACAAAAGGGACCTTATTGAGTGTAGTGCTGGAAGTAAAGATTTTTCCCAGTTTCCAATGTCTTCATTATTTGATCTTATATATAATTGAATGGAACGCCACAGTGTGCCATTTAAGCGTTCTACCAAGCCATTTCCTTGGGGATTATATGGCGTTGTTCGACTACAAGATGTTCCAAGTGAGGTTAAAAATATTCTTAATTCATCTGATAAAAATGAGGTTCCTCTGTCGGAATGAATATAAGCCGGAGTACCGAACATGGAAAATAAATCTCTCAGACATTCTATCACCGTTTTGGAAGCGATATCTTTGCAAGCGTAAGCAAATGGGAATCGACTGTATTCATCTATTATTGTTAAAATATATTTGTTTTAGGTTTTGGAGGGAATCGGCCCTTTAAAATCTAAATTCAGTCTCTCGAACGGCGCAGTTGCTTTTATGAAAAGTCCTTGATGTCGTACATAGCGAGGCTTAATTTCGGCACATACAGGACAAGCCGCTGTCATTCGTTTGATATCTTCGATTGAGTATGGTAAATTCTTCGACCGGACCCAGTGCATCATACGCACAATTCCAGGATGACAGAGAGATCGATGAAGTTCAATAAGTTTTGAGTTAGAAGATGCAGTATCCATGTACATGCATACTCGAGAGAGAGCATCATCGGCGAAGTTATTTTTCCCTGATCGGTAAATAATATCGTATTTAAAGCAAGACATTTCCAGGCGCCATCTCTCGATTTTTTCGTTCTTTATCTTATTAGAATGAGTCTAATTAAACATGAACGCTACAGATTGTTGATCGGTAATTAGTAGAAAATGTCTTCCGATTAAGAAGTGCCTCCATTTCCGTAAAGCTTCCACAATTGCACTAGCTTCCTTTTCTATTGAAGGTTGTCGCTTTTCAGAATCGTTAAGCGAACGTGAGAAAAACGCAACGGGGTGTCCTTTTTGTGACAATGTCGCTGCTATAGCGAAATCAGAAGCGTCAGTTTCGACAGAAAATATTTCGTTGTCATCTATTCCAGTTAATGCTGATTTCAAAATGTCAGTTTTAAGACTATTGAAAGAGTTAACTGCGTCTTCGGATAGCGGAAAAGAAGCTTCGATCAAAGGTCTAATTTTGGCAGAAAAATTGTTAACCCACTTAGAGTAATGGGCAAATAATCCGAGTGCCCTTTTTAAGGTAGCAGTATCAGTAGGGATCGGAAAGTTCGTCAGTGGTTCTAATCGAGATTTGTCAGGTTTTATCACGTTATGATGAATGGTATAGCCAAGAAGATTAATCGTTTCTGTTTCAAAAGTGCATTTGTTAGTATTTAAAGTAAGATTGTATTTCTTAACAGCTTCCATGAACCTACGGAGATTTGTATCATGATCTTGTTTATCTTTCCCACAAACGGTTACATCATCTAGATAAGCATATGTACCTTCAAGCTTTGCAGAATCAATTATGTACTGTAATGTCCGTTGGAAAGCCGCTACACCATTTGTTACGCCGAACGGTATGCGGGTGAATTGGTAAAGATTCCCGCACGCTTCAAATGCAGTATACACTTTTTCTCTTGCAAGAATGGGGACTTGGTGATAAGCGCTTTTGAGGTCAATTTGACTGAACACACTGTATTTTGCGACTTGCGTAACGATAGATTCTATACTTGGTAGAGGATAGGCGTCTAACTCCAGCAGCTTCTAAAGATATAGCCAGGTCTAAGGTTTCTACGAGAGACATAGTAGATTTCTCTAGTAGCCTTTCTTTGATTTTTTGTGATGATATTCCGGCGATAAAAACCCCGCGTACGTTTTCGTTCTGGTGTTCAATAGCAGTCACATCTTTAAATAGACAATCTCGAGCGAGTATATTAAGGGCTCTCGAATACTCTGCTAACGATTCGCCAGACTGTTGTTTTCTGGTATTCAAGCGATGCCGAGCGAGTATTATATTTTGTCTAGCTTCGTATGCCGTATTTAGAGTGGTGATGGCTTCAGTATACGTGGTGCAAGCTCGAATCAAATTAAATATTGATGGTGATATATGATTGACAAGAAGATGGTACTTAAGTTTATCATCAGCTGCGGAAGCTTCTTGAACGATAAAATTTTCAAATGATGATTTCCAGTGGGCCCACTTCAGGTCTGAGCCAGCCATAGCAGGTTCAACGTCAAAACGTTCGGGACGCAGATATCGTGACATCGATGAACATTTTTCTTTTTCATCTGGCATTTTTATAACGGCAAAACACAAGAAAAAATTAAAGTTGAATAAATTAATACATTTAAAGACAAAACCAAGAGAATATTGGCTTTATTCAACTTTAAAATATAGCATGGAAAACTAAAGACATTAATAGATTGACACACATGAACGGTTGCCAAATCCACTTGAACAAAGAGATCATATCATACAGGCAATTTGATATTTTACATTAGTATAGCTTCTGATTGAGTGAACCGATTTGAATAAAACATAGCGTACATGTTGCTCAGAGCTAAGCTTAATCTATCTGCGAAAACCGCGAGAAAATCCGTTCAGTAGTTTCGGAGTTTATCGAAAACATACAGACAGACAGACAAAAAGTTCAGAAAACATATTTTTGAGTTCTATTAGTCGTTTCTTATCCTCCACACAAATTTTTTTATAAATTTATCAAAAGTACAGACGCGGTTTCTACTCTTTTATTATATGTATAGATTTTGATTACCTTCCTTGTCGTGTTGCTGTTTGTTACCTACACATTTATTTGCGGACAAGCAAGCGGTAAAAAGTGAGTGTATTTTTATTTATTTTTTATTTAAACAAAATAGTATTATAAACTAGTCATTAACAGTTATAACCACACTAGGCAATGCCTGTATCGTGGCTATCTTATTCGTAGCTATCTTATGACAAAATACAGGGTACTCAGACATCTACACTTTCATTAGTAAAACTAAAAACTGAAAATTACAAAATTATTACTGATTCTACAAAAAGATGAAGCATGACATATTATTTAGTGACTAATTAAAAGTAAAATTGAGTTAAGAAATAAACAGGTACTGATTCTACAAAACTTTATAATACTCGTATGTATGTAGTGACTAATTAAAATAAAATACAAATGAAACATGCAAAAAATATAGAAAAACACATGCAAAAATAATAAATAATAATAATAAATAATAATAATAAAAATCTTTATTTCTTACAAAAACAAATATACAGGAAGGTTGTCATAACATTACAAAAAGTGAGTTTAAAGCGCGTGTACTAAGTATGTGCTTGTGTGTGTGTGTGTGCGTGTGTGTGTGAAAAATTAATAAATAAACTGGGCAAACTGAAGAGTATCCACACGCGAGATTCTGACTTCTTTACACTAGATCATCCAATCTAATCTTAGGATAGAGATTTAAGAATATTTTCGGTTTTTTGGTAGTCCCATGTCATAATACAATTCATAATTTTGTTCTTAGCTTCACGTACTGAAAGATTTTTAAACTCTACGTCCTTCAGTAATTTGTTGTATATGTGTGGGAACATATAGGTGGAACATCTTCTCGCAAAAGTGGTTCGGACTTTATGAAGAGGAGCCTTAAAGACTCTGCGTTTTAATATTTTTTTATAGTCAGGCGAGTTTAATACCATAGTCAAAGCTGTTCTTAAAATACACAAATGTCTGACACTTAAAACCTGAGACTCTGCATACAGTTTCTGAGTGCGGTATCGGTACGGTTTCCTAAACATTACCTTCAGTAGGGCCTTTTGAGCTCTCAATGACAAGAGATTTGAGGTAGTGGCTCCAACCCATGCTTCCACGCAGTAGCCCAAGATCGACTGACACAAGGATATTTAAATCGATCGTAGAAGAGTGTGGTCTGCCACATCCCTCAATGCTCGTAATACGTGTATCAGTTTGCGTGTTCTTGACGAAACGACTTCAATATGAACCTTAAAAGATAATTTACGACAACGCCGAGGTATTTCACTGACCGCGCCCTATGTATTCCTGCACAAATACAGCCACTGGAAAACTCACCTTGAGAGCAGTTGTGGATAGTAATGTCCGCACAAGATGCCGGAGAAGATGCTGCAGTTTTGTAGAAACATAAGAATTTCGTTTTATCCTTGTTTAAGGTCAGAATATTCATATTTAGCCAGTCCGCTATTACAGCCATACCCTGTTCAGCTGTCCCATGACATTTTAGCCATGTGGTATCATTGAATATGATAGCTGTATCATCAGCGTAACATACTATGTCTGCATTTTTCAATGAAAGCTTGGCTATATCATTAATATAGACTAGAAAATAGGTTGGGCCGAGAACACTTCCCTGGAGTACACCATATGATAGCTCGTGTAGCTCGTTACTCGTCCAGCCGTCGATCTTAACACACTGTTTTCTTCCTGTCAAGTAACTGCGAAACCACTCCAAGGCAATTCCTCTTATTCCGATGTTTTCGACTTTGCTGAGAAGTATTGGCACCGCTACTGTATCGAAGGCTTTCGCTAGGTCTAAAAAGACTCCGATACAGGAGCGGCCATTATCTAGATAGGCAGAAACTTTTCCAACTAACATACTAACAGTATCCTCAGCAGACTTTCCACGCCGAAAACCAAACTGATTGCTGGCTAAAATATTTTGTTTCTCCAGGAATTTGACCAAGCGTTTATTGACAATCTTTTCCATAATTTTGGAAAAAGCTGGTAATAATGATATAGGCCTGTAGTTATTTGGAGTGCCAGTATCACAACTTTTATGAATTGGCGTAACTGTCGCAGTCTTCCAAGCCTCTGGCACTATACCTGTTGCCAAACTACAGTTAGTAATCCGTGAAAGTGGTTCCGCAATTAAATGTTTTATTGATTTAATTAGACGATTGGTTATGCCGTCTATGCCTGGTGCGCTCTCAGACTTGAAATTTATTATTACAGATTTTACTTCAGATGTTACTTTCGATGCTAAGAGTTCCTGAGTGGTTTTAAGTTGTTCTAACGTCCGTGATGCCAGGGTATCCCCTAAAGAAGCAAAGAAACCGTTACAGTGATCAACAGATTCTTGAGGGGAACCTTTTACGTTAGTGAGTTCTGTGGCTCCACTACATTTTTTTGTTCTGTGCGTAATGGTATTTATAGTTTTCTACAATTGCTTGGGATCTTTTTGATGTTTTTATAGCAATCCTGCCTTGTACTCATTTTTAAGTTTCCGAAGAAGATCAATATAAAAGTTACGATACCTTGTATAAATACGCTTTTTCATTCCATCGTGTGGTGATTTCCTTGATTCCAAGTGTAGTTTATCACGTACATATGAACAACGAACCAAACATAAAGTCATCCATGGCTTGATGACAACTTTAGAGCGACTAATTACAACTAATTTTGAGTAAGATTCGACTATACTTTTTATAATTCCAACAAAGACATCGGCCTGCTCTGTTAACGCCTTTTAAGTTTTCTAAAGTTAGAGTTAGTTTAGATCTTCGACAATATTATTATAGCAGAGACGCAACCTTTGTCTTGTTGGTTTTATGGGTTGTTTAACTTATGTTGTAAGACCTGTTAAGACCATGTCATGATCGGTTACTGCCGTATGGCACACAATTGTTTCGACTTTAATTTCACCTTTAATAAAAACGTGGTCTAGACATGAGTCATTTCGTGTCGGTTTGTCTACTGCTGATATGAGACCAAGTTCAGCCATCAGGCAGAGATATTCTGAAGTGTTTGCATCAATATGGGGGCCTGTGATATTTATGTTTATATCACCAGTCAAAACAAAGCAAGGATATTGGTTTAGACGTTTCACTTGACGATTTAGAGAATCGAAAAATCGATCCAGCTGTTTGAATGAGAGAGATCTATATAAGCCTAAGAATATGTACAGCAATGCAGTTTGCATCATCAAAATGTGGCTTCCATATGCGGGCTAACCATTTTCTTTGACATACACGACAACACCACCTGCTTTGTTTATATACTTGGTAGTACTTGGTATATACTTGAGTTCGAAGTATATCCTGGGATTTGAGGTATTGTTGAGTTTTCGTCTATCCAGCATTTCGTAAGGATAACCAAATCAAAATCCATATTAGTCCTTTTAATAGCTACTAGAAAACTATCAAAGTTCCGGCTTAAGCTTCTTATGGTAAAAGTAAGCATTTTGATGTTGCAGCTGTCCACATGCCCCATGGTATCTATTTTGGAGGTTGCTACATATTTTCCATTAATTGTAATAATGGAATTTCGCAAGGTAACGTCTGATGCTATTAACTACATAAAGTTGTCTCAAATTTTAAGCACACCGGGTTATCTGACCTCTCACAAGTCCAAGTCATCAAAACAAATGATTTTGTTTGAAGAGAGAATAGCTTAGCGGAGATAGGCTAACTTGCCCTGGTCTGTTTTGATCATAAATCTCAAAATAAAAGGATGGTCATTAGCTGACAACCAATTTTTGTGTTAGGCGACAAAGATCCTTGATTGAGGCAACATGCGTAGCCCACTTAGACTGCAGACCATCCATAATTACTGTTGAAATACTTGCCATGTTCTGTAATTAACGTGTAAGAGAAGCGCTCGTGGTCGAGTAGTAGTTACTCTTTCTTTCCGATCAAGAAAGTTAAGCAATGTGGGCCGTGGTCAGAACCTGGATGGGAGACGGCCATAGCTAGACTATAGTGGCACAACAACTAGAGCGTTTCTGTGCTTTGGATGGCGCGTTAAGCCGTTGGTCCCGGCCTGTCAATGATAGTAATTAAACCAAGTCAGAGGCCATTTGGCTCCTTGGGGCTCTGAAATCCAGGCTGGCCACTAGTTTAGCTTCCCTATGGGTCGCAGAGGTCTGATAGCAGTCGCTCTTTGAGAATACCAGTGCTCTTGTCAAATCCCCTAGGATAGGTCGCCTAGAATAAAGATAGGGTAATCGGCTTGTAAGATTAGTTTCAAAACCAGCCACTGTTGCTTGGCGTGGCATGAGCCGACACGCGTCGTCTCGTGAGCCTGCGGAAGCGACATGCGTTGTCTCGTGAAGCGACGCATGCCAATGAAGCGACATGTGTCGTCTCGTGAGACGACGTCGATGAGTGAGGCGACATACGACGTCTCGTAAGGCGACACGTTGCCTCGTGAAGCGACGTGTCGTCTCACGAAAGCATGGCATTTACAATAACGGTGCTCAATGGAGGCAGCCGTATGTGGCAACATACGTCGGTGAGTGAACGAGACGACGACGGTTATGACGGTGCCCAGAGAGGCAGCTACGTCTCGTCACTGGACCCATAAGTCCGAGCGGAATTAACAGTGTTGCACGAAAAATAATTTTACAATGACTTCTGTAATATAATTCCCCTTTGCCCAGAATGTCTAGAGATTACAACAAACTAGGTCAGACTATTGACATCTTTAATTGCACTATGCCCGTCTTCCGTACAGAAGTATTTAACCTTCTTAGAAGTTAGCATAAATTATGTTTAGTTTAGTTAACAATTCCAATTTATTTGTTATATTGTTGTTATATTGTAAGTTTATTTTTATATATTCATTTAATTAAGTGATGTTGTACTGCCAATTGCATGCTGTGGCACCTAAAGACAGTGCATTTACCTTTAATTTATATCTAAGTTTTTGTGGTTTGTACTAATGTAACTGTTACTGGTTGTCCTAAACAAATAAAATAAATTAAATTAAATAATGACGGTGCCTTATTCGTCTCTGAGCTAGAAGTCCGAGTGGAATTCACAACATAACGAGAAATTTTTAATTTTGATTTCACTAGACACGTGTTACTGGGCTGAGATACAAAAGCGTACTGACCTACTCTGTACATTAACTTACTAATCTGGGTACTGACCATAGAGTAGAGTCTTATACGTACTGACCTGGTACTGACCAAGCAACAGCCGGGCGCTTGTGGCGTGGACCTTAGAAACCAAAATAGTCGACAGAGGGCGCTGCACGATATGAAATCTGAGTGAAATAGGCTGAGATATAGGGATATAGGAGTGTCATCTCAACTATGCTGCCGTACAAAAAAAAAGCCCTAAGTGCATCAAGACATCATGGAATCCTCATTATGACATCCACAGAGACAGAATCGAGAGGATTCAGAAGCGATTTCTTACTCATCTTGCGTATTTCTTTCATAAGCATCGTACTTTGACTTCTTATCGTAAACGTCTAGAATTTTATAAGGTCACATCTCTCTCTGACAGGCGAAAGGTGTTAGATTTAACCTTCTTCTATAAAATCTTAAACAATCACTTGAATTCTCCTGAGCTACTTAGTAATATCAACTTTGCAACCCCTAGGAAGATGCCTCGCTCCAGTTTCTTTAAATTGTTTACGAATAAGAGCAATCTAGGCTTAAATGCTCCTATTTCCAGGATGATTAAATTCTACAACTTCTTAACTAGGACTGCAAATGTTGATATTTTTCATGACAATATTTTATATTTTAAAAAGAAAATACTAATGGTTTTGTAAGGTTCGTTCAGTTAGTGTAAACTATCCTTTTAAATAATATGTTTGGTATAACTTCAAATTTGAAACTTTAAATTGTATTGCAGTATCAATCAGTGGCTATTTGATTGAGAGTACAAAGTAACTTTTCTATGTGCTCTCAATCAAATACCTACTTTTACCTAAATTTGCTCTTCTCTTGTTCCTAAACTCGTTGGACATATTTGTGCATGCTGTGCTCTCCTGTAAGTTATGAGGCACCTGTTCTTGTAAATTGTAAGCAACCTATGTAATCAATGTGCACTCGTTGTTGGAAAGCCTAATAAAAAAAAGACTGGTTTCGACACAGAAAAATAAGGGTAATTAGAAGGAGGATTAAAAAAATATTTTGTCACAAGGTAGTGAAGGCGTCGTTCTATGGATTTGACGGGTTATTTTGAATATTTCCTACTGATCATTGATGATTAGACATAAAAATTTGGGACATGTTGGCAGATGTCATCCCATATTAAAATAAATTAGCTAGGTATCTATTCCGAGCGAAGCAAGGAGGTCCGAAATCTTTGGGTTTCGAGCAAACCGCAAAAAACTTTCGATGAAATTTTGACGTACTTACAAATGAGATAGGAAATCCAAATTATGACATAGGCAAGTACTTATTTTTTACAATAGCTATATTCTGACACTTGTGAAGATTTACCCGGTTTTTCCAGAAAAAACTTCTTTTTCTAGTATCATTGGGAAAAATATTTTGTCGATACTAAGAAAAAAACCATATGTATGGGCCCGCGATGTTGGTAGTAGATGTTGAGTAGAACACGCACAGATTCACAACAATATTTTATTAAGTAAATGTTAATTATAAGTTCGATGTTAAATGCTCATCTGCATGTGGACAACTAAATTATTAATATTAAAACAATCGATAGCAATCGATCAGCAGCACACGGAAACTAGGGCGCAACGCAGCAGAAAACTGTTCGGTGCTAACCGTACATGCTCCCGAGGGAAAAGTGAAGTTAAAATTAGTTATTAAGAGAAGTATATAATGCTAAGTTTTTATAAAGTTAATTAACAGAAATTAAAGATAATAATTACAAATGAGCATTCATTACAAAGCAAGAAATATTTAGTTATTGATATGTTATTCTACCGAGTCAGCGTCTGAGTTTTCACGGAAGGTGAACCGGTTATCTCTACTTCTCTGTATTTTCTCAGTCGGTTTGGTGTAGATACTCGTAGGTTGCCGTGGTGGTTTTGCTGGCCCACTTATCTGTTTCATTTCTATCTCCACGGTCTGATCCTTTTTTCTTTCTGTGGGTCTTTCCGTTTCTTTCTTACATTTCTTTTTGAGCCATATAACGAGAGCTGTCACTAGTGCGCTTCCTACTAGAAAAGATGTTATCGAGTAGTGATAAATGTCGTGGACGCTCAATCCTGTCGTTATAGGCAGCCTTTCTTTTTCCTTTTGATATGCTAATTGTTTCTGAATTTTCATAAAATCTGTTGAAGTTAGGGCTTTCTTTTCTGTAATGTTAATCTCTTTATTTTTCCAATTTAAGTCGAAAATGTTGTTTATTGACGTATTAAGCGTTGGTACTTCTATTTCCGAGTTTAACGTCATTCTGCTACCCAAGTGACTGTAGGTGTATATAGTAGCATCGTTTTTTTGAAGGATGCATTTTGGTTTAAGTGCAATCACACCAATCCCGTCAATAACAATCGGTGTAACTTGATCATCGCATATAATGTTCATTATATTTTTATCGCAGAACGTAAACAGCCACCAGTACGGTTTATGAAGTTGAGTCCAAGTGTCCTTGCAATCTACGTCACTTATGACGCATGATAGGGGTGTCTGAGGCATTTGCTGACTAAACACGTTTACTTCGCATGGTGCATTCTTGTCGTGTAAGCTATAGACGGGTTGGCGCGCCATACATATAAACTTATCTCGGCTGTACGTAGTACAGTGATGCTCGTCATTATCGTTCATGATTATGTAAGACTTTTGTACAAAGTTGATGGCGATTTTGTTCGATGATGGTTGAACTACTTTCAGTTGGCCTTGCCTTTTGAATGGTATAGGGATTACTCTGTAAATTGTATATTCTTCTTCGTTTATCAATGGAATATGTATCTCGAATAACAAAAAGTTATCAGTTATCCTTGCCTTGACGTATAGATGTTTATAGATTTCCTGAATATCCTCCTGTATGTCCTTAACAGGCAGAGATAATCCTCTAGGTAGTTTTCCTCTTATTTTCATCAGCTGATCAATAAGTTGCGATGCAGGAAATAAGAAGACATCCAGATGGCCTTTATAGATATCTGACAATGCGTTTAATAGCATTCTTTGTATTCGTTCCAAATTATTTATAATAAGTGTCGCCGTAATCGAAGCCGAATTGACATTATTTACTGAAGACAGCATTTCGACTTTGTTCTCAATTTTGTTCATGTAATTATGCATAATGTCGAATTGCGTGTTCATGAATTTATCGCTCTTTTTTATTATGTTATTTTCAGCTTCAATTATTACAGTTTGATTCTTCATAAGCTGTAAAAGATAGTCTTCGTTGTTTTGTAAGATGTTGATGTCGTTTTCATACTTAGTGGCAAACTCTTCATCTAGAACCCCGAATAACGTTCTCGCTAATTTTCCGACTCCATCAAAATAGCCTCGTTTTTGCCGTTGTAGATGGTGCGACAAAAGTAACGAGTTATACTCAGTCAGATGACGTAGCTCGTGACGTAATTGGTTGACGATTGCGCTGCACGGCGTATAATCCATTTTATCCATACGATTGCACATTTTGTCGATATTATATATGTAGGTACTTAGTTTGTCTGTTGTTTGCCAATACGTAGTAAGGTTAAAGTATACTAACAAAGTCCACTCATCATGTATAAGCTGTAACTGTCCAACTTCGTCGAAATATATTGGTTTGTTGTTATCTATGGGAGATATTTTGTAGTTCACAGTCGGTGATGAGCTTACGGTTCCGATCATCATAAGTATCATTGTTAATAATGTAAAAAGGCTTCTTTTCGGAGTTTTTATGTTTTTGTTTGAGCTTGGTTGAGGATGTTTGTGCTCTTCTTGTTGTTTCGGCAGTGGTGCAAGCTTAGTTATGGGTCGTTTGATGTTTCCCTTTTTTGTTTTGATAGATACTACTCGCACGTGACCGTCACTTCCCGGATGAACTTCTGTTACTTTTCCGAGAGCCCATTTCCCAGCCGGTAAGCTTTCCTCCTTTACCAACACAACGTCTCCTTCTTCTAGATTTTTCTCCGGGCGTTGCCATTTCCAGCGCATTTGCATTTCATGGAGGTACTCACTCGACCAGCGTTTCCAGAAGTGTAAGTTCATTTGCTCTATTAATCTCCATCTGTTTCTCAGATCATATTGGTTGAACTCTTCTTCTTCTTGTGGGAGTGATAGCAGCGGTCCGCCGATGAGAAAGTGACCAGGCGTTAAGTATTCCAAGTCATCTATGTCTTCCGACAGAGGGCAGAGCGGGCGTGAATTCAAGCAGGCCTCGATTTGAGCTAGGAGTGTGGTGAACTGCTCAAAGGTAAGTTTTTGTTCCCCGAGTACGCGCTTGAGATGGTACTTCATTGCCTTCACCCCCGATTCCCAAATCCCTCCAGCCGAAGCCCACAGGGGGGCATTTCTGGACCACTCTACTGACATTTGGGTCATTTCGTCGAAGAATTCTGAAGTTTCGAATGTTTTGTTGTGTCGAAAATCTTCTAGTAGGACCTTTGCTGCGCCCACAAAGTTAGTTCCATTGTCCGAGTATACATGTTTTGGTGTACCTCTTCTTGCACTAAATCGTTTGAAAGCGGCGAGAAATGTTTGTGTTGACAAATCTGACACCAGTTCTAGGTGTATCGCTTTAGTCACCATGCATATAAAAATGGCGATATAAGCTTTGCAGGTCTTAACTCCACGTCCCTTGTTTATTTTTATCTCCACGTGACCTGTAAAGTCCACTCCTGTGTTGCTGAACGGGCGCGCCGGCGTGACTCGTACTTTAGGTAAATCAGCCATTAATTGCTCGTTCCGGTGCGGCTTATAACGATGACATCTTACACATTGACGCAATTGCTTCTTTACAGTTTTGTTTCCGCCAATGATCCAAAACCTCTGCCGTAAAAAAGCGAGGCAAAGGCGTGCGTGCGGAGAGTTTCTTGATGGGCCTCCTGGATGAGAAGCTCCGTTAACCTTCCTTTAGCGGGAATGATAATAGGATGTTTCGATTCAGGTGGCAACATTGAGTTAGTCAGGCGCCCTTTAACTCTAAGCAATCCCTTTTCGTCGATAAAAGGGGTCAGTTTTATTAAGTTACTCTTTTTCGAGATATTTGAATTCTTCTTCAAACGCTCAATTTCTTCGCCAAAATGTTGGCTTTGTATATTTTTTATAATAAGTTCTGATGCTCGGTTTACTTCTTGAGGCGTTAAATTTATAACACCCCTTTTTTCGCTCAAGTCGGTCAACACTTGCTTATTAGTATTACGCAATGCTGATACGACGCGTAATATCCAAGCGATCACTCGTGTTGCGCGTTTTAGTTGGCTGTGTTTATTCAATAATGAATTTACAATTTCGCTCTCGACGGTGTCATGTTTCATCACATAGCAATTAGTTTTTAAGCCTTCGTTAGTTGTTAATGTTTCACTTTGCGAAGTTTTTCCTATGTTATTTGTTTTCAGCCATTGTGGTCCTTCCCACCATAGTTGGAAGGGTAAAAGTTGAGAGGGTAGAAGGCCTCTGGTAGCGCAATCCGCTGCGTTGTCGTCTGTTTTCACATAAGACCAGTTGGCAGCCGGAATAATGTTTCTTATCTCGGTCACTCGGTTGGCAACAAATCTTTCCCATTTGTTTACGTTGCCGTTAATCCATGCTAACGCTACTTTTGAGTCGCTCCAGCATTGAATTTTTAAATCCTTTGAAGTAAGGGTGTTTTTTAGTTTTTCCAGTAATTTGGCGAGTAATCCGCACCCGAGTAATTCCAATCGAGGAATTGGGACCTTCTTACTCAGAGGGGATATTTTGGTTTTTGCAGCTATTAATGTTATGATGTATTCGCCATTTTCGTTTGTCACGCGACTGTAGACAGCGCAGGCGTAGGCTTTCTCGCTTGCGTCACAGAACCCGTGTATCTCGAGCTTGTTTTCAGTGCAGCGTAGCCAACGCGGAAGTTTAATGTTGTTTATGTTATGTAGGTCGTTTCTAAAAACCTCCCATTCTTTTTGCAACTCCTTTGGTAGGCTTTCGTCCCACTCTATCTTGCTAGCCCAAACTTTTTGGAAAAGTATCTTCGCTTTTATTATTATCGGTGCTAGCCATCCAAGTGGGTCGTAGAGCTTGCTTATGTCGGCTAGTACAGTTCGCTTCGTATGTTTGTTTGTTTCAGTAAGTTTGCATCGAAATGAAAATGAGTCATCAATCGGGTTCCAGCTAATACCCAATGTTTTAGTCGTGTTTTGATTTTCTTGTTCGTTCTTGAAGTTGATCGTGTTGTTGTTACTTTTTTGTTCTTCTGTTAAATGTTCTAGGATTCTTCGATCGTTGCTTGTCCATTTTCTTAAGTTAAATCCCCCTTTTTTCAGGAGTTCGATCAAGTCTGTTACCAGTTTCTTTGCAGCCGCCAGATCATCGTGCCCATAGACAAGGTCATCCATGTAAAAATAGTTTTGCAGGACCGTTGCCGCTTCGGGGTAGTTAGCTTGTTCATCTCGTGCGAGTTGGTGTAGCGTGCGCATAGCGAGATAAGGCGCTGATTTTGTGCCATAAGTCACGGTGCATAGTTGCCATTCCTGTAAGGGATGCTGCGGCGAATTTCTCCAGAAGATCGTTTGAAGATTTTGTTGGTTTTCATTTAGCCAAATATGTCTGTACATTTTTTCTACATCCGCAGTAAAAACGTACATATGAACTCT
Organism: Athrips mouffetella; assembly: GCA_947532105.1. Lineage (NCBI taxonomy): Eukaryota > Metazoa > Arthropoda > Insecta > Lepidoptera > Gelechiidae > Athrips > Athrips mouffetella. The sequence continues at coordinate 15,335,859 of OX383978.1, forward strand.
CCAGTTTATAAGTAAGGTGAGCATGTCTTTCTGTAGGTTCGGGCCGGTATACATCAGATCGTTCAGGCTATGGTTGCTTTTTGTCTTGTGTGATGCATTAAAAACTACCCTTAACCTGCTCGTGGTAGACTCAGATCGCCAGATACCGTGTTGGGGTAGGTGGACTTGCCCCTTTGTTTTGGTTAAATTTGTTACAGGCTTCATGTGCCCCATAGTAATGTAGTCGTTCATAAATTTCTTGTATTCTGTTTCAAGTTCCTTGTTTTTCCGCATTTTTTGTTCCAGCTGTAGAAATTGGGCTAGGGCTTGTGGTTTCGTAGGCCCTAAGTTCGCTTCGTACTCTGGTTTCATGGGCATCTGTACCACATATTTCCCGTCAGGCAGCCTCTTTGTGGTTTCAATGTAATATTTCTCACATAAATCGTTCTCGCTAGTTGATGTTATGCTATTTGGGATTTCTTCGATTTCCCAGAAGCGTGTCATATTTTCCAGCTCGTTAAGGGTTACATGGCAGTTAAATGTTTTAACATTTCCACTCAAAATCCACCCAACTCTGGTTTGCTGTGCCACTGGATGCTGGTTATCTTCGCTTTTCATGACTCCGCTTAGTAATAGCTCTGAATAAATATCGGCGCCCAAAAGTAGGTCAACTGGGCCCGACACGTTGAAGTGCGGATCGGCTAATTTCAAGTTCTCTAAGTAGTGCCACTTGTCCATAGAGAATGAAGTACTTGGCAAGTTATTTATCAATTTGTTCATCACCAATGTCTCAGTTTTAAATGTATAGTCAGAATGAATAGACTTGCATTCTAAGTTGATTGACCCTTTGCAGTTTCCTGATAGACTGCCGATTCCAGACACCACGGCGCTAAGTTTCCGGCGCGGTAATCTGAGACGTTGTGCCGCATCTTCAGTGATAAGGCTTACTTGCGAGCCTTGATCAAGTAAAGCTCTAAGATTGATAAACTCCCCGTCTATATTTTTCACCTTCAGTTGTACAGTCGTTAACAAAACTTCTTTCTCTTCGTTTGTGCAGTTGTGTACTGAATGCGGGGTAGCTGGTTGTTGAAAACCGCTACGGGATGGTTGCTCAGATTCTGATTCATGCATGAGAGTATGATGTGACTTGTGACACAGCTTGCATTTCTTTCGTGAGAAGCACGGTTTTTCTCCGTGACTGTACAAACAATTTTTGCATAATTGTAAGTTACGAACTGTGTCACGACGCGCTATTGCGTTCATATCCAAAAACTTCTGACATAGCATTAAGGCATGGTCGGCTTTGCAGACAGGGCAGGTTTTCACTGTCGCAAAGAAGGTTTTGTGCGAGTTTTGATGCTTGTTATAGTTCGTCGACCTCGGCGCGTTATAATTTTTCTGATAATAATTATTGCGTGACGAAGACGACTGCATATTATTTTGCGGCTTGTTGAAAGTTTGATGTTTACTCGAGTTTGATGTTCGCTGGTTAGAGCCGCCTTGTAGTGCTTCGAGTGCCATAAACTTTGACTCGAGAAAAGTAGAAAACTCTTCAAGGTCAGGCAAATCTCTCGGGTCTTTAAGATCTTTCATGTATTCGTTGTAAGTTACGCTGTCCAATTTTTGAACGAGCAAGTGTACAATAATCGGATCCCAAGTAGTGATGTCGATACCGATATTTGTCAGTCCGTTAAGGCATTCTTGCATAACATCGTGAAGTTTTCTTATACTTGAGGCGCTTGCTTGCTGTATGGCGGGTTGGTTTAGAAGGGTATTTATGTACGATGTAAATAAAAGCCGTTTGTTGTCGAAACGATGCGTGATAATTTCCCAGCACGATGTGTAGTTGTCAGCGCTAATGCCGAGATGCTGAACCAGTTTTTCAGCCTCACCCTTTAATTTGGATTTCAGATGTTGCATTTTTTGTGCATTAGAGAGCAGCGGGTTGTTGTGCACGCTCTCCACATAAAGATCTTTGAAGGTTGCCCACTGATTGTAATTACCATAGAAATCGGGAATAACAATCATAGGGGTAGCTTTTTCATAATGCGAGTTGTTCCAAATATTGTGGTTTAGCTTCTTCCGTAAATCGTCGTACATATTCTCCATGCGGGCGTATTTTTCTCTGTATTCTTTACCTTCCTTCCCGTCGTCGGTTAAAATGTAGTCAAGCTGCCAGTGAAGCCTCTCGATTTGTTACCACTTGCCTTTCATCATGTTTAAGTTATCTTCTAGCTCCCATTTTTCCGTCCCGGAAGTGAAGTTCGCTTTCGACACGACTCTTGCGAAAGCTTTAAAGTTACAGGATTGATGACGTAAAAGCTCCTTAATTTTTTCAGAGTTATCGCCGTTTTCCGGGGCCGGTGCTTCAAACAATACGTCTTGAAATATAAATTCGGTATATTTGTTTTCGTTCAAGGCCGCAGCCGCTGCTTTCAAAGTCTCCTGCCGACTCCGGATATCACTCAAAGTATTTTCGTACATGATTTTGGCTTTCGTAAAAATCTGATCCCGGAAGTAGGGAATGTCCACCACTCCAGTTTTACTAATAAGTTCATGGTTTACCTCGAACACATCCCAGTTAGAGTAAAGTTGGTTCAAACGTTTCTCCAGATAAGGTAAGGTCTTCTTCACAGAACCATCTTTCTTGTAGTCAGCACAAGTCTTGTTCAGGTTATTGAAGGCAGTAACTTGCGAAGCAATAAGTAGGTCAATTTCCGACATTGTTGCTTGTAGTTGATGTTAAATGATTTCTCAATAAAGTTAGTTCGATGTAAGCGGCGTAAGTTATAGTTTGATGTTTACCGCAGTTAAGTAGTTTGATGTTGATAGTGGCAGTTGTAGTAAAATCCACAGTTCACAGGTTCGATACTCAGTGCACTTGCACTCCTAACACGACATGTGCGACTTCTCAATTCAACCGGTGAGACCCGCTTGTGGGAGGCCGGCGAACCGATCCGCTATCGTGAAAAAAGTACAAAATACACTAAATACCTGTTGCTTCGAAGGACCAAAAAGAGATGTATGGGCCCGCGATGTTGGTAGTAGATGTTGAGTAGAACACACACAGATTCACAACAATATTTTATTAAGTAAATATTAATTATAAGTTCGATGTTAAATGCTCATCTGCATGTGGACAACTAAATTATTAATATTAAAACAATCGATAGCAATCGATCAGCAGCACACGGAAACTAGGGCGCAACGCAGCAGAAAACTGTTCGGTGCTAACCGTACACCATAAGTGACAAAGTATTTTATTTTCTTTACAAATTTTTCATGACTTTTGACGTGAAAAAACTAAAGGTTATGATTTTTAAAATTTGAAAATGTGAAAATTATGTTTTCTTCTGTACAAATATTGTATGAACTAGCTGTGCCCACAACAGCTTCGTTCGTGTGGAATTTTGACTTTCAGGATATGCACAAACAACTGAACCGATTCAAACGGGGTTTTGGATAATGTATTTGGCTTATTTTTGTGTAACATATAGTCTCATTTCGTCCGTGAGCTGTCTATCGAGTCGGACGTGTGTCGCGTGTCTCAATATTTTGATCTAATAAATTCGAGAATTAAATTGTGATTGGTTCAGATCGAAATTTTCGATTTCTTGTCTTTCAACCGGACTTCTTACCTGTCGACCCCGCCTACTGGGCGGTCCGAGAGCGGGAAAGCTTGTATTTGCTTGTGCGCCTTTAATAAATTTGGAGAATCTGCATCGCACCACCAAGGATCGAACCACGGACGGCGGTAAAGCGCGAAACGTAAGCCGAGCAATTCCCCACAGCGCCACGGATAGCAGTGACTGCGCACGCCAAATAGTGATTCAATCCTCGCGGTGGCGGCGGCGGTCAGTGCAGAGCGTGGGCAGCGGCGCGGTGTAGCGGGACGCGGGACACCCACTGCAAACTGGTTGCTACCAGCCGCGGCCACGATCTACGCGCGGAGCGTTGAGTCAAGGTCAAGCGCTACAAAAACGCTACGAGCGCGTTACATTGTATATCACTTCGCTTGCGTAAATATTCCATCCGAATACTGGATGTTACTTCTGTATCTTAAATTATGATGCAAGAGCAATGCTCGTCACCTGCAACTCGTAATAAAATTCTACTGACCAGCAAATCTGAGACGGACCTAAGCTCGGCAACAACAAGTAATAGTGAGTACAACCTAAATAGACCAAAACGCGCCAGACGTAACCTTTCTCCTGACCAAGTACAAACATCTAGTCCTACCATGATGAGCCAGGAGCTTAATATCGAAAAACAGTTATCCGAGCAAACCGCGTTAATGTCTTCCCTCCTATCAGAAGTCGCTCAAATAAGAAAAGAAAATACAGAGATGCGTAAATTTAACGCAGGTATCGAATAAAGTATGAACTTTCTAAACTCGCAGTTTGAGGCCTTAAAAAATGAAATCATAGCTCTGAAAAAAGAGCGTCAGAAACAAACTTCATACACACAAGAACTTGAAAGCAAAATACAGGACCTGAACTTCAAGTCTCGCTCATCTGGCGTCGATTTACGTAATATCCCTCAAACAGATGCCGAAAACACAGAATCACTTTCCAAAACAGTGAGCAACATAGGAAAATTCGTTGGTATTCCTATTGAAACATCAGAAATCCGTGATGTTTACAGACTACCTGGTAAAGCGAACACCTCGCGTCCGATCATCGCAGAATTTACCACAGTGCCAATAAAACAAACTTTCTTATATGCCGTACGAAACTACAATCAGAAGTCTAAGAAACGTGAAGATAAACTAAGCACTGAAAAGATCGGCATTGCCGGTCCGCGGCTCTCAGCTTACGTCTCTGAACAACTTCCTAGTAGCTGCAAGAAGCTTTTCCGCTTGGCCCGTGAGTTTGCTAACAAATACGGTTTCAAATTATGCTGGATTAAGAACGGAAATATTTTTCTGCGTAAAGACGAAGGCGACAAACACTATATAATTAGGTCGGAACAGTGCCTCAAAGACTTACTTATCGAAGACCATGGCATGTGACTAGTTATTAATTGCTTTCCTTGTATTTTTGTGAAACACGCAACTGTTTAAAATATTATAATTATAAGACAATCACTCTCCACCATGAATATAAATAACCCATCACACCAAAAACTACACACACACAAACACACAAACATTCTGTCCATACTTCTCTTTTGCTTCCATACGTGTCCTCTTATGTCCCTTTGTTTTATAATATCAAATGGCTAACTTAAACAATATAAACAATGATTTAGATGTTTTATGCATTGAAAGCTCTTTCATTTGTCAACCCGAGAAATGCCCCAAATATTTAGTTACCGAACATAAAAATATAACGATTCTCCACTTAAACATCCGTAGTATAAACAAAAATTTTAATGAGCTTCAAACTCTACTAACTACTATAAAAATCAAGATTGATGTCATTGTCTTATCCGAATGCTGGTTGAGCAAAGCTACTAACTTACAGTATCTTCAAGGTTATAACTCACATTTAACAAAAAATATAAAAAACCAAAATGACGGAATAGTTTTATACATAAAAGTTGGTCTTAAGTGTAAGGTAGCTGAGCCATCTTTTACAGATGCAACCTGTTTGACGTGTTTAGTCGACAACAAATTTGCTATAGTTGCAATTTACAGGTCCCCATCCTACAGCTCTTAACAAAATTTTGAGAACTTTATAAATAGCCTAAATGTAGTATATGAAAATCTATCTAGCTTCTCTAACATAGCCCTCATAGGAGATATTAATATCGATATCAAACAAAACACTACAGACAAGACACTACAGACACGGTCTTTTGCCTACTCACATGACCCCTACTAGATTAGGAAACTGCTTAGATCACCCCTTGCTGAAGACAAATCTAAGTAGTGTAACTATGATAATAGAATCGTTCATAACAGATCATATGCCAATTCTATTAGCTTTAAATAAGGTCAACCCTGCTAGGCATCCAAATCATGGAGTTACTAAAATAAATCATGCTGCGATAAGAGCAGAACTAGAAAAGATAGATTTCTCAGAAGTATTAGCCGAAAAAGACTCAAATGTAGCCACCAACAAATTTATTAACTTCGTTAAATCAGTAATATCCAAACATACTATTTTGGTATCATGTCCTAGAAGAGATCGTATAATCAAACCTTGGATAACTAAAGAGTTACTAAAATGTATAAGAAACCGAGATTAACTACATAAAAAACACAAGAAAGCCCCTGAAAATATTATTTAAAAAAAAACTTACACTCGCTATAGAAATTATTGTAACCGTCTTCTTCGAAAACTAAAACGAGAATACGAAGAAAATGAGCTGATGAAGGCTGGCAAGAATAAAAAACCACTTTGTAAAACGATTAAGGCTATAACTAATTCGCAAAAACCCCACCACCAACCCTTAGAACTCCTTGAGTCATCCTCTTTAAATGATGTTTGCGACTTCTTTAGTAATATAGGAAAAAACCTTGCTGACTCTCTTGTCATAAATAACACGCATCTATTCCCCTCTGCTAATCATCATACAATCTGCCCAGAAAATAATATCACCAATCCCCCATGCGCTTCCATTGTTATTTTAGAAACTGACGAGACAGAGATAGAGAGATTAATATGCGAACTGCGTACTGACTGTGCTACTAGATGGGATGATATCTCCTCCCAAATACTGAAAGAGTCTCGCCATACCCTAGTCCCTTCCATTACACACATACGTAATCTTGCTATTGCCTCAGGTTCCTTTCCAGACGCCTTTAAACTAGCAATCGTTCACCCAATATATAAAGCAGGGAGCAGAGACAGTATGAACAACTATAGACCGATCTCAGTACTGTCCACTCTATCTAAAATAATGGAGAAAATCCTCAATAAGAGACTTAAATCTTTTCTTCATAGTCATAACTTGATAGCAAGTAACCAATACGGTTTCAAGAGCTGAGTCTCTACTGAGGATGCTGTCATGGACTTAACCCAAGCTATTGCTAAAAAACTAGACTCCAAGGTTAAATGTGCCAGTATTTTTCTGGACTTATCGACACGGTCTCTGCTCCCATACTTTTAAATAAACTGGAACAAATCGGAATACGTGGTTTAGCGCATGATATTTTCAAAGATTACCTCACAAATAGACAGCAAAAAGTAAAGATCGGGTCAATGTATAGTGAAGCTAAAAATATCTCATTTGGCGTCCCCCAGGGAAGCATTTTGGGGCCAACATTGTTTCAGATTTACATAAATGAACTTTGTAAACTATTACTGCCAAATTGTAGCATTTTCACGTACGCGGACGATACAGCAATTCTTGTCGAAGGAAAAACTTGGGAGGCCGTTAAAAACTACAGCGAAACTGCGCTACACACGATATCAAAATGGCTTACACTAAATTTACTTACCCTTAATGTAGAGAAGACTACCTATATACCCTTTTCGATTCGTGATAACACAAAGCCTCGCAACTTCGACATTGTGGCTCACTCTTGCCAGTTTGCTTCAACTCACTGCTCATGCCAACCACTAATTAAATCTAAAGAGGAGAAGTACCTTGGTGTCTACCTGGATGATCGACTTAACTGGAATAAACAAATATAGTCGATGTCTACCAAAGTTGTGCGCCTAATCTACATCTTTAAATTGCTAAGAAGTAGTGCATGCCGCGAAGTAATAGATATGACTTATTTAGCCCTTGAGCAATCCATCATAACCTACTGTATTACTGTTTGGGGTGCTACTGGAAAGACATGCTTTATTAAGCTGGAGCGAGCACAACGTGCTGTCTTAAAAGTCTTGCTAAAAAAACCGTTTAGGTTTCCGACTATTGATTTATACAAAATTTCTAAAAAGCTTACTGTAAGGCAGCTCTACATACTGCAAACCGTTCTGAGAAAACACCGCGATGTCCCCCCCAAACACAAATATAAATGGCCGCAGAAACGACCCTCCTAGTGTCCCCCACAAAACTACTTTTGCAAAACATCAGTTTTATGTCTCGAGCACCTTGACCTATACGAAAATAAATAAATACCTGCAAATCACAAGCTTAAACATCTATGATCTTAAAACTAAACTTAAAACGTGGCTACTGTCTCTAGACTATACAAAAACAGAGGACCTACTTAAAATTGTGTCATAATATTTACTTACAATCAAATTATTGCTTTCACCAACTTACTTGCACATAAACACACACATACACAAACATATACACACACCCACATGTACTCACCAAACACACTTTCAAATCTCGCAAGCATATTATAGCACCTTGTCTTACCAATTTTGATATTATTTGTATCTTGAACAGCTTAAAACTTTTTCCTTTTATTAAATTTCTACTTTTATGAATTATTTATTAAGTTTATATTTAGAGTTTGTAATTTCTTAAATTTTAACAGTGTAGCAAGTTGTCAAAATTGTCATTAACTTGGAAGCGACGTTCACGGTCGAACCCTACTTCCTAAGATACAGGAATCTTTTTCTTAGTTTAGTTTAGTTAAGCAAGGTCGAAGCATACTGGTACAATATGACATCCTACTAAACAAATTATATGGAGTAGGAATACGCGGTAATACACATAAATGGTTTGAATCATATCAGAAAACAACAAGTAGAAATAGAACACTACGACGAACAAACAAAAGAAATAGAAATTGCCCGATCCGAAAGTCTAACACTAAATTCATCAATCCCTCAAGGTAGTGTTCTGGGGTGTCTCTTATTTTTGATATACGTAAATGATCTGCCCAAAATCATATCCGAACACTGCGTATTGTTTGCAGATGACATTTAATTATTAACTTCTTGTCAAAATAACACAAACCTTCAAATAAAGCTCACTTCTATACTTAATGTAGTTTCAGATTGGATGACGAAACACAACCTTGAAATCAATTTTTCAAAAACTAAAATCATGACCTTTTACCCGCGTCAAAAAACATCACTAGACTTAAGTTTCACATACAAAAATGTTCACATGCAAACTGTAAAAGAATTCTCACTATTAGGCGTAAATATAGATACACATATTAATTGGAAATCCCATATTCAAAAACTAGCAAACAGAATCTCTAAGTTTACTTACGCACTTCGCGAAGTTAAGAAAACAACGGATTTGGAGACTGCTCTTGTCGTATACTTAGCATATGCTTACGCATGGTTTTCATATGCCATAATTCTGTGGGGAAACAGTACTGACGCTCCTTCACTCTTTATTTTACAAAAGAAACTCATTAGAATAATAACAAACATAAAACAGACAGAAAGTTGTAAGCCGTATTTTCAAATTTAAACATTCTTACCCTACCGTGCATCTACATACTGGAATTGTGTAAATTTGTTCGAAATCACCCAGACTACTACCACAAAAGAGAAGATATACTTTGTTACTCACTCCGACACAAAAATAAATTAATATTACCAACATCACAGTTAAATTTACATTCAAGTAGTCCATTTGTAATGTCAATACGAATTTACAACAAATTACCGAAGTATTTACAAGAGGAAACATGCATTAAAACTTTCAATAAACGTTTAAAAGAATTTTTATTAAAAAAAAGTTACTATAGTATAAATGAATATTTAGAAGATGAGTTATAAAATTACAGATTAGTTCAATATATAATGTATAGTCCTCCTCTCTCCTTTGTTGAATTGCGGTGCCCTAATAGCAGGGTCCACATTGTACTGGATTAACTTTATTAGACCTTAAGAACAACATTGTGGAAGCAAATAAATTGAAATTGAAATTGGTTGCAAAACCAATTATCTTTAAGAATCCAATGTAAGCACATCTTGTAAAATCTCTGTAACCACATTTAGTTCAATAAACTTATTTATTTATTTATTTATTTTATTTATATGGTTTAAGCAAATACCCACAAGTTTTTTTTTTCACGATAAATTATTCAGTCAGAATACTTATAATTAATATCTGCCGACCTTTTTTTTGTACTAAATGTATAGAGCAGTTTTCTTTCGCGTGTTGTTTTAGGTGTAATTTTATAGCTTTGATCGTGTAAAGTTTGGTCTATTAGTAGTTGTGATAATTTAAGTGTTTTCTGGTCAACCGTAATGCCTTCTGTGTCTGTCCGAGATAGAGATGCGAGGTGAGGTGTAAAATGCGAGGTGAGGTGTACTAACAAAGTTCGTACCTGACCACTTTTGAAACCTTGTTGCTTGCATGTAGCGATGGTTTTGGTTTGATTGGTTTTTATTTCTTTTTTGAGTCCTTTCCATCCAGTCCATCTGTCACATGTTAGTCAGTTAAAACTTGCTCATAGCGGACAAACATTAGCAAAACTGAGCCAGCGGAGGTTCTCGCGAGCCACTACTGCACACGAAACTAAAGTTTAAGGTGGTTAGGCGCCAACTTTGTTGATAGTACAGTGCGAGGCGAGGTGCACAGTGCAAGATGAGAAGAGTGCGAAGAGTGCCATGATAGTAAGCGAAGTGTACTGCCATCAGGTAAGTCTCAGTCCATCCTGTTATTAGGGGCTCCTCCTTATTTGTCTATTCCCAATAAGTGCATAAGCTACAAAATAATAACAAACAATAAAAAGCTAATCAAACTCGAGAGCATTTAATACAATTCTGTGCGTGCGCGACCCTGACTGAGACGGACAATATAATTTTGGATACGAAACTCTCTGTGCGCTACAATACAATACAATACAATACAATACAATACAATACAATACAATACAATACAATACAATACAATACAATACAATACGATACAATACAATACCATACAATACGATACAATACGATACAATACGATACAATACGATACAATACGATACAATACGATACAATACGATACAATACGATACAATACCATACAATACAATACAATACAATACAATACAATACAATACAATACAATACCATACAATACAATACAATACAATACAATACAATACAATACAATACAATACAATACAATACAATACAATACAATACAATACAATACAATACAATACAATACAATACAATACAATACAATACAATACAATACAATACAATACAATACAATACAATACAATACAATACAATACAATACAATACAATACAATACAATACAATACAATACAATACAATACAATACAATACAATACAATACAATACAATACAATACAATACAATACAATACAATACAATACAATACAACACAACACAACACAACACAACACAACACAACACAACACAACACAACACAACACAACACAACACAACACAACACAACACAACACAACACAACACAACACAACACAACACAACACAACACAACACAACACAACACAACACAACACAACACAACACAACACAACACAACACAACACAACACAACACAACACAACACAACACAACACAACACAACACAACACAACACAACACAACACAACACAACACAACACAACACAACACAACACAACACAACACAACACAACACAACACAACACAACACAACACAACACAACACAACACAACACAACACAACACAACACAACACAACACCACACCACACCACACCACACCACACCACACCACACCACACCACACCACACCACACCACACCACACCACACCACACCACACCACACCACACCACACCACACCACACCACACCACACCACACCACACCACACCACACCACACCACACCACACAACACAACACAACACAACACAACACAACACAACACAACACAACACAACACAACACAACACAACACAACACAACACAACACAACACAACACAACACAACACAACACAACACAACACAACACAACACAACACAACACAACACAACACAACACAACACAACACAACACAACACAACACAACACAACACAACACAACACAACACAACACAACACAACACAACACAACACAACACAACACAACACAACACAACACAACACAACACAACACAACACAACACAACACAACACAACACAACACAACACAACACAACACAACACAACACAACACAACACAACACAACACAACACAACACAACACAACACAACACAACACAACACCACACCATACAACACAACACAACACAACACCATACAACACAACACAACACAACACAACACAACACAACACAACATAATACCATACCATACAATACAATACACTACAATACCTTTGATAACGATGTGGTTACAAGTCACATTTTTTATAGAATTGTAAAGAATTATGGGCTGTATCTCGACAGTAATACGTAGACAGTTGAAATTTTCACAGACTATATATTTGTCGCAGCCGGATTGAAGAATCCACCGTATTACAATTTGGCGCGCCCGATTGCAAAACGTCGCCATCCTGAGTCTTCAGTCTCGAATCCTGAGTCTTCAGTCCTGAATCATAAGTTTTGGAAGAAAACTCAGGGATTTTGAATTTTTCAAGTAATATTACGTCACTCGGTGATATTCAAAATTGTTTCATGTTCTAAGTAATATAGCATTTGGGTATAGGTTCAAAAATTTCTACTTATTTACCTGCCATAATGGTCCGGAGCCACAATGTCTCAGCCATGTTGCTGTAAATGCTAGCATCGCCATGTAAACGGGAGTCAACCTGACGAACAGAACGCCAAAATACAACGTGTAACGGAAAGGTGTGACAATACTGAAGGGTGTGAATCTGCCCATGAAACTGAACAACTTTTCCCAAGCAGCATAGGTCGAAATACGAAAAACCAAATTTGACCTCCTCCCATACAATATGCGCTATCAACTGATGCAGTTAAGACGGAGCGTTGGCAGGCCCCCCACAAGGTGGACCAACGATTTGGTCGAGGTCGCGGGAAGCCGCTGGGTGCGAGCAGCGCAGGACCGGTCGTCATGGAGTTCTTTAGGGGAGGCCTATGTCCAGCAGTGGACGTCTTTCGGCTGATATGATGAGCATAAGTGGTTGCTGAGATATAGAGGTGTGACAGACAGACGGATAGACAGACAGACAGAGCGGCACCATAAGGGTTCCTTTTTTTACCATTTCGGTATCGGAACCTTAAAAACGCGCGGCTTTTGTTAGCTTCGTTCATCTGCGTCACAGAATACCATATATGTACTAGTGTCTGCTTACCTATACTGAACGTAGATATAGTTAAATATAAGAGCGTAAATTGTTTTTTTTAGAAAACAGTGTTACTTCGAGAGGTCTTTTTTTTTTCTTTAATTTTTTACATAAACTTCTTTCGACTGTAATCAATTCAGATTTTTTGTTTCGTTTTTATAGACTTTTTATAGTTTAACTGGAAAATGAGTCTTAAAAAAATACAAAATTTATTTCACTGCATAATTTCAACTTTAGGTGATTATAAAACCCTTACTCATACAATTCGGCATCTAAATGTTTCTATTTAAAAATATTTTATATAATGCAACTCCTTGCATTTCTATGCTTGTAGCGGCCAGCGTGCCGCGTGCGGCGGGTGCTCGAGCGAGAAGACTCTGCCCATTGAGCGTTAAATAATTTCAGACATATCATATTTGAAAAAATATGTTTGAATTTTATTATGATACAAACTATAATTTTTGCAATACCGGCCACACTGGAGGACCATGTCCGTGACTGCCCGCGTCTGGCCGCCCCTTCATTTGCTCTATCTCAAAGATAAATATAAATAAATATTGAATACCGAGATGGCGATCTCGTCATTTTGTAACAATTTCTTTACTTTGACACTGGCGAAATACGACTTGTAATGACATGTGATGCCATTAAATAAATTATAATTATTAAAGCTAAATGTGCTTCTATGATCTATGACGTATAATGTGCTTTCAATTATTGTAAACAAATTGTTAACGATGGGGTTGCCTTGGTTGCGGTATTGGTTACTACACGTGCGCGAATTTCAAATTTACTTTTTACATTGAAATCGGTCATATAACATAATCTTATTGTATTTATTCTATTTATTTTTTCTGTATAACTAGTTTAGTGTAATTACTTACATCTGCTCTGGTTATGGAGGAGCCCCCAGATGGGGGCGGTGGTGAGTTATCACTTGATCATGAAATGACAGATGGAGAAACGGGTAAAAATTCTTTACCTGTGACTAAAAAGGCTCCCAAAAGAGCTCAGGACCAGGCTGACTTCTCTCAGCCAAAAAAAGATTTCTCTTCACCTCCTCAAGCTTCTGTTCAACACTCATTCACGCTTCCTGAGTATGCCTCTGCCAAGTTTAAATATGGTGATTCAGATACAGGTCCGTTTTTTGTTCATGTTTCTCGTATAGAACCAGATCCATTTACTGGCCTTTCCATTAAACTCCTTAAGTTTGCACAAATAGTATTTAAAAACAAGATCTCTGGCATTCTAAAAGAAGGCATTAAGTCTGCAGGACGTAATCGAATTGTTGTGGAATTTAAAGATGCTGTTTCTGCTTACTCTTTTTTGGAGAACTCGCTTCTCAAAGACCTTAAATATATATATCCCTCCTTTCCATATAACCCGTATGGGTGTAATCAGAGATGTGCCAGTTGAGTGGTCCATGAAGGAGTTTTTAAACTCTCTAGAATGTTCAATCCCAAGTTGTTTGGCTATTAAAGCCAGAAGGCTAAACAGAAAGTCTACAATCGATAATAAAACAGAATGGATTCCGACTCAGACTGTGGTTGTAACGTTTCTTGGTCAGAAATTACCAGAAAAAGTATTTTGCTGTTTCACATCTCTCCCTGTTGGTATTTACACTCTCCCTACTATTCAATGTAATAGTTGCTGCCGCTTTGGTCATGTCAAAGATAATAGCCGATCGAAGCCAAGATGTTTTAAATGTGCCCAACCTCATGCTGGTTCTTCCTGCACTGTTCCAGAAAATCAGGTTACTTGTCTTTTATGCTCTGGTTCCCACCTCGCTACGAATCCTAACTGTCCGGAACACATTAGACAAAAAGCTATTAAAATTGTAATGTCTGAGGAAAATATTCCATATTCTGAAGCGTCACTTCGATATCGCCCTGTTAAACGTTCATTTGCTGACTTAGCTCGTTCTTCTTCTCCCTTCTCTACCCCTTCTCGCCCCTTCTCGCCCCCCAATGAGTCCCCTTACTCCCCGATATATATTGACCTTTCTTCTAATTCCCCTACTTCATCCTACCGCAAAACGGTTACTACTAACCGTCGTGCCCCTCCGCCCCTTGGCAAAGGCTATGATAAAGAGGCCCATGCCTCTATAATAAACACTCCCCAGTCTCAGCCCAATGGCTGTGCACTCAACGGCTTTGATACTGACTCCCCTCAAAATTTACAGTTTATTGATTTCTTAGAACTGATTTCGTTTTTATTTAATCTCATAGTTAAAAACAACATTTCACTACCGAACAACGTCACAGAAAAACTGAACCAAATTTCCTTTTCAAGCCTTATCCAAAATGCCTCATCAGACTGTTCTATTGCAATGGAACTGTAAAAGCATTCGCCATAAAAAATCTGAAATTATATCACTAATAAATTCGCATAAACCTCTTATTTTGGCCATTTCGGAGACATGGTTGAGACCGGTTTCTCGTTTTCGGATCCCTGGTTTCTCATGCCTCCGTGATGATCATAATAGTGGCTGGGATGGCTGCGTCCTGCTTATCAAGCGTTCTCTTATTTACTCTCTTATTCCTCTCCCTCCCCATTCACCGAATTTCAACATTGTTGCCCTTAGGGCCTTAGATATCACTTTTGTTTCTATTTATATTCCCTCCCCCAACTCTTCTTTAATCTCTGAACTGGATTCTATACTTATCTCCCTTCCTACTCCTCTGGTTGTTGTTGGTGATTTTAATTGCCATCACATCATGTGGGGCTCTCATTTCTGTGATTCCTCTTCTTCTGCCCTTTTGGATCTCTTGGACAATAATAATTTGTGCCTTTTGAATGATGGTTGCCCAACTAGAAGAACATCTCCTACTCAGAACCCTAGCTGTGTCGATCTCTCCCTATGTTCCCCCAATTTAGTTTCGCAAAGCTTTTGGAAAGTTCTATCACACTCACATGGTAGTGATCACCTACCTATTCTTATTTCCTTCTCCCGGCATTTCCCTGTTACCTCTCCTTCTATTCCTCCTCTTTTTAAATATCGCCTTTTCAAAGCCAATTGGGCTGAATTTAGTTTGTCTGTATCTAGTCAAACAGATTTATTTCCTACTATTACAACGGAAAACTTTCTTCAAGTTTATGATGATTTCGTGGCCGCTATGATTTGGTCTGCTAATAGTTTTATTCCTATCAAGAAGTTACCAAGAGATAATATTCCATCTCCCCCTTGGTGGGATTCTGAATGTACTGAGTATATTCGCAAGCGCGATGAAGAGGAGGATATTTTTCTGGATAATCCTTCTATTGATACATATCTTAATTTTCAGAAAATTAATGCTACATCCAAAAAAGTATTGTCTAAAAAGAAAAAAGATGGATGGTCTCTTTTCTGTGAAAGCCTTTCCCCCTGTATACCCCCTTCTGTTGTTTGGAAAAACATAAGCAAATTTCGTGGTTCTTATACTGATAATAACCCTTCATCTAACGATCCCTCTGTGTGGCTTGATTACTTCTTAGATAAACTGGCTCCTCCTTTTGTCCCTTCTGAAAATTGCTTTCCTTCCTTTACTCCTCCCCCTTTTCCTACGATCGTATGGACGATCCCTTCTCTTTTTTTGAACTTTCCTCAGTTATGGTCCACTTACGTGACTCTACTCCAGGTATTGATGGCATCCCTTATTCTTTTATTAAAAAATGCTCAGACTCCTCTAAATTAATTCTTCTTTCTATAATGAATAAAATCTATGAAACAGGTCTTGTCCCAGACTCTTGGAAAAATCCTCTTGATTCCTCTTGCTCCTTTGACTGCAATATATTACAGTATGCCGACGATATTGCATTGTATTATGCCTCAGAATCCATTTCGGAGTGCTCAATTCGTTTAAATAGCTCTATTGAAAATTTGAGCATCTGGCTTTCTGATCATGGATTATCATTATCGGTCCCCAAGAGTACTGTCGTTGTTTTTTCTAGAAAAAAAGTAACTCCGGATATTAACATTGTTCTGGATAATGTTTGTATGGAAGTTAATGATCACGTAAAATTCTTAGGGGTTTATTTTGATACTCGCTTATCGGGAACTTTACATTTAAATTATATTAAAAATAAGTGTGAACGTGGTATTAACATTTTGAGAGCTCTTTCAGGTGTTTGGTGGGGTTCCCATCCATATTGCCAAAAACTCTTATACAATGCAATTATCCGCAGTCACTTTGACTATGGTTCATTTTTACTCGAACCATGTAATAAAACTGCATTGGTCCTTTGGGATAGGATTCAGTCCAAGTGTCTTCGTATAATTTGTGGTGCTATGAAATCATCCCCCATAAAAGCCCTACAGGTAGAGTGCCTGGACCCTCCTTTATTTATGCGTAGACAATACTTATGTGATAGGTTTTTCTTTAAGATTGCTCAAAATTCTTCGCACCCTCTTCTCACTTCACTATCCCAGCTATCTAATTTAATTCCTTCTTCTAAGTATTGGATTCATAAGCAATCTCCTTGCTTATATAAAAGTTATCAAAAATTCATTAATGGTCCTCCAGTTTTTCAATTCCCTGGCAATCCTTTGTTCTCTATTCCTTTTCATGCTCTTGTATTCAAACCCAATATTATTACGTATTTCGGTGTTGAAAAAGATGATCCTGGTGCTAATTCTCATTTTAATAAAATCATTAATGAAAAGTTTCCTGGTTGGATTACTCTTTTTACCGATGCCTCAAAGATTTCAGTTGACCAAGCTGTAGGTTCTGCAGTCTGGGTTCCTCGACTGAATGTCACTCTAAGTTTTAAATGTCCCCCAAATATCTCGGTTTTTTCGGGTGAAGCCATTGCCATTTTTGAAGCTGTTTCTTTAGTTGAATCTCATAAACTTAATAAATCAATCATTTTTACAGACTCTCGCAGTTGTCTCGAAGATATTTTAAAGTTTCCATTTCGGTGTAAAGATGTTCACCCCATCACCCTTAAAACCAGAGAAATTCTATTCAAGTGTCACTCTGCTGGGATTGAGATTATCCTTGCATGGATTCCTGGTCATTCTGGCATCTCTGGTAATGAACAAGCTGATCTTTGTGCAAAGTGGTCTATTAGTAATGGCACGAAAACTTACTCAAATTGTTTTGCTCTAGATTTACGTTCGGCCGCCAAATCAGATCTAAAGGAACTTTGGTACGAGGATTGGATCATATCTCAACGCGATAAAGCCAAACATTATGGTAGAATACAGCCAAATCTTCCAGTAAAACCCTGGTTTTTTAAATATCGCGAGGCCAAAAAATTTTGTACTTCAACCATAATTCGATTGCGTCTTGGACATAATTGCAGCCCTTACTTTTTGGCCAAAATTAGAGTCAAGGATCACTCTTTGTGTGAATGCGGTCTTGAGGAGGGTACGGTAGATCATTTGTTTTTCAATTGCCCAAGGACTCCTGTTTCTCTTTATGACATCCTTTCCCCTATTATTCCTTGGATTCCCCTCTTATATACATTTTATTTAAATATATTGAAAGGTATAAAATTAAATTATGATTCCCTTTTTAGGGTTCCGATACCAAAATGGTAAAAAAAAGGAACCCTTAAATTATAAATTAAAATTAAAATTAAAATTAAAATTTCATTTATTTCAAGCTTTTTTTTTTAGCTCATATTGTAACAAACACAATACAAAACAATACCTATCTAATTAAAGACATTTTAAAATGCACAAAAAGATAGTACAATTTTCAAACAAAAATACAATAGAATCTTATCATGTCATTAAAAAAAAAAATTATAAAAATAATGGAAATATTGTGTCAATAAAATTAAATGAAATGTCAGTAAAATAATAATAATAAATTTAAGTCCAGTAATAATTCTAATATAATAAAGAAAATTTTGAAAAAGAAGTAGGTCACGCTAAATAGTCAAATTAAAAATAATAAAATACATCTTTATGTATGTATCTAAGAACCTATCTTATCCATAATTGATACACTGGAGCATGAAGTGCCCGCCTTATGGTGCCGCTCTGTCTGTCTGTCTGTCTGTCTGTCCGTCTGTCTGTCACACCTCTATATCTCAGCAACCACTTACGCTATCGAGCTGAAATTTGGAATAGTTTTAGAATATAGTTGCCCAACTTAATTGCACATGAAATTTTTTTGAAAAAAGTATGATTATTAATGTAAAGGGGGCCAAAATAGGGGGGGCCAAATTTCAAATTGTCGCTACTAGGTCGAGTGGGGTATCATATGAAAGGGCTTTACTTGTACATTTTAAAATATATTTTTGTATTTTTTTAACTTTCTTAGTTTTCAAGTTATGATGAAAAATGTCAAAAAAAATACCATTCCCCCCCCCTTATCTCCGAAGTTTGAGTAAGGGAAAATCTGAATTAATTACAGTTGACAGAGGTTTATGTAAACTTTACAGCGAAAATAAAACGATCTTTCTAAGTTGCACAGTTTTTCAGAAATCTGCAAAAAACCTTTACAAACAAATTTAGTTTTGCGGTCCTGAAAATGGACTTTATTGCTTCCAAAAATACTATAGGTATATCGGAACCCTCGGCGCGCGAGTCCGACTCGCACTTGACCGGTTTTTTTTTTTCTATGATCATTTATTTATATGTTTTTATTTTTACCCAGATTATGCTAATTGACCGTCCATTTATCTGGTCATTGTAGTGCCGTGTATTCTCCAACTTCGACACTGGCAAAATTGTCCATGCTGACAGAAGCCATATTACAAATATTTGATTTGATTGTTAACGATTATTTTTTATTGTTTTAAAGTTTGTACTTAATTATTACTTTTGTATTTCGGAGCTCAACTGGACGCAATAATTAAGTAAAGATGGGTTTCGAATTTTTGCCAACAGTCGAATACTGTTGTTCTTGTATAGGTCTTGATGTAGCAGTTGTTCTTCTTGGCATCTTTGGTATTCTGGTAAGTTCTTATCAATATCCCATACTATCGTCTAGATTTCTTGTAATATAATTGCTCTAGCCTTATTTCGTCAACTAGTTGTGCCACGACTTCTTTCGCGTGGAGTTTAGGAATGCAACTGGATCGATTGAAACGGGGTTTTTTTTACATAAGTACCTATAAGCCAATTATACATTATTGAAATCGTCGTTGAAACGGGTCAGTAGTTCTTGAGTTAAAAGTGAAAAACCGACAAAAATGACAAAATGGACCTGAAGATTCATATTCTTCTGGTAGTTTTTGCTCTTCATACAACTGTCAAATGGCGGTACAACCAACCTTTCTTAGTTTTTACCCGACTGCCAAGGAAGGGTTAGGTATGTTTTTCGCGCGTATCTTTTCTGTTATTGTACTTGTTACCTTGTGTTAATTTCTTTATTACCTCGTATCTTCCAAATGGTTGAATGGATTTTGACAATTAAGGTATCGTTTGATTTGTCTTAAGAGTGAAGAATAATAGTACGTACTCGTCCATACAAAAAATTTTTTTACAAAAATAATTGAACCGCCAAAAAACTAAAAAAACCGGCCAAGTGCGAGTCGGACTCGCGCACTGAGGGTTCCGTACCACCACATAAACATAATTGTATTAGTTGAAATTTCAGTAAGTTAATGTGCTAGATTTTTTGAGTCTGACACGCGCTTGACCAAATTTTATTATTTGTTGTTATTTTATAGCCTATGCCCTATAAACATACCAATTTTCAAGTTTGTAAGTGTTCCCGTTTTTAAATAGAACTAAAACAAAAGTCGCCTCAGCGACCATCCAACTTGACCCCTCTCTTATATGAATGTTCTTGAAACGGGAGCTCACCACAATTGGTTACCATTAGTTGTGAGAAAAGTTGTAATATTTAATGATTTCAGACTTTTCCCATTATTTGTACAGGGAGACCTAGCTTCTGTCCAAATTTCATAATTTTAGGTCAACGGGAAGTACCCTGTAGGTTTTTCATTTTTGAATAAATGTATGGAGATGAGGACATGAAATGCCATATCTTTTGATTGCGTCGTTGTAAAAAATTGAAATTTTCAGATCTTGTGTGGTTCATGGATCCTAATATATGGTATTAATTTCAACCTGATACCTTTACCCGTTCGTGAGATAAAGGGTCTTGACAGACAGACAGACAGACAGACAGACAGACAGACAGACAGACAGACAGACAGACAGACGGACAACAAAGTGATCCTATAAGGGTTCCGTTTTTTTCTTTTGAGGTACGGAACCCTAAAAAGCAAAAGATAATAACCTTAATAACTAAGTTCTTAAATTTTAAACTAATGTAAGTATACCTAAGTAATTTTGAGTCGGCGCCAAACAATCAATAAACAAAGTTCACTAAATTACCTTAAATTAAAAGAAATAACCAAATCATAGTAACAATGCAACGTGAAATCTCCAGCGATAAACATTAACATTCCAAAAACCGGTCATGTGCGAGTTGGACTCGCGCGCCGAGGGTTCCGATATACGTTTAGTATGTTTGGAAGCAATAAAGTTAATTTTTAGGACCGCAAAACTAAATTTGTTTGTAAAGGTTTTTTGCAGATTTAAAAAAAAAATGTGCAATTTAGAAAGATCGTTTTATTTTTGCTGTGATACTTACATAAACGTCTATCGACTGTAATTAATTCAGATTTTTCCATTCACAAACTTCGGATTGAACGGTATTTTTTTTGACATTTTTCATCATAACTTGAAAACTAAGAGTTGTAAAAAATACAAAAATATATTTTTGAATGTAGAAGTAAAGCCCTTTCATATGATACCCCACTCGACCTAATATCGATAATTTGAAATTTTGTCCCCCCTATTAAGGGGGGGCCCACCCCTTTACATTAATAATCATATATTTTTCTTAATTTTTTCACGTTCAATTAAGTTGGACAACCATATTCTAATACTGTTCCAAATTCCAAGTCGATAGCATGAGTGGTTGTTGAGATATACAGGTGTGACAGACAGACAGACAAAGCGGCACCAAGAGGGTTCCTTTTTTACCATTTTGGTATCGGAACCCTAAAAATGCGCTCTCCGCACGACCACTCGCAACGACGTGTGCCCTCATCTGTGTGCCTGTTCGGGCTGCTGTCTTGCTGTTTGGTTGTTTGCCGCCGACCCAAAATTACTTAGGTATACTTACGTTAGTTCAAAATATAAGAACTTCGTTATTAAGGTTAAATAAATAAGATCCTCCAGTTTATATAAACTGGAGGATGGGCACCAGCATCCTCCTTTGTATCTAACATCTTACTTACTGCGGTCACCTACAACCGCGGTCCATGGTGCCAGCCGTAACGCTAACAAGCGAGGTGACTATGGTACTTACCCTCTACATTTTTTCAGAAAAAGCTAGAATACTAGAGGGAGCTCCCTGTCCTGTAGTGGACGTTTCATGGGATGTTATGATGAAATAAGATTTATTATTTTTTGCTTTTCAATTTTTTCGGCGGTTCAATTTTTTTGTTAAAAAGTTTTTATTTTATATTTTTTGTGGCTATAAACTACTAATTAAATAAACGAGTGAAATAACATTATCTATCTCTGTCTAAGTGATCCATATATTTATGTGTGTATATATGATTATTTATTTTATTATTGTAGTATATATATATATATAATCAGGGTTGGCCTGGATAAATCGTGATAATTATCGTTGATAATACGAGTAACTGTTATTGTACAAAACAAAACGAAATAATATATATATATATATATATATATGTATCCAAACGCATGTTTTTTAGTCACAATATCAAGCGTGTATCCAAACGAACGCCAAATGTCATTCATCCACAGGGAAATTTTCCTCACTGTTATTTGTTTTCGTGAACTGTAGTTTGAGCGCTGCGAAATTAAATAAAGAAAAACATTATGCCTAGAAAACTTAATTCAATATGGTTAAAGGTTGACTGCATTAAAACTAAAAATAGTGGTTTATGGGCTAGATGCAAGAAATGTAAAAAAGAAATGCAGGGAATCTTGCGATAAATGAAAATATATACGTAATTTGATTTGATAGTTAGATAATTATCAGATAATTATCGGATAATTATCAAAGAAAATAATTATCTTGATAATTGCCAACCCTGTGTATAATAAATATAAAATATACCTACTTATAACTAACTAAAGCTCAAGTGTCAGAATTGTAACCCCAGAGTTTCTTCAGCGCAGATTTAAATGAATCTATGCTGCGTGACTTCCTTACATGCTCGGGAAGCTGGTTCCAGAGTCTCACCGCTCGGACAGAGAAGGAATAAGAAACAATGCTAAAGGAGTGGCTTGGAAAAGCAAGAGAGAGGTTCACGCTGGATCGGAGTCGACTGTCAGAGTCAGTGCAGAACTGGAAACTTTCTTTGAGGTAAAGAGGAGTAGCAGGATTGAAAAGAACGGAGTAAAGAAGGGATATGATGTGGATGTTTCTGCGAAACTCGGAAACATGGTCGAATTTTCGGAGGCCAAAAATGTACCTGATGCATACGTTTTGGAGTCGATCGAGTTTGTCTAACAGATCCTCGTTAGCATCGAGATAGGCTACATCGGCGTAATCCAGGAGTGGTAGAAGGAGGGAATGGGAGAGTATTATCTTGGTTTGAAGTGGGAGAAGATTTTGTAAACGCTTGAGGGAGTGGAGGGACGCAAAGTGTTTACGGCTTACCTCACCAATATGAGCAGACCAGGACAGGGTTCTGTCCATGACGACGCCAAGGTTTTTGACAGTGATGGTGAAAGGAATTACAACGTTATTGAAAACAACGCTAGGCGCCAAGGAGACTGCAAGCTTGGAGATATAGTGGTGACCACCAATGATAATGGCTTGGGATTTTGCAGCATATATCCTCCCGAACTCCATAGGGATCACGGATGAAGGAAAAGATTTTTCCAGGAGTCTTCCGCTTAATCATTGCATCCAAGAGGACTGAAGAGGAGCTGAAATGCTTATTTAGTGAGTTTAAGTCCAGGAAGCTAGGCATGTGCGATTTAGACTAGCTGACACCGAGTGATGTACAAGAGATAGAGATAGATTAGATAGAGAGATGCTAGAGGAAAAAACCTGATCCTTCATGGGTTACCAGAAACGGAGAAGAATAGGGGAGATCTCCTCGAATTAATCCTGTCAACATTAAATAACCTCGACAACTACAATCCAGATCAGGAAAAGTGGGATAAATGGGAGCTAAACAAATACTACAGAATCGGAAAACAAAAAGACAAAGGTAATCGACCCATCTTAATCTCAACGACGCTGGAATGGAGACGGGACATAATATTGAAAAATAATAAAAAGTTCCCGGTAGGAATATACGCCACGGAGGATCTTCCTAAAGATGTGGAATATGGAAGTCATAATGGAAGGATCGAAAGATAAACGAAAAAGGTAGCCATCTGACTCCCCTAAATTCATGCACGGAGAAGAAAATATTCGTAATCCAAACAAGATAAATAAAGTCGGAGACAGCTTTTCACCACAAACGAGTAAGATTAACACTGACAACGAACGTAAACAAAACAAACAATAGCAACAAAATGACAAAGGCATCCAGAAAATACAAGGAAAAACACCGGAAAATAAACAACAACATACAACCACAACAATAGTATACAAACAACCAAAAACTACATGTCGCAATCCGGCTGGTCCCCGAGGGACATTAGACTACCACCCTTTAATGACAACAACAACCGGCACCGGCATCTAATCTTGCAGAACCTTTCCAGACAACCATACCAAAAACAAAACAACCACACTCTATAAACAACGACAATACCTGCATAGACCAAAGAACAATATAAAAAGAATCTCTTACACGTCGTGTGCACCTATAATGTACGATCAAGCTTCAGATAAATAAAATTTTATTTTATAGATAGTGCGTTAGAAAACATAACGTGGGATATTATTGGTCTAGCGGAAACTAAAAAGGAGGGAATATACATAACTGAAAATGAAAAATATATACTATTTAACTCTGGATACAAAAGTGGCAGAAATGGAGTAGGATTTATGGTTAAAAACAGGCTGAAAAACAATATAATTGACTTCATAGCGTGTACTGACCGTGTTGCAAGATTAGATATGGAATTCGACAAAAAAGTTTATAACATTATGGGTATGTCGATATGAAACCCATGTTATGTATGCAAAAGTTTATTTACAATAGGTATTAATTACACCATGCGCACATATATACAAATACTTTTTTACATTTGTCTAACACGTAAAATATAATTATTGTGCGTGCTGGTGGCGGCGCATGCATCTACACCCGTAACTCTCTGATGACAATAGAACGTCCTGATGTGGTTGCACTGTCTGTTGAGACACATTTTGAAATTTGTGCTATTGAAGTAGTTGGTAGGGACCTAATAATTGTGTGTATTTATCGATCACCGTCAGGGGAAATATCCTTGTTTGTGGACAAACTCTTTGAGCTATTATGTCTACAAATTATTCAAAGTCACAAAGTATTGTTGGTCGGTGATATTAATATTGACTTACTAACTTCGTCTCCGACCAAAAAAATTTTGTTGGACACCTTAAAACCTGCATGTTTTAGGTCGTTAGTTAACTTTCCAACAAGGATAACTGATAGTACAAGAACTTGTTTGGACCATGCCTATACAAATATACCTAAAGATAAAATACATACAGTAGAGCCACTTGAAATGTTTGTATCGGATCACACTGGAGTTTTGATTGAATTTGGTGGGCTGAAAAAAATCCAATGCAACAAAACCATTGATAGGCGGCTTTTCTCTGACCTAAATAAGTATAATTTTATTCAAAGCATTTCATTGTATGATTGGTCATCAATTATTGACAAGAGTGACTGTCCCTGTTCAGCACTTGAATTAGTTATAAATGTGTTAATTCACCTATATAATGTTTATTTTCCAATTAAGTCCTACCCTGTCCGAGACAATGTTAAAGCCTGGGTCACCAACGACGTGGAGCAATTGCGGTACAAACTGCACCAAAACAAGAGTGCACTAGCTAAAACTCCTCAAGATGTATCTTTGCAGAACTCACTTTTGTTGGTAGAGACTGAGTACTTTGCTAAATTGTGGTCTGTACGAGGGCAACACATTAATAGTGAAATCGAAAAGAGCGACAACATTTGCAAAGCAGTGTGGGCCGTGATAGCCAAGGAGACTTGTCGTGACAAAAAGAGTAACGGGCTTGACATTTTAGTGGCGCGCGCTGACGGTGGGTTATCGTCGACAGCGCGTGCCACTGACACCGCGCGGCGTCTTAACCGCCACTATATAGATGCGTGCTCAAACTCAAGTGTCATGCCTGACATTACCACCGCAATGTGTTTCTTGGACGACTACCTTGCAAACCACCCTGTTTCTAATTTCATTTTTAATGATGTACATTTATATGAAATGATTAAAGTAATTCGAAAAATTAAAGTTAAAAATTCAAAAGACATAAATGACATGCCATCATCACTCTTATCATTATTCACACCTGGCTTCATTGAGTCGTTATGCTTATTATTTAACGAATGTGTCCATAGGGGCAAATATCCTAGTTGTCTTAAGATTGTTAAAGTACAGCCAATTTACAAAGGCAAAGGTGAAATGGATGCTCTAAAAAACTATAGACCTATATCTATAATCCCCATATTATCAAAAGTGTTTGAAAGTTTAATGAGTACACGACTAATGAGGTTCATAAGCTTAAATGGCTTTCTCAACCCACAGCAGTACGCGTATCAACGTGGTCGCAGCACGGTTGATGCGGCACGCGATTTAGTCACCAGGGTGCTTCATCACCTCGAGGGTGGGCGACAGGTTGCAGCGATATTCTGTGACCTGTCGCGTGCCTTCGAGCTCGTCAATCACACCCTGCTCCTCAAGAAGCTTGAGAAATATGGAATCACCGGCTCGTTTCACAGCACTATTGCTTCCTTCTTGAAGGAGCGGCAACAGTTGACTGCTGTCAAGGAGGCTCGGTCAGAGTTAGAGCTGATTGGAGACAATTCAGTACCACAGGGCTCCGTAATGGGTAACAATTTGTTTATAATCCTCATGAATGATTTGACATCAGCTGTGTCGGATGCTGAGGTAGTAATGTTTGCTGATGACGGGTGTGTCATTGTCTCAGCAAGCTCGCATAGTTTATTAAAGTCTAAACTTCAAACCACAATGAATGACGTTCACACATGGTTTCGGGCGAACGGAATGACACTCAATGTAGAAAAGACTAATATCATACACTTTGGCCTCAGAGGCAAGCGCCCCCATAATTTAAATATTTCTTGCAACGGTTCGACTGTACCACAGGTTAATCAGGTACGGTATTTAGGATTCGTCGTAGACTCCGGACTCACGTGGACCCCACACATCGAGACGCTTGTAGGTAAGCTTTCCTCAGCTTGCTATGCACTTGGAAGACTCAAGCACAGCATAAGCACCTCAAATATCCGGAAAGCTTATTTTGGGTATTTTCACTCTGTGCTAACCTATGGTGTATGTTTATGGTGCACTGCGGCTGACAGGCTCAGAGTCTTCAGAGTTCAGAAAAGAGCTATTCGTGTCCTGGCTGGAGTAAAGTGGGATTGCCCTGCGAGGGAACTGTTCAGGGTGCATAAAATACTTACCCTTCCTTGCGCGTACATACTTGAGGTCGCAAAATTTGTTCGGTGCAACCTTGGACAGTTCCCTACGAGGGGTGACTCCCAACGAGTTAATGTCAGGGGGCGCAATAATATTGCTATACCTTTTCACAGACTTGAAAAATCAGCCAAATTTGTGCATGTAATGGGTGTTAAATTATACAACAGGATACCGAAAGAAATTATAGAATCTGAAACACTCGGTAAATTTATTGCTGGTTTAAAACGGTTACTCGTCACTAAAGCCTTTTATACGATTGAGGAGTTTCTTCATGATCCATGGACTTGCTGACCCAGGCTATTAGTTTTAGTTATATCATGCGCACTTTGTTACCGTGATGTAGGCTTAAATTACCTATGAGTATTAATTTATGTACAGATAAAAATACCTTGACTTGCTTTAAGGTAGTTATTGACTAAGTATATTGTAATACCTACTGACTTATAATTGTAAGATTATAAATAAATAAATGAAATGAAATGAAATTAAATTTCTGCAGACAAATTTGCTTTGTGACCATCTGTCTTGTCTGACAGCTTGAAAAACAAAACAGCGCGCGACAGAGTTTGAACCAAGGAGTTCAATCACGCGCCACAACATCATCCAAGCATATGCACCCACAGAAAATTCTACTGAAGAAGACCTTGAATTTTTTTACAACGATATTGATACTGCTATGTACAACGTAGGTTGTAATGTAATTCTAATGGGTGATTTAAATGCCAAAATAGGACAGCCAACTCCAGAAGATAAAACAATCATGGGCCCATGGGGCTATGGAAACAGAAATAAAAGAAAGAAAAACAAATGCACAAAATGAATACTTTCTTCAAAAAGAATCTAAAACAAAGATGGACTTGGCATTCACCTGACAATAAAACCCATAATGAAATAGATTTTATCATAGCCAAAAATACATATAACATTCAAGATGTACAGGTCATATAAACAACCCGTCCAACGGATCATAGACTTGTTAGAGCAAAACTTTTAATTAGCAAAGAAACCAAAAAATCAAGAACCACATATAAAAATAAAAATATGACAGGACTACAAGAAATAGAAAAAGAACAAATGAAAAATGTATTTTTAAATAAAAGTAAAAGCTTGAAATTTACAACTATCCAAGAATATTATTCAAGAATAACTGAAAGCATAAAATATAGCATAAATAAACTACCACTAAACCATGGAAAAGACACAAAAAGTATAGGAATTACACGCAAAATATGTCACATGATAGTAGAGAGAGAAGAATTAAAAACAAAAAGAAACAAAACTAAAGAAGAGAAAAAGCGATTAAGTAGACTGTACTGGAAAATAAGCAAATCCATTAGAAAAAACATTAAAAGTTATCAGCTAAAAGTAATAGAAAAAGAGCTAGACCAAAGAAGTTCCGTAAAAAGCGCAGAGAAAAGATTTCAACCTTAAAAACCTTGGATTGTAGCACTAAAAAACAACGAAAACGATGAAAATACAAACAGGAAATCCATAATTAATATAGCAACAGAATTTTATTAAAAACTTTACACTAACAAGGATGAAAACAGAGAAGAAATAATACAAAATGCAAGTTTTGAATACAATGACGACATACCACTCTTTTTAGAATCAGAAATAAACGAATCCATTAAATCTCTAAAGACAGGAAAAAGCCCAGGAAACGACGAGATAACAAATGATGTATTGAAGGCTGTTAACGAAACCTCTTACTCCAATAATCACTACCCTCTTCAACAAAATATTATGTCAAGAAACTTTACCCGAGGAATGGGAAATGTCAATCACTAAATTGCTGTATAAAAAGGGCAGCCCTATGGATATGGGAAACAACAGGCCAATCAGTCTCCCACCAGCACTGTATAAGGTCTTTACAAAAACGGTACTAAGAAGAATTATACCCATTCTAGATCGCAACCAACCGAAAGAACAGGCAGGCTTCCGACCAAAGTTCTCTACAACGGATCATATCTTTGTTGTTAATCAAGTCATAGAGAAATACACAGAATATAAAAAGACCTATATATAGCCTTTTTGGATTATACCAAGGCTTTCGACTGCATATCACACAAAGCCCTATGGAATGCCCTAAGCGAACAAGGTGTGCATTGTAAGTACATTAATATGCTAAAGGCCATATACAGTAAAAGTAAGGCAACTGTCAAACTAGAAAGAAATGGGAACCCATTTGACATAGGTAGAGGCGTGCGACAACGCGACCCTTTTTCTCCTAACCTATTTACAGCATTACTAGAACATATATTTAAAAGACTGAAATGGGAGAACTTTGGAATCACCATTGACGGCGAGAAATTTATCAGAAATCAGAAATTTTTATTAACACTACGACATCACAACACAATTCTATAAAAAATACAGAAAATATGTAGCATTATCAAATAAATATTATCGTAAGGGTAGAATACAAAAGTAGAAAAAATAAAATAAAAATAAAATCAGTGCTGTGACATCGGCAGTGATAAAAGGGCCTCACTCAGCAAAAGCCGCAGCACGCATGCTGCGACGCTGGTTTTCAGTGGACCTAGTGTGCAAAAAATAAATATACATCATACAGGTACATACATACAAACTTAAAATGTGTCTAAGAAGCAGATGATAAATACAAAATAAGTGTAATTGTGTTGAGGGAAGAAAAAAATTATGTGAAGTGATGATGGTATGCTATCGCATCGGGGCTCAGTTAGTCATCTAAGATTTGCTGATGACATCATATAATTCAGCAACAACCACAATGACTTGGGACTATGTTGCAAAGTCTTGATACAGAGAGTAGGAAATATGGATTGCACATGAACACAAGCAAAACATGTGTAATGACCAACGCAGAAAAAAGACCTATCAAAATAGAGCAAAGCACCTTAGACTATGTCAACACATATACCTACCTAGGGCAAAACATCAGCTTTGAAAGCCTTACAATGAAAGAGGTAGAACGACACATCAAAATGGCCTGGAGTAAATACTGGGCGCAAAAACAAATTTTTAAATCCAAACTACCCTTAAGGTTAAAAAAGAAAGCCTTCGATAACACCATCTTACCTGTAATATTGAATGGATGTCAATGCTGGTCGCTTACTAAAGAAATAATACATAAACTTCAAGTGACCCAAAGGAAAATGGAAAGGAGCATGCTGGGGATAAAACTAATTCAAAAAGTACGCAACATCGAAATCCGTGACCGGACCAAGCTGAAAGATGTCGCCGAGATGGCTTGCAGATACAAGTGGAGATGGGCCGGGCATATCACAAGAGCTGGCGACGGACGATGGAGTGAGCGGCTGATCCACTGGTGGCCCCGAGAGGACAAGCGCCCCCGAGGCCGCCCCAGACGGCGGTGGATGGACGATATTTTGCAGGTGGAAGGTGCGACCTGGACAAGATTGGCTGCTGATAGGAAAAAATGGAACGCATTGGAGGAGGCCTTTGTCCCAAAATGGACTCTACATTAAACATTATATTTAAATCTAATATGTAAAATTGTTTTTGTGGATTCAAAGGCTTTAATAATAATAACACGGAGTGATCTTAAAAATTTCCTCAGCTTATCCGGGGGACAGCTGTCAATGGTAGTGTGGTTCGAAGGGGAAGGTCTACGAATACTGCAATTTACCAATTAATGGAAACAATACACAATTGTATTGACAAGCGCATCAATGTGTCAGCGTTATTTACTGACATGTCGAAAGCGTTCGATTGTGTAGACCATAACATCCTATTATGTAAAATCGAAAAGTATGGTGTAAAGGGAAACATCTTAAGCTGGTTTAAGTCCTATTTAAGTGAAAGAGTGCAGTGCGTAGAGATTAATGCCCTCTGTCAAACAACGAACGCCTTTATTTCTCATAAATCGAAATATAGAATAAATGGTAGAGGTGTTCCACAGGGAACTATTCTAGGGCCTCTACTTTTTCTATTTTACATAAATGATATCCCAAAAGTTACTGAAAATAAAATGATTTTGTTTGCTGATGACAGTACTGCTGTTATTCAGTCATACTCATTAGAATTTGGTCGTCGTCTCGCTACCCGCTAGAACAGACGTGCGTTTGGTTATCTCCGACTATTTTTATTTCATAAAGTTGTAAAATACAAATAACAAAGTGTGTATTTAGTGTTTAAATAAAGTGCTAAAGTTACAGATCAAACTTCTCAAAACAATTTGTGATTTCAAACTCTCGCTGTCGAGATATAGCAATTATTTATGCAAAAGTTATAATTTTTACCGGCCATTCCTGACCTACCTCAAATTAATCACCGTGCAAACGGCAGTTGTGTTCGTGCGTACAGATATCACCGCGGCTGAACCGAGCGCCGAGCGTGAACGCAACATTGTTGCACTTGCCGATTAGTCACCTCACCGGTAGGTCAGTGCGCGCCTTCACTGCCCCCCGCCTCACCTGCTTCACTTACGACGGCATTATCTCTAAGCTGCTCGCGCGACGTAACGTAAAAAAAAACAAATCTCTGCTGTTCATATCATAATGTCGGTTCAGCGCTCACCACCATCTACTCCTGGTGTTCTAACCTCAGAATCGGACCCTGCACAAGCGGCACCAGTCATACCGACAACCACTCCGGGACCTACCTTTGATAATGTAAATAATATCCCAAGAGGTCGACGCAATCGTTCTGACAACGATTTGCACAACGACTCTGGTAACGATTTTGCCAGCTTTAGACGTCAACTAAATGCAGATATGATGGAAATGATACGTAACTTACAGGAAAGTCAATCTGCCCAGTTTAAAGCCATGTTCGACACTCAAAATGAAACTCTCAAGAAAATGACTTGTGAAATTGCCCAATTAAAAACTCAAAATGCTGAAACCTAGAAAACAAATGCAGAAATTGGAAAATTTGTGTCATTTATCAACGAAGAATTTGAAATCATGAAAAAGAAGATGGAAATTTTAGAAAAAGAACGCTCAGAATTAAATGAATACACAAAAAATTTAGAAATAAAGTTAAAAGATCTTCAACTGAGCTCACGAAACTCCAGTATTGAAGTGAGAAATGTACCGCTTAAAGATAAAGAAACCCACTCTGATCTTGTAGACGTCATATCTAAAATTGGTCGCACAATCAATTGCAATTTCACTTCATGGGAAATCAGAGACATTCGCCGTCTGCCGGGTAAGCCTGGCTCAAATAAGCCGATCGTAGCTGAATTTACCCAAGTTCAAGCAAAAAATTGCTTCCTGTCATCCGTTAGAGAATTTAACAAGAAGCAACAAAGTTCGGACAAGCTCAACACTCAAGTTATTGGTCTCCAAGGAACCCACGAGCTAGTATACGTCGCAGAATATCTCACAGCCAGTAACAAAAAGCTCTTTTTCATGGCAAGAGAGTTTGCCAAAGAATTTAAATATACATATTGCTGGTCTACTAATGGTAATATCTTTCTTCGTAAAGAGCCTGGATCGAAACAAATTATTATTCAGTCTGAAAATTGTCTAAAAGAACTACGTAAACAACAATGACTATATCAACTTAATAATTGTGTACTTATAAATTGCATGCTTCTTGTTGTTTTTATTTCACAATTTTGTAAACTTACTTTTAATATGTTAAGTAAATTGTCAACTGGCTACTTATTCTCTATTATCTTCACACAAAATTACGCACTATTGCTACACTACACAAAACTTACCTACAAAATCTCGTTCACGCAAAACACACAAAATTACACACCATCACTACACTACAATCTTGACACTAAACTTACCAACAAAATCTCGGCCAATCAAATCATATACAAGGAAAACACTATAATAATTTCACCTTGCAAAAAATACCTGCTAATCAATAACTTTAGAGTACTACGTCGCTGTGTCAACTCATCTTACAACATACTTATTTTGGGCCAACATATAACGAATGTAATTTCTTTTTCCAATGGCTAACATAGAGGAAATTATTCCCGAACTAGATAATCTTAACGTGTCCAAGGCTTTTATGTCTACAGCAGATGATTGCCACAACTACTTAAATGATTTTAGAGGTAATAGACTTTCCTTCATGCATATGAACATAAGAAGTATAACCAAAAACTTCGACCAGTTTAGAGTTCTACTCTGCTCGCTTAAAATTACGTGCGATATAATTATATTAACAGAATGTTGGCTATCAAAAGCGTTCACATTACCGTCAATTGAAGGTTATAATAGGTTTTCCACTTCAAGAAATTGTAATCAGAATGCGGGCATTATTATCATTAAAAATTCTCTTAAAAATTATTCCGTCTATGAACCGATCGTTGAAGAGTCTGAGTGTCTTATTTGTAAACTTGACCGTAAAACTGTCATACTAGCTCTATACAGATCTCCCTCGTTTAAAAGCATAGACAAGTTCCTAGACAGCCTTAATTTGACACTTCCTACTTTGTCATCTTTCAAAATCTTATTTTGATTGGTGACATCAATATCGATATTAAGATTTGTTTCACTGACCAACGAGCAAACGACTATCTTAATCTTATGTCTTTTTATGGACTTTTGCCGGCATACCTTTTTCCTACCCGAGGCGATAACTGTATCGACCACGCATTCTTACGAACAACCTATCAAGCTACCACAATTGTTTTGGACGCAACTATAACAGATCACTCCCCGGTAATTGTCTGTCTTAATCTAAACACTATTAAAAAGCAACATAATCGCCTAATAACAAGTTCAAACTATCCCGACATTCTTCAACATTTACAAAATACTGACTTTTCAAAATTATATACCATGAATGATGTCAATCAAGTCACTGATAGTCTTATCACTATCATCACCTCAATTATTGCCGCACATTCAATCAATGTACGAGTACCCTGTCGGCAACGAATCATTAAGTCTTGGATAACGTTAGGATTACTACGATGTATCCGAAATCGAGATAACATGCACAGAAAACTAAGACATGATCCAGATGATGTAGTACTTAAAATAACATACAAACGTTATCGAAACTTCTGTAATAATCTTTTAAGAAAACTGAAGATCGAATTTGAGAAATCTGAATTTGATAAAGCCCGAAATAACCCAAAGAAAACGTGGAAAGTGATTAAAAAAGTAACTGATACTACCCAAACTCCCGTTCCCCCTATAGAATTACTGAACTCATGTCATAGCACCAAACAATCATTTAACGAGGTAAATAGGTATTTTGCCACTATTGGAGAAAAATTAGCAAAAGATATTGTTCCTTCTATTCAACTTAGACCTAACATTACTCAATCGCCACCTAATTCATTATCTTTTCATGAAGTTACGGAAGATGACGTTCGTGTGATTATTCTTACCCTAAATAGTGACGCGGCTGTTGGCCGGGATAAGATATCATCAAAACTATTAAAATCTGCTAGTCATATCCTAACACCGATTATCACGTACATTTGTAATCTAGCCATTAGGACAGGTAAATATCCGACTGCCTTAAAAAAAGCGGTTGTGCACCCAATTCACAAGAGTGGAGATAGAGACGTCGTCAGCAACTATAGACCGATATCTGTCCTACCTTCTCTTTCTAAAATTTTGGAGAGAGTACTGAACTCGGCTCTGGTCAGTTTTCTGGAAGCTCATGAAATTCTGTCAAAAAATCAATATGGATTTCGTAAGGGTCTATCTACAGAAGATGCCATAATAGACCTGACAGAAGTGATCGTCCAGAAAATTGATGAAAGAGCAAAGTGTCTTGGTATCTTTCTGGACTTGTCTAAGGCATTTGACACCGTCTCTATCCCACTCTTGTTGAAAAAGCTTGAAAGTGTTGGTGTTAGGGGGATGACTTTAAATCTCTTAACCGACTATTTATCGGATAGGACCCAAATAGTTAAAATTGACTCTTATCATAGCGATGAGCTCGCGATAACCTGTGGTGTACCGCAGGGGAGCATCCTCGGACCCACACTCTTTCTTATTTACGTGAATGAGTTATGCAAATTGACCTCGCCTAACAGCTGTTTGTTTGCGTATGCTGACGATACAGCCATTATTGTGTACGGGGAAACTTGGACAGAAACTGTGTCGCACGCAGAAACTGCCTTCAGGCAAGCTATGAACTGGCTCTCCAATAACCTTTTAACTTTAAACATCAATAAGACAAAGTTCCTAACTTTCACTGTAAGACCATGTGATCAGCCTCCTGACATTACATTTCTTGCTCATACATGTTCACCCTTATCTACTCCGTGCTCTTGTTTGCCTCTCATACGATCCCCATCTATAAAGTACCTTGGAGTTCTTTTGGACCAGTGTCTCAACTGGTACGAACACTTAAGTTCTCTTATGTCACGGACTAGGAAGCTAATATTTATTTTTAAGAAATTAAGAAACTCTGCCGACAAAGAAACTTTAAGAATAGTTTATACAGCACTCGCTGAATCTATCCTATCTTATGCTATATCTTCATGGGGTGGTGCGTCTAAATCAAAATTTATTGATCTTGAGAGATCACAAAGGGCCATCCTCAAGGTTCTGTTCCGCAAGCCGTACAGATTCCCGACGAAGCAATTATATAGTGAATTGTCCTTTCTAACAGTAAGGCAACTATACATATTACGTTCCACCCTCCGTAAACATAGATCCGTCCCCTTACCAAATAGTGCCGATAAAACCACCCGGAGAAGACCTATGCCTCCATGCCCGAAAATAGTTTGTAAAACTACTTTTGCGAGAAAGCAATTCAGACATCGTAGTGCAAACATCTACAATGCTATCAATGAAAACCTACATATTAGCTCACTAAATAAGTATGATTGTAAAAATAAAATTAAAAAGTGGTTACTATCTTTAGATTATGATCAGACAGAATCCATCTTAACCTAAATTATACCTACTAACCTAATTTTACTCCTTCTTGCAAGCACTTACACATATACCGCTACACATCTCATACACACACCACAAACACACATACACTCATCACAATATAGACACAAAACCCACATTATATACTTACTTACTTACATAAATGATTCCTAGTTACATAATAACTTCTGTTCATTGTTTTTGGCAAGCAATCATTAGTAATAGAGACGACAGACCACTGACACTCATCACACAGGTTTTAACCTAGTTTGAGTTTCAGGGGACCGCCGTTCAATTAGTAAATTAATTAGCCTTTTAAGTTCCTTTTTGTTAAAACTCCAATTGTGTAACTGGCTCAAATAAATATTTTATTTATTATTTATATATATTTATAATCTTATGAAAAGAATATAGAAAATACGGTAAAACATATTATGAGATGGATGGAGGCTAATGGATTGAGTATGAACCTAGCTAAGACGAGCATTATGCAATTTCACTCTTATTTTAGAGAACCATTAGATTTGGATATAAAGTACGACGATTCCTCAATAGATCAAGTGACCTCAACAAAGTTTCTCGGACTTATATTAGATTGCCATTGCAGTTGGAAGCTACATATCGCAAATGTTTGCGATAGACTAGCTCGATTTGTGTACCCCTTAAGGCGTATTGTATATAGCACATCAATAGAGGCAGCCATAATGGCCTACCATGGTTATGTTCAGTCGGTTCTAGTCTATGGCCTAATATTCTAGGGCAACTCTACTGATGTTTCACATGCATTCATTGCACAAAAGCGCTGCGTTAGAGCCCTAGAAGGATTAGCCCAAATTGACTCATGCAAGCCGCTGTTCAGAAAATACAAGATTTTACCCCTTCCGTGTCTCTACATTAAAGAAGTTGCAATGTTTGTAAAGAAAAATAAGGCCCTATATGAAACTAAAAGTAAGCTTAATAGAAATCTGAGAGGTAAGCACAAACTGTTGCAATCTGGTGAGCACCTTTCTGCATTTTATCATAAAAGTATATTTTACATGACTGTGTCAATTTTCAATAGTATTCCTGATGAATTCAGAGACTTAACCGAGATTAAATTTAAACAAAAGGTGCATTCCTGGCTACAAACGAGACTGTTTTACAGTATTCATGAATTTTTGGAGAACCGCGGTAAATTATAATTATCATCAGCTAGTAATTGAATTTGTATTGTGACATTCGTTAAAAGTGTTAAATAATTGTAATTACAATATTGTACACCTAATTAGGTAGCTAAAGTGGACCCATGTAATAAATTGTTATACCTTTTTTATACCTATAGTTATACAATAAAATATTTGATTTGATTTGATTTGGTTGTATTTTCTACGAGCAGTCCTAATAGATTTATTACAAAGATTACGCAAAGCAATGTAGATATCCCGATTACCATCGGACGGATCATGACGTAATCTATCTAACTTTAGCCCGGTCTCTTCTTGCCATCAAACGCTTTATGTCCTCGGTCAGCCATGGGGCTGGAAAATGTTTGTAACGGATAGTCTCGACAGGCGTGTTTGTCGTAGATAGATAAGAGAATACGATTGAAGGCCAAGACTTTACTATTAATGTCAGGAGCAGATATAACCGGGAGCCAGTCGACTTTAGACATGTCCTCCTGAAGAATCATTAAGATCTTATGTCTCCGTTTAGGAGGCCGAAGCGTGTAGGAAATGTAAATCAGATCATGCGCTGAGAATGCTGATGCATTGTATTGACCATGTGTGCTGACAAAACCGGGAGAGGCGAGAAGGGAAGGTTCAGCTTTCTTGAAAGAAGGGTCTCTGAGCTAAGCCGCTGACAGACAGACAGGCACATGACGAAACTATAAGGGTTCCTTGTTGACTACGGAACCCTAAAAAAGAACTATCAAAATCGGACTTCTCTGTAAAAAGTTATGCGTGGT
Organism: Athrips mouffetella; assembly: GCA_947532105.1. NCBI lineage: Eukaryota > Metazoa > Arthropoda > Insecta > Lepidoptera > Gelechiidae > Athrips > Athrips mouffetella. The sequence goes on from OX383978.1 coordinate 15,374,236, forward strand.
CATACATTAAAAAAAAAACAAAAAATATACGCGTCGACTTGAGAACCTCCTCCGTTTTTTTTTCGTCGGTTGAAAAGAGAAAATGTCTCTCAATTCAATTCAATTCTTTATCTTTCTCTCCACTCCTAATAGACGATTGTATCACAAGGCTGTAAAATAATATTTTAAGGCGAGGGCGCTATTTTGAATCCAGAGCGAAGTGAAGGATTCTTGAGTAGAATCCCGAGCATGGAGAGATTTTATAGTAGAGTCCTGAACGTAGCGAAGGATTCAATAGGTCGCCCAAGGTAAAAATATTTTTGCAGCCGGGTAATACACTCTACTTTCATCTCCCTCTTTGAGAAACGAATAAAAAAGAGGCTCATTGAGATACACTTACTTACTTACTTTTGCTGGCTCAGGGACCCAAAGAGGATCTTGGCCTCCGACACCAAAAGCCGCCAGTCGGCCCTTTTCTGCACCTCCTCCCGCCAATCGGGTCATTCGAGAGCACTCAGGTCCTTCTGCACTTCGTCACTCCAGCGGTACCTGGGACGTCCGACCGGCCGCTTTCCCGTCGGTAGTCCCAGGTACGCTCTTTTGACTGCACGATCTTCCTCCATCCTCTCTACGTGGCCCAGCCAGCGAAGTCGGGCTGACTTGGTCTCTCCATTGAGACACACACTCGACATTAATTTTAAATATAAAATACCATTACACTATTAATACTTGATGATATTTATTTGTAACAACTGAAAATTTTATTGACATTTTTGTATCAATTAGCTCAGAAGAAAGACCTTCTTTGCTTCGCTCGGAGAAGAAACCATGCTATTTTTTTTTAGTATGGGATGACAACTGCTAGCACGGCTCATGCCATGTCAAATCATGAATGATCACATCCTACCAAATTAGAAGAACGACGCGTTCGTTGCATTTACAAAGTTTATTGGATTATTGTTACTTGTTGTGATTTTAACGATTGAAATTTTTTTCTAAACATATGTTGTAAACATTGTGAAAATTATAAAAAAACATGTAGTAAACAAATGAAATGTATCGTGAATTTATTCTTAAGTTGGTCTCCATATTAGTGATTGTGCTTTTTAATAATAACGTGTGTAGTTGATGGCTGTACATCTTCAAAACAACAAAAGGAAAATTGCAAAGAAATTTTGTCTTTTCATCTGTAAGTTTTATTCAGTATTTTTCATGTTTGTTGATTATTATCACAAATATTGCTTAAAAAAATGTCAACTTATCATTCCTACAGTCAGATAATATGGAAATTTCAACGTATTTTATTGTAATTTATCGTTTTTTGTGGGATCATGTTGGAGGTAATGAGTGATGTATTTTTTATCGATATTGGTATTTTAACTTTCGAGCGGAGCGAGAAAGGTATTGTCTTCGTGGATAAAGTTGCACAAATTTTGTCAAAAATGTGTTCTAAATCACTTAAGCAAGTCCCCTAAAAATGTCCGTCTGTCGGTCGGCCTGTCCGTCACGCTTTGGCCTAGCCCCTAAACGAATGATCCGGCTAACACCATACTTTAAATTTAATTCTTTTATTTCCGAATGGTTTTTTGCTGGTTCTCATTTTGAAGGTAGCTGTCATTCAACTAAAATGAAGAATTGATTTTTTTTGAAAAACGGTTCAAATAATTTTCATGAAACTTTGCTTGACTAAGCATCTCTACGCAAGATATCTTGCACCATCATCAGTTTGTCTGTGTGATTCCATATAAGGGGTGTTCCTGTACTACCAAAACGTAAACTTGTGATTTACTCATAATTGGTTCCATTAAGTTTGTACTATTTTCTACAATTTTAATTTTGTTTTGGATTTTGTGAAAATTTAGTACACAGAATGTACCAAAAACTGAAGGGGCTTTTTAGCAAACAAAACTGAACAACTATCCCTAAGAAACGTGTTTTGAAATAAAAAAAATCTGTGAAAATTCATATAAAGGTTTTCTAGTACTACCAAAATTTGAACATGTGATTTGTTCGAAATCGTTTACGGTTAGTTTGTTATTTAACAATTCGAATTCTGAATTCATCTGCATATACATTTTTTAGAAAAACCTTAATAAAAGTTTATTGCCATACTATGTGTATGGCATTACAAATTTAAGTTTGCGGTTCATAGTTTTACGTGCATAACGCGAGTAAGTAAGTGCAGTGTTGCTGTACCATTTATTATATTTTACAATATTCAACGCAATTTTTGTTTTTATTTCATGTAGATGAAAATCTACAAAATCAATCGATCAAGCAAATAAGAAAGCTAAATAATTGGAAACCAACTAGGTATACCCATATGCTCAAAATATTTTACGGCCGATTCATTTCTTAAAGAATTCGTAAATGGCGGCGATCAAAATAAAATCTTGTACCTACTATTGTCCGTGTTATAGTTTTTTGCTACAAACAATACTTAAAAAAATCTAAAAGCATGTGGTGAGGAAAGCGAAAACATGGAGCACCTGTTGTGCACATGCAACGCAAGCGTATGGAGATTATGCGTCATGCTTATCCGACACCAGAAGACTACAGGCTCCTTCCGCTGAAATCTACCGCGAAGCTCATAACGAGCATATTCGAAGACAGCGGAAGATCACAGGAGCAATAAGGCAGAGGAAGCATAAAAGATCTCATAGGGTCGAAGTGCTCTGTGGTCCATTAAGGAACTCAGCCCCACGTTTTAAGACAAGATATGAAATATGAAAATTCGCATTTGGGATAAGTACAAAAACAACAAACCGCATATCAGAATTTTTTAAAATGATCCCTGAAAGGGTGAAATAAGGGGTGCGCATCATTTCGTATAAATATTTTTCGTATATCAACGTTTCAATAACATTCAATTGATATAATAAACGTTTCATATAACAACTATTAGCATAATTTTGTTTGACATAATGAACGTTTACTATAATGAACGTTTTCTATACTAACATTTGGCATAACTATCATTTCACCTAAATATCTTTCATATAAAATTCACTTGAAATAAAATTTATTTGATATAAAGTTCATTTGATATATTAATATTTATTTATTTTTTTATTATTTATTTAATTTATAATAATAAAAAAATATAATAATAATCAATTAATTTATATGCTAATATATATGCTTATTTGATTAAAATCGTTGCAAAAAGGATACGATAGTAAATAAAATAGTACAGATAAAGGCTCAATAAAATTGATCATAGGCGAGCGAAGCGTGCAAAAGAGTTCGGGGCACCCCGACACAGTGGGTTAGGTTCGAAGGGTATGGCGGAATTGAGCGGAGGCGAGCGGAGCGAGCTCCGCTTTATTCCGTCATGCCCTTCAGGTTAGGTTGACATGAACGCATGCGCATGCGTGCTTGCTTGTATGCATGCTTGCTGTATGCATGTTTGTTGTATGCATGCTTGCTTGCAAGGGCTTAGTAGAATCGATAATAGGCGAGCGAAGCGAGCAAAAGAGTTCGGGGCACCCCGACACAGTTGGTTAGGTTAGGTTAGGTTAGTGTGCTGTATGCATGCTTGCTGTATGCATGCTTGCTTACTTGCAATTTAATGAATTGAATTTATTGTTCAGGTTTGTTAATTTTACATTCGAATTTTATATTAATTGATTATTATACGAAATGATATTATATAAAATGGGTATTATACGAAATGATGATTATATTAAAAAAAATTATAGAAAATGTTTATTATACGTTTTGAAATTATACAAAATGAAAATATGTGAAATGTCGATTATATGAAATAATTATTATATGAAACAAAGTTATATGAAACGTTGTTATATCAATTAAATGTTATATTTAAAGTTGTTATATGATTTATTACACACCCTGAAATAAGGGATGATATTTTGTATGAAAATCCTTAACTTTAGATATGAAATACATAAATATTTGGTTTTGAGCTACTTAAAAGAAAACCACAAACCAGTATTACAGCATTTTTGCAAGACCATCCCAAAAGGGGGCGAATTGAGGGATAAAAGTTTGTATGAAAATCCTGCATAAGCTATATAATATACGTATGTATATTCGTCCCGTGTGGTGCCGGCAAAGAATAGTACCAACCCTTACATACCCGTGAGTGTCGTAAGAGGCGACTTAGGGTTATAAACTGGAGGATGGGCAGCAGCATCCTCCTTTGTATCTAACATCTTACTTACTGCGGCCATCTACAATCGCGGTCCATGGTGCCAGCCGTAACGCTAACAAGCGAGGTGACTATGGTACTTCCCCTCTACATTTTTCCAGCAAAAGCTTGAATTCTAGAGGGAGCTCCCTGTCCTGTAATGGACGTTTCATGGGATGTTGTGATGATGATGATGATTTATAGTCATGAAAATTAAAACAATGAATACACCCACTACCCCTCTTGCCTCCACCGCTACCGTCCAGTACTTTTATTATGTGGTTGTGGACACTTTATTCTACAATTGTGCCAAAATTGGCTCACCTACGAATTATTTATTCCCCTATTCAGCCTTTTCCGGTCTTCGTTGGATGGGCTATTAACAGGTAAAAATGGAGAATTCTCGTGTCGGAGGCCAAGATCCTCTTGGGGTCGCTGAGCCAGCGTAGTAAGTAAAGAAGAAATTAGGTATCTTTAATATTAAAACACCTACGTAAGAAATCACCTTTAGTAAAAAATACAAAAAGTATTTTTTTCCTGTATGTATTTTAATAACTGCTGTTAAAAGATTTGACTTTTATCAAAGTTTAATACTTCAACTTTTTGGTCAAAGTTTCAACATCGATTTCTCCTTGTGTAACTTATCGACTATCGATAGATGAAAGCATGCACACATCCCTACTTGTGACGAATATTTTCCTTAATACTACTTCTATTTTGAGGTCAAATTTCTTTGTCAATTAGGAACAGAATCTCTTTGGTTGGTAGTCTTGTTTACATTTAGAGCATATTTCTTTTTTTATCTATATATATAAAAGAAGAAGGTGACTGACTGACTGACTGACTGACATATCAACGCACAGCCCAAACCGCTGGGTCTAGAGATTCCAAATTTGGCATGTAGGTTCCTTATGAGGCCTAGGGGTGCACTAAGAAAGGGTTTTACAAAATTCCACCCCTAAGGGGGTAAAATAGGGGATGAAAGTTTGTATGAAAGTCCGTCAGTTTTGAAGTTAGGATCTTCAAAATTTGTATTTAGGCTGACAACTGAAAACTAATAATTACGTGTCTCAGGGTTTTTGAAAATTCTACACCCTTAAGGGTGAAAAGGGGGATGAAGTTGAAAATTCTTTATTTTAAAGTAAAATCCATATAATTTATTATTTAAGCATTAATGCTGTAATTCTATGCAACGTTCATCACTGTTATTGAAATTCCACCCAAAATTCAACCCCTAAAAAAGGGAAATGGGGTGAAAAAGTCTAAAAACCAATATGGGTATCGTTTGTATGGTTTATCGGGTCGGTGATTACGAAAGCTACAACAACTTTGAAATCCAACGTGGTTGACGTAAAATACCATCATCCCCTGGGGATGGGGTTGGGGTGCGATAGGTTTGAAATGTCTAAAAATAAATATGGGTGTCGTTGCTATGTTAGGGATAGCGGTTAAATTGGCGTAAGGGGTAGGTATAGGTAGAGAGGTAGAGAGAAAAAGAGGTAGAGAGGCAGAGAGGAAGAGAGGCAGAGAGGCAGAGAGGTAGAGAGGTAGGAGAGGTAGAGACGTAGAGAGGTAGAGGTACAGGTACAGGTAAAGTAGAGGGAGAAGGAGAAGAAGGGGGAGAGGGAAGGAGAGAGGGAGGGGGAGGGGGTGAGGGAGAGGGAGGGGTAGAGGGAGGGGCAGGGGGAGAGGGAGGTGGGGGAGGAGGAGAGGGAGGGGGAGGGCGAGAGGAAGAGGGGAGAGGGAGAGGGTTTTAGTTTTTCTCAATTACTTCTGCGAATTGGCTCTGTTTTGAAATATTACATAAAGGTGTCTCTCATCTCTCTCTTTACATTTGTTAGGATACTGCTGCTAAGTTCCTCTGTTCTGAGTAACTTATGAGTGACGTCTGTATATTATATAAAATTCAGCTGGATCTTGAATTATACTCATTGATTTGAGCAGAGTTAGTCCTGTTTTTCCTTAGTTTAAAATTACCCCGAAATGACGGGAAAATATCTTATGCTTCGGAAAACCAGTAACAACCTAAATACGAAATCCACGCGAGCGAAGCCGCGGGCAACAGCTAGTATTCATAATAATTTTAAAAGTATAACCGGCCCGTATCATTTTTAGGGTTCCGTATCCAAAGGATGAAAAACTTGACCCTATTGATATGCCTCGAATGTCTGTCTGTCTGTCTGTCAGCGGGCTGTATCTCATGAACCGTAATAGGTAGAAGTTTGAAATTTTCACAGATTGTGTATATCTGTTGCCGCTACAACAACAAATACTAAAAATAAAAAAAGTAAAAAAATTTAGGGGGGCTCCCGAACAGTTAAAGGGGGGAGCGTAAAAAAAATTGACCTACCCATCGAGTTGGGTATCGTTGTTTAGAACTCGTTGAGCAAATAAATAATGTATTTTTTGTTTAAAAAAATATTAAAAAACAAAGGAATAAGATGCCACCAAAATCAGCTGTTTTTAAAAAAATTTATTTGAGCTGTATCTCATAAATATATAATAGCTAGACAGTTAAAATTTTCACAGATTATGTATTTCTGTTGCCGCTATAACAACAAATACCAAAAATAAAAAAGTAATAAATTAAGGGGGGCTCCCATACTAAAGACCTATTTTTCAGGCGATTTTTGTTTTAGCTCTATCTTAAAAACGGTTACACTAACAAACGTGAAAATTTGTGTGTTTATCAAATAATAAAATCTGGTCAAGCGCGAGTCGGACTCAAAAAATCTAGCACAGTAACTTACTGAAATTTCAACTAATACAATTATGATTATGTGGTGGTGCGGAACCCTCGGAGCGCGAGTCCGACTCGCACTTGGCTGGTTTTTTTTCATACAATATTTTGGTTCAACCTCTAGGTTGACCTAAAATATCCCTATGATGGAATAATATCTTAAAAAAAAATAGTATCAATTAATAATACATTAAATCGAATTAATAAATAAACACCAGCTGTCATAAATTCTAATTCTAATTTTAAATCCCATTTTTACCCGCTACGAATGTCTCTTGGAGAAAACAGCTATTTTGTTCTCCTTTATTGACGAACCGTTCAGCGATTTTCGAATAGATGAGATGAAAAATTTATTCCGACCTCCATGATTTTTTGACTCAATAAAAGACTGCACCTCAAATAACTTTTCTGTTACGCAGTCGGGTTTTTTGTTTTGTTATGATGTTTAGGGTTCCGATACTAAAATGGTAAAAAAAGAAACCCTTATGGTGCCGCTTTGTCTGTCTGTCTCTGTCTGTCACACCTGTATATTATCTCAGCAACCACTCACGCCATCGACTTGAAATTTGGAATAGTTTTAGAATATGGTTGTCCAACTTAATTGAACGTGAAAAAATTAAGAAAAAAATATGATTATCAATGCAAAGGGGGGCCCAAATAGGGGGGACAAAATTTCAAGTTATCGGTACTAGGTCGAGTGGGGTATCATATGAAAGGGCTTTACTTGTACATTCTAAAATATTTTTTTGTATTTTTTACAACTCTTAGTTTTCAAGTTATGATGAAAAATGACAAAAAAACTTTACCCCCCCCCCCCTTATCTCCAAAGTTTGTGAATGGAAAAATCTGAATTAATTATAGTCGTTAACTTAAATATTACAGCAAAAATAAAACGATCTTTCTAAGTTGCACAGTTTTTTAGAAATCAGCAAAAAACCTTTTTTTTTTTTCGCTAGCCTATACGTTTTTATAGGCAAAAAACCTTTAGAAACAAATTTAGTTTTGCGGTCCTAAAAATGGACTTTATTGCTTCCAAAAATACTAAAGGTATATCGGAACCCTCGGCGCGCTAGTCCAACTTGCACTTGACAGGTTTTTTAGATTTTTTATGTAAAATTATTCTTAAGGCGATTATAGCCCTCAAATTCTCGTGCCCACTGCGTATAATATACACAGTGGGCCAGAGTAACCTGTAATGCTACGTCCTTTTTTATGCATTTTTTGGTTTCAGGGGAGCTTGTTTTCTCTTTTATTCACTTTCGCATATCCAGTCTGTTCCAATCTCGACCGATATTCCGCATCGGGATTGTTTGAGTTTTTATTAGCTCTAGTCTTAGCGCTGGGATTCGTGCTTTTATTTATCGGATCTTTGTTGCTGATCACACTTAGGTGCTGTGTAAGTATAATTAACTCTCAACTAAGTTTTTTATATTTTTGTCGATGGGATTACTGTTGGTAATTTATTTTTTATTTTTGTTGAGTCAAATTACTGAAATCTTTTTTGAAGTGTTAGGATTGATTATTTTTGTAAAATATGATAAAGAAGAAGGATCACGGCACAGTTAAGAGATGGGCTTATCAGCAGTATGGAAGCTTCATACTAAACGTCCAAAATGGCGCACTCACACAGACGCACGTTTCTACAGGCCGCTAAGCAAAGTTCGCCCTGAATTCTGGGTGTCTACTCTCAAAGTCCGATATATCGAAACGATACTACTCGAAACATGCAAATGTAAAACTTGGTCCCTTGTTAATAGAGTATAATATTGGTTGGATGCAGTTTGAAAATTCATCCAACCAATATTCTACTTTATTGTCAAGGGACGAAGTTTTGCATTTGCATGTTTCGAGTAGTATCGTTTCGATATATCGGACTTTGAGAGTAGACACCCTGTCGCGGTTGTCGCGTGAAGGGAAGCGGTGGGTTAGTTTGCTGTCGGTTGTTTCATGTCATATTGTGCGGCATATGGATATATAAATTTTTATTTCTGCCCTGCCCTTGTGTGATAAATGGCGGCTAAGTGACGTTTTTCGATTAAAGGCGACTTAGAGACTTACCCTTTCCGGGTGTGATAAAAGGTGACTAAGTGTCTTAATCTGTCCTTGTGTCATAAAAGGCGACTAAGTGCCCTAATCATCCACTAAGTGTCTAAATCTGCCCTAGTGTCATAAAAGGCGACTAAGTTTCCTGATCTTTGTTTGAAATTAAATTTGTTTTGTTTTGAATTTGTTTAAAATTTGTTTTCGTTTTTCATTTATTATTTAATGTATGTATTTATTCTTTGGTTATGCAATGTATGTGTCTTTGTTGCTCGATAAATAAAATTTGAGTTGATTTTTGATTTGATGTTTGAATTGTTACCAAAGATTTCGGACCTTTCCTTTGTTTTTCTGTGTTTGTTACAACCCTGACGCTCCAATGATGCTCAATTTTCAAAAAAATAGGCCGAGTTTCCATACTGCTGATAAGCCCATCTATTTACTGTGATCACGGTCTATACAAATTTAACCCACGTCCAACAGCAAAGAGAATTATCTCAAAAAACTATAGAAAAGTATAGAAGGATAGGGTACTTCCAAAAACCATCCTAACGTATAAAAAAATTGCTATGTAATTTCTGTGAGCTGGAGGAGCAGTACATAATAATCGTTAATATACCACAATATGAAAAACCACTTGACTATCCTGACATCCGCACAAAGCGATTTGAAACATCCGTTATAATGCACACCGCTAAGGAGTGGATTTCTCTGCCTGCATCTGTGTTCCCGAGCTCCTATAACCCGAATCTATTTTCTTCTGGTCAAGCTTTCGACCTCATCTCTGTCCTCAGGGGTAGATCGAAGTTAAGAGTAAGCCCATACACAGTAAAAAAAAATTGTAATCAAGCTCAATTGGCAGTAGAAAGTATTTAGAGCCTGTGCACACTGCAACTTTTTGCATCGATACAGTCGTGAGTCGAACGCGATGCAGCGTTGATAAATTATCTTGCATCGATAGTATTCGATACAGTAGCGATACAGTGGCGATGCAGACCCGCGTGAGTAGCAATGCTCATGCGTCTGCATGGATACAAACGCGCGAATGTATTGAAGCAGCCACGGGGGAAGCGCAATGTTTTGGAGGGTAGGTGAGGAGAGAAGGGAATGAGGATGATGTTGAGATTGAGGAAGAATATTAAGTGAGTAGCGATGCAGTTGCGATTCAAACGCGATACAGCATCGTCAAGTTGAGGCAATCGTGGCAAATCGAGGCAAGTTGAGGCAGTCGAGTCAAGTCGAGGCAAGTTAAGGCACACTCGCCTCAACTTGACTTGCCTCGACTTGATTAGACTTGCCCAGACGGGTTCGTCCCAACTAGTCACAGTCCCATCTAGTCACGTTTAAAAAATACCTATCAAAAAGTGCCATCTGATCACGAATTCCTTAGTTGTAGGTAAACAATAGAAAATGCAGTTGGAAAGAAAAGTGTTTCTTACTTTGGTATGATTAGTTAAAGATAGTACCTTGGCGATTGTGCGCTGCTTGTAAAAAACATAAATCTTATACCAGTGGATAGGGTGCCAATAGACGATCATTTAACGATTGGGAGGGAAATCAGATTCGTCCCATGTGCGCGGGGGGAGGGGATAGAAGAGGGCGAATTACGCACCATTATGATTATTTTTTTAAAGATCAGTTAATGCTACTAGGGCTTGTGTGGTATTGTTTTCAGGGAAAACGAACACAAGGAATTCATTTTTGATGCTTAAAATGTATAATTCCATAGAAAAAATAATATTTTTAACGAAAAGTAATAAGAGTCACATACATGTATTTTTTATAAACTGCCATATTTTTTGAAGACCTTGTTTATTGCGACCACAAAAAATATTAACTTAAAGCTTATTTAATCCAATTTAAAAATATATATAATTGTAGTATACTTCTTATACAAGAACTGTAAGAAAAAAAATAAAGAATGCGCCAAGAAAAATAAGCGTGCTGTAATACGCTGAGGTACTTATCCGATCATATTATTTAATTTCAAGATTTATGCTTGGGCTTCTGTGGTATATATTTTATATAAAAATGCATATATATATAAGAGTTAATTCAAAATGATAAATTTTTATTTGTTTTTAAATTTATTCGTTACAAATATGCATACATACAAAAATACAAATCTTTCATCTTTGTTATATTATAATATATATTAAGTGAGAAAGTAACATTTCATGTCTATAAAAACGTAATTAATTTTAAGTACCTACTTATATTAGTAGCAGAATGAAGAATTATTTGATACCTAGTAATAAAATGACATTATTTATAATTATTAAAGATGTATTTAAAATAAAGATTCAATTCAGTCGAACTTTTAACTAGTTACTAAAATGACACGTAAAAAAATTACCACATGACCAGGAATCTATTTTAGATCTAATATTGTGCAACGCTGAAAATTATGCTAATATAGGAAACAGTGATCATGAAATACTGATAGCAACTCTTCAAGTTCAGATAAATACTACGTAGGCTCGTCGCCCAACTCATTTTTAAGGCCGACTATCAGCTGATATCTCAAGCACTAAATGAACCCATCAATCTCCAAACCAACGATGTACTTAATGCGTGGTGTACCTTTAAGAATAAAATAGACAGTGCTGTTCTTCAACATGTACCTATAAAAAAATGTAAGAAATCACAAAATTTAAACAAACCATGGATTGGACAGCAAATTATAAAAAAATACCCAAGAAAAAAAGAAACTGATAAGAGTGATGCCTCATATCGAGAATACCGGTCAGTTAATAACAAAATAGTGAGCCTGGCCAGATCGACAAAGATAAATTTTGTGAAAAATATTTTTTAAAAGGCTCCTAAGGAATTTTACAACTCCATCCGCCAGAAGATAACTTCAAAAATTTCTATACCACCGTCACTTAGAAACGAAAACACACATCTAATTACTAACGATAAGAAAAATTTGCCAATCATTTTGCCAAACAATTTGAAAAATCGTATGTTCGGGAACCAGAAAATGTAACCATTCCTACACCAAGTGTTCCTCGAGTCTAAAATGTAATAGAGAACATAGAATTTACATCAGACAAATAAAAAGCGAAAACGATAAGCAAATTCAAAGATGATACTGCTATGGGCCCTAATGAATTACCAGCTGAACAACTCAAGAGATGTTGCCCTACCATATCTGCAACCTTGGCTCAAATTATGCAACTATCCTTCGAACAACATGAACTCCTAGATGACTGGAAAGAAGCTATTATCACACCCATCTATCAAAAAGGTGACAAACTTGCTGCCGCTAACTATCGTCCAATCAGCCTTACCTGTATAGTACGCAAAGTGATGGAGAAGATTATAGCTAAAGAAATGAGGAAATTTTTGGAGATGGAGAATGTTATAATCGAGGAACAACACGGATTTGTGCCTAAGAGATCCACAGTAACCAACATGCTTTGCTGCCTTGACAGATGGACTCAGAGCTAGAACAATCATGAACCTACAGATGTTATCCACTTGGATTATGAGAAGGCATTTGATCGAGTCCCTATAAAAAGATTAATTTGTAAACTTGAACATTTTGGGATTCGTGGTGATCTCTTCAAATGGATAGAGAACTTCTTAACAGGAAAAACATTCGTGTTAGAATTGGAGAATGTTTTTCTGTACCACACAATGTCCTTAGCGGTGTACCACAAGGATCAGTGTTAGGACCTACTCTTTTTGGTATCTTCCTGATAGATCTTAAGCAAGTTATACAGTCAGAAGTCTCCCTGATCGCTGACGATATAAAAATTATGGGCAACCCATTAATTAAACATAACATCTTGCAAGACAATATTGACCGCATAGACTAAAGACTGGCTTGTAATACTCAAAGCTGAAAAGTGTACGTTTTACACATTGGCAATAAAAGCCCCAAGAATCTTTATACCATATAGGGCAAAGCAGTGGCTAGCGTGTCCTGTCAGAAGGATTTAGGCATTATTGTTACGCAGAACTTGAAGTGGGAAGAATACATTATTGGTATCACAAAAAGAGCAAATTCTTTACTATACATTATAAGGAAGGCGGTTTTCCACATTAACAAAGAACTTTTCCTAAAGGTCTACAAAATTTATGTTCGTCCCTTGCTAGAGTACGGATTTCAAATATGGAGTCCATATTTTCAAAAGGACATCAACCTTCTTGAAAAAGTACAGAGAAGAGCTACAAAAATGGTAACCTGCCTTCGAAACCTGGCTACGAGCAATGCTTAGCATCGCTAGGCCTAACCACATTAGAAGAGAGAAGTAAACGTGGAGATCTTATTGAAACATACCGGGTGTTAGGGACAACCTTCCGAATACTAAAGGGGCATGATCAGTCAACAACATGGAACAACTTTCAGTAAACAAATCTTTCAGGAAAGAAAAGAAAATTCTGCGTCTCCATACAAAATTGTAAACTTGATCCGGCAGTTTGTATGTAGACGCGGATTTTTTTTTTCGTTGACTGATCACGCTCCTGCAGTATTCGGATGGCTGTCCCTACACCCGGTATAAGATACTAACTGGTTGCAACAATGTGCCAAAGCTTGAAAAAATCTTTGTCATGAATGAAAACAAAAACCTGAGTGGACACACTATGAAACTTTCACTCTACTCGAGTGCAAGAAATCCTCGGTACAATTTACGTATTCTTTTTTTTTCTTATAGTTCTTGTATGAGAAGTATACTACAATTATATATTATTGTAAACTAGGTTAAATAAACTTTACATAAATGTTTTTTGTGGTCGCAATATATAAGGTCTTCAAAAAATATGGCAGTTTATAAAAAAATTATGTATGTGACTTTTATTACTTTTCGTTAAAAATATTATTTCTTCAATGAAATTATACATTTTAAGCATCGAAAATGAATTCCTTGTGTTTGTTTTCCCTGAAAACAATACCACACAAGCCCTAGTAGCATTAACTGATCCGTAAAAAAATAATTATAATGGTGCGTAATTCGCCCCCTTCTATCCCCTCCCCCCGAGCACATGGGATGAATCTGATTTCCCTCCCAATCGTTAAATGATCGTCTATTGGCACCCTATCCATTGGTAGAAGACTTATGTTTTTTACAAGCAGCGCACAATAATGCCCTTATATCGACCAACGATCTTTAACTAGATATCATTTTGGTCGAAAAAATGCTAAAGTTAAATACGAACAGGAACGGAACGTACTTGCAATCGTAAACAACCTGCTATCAAAATTTTATTTGTGTTTTGCGTTTAATTTTATTTGTTTGAGCTGATACTTACGGAAAACTGATACAAGTACCTGAAGAAGAACCATTGATACCTCGAGTGGACAGTTAAATTACTGACAAACCTACGCTATATTGGTTTTGCCTGTATTAATTTTAAGTTTATTTGTACAGAACCAGAAATGAAAAGCTTCAAAAACTGCACACACAGTATCATTGAGGCGCAAAATATCTTTACCGGAAATGACAGCGTTTGTGTCATCTGCAAAGATAATAAAGTTTGTACCTGCAAAATTCAGATTAATGAAGGGTGATCATAAATAAAAATAAGAAAAAAGCAGAGCCCTGCGGAACCCCTCTAGTTACTCTTACTAATTTTGATCATTCCTTGCCCTAGTCTTGTTTATTTTAATTCAACGAACTGATGCCTGTCAGCGAGATAGGAAGTTATTAAGGTTAAAAACTTTCTCCTTACTCCGTACCAATGTGATTTGTGCATTAAAACGTCATGACACTGTCAAAATAGCGCTAAGATCTAAAAACAGACCAATCACTCGTTTAGATAAAAAAAATAAGGTTTTAGGTCCACCTAAGCATACGCCCCCACCAAATTGTTATCGTCTGAGACCTTTTTGCACCAAAGTAACTTTGATCCTTCAATCCATGGATCATTCATTCTGTCACACTAACGTTTTATCGAGCTTCCGCTATTCGCGCTTACGTCACATTTCAGTTTTTCGAGCTTCCGTGATGTCGCTATTGCATTATTCACGATTTCATGGTGTCGCGCTTCCGTGATTTGCACTATGTTGATGTCGCACTATGTTGTAAGTGACTATTTTTTTAATCCATACATTTTGTTTGCAGAGTGTGGGCACGACGGCTTTATATGTGATTGCGTCACTGATGATAGGAATATTACAACTGGTATACATGTTCATCTGGATTGTGCTATTTCACACAACGCTTGAAAAAAATTGTTCTAATACTACACTTGGGTAATTACTACATAAGTAGAAATGACATCAATAGTTATTTGTTATGCAAAGCAGCAAAAATGTTTTTTGGAGCGAGTGCCTTGTATTGAAACTCAAGCAAGTGATGGATTCTTGAATTGAGTCACGAGCCAAACGAGTTCTTTAAAAGAAAAAGTTAGTTAATTTCAAGGTTTCTGTTGAAGATTTAAGGCAATAAACGAGAAATAATTTTGCTGCCAAGCAAAACAAACAAGTGAAATTTTTCACCTCAATAAAGCGAAGAAAATGCAAACGAATAGCGACATGAACCATAAACCATAATTTATCATCACGTTCTAATTTCAAAAGCCCTTTCCACTCTGGTGGCCAAAAATGACTTCGTACGCAGATTTCGCCCGATAAAGTTTTCCAAGCTTGAGACGTGAAAAATGTTTTTGTTAGGTACATTTCGTTACTTCTAAACCATCAGCACAGCAATTAGCACCAAACAGGTCTATATTACATGGATTGTTAAAAAGTACGATGCTCCTTTCATTTTGCTAAAGAGATTGTAAAAAATACATAACTAATATTCTTTTGACGTGAATTATGTATGACTTTATGATAAATTTATTTATATCCAAGGGTTAGGCTTATATACTAGCTGGTGCCCGCGATTTTGTCTGCGCAGGATAAATTGTAGCCTATGTGTTATTCTGATGTATAAGCTATATTATTTTAAAGTTTCATAAAAATCCTTTCAGTAGTTTTTACGTGAAAGAGTAACAAACATCCATCCCTACATAGTAGGAGATCTAAGGCTGAGCTTTTATGGGGTACCTGGCACCTAAACCTGCTGGGATGAAACTTGGCAGGAGTCAAGTACATACCCATGGGTAACATATTAGAAGTGGTGCTCCCCAGCAGGACGCGACTGGTATGCACAGTGGGGTATTTTGTCAAAAATATGTATTTTTTTACTAGGTTTATAATTGTATCTTTTGAACCGACATAGGTAGCTGATTGAAAATTTCACAGAATATGTATTTTTTAAACAAATATTTCACATTATAACAAAAATAAAAAAAGAAACGTTTTTTTTTGGTTTTTGCTCTATCGTCAGAATGGTTAGTAATTCGAGTGTCAAACTTGGTATGAGTATAGTTCACTTAAATGTCAATAAAATAATATGTCCTGACTGACTGACTAACTGACTGACTGACGTCTATCCGTAACCGCTTTAGCTATACGTATGAAATTTAGTATGCTATTTTATTGCATTCCCAAACACCACCCAAGATAGGATTTTTCAAAACTCATCCCCCAAGGGGGTGAAATAAGGGAAGGAAGTTTTTCAAAAATTTTCAATTCAATCTTTGATGAGTGGCTTTTGTGTGTTCACAATTCCGCCAATGTCACGTAGTGAAGTATAGTTTTCGAGATATCCGCTCTTGAAAGTCTATTTTTGTGTCGTTAAAATGAGCAGCAAGTGTTTTGTTTGTGATGAGGAACTGATTCCATCGAGTCCAGATGTTTCTAAAGTGGGTGAAAAAGGGCTAATTTCCTTTAAAAATAGCCAGTAAAGAGAGGGGTGACGGCAAAATCAGTCAACTAGCCAATGTGACTTCACTGCGAATATCTCGAAAACTATACAAGATATTGAAAAACTTGACTTAATAAAACTTGTAGTAAATTTAATCAGCTTTCATTTTGCTTAAATTTTCATGTTGCTAGGACGTATAGTTTCCGAGATATATGCGAAAAACCAAAAAATGGGACCTTCAAACCAGTACCCCTCCCGCCCGGCGTAAGGGGTACGGGCGGTGACTTTTGATATGTTTACTTCCTATCTAGTCCAAACAAAGTTACGAAGTCAAAATTTGTGTTCCAAGCATTTCCCTGTATACTTTTTCGTTGATTGGGTTAATATTATTATTTTAAAGTTCCATGATTGTTCTAGTTTCATCGTTGTTCTATTCCGCGCACTGCGTGCACGCCACGCCGGCCGCCAGCGCGTATCCACAAAAATATTGAGAATAGAAGCGGCAAAAATTTAAATAATGAAAAAAAAAATAACCCCTATCAAAAACCCGTAAAATTGATTCTACTCTTGATTCTGAACAAACTATTTTCTCAGTTTCACTTATTCCGTTAACACGTTGTATAACAATTGGTAGAAAATGTCATGCGACCGTTATCTAAACATTCCGTATATTACATTTCCTCGAACATGCTTAGAAATTCGATCATTAGTTTGACAACCTTCTTCGAGATAAATCGAAATAGCTGTACTGGTTAAATACAGACGAACGCCGGCCGGAAAAGTTAGTACGAAATTCCGTATCAGTCGTGTTTTGTGGTAGAATAAATTATAAAACATATTTGTCAAGTAATTTAAAAGTGGAATGAACCAACAACCATAAAAACCAAGAAGGTGACTTATCAAAGATTTAGTTAAAACGTTTTGAACTGGCAAGCAAAAAGAAAGCTGTCAATAAAAAAAAAAGCAAATACAGGTTAAAGATAAAAAAAAATACTGCGATGTTAACGAAGGATTATATCCGTAAGTGAGAACTTTAAGTCGTTTGCCGTTACGATCCTGTTTACAATAAAATTGGATTTGTAAAAATTAAAACAAGCGAAGATTGTCCGGAAATTCAAGAAGCGGCAAGCAAGAGTGTACCAGAGAACTTGTTACCGAATCGAATGAAATTTAACTTTCATACATCTATAAGAATGCGTTACAAGGATAAATGCTCTTATAGCCTAAATAGACTCATAACATGCTTTTATTTGGGTTTCTGTCTTAATCAGAACACATATAAACTCTTTTAAGGTTTATGTCCAAGGAAAAATCTCCTTAGATACGTATCAAAGGAGAAATAAGTTTTGTTTTTTTTTTTAAATAACAATACTTTAAAATTCTCTCCTGTAAAGTTGTCATAATGGAGATAAGCGATTTTGCCTACCCAGCACCGATTTGAACTGATTTGATTTAATAATAAAATCTAAGGTATAATAGCTAAACAATTGAAACTCGTTGGGATTACTACCTGAATATAATAACTCTCTAATATTATTCAGTTCTTAGATTGGAGAGTTTAAAAATAGCACGAAACGTTTCGAGAAAAAGTAGGTATAGTGAAGTACTTTAGCAAGAAATCACCCCAAAACATTTCGGAGCCAGCGACAAATGTGCCCGTTTTGTTGTAGTTACTTCATGAGCAGACAAGTCTACAAAGTATCATCACCATCATGACATCTCATGAAACGTCCACTACAGGACTGGGAAATCCCTCCAAAATTTATTCATTTCATTTCAGTTCACTTCCTTCGTTTCGTTTCGTTTCCGTTTCCCTTCCGTTTCGTTTCCGTTTCCCTTCCGTTTCCCTTCCGTTTCCCTTCCGTTTCCCCTCCGTTTCCCTTCCGTTTCCCTTCCGTTTCCCTTCCGTTTCCCTTCCGTTTCCCTTCCGTTTCCCTTCCGTTTCCCTTCCGTTTCCCTTCCGTTTCCCTTCCGTTTCCCTTCCGTTTCCCTTCCGTTTCCCTTCCGTTTTCCTTCCGTTTCCCTTCCGTTTCCCTTCCGTTTCCCTTCCGTTTCCCTTCCGTTTCGCTTCCGTTTCGCTTCCGTTTCCCTTCCGTTTCACTTCCGTTTCACTTCCGTTTCACTTCCGTTTCACTTCCGTTTCACTTCCTTTTCACTTCCGTTTCACTTCCGTTTCACTTCCGTTTCACTTCCGTTTCACTTCCGTTTCACTTCCGTTTCACTTCCGTTTCACTTCCGTTTCACTTCCGTTTCACTTCCGTTTCACTTCCGATTCACTTCCGTTTCACTTCCGTTTCATTTCCGTTTCATTTCATTTCATTTTATAAGGTCACCAACAGAATGTACATTTACAAATTCTTAAAAATTTACATTAAAATTAGCAAGCTAAATGTCATTCTAATTATAGGTGACGACGGCTTTCACAATTCATTTCATTTTTTTTTATTAGGTCACCAACAGAATGTACATTTACAAATTCTTAAAAATTAACATTGAAATTAGCAAGCTAAATGTCATTCTAATTATAGGTGACGACGGCATTCAAAAACTTAAGAAATTAACTGAAATTAAATTAAGAAAAATAAGTTAAATCTAAACAAAATTTTGAACTAACTACCTACACTACATCAAAAAACATTATTGTATAACTTATAAAATTTAACATCTGAAGGAATACTTGTCATATTAGGTTATGCATGGTTTGAATAACTTCCTTTTTGTAAGTTAAAAAAGAATTAAAAATATCAAGATTATTATTTTGCTTGCTCAGATTGTTCCAGCTTTTGTTGAAACAATGTGGAGGGGAAGTACCATAGTCACCACGTTTGTTAGCGTTATGGTAGGCACCATGGACCGCAGTTGTTGGTGACCACAGAATGTAAGATGATACAATACACAGAAGGATTCTGCGGCCCTCTAGCACTGTTGATGACGTAATTAATGTTCCCTTTTATTTATTTTTCATGAATATCTCGAAAACTGCGTCACATAGCAGAAAATGTCTCGATAACGAATTAATCAAAATAAAGTTCTCTACAAAAAATACATTGCATTTTTTTCGCTAGCTTCAATACTTTAAGAGTTCTTGAAAGGGGAAAATGGGCAGTCAAGAAAAGTTTTAATGTACAGAAGAAGATAATCTTAACTAATACATCAACGGCGAGCCGTAACCGCATGTAAGAGTTACAGGATTAGAAAGGATTTTCAAAAATTCATCTCCTGGGTTTGTATGAAATTCATTAAGGGATTTGTATGAAAAACCCCAGTTTTAACATAAAGTGCTTAAATATTTGAGTTCAAGCTAATGAACAGAAATAAAGAAACACATGTTTCAGCATGTTTGCTAAATCATCCCCCTAGGGGGTGAACTGAGGGATTTTTTTAGGGTTCTGTACCACAAAAGAAAAAACGGAACCCTTATAGGATCACTTTGTTGTCTGTCTGTCTGTCTGTCTGTCTGTGAAGACCCTTTATCTCACGAACGGTTAAAAGGATCAGGTTGAAATTAATACCATATATTAAAGTCTATGAACCACACAAGATCTGCAAATTTCAATTTTTTACAACGACGCAATCAATTTTATGTCCTCATCTCCATACTTACTATTACGGGTACTTCCCGTTGACCTGAAATTATGAAATTTGGCAAGAAACTAGGTCTCACAGTACAAATAAAGGGAAAAGTCTGAAATCATTAAATATTACAACTTTTCTCACAACTAATGGTAACCAATTGAGGTGAGCTCCCGTTTCAAGAACATTCATATAAGAGAGGGGTCAAGTTGAATGGACATGGAGGCGATTTTTGTTATAGTTCTATTTTAAAAACGGGAACACATACAATAGTCCCCTGTCAAGTGTTTATCCGTGTGCTCCTTGATGATACAAGTGTGGAAGTAGTCTCAATCTCTTCGTTTGATCTTGAAGAAACATTGTTTTGATAGTGGACTTCCTAAAAGTTGTAGGTACTAATGCTGCGGACAAAAACAAAAATAAAAACAAAAAATAACGGTTACCGTTGGGAGTACGTAAAGATGTTCATTGCAAAAAATGTAGCTACATAAATTTTGTACAGGAAAGGTTATTACAACTTTTTATGTATGATCAACCGTTTTCTCATAAAACGCACTTTTATCTTTGTAGGAAAAGAAGAAGGTGACTGACTGACTGACTGCCATATCAACGCACAGCCCAAACCGCTGGGTGTAGAAATCCCAAATTTGGCGTGAAGTTCCTTATTAAATCATGAGGTGCGCTACGAAAGGATTTTTGGAAATTTCACCCCTAATCGTTTCATAATCCGTCAGTTTAGAAGTTAGGATCAACAAATTTTGTATTTAGACTGAATACTAAAAATTAATTACCATGTGTCTCAGGGTTTTTTAAAATTTCACCTCTGTATGGGTGAAAAGGGGGATGAAGTAGTAAAGCCTACTTTTTTAAAGTAAAACCACTGTTTATTATTTAGGCATTAGGGTTGTAATTTTACGCAACGAACATCACTGTTATTGAAATTCTACCCCTAAGGGGTGAAATGGGGGATGAAATTTTGTAAAAAAATCTGTCAGATTATAAGTTATAATCTTCATATTTTGTTGTTAGGTGAACGACTATAATATAATTTATACGTGACACAGGTTTTTTAAATTTTCATCCCCGAAGGGGTAAAAAGGGGGGTGAAATAAAAATATCCTTGATTTCAAAATAAAAACCACTTTATTATTATTTAGGTATTAGTGATGTGCTCTTACGCAACGTACTTTACTGTCATTGGAATTTCAACCCTTGGGGTGAAAAGGGGTATGGAATTTTGTATGATACGTAGTTGTTTAATTTTTTAGTACAATTCACAAAATTCATTGATTCAGCGTATGGTTGGATGTTAACGCAACTTATATCGGTGCTGTTGGAATTCCAACCTTCGGGGTGAAAAGGGGGTTGAAATTTTGTAAATTAAAATCTTCTCTTTGAAGTATAATTCAATAAAATTATTCATTTGGCTTATAGTTGAAAACAAACACTACTAATTTTCTAGCAGTTTTCGTCCTCATCTCCCAAGGGGGTGAAAATAAGGTTGAAAATTTATTTTAAAAAAGACAGTTAATGAATTAAATACATTATTTAATTACAATCATCGTCATTTTAAATGCAAATCTCACTAAGACCTAAATCTTCATCATCGTCAAGCTTGCACTCTCCTGTATTGTCACAACGGTCGTTAGTACCTTCGCACTTACACATTTCAGTACATCTGAGTCCATTTGACTGATATGAATGAATGAATTTTGTGAATTGTACTGAAAAATTAAACAACTACGTATCATACAAAATTTCATCTCCCCTTTCATCCCAAGGGTTGAAATTCCAATGACAGTAAAGTACGTTGCGAAAGAGCACATCACTAATACCTAAATAATAATAAAGTGGTTTTTATTTTGAAGTCAAGGATTTTTTATTTAACCCCCTTTTTACCCCTTCGGGGATGAAAATTTCAAAAACTCTGTGTCACGTATAAATTAAATTATAGTCGTTAACCTAACAACAAAATATGATATGAAATAAAATATGATAATGAAATATCGCAACAACTTGATGAACCTAAAACAGTTCGGTTTTACCAGGGGTCGCTCAACAGTCGATGCAGGTGTTGAGCTTATTCAAAGTATATTTGACGCCTGGGAGGAGTCAAGTGATGCCATAGGCGTTTTCTGTGACTTGTCCAAGGCTTTCGATTGTGTACATCATGATATTCTTATCAGGAAATTACACCATTATGGAATTAGAGACCAGGCTCTACGCCTTCTGGAGTCGTATCTAAGTGAAAGGATCCAGAAGGTTGATGTAAATGGGAAAAGGTCACTAGGATCAAAAATTTGTATGGGCGTTCCACAAGGCTCAATCCTGGGACCATTCCTGTTCATTGTCTACATTAACGATTTGCCAAACCTTGTAAAGGACAAGAATGAGATAGTACTATTTGCAGATGATACGTCTTTGATTTTTAAAGTCAAAAGACAACAATCAAATTTTGACGACGTAAATAGTACAATCTCTAATGTAGTTGAGTGGTTCACCGTAAATAATCTTTTACTTAACGAAAAGAAAACTAAGTGTGTTAAATTTGTTTTGCCTAATGTAAAGACAACTGCTACAAGCCTATTAGTGAAAAACGATAAATTGACTTAGTTCTGCAGCATACGCTGTGAAAAGAATAAGAGCTCTGACGGATGTAGACACCGCGAGGTTAGTCTACTTCAGTTATTTCCATAGTCTCATGTCATATGGCCTTTTGTTATGGGGTCATGCTGCGGATGCAAACAGCATTTTTTTACTACAAAAGCGAGCTGTTCGTGCAATTTATAAAATGAAGCCTAGAGAATCTCTTCGAAATAAATTTAAAGAAATCAACATTTTGACTTTTGTGTCGCAATACATTTATGAGAATTTAATATATGCTAAACGGAATATACATATTTTTGATAAAAATTGTGACAGGCACAGTGTCAACATAAGAAACAAGAATCAACTTGCTTCTCATGTCAGCCGTATTCACAAAATTAGTAAAACATATAAAGGTCAATGTATACGCTTCTATAATAAGGTACCCACTGATATTGAAAGTTTACCGTTAGATAAATTTAAAACTGTAATCAAGCAGAAATTATGTAAGAAGGGTTATTATAAAATATCAGATTATCTAGAAGAGAAAAATCCATGGGTTTAGACTACGGTTCTAACAGGCTAATTCAAAATTAAAACTGACCTATGTATGTTGTATATCAACCTTGTACATTCAAACATATTTAAAAGAGCGCGTGGGTTTTTATTGTCGCTTCTTTTTTTTCCCACAATGGCGCCACATTATTTGTGAAGCGATGTAGTTTAGCTGACGTCATTAAGAGATTTTAATATCCAACAATGAATAAACGATTTTGATTTGATTTTGATTTGATTTGATTTGATTTGAAGATTATAACTTTTAATCTGACAGATTTTTTTACAAAATTTCATCCCCCATTTCACCCCTTAGGGGTAGAATTTCAATAACAGTGATGTTCGTTGCGTAAAATTACAACCCTAATGCCTAAATAATAAAAGGTGGTTTTACTTTTAACAAGTAGGCTTTATTTATTTATTTATTTATTTTCTAAAACAGCACATGACTGTGTCCGAATACTTAATATTAAACAAACTTTACTACTTCATCCCCCTTTCACCCCTTAAGAGATGAAATTTTAAAAAACCCTTAGACATGTGTTAATTAATTTTTAGTATTCAGCCTAAATACAAAATTTGAAGATCCTAACTTCTGAACTGACGGACTTTCATACAAATTTTCACCTCCTTTTTTACCCCCTTAGGGGTGGAATTTCCTAAAATCCTTTCGTAACGCACCCCTAAATTTTATAAGGAACCTACACGCCAAATTTGGAATCTCTAGACCCAGCGGTTTGGGCTGTGCGTTAATATGGCAGTCAGTCAGTCACCTTCTTTTCCTACTAAGATAAAAGTGAGTTTTTTAGAAAGCGGTTGATCATACATAAAAAGTTGTAATAACCTTTCCTGTACAAAATTTATGTACCTACATTTTTTGCATTGAACTCCTTTACGTACTCCCAACGGTAACCGTTATTTTTTTGTTTTTGTTTTTGTCCGCAGCATTAGTACGTACAATTTTTGGGACGTCCACCATCAAAATAATGTTTCTTCAAGATCAAACGAAGAGATTGAGACTACTTCCACACTTGTATCATCAAGAAGCACACGGGAATATTCTTTTGTACATTTGAAAGGGGACTACAAACTTGAAATTTGGTATGTTTATAGTGCATAAGCTATAAAATAACAACAAATAATAAAATTTGGTCAAGCGAGTGTCGGACTCGAAAAATCTAGCACATTAACTTACTGAATATATATAAAAGAAGAAGGTGACTGACATATCAACGCACAGCCCAAACCACTGGGTCTAGAGATTCCAAATTTGGCACGTAGATTCCTTATGAGGCCTAGGGGTGCATTAAGAAAGGGTTTTATAAAATTTCACGCCCAAGGGGGTAAAATAGGGGATGAAAGTTTGTATGAAAGTTCGTCAGTTTTGAAGTTAGGAACTTCAAAATTTGTATTTAGGCTGATGACTAAAAACTAAGTTTTAAGTGTCTCAGGGTTTTTGAAAAATCTACACCCTAAGGGGTGAAAAGGGGGATGAAGTTTAAAATCCTTCATTTTCAAAGTAAAATCCACTAAATTTATTGTTTAGGCATTAAGGTTGTAATTCTGTGGAACGTACATCATTGTTATTGGAATTCCACCCCAAATTCAACCCCTAAAAGAGGTAAATGGGGTGAAAAATTCTAAAAATCAATATGGGTATCGTTTTTATGGTTAATCGGGTCGCTGATTTCGAAAACTACAACAATTTTGAAATCTAGGAAATACCATCATCCCCTGGGGATGGGGTTGGGTTGTGATAGGGTTGAAATGTCTAAAAGTCAATATGGGTGTCGTTTGTATGTTTTATCGTGTCGCTGATTACAAAAACTACAACAATTTTGAAATCCGACGTGGTGGACGTGAAATACCATCATCCCTTCGGGATGGGGTTAGGGTGCGATAGGTTTGAAATGTCTAAAAATCAATATGGGTGTCGTTTGTATGGTTAATCGGGTCACTGATTACTAAAACTACAATAACTTTGAAATCCAATATGGTGGATGTGAAATACCATCATCCCCAGGGGATGGGTTGGGGTGCGAAAGATGGCGTTAGGGGTAGGGATAGGGGAAGGGATATGGATAGAAATAGGGTCAGGGGCAGGGATAGGGAGAGGGAGAGGGGAAGGGGAGGGGGAGAGGGAGGGGGTAAAGGAGGGTAGGGGAATAGTTAGGGGGAGGGGGAGAGAGAGGGGGGGGAAAGAGGGCGGGAGGGGAGAGGGAGGGAGAGGTGGAAGGGGGGTAGGGGGAGGGGAAGGACGGAAAGGGAGGGAGGATGGGGGGAGGGGAAGGGGGAAAGGGAAGAGGGATGGGGGAGGGGAAGTGAGGGGGTTTGGGGAGGGGAAGGGGAAATGGGAGGGGTATGGGGGGAGGAGGTAGGGTAAGTAGGGGAAGGAGTGATGAGGAGGGGAAGGGGTGTAGCATACTAATAATTAATGCAACACTATCCGGGAGTTGGCAACACTGGAGAGTCAGTCTGGGCTTGACAGGCGTTGCGATAACACGGGTGTGCTGGGAAAATACTAGATAAGTTACATTGAAACCATCTAAACAATACAATGGCGACCCTGGAGAGACTACGAACTTAAAGGCAAGTAAAAAAACAAATTAATTATCACATTGATAAGGAAAAGAGGTAAATCGATGATTTGAGACTGGTCAAAATTCACGCCAAAGGACTTGGTATTTAAATATAATTATTTTAGCTGTATTACTCTTCACATGTTGTTAAATAATCTTGTTCAGTGATGCAATACGTGATATAAATTTTCTGTTCAATTAGAAACTGAAACAAAGGCATGGGAAAAAAAACTCGGGAACTCGAAAAACCGGCTTCGGTCAAGCGAGTATTGCATAGCGCAGGGTGTAGCAGCTTAACAGCCATAGACGTCCACAGCGGGACAGCAGTCTTTTTCCAATACTTTTACGACAACAGTGTGTCACATGTACCTACATCTACCTTTTGTTTTAATTTCCCGTCCCATTTCCATGGTACTTGTTAAAGGTATGTTTACACATGACTACTTATTAAAGGTACTTCTACACATGTCACTTGCTGTTTTACTAATTCATATGATGCCTATCTATGATGTAAGAGGTATCTAAAACATGACAACATACCTACTTACTTACTTTGTGAAATTGGTATAATTGAGGTATTACTAAGATTATGGTGAAAAAAGAAAGTACTTACCTTGAATGGTAGAACAGGTAGTTTGGCGAAAGCTGAACGGTACCTACAAGAGTGTGTGAGAGGTAGTTTGGCGAAAGCTGAACGGTACCTATAGGAGTGTGTAAGAGGTAGTTTGGCGAAAGCTAAACGGTACCTATAAGAGTGTGTAAGAGGTAGTTTGGTGAAAGCTGAACGGTACCTATAAGAGTGAGTAAGAGGTAGTTTGGCGAAAACTGAACGGTAACTATAAGAGTGTGTAAGAGGTAATTTGGCGAAAGCTGAATGGTACCTATAAGTGTGTAAGAGGTAATTCAGCGAAAGCTGAACGGTACCTACAATGACAACTGTTGATTACAAGTAGATAGATAGATAGAACACTTTATTGCTCACATAACAACAAAAAAACAAATGTACATAGAGAACTTAACCTAATGCGGGCAAAGGCGGCCTTATCGCTGCAAGCGATCTCTTACAGGCAATCTTTGACCTTAGGGATACATAAAACCTTATACCTTTATTAGGTAGCCCCAAAAAGTGCACAATATGCTGGACATGGATATTAAGTTGACAGGTTATACCTAGGTACGGTAAACCGCACATCAGTAGAAACTTTTTCAACTCTATTACCATGCTTTAAAGTCCAAAAGTGTTTCTACTGAAGAGCTGTTGTGTTTACTAAAAATAAAAATAGTTTAGATAAACACTTTATTGGAAACAGATGATTACATAGTAAACCGTTTTGAAATACATAGTAAAGTTAACAATGAACTGAAGCTATATGATATCCGGGTTGAGTTTTGTTTGGAAATTATAAAATGAAATTATAGAGTGATTGATTTCATATCAGAGCCGCGTTCCACAAAGGTGAGAAATTACCCTGTTAGCACGTTGACTTGATATGCCATCCATGAGTGTGGTCAGGACATGACTGACTGCTCTCTGGGGTAGTCGTCATCCGGAATGGAGCCCTTCGGCCAGGTAGTAGAAGAGCCGCTAGAGTGGCACCGTTTGCCTATAATACCTATACAATTACTTACATATATATATATATATATATATAGAATTTAGTACCTGCTGTATTAGTGATTGTGGTTATCGGTCAAACAGACTTGTATAACAAATGGTGGAAATAATTTAAATCCATAACCAGTCGGTTTTACTAAGATAATGTGCGGTTGTGGAATTGGAAAACGAGACAAATAGTATGTTCAAGTATGAAGTATAGTTATTTCGTGTACAATTGTGAGAAAAATACTTGTACCTTCATAAAGCTTGAAATTCATACACTCGTTTGGACTTAAGGCGATGTATTGTCGTAACGTAGTACTTTTAATTACATAAACTTCATTTTGACACTTTGACATGACTTGTGGTGAACCAAATTAACCGCAGCGTAATTAAAGAAGAAACCGCCTACTCAAAATTGAGTGTTACAATTAAAAGTACGTACGGTCTTGTACGATCGGGTACGATCAGGTACGATCAGGAACAATCGGGTACAGTTCGATAATATCGGGTATCAATCAAGTACGGTCGAATACCGTAGGCAACACTTTAGTACAGTCAAGTACAGCCTAGTACAGTCAAGAACAGTTTAGTACAGTTGAGTACAGTCTAGTACAGTCAAGTACAGCCGACTAAAATCCAGTACAGTAGAGTACAGTCGAGTAAAGAGTTAAGTACAGTCAAGTACAGTCGAGTAAAGTCTAGTACAGAAGAGTCCAGTATATTCGAGTACAGTCAAGGACAGTCGAGTACATTCAAGTACAGCCGAGCGAATTTGAGTAATTCAACAAGCTAAAGCATACAATAAGGTTAATAAATACAAAACAAAATTCGGCCTGGTTGGCTCTCAACTCGGGCGCAATCGTGCCCCAGAACCCCAAAGTCCAGCGCTCGTGGGATGACGTAGGGTGTAAAGCAACTATAGACAGACTTGTTGGTAGCGCTACGGGAGCGGGTCTGGCGAGACTTCTGGCAGTGTCGTGCCCGGAATCAGGGGCATGGTTGCACGCGCTTCCTTCGCCTTACATAGGCACTTTGCTCGACGGTGACTCATTGCGTGTGTCTGTTGCTCTCCGCCTGGGCTGCGATGTATGCCAACCACACCTATGCATCTGCGGTTCCATGGTGGAGGCGAATGGTCATCACGCATTGAGTTGCCGTCGATGCACTGGTAGGCACTCACGTCACCATGCCCTCAACGATATCGTCCAGAGGGCACTCACGTTGGCTGGCGTTCCGTCTGTGCTTGAGCCGTCGGGCCTAAGTCGCACCGATGGTAAACGGCCCGATGGCCTGACGTTGATTCCGTGGGAGAGAGGGCGGTGTTTGGTGTGGGACGCAACGTGTGTCAGCACTTACGCTGCTTCTCACATCAATCGCACAGGCGGCGATTAAACGCCAAAAATATGCTCCTTTGGGACATGGCTACATTTTCGTCCCCTTGGCGGTGGAAGCGGCGGGCTGCTGGGGAGCGGACGCGAAAAAATTTGTGCGTGACATAGGCAGTCGGCTCCGACAAAAGGGATGTGACCCCCGCTCCGAGTCGTTCCTGGTGCAAAGGCTTTCCATAGCCATTCAACGTGGTAATACTGCGAGCATTATGGGCACTTTTGCACCGGGAACGTCAAGGGGCGGTTTGTTAGACTAATACATTATTGTATTTTAATTATGAGTACCTTCTTTGACTTTTGTATTTTTTTGTGACTGTATTTTAATATTTTAAATGAATAAAATTTGGTTAATACAAAATAAATATCTACTCTATATCTTAATAAAACTTACAATAAAAAGGGTGTAATTAACACAAAATGGTCTTTTACATTAGAAATTTCCCTCATGTTGAGATGTGGTGGTAGTTCTGTTTTAGATACCAAAAAATGGATAGTACAGTTTACTGCGGAGGAGTTAAGACAAAGACATTTAATAAACATTTAACGACCAATGAATTATTGTTTTAAAGCAAATTTTGTATAGTAAGTAACTGCAACTAAGCCTGTGGCTGTACCTGAGGCTGTGCCTGTCTCAGTATTTGAGGCTGTGCCTGTGGCTATACCTGTGGTTTAACGATGCCGGTGGTTATGTGTTTATGCCTGTGGCTGTGCTTTTCTCTCTAAAGTGATGCCTGTGCCTTTGGCTGTGTAAAAAAAAAATGTATATAAATATGTGTATAAGTATGAGTAATATGTGTAAATTTAGATGCCACTATTTGGAAAAGACGGGTCCGAATTGGTCAAGAATCACAAACCCCTGGAGGTGAATTTTGGGCCAATCTCTGAACTATGTGTGCGAATTGAACGCTTCGTTTTGCGGCTGCAATGATTGAAATTAACAATTGTTTACAGTTCTGGTAAGAATATTGCAGACGGTTGTGTTTCCAAAATTTACCACCGCAGCACTTCGAAGAAGGTAATTACGTAAAAGTAGTAATTAGTCATTGTTTTCCCATGGCAATCAGTTTAAACGAATTAAAGCTTGCATGTCAAGTAGACAGTGAAATAAGATTGGTTAAACAAGGAATTTTCATTTTCAGCCTCGAATCATTATCTCCTTGTTTTACCAATGGATAAATTCAAAATTGTTTATAAAGCAAAAAAAAATTAAGAAAGGTTATTATTAAATATTAGAGTACCTAGAAGAGAAAATCCATGGGATTTTAGGCTACGGTTATGCAATTCAAATTGTCTTATGTTGATTGTATCAACTCTGTACATTCAAACATATTTAAAGGAGCGCGTGGGTTTTTACTGTCGCTTCTTTTTTCCCACCACAGCGCCACTTTGTTGTGAAGCGACGTAATTTTTAAATAAAAATAAAAATGGAAAATATAAAATTACTTAAAGAATTATATAAAATTTATATAAAATTACCTGAAAAAGAAAAAAAATATTTAAATAATTATTGATTAAAGCTCACTCGCAGTGCATATTTTAACAGTCTGCAAATAATATGGTCTACGTGTATTTCATAGCATACGATATTGGCTCCAAAAAAACAGCGAGGGTGAGAGGCAAAACAGCGATATATTAAAACGATTGAAGATTAGTCAAAGCCAGACATCTCACTGGCAAGTCGGATATCAGGGTGAGACAGAAGGAAAAAAAAAAGATAAATATGTTCACCACATTCAGTGAGGCGCCACAAGCAGTAACAAAACAGAATGGAAATAATATGATAGTTGGAAATGATATGAAAGTTGGAAATGATATGGAAGTTGAAAACGATGAAACAGGACAGAGACTATGTAGAAACATAGAACATCAAAAATAGAAGACCGAGAAGGCCAGTGAAAAGTTTGTACAGATTATGATGAAAGGAAAGGCAGTGATTCGGATACCTAACATTAATAGTAAAATAAATGAAAGCTACATACTAATTAACGTCCTTGATTACACTGGTTTGTTAAATTGATTATTGTAAGTCAATCAGTTGCAGTAAGGATCTTTATGTTTTCTTTTCAATTAAAACAAAAGGTAGATGTAGCATACTAATAATTAATGCAACACTATCCGGGAGTTGGCAACACTAGAGAGTCAGTCTGGGCTTGACAGGCGTTGCGATAACACGGGTGTGCTGGGAAAATACTAGATAAGTTACATTGAAACCATCTAAACAATACAAGGGGGATGGGGAAGGGGGGAAAAGGAGGGGAAGTGGGAAAGGGAGGAGGGAGGGGAGGGGGAGAGGGAGGGTGGGAAAGGAAGAGGGAGGGGGGAGGAGGAGGAACGGGGAAAGATAGAGAGGGACAGGGGTGGAGGGGGAGAGGGAGAGTGCGACAGGGAGACTAAGAGGGAGGGCGAAGGGGAAGGGAGAAAGAGGGGGGGTGAGGGATGGGGGGGGAGAGGGAGAGGGAGGGAAAGAGGGAGAGGGAAAGGGAGTTGGGGAGGGAAAGGGATGGGGAGAGGGAGGGTGAGGTGAAAGAGGGAGGGGTGAGGGAGAGGAATAGAGAGGGAGGGGGTGGGGAAGAGGGAGGGGGAGGTGGGATGTGGAGGTGGGGGGATAAAAAAGGATAGATAGGGAGGAATACGGACTTTTTTTACTTTTATGAATACCTTCTAGCTACCCATTCACTCCCTTTATTGCCTTCTTTTTTAAGTTCGGCTGTAACGATTGACAATGAAAATTCCACACTACCTACCAATTGACTAAAATCAAAAGATAATAAAATTTTTAGTAACATAGCATTCAACTTGGATAAGTACAAATGCATCTTTTACGTAGGGATCAAGAAGGAAAAGCGTTCCGCAAAATATGTTTCAGTTAAGTTCGAGTTCTGTTTTTTTTATAAAATCTACGCGGACGAAGTCTCGGGTAACAGCTAGTATTAACTAATACTAATGAATATGTGGTGGTACGGAACCCTCGGTGCGCGAGTCCGACTCGCACTTGGCCGGTTTTTTATTTATGAAATCATTATTTCTGTAAATCTGAATTTTCGTGCGCCTTACTTCAAAATCGGTAGTCTTACCCATAATAATTCATCCATCACCTTACTCCCTTTCAATAATTCTGATAAATGCGTGTTTCTTTTTATTTTGTATTGACTAAAAATCCGAATCTTTATGCTTAAAAATGACATAGCTTATTTCAACCCCAAGAGGGATGTTTTTGCGAAAATGATGAAACACGTATTACTTTATTTCTTTACATTAGCTTAAATACAAACGATTATATTATACCGAAATGTTTCAAAAAATCAAAATAATAAAAGTTAATTTTATAAAGTTATAAGTACATAATGAGCTTTTTTTATTTTTTTTAAAACCTGAATTATAAAGGAAAACTAGCTGTTGCCCGCGACTCCGTCCGCGTGGGTTTCAGAAAAAGTAGCTAATGACTTTTCCCACGGTTCAAACTATCTTCGTACCAAGTTTGTATCACATTCGGTTTATCGGATTAGTCATAAAAGCTTAACAGACAGACAGACAGTGTAGTTCTCGCCTGTATATTATTAGGTATACAGAGTGCCGATAGTGCGGATTTTTGTTTTGTTATGTCTTATACAAAACAAAGCCTAACTAAATCTGAGGCTCTGTCACTTTAGCTTCTGTGGCAACTGAATAAAGAGCGGTACAAAGTCCAACGTGGCTTCACATGCTTTTAACTGTACATGTACCTGCATACAAAACTGTTGGACTACACTTCTTTACAATCGTTGTAACTTATTTCTCCCCTTAAAAGACAATTCGTAAAAAACAATAATTCACATCTCTCTTTATTTATTTAAGTATTTTGTTTATAAGTACCTACTTCCTAAGTTTTTAAAACTTAAGAACTTTCATATTTTCTTTTACATTAGTTGCACTGCCATGCCGAAACAGGAATTTTTATTAATATTTTTATAATAAAACTAAATCTAGATTTTACCAATCTTTAGCTGTACCCACAACTTTTACACAAACAACTGGACCGGATCAAACGGAATTTTTAACAACGTGTTTGGCTTTCTTTCGTACAAATATAAGCTTTGTTTGATTTCAGCTCGGTTTCACAGATTGAAACTTTGAACTCGCCCATTTTCTGTTTGAGTGAACTGATTGCAATAAAAAAAGTTCAAATATTGCACGAAAGCAACCCAAATACGTTATTGAAAACTCCGTTTAAGTGCGTAAGTACTTTGTGAGGTATTGGTGTGGCCGTTTAAAATTTCGCGAACCTTTTGTGTGAATGAACCGTTTGCAATGGAACAAAGCTTATATGTTGCACAGAAAAGAGCCCGACGCGTAATTGAAAACCTCGTTTGAACCAGTTCAGTAGGTGAGTTCTTGGTTCTGCAGCTTGAAACTTTGCGTATCTTCTGTCAGAGTGAACCTTTCGCAATGAAACTAAGCTTGTTTTTTGCACAGGAGTAAGCCAAACGCGTTACTGAAAGCCACGTTTGAATCTGCTCAAAAGTTTTTGAGTTATTCGCGCCTTTGCTTGAAACTTTGCGTAACTTCTATCTGAGTGAACCGTTTTCAACTAACCTAAGCTTATATGTTGCACAAAAGTACCTAATTCAAGCACGTCATGGAAATGCCAGTTGGAATCGGTACAGTAGTTTGTGAGTTATTGGCGCCGTCTATTAAAACTTCGGGCATTTCCAGTTTGAGTGAACCGTTTTCAATTAAAGTAAGCTAATACATTGCAAAGAATTAAGCTAATCATGTTATTGAAAACCCTGTTTAAATCCGTTTAGTAGTTGATGAGTTATTGGGGCCGCCGCTTGAAACTTAGTGAATTTTATGTCTAAGTGAACCGTTTGAAATGAAACTAAGCATACACGTTGCATGGAGTAGCAAAATACGTTACTGAAAATCTCGCTTTAATCTGTTCAGTTCTTTGTGAGATATTGGCGCCTCCGCTGGAAATTTCGCGCACCTGTCTGAGTGAGCCGTTTTCAATGAAAGTAAGCTAATACGTTGCAACGAAATAAGCTTGACAGTTCATTGAAAACCCTGTTTGAATCCGTTCAATAGTTTGTGAGTTATTTGCGCCGCCGCATGAAACTTAGCGTACCTTCTGTCTGAGTGAATCGTTTGCAATGAAACTAAACTTTTATGTTGCACAAAAGTAAACCAAACTCGTAATTAAAAACTCATTTTGAATTTGTTTGCGAGTTATTGTCGTACAGGCAATTTTATACTTTACATTGGTGTAGCTTCTGATATAGTGAAACAATTTGAATGAAACATAGTCTATATGTTGCTCAGAGCTAAGCTTAATCTATCTGCAAAAACCGCGAGAAAATCCGTTCAGTAGTTTCGGAGTTTATCGAAAACATACAGACAGACAGACAGACAAAAAGTTCAGAAAACATATTTTTGAGTTTTATTAGTCGTTTCTTATCGCTCACACTATTTTTTTATAAATTTATCAAAAGTACAGACACGCCGTTTCTACTCTTTTATTATATGTATATAGATGTGGATGCATGTCATAAAACTTTGTCGGCCATATTGATTACGTCATTAACCTCGCAGAGAGCAAAAAAATTGTGTCCCGGGCTTTATAAACTCGTCTGCTCACTATCCGAATCCGAACTGGTACATTAGTTGCAACTTCCGGAATAATTTAATGCTATCCAACGACTTATTATTTATTCGTACTATCCAACCCAATTATTAGTGCCTTGTTGATTCCTTCGCTTCGGGCTCGTCTTGGCGGGGTCACTTACTTGCCCTCAGACTTGCAGTAGTCGAAGTGTTGTCAAAATTAGCATATATCGACGTATGGCAGAATATTTTTCACAATTTCAAATATTCGCGGCTGAAATTGGGCCATTATAAAAAAAAATCGATGTCACTTGCGCGACCTGTCACGTCAGATAGGGTTCATATGGTTTCTATCCAACTTTGCAATGAAATTATCTTTACAATGTCATAACCATTATTTTCTATCTTATATAATTTAATCGCGGAAAGTCTGAAAAACACATTATTCCTCCCATACACAGTACAAAGTGTAAGACGCTCATACGTAATTCACGTCAAAAATACGGTACTACTATTCTGCCGCGCTTACAATATTAGCAGTAATTCGGAATTTCGAAAAAAAATGTTACATACAGATTCTGAATCAGCGCATTGAACTCTACCTTAAAATCAAACCCTCGTATTAATATTTGAGCTAGATCCTTTATTTTAAGTAAGCATAATATAGCAGTAAGTCATAAAATGTGCCAAAGGGTACTTAGCACAACTTTCGTATGTATACTTACCACTGAAATTTTGTTGTCATCCTACTATCAAGTTAATAGTTTTCCTTAACACATGAACAGTAAGTAACACATACTGCAATAATAATAAGTAAAGCTTATTCACATTGAGCTTTGATTTACTTAGTACATTAACAGTAACTAAACATACCTACTGAAGGTAAAGTTAATAAGGGATACTTGTCATATTGACA
Source organism: Athrips mouffetella (assembly GCA_947532105.1). Classification (NCBI taxonomy): domain Eukaryota; kingdom Metazoa; phylum Arthropoda; class Insecta; order Lepidoptera; family Gelechiidae; genus Athrips; species Athrips mouffetella. The sequence continues at coordinate 15,409,628 of OX383978.1, forward strand.
GCAACTCAGTAGAGCGCTTAGAATAACCGCAGTAAGTTAGTACTTACTGTGGTTATTCTTAGCGATCATGTTTTAGTATATTGGACTGTTACTTTTTTAATATAAGAAAGCAAAATACAACCTTATTAACTAAACATATTAAAAGTACGTCCTTCTAGCTACACGTAAAAAAAACGAAAAGGTATTTTACTAATAAATAAACTCAGGACAAGTAAAAATATGATTAAAACTTTTAGCGCCATTATCTCGGTTTCATGCCAAACGTACCTACTTACTGCTAGCGCAAGTAGGTACGTTTTATACAGTGCGGCAGTATTATTTATTGAACATCATCATAATATTATTCTTCACATACAAGAAAAACGTGCGGGTTTTAATATTTTTTAGTGATATTTAGAACTGAGCTACACGCACATTGCATTTTTTTAAATTTGTCGTTAAATTGCAGAAAAACTTCAAAAATGTCTACGTATGACGTATTTATGTATTGCGTTGGGATTATGATTGACTCAGGTCGTAAGTATATTTAGTTATTAGTCCAATTATTTGATAGATATTTTTTCCGACGTAGCAGTGATGATCGGTCGTCCTCACTTGACAACATAAATTAAACAATTTTATTTGAATAAGTGGCCAACTTGTGTGTTTGCCCGTTGAATTGCTGTTAAATATAATGCATCTAAGCTAACGTAATGAATGAGTAACTAAAAGATGGAAGCCAGCAATCTTAGGCAAAGCCATGGCTTCTCCTGTCCAAGGTCCCGTCGCAAAACTTTTACCTCCTACGATTCCTCAACAGAATAGGTTGCCATCTCATATCCTGGAAGAACCATGTGAACTATTAAATATAAAATCTCTATTTCGACCGAAAATTACGTCATAAGATTTCCGATCAAAACGTTTACCTACCGAAAGATACAACTTTAGAGAGCTGAAGTCGCTAGGGTTGCCAGCCCTCACCCTGGCAGGCTCCTCAGTCAGCCTCATTTTATCTGGCAAAAAATGAGGTCATTTACCAAACTTTTGATCGGAAATCTTATGACGTAATTTTCGGTCAAAATAGAGATTGGTAAACACTTGTAGGGTGGAGCGTCAGTAGACTGATTATATTGGTAGATTAATAGACTTAATGTAACATGAGTATATACGTGTACATGATTACTCTACACCTTCCCCGTAACGAAAAATAAAATAAAATAATTTATTTTATTTTATATGGTTATACCTGTATAAAAACATTCATACATTGAACATAAACAATTGGACATCTATATTGTTACATGAAAACTTTAAAATACAGTTGCAACTGAACTTTAAAAATTAACTTACAAACTAAACCAAAATTAAAAATTTCAACTTAAAATTAATTCTAAGATATGCATGTTTAAAATCTTATATTTTATTACATTTTAAATGGATTAGTGCGATTTTTATGAACGGAGGGGCCCGAAACGCAGAAATTGCGTACCGACTTAACGACTCCGCATCTACCCAGAACGCAGCAGCTGTGATGGGAAGGATGGGATATAGGAACTAGCGGCGTTTAGGATTTTTTTTGCTTTATGGTTTGTGGCTCTTTGGTAACTTTTTAAGAGTTGTATATTTTCGGATTCGGAATGAAATGACCTATCTATAGACAATAGAAGATTGCATAGTTTGGTTGAAAAATTAAAAGAAATGACAGTTTGAAGTTCACTCAGTGAACGTTTTTGCAAGCATTTCGCGAGTCGTTGTTGTTTTTACGTAGTTTTTTAGTTTTTGTGAGTTGGGTTGAATCAAAACGAGTTTTGTAAGTGTTTTTTAACATATTATTAGCTCATTGATAAAAAAACATAACATTCTTTCATAATAATAAATCAAGATAGAGGCGAAAAAAAACGGGGGTCCTCAAGGCCATTTTTTTCGTCATGACCTTGAAGCTGAGCTCTTATATAAACAAACCATACTCGAGAACGACTGTGTTTATAATTTATTAGAATGCTTACATCATAAGCTTACAAAAAACAAACACTTCTAAGAACCCATAATGTAAATATTATGACTGGCGAGCGATAAGTCTCAAGTGGGTCGTTAAGTGCTCGCCGCGCGCCCGCATCCGGTGTCAAATTACAAAAAGCCTGGATTCTTACGGATACGGCACGTCGCCCCCTTTCGGCCCCTCAAAGGTAACCCAATTTTTTTAACTGGTCACTTCGAGCTGTCAAAATATTTGCATGATGGCAGTATTGGTACGGTCAGCAGAACCATAATTTTATTTATTGCAAGTACAGGTTTTGGTTTTGATATTGTTTTGTTTTAAAAAATTCTTACTACAAAAATTTCAAATGGATTTTTATTTAATCCTAAAATCATTATTTTTATAATGGAATTATACAATTTTTGACCTAATTTTATTAATAGATTGTTCAATAGTATAGATAGGATAATGAATGCAATGGAGTATATGCGAGGAAAGCAGTTGACTTAAATGAGCTATAATTTGATAAAATGCTCTACTTTATTATTTCCATCTTTGAACTCACGGTTATTAAATTTTACAATATGAAAATATTGTGAATCGTGTGAATAATTAAAAAATCTTTCGACAACAGAGGCAAGGTGGAATAAAATGTGAAACGCGCTGTGCGCGCTCTCAGTCTCGCGTGCGGCAACCCGCCCACTGCCGATCGGCTCGATCACGAGCTACTTAGTATCATCATATCAGCCGAAAGGCGTCCACTGCTGGACATAGGCCTCCTCCCCTAAAGATCTCTATGACGACCGGTCCTGCGCTGCTCGCATCCAGCGGCTTCCCGCGACCTTGACCAAAGCGTCGGTCCACCTTGTGGGGGGCCTGCCAACGCTTTGTCTTCCGGTACGTGGTCGCCACTCTAGAACCCTTACGCCCCATCGGCCATCGGTTCTTCTTGCGATGTGCCCTGCCCACTGCCACTTTAGTTAAGCGATTCTCAGGGCTATGGCGTACAAAATAACTCGGACTATGACCGTTAATACGAGGAAGTCGAAAAATTTGTCGCGGGGGTGAGCGCGGCATGTGGAGGGAGGCGAGCGATTCGTTCATTGACTCTCCACCTGTCACCCCTGCGCAGAAAATAACCGTCATAACCAAACTTATCCTGAACGCGCTATAGTAGGCACATAGCGCGTGACCTTGAGCGGGTGACGGGGGCCTGCGCTGTGAGCTGTGAGTATCAAGCTACACTCTGCTCTTGACTGTATGAAAAAAATCAGTTTACATTTTTAATGATAAAATCGACTTTTTGCTTTTGGGATCGTGCTTTTCGGTACTTTTACGTATACCAGAGTCCATGAAAGGGTCAGGTCAGGTGTTTAGTAAACAAAATCATAACCTCAAATGCATGTAAAATATTTAGGGGCGACCTTCCTTGCGAATTTTAATTACCATGCGCTCACTAATCCCAGTAGCCGCTGCTACTTTTTAGGGTTCTGTATCTCAAAAGAAAAAAACGGAACCCTTATAGGATCATTTTGTTGTCCGTCTGTCTGTATGTCTGTCAAGACCCTTTATCTCACGAACGGGTAAAGGTATCAAGTTGAAATTAATACCATATATTAGGATCCATGAACCACACAAGATCTGAAAATTTAAATTTTTTACAACGACGCAATCAAAAGATATGGCATTTTATGTGCTCATCTCCATACATTTATGTAAAAAAGCAAAACCTACAGGGTACTTCCCGTTGACCTAAAATTATGAAATTTGGCAAGAAGCTAGGTCTGACAGTACAAGTAATGGGAAAAGTCTGAAATAATTAAATATTACAACTTTTCTCACAACTAATGGTAACCAATTGTGATGAGCTCCCGTTTCAAGAATATTCATATAAGAGAGGGGTCAAGTTGGATGATCACGGAGGCGATTTTTGTTTTAGTTCTATTTTAAAAACGGGAACACTTACAAACTTGAAAATTGGTATGTTTATAGTGTATAAGCTATAAAGTAACAACAAATAATAAAATTTGGTCAAGCGCGTGTTGGACTCAAAAAATCTAGCACATTAACTTACTGAAATTTCAACTAATACAATTATGATTATGTGGTGGTACGGAACCCTCGGTGCGCGAGTCCGACTCGCACTTGGCCGTATTTAATTCACTTGGTGATATAAAAATTTCGACCTCCTGTGAAACTTTTCATCTTCAAAATATTTTATCACACTGTAGGTATATGATGCTACGGGCTTGGCCCGGCAGTTTTTTTGCACGTCCGGTCATGGCTTCGCCAGTTCGCTGGCTTCGTTACGCCGCGCGACTGGAAATACGTCAAGAACTTGCCCACGCACTAAGTCAAAAACAGTCAACAAAATAAAACTAATAAAACACAACAATTAAACAACGTAACATAAGAAATTCAACAAAAAAACAAACGAAATAACAGAACACAAATAACAATACTCGAAAGCTAACGAAAATAATGCGAAATTGCGAACGACACGAAAGTGCTGACCGTACTGAAAAAAAGGGCGACCGCGGAGGGGCGAAGGGAGTTCGTGGGCGGGTGAGTTCAGTGCTGCCAACATAACGACTTTGACAGCTCGAAGTGCACAGTTAAAAAAATTGGGTTATACCATTTTTCAATACTTTAACGTTACATCCTAAATCTTCTATTATTAAAAACGGACGAATTTCCTGTCTCGCTTTTTAATAAGAGATAGCTACCCTTTTTATAAGTAACTTTATTTACATTACCATCGTAGATTCTTTCCTTCGCTGCTTACCTCTGCTCTAAATTTTTTTTTGCGTCGCGCTGCGCCACTTGTTATAAGGGGTCTACTTTACCTGAATCAAAATTGTTTGTCAATTTACAAGTTTTACCAAATACTAACGTGCGGTGTGAACTGGGTCTCCGTGTGCACTGTGTTGTTGTACGCGAAGCACAAGTACGGAAGCCAGCTACTCCAAGTGTCCGCGCAATTTTCACTATTTATTCTTAAATACGCACCCATCGACTGCGTATTCTCTAGGGCACCTATGGACTCCTGGTGGTACGCTGTTGAAGTAAGCTGTTTATATTGTAACAACTCGCATACCTGTCTCATGGTGTTAGATATAAACTCGGATCCGCGATCTGTCGCTATTTCACGGGGTATCCCGTACCTTAAAATAAAATTATCTACAAACGATTTAGCGACAGATGACGCATCTTTTGAGTACAATGGATACGCTTTTACGAACTTGGACATCTCGCACTGTAACGTGAGCGCGTAGCAATAACCTAGCTCATCCTTAGGCAGTGGACCTACTATGTCTAGATAAATTTTTTCTAATGCACTATTACGTGTCGTCGTTATTTCCATCGGCTGTTTTGTTTTGACTGAATATTTCTGAACCTGACAATGCTTACATTTGCTTACAAACTCTTACATCCTTTTCCATGCTTGGCCAATAATAACATTTCTTTATATTATTGGTCATTCTCCTAAAGCCCGCGTGGCCACTCGTGGGCAATAGATGAAAATCATTCATTATAACACGTCTGTCATCTATATTATTTATTCTTTGGGCACTTTTTAATACGCAAATTCGTGGTCCGGACCACTGTGGATACGCCTTTATTTCGCTTATTAGTCCTGCTATAAAATCTTGATTATTGGCGTCTCGTATTATGCATATTTTTTCCAAGTTTAAATTTTTTGCAAAAATCGGATAAGTCACCAATTCGACTCGCGTTATTGGTGATCGAGAAAAACCGTTCAAATAAATACACGACCTACTTCCGATATAAATAAAATATTTTCACCTGTCTGTTACTAACCCGTTACTCTCTAATCTACGTTGTTTTTCTTTATTTACTAAACCTAGCTCAACTAAATTTTTTGGCTTTTTAATAATCTCCACTACTCCTGGTTGATCAGGCCTTGAGTTTGGTAGATCATTATTAGCCAATAAATTTGAGTTGTCCTGCTTTTTCCCATCCAATTCCTCTTTCATCCTTCTCGCTTGGGCTCTAGTCATAACATTCACAACTTGCTCATTCAACTCTTTTAATTCATTACTACTTATCGTAATTCTTGATAGTGCATCTGCCGCAGAATTTTTCACGCCTTTTATATATTCGATTATGAAATCATACTGTTTTAGTTGTAACCTAAATTTTATTAGCCTGCTTGAAGGATCACGCATACCGAACAAATAGACTAGTGGCCTTGATCCGTCTGTATTTTAAACTTACGGGCGTAAAGATAAGGTCTAAAGTATTTTGCGCTCCACACTATAGCTAAAAGCTCTTTCTCTATAGTGGAATTATTCTTTTCGGCTTTATGTAGACCTCGGCTAGCGTAAGCTATTGGCCGTCCATCACTATTGCATAATACCGACCCAATTGCTATTCCACTAGCGTCACATTAAAACAAATATTCATTTTTTGGTGAAAAATTTGGATACTGAAGGACAGGTGGTCGTATAAGGGCTGTTTTTAACTGCTGAAATGCTCTTTCACGTTCCTCACTCCAGTCAAAAGTAAAATTTTTTCCACATAGTTTGTTTAAAAGACAAGCTTTCTCTGCAAAATTAGGGATGAATTTTCGATAGTAATTAGCGAATGCTACGAAGCGTTGTATTTCATCTATATTTTGAGGCCTAGGGTAGTTTTCTAATACTTTAGTTTTTTCTGGGTCTGGGGAAATTCCATTTTCAGATACTACGTGACCTAGGTATAGTATCTCTTTTTGTGAAAATTTGCATTTTGCCGGATTTAATTTTAAATAGATTTTTGTTGAATTCCGTATATGGTCTGCTATTTATATCTAAATTTACTTGATAAAAACCCTGATAAAGATCTAGTGTTGTGAAGTACATAGAGCCAGATAATAAATCTTAAATGTCTGAAATATTTGGCAGAGGAAACTTGTCGTTTTCAATTTTGTTATTTAATTGTCGGTAATCGATTATGACTCGCCATTTTTTCACACCTGAGGAATCCAATTTTTTCGACACCAGCAATAGTGGGCTTGACCATTCGCTCCTAGTTTCTTCAATTATTCCCTCATCTAACATACCTTGTATCTGTTTATCTATTTCTGTCTTTTGTGAATGCGGTAATCTGTATGGATCGACGTAAACAGGCGTACTTTTTGGTTCTAGTTCTATACTTTGTTCGTACAAAGGTGTGGTTGTTAATTTATCTCCAGGTAGATGAAATACATCCGGGAATTTGGCACAAATATTTTCTATCGCCTTTTGTTCTTCCTCATTCAAATCGTTTAATTTTAATTGAGAAAATAATAATCCTATCTGAATTCATATTTGGCTTACTAAACTGGCATATATAGTAATCGCTTAATTTTGTTGTCTGTACATTGAAATAATTTAAATTTACTTCCTAGCTAGCAACAGCGAGGAAAGAAGTCGCGGGTAACAGCTAGTAACATTATTCATAGTCAAGAGTTTACAAAAATAAATATGAGGCAACTATGTCGTGATGTGCATTATGTGCGACAGTGAAAATGCGCTGGCTCAGCATATTGTCGCAGCAAGCTACGACGCTGGTGATTCGGACAGAAACCTAAGTGAGTCGACGTAAGCGACACAGAAAAGGATCGATAAATTAAAGAATTTGTAAGAAGACGTAAAGTGCGAATAAAAAGTAGTGTGTGCATGTATGTGTGTGTGTGTGTGTGAGTGTGGGGTAAGTGTGAGAGTAAGGGGGGGGGGAGGATCAGCTGAGTAGGATAACGGTGTAGTAATTTTAAAAGTAACTAACACAGTTTACAATACGATACCCGGAAAAGTCACAGATATAATGTGCTCTGTGCTCATTTGGAAGATTGATCTAAAAGGTAATTTTTTAATAAAGTTTTAAAATATTTAATTGATTTCGTGTTTCTTATAGGAGCAGGTATGTTATTCCAAATTTTTGCCGTATTATATCTGAAACTGCCGCGGCAATATCTGGCATAGGCGTTTTGTGTTCGTTGAATCAACTTATGAGATCTAGCATGCAGACAAGGACCATACACGGTGATGCAATAATTGAGCTTTCACAGAATTAATGTTTCGCAAAGTAAGACACGCAAATCCAAGTTTATATAGTCTCTAATTCTATAAATCACCTTAAGAGGCTATGGGAAAAGATAGATATTTGACAGTGCGCGCAGTCTTTTCGCTTGAAAGAAAGGGATAAAGTGCGCAATCCGCAACGCATTCGATTGCGACAGATATACTGTGCGTGTTACCAAAACTAAATGACGTAAGCGCCTGATATAAAATATCGACTTTTTGTAAAAACTAAGTAATAAAATAAAATTTTAGGTTGGGCAAACCCTAGCAACTACAAATACCATTCTGTATACTTAATTTCACTACTTAAAATACCTCCGATTCCACAAAAAGAGGAATAAATGAAAATTGAAGAGGCAACTTTGGATTTTCATTTTGTCGAGTCGATTTTCACTAATCATGTTTTGGTCTTGGTGATGCCCTCACTTTAATCGTCAATAAATACATACCTGAAAATCTATAAAGAAATATATAAAAATATATAAAGATATTTCTCTTTAGAATACCCAAAAAAACTTACATATCGCCTTAAGTCTGTAGAAGCAATTGCGAGCGGTCTCCTGAACGAAATTCTCAAATCGTAAACTACAGATATTTGAATTATACTGTATTTGTATCTCATTAGCTTCTTTTAATTTTTCTACTAATATGTTCACTTTTCTCCTACTTGGTCCAATTTTAATAAGATATTCTCTAATTTTGTATAAACTTTCATAAAGAGTGTTAATATAGTCAGCCATAAAAATCGCCCTGTGTTATTCATTATAATGCTAACGAATCATCTTAGCAGTAAAAAGTACCTATTATTTAAGATACAGGGAAATATTACGAAAAATAAAAAGTTATACCGTAGTTATAGTTAAAGCGCAAATAAAGTTAAGTTCAATGACCGTCACTTGCACTCTCACTTCACTGTACCACACCACGGAGCAAGGAAGGGGAGAGGAGCTGGCCCTACGAAATTTTACGACACGAAGCGTGACAGTGCGCGGGGGTGAAGATCGAGTCACGGGTTGACGGAATATAACTAGACTCCACCTACTTATGTAAAATCCATCTAGTGGCAAATAGTGAAACTACAAGCACTTTTTGTCCGTACGCACTTTTTATTATTTTTCTACTAGATGGTGTAAAAGACACTATACTACAAAAATGAATTACTTAAACAGGATGTTAATTTAATTGCGTGCCATAGCTCGCGGGTTCAGTATCAGTATCTGAACGACTTTCCCAAAGGAACATAGTTCGATAAAGGACATAAATTTTGGACTTTTTTGACCACGACACAGGAATACCTAGTGTGGGCGTCGCAAAACATACTTACTTAATCTAGATTGTATAACTTATGGTGCTTCTAACATATGAATTTGTAAACAAATTATTTGTAAACTTAAATAAATTGATTTGATTTGACTTCCCATACAATTGTGTTGGTCGCTAAGTAAGTATGGAAAGTCCAAAATTATTTTTTGTCTTTCGACCTATGTTCCTTGGAAAAAGTTGTTCAGTTACGGATACGGATCTCGCTCCAGAGCTATGGCACGCAATTAAATTATAACCTGTATAGACTAAGAGCGGGCAGTCGGTAACCCTTCCTCGTAGGTTGAGTTCAGGTTCTGGCCACGATAACGAAATTGGGCAGATCAATTACTAGCCCATGCCACATATGCAGTATACGCCTAACAAGTGTGGAAAATGTGCAAACAATATTTTTCTTAGACAGTTACTAAATTGTTGGGCTTGTAAAGTTAAATATTGTCTAGATTGTGCCAGCGTAGACTTCAAACGCTATAATATCATGACAAACGATAATAAGAGCCACTGAAAATGCCGATCTTGTTGTCAAATACTTCCAGCAGGCAAGACCGCGAAGAAATCTGTTAGTCCCGTAAGAAAACTGGACCCGTTAAACACTCCGATTGTTAGTACGAACATCGCTTTTAATCGTCAAGTTCAAGATCATGTGAAATTCTTGGACGACTCAGTAGTGGAAAATGGTCTTATGGTGGAGATGATTCTGGAGATAAAAGCGCTGCGAGCTGAAGTTACTTTACTGAATGGCTGACTAGAGGACCTAACTACATCGGTAGATGGATGTCATAAAAAGCTTGATGCTAACAAAATAAGGATTGAACAAATTGAAAACAATTTTGATAACTTTACTAAAGCAGCATCCAATCACGGCCCTTGTCACTACCCTTGTAATAATGTAGGCAATCCTCGTCGTCTGCGTCAGAACAATAAAGCGTCGCCTGTGATAAACTCCGCGGATAGCCCGGCACCTGTGAGTGTGAATTCAACTGGCACTACTTCCGCTGAACCTGCATCAGCTGTATCTAAGAAATCTGAAACTGTAGATTCTAACAGCAAATCGGATGGCGCTAAGTCTAAAAATTTTGAACTTCCAAACACAAACAATACTGATGCTGGCCGTTGCGAAGATGATGAAGCTACGAACGGCCCTTGGATTGATCCTTACGCTAAGAAATTGCGCAAAAGCAAGTCTCAAAGATGCACAGCTGGTCCTGACGTAACTTCACTGAAAGCTGTCGAGGCCCGTAAATTCATTCACCTGTGGAACATGGCGTCTGGAGCTGAAGAAATATCAGCGAATCTGCAGCAATTGTGGCCTTCTGGCAGTTGCATTGTAGATGAGCTTAAGTCTCGAGGTGATTATAAGTCCTACAAAATTACGGTCCCAGAAGCGTTCTTCGACAAATGTGTCTCCGTTGATACTTGGCCTGTAAATTCCAGAGTTAAACCTTGGACGTCCTTTCGAGTCTCCCGGGGAAAGCAAAGTTAGTTCATCACCCAATGTCTCCAGATCTCCTTTAACTGAGCATCAGATTCATAAGCTTAACATTCACTGGAGGCACAGCCTACTTTCACAAGAAGCTGATATTGTAGTCGTAACTGAAACATTTCTAGACTCTTCTGTTAGTGAAGCAGAGATAGCCCCCTCAGGATGGACCGTCTTGCGTCGTGATCGACCCAATCGTCGAGGTGGAGGAGTACTAATAGCGGCACGTCCGGGTATTACTATACAGCGTCACATCGATCTAGAAACTGCCAAGGGTGAAGATTTATGGGGTTCATTTTGCTTCCTTAACGTGAAATTTTATGTCGCATCTATTTATATACCTCCTAATTCTAGCGATAGTAATTACATGGAAGTGTTTCAGACTATAGAGTCTAAAGTTGATAATTTACGCGGTATTGTATCAATACTAGGAGACCTTAATTTAAATAGTGCTTCCCTAAATGTACAAAGTTATTATCATTATTTTTTAAAATTTTGTGATGTATCTGATAGAAGTAATATTTTAAACTCACATGGCGGCAAACTTGATGTGGTTCTAGTACAAGAGCAAGTTAACTCAGTCACAGTACAGGAAATAAGTGGTGATGGTTTGGTGCCTCATGCCGATGCATATCATCCTCCCTTAGACATTCTCATACAGTTAGACTATTTCTCTCGATCGAAACAGTGTGCCTCACTTGATCCTAGTAATCTCGATGAAGTAAGAGATTGGAATTTTTCAAAAGCCGATTTTGAGCTTTTGTATCAAAAACTGCTCGACTGTGATTGGTCTTTGGTGATTCAGGAGGCAAACGTGGATATTGCTGTTCAAGCTTTTTACGATATCTTATATGACGTTTTTAATAGTACTGTACCTAAAAAAGTAAGACCACGTGGAAAAAGTAGGCGATACCCTGTTTGGTAATACGAGTGACATTATAGCTGACATAAAACGGAAGTCTGAACAGCACCGTCTTTGGAAAAATACTGGCGATCGCAGCATTTATGGCATATTTAGTAAACAAAGAGCAGACATTAAGTTGAGACTGGAGAAAGCGTACGATGACCATACTAGATATGTAGAGCAGAACATCATTGCAAATCCACAGGCTTTTTGGAGTCACGTTAATAGCCTTAGGTCCAAGGGCGGGTTTGAGCCTCTTGTTTCTTGTAATGGGACTGATTATAATGGCCTTGATGCTGCTAACGCTTTTGCTAGCTTTTTCTCTGGTGTTTTCTTGCCAAACCCTCCAAAATTAGATCCAGAAATAGCATTGAAAAATGACAAATCCAATTCTACTTTGCGTGTTGACGTCTCCCACATCTCTGAAGAGGAAATTGAAGCCGCTTTAAGGAAATTAAAACCAAAGAGTGCAGTAGGTCCAGACAACGTCCCTCCGTATATTCTAAAAGCGTGTAGACATTCTCTTATACAACCCATATATCATATATTTAATTTAATTATCCGCACTGGAATATATCCAGCCTGTTGGAAAATCTCTCGTGTAACCCCTATTCCTAAAACTAAAGATTCTTCCAGTGTTGAAAACTACCGTCCTATAGCTATTTGCGCTTCAATTTCTAAGGCTTTAGAATCGGTTCTACATACGAAAATTCTAGCTCAAATATCCCCAAATCTATCTAACTGTCAGCATGGTTTTAGGAGTCAGCGCTCTGTGAACACTAATTTACTATCCCTTGTTGATTATATTTCAATTTGTTTAGATAAAGGGTCTCAAGTAGATGTTATATATTTTGACTTTAAAAAGGCTTTTGACCGCGTAGACAATGATATTCTTCTTGATAAGCTAACCACATTAGGATTTACACCAAGGCTTCTCCGTTTAATAGCAAACTATCTCACTGACCGTCAGCAGTTTGTGCGCTATGGATGCTACGGATCTAGTCCGTACCATACTCGATCTGGCGTTAGCCAACGTTCCATCCTTGGACCACTACTGTTTATATTGATGGTCAATGAGATAGAGAATGTTATTCAGAACTCAAAGTGCTTGCTGTATGCAGATGACCTTAAACTTATACGTAAGGTTGTGAGCATTGAGGATTGCGAACTCTTGCAGGCGGATATCGATGCAGTGCAAAAATGGAGCGTCATCAATAAGCTTAACTTTAATCCGACCAAATGCTGCGCCATGTCTTATACACGTGCTAAGCGCCCAGTGCATGCCACATATTTACTGGGAAGTGACGCAATAGCTTCTGTGGATAACATTAAAGATTTAGGAGTCCTCTTCGACACAAAATTAACTTTTGATAGGCACGTAGAGACTTTAGCCAAGGATTGTTATAAAAGGTTAGGTTTTATTATCCGTAATTCAAAAAGTTTCCAAGATCCCAATACTGTTATTCTGTTATACTATTCTTTAGTCCGTACCAAAATAGAATCAGCTGCACTAGTATGGAGTCCTCATGAGAAGTCATATACTCTTTTATTAGAGAAAATTCAAAAGGCCTTTCTCCGGTTCCTGTATAAGAAAAAGTATAGCTACTACCCATTTCTTTATCCTACTAAATTTCTACTTGGCATGTTGGGTATAAATTCGTTAGAACTTAGAAGGAACGTCCAGTTATTACATAAAGCGTGTCAGCTAATACGCGGGGAGTCAGACTGCCCGGAGCTGGTATCGCGCGAGTGCAGCCTGTACGTACCGGGCAGGTATCTCCGCGCCCGCACACACCGGCTATTCACTGTAGAGGCGACACGTACGCAGGCACACAGGCACTCACCACTTGTGACTTTCCTTTACCTATTGAATGAGCTACTAGAAAAATATCCTGAACTAGATTTGTTTGCTGACAGGTGGTGTCATATTAGTAGAAAATTTTTATTCTTTTTTGATAGTATTTAGATTTAAATGATAAATTATTTTTATTTTTATTTAAGTTTACCAGCGCTTTGGGTAACTGTAATGCTGAGTGAATTTTGTTTGTATCAATAAATAAATATAAGCACTACATCAAAATAACATTTAAAATTTAATAAGTCGGCAACTCTACATCATCGCGAGACAAATTTCTGGTGCTGCATATTGATGCCGTTAAACGGTAAGTCTAAAATAGTGATTCAATAAAATATTAAATCGACTTCAAGATCAAAAGTAGAGAAATAAAAGTATTTGATGTCGGTGCAAGCCTGAATTTTAGGAATAAAATATGTAAACTTGACACTTAGTAGTTGTGATACGCAACAGTACGTACGTGTTTAATTCTTAATTGTCAGGGTAGCTCCGACATTAAAAACGTTTTTATACCTCTACTTTTAGTTTTGAAGTTGGTTAAATTTTTAAGATACTTTTTGTATCTGTATTTTTTTGTCTTATGTAAGTTTACTGAACTGATTATAATGAACTGCCGAACCTGTTTTGATGAAATTATACTTTACCCAAGTTGAATAATACCTATATAGATTAAAAAAGAACTTTTGCAATCTGACTTGTAGTTCCTGAGATAAATTTTGACTTTTAGTTTTACTGAACCGATTTTGATGAAAATTATGTTTGCAACATACAAAAATACTTATGAAACTTAGTACATTTGTTTTGAAGCTAAGCTACAAAAACTGTGTATTTTTGACAGGACGGGTCGAATTGATAACCTCTTCTTTTTGAAGTACGAGTAGATTAAAAGATAAAGGTGGTGGCAGCTTAACATGTTATGCTCCCTCTATCTATATTAATATAGAGCCAAATTAAAAAATAACAATAGGTATTCATTTGCATACCTACTTAGTAAACAAACTAAAAATAAGAGGCATTCCGCCGTTCCTACTATGAGAAGTAGGTATGTAGTTCACGATTTTGTTTGCGATGAGGTAAGGTTGCTGACTTCCCGCTCTCTATCTACTGGGTGTTTATTGCCAAAGCTTAGGAGATGGTTCGGTAACGATAAAGGAACACAAAAAAAATATTTAAAAAAATCCTATTTAAAAAAACCTAAATCTCCTTGACTAACTAAAACTTGAAATTGAAACTAAACTAACGCAAAAAAGAAACAGTTTCAGTTATGTATGTGCCTACCTTATCCACTGATACTTGCGCGCTGGTTTGATGATCTGGGTCATTGCGCTCCGCGTTAGTTTAGTTTCAATGGAGTTTTAATTTTTAAATGTTTAAGTAGGTTTTTATTTCATATCTTATTGTGTTCCTTTATCGATACTGAACATCCACTAAGCTATGACATGTTATTAAATTATCACCCTATATTCTACTTACTTGCTGAAATCTGGAAGACCGTTCTTGAACATAACTCTGGCGAGTTTGTCCACTGCATACTAGGTGGCGCTACTACAAACAACATAACTAAATACCACAAATATTTCTCCAAATAAATAAAAATTCACGATATTCACGTAATTTTTATCAAACTATTGTTAAAGCTAAAGCCAGAAATGTAAATTGAGTCTGTGGAAGTAAAAAGAAGGGGTGAATTTCGATCGTCTACAAATATTCCCAAAACCATCTAGCGACATAAAGCAGAACTAATGTTACGGCCACATGCCTACAGTACAGCAAATTTTATTGAAAAATCTTACTTACAAGTGAAAAGTCACTTTAAATGCAGTTTCTTTTTGCCTTTTTGACCAATTTAAACCCAAAGGCATACAACACTTCATAGTGGGAGTTGTTTTTCAAACTATTTAAACAATTTTTTGCAGAGCGTGTTTCGATGTGATCACTGGTAAGTTTAAAAAGGAAATGGCGTATGCCCCGCCCCCTTTCGTGACGTCATAGCTCAATTGATTGAATCACGGCTCGACTGATATCAACATCTCCTCTATCCTTCTATGCTCCGTGGTACCACACACATCACGGCAAAACGTGACCTTCACGTTTGGGCTACTGGATCGGGACATCGGGATGCTGCCTTTGCGCTCGGCTTCTACGAGATCTTGATCATCTGACTTCTCTTTGGACATCGGGGATACTCTTGGAATTACACCCTTTGTAGGCTTAGTATACCAGCATTAACCCTACACTCCACTCGTTTATTGAAACATTTGTTGCAATACCGAATCACGATGACTGCTGCCACTATGATGAAGAAAATGATGAATGTCACCATACACCAGGAGATCATACCCATATGGACCTCGACGTTCGTGTATGATATCGCATTGTTATAGCCGATTTGGGTTTTAAAATCCTGTTGAAGACCGGCCTGTTGACGAGTAGCTGTGATGGCCTTTGGGGGCGGTGTGTAGTTTCCCATCTTGTAGGCTTTTGGTAAAAAAAAAATTATTGCACTGCACTGCATATAGTCCCTAATTTTAGGTACTTATTTATTTTGTATCACTAAATGTCCATCACATTTTATAAGAGTCAATCACTTCGCACTGATGTTACGCAAGCTCACACCTAAAATGGCATGGGTCGCCATGTAGGGTGGAGCGTTAGGGAGACGAATGAAACGAGCCGATGCTGGTTATAGACTGATTATATTGGTAGATTAATAGACCTAATATAATTCAATTCAATTCATTTATTGATAAAATATTACATTTTACAAGTCAGCAAATTATATACAAAAATTATAATAGAAATCAAAAGTTATAATAGGAATTAAAAGATACAACCATGTTGAGATCAGGAAACAAACTGTTTTATTTCACGTCTACCTTCAAGTTTACAAAATAATCAAAACTTAACCAAATACCCTCTAATACATAATATACCTTTCCCCCATATTAATAGGCGAGGAACACAAATCTAAAATAAAGTCACAGTATAACACTCAAACAAACAATTGAACAAAAATGAACAAATTCTTATTTAAGGTAGGCTACAATTAGAAGAACAATTTAGAATCATCAAAATAATTAAAGATCTGGAATGCCAATAATTTCTGACCACAAGTTAGGAGGTGGTATTACGATCGGTGGTTCAGGTGTTAGGTCAGAGTCTGAATCATCTCTGGGTCGGTTCTCTACTGCTGCTGATTCAGTTCTTTCTCCAACAGCTCTGCTCAGTATCTGGTCAGCATGACGTCGATGCAGCTCACCATCCTCCGTCCTCACCCTATAAGTGGCCGGTCCTTCCACCGTCTCTATTGTTGCTCTGCGCCATTTCTGTCCGGGTCCATACTGGCTGGTTGACGGCAAAGCTCCTGGCTGGCGGACGTTGCGCCGCCGCCTCGCGCTGCTGGTCTGCGCGATTCGGCGTCGAGTCTGGGTGTAGGCTGGACACCGCGGTCCTATATTTGCGTCCGTTTAGCATCTCAGCCGGTGTTTTATTGGTAGAGCTGTTGGGTACGGTCCTCAAATAATACAGTACCTTGCAAAGCTTTTCTTGCCATGTCATACTACAGGTGAGTTTCTTCATTTTATTTTTGAATGTTTGAATAGACCGTTCAATTTGGCCATTTGTTTCAGGGTGATAAGGAGGGAAATACAGATGTTTAATTCCGTTTCTCCTCAGGAATGTATTGAACTCTTCCGAGGTAAAAGTTCGGCCGTTGTCTGACACTAAAATGTCAGGTAGTCCTTGTGATGTAAAAATTTTTCTTAAGACAGTTATCACCGTGCCACTGTTCATAGTAGGCACCATTTCAGCTTCGAACCATTTGCTATAGCTGTCTACCAGAACCAAATATGTCTTCTCTTGAAAGGGGCCGGCAAAGTCTATATGTACTCGACTCCATGATTTTTCCGACATAATCCAAGTTTGCGGATCCTTCGGTGGGTTGTTTCTTACAAGTTGGCATTGTTCGCATTCTGCAACAATTTGTTCAATCTGTTTATCCAGGTCGGGCCACCACACGTAACCTCTCGCGTAAGCCTTTGTTTGGACAATACCCGCATGCGGGGCATGTAGCAATTTTAACACCCTGTCCTGAAGGGACTTGGGTATCACGACTCTGTTGCACCACAATAAACACTCTTTATTATGTGAAAGAGCCTCTCTTCGAATCCAAAAAGGCTGTAGGTCTGGATCAGTGTTCTTGCGTGGCAGCCGTGTAGTACATGGAACATAACTTTTTGCAAGATAGGGTCTTTCTTAGTTTGTTCGGCAACCTTGCGGACGTCGATTTCCCAGCCGGGAGGTTGCTCCTCTAGCAGTAACACCTCCGGTAGCGACTCCTCCTTCACGGTCGCCGTGCTTGGCGCTGTCCATCTGCTAAGTGCGTCCGCGTTTCCAATTTGTTTACCAGGCACGTATTTTATCGTGTAGTCATAACAAGCAAGCTTTAATGACCAGCGTAACATCCGTGGGGAAATCTGGGCAGGTATTTGCTTCGTTGGGTTAAATAATCCAATCAGTGGTTTGTGGTCCGTCACTATACAGAATTTACGACCAGCTAAAAATTCATGAAATTTGGATAAACCAAACATGATTGCCAGAGCTTCTTTGTCGATTTGTCCATATCGCCTTTCATGGGCTTGTAATGTGCGTGACGCCATCATTACTGGTCTTTCAGAGCCGTCTTCCATAACGTGTGCTAAAATTGCACCAACTCCATATTCAGAACTGTCACAAATAAGTAGTAGTTCTTTCTGTAGGTCATATCCAACTAGAGTGAGGTCAGATGACAAAAGCCGTTTTGCCTTCTCGAATGCCGCCTGCTCTTTTTCACCCCAGGTCCATGCTCGCTTAGATTCTAGTAAGCGGTATAACGGCTCTAATATTGTACTCTTATCAGGCAAAAATTTCTCATAGAAATTGTACAGGCCTAAAAAGGCACGCAGTGTTTCCTTGTTGGTTGGAGCCGTTTTTTCTTGAATCTCTTTAACTTTAGCAGGTGCTGGATGGAGCCCCTCTGTGTCAATCAAGTGGCCTAAAAATGTGATACTATTTGCTGCAAACACACACTTCTTAACGTTAAGCCGAAGACCCATTTCCTCTAGCTTGCGTAAGACACTTCGCAACCTTTGATTGTGTTCTTCGATGGTCCTTCCGGTTATCGCAATATCGTCTAACAGGCAGGCTACTCCATCCATGCCGGCCAGTGCAGTCGACATCAGTCGTTGAAAAATGGCTGGCGCCGCGCTAACTCCGAAAGGCAGTCTATTAACTCTCATCAATCCTATATTCGTGTTAAGTGTCAGAAGCATCGCGGTCTTATCATCCACTTTCAGTTGCGTATAAGCGTGCTTCAAGTCCAGCTTACTAAATACTCTCCCTCCGCTGAGTTTGACAAAAGCCTCCATACACGTCGGCAGCGGGTATACGTCAGCATCGATAGCTGCGTTAACTGTAGCACGGTAATCCCCGCATAATCGCACAGATTTATCCTCTTTCAGCACGGGTGTTAACGGTGTAGCCCATTCCGAATACCTCACCGGTGTAAGCACGCCTGTGGCCACCAACCGATTCAGTTCTTCGATTACTTTTTGTTTCAGTGGGTACGGAACCGCGCGAGCTTTCATAAAACGTGGTTTGGCGTCCGGGCGCAAGTGTAGCGACACCTCAGGGTCTTTGTACACGCCTAGTTCTTCTTTAAATACTTCCGGGAATTCTTTCTTCCACTGTTCGATAATATCTTCGGACCAGCACAACCCGGAGACTTGAAGGCCTAACGTCTGGAACCAATTTCTTCCAAGTAAGTTTGGTCCCTTTCCAGACGCCACAACCAGTTCACACTGTGCCTCCTTGTCTCCCAGTACGACTCGTACGTTTGCCAGTCCTAGCACTTTCAAAGGATCACGAGTCCAAGTCACTAATTTCAAGTTCGTCGATCTCAAAGGTGGGGGTGTAGACCACAGCTTTCTGTACGTCTCCTCTGATATGATTGAGCGTGATGCCCCCGAGTCCACTTCCATCGTTAGTTTGGCGCCATCTATGATCACATCGGCAGTTAAAGGCGACATATAACTGTCCGAGCAGGTGTAAACGCCCATCATGTACTCCGGTGTCGAAGTGGCCTCCTCACACTCTTCTTCAGTCTCCTCCACCTGGTGCACCCTGTTCGGCTTCTTGCTGCAAGCCGCGGCGACGTGCCCCACCTTCTTACAGTAGAAACACTTCGCCTTGAAGAACGGGCAGCGGTCGCCCGGTCTATGAACACGTGCACAGCGTCGACATCTACTTGACTGTATACTATCGATATCCATCGGTTCAGCGACATTAGACGGAGTTTGTTTCGACTCGCTAGCAGCACTCTCAGGGTACAAATCAGGAAACGTCGCTTGATAGTCCAAACACGTTTGTAACGCGACCTCGTAGGTCAAGTCCTTCTTTTTCAACAAATCGCGCCGCAAGCGATCGTCTCGTACCCCTAGCACTAGGCGGTCTCTCAACTGGCGTTTCAAGTCCGTGAAATTACACTTAGCACCGAGTAAATTCACCGCCGCTACAAAGTCCTGCACGCTTTCCCCTTGAAATTGTTTACGACTATGAAACTTTCCCGTCTGCAATATTTCGTTAACCTCTGGTTCATAAAACTGGTCCAAAACTCTAAGAATTCCATACAACGATACTTCCGTTGGTCGTTTTGGCACTAAAAGTGATGCAATTAACGAATAAGTTTCTTTTCCGCACTGTGAAAGAAACAGCGACCGTCCTTTGTCGATATTGTCTTGGTCGATGCCCAGGGCGTCGAGTGCACACAATAATTGTTCTTTATAATTACACCACTTATCAGTTTTTGGGTTGAATTGCCCAGGAAACACAATATTAGACAAATTCGCAGACATATTCACACGTTTTACGATTATTTTCCGAAGTCGCCAATAAAAGATACAACCATGTTGAGATCAGGAAACAAACTGTTTTATTTCACGTCTACCTTCAAGTTTACAAAATAATCAAAACTTAACCAAATACCCTCTAATACATAATAGGAATCAACATATTATTAAATTTCATTCAAAATTATAAATTATTTGCCACATTTGTCACAGTTTCCTTTAGAGTTTGGGTTAGCAAATTCGCAGTTTTACAGTCAAATTCGCGGATTGAGTAGTATGCTTCCAACGTTAGCATACTTTTAAGTTTATTAACAAACGAGACATCGGTCTTACTGTTTTTTATTTCACTTGGGATTTTATTATAAAGTTTAGGGCCCATTATATGTAGGCATTTCATTGATTTAGTAAGCCGAGAAGAGGGCAGGCGCAGATCGTGATGCCGCCTCGTGTTATAGCTTGAGGTATCACCGACCGTAGGGAACTGTTGGATGTTACGACGCATGTACTTAGCTATCTCTAGTATGTAGATGAATAGTTCCCTCGCTGGGTGATCCCAAGCCACACCTGAAAGTATGCGGATAGCTCGTTTCTGTAGCCTGAAGACTCTATCCCTATCTGCGGCGTTTCCCCACAGCTCTATTCCGTAAGTCATCAGGGAGTTAAAATAGCCATAATGTGCTTTTCTGAGATTTGAGTCACTAATGTTAGGACGCAAGCGACCTAAGGCAAAACAGGCTGATGACAAGCGGGAGCATAGCGCGTCAATGTGTAAACTCCATTTTAGACCAGAGTCTATCGTTATTCCTAGGTACTTAACCTCATTTACCTGAGGGACATTTTGACCATTGCATGTAATACTAAGATCATTCACTTTGTTGCCGCGTAGGCCAAAGTGAATGATATTAGTTTTTTCTACGTTAAGTAACATACCATTTGCTGCAAACCATTGAGATATATCATCCATCACTTTAGTAAGTTTCAGTTTTAGAAGCTCATAATTTTCAGCTGCCACGATTACGCAATCGTCATCGGCAAACATTACGAACTCGGCGTCAGCTGACGAGGTGGTAAATTCGTTCATAAGTAATAGAAAAAGGTTATTTCCCATGATCGAGCCTTGTGGCACAGCACAATCACTGAGTTGAGCCGTTTTCGACCTTGTGCCTTATACTGAGGTAAGCTGTTCCCTACCCCAGAGAAAGTATTCTACGATTTTATAGGAAGTCCCTGTCATACCGTAGTGGTCGAGCTTGGCAAGCAAAAGAGGATGACTGACGAGTTCGAAGGCACGTGAGAGGTCGCAGAATATTGCTGCCACTTGACGCCTGCCTTCAATATGACTCACTACGCGTGCGATGACGTCACGCGCGGCATCCACTGTGGACCGGCCTCGTTGATAGGCGTATTGCTGCCTATTCATCAAGTTATTACTATAAAAATGAAACATTAATTTATCACTAAGTATTCGTTCAAATACCTTCGAGAATATAGGTATAAGTGATATTGGTCTATAATTTTTTAGAGTGTGCATATCACCTTTCCCCTTATAGACAGGTTGAACTTTGACTTGTTTTAGGCTCGTAGGATAGACACCGATAGACACATCTGTTGAAAAGTTCACAAAGAATTTTAAAGATAAAATCGGGTAGAATGTCAAGTAAATGCGTCGACATGTCATTTATGTCTGTATATAACATGAGTATATACGTGTATATGCTTACTCTACACACTGTGATCCTTGAAACTGTGCAATCAGACCATAAAACTGAACAACTTTCCCTGTGGAACATAGGTCGAAATACGATAATTTTTTTTTACTTCCCATAGTAACTGCACCAGCTGATTGTATTTTGTATGGGAGAAGTTTTTTTTTTTATCCTAGCTTAGGGGAGAGGGGGGCAAGACGGGGTACTTAAGGTTTGAAGCACCATAAAAGCAAAAGTATTGAGCTTTTAAAATCGCATTTATGTCCAAGCTATCCACTAGTAATCAGTCTTTAATAAATGATATATTTTAGGAACACTTATTAAGAAGATAAGATTTTAATAACCAAAAAGTAAAAAAGTTAAATCACCCTATCTTGCCCGCCCGTCTGGTAAGATGGGGTACACCTAGTGGGTAAGATGTACCAATTTTTTTATCATGTATGTGTTGTATTTTTATTTTTATTCCATTAAACATAGTTTTTTCTTCGAACGCTCATTGTTCTTTAATTTCATCGAATCTTCTGACCAAGCTCCTCTTTCCTTACTTTTTAGTAAATCTTCACCATTCTTATCAAAGATAAAATAATTCTATATTGCAATATTAAAACAGACACACTTAATACTCTAGTCCTACATTAAGCACCCTTAGTGCCATGTGTCGTGGGCACCAACAATAAATTCATTTTATAAATGCAGCTTACACATCTTCAAACTCACATACATTGAGGGGCGAAAGGGTACCCCATCTTACCCTCCCATGCCCTACCCCATCTTACCCCCACATGCCAAATTAGATTCAAAACAATAGGCAATAAAAAACTGTAAGCAACCGACAAATAAACAAGTTCTTACCTGTTAGTGCATTCAGTGTCTTACAGGAATAACGTAGGATCAAATCCATAAACTAGCTATTTACGCAACAAACATGCCTTAATCACAATGGAAATATGATAAAAAACACCGGAAAAAAAATTTTTGTGAACAAAAACAAAACGCGTGGGTGTATCTCCCAAGTCCCAAGTCGAGCCGTCTCATGTTCCAAGATGAGCCGTCTCGTGGGAAAACGCTTGTGTTTGGTCAATTGGTTGCTGAGTAATGGCCACTGCCCCATCTTGCCTGCCACCCCGTCTTGCCCCCCTCTCCCCTACCACGAACTTGAAAGAGAAACAGGAGCTCGCTGTATGCCTTCTCGATTTTAGACAAGCAATAGAAGAAAACTGCACAAAACCGTGTCAAGAGACGAACTCTTTTGGAGAAGTAGTAAAAAAAGGTGCGATCAATTTTTTACGCACGTAATAGTAGATTGTATCACAAGGCTGTTAAATAATATTTTTAAGGCGAGGGCAATATTTTGAATCCAAAGCGAAGTGAAGGATTTTTGAGTAGAATCCCGAGCATGGCGAGGGATTCTAAAGTAGAATCTTGAACGTAGCGAAGGATTCAATAGGTCGCCCAAGGTAAAAATATTTTTGCAGCCGCGTAATACACTCTACTTTCATCTCCCTCTTTGAGAAACAAATAAAAAAGAGGCTCATTGAGACACACACTCGACATTAGTTTTAAACATAAAATACCATTACACTATTAATACTTGATGATATTTATTTGTAACAACTGAAAATTTTATGTTGTATTAATATGGAACAGAACCTCTTTGGTTGGTAGTCTTGTTTACATTTCAAGCATATTAATATTAATTTTAGTAGTACAAGCGGCCAGTATAATTTTTCATACAATATTACGAATAGATGAGATGAAAAATGTGTTTTCATCCCATCTAGTTGAAAATCGCTGAACGGTTCGTCAATAAAGGCGAACAAAATAGCTGTTTTCTCCAAGAGACTTTCGTGGCGGGTAAAAATGGGATTTAAAATTAGAATTTGAATTTAGGTCCACCATATTTTCCGGTTTCGACTTCTGTCAAGTGAACAACTTTTCTCAACACCTCCGATATAATTTCGAGTTAATAGTGCTAAAACCGCGAAAAAGTGCCCGATTTCATGATATAATAGTACCTCAACTATTCCTGCGGTTGTAGTGAAGGATTGAAAGATAAACGAAAGAGGCAGCCATCTGACTCCCCTAAATTCATGCACGGAGAAGAAAATATTCGTAACCCAAATAAGATAAATAAAGTCGGAGACAGCTTTTCACCACAAACGAGTAAGATTAACACTCACAACGAACGAAAACAAAACAAACAATAGCAATAAAATGACAAAGGCATCCAGAAAATACAAGGAACAACACCGGAAAATAAACAACAACAACATACGAGTACAACCACAACATGTAACAGTTCACCCTAGCTGTAAGCCTGACTTGACATCATGGCTCACGGCACCAAACTGTAACGATCCTACCTTACGTAACCGACCCTACCAAACTCCCCCCTTTACTGACTAACTAACTCTAACATACTTGCCAAACGAACACGGCCTAACCTGACTAGCTTTTTTTTTATAACTTTTAATTTAAACCAAACGCATAGAATAAGGAGAAAGCATGACTTGAAAATTTATCCCAACTAATAAACCCGATTATAATCAGTAATTTGGCTTGTGATCAAACTAGTGGCTTAAGACCTAACGCTATGTCTAAAGATATTGCAACAGTGACCAAAAGTAAAAATAAAAGTACAGTAAAAAAAGGAAAAGTACACACAACAGGTTAAAGATTGTAAGGTTAAGTTCAATAGGTATACTGCGACGATAAGTGGAAAAAGGTAAATTAAACAATTACGTAACAGTAGGGTAGTAAGTCAAGAGACTAGAATTGTATTATTAGTCTATGTGGCCCTTTTCATGGGGAGGGCCCCCCTCCTCCGGACCCGCCAGTAGGTCTCATACCACTTGCGGACGACCTCCCTCCGAGACTGCCCAGGTATGCCAGAGTTCTTACTCTATTCACATACATACCTTTATAACATTTATAATTATAGTAAGGGAACTTTTCTTTCCAAGTCAAATTCAGTTTGTAAGTACGTCAGTAAATTGTACAGTCATATCTAAAGGGAAGGAGGAGACAAATTCCGGACTCATCCTGCAATCCAGAATATAAGGATATATACATAGATACCGGATATCATTTTTCGCACAACAAAACAAACTCGATGGACGGACCTTAGGATGATTGACTACGTACTTAGAAAATTTACATTTAATTTTAAGTCGGGATAGTAAGTCAGGAGTCGCCTTACGGTCAGCATTATTAACCTTAGCCCAATCTGAACTTTAAAGGAATCAGTTAAATATAAGTGATTTAGTTCTTGTTTCGAATCCGAGAAACATTATTTTAGGATCTCGCGAGGATCAAGGGATGTTACTTATCTTTCCCGTCCTCTCAGCTCAATTGCATTTTATTGAGATATTATTATTTCAGTACGTCCATACGCATATCGGCTATTACATTTAGTTCGATAGCTTAATGTTAATTCGATCTGCTCAATGTGGACATTTTGCCTTTTCTAGTACAAAAGTGGACCACAGGCTTGCTTTTGCTTCACCTTGCAGAAACAAATATTATCAAGCATTAATTTCTAACGTGTATGCGATGCGAAAGGAAACAACCGGTACTCTTGACAGCTGGTTTATTACTAAAGCCCGGCGGGGCGCGGAGCGTATGCGCAGATACACACCATCTCTCCCCCTTTAGTTTGTTAACCTAGAACAATACCAATTAAATCATTCTAACTAATATCAAATTACACCTTATAATTAATATCCTTACGTCTAGGTCTTAGTGTTCGTTGTACTGTAACCGCGGGGTTAATGCTCGTTATTTGGCTGCCCGAGCCGCGACTCCGTTTCGGGGGTTGATACAAATGAGGGCGTATGGGGTGGTGGCCGCGAGCTTCCGCCCTCGCTTCCTCCTCCCGAGTTACTACACGGACTAGGTATGATATCACCCGTATATTTTCTTAGCTGATCTAAATGTCTTATACACATTTCATTATGATCATTTACAAATACTTTAAACATTCTGTTTCCAATAATTTTTTTAATTGAACCTAAGACCCATTTTCCTTTCCTTGCTACAAACCATTTTACCCATACATAATCTCCTATATTAAATTGTCTACTTTTAGGTAATACACATTTTTTATTTTCCAAATTATTAGAAAACTCTTTATTCTTGTTTGGTAACACCATATCTAATCTGCTACGTAATTCGCGCCCAAACATCAACTTAGCCGGTGATGAACCCGTCGAACAATGTACCGTGTTCCTGAATGTGAAAAGAAATTCTAACAGCTTCTCTGTTATTTCCCTTGCATTATAATTCTCTTTGATTATACATTTAATCATTTTCTTGCAATGTTTCACCGAATTTTCAGCCTGTCCATTGCTTGACGGGTGATAAATAGGGCTATTTATGAGGCGAATTCCATTCAATAGACAAAATTTTTTAAATTCAAAAGAGCTTATTTTAGGGTCGTTATCCGACACAATAACATTGGGTAAGCCAAACACTGCAAACAGCGACTTAAGTTTTTCTATCAACGGCTGAGTAGAGGTACCGCGGTCCATTGAAACGCATTCTTGACAAAAATAATAATTTAATACTGTAAAATCTTCCTTCTTGTTAATTCTACACGTACCTACCTGTTTAGGATCAAAATTTTTGTAAGTTTTATTTTTGTGTTATTTTTTATTCGTTTGTAAATTGTATCTTCATTTTAAAATTCTTAGCGTTAATTCATAAATTAGCTTTGTTTTTGTACTACTAATAATTAGACACAACTTGTGAATAGTGTAGTTGGCTGTGTACTTAACTTACATTTAATAATATGTTATGTTATTTTTACTTATAGTTTAGTACACAGTTGTTTACTATTCCAAATAAATAAAATAAAATAAAATAAAATTCTAACCACTTACTATATGCGTCGCTAACTACGAGATAGTCACGCTGGCCTATCGTCATATAGTCGATGTGCAGCCGCTGCCAGGGCCCGGCGGGGCGCGGCCAGGGCGCGGGGGGTGCGCGCGGCGGCGCTCCGCGTGTGGCAGCGCACGCGTCACAGGTACCTACCCAGTATTCAATATCGCCGTCGATCCCCGGCCACTACATACTACTTCTGGCGTTACATTTCGTTTTTACTTTACCTAAATGAGTAGAATGCAATTCCTCTAGCATTTTTCGTCTAAAAACCCCTGGAATAACAATTCTCAGACCTCTAAATAGGCACCTATTTTCGACTTCTAGGTCAGCTTTGCATTTGAAATACGGTAATATTGATTTGCATGTGATTTTACGTGGCCAACCATTCTCCATATATTTCATCACGGTTTGTAGTACCGGATCCTTTGAAGTCGCTGATTTAATATCCGAGTTCGTGACCACTGCTGAGCGAACGTCCAAAAAATTAAGAAATGATGGATCATTATTACCTATTTCATTATTATCTTCGCAGTTGACTGGTGACCTTGAGAAAAAATCTGCGACAATGTTATTCTCACCTTTTATATACTGCACAGTGAAATTATATGCGGATAGTAAAATTGCATACCGCTGCAGTCGGGACGCCGCCGTTACGGAAATACCTACTTTATTTCCAAATATTGATAAAAGTGGTATATGGTCAGTCTTAAGCAAGAAAGGTTCCTCTCTTCCATATAAGTACATATGAAACCGCTTAACCCCGAAAACTATAGCAGTCGCCTCTTTCTGGATCTGACTATAGTTCTTTTCGCTAGCAGATAAGGACCGCGACGCAAAAGCCAAAGGTCGCTCGATGCCGTCGGCACCGCGCTGGCTTATCACACTTCCAAGTCCACTCGGCCCCGCGTCTACCGCCAGGATCAGCTGTGCCTGGGGGTCAAAGTGCGCCAGAACTCGCTCAGATGACAACTCACACTTCATTCTCTCAAACGCACGCTGTTGACTTTCTCCCCATTCGAATTTAACCCCCTTTTTTAACAAATCATTTAAAGGCTTTAAAATGGAAGAAGTATTGGGAACAAAATTCCTGTAATAATTCACAACGCCTATAAACCGCTTAACCTCGGTAGAGTTAGTCGGTGTCGGCGCTTTCATGATGGCTTCTATTTTACTTGGGCACGTTTTCAACCCAGTTTTATCGATAACGTAACCCAAATAAGTTACACTATTTTGGAAGAATACGCATTTATCTTCTTGTAATCTTAGACCTGCATCACTGATCCTAGATAGAACTTCACGCAATCTACTCATGTGTATCTCTTTTGTTGGACCCGTGACGCATACGTCATCGAGCCAACAGCTGACCCCTTCAATACCTATTAATAACGACTCCATAGCGCGCTGAAAAATAGCCGGCGCATTAGCTAGCCCGTACACAAGGCGCGTATATTTGAATAGCCCTTTATGTGTTGAAATCGTTGTCAATTCCTGAGAAAACTCGGATAGTTCGAATTGGTTATAAGCATAACTTAGATCTATTTTAGAGTAGTGCTCCCCTCCTCCTATTCTAGCAAATACCTCCTCTATGCGAGGAAGTGGATATTTATCAACCTTAAGGTCCTTGTTCAAGGTCACAGAAAAATCACCTGCAATTTTTACCTTGCTGTTTTCTTTTAGAACTGGCACAATCGGCGTTCCATATTTTGAGTGTTTCACCGGAACTAAGATACCTAAACTGACGAACCTGTCTATCTCATCTTCAACTTTCTTTTTAAGCGCAAATGGCACCGTACGTGGTTTAAAATGTTTGGGTTGTGCCCCCTCTTTCAACTGCAAATCGACTTGAAATTTAATAAACTTTCCTAATTCGTTTTGGAAAAGATCTGAATATTCGTTTAATAACTGCTGTACCTCACTCAAACTTTGATTCTGACTATTTAAGCGCAAATGGCACGGTATGTGGTTTAAAATGTTTGGGTTGTGCCCCCTCTTTCAACTGCAAATCGACTTGAAATTTAATAAACTTTCCTAATTCGTTTTGGAAAAGATCTGAATATTCGTTTAATAACTGCTGTACCTCACTCAAACTTTGATTCTGACTAGTAATATTTTTACTGTCCGACATGAAATATAAACCAAATTCGGTCATAAAACAAAATTTCTAGGGTTATATTTGGACTGTAACATGTCATGGAATACGCATATTAATGAAATATGTAGCAGATTAAGTAGTTGCTCGTATGCACTGTACAGAATTAGTAAAACCGTAAATCAGAAAGCTGTTATAATGGCGTATCATGGACTAGTTGCATCTGTACTAAGGTACGGTATTTTGTTTTGGGGTAATGCATGCGGAGTTGTCGCGGTGTTTAAAGCGCAAAAACGCTGCATAAGGGCCATATGCAACTTGCATCGAACGGATAGTTGCAAAAAAATATTTCAAAATATTGAAAATTCTTACAGTACCATCAATGTACATATACGAAACTGCTCTTTTTGTACATACTAATAAACACCTTTTCACACGAGTTGAAAATGTTCGGAGAAATAACCAACTGCGCCTTAATCCGTGTAGAACCACACTTTTTCATAAAAGTATTTTTGCTATGGCCCCGAAAATATACAATGCCCTTAAAGAGGAAATACGAAAAATAGATAATCTTAATATCTTCAAAAAGAAACTACAAACATATCTCATTGAAGAGGCATACTACAACGTAAAGGATTTTCTGGAAAAGAGCTTTTTACGTAATCAACAGCATCAATGACTGTCCTTTCCGTTGTCTACTTTCCGCTTGTTTACATTCTGACGGGCTTATAGCAATTTGTTTTTTTCCTTATTATATACCATAGAATAAAAAAAGGGAAAAAAAATTGTTGATGTGTTGATTCTAAATTTTTTGACAATGTTTGCACGAACTTTCTTTGTTTTGTTTTTTTTTATGACATTTTATTGTATTTACATTTTAACGGATATTGACAATGTTTTGCATGAGTTTAAGTATGTAATGATGAACTTATCTAATTTTACTTTATATGTTTCATTTAATTTTTTGGGATTGTATAATTTTTTAATTGTTAAAATAAAATAATTTGTATGCTTAATGGCAGGTCACAGCTGAACTTAATATTGTTAAACATCTCTTCTTGTACTTACCTGTGTTCCACAAATAAATTGATTGATTGATTGATTGATTGAAAGTCATCTGTAGAAATCTCGCCTCATAAAGGTGGCCCTCCATTCTCAACTACATATATATTAATCGGTCTTATTTTATCCAAATAAGTGACACGACAAGTAAAATAGCCTAGCGGTGATATTTTGTGACCGGTATATAGACACATTTTCAAATTACCCTCTTTAAGTTTAATGTTCGAAAAATGATTTTCATACAATTTCTGAGATATAATGACTGTAGTACCAGAACCCTAGTCGATTTCCATTTTTAACTTTATATCATTTAGTTTAACAGTTACAGTAATATATAGCCCTATAGTTAACTGACCTTAGGTTGTAAAGTTCACACTCCTCACATTCATGCGAACCTTCGGCGATGCTGACTGCGGAATTCTCCGGTACCGTTTCAATGTTATGTAACCGAGGCGAACCTTTATTTTTACACACCTTCGATAAATGACCTACACCACCGCAAGTACGACACTTATATTTCTTAAATTTGCACTGAATCGCACTATGACTTTTTAGACCGCACACACTACAACGACGCTGAGAACTAGCGCCAGCGCCAGCGGGCCCGGCCTGTCCGGCGCCCCGCATCGCGCCCACTCGGTAAATCGGCTCCTCCTTAACCTGCATGTGCCGCTCACGCACCTGTCGCGCGCAAGCAGCCTGCTGCGCTATTTCAACTGCTTTCGTAAATGTAAGCATAGTCGCATCTTGCTCGAACAATCGATCCTTTTTGGATCCAGCGCTCAATCCAAGCACAAACTTGTCCGTAATGAGCTTCTCGAGTGACGATTCGAAGGCACAGTGGACCGCGAGTCCCCTGATCCGAGCCGCCCACTCCTCGATGCTTTCTACCGCTGCCCTGTTAGCTTCATAAAATTTTGCCCTATCGGCAAAAACACAACGCTTCGGTTTAAAATGGCCGTCAAACACTGCAATCAGCTCCGCGTACGTTATTTCTTCTAACTTGCGTGGATGTGCCAAATTACTTGCAAGCCGGTAAGTTTCGTCCGCTTAATGCGTCCACAACAAAGCAGACTTTTGTTCCTCCTTAATTCCATTATTCAATTTTAAGAACTGCACCAATCGACTGTAGAAAATTTCCCAGTCCTGTGATCTATGATCGAACACTCCAAGAGTGCCTAAAACATTAGTAGTGGTCATTATCACGCGACACGCGAACCGTTGTTGCAAGATAAATCAGTCATCGTCCGCCATTGACGTGTATGCGATGCGAAAGGAAACAACCGGTACTCTTGACAGCTGGTTTATTACTAAAGCCCGGCGGGGCGCGGAGCGTATGCGCAGATACACAACAATTTCACTTGTAGGAAATCCTTTTTTAAATTTAAGGAAAGTATGATTTAATATGTCATACTCCAAAACACAGCAATTTAAGCCAAGGTAGTGTACAGATCTGAAGTCCCTTCATATAGGATCCTCAAGTCAGATACGTGAAAGTTTTGGCTAAAGTTGATCGTCTAGAATAATACCCTTTAAGAATATTATATTTTTTCTGAATCCTACGTCATACCGTTTTATATATTTATAATATTTTGTAATTTACAGATTCTGCTCGGTGGAGAGTGGTAATAGAAGAATGAAAAAAAAAACACACTTGAAAATTTATTACATTTATTTGAATATAATCCTATTCAGTACAAGTCTAATTTGTGTTATTTAATTCTATATTGAATCACTATTTATTTAAATTTAGTTCCATATTGATTGGAGTAGCTCATCTGAATTCATGTAGATTCATCAATTTAGGGAAGGTTTTATCTCATTTACTATGCAATACTAGAGCCGTTAAGTTTCTGAAAAGAAACCTATGTTAATATAAATGAAGTAATAAAAAAAAAATGTGGGGAAAATCCCCAAGTTTGGAGCACCACCTTCGCCCCAAACAGCTCGTCCTAGGCTTCCTCTACTCTGAGTCCAAGGTCCGAGGCATATCACCACCCAGTTCACGATGATATGACGCTAAACTACCCTAACAATCCAACTGGATCGTCAGGATTCTGATCATCCTCGTGGAGCTGGAAATCCCATCGAAAACTTAAACTACAGTAAAGACTAGGGTTAATGTATGTGGAGAGTGGAACTAACTAACCACAGTACAACCCAGACGGTGATGATGTCTCCCCCCGGTATGTTCATGCCCCGCGTCAAACCCGACTTCCACGTGGCCCACCTTTAAGGGACAATCACTGACTCATCCAGGGTTTACAGGGTATTTGACTATTTCTTTTAGCCACCCATACCAGAGCTGGTCACCGAGCCCGCCAGGCACACAAAGCATACAGTCTTCCTTTAGGAAAACAAGGCACTCCTACAAAATGAGCTCTTCCTGTAATCCCTCCGGGCAGACAATGATCGACATCATCGAATCCCTTAGTTTGTTTTGAAATAAGTTAAACTGAAAATAATTAGCCAGCTCCACACGTCCAAGTGTGAAGTCTGTACTAGATACGGGTATAGTATTATTGCTTGCATGGCCAGCCTAGATCAATAACGGTTTTATAACGAGAGATATAAAGAGTTTGAAGGGCAATTTCCCTCCCCCCCAGTCACTGAGTGACTTTATTGCTCCAACAAGGTCTCCGTATATCCTTCATAGCTCTCACTTGTGATGTGTAGCTAAATCTCTTTTCCGTTACCAACCCACGCAGGACAAGAATTATGTAGAGTAACCCCAGTCTAAACACTCATTTAAATAAAATGAATTGCATCTAAACTATAATGGGATTACCCAGCATATTTCGGAGAAAAACATATAAGATGTAAGTATGACTATAGATTACTGAAGGTAATCCTTAAATAAAAGTGAAGTATGATGACCAGAACCGAGAAGATACGGGATAGTAGTATCTAAGCTAGGTTGGGCCAAACATTTATGATTTAAGATCTTAAGGGAAAATCAAAATCGAGTTTTCAAAACCAAGAACACTGGGAGAATTTAGCGTAAACAACACTAGCTAAAACTCGATGTTCCTTTAAAAGAGGACTCAAAAAAAGTATAAAAATGGGATTATTGTATATACTTAAATATTCGGAACTTACAATGAAAGAAACTAAACATTATAATTTCTGTTCCATTATTGTTTTCAAGAATCTATTTAGTAATATTAAAGGTGGTTTCACACTGAGTCAAAGTATAATTTTAAGTATGATAATTTATGACAAGTTTTATTAAGAAAAATAAAACATAGAATCTTATAAGGTTTAGATTCCTGTATGATTCAATGAAGATTAAATAGATTATTTAACTACTTTAGGATGACACACATAAAGTTCAGAGGTCCCCCAAGATCGGAGTGTCGTACAGCCGTCGCAGCCTTGCAGGCGAACGTCGTCAACACACTTTACAAGAAGCAACCCACGAACGAATGTAATGTCTCCAACAAGAATATTCTTCCTATTGGTTCAGGACATTTCTAATTTATTCCTTATAAACAATTTAATGTCACTAGATTAAATTAGAATGTCCCTACACAAAAGAAGAAAGTTTTAAATTATCTAACTACTCTACATTTGGTAATCCAACGCTAAGATCAGGATTTGACAAGTCGTCATAGTGACATTTTATATCTTGACATGAATACTTTTATAAATTATTTCAAATTGACAAAGGATACTATGTATCTGCCTCTTAAGTTTAAGAAAGAGCTGGCTACATTGATAGCATATAATATATCTGACTCTGTTATAGGAAGTTATACACAAAAAACTTCTTTAGTTAGTAACATTACTAACACCAATTCTTTAAACTAGTTCATACGACAAAAGAGGGTTTTTCTAAACAAAATTTTACTGAAGTAAATGAAAAAAAACCTTCTGGCAAAAAACTTCCTATAGCAAAGACAAAGGAAAAATCTAATATTTTGAAAATTTTACATCAAAATATTCAAGGTTTTTCTGGAAAAATTTTAGAATTAGAATTATTCTTAGAAAGAACAAAATTTGACATTATTTGTCTGACAGAACACTGGCAAAAAGACTATCAAATGTTGATAAATTATGAAAATTATTGTATAGCCAGTGCTTTCAATCGAAAGTCTGCTTTACACGGTGGATCACTGATTTTAGTTCGTAACAGTTTTAAGATAAAGAACCGTAAAGATATTGTTCGACTTTCGGTTGAAAGATGTATTGAAATATCTTGTGTTGAGCTGGACGAGCATGTTGTAGTGTGCGTATACAGACCTCCCGCTTTTCAAAAATTTTCAATGTTCGAGTTAGTAATGGAAGATGTTTTAAAAATAGTGACAAAAGAAAATAAGTTTGTGATAGTGTGTGGTGACTTTAACGTCAATATCTTAGAAAATAATACCTATAGTAACAAACTTATAAGTCTTTTCAAATGTTTTAATTTAGAGCATGTATTTTTTGAACCTACAAGGGTGACGTCATCCTCGGCTACCTGTATTGATAACGTCTTTTGTAATTGCGATTATTTTGAGAAAAGTATCATAAACTCGATTCAGTCTGACCACTCTGGTCAAAGTGTTACTTTTAATTATTCTCGAGTAACCCAGAAGATAGATATAGAAACCAGGAGCCTAACGAGCGGTAGGTTAGAAAAGTACAAAAACACGTTACTAGAAAAACTGCCCTGTCACAATTATAATACTAACAACCCTAATAACTCATATGAAGATTTATTCACATTGATTAATACTGAATTCAGTAAAATTTTCACTATTAGAAAAAAGCAAATTATTGTAAAATTTAAATTCAGTGACTGGGCTACCGCTGGTATTCGCAAAAGTAGAGAGAGACTTTTTGAATTATATGAGCTAAGAAATTATTCAAATGACGACAATTTCATTGAATATGTCAAAAAATATTCAAAATTGTTTAAATTAGTTTGTTCAAAAGCAAAGTCATTTTTTCTTCGGAAAAAAATACAGTCTGCTGATAACAAAATTAAGGCTGTATGGAATGTTATAAACAGTGAAACTGGAAAAGTGAAACCGCGTGACAATCAAATCACACTTCATACAAATCGCGGAACTATTAGTTCAAACGTAGAAGTGGCTCAAGAATTCGAAACCTTTTTTACTAATATTCCTTTGAAAACAACAGAGTCACTCAATTCTTCATCTTCACTTGCTAGCGATTTACTTCAAAAGAATGTGGACGCCTGCGAAACTGAATTTGGGTTCAATCATGTCACCCCTAACGAAATTATTAAAGCCTTTAAAAGTATTAAAATGAAAACTACTGAGGACCTATGGGGAATGTCAGTAAAAGTCTGTAGTGCGATCATTGATACTATATCTCCATATTTAGCTGTTATATTCAATGATTGTGTCGATCATGGTACATTTCCTGACTTAATGAAAAAAAGTAAAGTAGTTCCATTATTCAAAGCTGGTGACAAAAAGGATCCCAGTAATTTTAGACCAATATCAATCTTACCTGTACTTAGTAAAATTTTTGAGAAGGTCATACTCAATCAAATGCTTTCACACTTCAATAGAAATAACTTACTACATGACCATCAATTTGGTTTCACGAAAGGGCGCAGTACAACGGATGCCGGGACTGCACTTTTAAAATACATCTTTTGCGCGTGGGAAAAATCTGAAGATGCTATTGGTATCTTCTGTGATCTATCCAAGGCATTTGATTGCGTAGATCATAGCACATTGTTGCTAAAACTTGAACATTACGGTGTTAAGAATAATTCACTTAAACTACTTAGGTCATATTTGGAAAACAGGATTCAAAAGGTACAAGTAAACAGGACGAAATCACTGGGATCTGTTGTCAAAATTGGCGTACCTCAAGGGTCCATATTAGGGCCATTTTTATTCCTTATTTATATTAATGACCTTCCTTCTGTGGTGAAGAATCTGTCAAAGATTGTGTTATTTGCTGATGATACTTCATTAATATTCAATGTAAGTAGGAAATCACAAAATTATAACGAAGTCAACGATGCACTTGGACAGATTCATGCATGGTTTACTGTTAACAATCTAGTCCTAAACGCCAAAAAAACTAAATGTATTAAATTTGCACTACCAAATGTAAGGTCTACTTCACATAACATAGTATTGAATAATGAGCCATTAGATTTTGTAAATAGTACAGTTTTCTTAGGGTTAACACTAGACTCTAAACTTCAATGGGGCCCTCATATAACGGCTCTTTCTGGTCGATTGAGCTCGGCTGCATATGCTGTTAGAAAAATCAGACAACTTACTGATGTAGCTACTGCAAGGCTGGTTTACTTTAGCTACTTCCATAGCATTATGTCTTATGGCATACTGCTTTGGGGCCGAGCAGCTGATATACATTCAATATTCGTTTTACAAAAGAGGGCTATAAGAGCAATTTATTGCCTGAAGACTCGTGATTCCCTGAGAGAACTGTTCAAGGAAATCAACATTATGACAGTGCCATGCCAGTATATCTATGAAAATATAATGTATGCTAGAAAGAACATCCATCAATTACCAAAAATTTGTGACAGGCATAATTTTAATACTAGAAATAAGCATAAAATTGATCAACCATATACTAGATTAACTAAAGTCAATACATCTTTCGTTGGTCTGTGTATACGATACTACAACAAAATACCTGACAATATAGTGCAATTACCTGAGAGAAAGTTTAAAGAATGTGTAAAGCAAACGTTATGTAAAAAAGCTTACTATAGATTGGATGACTATATGAATGACAAAGAGGTATGGTGCTCTGATATTCCAGCGAAACACAAGAAACACATTGTAAAAAGCCGACTCTTAAAGTAGGCCGTGCTGCAGTGGTTTCTTGCCGTTTCTTTTACGCTGCCATAGCACGATCCGAAACGGCGTAGACTCGCTCTATTTGCATTGTATTCTGCATGACATTCAATAAGTATTCTGTAAAGAATCTACATTGAATAAAATTATCTGAATCTGAATCTGAATCTGGAGGTCCTCCCGCGATATATGCCACTCAAACGACGCAACCAATAATGGGCGAGCGTTGTCAGCACATAACACAAGAAACACTATTTCCAAAATCCAACGTTAAAACACCTTGCTAATATCCTTCCATTTGTATTGGAATAACACCAATTCATCCCACACATACAGATGGGAGAAATCAGGATGAATCAGCGAAATCTCACACAAATAGAAAGAGAAGAACTTTAGTATCAGACCCTTTTAGGCTTGAGGGCTCCGGCCCAAGAATGATTAAAATAAATAAATCCGAAGATAGATATTATCAGTTAGTCTTAAACAGATACTCCAGTGACACGCGACATACATTTGCTACAACCAATATAGTGGACATCGGGGACACATGTCACGAGGGCATCCATCCATGCTTGGTCGAACTAAATAAACCTGAGAGCAAGTATTTCTTAATCTCAAAATCTGGGACTCCTAAAGAAAGATAGTTAAAGGAAAGATAAGCACCTCCTTTGAACTTGAGTACTGAAATGTAGTAATGCTCTCAGCATGTTCCAATTTTGGGAAATTGAGGCAAAAGATTTAAAATCACTATCAAAACAATTTATTATTATTTGAAATAATATTATTTATTATTTTCACTCTACTTAAACTTACCCTTTATTTCACAATAAAATGTCACAAATTATATCCAAGCTTCAACTGGAAGATATTTTATTTGAAGATTTTGAACTGACGTTCTAAATTGTTTTAAATTGACAGAGTATTTATTTTAAATTTTATCAAACGAAGACACTAGCATATAAAATCTGGAATTTTGATTAAGGGCCAAAGATTTTACATAACTTTCTAAAAAAAGTAACTATTTAATGTTTTAATATTTATTGCCATTTTGATTTTGGGTTTTGATTTATTTTTTGTTAAAGAGATAAAAAATTTATAAAGATTTCAAAAAATAGCGCCTAGCTGTGGGTAAAACTAAATCCAAAATGATTTATTTGTTGACTATTTGACAATAATGTCAAATGTCATCACAAATCACTCTTTTCTTACACTTGTCCCATTAAAAGAGGTCCCATTTATTTAAACTTTAGTTCGGAGACTATTCTATCTAAAAAGAAAAATATACATCGTCTAAAGTCACTTTGAAATGATGGTAGAAGAAAAAAAAATATACATCATCTAAAGTCACTTTGAAATGATGGTAGTCCATCACATCAGAGTCCAGTTTCTATGTTTACATCATGGACTGTTTTAAACAATTTCTCTGTAAAGGGAAAAATTAAACACAATGAAATTTACATTACCTTTTACATTCCAAGCAATACATTTCAAGCCTTCATGCACTGTCATTTTGTGTATTGCTTTTCCTTAGCATTAGAGTTCTCAGTAAATCCTGTGGAACTGTTTAGAAATAAAACATTACCCTGCCTAGCTATACGCGAACAAAAAAATATACAGAACTAGTTTATACTTAATTATGGGAAAAGGAAATCTTTATTACTATCTACAAATAACGACTCAGATTAGAAACACAGTATGTTATCATTTTCACAGAGTTATTAATGATTATAAAAGAAAATCGTTAAGAGAGAATAACAATTTACTTAATGTATCACACAGTATAAGTTTCTTATGATCTTGCGTGTAGATCTGTAAGGCTGCAAATATTCTCCATCTAACTCTTCCTCTTTTGACATTGGAGTCTGATTTCCTCAATGTTATTTAACTCTCACAACCTGGAAGAAAACTATGAATTTCATTAAGTCACATTTCCCCTTATTTTAAAACACACAACAATTTTGGGTTGAATTTAAATAAAATGGAAAACCACAAAATTGAATACTTACACAACGTTAGATTCACACCACTTATTCTATACACTTTAGAATCAAATTCTGAATGTTTGCGGCTAGAAGTTTACTGTATATAAACCTGTGGTGTGCCCACTACTGCCACCGCTAGATGGCGGCACTGGGATACTGCAACTCGGTATTGTTAGTGTTACAGCGTTCATGTATGCAGTTTCTTGTGGACACTGGGAGTGACTTATGTGTTTTTCCTAAAACATACCTTAAGGAGCGTCGAGTGAAAACGGACTATGAACTTTGTGCGGCAAACGGTTCCGTTATTAGTACCTACGGCTACGCTCACTTAGTGCTTAACCTAGGCTTGCGCCGTGACTTTGCTTGGAGGTTTATCGTCGCCGATGTCACAAAGGCGATAATAGGCGTGGATTTTCTTTCATATTACAATTTAGTTGTTGATGTTCGTAACCAACGCCTCATCGATGGTAGCACTACGCTCACGACCACGGGTATACCTGCTTCCGCGAAGGATGATGTTTCTTCAGTCAAGGTAGTTTCTGGCAACTCTGTGTATCATGACATACTAACTCAATATCCAGAAATCACCCGTCCACCCGGTATTCATCGCACACCTCAGCACAACACTGTACATCACATTCGCACGACACCTGGGCCGCCGGTATCTTGTACTCCACGCCGTCTTGCACCCGAAAAACTAAAGATAGCTAAAACCGAGTTTGAAGCCATGCTACAAAATGGTACCTGCCGGCCATCTGAATCACCTTGGTCATCGCCATTACATCTCGCCCCTAAGAAGGACAATGGATGGCGTCCCTGTGGTGATTACCGGATGCTGAACGCACGTACTGTACCCGATAGGTACCCAATCAAGCACATACACGACTTTGCTCACAGTCTTTCAGGGTGCAACGTTTTTTCCACAATAGACCTTGTAAAGGCTTACAACCAGATACCCGTTAATCCTGAAGACATAGCGAAGACTGCCATTACAACGCCGTTCGGACTTTACGAATTTCCGTTCATGACGTTCGGACTTCGTAATGCTGGACAGACGTTCCAGCGCTTCGTTGATGAAATGGTTCGAGGTCTGGACTTCGTTTATACATATTTAGATGATTTTTTGGTCTTCTCCAAGGACCAGAAAACCCACAAAGAGCACCTGCACCAGCTGTTTAACCGTCTGAAAAAGTACGGCATGGTAATCAACACAGCCAAATGTGTATTTGGTGTTTCAGAGGTAACTTTTCTTGGTTACCATATTTCCGCAAAGGGTACGTCGCCACTACTAGCTAAGGTAGAAGCCATCAAAACTTTTCTGTTCCCAAAACGGTTAGGGAGCTGCGTAGGTTCTTAGGGATGATAAATTTTTACAGGCGCTTCATCCCTAAAGCCGCTCAACACCAAGCACCTTTGCACGCACTGCTCACGGGATCAGTAAAAGGTTCACATCCGGTCAGTATAACAGGCAAACAACTCGAAGCATTTCAAGCTTGCAAGGAAGGTCTTTGTCAGGCCGCCTTACTAGCTCATCCGCAATGTGGCGCTAAGCTTGCGTTAGTGACGGATGCGTCTGACAGCGCCATCGGTGCAGTCTTGCAGCAACATGATGGACGTTCTTGGCAACCTCTTGCATTTTTCTCTCATAAATTAAGCCCCACTCAACAGAAGTATTCACCTTACGATCGGGAGCTTCTTGCTATTTATGAAAGCATCAAATATTTCCGACATATGGTTAAGGCGCGCGATTTTGTGATCTATACAGATCACAAACCACTTACGTTTGCTTTTCACAACCGAAAGGAAAATTGCTCCCCCAGACAGTTTCGCCATTTAGACCTCATTGCGCAGTTTACCACCGACATCCGCCATATTTCAGGCCAGGATAATGTGGTAGCCGACACGCTCTCTCGGGTTGAGGAAATTGTTCAGCCTGTTGATCCGAACCAGCTGGCAGCAGCACAGCTCTCAGATCCTGAGCTCATTCAACTCCTCAATAAGGCAAGTTCACTGCGCATTGAAAAAGTGAGACTTCCTGGGACCAGCTCAGTCCTCTTCTGTGACGTCAGCACAGATTCCCCCAGGCCATTCATTCCAAAGATTTTTCGCCGTAAAGCCTTCGAAAGCCTTCACTCTTTTAGCCATCCAGGTGCTAATGCTACGGCGAAGATGGTTGCAGAGAGATATGTGTGGCCAGGTGTTAGGCGGGACTGTAGGGAGTGGGTACGTACTTGCTTAGCATGTCAGCGTGCGAAAATCACGAGGCATGTCTCCTCACCACTCGGATCATTTAAAGTTCCAACAGCCAGGTTTTAATGATTGATTGATTTTCGCACGCTGACATGCTAAGCAAGTACGTACCCACTCCCTACAGTCCCGCCTAACACCTGGCCACACATATCTCTCTGCAACCATCTTCGCCGTAGCATTAGCACCTGGATGGCTAAAAGAGTGAAGGCTTTCGAAGGCTTTACGGCGAAAAATCTTTGGAATGAATGGCCTGGGGGAATCTGTGCTGACGTCACAGAAGAGGACTGAGCTGGTCCCAGGAAGTCTCACTTTTTCAATGCGCAGTGAACTTACTTACAGTGAACTTACTTACAAATTATTTGTTCACATTGATCTGGTTGGTCCTTTGCCTATCTCGCAGGGGTTTCGATACTGCCTTACGGCGGTTGATCGCTTTACACGATGGCCGGAGGCTATACCGTTAGCAGATATTACCGCAGAATCGGTGGCGAAAGCCTTATTGAGTGGTTGGATATCGCGCTTCGGGTGTCCAGAAAATATTGTTACGGATCGTGGTGCGCAATTCGAGTCAGCCCTTTTTAAGAGTTTAGCGCAGTTAGTTGGGTTTCAACATCGGCGCACTACTGCATACCACCCATCTTGCAATGGCTTAGTGGAGAGGTTTCACCGGCAGTTAAAGGCTGCCATAATCTGCCACGACAGCACTAACTGGGTGGAATCTCTTCCATTGGTGTTATTAGGGGTTCGCAGCGCGTTCAAAGAAGATATTCAGGCTTCTTCAGCTGAATTAGTTTATGGCGAGCCTTTACGCCTTCCTGGCGATTTCTTTACTACGGCGTCTGACTTCACAGTCGACTCAACGAGTTTCACGTCACGGCTACGTAATTTTATTCAAAATTTACAGCCGAAGCCTGCTTCTCGGCATGGCGACAAACGTTCTACATTTGTTTACAAAGGGCTGGACACCTGCTCACATGTATTTTAACGTGACTGCACTGTTGGTGGATCCTTAAAACCACCTTATACGGGACCATACGAAGTTCTTAAACGCAGTGACAAAGTTTTCACCCTTAAGGTGAATAGTAAGGTGGTTACGGTATCGGTGGACCGCGTCAAGCCGGCCCACATACTGCGTGACCCAGACACCGCAGTTCACACACCGATCATTCATCCCTCACAACCTCACAGTCTTCAGTCAGAGGGTCAGAAACTACCTGTGGCCAAGGAACCAGAATTCACGACGCGTTCGGGTCGGAAAGTGCGGTTTCCTGCATATTATCGTCTGTAGGTCTCTGGAGGGGGGTGATGTGGTGTGCCCACTACTGCCACCGCTAGATGGCGGCACTGGGATACTGCAACTCGGTATTGTTAGTGTTACGGTGTTTATTTATGTAGGACCGAAAGATTTTGATCCGCGTCTTCCTGGTAACCTGAATTGTATTGTGATATATTATAATAAAGTTATAGTACCGTAATAAGTGGTTTTCCCTTCTTCATGAATAGCGAGGGGTCCCCCTCGCTATAAACCCTTCCTATTCTATATCCTAAACGGAACAATCCGTATCTTTAACTCAATTGAAGGAATCCACAATCAAGGATCATAGCCTTCTTCAAAAGATTCATCACATCAGCTGTATGATGGCTATTTTCGCGAACTACAAGATTAAAGAAAATGACTCACTGAAATCCAGTTTCCTACCGTCTTTCTTCCAAATCTGTTGGACGGCCCAAAGATCCTTCCAAAATATATGGAACGTTTCACGATTTTGCGGGTCATCCTTTTATATGAACTTCATCCAAAAAAAACTCCCCACTCTACCAACACTGTCCCGCAACTGACTTTAACCATCAGCTTCATCTGTAACTAAATCTTTAGCAGTTATTCCCTTTTATCCAGAAAACCACAAATTCCCCTCTTCACCAAAATTTTCCAACTTGACACCCCCCGGTTGTCTTATTTTTCTTCTCCCGTTTTCTAGCTAAACTTTTTTGACAGTCCCTCTAAATAGTATTTTATGCATTTAAAAATTTTTAGGATTCCGCAAGTGCACAGCCTCCCCCAAAATTTTATTATTTCGAAAAATCTAAGAAAACAAAAAATTTTTTTTTTCGAGAATTCTAAAATTTTCAATTTTAAGTTAATTTTTTTTATAATTATTATTATTATTTTTTATTATTATTATTATTTTGTTGTTTATCATTCCTGAATCTCGGGCAATTAAGTCCCGGACCTTTGGAAGGCGTGCGTGGGGCCGAAGCCAACACGTAGAGGCCCGTTAAACAGTTTAATTTACAAAAGTGATGTGACACCAACCGGCGATTATCCCTGTCTACATTAATACTAATGCATCCAAGGACAATCCCCGGTAAGTGTAGGACTATTGCAAGAATTGGACGAAAATGAAATTGGGTTATTTGGTTGAGGTGCTCATGGATTGGGTAACTGGGACTATGGGAGGTACTATGGCGCCTGCCCGACCAATGTTAATAACACGGAAAAAATGGGCAGACGGTGACTAGCCAACTCGAATCAATGGGCCCCCGAAAACGGCTGCACGCACGGTGCTGCAAGGGGGCAACATTTGCTGAGCGGCTGAAGGGTGGAGAGATGCCCCTGGACTTTAAACGACGATCACGCGCTCCCTGAGGGTCCAGCATCACGTGCCCACTCGCCACTTACGCAGGCACGTCCACCCTTCGAGCATAAAGCTCTTGCGACTCCACTCTGGCCGGCCAACCAAGGCAAGCCAAAGGTGGGGGATCTGTTCCTCGTCAGTGTTCGCTCCAGCCGGCCGGTAAAGGCAAGCCGGAGATGAGGAACAGGACCTTCCCCCGGGAGCACTCGGGTCCGTGGGGTCGCTACTCCCCAACAGCTCGCCACAAGCTGCCCTGCGGGCTATTATTTTTATTATTAACATTATTAGATTATTATTATTATTTATTTCTGTATAGTTTTTATTCACCCTTATGTGGGGAAATACGACACTTTCGCGGGCTTTTGGCCAAAACGAAAATGAAGGAAAGAGACAAAGAAGTAGAAGGGTAGTAGAAGTATATTAGTTGGAAGCCGAAATAAACTTTCGAACGATTATTATTATTTTTTTTTTTATAAAAAATCCTATATTGGCCCTTAAATTTTTATTCACAAATACAATAAACAATAACAAATAACTAATCTACTAATATTATAAATCATTAAACTAAATTAATTTTTATTCAAAATTATTAAAATTATTTAACATGTTTATCTAAATTCAGATTTATTTTAGTTCAACCCTGATTATATAATCAAATTAAATTTGTATCCATACTATACTATATACTATATACTATATACTATATACTATATATACTATATACTATATACTATACTATATACTATATACTATATACTATAATATTATAAATGCG
This sequence comes from Athrips mouffetella, assembly GCA_947532105.1. Taxonomy (NCBI): domain Eukaryota; kingdom Metazoa; phylum Arthropoda; class Insecta; order Lepidoptera; family Gelechiidae; genus Athrips; species Athrips mouffetella. The sequence continues at coordinate 15,454,271 of OX383978.1, forward strand.
AAAGTAACTCTGTCTGTCTGTTTGTTTGTTGCTCTTTCACGCCTAAACGGCTGAACGGATTTTGATGAAATTTGGTATGGTGATAGATGGTAACTTGGAGACGGACATAGGCTACTTTTTACCCCGGGAAAATATCTCATTCCCGTGGGAATCTACACATACAATAATACTCTAGCGGGGTTGTATCTGCTACAGCACACCGAAACTACTTAACCGATTTTGATGGGACTTTTTTTATTCAACTAAGTATCGCTGATTACGAAAACTACTACAATTTTGAAATCCAACGTGGTAGACGTAAACTACCATTATCCCCTTGGGATAAGGTTGAGGTGCGATAGGGTTGAAATGTCTAAAAATCAATATGGGTGTCGTTTGTAAGGTTTATCGAGCCGCTGATTACAAAAACTACAACAATTTTGAAATCCAACATGGTGGACGTGAAATGCTATCATCCCTTGGGGATGAGGTTGGGGTGCGATAGAGTTGATATGTCTAAAAATCAATATGGGTGTCGTTCGTATGGTTTATCGGGTCGCTGATTACGAAAACTACAATGATTTTGAAATCCAACGTGGTGGACGTGAAATACCACCACCCCTGGGATGGGGTTGGGATTCGATAGGTTTGAAATGTCTAAAAATCAATATGAGTGTCAGTTGTATGTTTATATAAGGATAGGGATAGCGGTTAAGATGGCGTTAGGGGTAGAAGCAGGGATAGGGGTAGGGTCAGGGATAGGGAGAGGGAGAGGGGGAGGGATAGGGAGAGAGTGTAAGGGAGGGGAAAATGAGGGGAGAGAAAGGGGGAGGGAGGGGTAGAGGGCGTGGGAGGGGGTAGAGGGAGGGAGAGGGGGAAGGGGAGGATGAGTGAGGGGAAGGGGGAAAGGGAGGGGAATGGGAGGAGGGCGAGGGGGGAAAGGGAGGGTGATGGGGAGGGGAAGGGGGGAAATGGAGGGGGAAGGAAGGGTGAGGGGGGAAAAAGAGGGAGGGGCGAGGGAGAGGAAGAGAGAGTGGGAGAGGGTGAGGGAGGGGGAGTGGGAATGTAGGGGGGGGGATACAAAAGGATAGATAGGGAAGAATAGGGACCTTTTTTACGTTTATGAATACCTCCTCGCTACCCATTCACTTCACTCCCTTTATTGCCTTCTTTTTTAAGTTCGCCTGTAACGGTTGACAATGAAAATTCCGCACTTCCTACCAGTTAAATAAAATCAAAAGATAATTAAGTTTGTAGTAAGATGCATTTATTCAACTTGGATAAGTACAAATGCATCTTTTACGTAGGGATCAAGAAGGATAAGCGCTCCGTAAAATATGTTTCAATTAAGTTCGAGTTCTGTTTTTTTATAAAATCTACGCGGACGAAGTCGCGGGTAACAGCTAGTTAAATTATAAATTATTATAGTTCATTATATTTTTAAAACGAAGTCAATTTAATAATGCCAGTCAATTCACTAACAAATTGGCTCACTATATACTATAATCAAAATAACCATCTAATATTAATTATTAAATTAAATCTAATAAAATTATATTAATTAGGTTGTGACCAGGAATATCTCAATTCCTCTAAAGTTAAAATTTATGAAATAGTCCCGTGAAAATCCCAGTAGCTAACATCCTAAGTATAATATTTAGCCAAATGGACTGCATTATAAACACCTTTGACACTTTGAGTTTCAGGGTCAACGAGAATATACACATTAGCATATTTTATTCCTCCAATTCGAAATGGTCCATCATATAATAAATCAAATTTCTTAGTTTTATTTCGACTAGAATCCGATTTATTAAGCCTCCTTAATTTTTACCAAATCACCAACTTGAAAATCTATCAACTTATGAGTTCTATTGAATCTATCCTGCCGCTTCTGACTCGAAAGTCTAAGGTTTTCTCTAACTTCCTCTCTAATTTGGTCTATCGTTTTACTCGTAAATATCCGTGGTAGAAAACGGTCTACTTTAAGTTTCTCTGAATTTCCAAACAAAATTTCATTAGGGGAAAATTTCGTACTCTCATGGAACGTATTATTATACAATTCCTCAATCTCCAACAAGTAATGATCCCAACTAATATGGTCATCATGACAATAAATTCTAAAGAATTTGTTTAATTCTTTATTCACTCGTTCTGTAGTGTTAGGTCGAGGATTACGAATAGTGGTATACAAAGTCTTAATTCTCAAAGCTCTGAGTCCATTTTTCCATTTGTGACTTATAAATTGTTTTCCGTTATCTGTCATAACAGCCTTAGGTTGTATTATTTCAGTGAACACTCTCATACAATAAAGCACTGAGTCTGCTGAAGCTCCACGAAGTCCGAAAAGTTTAATAAATTTACTAAAAGAATCCTGTATTACAAAAATGTAAATATAACCAGCCTCAGTTTTAGGTAGTGGTCCGAAGATATCAGCCATTACTAATTCACCCGGATTTTCAGTTAAAATCGATTTACATTTCCCTACCCCTTTTATATAGTCAGGTCTAGAAAGCTGACAAACATGACATTTCTGAATACAAGACTTCACTGTCTTACTCATATTTATCCAATAACACCTTAATTGTAAATATTTCAAAGTTTTATATGCGCCAAGATGACCCATCTCTATATGAACCTGTTTACAAATCTCTTCTTGTAGAACCTTGGGCATAAACAAAACGTAATCTCCACGTACAGTTTTGAAATAAAGTAGATCATTATTGATAATACAGCCCAAAGTTATACGTGTAAATCTATCTGTTCTTTCGGGTACTCTAGAAACATTTATTTTCTCCCTAATCCCACATATGACGTTATCAAGCCGTTGATATTCCATCATACGCTGTAATTTATTTTTCAAATCTTGGTCAGTAGAAACACCTACATACATAACAGTTGGATACCACACCTTCTCTTCTTGCAAAACTCCCCCTGGCGGATATCTAGATAAAATATCTACCCCAATATTTTCTACACCTTTTACATGTTCGACTTCGAAGTCAAATTGTTCAAGAAATAAAATCCAACGTGTGACTCTACTGTTGTATAATTTCATTTGTTTCATGAAAGTTAATGCCTTATGATCTGTACGAATAACAAATTTCGCTCCTCTTAAATAAGTCTCAAACTTCTTCACAGAATAAATAATAGCCCACAACTCTTGTTCAGTTACAGTCCATCGTAATTCAGAACCCCGTAATGCACGACTACAGAACCCCAAAATTTTATCCTCACCATTATTTCCAATCTGAAACAATGATCCGGCTATTCCGATCCTTGAACTGTCGGTCTGTAAATAATATAATTTATCCTGATCAGGATGGCTCAATAGAATCGTTGTAATAAATTCTTCCTTTATATCATTGAAAGCTCGATCTAATTCTTCATCCCAAAACCAAGTTTGGTTTTTCTTTAATAACCTAGTTAACGGAGCTGTCAAAATACTATAGTTCTTAATGAAACGTCTATAATAATTACAAAGTCCCAAAAATCCTCTTAACTGTTTTTGTTTCTTTGGAATAGGGAATTCCTTTATAGCTTTTATTTTATCCGGGTTAGGTTTAATTCCCGAAGTTGTAACTATATGTCCTAACATTTTTACTTCACTGCAGAAAAGGTTGCACTTTGCAAAATTACAAGTCATTCCAGCTGATTCTAAACGATCCAAAACTATATCAATATGATCCAATTGGTCTTGCCAAGTCCCACTCGTTAGGATTGCAAGATCATCCAAATAATTGACACAAAACTCTCTAACACCAAGACCCAATATAATGTCTATTGCGCGACAAAAGGACCCTACTGACGTCTTAAGTCCTTGTGGAAGCACGTTGTATACGTAAGACTTTCCATTAACTGTAAATCCAGTATATTTTTTACTATCCTCAGTCAACGGTATTTGAAAATAAGCGTTATTTAAATCAATCAGTGTTATAAATTTTACACCAAGAAAAGCATTAAGTATGTCAATCTGTAAAGGCGGTGCTTCTACTTCTGGAACCATATGTTTATTGATTTCCCTAGCATCAAGTAATATTCTAACAGATCCATCGGGTTTTCCAGTGAAAGTTAGTGGACTACAAAAATTTGTAGTTTTTCTCGATATAATCCCTAATTCTTCCATCTCCCTCAACTTCTCTTCTACTTTTGCCCTATGTGCATATGGTATAGGATAGGTTCGTTGTATCCTTGGAGTACCCTCAATCATTTTAATGTCATGAGTATAACAGTTTGCCCTTCCAAGTTTCTTTGTAAAAACTTGCATATGGGATCTCAAAACATTAAAAATTTGTTCCTTCTCTACATCAGACAAATCCATTCCCAACTGAATACTTTTAAACAGATCTAATAATTGCTTTTCTTCACCGCCTTCCTTTTCGCTTTGTTCTTCTACTCCAGATATTAGATTTATTCGATTCTCTTCTAAAGACCCACTAGAAAGATTTCGAAACGGAATAGTAATTTCTCCTTGCCCAACGATACCCAATTCTAATGTTTGTGGTTCTTTTAAATGCAAAACAGCGTTATGCGCAACTAACCAATCTACCCCAAGGATAGCAGAACAAGTTAATTTAGCAATCACTAAAAATCCCGTATCAATATCAAACGAACCGCATGTCAAAGGTATAGAGACTAGTTTTTTTATTTGGAGACTCTTTTGTCCAACGGCTCCCCTCACACATATTGGTCTAACTGGTAACGCAGGGAATTCTAACTTTAATTCTCCTTGTAAACTCTCTAAGAATTCTTCCGAAAAACAAGTTACTTCACTTCCAGTGTCTACCAAGAGAACTATAAATTGCCCCAAAATTTGTAACTCTATTTCTGATTTAAATTTGGGCCCCTCATTCTCAAAACAAACCTCTTCATCATATAAAGAGTTACCTTCATATTCTTTAATGAACTGGTTATACATTGGTTGATTTTGTTTAATCACGGAAACGTCAAAAACTTTAATTAAATCTAAGACTGTATGTTTATTATTATATTCTTCTGAAGAATATCCTAAACCTTCTCTATTACAATTCGTTCTAGTTTTGTTCGGGGAAACAGGATATAAGATCCCTTCTTGGTCACAACCCAATCCTACCCCTGGCTTCCAACCTTGTTTTAGTAAATATTTTACAGGAAAAAAATAATTTAAATTTTTGTTAACTGCGGCCACCTCCTGCTTATTGGAGATGGCCCCAACTAGTTTAAATCTTCTTCTTGAATTATTTCATTAGTGATCCTTCCCCTTGAAGTCTCCCCCTCGATGTGAGCCACCACTTTTGGTTTTTTATAGAATGGTTTGTCTTTATTTGACACGAATGGACTTTGACGCTTTGTTCCTCTGTCAGCTTCATTAGAGGAGTCAAAGGAAGAAGATCCACATTGTTTATTCACGTCATCCAATTCACGAAGAAACTCTGTTGCCTCAATCAAAGTATTTCCTTTCTTCATCCGCCAAGCATATTGTACATCCTTCGGGAAGTGTCTCATCAAATCCTCCACTATTTGCCATTCAGGAATTGGTCTAGACATCATCTTTGCTTGCCCTGCTAAACTAACGAAATGTTCTAGCATTGTTCCATTTTCCTTAGACCAAGTGCCATTTACAATCATTCTTCTCAAGGTGTTTTGTTCGGCTTCTCCCCAATAAGCATCCAAAAAATCACTTTTGAAATCCGACTGTGTAAACCATCTTTGTCTATAAATTCTGGCCCATTTTCGAACATCACCTTCTAAACAACTGATTATAGTTTCAATTGTAGCATCTTCATTAGGCATCCTCCGTAGATAAATCTGAAGATCCTCCAAAAACGACACTGGATGTACCCCAAACCTTCCAGGAAAACGTGGTTTTTCGACTCTTGTATCAATCACCGGGCATATATTAATCAGTGTTTCATGCCTTTCAGACAAAGCTGATGCAGCGTTAGTTTCCCGAGCTTGCGACAGCTGATTCTCTTAGTTCGACACCTTCTGTGTCAGAATTCCCATGTTTCTTCGAAGTTGGCGAAACATAGTGGAGTTGCGTAAAGAAGGTCGTGGACGTTCTTCTTGCTGACCTGTCCTTTCTATTTCATCTTGTCCCTGAGATGTTCTAAGATTATAACGAGGAGGCATTTTCTTTTCTTTGAATACTGAAAGTTTATTACAAATTATTGGTTGGACTTTTGTTTAAATTAAAGAATAGAAAGTTTATCTAATATTCTCTCCTTAATTTCCCAAAACTGTTGCTTGATGGAGCTAATATTTTGATCTCCATCGATAATCTCTATCCTCTCAAAATCTTCTTTATATTAGGGTTCAATAACCATTCCTCATGAATGTTGTGAATCCTCTCTATATAATCTAACGTTATCCCTGTCTCTTCAGGTCGACCACGACTTAGGGCTCTCTGATAAGAAACCATAGGGGAAGTCCTAAGATAAACTACTAAATTAATTCGAGTAACAAATTGTTCCTTGAAATAAGAGTAGGTCTCATCTAAAACTGCAATCTCAGCCGGGTGCAACAACTCACTCTCTTGCAATTCCCTAATAAAACAGTTTTTGGCTGAATAAATGGAACGTTCCATAACTTTAATCTTAGCGCTAGATTCTTTCGTATGATTCTCTAACATTGTTAGAAGAACATAATTTTGAAAACAGAAACCCCACTTCTTAGGGTTTTCCTTAAATAACTGGAAGAGATTGACGCCAGACAAATTAGTCCATTTATCAATTGGTTCTGGTATTATCTCAAAATCAGAGTTGCCTCCCAAAATTGCCAATAAACTAGACTTCCCTGACCCTATGTGTCCTTCTATTGAGACTGTAAAATTTCCCATCTTTATTCTGAAACAAGGAATGTATCATATTTTCTATGGTCTCCAAAACAAATAACCCTAAGCTAGAACCAATTCTATCGTCCCGCTTAACAACTTTAACTTAGATAGACTTTACTCTCAAGTTTCTTCAGTTCAAAAACTCGAAATTAGTGTATTTTTCATTTTTTTTTCACTCCTCAATACCTCTCTCGCTTGAAACCAGCATATCCTGGTCACGGCACCAGCTGTACAGATCTGAAGTCCCTTCATATAGGATCCTCAAGTCAGATACGTGAAAGTTTTGGCTAAAGTTGATCGTCTAGAATAATACCCTTTAAAAATATTATATTTTTTCTGAATCCTACGTCATACCGTTTTATATATTAATAATATTTTGTAATTTACAGATTCTGCTCAGTGGAGAGTGGTAATAGAAGAATGAAAAAAAAAAACACACTTGAAAATTTATTACATTTATTTGAATATAATCCTATTCAGTACAAGTCTAATTTGTGTTATTTAATTCTATATTGAATCACTATTTATTTAAATTTAGTTCCATATTGATTGGAGTAGCTCATCTGAATTCATGTAGATTCATCAATTTAGGGAAGGTTTTATCTAATTTACTATGCAATACTAGAGCCGTTAAGTTTCTGAAAAGAGACCTATGTTAATATAAATGAAGTAATAAAAAAAAATGTGGGGAAAATCCTCAAGTTTGGAGCACCACCTTCGCCCCAAACAGCTCGTCCTAGGCTTCCTCTACTCTGAGTCCTAGGTCCGAGGCATATCACCACCCAGTTCACGATGATATGACGCTAAACTACCCTAACAATCCAACTGGATCGTCAGGATTCTGATCATCCTCGCGGAGCTGGAAATCCCATCGAAAACTTAAACTACAGTAAAGACTAGGGTTAATGTATGTGGAGAGTGGAACTAACTAACCACAGTACAACCCAGACGGTGATGATGTCTCCCCCCGGTATGTTCATGCCCCGCGTCAAACCCGACTTCCACGTGGCCCACCTTTAAGGGACAATCACTGACTCATCCAGGGTTTACAGGGTATTTGACTATTTCTTTTAGCCACCCATACCAGAGCTGGTCACCGAGCCCGCCAGGCACACAAAGCATACAGTCTTCCTTTAGGAAATCAAGGCACTCCTACAAAATGAGCTCTTCCTGTAATCCCTCCGGGCAGACAATGATCGACATCATCGAATCCCTTAGTTTGTTTTGAAATAAGTTAAACTGAAAATAATTAGCCAGCTCCACACGTCCAAGTGTGAAGTCTGTACTAGATACGGGTATAGTATTATTGCTTGCATGGCAAGCCTAGATCAATAACGGTTTTATAACGAGAGATATAAAGAGTTTAAAGGGCAATTTCCCTCCCCCCCAGTCACTGAGTGACTTTATTGCTCCAACAAGGTCTCCGTATATCCTTCATAGCTCTCACTTGTGATGTGTAGCTAAATCTCTTTTCCGTTACCAACCCACGCAGGACAAGAATTATGTAGAGTAACCCCAGTCTAAACACTCATTTAAATAAAATGAATTGCATCTAAACTATAATGGGATTACCCAGCATATTTCGGAGAAAAACATATAAGATGTAAGTATGACTATAGATTACTGAAGGTAATCCTTAAATAAAAGTGAAGTATGATGACCAGAACCGAGAAGATACGGGATAGTAGTATCTAAGCTAGGTTGGGCCATACATTTATGATTTAAGATCTTAAGGGAAAATCAAAAGCATCGAGTTTTCAAAACCAAGAACACTGGGAGAATTTAGCGTAAACAACACTAGCTAAAACTCGATGTTCCTTTAAAAGAGGACTCAAAAAAAGTATAAAAATGGGATTATTGTATATACTTAAATATTCGGAACTTACAATGAAAGAAACTAAACATTATAATTTCCGTTCCATTATTGTTTTCAAGAATCTATTTAGTAATATTATAGGTGGTTTCACACTGAGTCAAAGTATAATTTTAAGTATGATAATTTATGACAAGTTTTATTAAGAAAAATAAAACATAGAATCTTATAAGGTTTAGATTCCTGTATGATTCAATGAAGATTAAATAGATTATTTAACTACTTTAGGATGACACACATAAAATTCAGAGTACCCCCAAGATCGGAGTGTCGTACAGCCGTCGCAGCCTTGCGGGCGAACGTCGTCAACACACTTTACAAGAAGCAACCCACGAACGAATGTAATGTCTCCAACAAGAATATTCTTCCTATTGGTTCAGGACATTTCTAATTTATTCCTTATAAACAATTTAATGTCACTAGATTAAATTAGAATGTCCCTACACAAAAGAAGAAAGTTTTAAATTATCTAACTACTCTACATTTGGTAATCCAACGCTAAGATCAGGAGGTCCTCCCGCGATATATGCCACTCAAACGACGCAACCAATAATGGGCGAGCGTTGTCAGCACATAACACAAGAAACACTATTTCCAAAATCCAACGTTAAAACACCTTGCTAATATCCTTCCATTTGTATTGGAATAACACCAATTCATCCCACACATACAGATGGGAGTAATCAGGATGAATCAGCGAAATCTCACACAAATAGAAAGAGAAGAACTTTAGTATCAGACCCTTTTAGGCTTGAGGGCTCCGGCCCAAGAATGATTAAAATAAATAAATCCGAAGGTAGATATTATCAGTTAGTCTTAAACAGATACTCCAGTGACACGCGAAATACATTTGCCACAACCAATATAGTGGACATCGGGGACACATGTCACGAGGGCATCCATCCATGCTTGGTCGAACTAAATAAACCTGAGAGCAAGTATTTCTTAATCTCAAAATCTGGGACTCCTAAAGAAAGATAGTTAAAGGAAAGATAAGCACCTCCTTTGAACTTGAGTACTGAAATGTAGTAATGCTCTCAGCATGTTCCAATTTTGGGAAATTGAGGCAAAAGATTCAAAATCACTATCAAAACAATTTAATATTATTTGAAATAATATTATTTATTATTTTCACTCTACTTAAACTTACCCTTTATTTCACAATAAAATGTCACAAATTATATCCAAGCTTCAACTGGAAGATATTTTATTTGAAGATTTTGAACTGACGTTCTAAATTGTTTTAAATTGACAGAGTATTTATTTTAAATTTTATCAAACGAAGACACTAGCATATAAAATCTGGAATTTTGATTAAGGGCCAAAGATTTTATATAACTTTCTAAAAAAAGTAACTATTTAATGTTTTAATATTTATTGCCATTTTGATTTTGGGTTTTGATTTATTTTTTGTTAAAGAGATAAAAAATTTATAAAGATTTCAAAAAATAGCGCCTAGCTGTGGGTAAAACTAAATCCAAAATGATTTATTTGTTGACTATTTGACAATAATGTCAAATGTCATCACAAATCACTCTTTTCTTACACTTGTCCCATTAAAAGAGGTCCCATTTATTTAAACTTTAGTTCGGAGACTATTCTATCTAAAAAAAAAAATATACATCGTCTAAAGTCACTTTGAAATGATGGTAGAAGAAAAAAAAAATATACATCATCTAAAGTCACTTTGAAATGATGGTAGTCCATCACATCAGAGTCCAGTTTCTATGTTTACATCATGGACTGTTTTAAACAATTTCTCTGTAAAGGGAAAAATTAAACACAATGAAATTTACATTACCTTTTACATTCCAAGCAATACATTTCAAGCCTTCATGCACTGTCATTTTGTGTATTGCTTTTCCTTAGCATTAGAGTTCTCAGAAAATCCTGTGGAACTGTTTAGAAATAAAACATTACCCTGCCTAGCTATACGCGAACAAAAAAATATACAGAACTAGTTTATACTTAATTATGGGAAAAGGAAATCTTTATTACTATCTACAAATAACGACTCAGATTAGAAACACAGTATGTTATCATTTTCACAGAGTTATTAATGATTATAAAAGAAAATCGTTAAGAGAGAATAACAATTTACTTAATGTATCACACAGTATAAGTTTCTTATGATCTTGCGTGTAGATCTGTAAGGCTGCAAATATTCTCCATCTAACTCTTCCTCTTTTGACATTGGAGTCTGATTTCCTCAATGTTATTTAACTCTCACAACCTGGAAGAAAACTATGAATTTCATTAAGTCACATTTCCCCTTATTTTAAAACACACATCAATTTTGGGTTGAATATAAATAAAATGGAAAACCACAAATCTGAATACTTACACAACGTTAGATTCACACCACTTATTCTATACACTTTAGAATCAAATTCTGAATGTTTGCGGCTAGAAGTTTACTGTATATAAACCCTTCCTATTCTATATCCTAAACGGAGCAATCCCTATCTTTAACTCAATTGAAGGAATCCACAATCAAGGATCATAGCCTTCTTCAAAAGATTCATCACATCAGCTGTATGATGGCTATTTTCGCGAACTACAAGATTAAAGAAAATGACTCACTGAAATCCAGTTTCCTACCGTCTTTCTTCCAAATCTGTTGGACGGCCCAAAGATCCTTCCAAAATATATGGAACGTTTCACGATTTTGCGGGTCATCCTTTTATATGAACTTCATCCAAAAAAAACTCCCCAACTCTACCAACACTGTCCCGCAACTGACTTTAACCATCAGCTTCATCTGTAACTAAATCTTTAGCAGTTATTCCCTTTTATCCAGAAAACCACAAATTCCCCTCTTCACCAAAATTTTCCAACTTGACACCCCCCGGTTGTCTTATTTTTCTTCTCCCGTTTTCTAGCTAAACTTTTTTGACAGTCCCTCTAAATAGTATTTTATGCATTTAAAAATTTTTAGGATTCCGCAAGTGCACAGTAGGTTGGTACTAAACAAGACACATTCCTATCTCATTCCAAAATTAGATGAATTTATAAAGGTAAATGAAGGTAGGTAAAAATATTTTTCCCCGATTTATTATGATATTAGATCAGAGACGTCCACTATACAACAAAGGAACCCTTTGAAATCTCATTTGAACAAGTAAAGTACTAGATTTCATTTAGTCTAGATTATGATAACACCCTGCTAGGCATATTAGTCAAGGAAAATAGTTTATCCAAAATTTAGGCAAACTACATCTAAAACAAAGATGGACTTGGCATTCACCTGACAATAAAACCCATAATGAAATAGATTTTATCATAGCCAAAAATACATATAACATTCAAGATGTACAGGTCATAGCATCAACCCATCCAACGGATCATAGACTTGTTAGAGCAAAACTTTTAATTAGCAACGAAACCAAAAAATAAAGAACTAAATATAAAAATATGACAAGACTACAAGAAATAGAAAAAGAACAAATGAAAAATGTATTTTTAAATAAAAGTAAAAGCTTGAAATTTACAACTATTCAAGAATATTATTCAAGAATAACTGAAAGCATATTATAAAGGACAAATAAACTACCACTAAACCATGGAAAAGACGCAAAAAGTATAGGAATTACACCCGAAATAAGTCACATGATAGTAGAGAGAGAAGAATTAAAAACGAAAAGAAACAAAACTAAAGAAGAGAAAAAGCGATTAAGTAGACTGTACTGGAAAATAAGCAAATCCATTAGAAACAACATTAAAAGTTATCAGCTAAAAGTAATAGAAGAAGAGCTAGACCAAAGAAGTCGATATTCTGCAGGTGGCAGGTGCAACCTGGACAAGATTGGCTGCTGATAGGAAAAAAAAACCGGTCAAGTGCGAGTCGGACTTGCGAGCCGAGGGTTCCGATATACCTTTTGTATTTTTGGAAGCAATAAAGTCCATTTTCAGGACCGCAAAACTAAATTTGTTTGTAAAGGTTTTTTGCAGATTTCTGAAAAACTGTGCAACTTAGAAAGATCGTTTTATTTTTGCTTTAAAGTTTACATAAACTTCTGTCAACTGTAATTAATTCATATTTTTGCTTACTCAAACTTCGGAGATAAGGGGGGGAAAATGGTATTTTTTTGACATTTTTCATCATAACTTGAAAACTAAGAAGAAGACGACATTCGCTTCGCGATGGAGAACAAGACTGTCACGGTTCTCACGCTGCTGGACTTTAGTAGTGCTTTTAACTCTGTAGATTTTGATGTTGTTCTTGCCATACTTCGCTCTCTTAACATTTCTTCCTCAGCTATAGCCTGGTTTGATTCTTATCTTCGTGGTCGCTCGCAGCGGGTCCGCTCTGATGAGGTATTCTCAGATTGGTGTGATCTGGTTGCTGGTGTACCGCAAGGTGGCGTTCTCTCTCCTCTTCTGTTCTCTATCTTCATTAACACTGTTACACCAGTTATCTCCTCAAACTTCTATCTATATGCAGATGACCTACAAATTTACCGCAGTTCCGATATCCTACACATCAATGATGCTATCGATTGCCTCAATCTGGATCTTGAGCGTATTTCTAGCTGGGTCGAAAATTTTGGCTTGCTTGTCAACCCTAAGAAGTCTCAAGCCTTGATTATTGGGAGTCCGTATATGAGTAGGCAACTTGATCAATTAGATGTTCCTCCAGTTTTGTTCAATGGTACTTCAATTGATTTCACTAAAACCGCAAAGTATCTCGGAGTTATTATACATTCTAACCTCTCTTGGGTGGCTCATGTAAATGAGGTCAGCAGGAAGATTCACTACTCATTTCATTCGCTCAAACGCCTCCAAAGTTTCTTACCTTTGAAAACCAAGATCTCTCTAGCTCAGTCTATTCTTTTCCCTATCTTTGACTACGCCGACTCCTGTTATCTTGACGCCACCGAGGAGCTTTTACACAAACTTGAGCGTCTCCAAAACTTGTGCATTCGATTTGTATTCGGATTGCGCAAGTACGACCATGTGTCTCAATTCCGTTCTCAACTCAAGTGGCTCCCAATCCGTTTTCGCAGGAATACTCACATCCTTTCCCTTCTCTACAACGTCATGTACAATCCTAGTTCCCCTTCCTATCTCCGTGAGCGTTTTGCTTTCTCACGTCCTATTGATAAACCCTGTCGTCCCAATGTCAGAACTAACCTATCTCTCCCCTCCCAGCATTCCGATTTCTACTCCTATTCCTGTGGCTGTGGAATTCCCTCCCACACACTGTTCGTGACAGTCCGTCTATGTCTGTCTTCTCTGTCTAAGTGATCCAAATATTTATTTATGTATGTATGTATTTTTGTTTATATTATATAGGTATATATATATATACTAGCTGTTACCCGCGACTTTGTCCGCGTGGATTTGATAAAAAAACAGAACTCGAACTTAACTGAAACATATTTTGCGGAACGCTTTTCCTTTTTGATCCCTACGTAAAAGATGCATTTGTACTTATCTAGTAGAATGCTATCTTACTACAAATTTAATTATCTTTTGATTTTATTCAACTGGTTTGTAGTGCGGAATTTTCATTGTCAATCGTTACAGGCGAACTTAAAAAGAAGGCATTGAAGGCAGTGAATGGGTAGCGAGGAGGTATTCATAAAAGTCAAAAAAGTCCCTATTTCTCCCTATCTTTCCTTTTCTATCCCCCCCATCCCCCCTCACCCTCGCTATTCCCCCCTCACTCTCCCTCTCCCACTCCTCCCTCCCTCTTTCCCTCCCCCTCCCTGTCCCCCCATCCCTCACCCCCCCTCTACCCCCATCCCTCACCCCCCTCTACCGCGATCCCTCACCCCCCGTCTAGCCCATCCCTCACCCCCCCTCTACCCCCATCCCTCACCCCCCTCTACCTCTCTCCCCCTTCGCCCTCCCTCTAACTCTCCGTCTAGCACTGTCTACCTCTTCCTCCTGCTCTCCTCCATCCCCACCTCTGTCTCTCTCCCTCTCCATCTCCCCCTTCCTCTTCCCTTCCCCCCTCCCTTTCCACCCTTACCCTCCCCCTACCCTCACTATCCCACTCCCCCCTCCCTCTCCCACTCCCCCCTCCCTCTCCCACTCCCCCTGCCTCTCCCAATTCCCCTCCCTTTCCCCCTTACCCTCCCGCTACCCTCCCCTTCTCCATACCTTCCCTCTCCCACGCCCCCCTCTCTCTCTCATTCCCCCTGCCTTTCCCAATCCTTCTTCCCCTCCCCCCTCCCTTTCCCCCTCCACCCTCCCTTTTCCCCTCCCCCCTCCTTTTCCCCCCTTACCCTAACCCTAACCTTCCCTTCCCCCTACCCTCCTTCTCCCACTCCCCCCTCCCTCTCTCACTCCCCCCTCCCTTTCCCTTCCTACCCTCCCCTTCCCCCTACCCTCCCTCTCCCACTCCCCCCTCCCCCTCTCACTCCCCCTGCCTCTCCCAATCCCCCTCCCCCCTAACCCTGCCCCTACCCCTATTCCTATCGCTATCCCTACCCCTAACGCCATCTGAACCGCTATCCCTATCCTTATAAACATACAACCGACACTCATATTGATTTTTTGACATTTCAAACCTATCGCACCCCAACTCCATCCCCAGGGGGATGATGGTATTTAACGTCCACCACGTTTGATTTTAAAATTGTTGTAGTTTTCGTAATCAGCGACCCGATAAACCATACAAACGATACCCATATTGGTTTTTAGACTTTTTCACCCCATTTACCTTTTTTAGGGGTTGAATTTGGGGTGGAATTTCAATAACAGTGATGAACGTTGCATAGAATTACATCATTAATGCCTAAATATTAAATGATGTGGATTTTGCTTTAAGAATAAAGAATTTTCAACTTCATCCCCCTTTTCACCCTTAAGGGTGTCGATTTTTTAAAAACCCTGAGACACGTAATTATTAATTTTTAGTCGTCAGCCTTAAAACAAATTTTGAAGATCCTAACTTTCATCCCCTATTTTACCCCCTTAGGGGTGGAATTTTGTAAAACCATTTCTTAGTGCACCCCTAGGCGTCATAAGGAACCTACTTGCCAAATTTGGAATCTCTAGACCCAGTAGTTTGGGCTGTGCGTTGATATGTCAGTCAGTCAGTCAGTCAGTCACCCTCTTCTTTTATATATATAGATGTATAAAAGATATACATATATGTGTTTATTTGTCTGTATGATTTTTATATTATTATTATTTAGTATAGTTTAGTATTATTATTATATTTATTATATATCGTAGTAGTTTAGGTATATGTGTATAAGTAGTTATTTTATAAATTGTGCACGTTTATCTGCCCCTTCCAGTGTCTTTTCTCTTGCCAAGGTCTGCTGGAAGAAATTTCCAAGCTGAAATAAGTAGCACCTGTTGTGTCTGTTCTCTAAATGTTTGTTTTATTTGTATTTTTATGTGTACAATAAACAGTTAAATAAATAAATAAAAATGTTGTTACCCTAACTTTTTTGAAAATATTTTATGGCCTATAATAAACACAAATGATAAAGTTTTCTAATGGTGGAAGAATTTTTCAAATCGGTCGAGTAGTTTCGGAGCCTATTCAATGCAAACAAACAATCAAATCTTTTGTCTTTATAATATTAGTGTAGATATACCTGTAACTTCAAAAATGAAGGACTTTCAGACTAACAAATTGACAAAAACTCATCTCTAATTTTACCCCATTTGCGGACAATTTTTAAGAAAGGCTCAAACACGTTAGTTTCTTGATGAGCTTAAATTCAAATTAGTATAAATCTTACTACAAAAGCAAGGACTTTTATACAGTTAAATTTCTAGCAGTTATTTCTAATCGCGAACCTTTGACAATAACATGAAAAATACATACTCTAAATTTCATGTATTTAACATCAGCACTTACAGAATGCCACACAAAGTTCATCCTTTATTTTAATCTCCTTGAGGGATGAATTTCTAAAAAAGCTTCGAGAAAAGCCAAGGTAGAGCGAATAAACTCAACCTTAAGTCATGTCTCCGAGTGGGGTAACAAAAACCTGGTGAGTTTCAACGCCACGAAAACAAAGGTGTGTCTGTTCACCGCCAAAAGAAGCCCGTTCAATCTGGCTCCTAGGTACATCTGTACCAGTTACTGACAGCCTCGAGCTTCTTGGCATGAAGTTGTGTGCAAACCTGAACTTCGGCGCCAACGAGTAAAAACCCAAACTGCGGCAAAAAAGTTGGGTATCTATCTAAATATATAAAAGAGCATGTCCTGACTGACTGACTGACTGATTCATCAACGCCGAGCCGTAACCGCTATAGATACAGATCTAAAATTTTGTACACAGGTTTTATGCACGTCAAAACCACCCACTAAGAAAGGATTTTGGAAAATTCATCTCCCAAGTAGGTGAAACAAGGGATGAAAGTTAGTATGAAAGTCCTTTGTTTTTTGAGCTAGATTCACACGAATTAGAATTTAAGCTTCTGGTAAAAAATAAAGAAACACGTGTTTAAGCATTTCTTAAAAATCACCCTTCAAAGGGGTGAAAAAGGGGATGATTTTTTTCCGTATGTTGGTCCATAAGTCTTTCATTTTTAAAGGTAGAATTACAAAAATTTGGTTCCGAGCTCATTGTAAAAATTAAAAAGTACGTGTTTAAGAATTTTTCAACATTCATCCCCTAAAGGGGTGAAATAAGGGATAAAGTTTGTATGAAAGTCCTTTGTTTCTTGAGTTAGATTCACACAAATTTAACTTTAAGCTTTCGGTAAAAAATTAAGAAACACTTGTTTAAGCATTTCTTAAAAAGCACCCTAAAATTGGGTGAAAAAGGGGATGACATTTTTTACGTATGTTGGTCTATAAGTCTTTTATTTTTAAAGGTAGAATTATAGAAATTTGTTTTTAAACTTTTGGTAAAAAATAAAAAAGAACGTGTTTTAGAATTTTTCAAAATTCATCCCTTAAGTGGGTGAACTAAGGGATGAAAGTTTGTATGAAAGTCCGTCAGTTTTGAAGTTAGGATCTTCAAAATTTGTATTTAGACTGACGACTAAAAATTAAGTTTTATGTATCTCAGGGTTTTTGAAAATTCTACACCCGAAGGGATGAGAAGGGGGATGAAGTTGAAACTCCTTCATTTCAAAGTAATATCCACTAAATTTATTATTTAGGCATTAGGGTTGTAATTCTGTGGAACATACATCACTGTTCTGGAAATTCCACCCCAAATTCAACCCCTTAAATAAGGAAATGGGGTGAAAAAGTATTTAAACCAATACGGGTATCGATTGTATGGTTTACCGGGTCGCTGATTACGAAAACTACAATAATATTGAAAGCTAAGGTGGTGGACGTGAAATACGCTGGTGATGGGGTTGGGGTGCGATAGAGTTACAATGTCTAAAAATCAATGTGGGTGTCATTTCTATGTTTATATAAGGATAGGGATAGCGGTGAGGGATAGCGGGTAAACGAATGAAAAACAAATTATATATCGTATTTAATTTTGGCCGAATAATGATTTCCGTTCACTGATTCTGCTCTTTTATGGCTCAATTTCTGTTTATTATTTTCGCATAGTTGACAACACTGTACTTTTACGGCACGGCGCCGTGCCCGAGCTATGTGTGATGGCCCTAACTTTACCTACGAGTATTTTACCTCCTTATTTTTTTTTTAATTTATTTAACTTATTTACATTACACAAATTTGCATTATCTAAACATCGCCAAACTGCAAAGCAGTTTGTAGGCGTTGCGCTCAAACCAAACAGTTTTAATCTTATAGGCTAACTTAGGTACTATTACTATCACTCGATAATATCTTATTTACTATATAATAACATTTTTAACATGCATTCCTTGATCTTCTTTTTTAATGTAAATTTACTCAAACTTTTGTTTTCATCTAAGAGTATTGGAAATTTATTACATAATTTAGGAACCATATATTTTCTTGTCCTCTCCCCGTAGTGATTTTTTGCCCCTACTTGTACTAGCTTCCCCCCAGTTTTAGATCTTATATTATGCTTATGGTCAATTTTAACTTTAAACTCGTCACTATAGTATGATTCTATTGCTATTAAATATTCTATCTTTTTGTGTATAGGTAACATTTTACACACCGAAAATAATTTGCTATAATCATCTTTGTATTTTAATTTTTCTTTTTTGTTAACTAATTTTTTTAGAAATCTTATCTGTAATTTCTTAATATCCTCTAGATAGGTTTTAAACGTTAAACCGTAACAGGTCAATCCATAACTAAGGGAATCCACCAGTGCGTAATAAATCATGTACAGGGTGCGCTTGTCAACAACATTTTGTAGATGATAAAATTTACCAAGAATTATTCTTAATTTATTACACACGGTATTCACTTGCATCTTCCAACTATGTCTGTTTTCAATGGTCAGACCTAAATATTTGATACTATCTACAAACTCTAGACTTTTACAAATGCAAGATATTTTCTTATTATGTAAGCATTCATAAGAGTGACCTATGATTCCCAAATTACTGTTTTCTATTTTCTTAGCTTCTCTATTGTAGGGTGAGTAAATATGCATACATTTTGTTTTGTTTGTATTTAATATTATGCCATTATCATGGGCCCATTTCGTTATGTTTTCAAAGTCAGTTTGTAATTGATCTTTTATTTTATTTACGTCTTTATCAGCAATAGCTAAACATGTGTCATCCGCGTACATAAAAACCCTACAATGATTCACCACATTGACCATACTCTTAACATGCATGATATATCCTACCGGTCCGAATACCGAACCAGTAGGTATACCCATCGTTACATCCGCTTCTTCTCCCGTTGTATCAGACACAACGACGCAGAGCTTCCGGTTACTTAAGTAGCTACGGAAGAAATCATTGGTGGGACCACGAATACCGCACTCTTCCATTGCCTTCAACAGCTGTTCATAATCTAGCGTATCGAACGCTTTCTTAAAATCAATGAATAAAGCGAGAACCTGTTTACCCTCATTGAGTTCCTCATTAATAAAATCATTAAATTGAGTTAGCGCTGTATTCGTGCTCCTGCCTTTACGAAATCCATGTTGACAATCTGTTATAACATTATATTTATCCAAAAAAACACTTATTTGGCCAACAATAACTTTTTCCAATATTTTATTTATTACTGATAATATTGCAACGGGTCTATAGTTTGTGTAATCTAAGTGGCTTCCTTGTTTAAATATAGGCCTAATTATAGCTTTTTTAAGTTCGTCTGGGTAGGTACTGTACAGATCTGAAGTCCCTTCATATAGGATCCTCAAGTCAGATACGTGAAAGTTTTGGCCAAGGTTGATCGTCTAGAATAATATCCTTTAAGAATATTATATTTTTTCTGAATCCTACGTCATTCCGTTTTATATCCTTATAATATTTTGTAATTTACAGATTCTGCTCGGTGGAGAGTGGCAATAGAAGAATGAAAAAAAACACACTTGTTATTTTAATACTTATATTAGAATATAATCCTAATCTTTACATGTCTAATTTGAGTTACTTATTTTATATTAAATCACTATTTATTTAAATTTAGTCTCATATTGTTTGGTGTAGTTCATCTGAATTCATGTAGATTCATCAATTTAGGAAAGGTTTCATCTCTTTTACAATGCAATATTATTATAGCCGTTAAGTTTCTGAAAGGAAACCTATGTTAATATAAATGAAGTAATAAAAATAATGTGGGGACAATCCCCAGGTTTGGAGCACCACCTTCGCCCCAAACAGCTCGTCCTAGGCCTCCTCTACCCTAAGTCCTAGGTCCGAGGCATATCATCACCCAGCACACGATGACATGACGCTAAACTACCCTAACAATCCAACTGGATCGTCAGGATTCTGATCATCCTCGCGAAGCTGGATGTCCCATCGAAAACTTAAACTACAGTAAAGACTAGGGTTAATGTATGTGGAGAGTGGAACTAACTAACCACAGTACAACCCAGACGGTGATGATGTCTCCCCCCGGTATGTTCATGCCCTGCGTCAAAACCCGACTTCCACGTGGCCCACCTTTAAGGGACAATCACTGACTCATCCAGGGTTCACAGGGTATTTGACTATTTCTTTTAGTCACCCATACCAGAGCTGGTCACCGAGCCCGCCAGGCACACGAAGCATACAGTCTTCCTTTAGGAAAACAAGGCACTCCTACAAAATGAGCTCTTCCTGTAATCCCTCCGGGCAGACAATGATCGACATCATCGAATCCCTTAGTTTGTTTTGAAATAAGTTAAACTGAAAATAATTAGCCAGCTCCACACGTCCAAGTGTGAAGTCTGTACTAGATACGGGTATAGTATTATTGCTTGCATGGCCAGCCTAGATCAATAACGGTTTTATAACGAGAGACATAAAGAGTTTGAAGGGCAATTTCCCTCCCCCCCAGTCACTGAGTGACTTTATTGCACCAACAAGGTCTCCGTATATCCTTCATAGCTCTCACTTGTGATGCGTAGCTAAATCTCTTTTCCGTTACCAACCCACGCAGGACAAGAATTATGTAGAGTAACCCCAGTCTAAACACTCATTTAAATAAAATGAAAAGCATCTAAACTATAATGGGATTACCCAGCATATTTCGAAGAAGAACATATAAGAAGAAAGTATGACAAAAGATTACTGAAGGTAATCCTTAAATAAAAGTGAAGTATGATGACCAGAACCGAGAAGATACGGGATAGTAGTATCTAAGCTAGGTTGGGCCAAACATTTATGATTTAAGATCTTAAGGGAAAATCAAAAGCATCGAGTATTCAAAACCAAGAACACTGGGAGAATTTAGCGTAAACAACACTAGCTAAAACTCGATGTTCTTTTAAAAGAGGACTCAAAAGAAGTATAAAAAATGGGATTATTGTATATACTTAAATATTCGGAACATAACTACAATGAGAGAAACTAAACATTATAATTTCCGTTCCATTATTGTTTTCAAGAATCTATTTAGTATTGTTAAAGGTGGTTTCACACTGAGTCAAAGTATAATTTTAAGTATGAAAAATTATGACAAGTTTTATTAAGGAAAAATAAAACTTAGAATCTTATAAGGTTTAGATTCCTGTATGATTCAATGAAGATTAAATAGATTATTTAACTACTTTAGGATGACACACATAAAGTTCAGAGGTCCCCCAAGGTCGGAGTGTCATACAGCCGTCGCAGCCTTACGGGCGAACGTCGACAACACACTTTACAAGAAGCAACCCACGAACGAACGTAATGTCTCCATCAAGATTATTCTTCCTTTTGATTCAAGACAATTCTAATTTATTCCTTATAAACAATTTAATGTCATTAGACTAAACTAGAATGTCCCTACACAAAAGAAGAAGGTTTTAAATTATCTAACTACTCTACATTTGGTAGACCAACGCAAAAATCAGGAGGTCCTCCCGTGGTATATGCCACTCAAACGACGCATCCAATAATGGGCGAGCGTTGTCAGCACATAACACAAGAAACACTAATTCCAAAATCCAACGTTAAAAACACCTTGCTAATATCCTTCCATTTGTACCGGAATAACACCAATTCAACCCACACATACAGATGGGAGAAATTAGGATAAATCAGCGAAATCTCACACAAATAGAACGAGAAGAACTTTAGTATCAGACCCTTTTAGGCTTGAGGGCTCCGGCCCAAGAATGAATAAAATAAATAAATCCGAATGTTGATATTATCAGTTAATCTTAGGCGGATACTCCAGTGACACGCGACAAACATTTGCCACAACCAATATAGTGGACATCGGGGACACATGTCACGAGGGCATCCAACCATGCTTGGTCGAACTAAATAAACCTGAGAGCAGGTATTTCTTAATCTCAAAATCTGGGACTCCTAAAAAAATATGATAGTTAAAGGAAAGATAGGCACCTCCTATGAGTTTGAGTACTGAGATGTAGTAATGCTCTCAGCATGTTCCAATTTTGGGAAATTGAGGCAAAAGATTCAAATCACTTTCTAAACAATTTATTATTATTTAAAATAATATTATTTATTATTTTCAATCTATTTAAACTTACCCCTTTTATTTCACAATAAAATATCACAAATTATATCCAAGCTTCAATTTGAAGTTATTTTATTTTAATATTTTGAACTGACGTTCTAAATCCTTTTGATCTGACAAAGTATTATTTTTAAATTTTATCATATGAAGACACTAGTATATTAAAAACTGGAATTTTGATTTAGGGCCAAAGATTTTATATTATTTTCTAAAAAAGGTAATTATTTAATGTTTTAATATTTTCTTCCATTTTGATTTTGGTTTTTGATTTATTTTTTGTTAAAGAGATAAAAAAAATTTATAAAGATTTCAAAAATAGCGTCTAGCTTTGAGTAAAACTAAATCCAAAATGATTTATTTGTTGACTATTTGACAATAATGTCAAATGTGACAATTCTACCTAAAAAAAAAATATAAAATATACATCGTCTAAAGTCTCTTTGAAATGATGATAAAAATATACATCGTCTAAAGTCACTTTGAAATGATGACAAAATATACAACATCTAAAGCCACCTTGAAACGATGACAAAATATACATCAAAGTCCAGTTTCTATGATTTCACCAAGGACTATTTTAATCAATTACTCTGTAAAGGAAAAGATTAATCACAATGAAATTTACATTACCTTTACAATCCAAGCAATACCTTTTTTAGCCTTCACGTTTTGTCATTTGTGGTTTGCTATTCCATGTCTATAGAATTCTTTGTAATTCCTGTACCTGTTTAGAAATAGAACATTATCCTGCCTAGCTATACGCGAACAAAGACATTTGCAGAACTAGTTTATACTTAATTATGGGAAAAGGAAATCTTTATTACTATCTACAAATAACGACTCAGATTAGAAACACAGTATGTTATAATTCTCGCAGAGTTATTAATGTTTACAAAAGAAAATCATTAAGAGGGAATAACAATCTTACTTAAAGTATCACACAGTACAAGCCTCTTATGATCCCGCAGGTAGATCTGTAAAGCTGCAAATATTCTCCATTCAACTCTTCCTCTTTTGACATTGAAATCTGATTTTCTCAACGTTATTTAGCTCACACAACCTGGAAGAAACTATAAATTTCATTAAATCACATTTCACCTTAACTCAAATACACACAACAACTTTGAACCGAAAATAAATAAGAGATGGAAAACCACAAAATTGAATACTTACATAACGTTAGTTTCACACCACTTATTCTATACACCTTGGAATCAAATTCTGAATGTTAGCGACTTGAAATTAAACCTTCCTATACTATATCCTACACGGAGCAATCCCTATCTTTATCTCAATTGAAGGAATCCGAAATCAAGGACCACGGTCTCCTTCAAAAGATTCATCACATCAGCTATATGATAGCTTCCTCCACGAGCTACAAAAAATATATAAAATTGACTCACTGATGTCTGGAAATAAACCTTCCCTTTTTACCAAGACTATTGGGTGGTCCTAAGATTCTTCCAAAAAATTACACAGCAGCAGACCACTGCGTTTTCCTTTGTCCAACAGCTTCTTCTTACTGGAAGTGTGGCAATCGCAACTTTAGCAATTATCCCCTTTTATCCAGAAAGCCACTCATTCCCCTTTTCACCAAAATTTTCCCAACTTGACGGCCCCAATTCTCCCACAACTGTCCCCGGTTGTCATATTTCTTTTCTAATCGTATCGAGCTAAACTTTTGACAGTTCCTCTAAATAGTATTTTATGCATTTAAAATTTTTTTAGGGTTCCGCAAGTGCACAGCCTCCCCCAAAATTTTATTATTTCGAAAAATCTAAGAAAACAATTTTTTTTTTTTTTTTTCGAGAATTCTAAAATTTTCAATTTTAAGTTAATTTTTTTTTTAAATTATTATTATATTTTTTTTATTATTATTATTATTATTTTATTAAAATAAAACCTCCTATATTGGCCCTTAAATTTTTTTTATTCACAAATACAATAAACAAAACAAATAACTAAACTACTAATATTATAAATCATTAAACTAAATTAATTTTTTATTCAAAATTATTGAAATTATTTAACAAGTTTATCTAAATTTAGATTTATTTTAGTTCAACCCTGATTATATAATCAAATTAAATTTGTAATAAATTATAAATTATTATAGTTCATTATTTTTTTTTTTTTAAAAAAACGAAGTCAATTTAATAATGCCAGTCAATTCACTAACAAATTGGCTCACTATATACTATAATCAAAATAATCTTCTAATATTAATTATTAAATTAAAACTAATAAAATTATATTTATTAGGTTGTGACCAGGAATATCTCAATTCCTCTAAAGTTAAAATTTATGAAATAGCCCCGTGAAAATCTCAGTAGCTAACATCCTAAGTATAATATTTAGCCAAATGGACTGCATTATAAACTCCTTTGACACTTTGAGTTTCAGGGTCAACAAGAATATACACATTAGCATATTTTATTCCTCCAATTCGATATGGTCCATCATATAATAAATCAAATTTCTTAGTTTTATTTCGACTAGAATCCGATTTATTAAGCCTCCTTAATTTTACCAAATCACCAACTTGAAAATCTATCAACTTATGAGTTCTATTGAATCTATCCTGCCGCTTCTGACTCGAAAGTCTAAGGTTTTCTCTAACTTCCTCTCTAATTTGGTCTAACGTTTTATTCGTGAGTGCCCGTGGTAGAAAACGGTCTACTTTAAGTTTCTCTGAATTTCCAAATAATATTTCTTTAGGAGAAAATTTCGTACTCTCGTGGAACGTATTATTATACAATTCCTCAATCTCCAACAAGTAATGATCCCATCTAGTATGGTCATCATGACAATAAATTCTAAAGAATTTGTTTAATTCTTTATTCACTCGTTCTGTAGTGTTAGGTCGAGGATTACGAATAGTAGTATATAAAGTCTTAATTCTCAAAGCTCTGAGTCCATTTTTCCACTTGTGACTAATAAATTGTTTTCCGTTATCTGTCATAACAGCCTTAGGTTGTATTATTTCAGTGAACACTCTCATACAATAAAGCACTGAGTCTGCTGAAGCTCCACGAAGTCCGAAAAGTTTAATAAATTTACTAAAAGAATCCTGTATTACAAAAATGTAAATATAACCAGCCTCAGTTTTAGGTAGTGGTCCGAAGATATCAGCCATTACTAATTCACCCGGGTTTTCAGTTAAAATCGATTTACATTTCCCTACCCCTTTTATATAGTCAGGTCTAGAAAGCTGACAAACATGACACTTCTGAATACAAGATTTCACTGTCTTACCCATATTTATCCAATAACACCTTAATTGTAAATATTTCAAAGTTTTATATGCGCCAAGATGACCCATCTCTATATGTACTTGTTTACAAATCTCTTCTTGTAGAACCTTGGGCATAAACAAAACGTAATCTCCACGTACAGTTTTAAAATAAAGTAGATCATTATTGACAATACAGCGCAAAGTTATACGTGTAAATCTATCTGTTCTTTCGGGAACTCTAGAAACATTTATTTTCTCCCTAACCCCACATATGACGTTATCAAGCCGTTGATATTCCATCATACGTTGTAATTTATTTTTCAAGTCACGGTCAGTAGAAACACCTACATACATAACAGTTGGGTACCACACCTTCTCTTCTTGCAAAACTCCCCCTGGCGGATATCTAGATAAAATATCTACCCCAATATTCTCTACACCTTTTACATGTTCGACTTCGAAGTCAAATTGTTCAAGAAATACAAATACAAAAATACAAAAATTTATTATTTTCTCCCACATATAAGTACTTACAAAATATGAAATAATAGTAGATCTTAAGGTCTATGTTAGCGGTACTTGTTTATGCGGGAAACAGGACACCAAACTAGGTTAACCTGTGCTATGGTATCCTGGCTCCCCCTCGTTGGACAATGTAATAGATCTTACACATTGACAAAAAGCGTTCGTACTCAATGTAGCCATAGACTGAAAACTTTTTAATTTAACAAACAAGAAAACAAGAAATAAGGTAAAAAATTAAAACTTAGCGAAAAAAAAAAGAAAATTAGAAACTTGTATGTGTTGTGTGTGTTTTGCGTGGGTTGTGTGTGTGTGCTTTGTGTGTGTGTGTGTGTGTGAGAGAGAGAGAGTTTGAGATGCTGTCTCGTTGGCCTTTCACCTTGTTTATATATTTATTTGCATTGAAAAAATAAAATAAAAATTATGTTATTTGCAGAGAGAAATTAAGGCATTGGTAACATTTAAAATAGTTATGTGATTATATGCAGTAAATTTTCAGTTTTATCATAATCGAGCTCCAGAAGCCAATCCACTATTTTCTTCTTACATTCCAATTTTGATAAACAAGAGATTGAGAGAATTTTGTTTGTCTTATTGTACAGTCTACCCCCTCTAAACATCCAAAACTTTTGCGCAAAACCAGTGTTTACATTCAACATTTTGCTAACCTCATGGCATCGTCTAGTCTTAGCGATTTCCCTTGCGACAACGTAGTCAATTTCACTGTGCGTTTTAAGAATAATTGATAAAATATATAATTTTCTTATAGTTAGAACTTTAGCTTCGTTATAAAGAGTAGTTGTAGGGAACAGACGAGGTTTTTGTAGTATGACCTTCAGTATTAATCTTTGTGCTCTTTCTAGTTCCAACATAGTTGTTTTGTTTGACCCACCCCAAGCAGAGATACCATAGCTAAGAACAGATTGACACAACGATATGTAAATCGTTTTTATCAAGTCCCAGTTTGCCACCTCCCTTAAATTTTTAAAAATGTAAATCAATTTTCTTACTTTTTGAACTAAATTCGTTATATGTTCTTTGAAAGATAGGTTTTGATCAATTATAATTCCTAAATACTTAATCCATTTAGTTTTTTGAATCATAGGGCAAGTGCAATTTGGAGTATGTGACTGATAATTACAGGAATGCGCAAAAATATTAAAGTCATTAAATTTTGAACATGTGTTTTGTATGGAAAAGGCAATATATTTTGTTTTTTCTGAGTTTAACGTAAGTGAGTTCAGAGCTAGCCAATGATTAACTATATTAAAACCATCTTGGGCAGCTTTAAAGGTTTCCTCCCATGTATTTCCATAAAACGATAAGGTAGTATCATCGGCGTATGATATTATTTTACAGTTGGGGATACATAACTGAACAAGGTCATTTATGTAACAAAGAAATAGGGTAGGGCCTAAAATGCTCCCTTGAGGCACTCCATAGTCAACTGTGCTTTCATGACTTAAAAGATCGCCAATTCGAGCTATCTGAGACCTACCCTGCAAATAACTTTTAAAAAGCCTTAACTGAGTGCTTCTTACGCCCATGTTTTCTAGCTTTTCTACAAGCTTTACAGATGAGACTGTATCAAACGCCTTTTTGAGGTCTATGAAAATAGTCAAACATTTTTTTTATTGTCAAGTTTATGTATAATGAATTCCATGAAACTATGAATGGCGTCAGTTGTTGATTTGCCTTTTCTGAAGCCATATTGCCCGTCTGCTAGAATTTGTTTGTCTTCTAGAAATTTAATCAATCTATTATTTAACACTTTTTCAAATAATTTGGACAAAGAGGGAAGTATAGAAATCGGACGGTAATTTTCAATACTTTTTCTGTTTCCATTTTTAAAAATAGGTATCACAATAGACTTTTTTAGGGCTTCAGGAAAGACTCCTTCACTCATGCACTTATTAAAAATAGAGGTAAGCGGAGGAACAATTTTGTCTTTTATTAATTTGAGGACTTTCGCTGGTACATTGTCCCAACCCGCACCACAGTCTGATCGTAGTCCAGCAATAAGGCGTTCAACTTCGTCTTCAGATGTATCCAATAGAGCAAAAGAGTTTTGTTGTACAATGATATTTGATATTGACATTGGAAGCGGAGGAAGATTACTAGCTATCTTAAGTGCAAGCTCTGAGCCGATGTTTGCAAAGTAGCTGTTAATAAAGCTCATTGAATCCTCCGGCGTAGTTTTAGCTTTGAGTAACTCTAAGGGCACATTTTTAGTTTTATTTAAATTATTAATAGTTTTTATCGTATTCCAAATTTTTTTGTTGTTTTTACCTGCAGTTTGTAGCTCATTTCTTTCATATTGTCTTTTGCATTTTTTTAGAACATCGTTACAAAAATTTCTATATCGTTTATAAGTTACTTTTAATATTTCATTATTAGGCTGGCTTTTTAATCTGTAGTGCATTTTATCCCTATTTCTTATGCATCTTAATAAGCCAGGAGTAATCCATGGCTTAATTGTGATTTTACTTCTAGGAATTTTAATTTTTAATGAGTTATTTATTATAATTTTTTGAATTTCTTCTATAATTAGATTCATGGAGTAATTTGCTTCTAAATTATTGTTACGTAATTTGTTAACATCTAAGGTCTTACTTTCTTCATAAAGGTTAGTGTATTGTATTTTATTTATGTATTTATTTTTAATATATGGATAGTTGTCTTTTAAACTGAGGCAAAATAATACTGAATCATGATCAGTAATTGTGCTTTGAAGTATAAAAGTATATGACATCAACTTGCTTTTTAAAATGACATGGTCGAGACAGCTATTACCTCTTGTAGGCTCATAATGGATAGGTATTAAACCAAAGAAAGCAAGAAGATCCAGATAATTTGATGAAGACTGGTTTAGTTCTCTAATATTTATGTTAATGTCACCAACAAGCACCACGTTTTTAAACGAGGTTAATTCAGACAGAAGGTTTTGCAAAGTTTGAAGGAAGTTATCAATGTTGTTAAAACAAGGTGGTCTATATATAGTTATTATCACTGTTTCGTTATTTATTTTAAGTAATAAACAATTAGCCTCTACGATTTCTGGCTCTTCGATAGTAAAATTAAGATCATTGTTAATCATAATAACCACGCCGTCATTTTGATTGTAACTACGCTTGGAAGAAAAAGTTGAGTATCCGGTTAATACAGGTAAGCTATTTACACACGATAGCCAACACTCAGACAAACATATTATGTCACAACTCAGAGGTAGAAGTCTGGATAACAAAACATTTATGTTATTAAAATTTTTATTAAGACTTCTTATATTTTGCTGTAAAATTTTTAAATATGGTGATTTGTTAAATATAAGTTGATTACATAATTCGGGTTGACAAATATGAAGTTCTGTCAATTTAATACTGTCAATATTATTTACATTATTTAGGTCTGCGAATTTTGTTTAATAATACGTGACAATGCATATTGTTATTGCGGTACCTATTTATGATTTTATGTTGATAATATTGTTTGTGAGGTGAGTATGTATGTGAATCTAGATACGAACATCTTTGTGAGTGGTGTGTTTGAGTGTATGTCATACTGGTAAATGTTGGAATTATTTTTTTTAAGTAACTTAACAAAAGTACGAAATAGATTAGTCATGCAGATTGGATAGCTTTTTCAAGGTCACTTTCACATTTGATTGGTAGTATATTGTTTTCGCCAATACGTAGAAGAATTGTGCCACGTGAGGTCCAACATGAATAGTTCATACTTTTAGCAAAATTGCGCACTTTAGAGTAGAGATTCGAAGTCTTTTTAGTGAGACTTTCTGAAACATAAATAGGCTTTATTTCTCCAGTAAAATTTAGGTGTCCAGTGTTTAGTTTCTCATTTATGTGTTTTCCCTTGTTGAAGTTCTTAATTGCTGTATAAAGTTTTTCTTTTTTTGCCGCTGTTGAAAATTCTGAGATTATGGTAGATTTAGAGCTTTCTGTTGATTTAAGTCTAAAAATATCTTTAATGTCCAAGTCGTTTATCTCTACTTCCACTGCTTTTCCTATTTCCTTCACAATGTTGCTCAATTCTTCCTTTCCCTCATACTTGTTCTGCTCAGAGTTTTGACGGGGAGCGTTGCGGATTTGTAGCACAGTAGAACAATTCTTTTTTTCTAGGTACTCTATTTTGTCTTCAAGAGCGGCAATGCGTTTTTCATCCGCTTTCTTTACTTTTTGTAGGTAGCTTATTTGAGCCATGGCATCATCATATTTTGTTGACAGGAAGTCAATGCTTTCCTTTATATCTTTGTTTTGTTCGAGAAGTGAAGCCTGTAATTCTTCAAAGCGTTGGTCCTGGCGACTTGAAAGTGAGCAAATCAAGCCTCGCATTTCTTGCATAAAGTCGTCCATAGTTTTCTCTTGCAGAGGTGGGGTTCCAAAGGCTCGTCTTTTGTTTTTATTAATCTGGAAGCTCGTATTCCCATCAGTACCGTAGCGAACATATTCAGGTTCCGATTCATAATCGAACTGTAAAGGCGTATGGAAAGTTTGCTTGTTATTCGCGAAAACTTTTTGCACAGGCGTTTGCGAAGTCATGTTGCTTGCGCATTCTACGGCACCAGACGATTTCGGCATGTCACTTGTGTTATTTTCTAGTGGCGACTTGGTCACATCAGTAGGTGCCTTTTTTGGAGGGGTGCGTTTTGTTCTAGTCATGTTTAGCAGATTATTATTGCAGACCAAAGGAGCTATCTATATCAATCTCCTAAGTGAAGTCCGGTTCGAGCACCACCGGGCGCAGCTGTGTGCGTGCACTATGCGTAAGTAAACGACAAACAAGTTTAAGTCACTCACACTTCAAGTCCACACGCGCCTTGCACGCAGCAGTGTCTTTCAATTTTATTCTTGCGATCTCCTTGTTTTTTATGCAGTCAAGAATAGCACAATGAGGCAGCCAGTGGCAGGGGTCTTGCAAACTGGTCGTCGATCGATGATCTCATACAATTAGCCGTTCCGTCAAATTTATGTAGACCTCTCAGACACACGGGAATATTCGACGGTTGACAACACTTGATAAACACTTAATTGTTTCTTTTTAATCTTTTAGTTTAATAACAGAGCACTCACACGCATTTTGTCTTGCTAGGATGAATATAAAAACACAATCCAAAGCTGCAAACAAAACTTAAACCGTTTAGATTAATGCGAAAAATTATCAGGGATTTAAACGAGCACGGATTAGCGAGTAAAACACGTCTGCACTCGGCAGCGATCCAGAGGGGAAATAAAATCCAACGTGTGACTCTACTGTTGTATAATTTCATTTGTTTCATGAAAGTTAATGCCTTATGATCTGTACGGATAACAAATTTCGCTCCTCTTAAATAAGTCTCAAACTTTTTCACAGAATAAATAATAGCCCACAACTCTTGTTCAGTTACAGTCCAACGTAATTCAGAACCCCGTAGTGCACGACTACAGAATCCCAAAATTTTAACCTCACCATTATTTCCAATCTGAAACAATGATCCGGCTATTCCGATCCCTGAACTGTCGGTCTGTAAATAATATAATTTATCCTGATCAGGATGGCTCAATAGAATCGTTGTAATAAATTCTTCCTTTATATTATTGAAAGCTCGATCTAATTCTTCATCCCAAAACCATGCTTGGTTTTTCTTTAATAACCTAGTTAACGGAACAGTCAAAATACTATAGTTCTTAATAAAACGTCTATAATAATTACAAAGTCCCAAAAATCCTCTTAACTGTTTTTGTTTCTTTGGAATAGGGAATTCCTTTATAGCTTTTATTTTATCCGGGTTAGGTTTAATTCCCGAAGTTGTAACTATATGTCCTAAATTTTTACTTCACTGCAGAAAAAGTTGCACTTTGCAAAATTACAAGTCATTCCAGCTGATTCTAAACGATCTAAAACTATATCAATATGATCCAAATGGTCTTGCCAAGTCCCACTCGTTAGGATTGCAAGATCATCCAAATAATTGACACAAAGCTCTCTAACACCAGGACCCAATATAACGTCCATTGCGCGACAAAAGGACCCTACTGACGTCTTAAGTCCTTGCGGAAGCACGTTGTATACGTAAGACTTTCCATTAACTATAAATCCAGTATATTTTTTACTATCCTCAGTCAACGGTATTTGAAAATAAGCGTTATTTAAATCAATCAATGTTATAAATTTTACACCAAGGAAAGCATTAAGTATGTCAATCTGTAAAGGCGGTGCTTCTACTTCTGGAACCATATATTTATTGATTTCCCTAGCATTAAGTAATATTCTAACAGATCCATCGGGTTTTCCAGTGAAAGTTAGAGGACTACAAAAATTTGTAGTTTTTCTCGATATAATCCCTAATTCTTCCATCTCCCTCAACTTTTCTTCTACTTTTGCCCTATGTGCATATGGTATAGGATAGGTTCGTTGTATCCTTGGAGTACCCTCAATCATTTTAATGTCATGAGTATAACAGTTTGCCCTTCCAAGTTTCTTTGTAAAAACTTGCATATGGGATCTCAAAACATTAAAAATTTGTTCCTTCTCTACATCAGACAAATCCATTCCCAACCGAATACTTTTAAACAAATCTAATAATTGCTTTTCTTCACCGCCTTCCTTTTCGTTTTGTTCCTCTACTCCAGATATTAGATTTATTCGATTCTCTTCTAAAGACCCACTAGAAAGATTTCGAAACGGAATAGTAATTTCTCCTTGCCCAACGATACCCAATTCTAATGTTTGTGGTTCTTTTAAATGCAAAACAGCGTTGTGCGCAACTAACCAATCTACCCCAAGAATAGCAGAACAAGTTAATTTAGCAATCACTAAAAATCCCGTATCAATATCAAATGATCCACACGTCAAAGGTATAGAGACTAGTTTTTTTTATTTGGAGACTCTTTTGTCCAACGGCTCCCCTCACACATATTGGTCTAACTGGTAACGCTGGGAATTCTAACTTTAATTCTCCTTGTAAACTCTCTAAAAATTCTTCCGAAATACAAGTTACTTCACTTCCAGTGTCTACTAAGAGAACTATAGATTGCCCCAAAATTTGTAACTCTATTTCTGATTTAAATTTGGGCCCCTCATTCTCAAAGCAAACCTCTTCATCATATAAAGAGTTACCTTCATATTCTTTAATGAACTGGTTATACATTGGTTGATTTTGTTTAATCACGGAAACGTCAAAAACTTTAATTAAATCTAAGACTGTTTGTTTATTATTATATTCTTCTGAAGAATATCCTAAACCTTCTCTATTACATTTCGTTCTAGTATTATTCGGGGAAACAGGATATAAGATCCCTTCTTGGTCACAACCCAATCCTACCCCTGGCTTCCAACCTTGTTTTATTAAATATTTTACAGGAAAAAGATAATTTTGTTTTTTGTTAATTGCAGCCACCTCCTGCTTATTGGAGATGGCCCCAACTAGTTTAAATCTTCTTCTTGAATTATTTCATTAGTGATCCTTCCCCTTGAAGTCTCCCCCTCGATGTGAGCCACCACTTTTGGTTTTTTATAAAATGGCTTGTCTTTATTTGATACAAATGGACTTTGACGCTTTGTTCCCCTATCAGCTCCAGTAGAGGAGTCAAAGGAAGAAGATCCACATTGTTTATTCACGTCATCCAATTCACGAAGAAACTCTGTTGCCTCAATCAAAGTATTTCCTTTCTTCATCCGCCAAGCATATTGTACATCCTTCGGAAAGTGTCTCATCAAATCCTCCACTATTTGCCATTCAGGAATTGGTCTAGACATCATCTTTGCTTGCCCTGCTAAACTAACGAAATGTTCTAGCATTGTTCCATTTTCCTTAGACCAAGTGCCATTTACAATCATTCTTCTCAAGGTGTTTTGTTCAGCTTCTCCCCAATAAGCATCCAAAAAATCTCTTTTGAAATCCGACTGTGTAAACCATCTCTGTCTATAAATTCTGGCCCATTTTCGAACATCACCTTCTAAACAACTGATTATAGTTTCAATTGTAGCATCTTCATTAGGCATCCTCCGTAAATAATTCTGAAGATCTTCCAAAAACGACACTGGATGTACCCCAAATCTTCCAGGAAAACGTGGTTTTTCGACTCTTGTATCAATCACCGGGCAAATATTAATCGGTGCTTCATGCCTTCCAGACGAAGCTGATGCAGCGTTAGTTTCCCGAGCTTGCGACAGCTGATTCTCTAAACTCGACACCTTCTGTGTCAGAATTCCCATGTTTCTTCGAAGTTGGCGAAACATAGTGGAGTTGCGTAAAGAAGGTCGTGGACGTTCTTCCTGCTGACCTGTCCTTTCTAATTCATCTTGTCCCTGAGATGTTCTAAGATTATAACGAGGAGGCATTTTTCTTTTCTTTGGATACTGAAAGTTTATTACAAATTATAGGTTGGAATTCTGTTTAAATTACAGAATAGAAAGTTTATCTAATATTCTCTCCTTAATTTCCCAAAACTGTTGCTTTATGGAGCTAATATTTTGATCTCCATCGATAATCTTTATCCTGTCAAAATCTTCCCTTATATTAGGGTTCAATAACGATTCCTCATGAATGTTGTGAATCCTCTCTATATAATCTAACGTTATCCCTGTCTCTTCAGGTCGACCACGACTTAGGGCTCTCTGATAAGAAACCATAGGGAAAGTTCTAAGATAAACTACTAAATTAATTCGAGTAACAAATTGTTCCTTGAAATAAGAATAAGTTTCATCTAAAACTGCAAACTCAGCCGGGTGCAACAATTCACTCTCTTGCAATTCCCTAATAAAACAGTTTTTGGCTGAATAGATGGAACGTTCCATAACTTTAATCTTAGCGCTAGATTCTTTCGTATGATTCTCTAACATTGTTAGAAGAACATAATTTTGAAAACAGAAACCCCACTTCTTAGGATTTTCCTTAAATAACTGGAAGAGATTAACGCCAGATAAATTAGTCCATTTATCAATTGGTTCTGGTATTATCTCAAAATCAGAGTTGCCTCCCAAAGTTGCCAACAAAGTAGACTTCCCTGACCCTATGTTTCCTTCTATTGAGACTGTAAAATTTCCCATCTTTATTCTGAAACAAGGAATGCATCATATTTTCTATGGTCTCCAAAACAAATAACCCTAAGCTAAAACCAATTCTAACGTCCCGCTTAACAACTTTAACTTAGGTAGACTTTACTCTCAAGTTTCTTCAGTTCAAAAACTCGAAATTAGTGTATTTTTCATTTTGTTTCTTTTTTTTTTCACTCTTCAATACCTCTCTCGCTTGAAACCAGCATATCCTGGTCACGGCACCAGCTGTACAGATCTGAAGTCC
The DNA here is from genome assembly GCA_947532105.1 of Athrips mouffetella. Lineage (NCBI taxonomy): Eukaryota > Metazoa > Arthropoda > Insecta > Lepidoptera > Gelechiidae > Athrips > Athrips mouffetella. The sequence continues at coordinate 15,489,946 of OX383978.1, forward strand.
CTTCATATAGGATCCTCAAGTCAGATACGTGAAAGTTTTGGCCAAGGTTGATCGTCTAGAATAATATCCTTTAAGAATATTATATTTTTTCTGAATCCTACGTCATTCCGTTTTATATCCTTATAATATTTTGTAATTTACAGATTCTGCTCGGTGGAGAGTGGCAATAGAAGAATGAAAAAAAACACACTTGTTATTTTAATACTTATATTAGAATATAATCCTAATCTTTACATGTCTAATTTGAGTTACTTATTTTATATTAAATCACTATTTATTTAAATTTAGTCTCATATTGTTTGGTGTAGTTCATCTGAATTCATGTAGATTCATCAATTTAGGAAAGGTTTCATCTCTTTTACAATGCAATATTATTATAGCCGTTAAGTTTCTGAAAGGAAACCTATGTTAATATAAATGAAGTAATAAAAATAATGTGGGGACAATCCCCAGGTTTGGAGCACCACCTTCGCCCCAAACAGCTCGTCCTAGGCCTCCTCTACCCTAAGTCCTAGGTCCAAGGCATATCATCACCCAGCACACGATGACATGACGCTAAACTACCCTAACAATCCAACTGGATCGTCAGGATTCTGATCATCCTCGCGAAGCTGGATGTCCCATCGAAAACTTAAACTACAGTAAAGACTAGAGTTAATGTATGTGGAGAGTGGAACTAACTAACCACAGTACAACCCAGACGGTGATGATGTCTCCCCCCGGTATGTTCATGCCCTGCGTCAAAACCCGACTTCCACGTGGCCCACCTTTAAGGGACAATCACTGACTCATCCAGGGCTCACAGGGTATTTGACTATTTCTTTTAGTCACCCATACCAGAGTTGGTCACCGAGCCCGCCAGGCACACGAAGCATACATTCTTCCTTTAGGAAAACAAGGCACTCCTACAAAATGAGCTCTTCCTGTAATCCCTCCGGGCAGACAATGATCGACATCATCGAATCCCTTAGTTTGTTTTGAAATAAGTTAAACTGAAAATAATTAGCCAGCTCCACACGTCCAAGTGTGAAGTCTGTACTAGATACGGGTATAGTATTATTGCTTGCATGGCCAGCCTAGATCAATAACGGTTTTATAACGAGAGACATAAAGAGTTTGAAGGGCAATTTCCCTCCCCCCCAGTCACTGAGTGACTTTATTGCACCAACAAGGTCTCCGTATATCCTTCATAACTCTCACTTGTGATGCGTAGCTAAATCTCTTTTCCGTTACCAACCCACGCAGGACAAGAATTATGTAGAGTAACCCCAGTCTAAACACTCATTTAAATAAAATGAAAAGCATCTAAACTATAATGGGATTACCCAGCATATTTCGAAGAAGAACATATAAGAAGAAAGTATGACAAAAGATTACTGAAGGTAATCCTTAAATAAAAGTGAAGTATGATGACCAGAACCGAGAAGATACGGGATAGTAGTATCTAAGCTAGGTTGGGCCAAACATTTATGATTTAAGATCTTAAGGGAAAATCAAAAGCATCGAGTATTCAAAACCAAGAACACTGGGAGAATTTAGCGTAAACAACACTAGCTAAAACTCGATGTTCTTTTAAAAGAGGACTCAAAAGAAGTATAAAAAATGGGATTATTGTATATACTTAAATATTCGGAACATAACTACAATGAGAGAAACTAAACATTATAATTTCCGTTCCATTATTGTTTTCAAGAATCTATTTAGTATTGTTAAAGGTGGTTTCACACTGAGTCAAAGTATAATTTTAAGTATGAAAAATTATGACAAGTTTTATTAAGGAAAAATAAAACTTAGAATCTTATAAGGTTTAGATTCCTGTATGATTCAATGAAGATTAAATAGATTATTTAACTACTTTAGGATGACACACATAAAGTTCAGAGGTCCCCCAAGGTCGGAGTGTCATACAGCCGTCGCAGCCTTACGGGCGAACGTCGACAACACACTTTACAAGAAGCAACCCACGAACGAACGTAATGTCTCCATCAAGATTATTCTTCCTTTTGATTCAAGACAATTCTAATTTATTCCTTATAAACAATTTAATGTCATTAGACTAAACTAGAATGTCCCTACACAAAAGAAGAAGGTTTTAAATTATCTAACTACTCTACATTTGGTAGACCAACGCAAAAATCAGGAGGTCCTCCCGTGGTATATGCCACTCAAACGACGCATCCAATAATGGGCGAGCGTTGTCAGCACATAACACAAGAAACACCAATTCCAAAATCCAACGTTAAAAACACCTTGCTAATATCCTTCCATTTGTACCGGAATAACACCAATTCAACCCACACATACAGATGGGAGAAATTAGGATAAATCAGCGAAATCTCACACAAATAGTACGAGAAGAACTTTAGTATCAGACCCTTTTAGGCTTGAGGGCTCCGGCCCAAGAATGAATAAAATAAATAAATCCGAAGGTTGATATTATCAGTTAATCTTAGGCGGATACTCCAGTGACACGCGACAAACATTTGCCACAACCAATATAGTGGACATCGGGGACACATGTCACGAGGGCATCCAACCATGCTTGGTCGAACTAAATAAACCTGAGAGCAGGTATTTCTTAATCTCAAAATCTGGGACTCCTAAAAAAATATGATAGTTAAAGGAAAGATAGGCACCTCCTATGAGTTTGAGTACTGAGATGTAGTAATGCTCTCAGCATGTTCCAATTTTGGGAAATTGAGGCAAAAGATTCAAATCACTTTCTAAACAATTTATTATTATTTAAAATAATATTATTTATTATTTTCAATCTATTTAAACTTACCCCTTTTATTTCACAATAAAATATCACAAATTATATCCAAGCTTCAATTTGAAGTTATTTTATTTTAATATTTTGAACTGACGTTCTAAATCCTTTTGATCTGACAAAGTATTATTTTTAAATTTTATCATATGAAGACACTAGTATATTAAAAACTGGAATTTTGATTTAGGGCCAAAGATTTTATATTATTTTCTAAAAAAGGTAATTATTTAATGTTTTAATATTTTCTTCCATTTTGATTTTGGTTTTTGATTTATTTTTTGTTAAAGAGATAAAAAAAATTTATAAAGATTTCAAAAATAGCGTCTAGCTTTGAGTAAAACTAAATCCAAAATGATTTATTTGTTGACTATTTGACAATAATGTCAAATGTGACAATTCTACCTAAAAAAAAAATATAAAATATACATCGTCTAAAGTCTCTTTGAAATGATGATAAAAATATACATCGTCTAAAGTCACTTTGAAATGATGACAAAATATACAACATCTAAAGCCACCTTGAAACGATGACAAAATATACATCAAAGTCCAGTTTCTATGATTTCACCAAGGACTATTTTAATCAATTACTCTGTAAAGGAAAAGATTAATCACAATGAAATTTACATTACCTTTACAATCCAAGCAATACCTTTTTTAGCCTTCACGTTTTGTCATTTGTGGTTTGCTATTCCATGTCTATAGAATTCTTTGTAATTCCTGTACCTGTTTAGAAATAGAACATTATCCTGCCTAGCTATACGCGAACAAAGACATTTGCAGAACTAGTTTATACTTAATTATGGGAAAAGGAAATCTTTATTACTATCTACAAATAACGACTCAGATTAGAAACACAGTATGTTATAATTCTCGCAGAGTTATTAATGTTTACAAAAGAAAATCATTAAGAGGGAATAACAATTTTACTTAAAGTATCACACAGTACAAGCCTCTTATGATCCCGCAGGTAGATCTGTAAAGCTGCAAATATTCTCCATTCAACTCTTCCTCTTTTGACATTGAAATCTGATTTTCTCAACGTTATTTAGCTCACACAACCTGGAAGAAACTATAAATTTCATTAAATCACATTTCACCTTAACTCAAATACACACAACAACTTTGAACCGAAAATAAATAAGAGATGGAAAACCACAAAATTGAATACTTACATAACGTTAGTTTCACACCACTTATTCTATACACCTTGGAATCAAATTCTGAATGTTAGCGACTTGAAATTAAACGCAAATAAACCTTCCTATACTATATCCTACACGGAGCAATCCCTATCTTTATCTCAATTGAAGGAATCCGAAATCAAGGACCACGGTCTCCTTCAAAAGATTCATCACATCAGCTATATGATAGCTTCCTCCACGAGCTACAAAAAATATATAAAATTGACTCACTGATGTCTGGAAATAAACCTTCCCTTTTTACCAAGACTATTGGGTGGTCCTAAGATTCTTCCAAAAAATTACACAGCAGCAGACCACTGCGTTTTCCTTTGTCCAACAGCTTCTTCTTACTGGAAGTGTGGCAATCGCAACTTTAGCAATTATCCCCTTTTATCCAGAAAGCCACTCATTCCCCTTTTCACCAAAATTTTCCCAACTTGACGGCCCCAATTCTCCCACAACTGTCCCCGGTTGTCATATTTCTTTTCTAATCGTATCGAACTAAACTTTTGACAGTTCCTCTAAATAGTATTTTATGCATTTAAAATTTTTTTAGGGTTCCGCAAGTGCACAGTACCTTTCATAATGCACATATTCACAAAATTTGCCAAAACTTCACTAATTCCTTCCTTGACATACTTTAAGTCTTTCACTCTCACCTGATCACATCCGGGCGCTTTACTATCTTTTAATTTATCAATAATTTTCCTGATAGTTTGTGCATCTACTCTTCTGTAGCGAAATGACACACTTACCTCCTTTATATACGTACTTCTATCTAGTAATTTACACTTATATAGATGAAAACCTTGAAAGATGACTTTCAAGAAATGCTCAAACACGTATTTCTTTTTTTTATCGAAATCTTAAATGCATATTTGTATGAATGTCAGTTCACAAAACAATGGATATTCATTATTCATACAAAACATTTTACCTCATTTCATTTTACTCTTTCTTAAAATAATTTCTAGTCGCAATACCATACACCTATACACAAAGAGATTTGAACCTCGCTGCACTCCCAATTAATACCCTTCGAATTTCATGCTTCTAGATTCATCTATAGTTATGGCTGTGCTTTGATCAAAACTTTCATAAGAATTTCCTTCTCATTATATTCTAGGAAAATTTAAGTACCTTATATTACTTTTGTAACTATTAGAATATTCGGGTAACTTTAATGAACTATTCGAATTTAAAATTGGAGCGGATATTCGAATAAAATGAATATTCGAATTGCAAACCCCACTACCAACCAAAGAGGTTCTGTTTCTAGTTGATATATAAATCAAAAATGTCAATAACATTTTCAGTTGTTATAAATAATACTTAATATGATTTTTAGTATTGTTTCATCAACTAATATAGTCCCCTGTCAAGTGTATATCCGTGTGCTCCTTGATGAAACAAGTGTGGAAGTAGTCTCAATCTCTTCGTTTGATCTTGAAGAAATATTATTTTGATGGTGGTCGTCCCAAAAGTTGTACGTACTAATGCTGCGGACAAAAATAAAAATAAAAACAAAAAAATAACGGTAACCGTTGGCAGTAAGTAAAGATGTACAATGCAAAAAATGTAGCTACATAAATTTTGTACAGGAACAGTTATTACAACTTTTTATGTATGATCAACCGTTTTCTCATAAAACGCACTTTTATCTAAGTACGCTTTGGCATGTAGGTTCCTTATAAAATCTAAGGGTGCGCTACGAAAGGATTTTTGGAAATTTCACCCCTAAGGGGGTAAAAAAGGGGGTGAAAATTTGTATGAAAGTCCGTCAGTTTAGAAGTTAGGACATTCAAATTTTGTATTTAGGATGAATACTAAAAATTGATTAACAAGTGTCTCGGGGTTTTTTTAAATTTTACCTTTGAAGGGGTGAAAAAGGGGATGAAGTAGTAAAGCCTACTTTTTTAAAGTAAAACCACTGTTTATTATTTAGGCATTAGGGTTGTAATTTTACGCAACGAACACCATTGTGTTTGAAATTCTACCCTTGAGGGGTGAAATAGGGGATGAAATTTTGAATCTCTAGACCCAGCGGTTTGGGCTGTGCGTTGATGTGGCAGTCAGTCAGTCATTCACCTTCTTCTTTTCCTAATAAGATAAAAGTGCGTTTTATGAGAAAACGGTTGATCATACATAAAAAGTTGTAATAATCTTTCCTGTACAAAATGTATGTAGCTACATTTTTTGCATTGAACATCTTTACGTACTCCCAACGGTTACCGTTATTTTTTTGTTTTTATCTTTGTTTTTGTCCGCAGCATTAGTACGTACAATTTTTGGGACGTTCACCATCAAAATAATGTTTCTACAAGATCAAACAAAGAGATTGAGACTACTTCCACACTTGTATCATCAAGGAGCACACGGGAATGTCTCTTACTCAAAAACTAAATAGCTCACGATTTTTTTCCAGAAGTTCTTTGACAACCCAGGACAAATTACGGCCGATTTTTTTTTATGGAAGTGTTCCTTAGGTCCCCCAAAACATATCCAGAATGTTCCCCAGCGATCCCATGTCCGCTCCCCCCTCCCCCCCCCTCGAACGGGTCCCTAATTTTAGTTATTTCTATTTATCTCAAAAACGATTGAACTTAGGAGAAAGTCGTCAATGTAAGACTTAATTTTTATAAAATTACCAATCTACAAACACTTGTTATATTTCTATGTGAATTACAGTACCTGAAATATAGCTACAGACATTTCACTAAAAATTAAAAATTATCTTTAAATAATTTTTGTACTAGTTTTTAACAAAAAATACTGGACTTGTGGCAAAATTATGTAAAAGCATATGAATCTTGATACATTAAGGAATAAAACAAGTTATAATTCATCATTATTGCAGCACTGGTTCTCGATTTACAGCGAGTTACATCAAACACCCAGAGATAATTTTTTAGGACAAAAGAAGTAGGAACAGTAAAACTGACGTTGTCTTTCCAGATTAATTTATGGCACTTCCAATTTACATGAATGGAATAAAAATAAACTATTTTCCCCAAACAACTACAAGATTTATGCTTTAAGTAACAAGATAGCGTCACTTTTATAAGAAATAAATTGTAATTACAAATGGGCTGCTTCGATTTTGAAATGTGAGATGTCAGACGATAATTCTTGTCATGTTCTATTACAAAAAAAATGAAGATGGCGGCGATTTTTTAAAAATGTTATTCTTGTTTGGGTATCGGAGACCTCTCGGAACCTCAGATATCGATATTGAAGGCAATCGATAAAGAAATAGAAAAAATCAAGATGGTGGCTTTTGTTTTCAAATTTTGACATTGGATTGGGTATCGGAGACTACTAGGATCCTCGTATTTGGATTTTGACGCAATCTGTCCATACATAAAAAAAATCAAGATGGCAGCCAGGGGGGATGCTTCGGGCTTCGCCCTACGCGGAGCTCGGCCTTCAGCCTCGTAAATAACTTTTGGTAGTAGGTGGGGGCAGGATCAGCTGGAGGACGCTTCAAGTTTCGCTGTAGGCGGAGCTCGGCCTTCGGCCTCGCTATATGGTTCACGCTACTTGGGGGAGATTGGGTAAGTAGATGGAGGTATTAGTAAGGGGGGACGCTTCGAGCTTCGCTCTACGTGGAGCTCGACCTTCGGCCTCGCCACGTTGGTTTCAATTACTTGGAGGGAGTGATTGTGGAGAGGCAAAGGAAAGGGAGGGACGCTCCGAGCTTCGTTCTCCGCGGAGCTCGACCTTCGGCCTTGCAAGTTACCAGGTTTCGGTCGTTTCTATGGCAGCCATATTAGAAAATGGCAGCAAAAAAAATTTACACCAATAACGTAAATTTCACCCCCAATAACCCCCAGATACCAAATTTCACTCGAATCGAAGCAACTTTTATTTTGGCCGCCATTTTGAATCCGCCATCTTGAATTTTTTTTTAAAGTCAGTCGCCTCTTGACATTTGTTAGAGAACATTATACTTTACGCTTTTCGTTTGGCATTTATTTGACTTTGAATAAAACAAAAAATAAAATTTGTATGGCGACCATCTTTTTTTTCGTCATTTTGGATTTTTTTCATCCCAAAAAGAATTTGACTAGGGTGTGGGTCGACTTTTGTTTGAGGTCGACCCACCTAACCCTTACAGTTTTTACTTGCCGTTGGAGTCTACCCTGATGCTGAAGACTTTTCCAAGGTTTTAGACTTTTCTGCTACTCATCAGACCTGGTTGTACATGTACTAGTTTTCCATACTTGAATTTCACCGGTTTCCTTTCATGAAGAATGATTGTGGCAATGTGTCAGTCAGTCAGTCAGTGAGTCAGTCAGTGGTAATTAAATTTAATATTATAATAATATAGATAGGTAGATGACAAGAACTATCATCTGACATCTCACAATTCAAAATCGAAGTAGCCCATTTAGTACAGGAGTTGTATGAATACCCAATATGGGAGGGTCGGGTCGGGAAAAACGGGTGTGGTTTTTTTAGTTCGTTATTGGTACGAAGGCTGCTATTTAAGTATCCGGAATAACAAAAAATAACAAACATCTATTATTATATACGGTTTTATTGCTTTTAAAAATATTCGCCACTATGATCGATGCACTTTTGCATACGTAGAAACCAATTTTGGTAGCACTTTTGCCACTCTGATTGGGGTATCTCCAAAACGTGCGTTTTGAATGCATCCACGGCTTCTTCACGGGTCGAAAATAGTTGAACACGTAGTTTATTCTTCACGCTTGGAAATAAATAGAAGTCATTGGGTGCCAAGTCGGGGCTGTACGGCGGATGACCCGTCAATTCGATCTTTTGACCTTCCAAATACTCAGTTGTTTCGGCCGACGTGTGGCAGCTAGCATTGTCATGGTGAAGAATGATTCTGCGTTGCCGGTTGTTCTTTCGTATTTCTTCAAACACTTCTGGCAAACAAATTGTCGTGTACCATTCAGAATTAACCGTTTTACTATTCTCTAGTGGTACTGTAGCCACAGGTCCATATGTACCAAAAAAACAGGAGACCATTTGTTTCAAAGTACTTTTTGCACGATCTACTTTTGTTGGGTTCGGTTCGTTTTGGAACACCCACACTATCGATTGTTGTTTCGTTTCGGGGTCATAAGCATAGATCCAAGATTCATCACCTGTGTAGATATTATAAACAGCTTTTGACGAACCACGGTTGTATTTTTCTAACTTTTTTTTTTTTGGGGTCTCGCGGCGGCATTCGTGCGAGGTGGTTGTGTTTACTACTGTGTCAGTACGTCAGGCAGGCACATCGCTTATCTATACCGGTCTTTTGTTTACCGCTCTCGGGCGCGCTTGTAGGTAACATTCCAACGAGTACCAATGCGTAATGTGATATTTTTCGAATGGATTATATAAATACGGAGCGCCCGGAGATTGAAAATGAAGCGTCGAGAGATGAAGGTTTAAGGACCCCTAGTCCATCTGAATTTTTAAAAGAGTTAAGGAAGAAAGAAAAGTTGAAAGATGACTTGGAGAAAGTTGAAGAAGGTTTACACATAAAGAGGGATAGGGAAGAGAATAGCCAAGAAGAAGAAACAACGCAGAGTGACATGAAGAAAACGAAAGTTCTCCACGAAATATTTGACTCGCCAGAAAATACACAACAGGTGATGGATTGCGGGAATCAAGAAGAAGAAGAAAAAGAAAAAAACCCAGAAGATTGGACACAGGTTGGGAAGAAAAAACAAAAAAGTCCGAAGAAAATACAACAGAAGAACGATGAAGGAGATAAAATTGAAGTTTACGTGTCAAGCAAAGAAAAATTACCTAAACAATTTGCTTTAGCGCGCTTATTTAAGGACTTAAATATTCTGGAAATTTTGAAAATTAAATATTTAACGCCTTATAAAATTCGCATTGAAGTTGAAAACGAAAATTGTTTAGAAAGAATGATGTCGTGTGAAACGTTAATCACGAAAGTATGGAAGTTTCAAGAAGCATTTCAAGTGAACTATACTTACGGCTTGATTAGAAACGTCGACTTGGACTTAAAAGAAGAAGAAATCATGGAATGTATTAAATGTGATGATCGTGCGATTCTCACCTCTGCACACCGTTTAGCACGTCGGAGTGAGAGTGGTGAATGGATTCCTTGTGAGACTGTTAGGCTCTGCTTTAAAGGATCTTTCCTACCGTCATATATCTACGTCGACAGTTTACGTATTCAAGTGGAGCCCTACGTATTTCCTGTCACACAATATTCGAAATGCGAGAAACTGGGGCACTCTCGAGCAAGATGTCCTGCAAAAACACCCATCTGTCCAAAGTGTGGCGGAGATCATGAAAATTGCGCTACTCGTATATATGTTTGTGTAAACTGTGATGGTGATCATATGGCACTAGATCGAAAATGTGCCTTGTTTTTAAAAGAAAAAAGAATCCGAGAGATTATGTCTGAATTCAATTGCACATACCAAAGGGCGCGCACATTATTTGTGTCAAATAATTCGCCAAAACAAGAGATTAAATCATCTCCAGACCACAAACCAATTTACACAGGGCCACAATATTTTCGCTCTGACTGCTGGGAGGCACAAGAAGAGGCAATGGGACAATTCTCAACGCCAGTAAAAGGCCCAGAAGGTAATCAACAGCCGAACGAACCCATTTTTCCAACGTCGTCTTACGCTAAAGTTGTTAAAGCTGAAATTCATCATCAGTCGAAGAAACTCTCAAAACAGAAGGTCTACACGAAATTTCAAAACAAAACTGAGGAAGAAATGTCCTTTACTTACAGTAGCGACTCAGAGCGAGAAAGGAAACCTACGCAAGAAAAGGAAACGAAGGTGACCTTTTCGGAACTGCTTACGAGACTGAAGGATATAATATTTGTGAAAAACTTGACTTTAAATAAATAAATAAATAAAAATGTTTTTATTTCAAGAATCTTAAGAGCCCCACGAACCGAGCGAGAAATCGCGCGCTGGGATCATGCGCCGAGTGCTCTCTTCTGTTGCTGTCTCACCCTGAGTGCGACCAGGCGCTAAAAGAGCAAGAGCACGATATTGTCTCGCGAAACCAGTTTTTGGGTCTTGACGGGCGCGGCGTGCGGGGCGGGTGGCCAACGGGCAGCCTAGTCAAATAGCTTTATAATAATTTTGTAATGTTTTGCTTGCTTTGCGCTCATTTTTGACGGCATATTTTTCTACAGCTGAAGTATTTCTAAAAATGATGAACTGTGTGGTGAATGGCGAAGAAACAATAATAACTTAGTCGTACTGATAAAAATCCAGGTTTATTATTCGAGAATTAAATCATAATATAATATATTTTAATAAAATCATTATAGGACATTAAGATGCAAGTGCATCTATTGTTATGTAATGTCCAAAGCGCACGCGCTTCTGACGACGTTTTTCAACACATTTGCGAATAAAAACAAGTAACATTTGCTTAGGTACCTCTTTTCCCGAAGGAAAAGACGTAGACAACGTACACCCGATTCTCCAGACTTGTGTTTCGTGCCTTAGTATTTTCTACGTTGAGGAACTACATTAATTACTGTTTTTTATAGGGTTCCGATACCAAATTGGTAAAAAAAGTAACCCTTATGGTGCCGCTTTGTGTGTCCGTCTGTCTGTCACACCTGTATATCTCAGCAACCACTCATGCTATCGACTTGAAATTTGGAATAGTTTTAGAATATAGTTGCCTAACTTAAATGCACATGAAAGAGTAAAAATAAAGATGATTATTAAAGTAAAGGGGGTCCAAATAGGGGGGCAAACTTTAGAATTGTCGTTACTAGGTCGAGTGGGGTATCATATGAAAGGGCTTTACTTACAAATTCTAAAATTTTTTTTTGTATTTTTTACTACTCTTAGTTTTCAATTTATGATGAAAAATGACAAAAAAAAATACAATTCCCCAATTCAATTATCTCCGAAGTTTGTGAAAGGAAAAATCTGAATTAATTACAGTCGATAGAAGTTTGTGTAAATATCACAGCAAAAATAAAACGATCTTTCTGAATTGCACAGGTTTTTAGAAATCTGCAAAAAACCTTAACAAACAAATTTAGTTTTCCGGTTCTAAAAATGGACTTTATTGCTTCCAAAAATACTAAAGGTATATAGGAACCCTTGGCGCGCAAGTCCGACTCGCACTTGACCGGTTTTTTTTTATTGAAAGAGTCGATACTTTTGAAAATAATTACAATAAACACAATGTAAACACCGCAAATATTTGTAAAAATGGCGCGCGCTGTTTTAGCGGACACAGATGCGACATTGACTAAACTGCCAAACAGCTTAGTCATTATTATTTTTCACTTCTCATGCTATGAAAATGCTTCTTTGTGCAGGATATAGGCTGCACAAAATCGAATTTTGTGCACTAGGGCAAAAAAGTAATCGCGGTGGTGTACGCCCTGCGCGCGGGCCTGCTGCCCCCCACGCCGCGCGCGCGGGCCTGCTGCCCCCCACGCCGCGCGCGCGTCTACATATTCTTCACTAAAGCAGAACAACTCATTCTTCAGTTACATTTAGAGAGTACTTTTACGTTTTATTTTCTCGCAATCAAAGTGAAAAGCAGAGTTTAACTCGTCCACAAAACCATTTTATCCTCGACATTACAATCAGCCCTCGCCTTCGGCTCGGGCTGCTAAAAGTCTCGGTAAAATGGTTCGTTTTGTGCATTTGTTGTAAATTCTACTATAAAATACGAATTTGTTGTTACTAAGTTGATTAATATAAATATTATCGTGAAATGAATGTTTATTGATCATATTATCGAACAATGTTAATTTATTCATGAAAATATTATGGATTTTATAGACATAAAAACTCCTTGCTCCTTGCAAAATAAAAAAAATTGAGAAATAAAACACTCGTGCGGTAATATAATGGAAAAAGCACGCGTTTTGATAAGCTAGATTATCGACCTTCAGTGCAAATAGAGCTGTTTTATGCGCAAATGTGTAAAAAAATATATATTTTTTTCGTATTGGTTATTTGTTCTAAATCACAGATAAAATCGCTTTCGAAGCAATAACCCCCGTATGGTAAATTTCATCGAAATCGTTAGAGCCGTTTTCGTGAAACTGATTACAAATATATATACATACGAGTATATACAAATATTGCTCGTTTAATAGTATAGGATACCCAATATAAAACAAACAGAGGTGAGTCCTTGAAAAGTTATTCAGTGAGCTATTACAATAATATAATAATTAACATGAAGTACTATATTCCTTATATTAAAAGGTTTACAATTTCCTTATTTTTAAAGATTCAAAACTATTTATACCAGGCTATTCGTGAAAAAAGCTTCATTATAAAAAATATAAAATAAATTTAGTCAAATAACCAATAGTAAAATAACGCTTCGTAATCAAAACTACCTTCCAGCATAACAGTACATTAAGATGCACGTGCGCTATTTTAGATATTACGGCCGAGGCTCAGAAATTGCAGCCCGAGCCGCAGGCGAGGGCGTAATGGAGCCGAGGGTGTAATCACCAAAGCGCACAAGCTTCTTACGACGTTTTTCAACACATTTGCGAATAAAAACGAATTAAATTCGCTTACCTGCAATTCCTGAGCCTCCATTTTTCGTTCTCACAATACTTTTCAACATGGAATAAATACACCACAAAGAGCTAGGTTAATACTTATTCGCCAGCTCATTGAAATAAGCCAAAAAGACATTCTCTGAAAACGAAATGGCATTTTTGCTGTTCTTCCATTCAATGAACTTTTCGTAGGCAAGAATGTACCTATTTTTCCTTTGATTATGCTGGAAGGAGACTCACTTGCATTTTGTGCCCCAGTAATTATTTCCTGTGGGGTTAAATTAAATTCTTCTTCATTGCTTGAAACCGACGAACGACATTGTTAGTTAGTCACAAAAATCAAAGCAAATGAAAATACTTCTGAAAAATGGCGCGCGGAATTCTTGTTGCGCGCGCATTTCTTTTTTAAAATGAGGAGCTGTGACGAAACTGTGGCAATACTCCCAAACAGCGTCTTACAAAATCAATTAATGTTAATTTGTTGTCAAATTTAACTAATCTCATGCTACAAACTGTTTATGTATTATATTTTTATCAACATTTGGTATATATTTACGAAAATGTCATAAATATTTTAGACATTAGAACTCCTTGCTCTTTGTTAATATAAAAAAAAAATATATGTATAACTAGTGCTGTGTAATACATAATGAGAAAAGCACGTGTTTTTAATAAGCTGGATTATGGACCTAAATACAGTGCAAATAGAGCTGTTTTATGAGCAAATATGTTGAAAAATACATAAGCTGTATCGAGTACCTATCGAAAAGCACGTAAAATGAATACGCTCAGTGCAATCGCACGGAGAGCTAACGACGCACTGCACTGATAAGGATAACAAAGAAAATCGAAGGCGGAGACAGTCCGTGCTAGACGTCCCTCCCCCGACCCCGCTCTATACCTGCACACCCCCGCTAACGAGAGAGAAGCTGCAGCGAACGGGCCGAAATTTAGCTATTTATCGAAACATTGTGGTTATTTCGTTTTCATTATCTTAATATTTAATTTATTTATATTTTTTTAGTTTATTTTCAAAGTACACTATTAAATCAATGCTTACGATAGGTTTCCATTTAATTTTAAAGTGTATTACGTATGTTGTACCTGGCTGCAAGTGACACGTATTTTGCGTGAAATTTGTCAGAAATTAAATTCGTTCTAATTTTGTTTTTGGTTAATATTTTCAAACAAAAACTAATTAAAAGCATAGATATATTGCATTTGATTATGTCTACGAAGTTTGGTAAAGTTTGGTCTTACCTTTCAAAAATTAAAACCAATCAATGTTTGTATAGGATTTCGTCACTCCGTGGGAACCTTAATACAATTCATTCAACGGAGACTTCCCAGAAAGTAATCAAAAGATACTTGTGGGGGGAATGCCTCGCAACTTCCCTTGTGGAACTTAAGATATTAACAAATTAATAGATTTATTAACTTATGAAACATAATATAAGACAACATAAGATACATACGAGTACAGATGGTAAATTACACGACAGGATGCAACACAAATTGTAGGTACATAGTTTATCAATTAGATTCTTCTTTCTTCTCATATTTAAGAGCCGCGCTCTTGTCGGTGGAGCAATCTCCATTTCTCTCTGTCCTCTGCCAATGATTTGACATCCTGATAAGACTCGACGTTTACCCTCTCTTTTATCTGGTCAAAATAAGTGCATCTTGGTCTTCCTCTTCCTCTTCTGCCCTCTACTTTTCCTTCAATAATATTCTTTATGAAAGTGTCATGTCTTATCAGGTGTCCGACCATCGTCCCTCTTCTATTTTTGATGGTTCTTAGCAAATTTATCTTCTCTTTAACCAAATCTAGAACTTCCTCGTTTATCTTTTTCTCTGTCCAACTGATCCCTTCCATTCTCCTCCAACACCACATCTCAAACGCTTCTAACCTCTCTCTATCTCTTTGTGTTAGAGTCCACGTCTTACAACCATATAATGCAATGCTCCAGATGTACACTTTTATCAGTCGTTTCCGAACACTTCTAGAGATTTTAGCTTTTAAAAGGTGTTTTTTGTTGTTAAAAGCTGCTTTGGCCATTGCAATTCTAGAAACAACTTCAGGAGTGCATCTGGAGTCATTAGTAATTAAACTGCCTAAATATCTGAATTGTTTCACCGATTCTATTGGGACATTATTAAGATGAATTATTGTGTCGTTTGTTGCTGGTTTTTTCGAAACTGTTAACTTTTATGTTTTCTTACTGTTTATTTTAAGCCCAAATTCTTTAAATATCACGTCCATTTCTGTAACTAATTCTTCCAATTGTAATGTGTTCTCAGCTACTGCAGCAATGTCATCAGCAAATCTTATAAATTGTATATTTTTCCCGTTAATTTTGATGCCCCCTTTTTCAGAATCATTTATTTTCTTTATTGCGCATTCTATAAAAATATTAAATATTAGTGGTGAGAGTGGACACCCTTGTCTAACTCCTTGTCGTATCTTAGCTGTACTTTTTTCCTCTCTTACTTCTATTGTTGTTTCTTGTTCTTTATAAAGTTTA
Organism: Athrips mouffetella; assembly: GCA_947532105.1. Taxonomy (NCBI): domain Eukaryota; kingdom Metazoa; phylum Arthropoda; class Insecta; order Lepidoptera; family Gelechiidae; genus Athrips; species Athrips mouffetella. The sequence continues at coordinate 15,505,942 of OX383978.1, forward strand.
TATATTATTCTTCTGTCTCTGTAGTCTAGACCTGTCTCTTTTAATATCTTCATCATTCGTTTCCAGTTAACCCTATCGAAAGCCTTTTCTAGATCTACGAAGGCGATATGAGTATCAAGTCCCAAATCAATACGTCTGTCTGCAATAAGTCGCAGTGCTAAAATAGCTTCTCTAGTACCCCTGTTTTGACGAAAGCCGTATTGATCCGGTCCTAACGTTTGTTCGGCTATGGGCCTCAATCTGTTTTGCAAAATTTTCAGGAGAATTTTTGATGCCTGAAAAATTAAGCTAAGGGTTCTATGTTCTTCACATTTGAGTGTGTTTAACTTTTTGGGAAGGGTAACGGTTTTAGTTATTTCAAAATCTCTCGGTATACAGCCAGTCAAGTACATGTCCTGCGTTAATTTGAAAATTTCATCTAATAAAGTTTCGCACTGGGTATATTTAATCATTTCTATGTGGATTTGATCTTCACCTGCAGCTTTGCCATTTTGTATATGACTTAATGCTTTATCAAATTTTTCAATTAGATATTCAACATTTAATTTAATTTGATTATTTAACTCTAGAAACATTTAGTTGTTTATTTTCAATAGGATGCGGTACTTATCTCTCAATAAGTTAAGCAAAAATAATTAATTTATCACTTAAACCTAAACGTATTCTAACAATCACATTAAATTATTCCTGTGTGTAGGAGTAAATGTTGATGTGTATGTATGTTTGTGTGTGTGTGTGTGTGAGTATGTATGTATATAAGACAGTAATACACCTATATGCCTTACGGATGCATAGGCTCCTTAGGATCGGTACGTTTTGTCCGCATATAGGTGTATAGCTGAATAGAAATATATTTAAATAAATATAGGTATCAGTGTAATATTTGCACCAACCTATACTATCCTAGTCAGAAGACACTCAACATCTTCATAGGTAAGTGTACCCAACCATTCTTTTAAAGCTTTTTTACATGTGTGCAATTGCAGTGGATATATATTAATTATACGATTGACTTTGTTGTATACAAAGGCGGACTGACAATCGTATTGCCGGCTAGCAAGAGCAGTACGAACAGGGTGAGATGTTACTACAATGTCCTTCCTTCTTTTATTAAGTAAGTTGTGGTCAAATGTTAATGAACTGTGGAGTTTTAAGATGAGGTTTAGTATATAAAACTTCCTAACCGATAGGAGATTGCTGACTTTATATAGTGTATCTGTGGGGCACCTGTAGAGCTTAAAGTACATAACCTTCACAAGAGACCTTTGCGCACGTTCAAGTTCCAAAAAGTTGGTCTTAGTGGCTCCTCCCCAGAGTGGGATGCAGTAGGTAATGACTGATTCCACAAGTGCAGTATAGAGTTTATTGAGCATTTCTTTAGACATGACATGCCTAAGTGATTTAAAGATCCAGATTAGCTTTCTTGTCCTGTTCATAATCAATTCTAGGTGAGAATGCCAGCTAATTCTTTGATCAATCATGACGCCAAGATATTTGGTGCAGCTTACCTTTTCTAAACAAGGGCAATCACAAGACAAGGGGTCCCTATTAACACAGCTATGTATTCTTATTTGAAAATTTGTTTCAGGTTGCGTGTTTGAGTAAGAAGAGAAACAGATAAAATTAGTTTTTTGGATATTCAATGTTAAAAAATTGTCGTTTAGCCATTTTGACACTTTCATTAGGCCACCTTCAGCAATCCTTTTTAGCAGATTTAGCAGTAAAAACAATGGCCGTGTCGTCGGCGTAGCAGAATATCTTCCCTCCAACATCCCGAAGGTTACACAGCTCATTAATATAAATGAGGAAGAGCGTTGGACCGAGGACACTCCCCTGTGGCACCCCAAAAGTAACGTTTTCTTCCTGACTAAGGAATTTATAAATTTTTACTACTTGTGTTCTATCATGAAGATAACTATTAAATAGGGCTAGAGGAGTCTCCCGGATACCAATACCTTCCAGTCTCTGCACAAGAGTGGGGACAGATACGGTATCAAAGGCCTTTTTCAGATCCAAAAAAACTGTGAGACATTTATTACCTTTATCTATTTCCTTGACTATCATAGATGTAAGATCTAAGATCGCGTCTTGAGTAGACAGTCCTTTCCTAAAACCATATTGAGATTTTGATAATATATTGTATTTATTGAGGTAACTAACTAGTCTTTTATTCAAAAGTCTCTCTATGGTTTTTGAGATAGAAGTCAGGACTGAAATAGGTCTATAATAATTCACATCGGTTCTGTCTCCACCCTTGTGCACAGGGGTAATTATAGCTTTCTTAAGCGTTGTAGGGAAGATACCGGTGTTGAAGCATAGATTAGCAAGATCACTAATGAGTGGAACTAAGAAGTCTTTAGAAAGTTTTAGGAAATTAGTAGGGATTCCATCCCAGCCGGGAGCACTACCCGAGTCGAGACCCATAAGTATACTTTCAACTTCTTGTGGATTAGTGTCCAGAAGTACAAAAGAAGATGAATGCCTAAGGTGGCCCGGAAAAATTAAGTTAGACTGTGCTAGAACCTGACCAATAGTCGCAAAAAATCTATTAACATAATTAACAGAGGTTTGGGGTGTAGGGGTTATATTTAGAAGATCTACATTCGCAGTTTTAGGTGGTTTGTATTGAGTGATATCATTTATGGTAAGCCAGAGTTCTCTAGGGTTTTTTTTATGCGATCTTTGTGGTACCATCGTTTTAATTTCTTTATAAGATTGTTACAGAAGTTGCGATATCTTTTAAAAGTAATTATTATTATGGGATTATACGGGTCTAATCTTAGTTTCATCTGTAAGTGGTTTCTAAGTCTTATACAACGGAGTGCTCCAGTTGTTATCCAGGGTTTTAAGGCCCTATTATTGTTAGTAACTAAAACTGATTTAGAATTAGCATCAAGATTAGTTTTAACCAAGCCTATAAGTGCTTCGGCAAATAGGTTAGGATCTGCGTATATATTGAAGTGACTAACATCTGCAACTATTAGCATTTTATAGGCCTTGTCAAAGTCGACTATTGCTTTAAGCTTTTTAGGCGTGTCTTGTTTGTATGTATGCGATATAGCCAGTATAACTAGATCATGGTCCGTAACAGTGGTATTCAAAACTGCAATGAAGGCCGAGTTTTGATTTCTGTCAAGTTTAATGTTAACATGGTCAAGGCAGCTATTGATTCTAGTGGGGAGAGTATGCCCAGGCAGAAGGCCATGCGAAGATAGCACATTAAGGTAGTGAAGTCTATTACTGCGTTCATGCGATTGTTCATTAGGCGAGATTAGTAGATTGATATTAATGTCAACCATGATAAGAATATTTTTATAACTTGAAAGCAATTCAAGATGAGCATCTAAGGAGTTTATAAAATTATATGCATAAGAGTAAGACGGAGACCAGTAAATTCCTAGAAAAATGAAGTTAGACACCTCTACTTGTAGTCCAGTCGCATCGACCAAATTTAGCTTAGTAATTTTAGCATGATATTTCTTTTTAATATAAACAACTACCCCATCATTCTGATTGAGTAGTCTGGAAGAGTGGTAACATGTATAGTTTTTAAGAAGTGGAACCGGTTTTAAAGAGTTTAATCTGCATTCTGTAAGTATTAAAATATCTACTTCATATAATAGGCACATTGTATGAAAGTTTGTGAATGTAAGGTGTGTGAGTGCGTGTGTATGCTTGGATGTATAAGTTGGTGGGTGGTTGTGTAAGTTTGTGTAACAGCGAGTTATATGTCGATGACAATTATATCGAACTCGCCTGAGTCGTACATATATCAGTTTTGAAAAAGCGATAAAGTTCTTTGTAAAACTGTGAGACATAGGAAATAACACCAATTTATAATTATTAATACCTAGTCACTTTCCTAACAAAAGTTGATGAACCTGAGCTTCATTTTGAATTTGAATTATTTTGGAGCTATCGTCCTTCCTCACAAATACCCTGCCGAAACCAGTCCAGCAGTATTTGTACAGCTTGGCTTTAACAAGGTCACGGGCCAGGAAAAATAGTCGAGCGCCCCTGGCAGTAAGCTGCTCAGAGAGGAATATTGGTGTATCCTCGCTAGAAGTGTGACCAAGGTGCTTGGCTTGGAGCTTGCCTTTGTTTTTGACATTGAATTCCTTGGTCGCTTTCAGCAAAGCCAATTTCTGTAATTTCGATCCGAATTCAACGATAATTGTGGGGTTTTTCTCTTGTCCCTTTCTAGGTTTCAGTCGAAAAATATCTTTGAAATCTCGTGCACTTACCTCGAGGCCCAAGGTGTTAAAAAGACATAGCACCATTTGAATTAAGTCTTCTCTGCTTTCATGGGGCTTTTTCGGGACGTTTTTGATTTCAACACTTGTCTTACGAGAGATTCTCTGTTGATCTTCAATTTTTTCTTTTAGAATCAGAATATATTCTCGGTCCTTAGTAGCTTGTCTCTCAAGCTGCCCAATTTTCTTATGGGTTTCTTCGTTTTGAGAGGTTAGGGTGAAAATTGATTTTTCAACATTGGTTACTGCTTCTCGAATCTCCTTTACTTTGTCATTTATTCCTGTAAATTCTTGTAAAAGCTCTTGCTTTTGCTCTTGAAAAAGTGATTTAATCATACTTTTCATCTCTTCCTTGAAGATGAATAAATCGTCTTCTCTTGGTCTTTAAAAGCGTTGAGGGCCTTGTTTCGAGATCTTGGGATCATATTCCGCTTCAGCCGCATTTTTGTCGTATAACTCTGGGTCAGACCCGCCGCTAGTCAATAATTGTTTGCTTAAGTTTTGATTCATAGCCATAGTTCGATCGATTTATTAAGCGCGTAGGTCTAAATGTAAACAGTCCGTCGGCAAACGTAAATCCAGCGTGGGCGGAGTCTAGAGAGTAGCTGGGGCACTTCTACGAAGCCAAACGACGCAAACGCTAGTTGTCTCCGTCACAGCGTGATCCTATCTCTCTCACACAGGATAAGGAGAAACGCGGGCGCATGTGGGGCGCATATACCAGTCACCGTCACTACGCAGACTTCTTACTCACACTCCAATCGAGTCGTTAAGCAAATTTATACTTAACTAGCTGTTACCCGCGACTTCGTCCGCGTAGATTTTATAAAAAAACAGAACTCAAACTTAATTGAAACATATTTTACGGAGCGCTTATCCTTCTTGATCCCTACGTAAAAGATGCATTTGTACTTATCCAAGTTGAATAAATGCATCTTACTACAAACTTAATTATCTTTTGATTTTATTTAACTGGTAGGTAGTGCGGAATTTTCATTGTCAACTGTTACAGGCGAACTTAAAAAAGAAGGCAATAAAGGGAGTGAAGTGAATGGGTAGCGAGGAGGTATTCATAAAAGTAAAAAAGGTCCCTATTCCTCCCTATCTATCCTTTTGTATCCCCCCCCTACATTCCCACTCCCCCTCCCTCACCCTCTCCCACTCTCTCTTCCTCTCCCTCGCCCCTCCTTCTTCCCCCCCTCACCCTTCCTTCCCCCTCCATTTCCCCCCTTCCCCTCTCCCCATCACCCTCCCTTTCCCCCCACGCCCTCCTCCCATTCCCCTCCCTTTCCCCCTTCCCCTCACTCATCCTCCCCTTCCCCCTCTCCCTCCCTCTACCCCCCCCTCCCTCTACCCCCTCCCACGCCCTCTACCCCTCCCTCCCCCTTTCTCTCCCCTCATTTTCCCCTCCCTTACATTCTCTCCCTATCCCTCCCCCTCTCCCTCTCCCTATCCCTGACCCTACCCCTATCCCTGCTTCTACCCCTAACGCCATCTTAACCGCTATCCCTATCCTTATATAAACATACAACTGACACTCATATTGATTTTTAGACATTTCAAACCTATCAACCCCATCCCAGGGGTGGTGTTATTTCACGTCCACCACGTTGGATTTCAAAATCATTGTAGTTTTCGTAATCAGCGACCCGATAAACCATACGAACGACACCCATATTGATTTTTAGACATATCAACTCTATCGCACCCCAACCTTATCCCCAGTAGGTAGGGTGATGGCCTCCAGCATTTCTATATAATTTGCACATGTGGCAGACGTGGATCGTTCGATTAAAGACGATGAGTAGAACCACAGAAAAATAGTCTGCCACCTTGGTAGCGCTGCGTTATCAATTAACAGGGCTTTAAAAATGTAAAAAAAAATCATGAGCTAAATCATTTGCTCATGTCTGCCGCTTGCACTTATGGTCAGAATCATCCTCAAAACGATGAAAGTTGAAGAGGCAGACCACCACACCTCTGCATTTTGAAGGAATATTTTTTTTAGTTTTTTGTTATGATATTAAAACGTGTATATCATTTGCTCATGTGGCAGACATAGATCGTTCGATTAAAAACGATGAGTAGAACAACAGAAAAATAGTCTGCCACCTTGGTAGCGCTGCGTTATCAATTAACAGGGTTTTAAAAATGTAAAAAAAAAACACGTGCTAAATCATTTGCTCATGTCTGCCGCTTGCACTGATGGTTACAATCATCCTCAAAACCATAAAAATCGAAGAGGCAGACCTCTAGACCTCTGATTTACCAAAGGCAGACCATTTGATTCATAGTCTTATATATAGGGTGACTTCATAGATTTATATAGTCAAGATAGGGTCTTGGGAACAAGCGGTTCAAAATTTCCCCATACAAGAAAAAAAAGCGCCATCTGTGAAAGATCGCGTGAACTACGTAGTGTAGTACTTCAAGGAGGTCTTTGTTCTGAGGTCGGTGCTAAATACACGGAATGGAAATAATATGGCGGGAAAAACAAAACAAAGTCTTTACTGTTTATACGTGACTTAGGCCGTCCGGTTAGGTTTTCCGGTGTTATTCATTAGATAATAGTAAAAAACAATAAAAGTAAGTAATTTTATAACTAAGAAAATGAATCATCGTTTCATTTTTGTATTAGTAAGTTTGTTGTTTTTTATTTGGAAAACTTACATCTGTTTATTGAAAAGTCGCGTCTTACACGAATTAATTGATCCATTTTTACTTATTTACTTTTTACATCTTAAATCTTTTGCTTTATTTACTTCTTCTATCATCGTTAGTGCACCCTTTTATGCAACAGGCTGGCATTTTTGTATGTAGTCGCGCGTTTTGCGTTGTCCGCTCCTCAGAACAAAGATCTCCTTGCTCGTCCGCTCAGATAAAGTTGACAATTTGTGACTGACATTTGTTGGTCCACAATGTCAGATTGTGGACCAACGAATTGGGGACAGTGTAACGTGCCGATGGACCAGTACTAAAATATAAGTAAATGTGACTTTTTTGTATGTTTAATTAGTTCTTGATAGAAAAAGGTATGAATTGATACTGAATAACTTTCCCCAAGGAACATAGGTCGAAATACGAAAATCAAGTTTTGATCTCCCAAGGAAACTGCATCAGCGGATGGTGATGGAGGTCAAATTGGGTTTTTCGTATTTCGACCAATTTACCTTAGGAATAGTTTTTCAGTATCATGAGTACATGCATATCTTTTGCAATCAAGAACTAATTAAAAGTCACCCTAAACAACGTGTTAATGGAATAAGCGAAACCCTCATACACTCCAACTGATTTTTATTAAAATAAATCCATTCCAGTAAAAAAAATCTTAAAATTTTTTTTTTTCTAGATATTGTTATTTTAAAGTTTCATCATAGTTCTAGTTTTATCGTTGTTCTAGTCCGTGCACTCCGCGCACGCTTCCCTCCCCTCCTCACCGCTCATGGTCCGCGCGGCACCGGTCGGCAGCGCGCTTATCCACAGAAATGTTTAGAATAGAAGCGGCAAAAATTTAAGTAATAAAAATTCAAAAAAATCACCCCCATCAAAAACCCGTGAAATTGATTCCACTCTCGATTCTGAATAAACTATTTTCTCAGTTTCGCTCAAAGATTTCGGACCTCCTTGAGTACCTTTATTTTTCTGTGGTTTCGCTTACTCCGTTAACACGTTGTACTCGTATAGGGTACTTCCTTATCAACTGCGTTCCTTTGAGTGTGTTACTCTGACCATAGAACTTAACAACTTTCCCTAAAGTACGACAAAAAAATTCCAAATAAATACTTCTCTTAGTTCTTGGTTATAAACTGCTACGGTTATTTTGTAATTTTTAGCGCTAATAGAAACCTTGAAATACTTTGAAGGAGGTGTGTAGTTTTTGTTATAAATATTTTTATTTTACAAGTTTTAGTGTTAAGCAAACATCGTAAGGTACAGGCACCAAAAGGTGGTTGGTAACCCTAACTGATCTAAATTGACCTGATGATCACTCCTTCAAAGTGGTAAGGACAAACGACTGAAAGGCCTTCCGAAGCACGAATGACGTAGTGTTGTCATATCACTACAATAATGATGTCTCTAAAAAAGTTCGAGCATTTCATGGATAGTCTCTAAAATTGATGGTCAGTAATAAGTAACCAACTTATAGACAGGTACGCACTTCGGTGGAAAGAATTTGACCTTGAGCGAGTATTTTCTTTAAGGCGTTTGTAACGTAGCCACAGAATATTCAAGCAATATTTATATTTGTAATCGGTTTCTCGAAAACGGCTCTAACGATTTTGATGAAAATTACTATATGGGTTATTGGGGCGAAAAATCGATTTAGCTAGGTCTCATGTCTGGGAAAATTCGTTTTCACCGTCTTTTTAATCATTTCTTTGCGCGTTTTAGTGCGTTTAAGAAACTTACAGCGCCACCTGGGTTTGAGTAGCATAGCTTGCTCACCCGATGATATTGTAAGGTTGAGGCGGCTATTCTAGAGCGAAGCTCGGTCGCCCAGGTACTATAATAGTAAACAAGTTCAGCGTAGCGCTGGTTCGGCTGACTACAGGTTACACTGGTTTTGTCTCTACGTGTACAATGCCGTGCGTTCCATGGCATGGCATCTCTAAGATGTTCAATTTCCTGTGTAGAGCTTTCACCTGAGAGATTTTGCATTATTTACCTAACGCGTTGTTTTAAAACACGTAGGTAATCGTGCCTATAAAGTTTGAGCGTTGCTTTCGATTTCCCTGGGATCCCATAATGAGATCCTGACTTGGTGGCCATGGGACAACTTCAGAAGTATGTTTGATCGGATAAAAAAAGAATTTTTAAAATCGTTCTATTATTTGACAGAACGTTCTAATTGTTGTGCCACTAGCGGTCACACACCACGACTAACGTTATTTAATTTTAGAGATCGCAAAGAAAGACCAACTTCCACTTGGCCACGAGCGCTTCAAACTTTCGATCAATACGTGACTAAAATTTTGAAGAATTATCCTCCAACTCCTAACCGTTAAGGAGTTGGACCTTCCATCATCAGACCATCAACATGAGATGATGAATACCAGACGCAAATACTTGTGTAGCTTTGAAAAATATATGAAAAACGTTATACGTGCCTATAAAATTTGAGGGTTGCCCTCGATTTCCCTAGGATCCCATCATCAAATCCTGACTTGGTGACAATGGGACCACCTCAAGAGTATTTCCTTTCGGATAAAAAAGTAATTTGCAAATCGTTAACACTTGACGGAAAAATAGGTGGACATTTATAAAAAAAATACATACAGTGGAACATAGAACCTCCTCCTTTTTTGAAGTCGGTTAAAATTAGGCTTAGATTCCATACTCCTGATAAGCCCATGTATTTACTGTGCCACTGATTTTTTATTTTTAGCGTTCCGTACCTCAAAATAAGAAAACGGAACCCTTATAGGATCACTTTGTTTTCCGTCTGTCTGTCTGTCTGTCAAGGCCCTTTATCTCACGAACGGGTTAAGGTATCAGATTGATTTTAATACCATATATTAGGATCCATGAACCACACAAGATCTGAAAATTTCAATTGTTTACAACGACGCAATCAAAAGATATGGCATTTTATGTCCTCATCTCCATACGTTTATGCAAAATAGCAAAACCTACAGGGTACTTCCCGTTGACTTAAAATTATGAAATTTGGCAAGGAGCTAGGTCTCACAGTACAAATAATGGGAAAGGTCTGAAATCATTAAATATTACAACTTTTCTCACAACGAATGGTAACCAATTGTGGTGAGCTCCCGTTTCAAGAACATTCATATAAGATAGGGGTCAAGTTGGATGGTCGCGAAGGCGATTTTTGTTTTAGTTCTATTTTAAAAATAGGAACACTTACAAACTTGAAAATTGGTATGTTCATAGTGCATAAGCTATAAAATAACAACAAATAATAAAATTTGGTCAAGCGCGTGTCGGACTCAAAAAATGTAGCACATTAACTTACTGAAATTTCAACTAATACAATTATGATTATGTGGTGGTACGGAACCCTCTGTGCGCGAGTCCGACTCGCACTTGGCCGGTTTTTTTTAAAGCATCGGCTACTTTCAAAGCAACCTTTTTAGTAAGATGCTGGCTGGTATTTTGATACATAATTTTTTCATGTTCATTTGTTCAAAGTTCTGTCAAGATTTGAATGGATGACATCAATCAAAGACATAGCAGTTGCAGTCTCAGGAGACGCATTTTTGAAGCGTTCGTATTGGCAAGATTCGTATACGAATCAGTGATATCGCTATTTTTGAATATTTATACCTGTGAATTCTGTCTGACCAAAGATTTTGCAAACTACGCCAGGGGGCGTTAGAAGCGCAGCGTTTTTCTTACGTCAATGGGTCTGACCCACTCGTTTTGAGCACCCAGTAGACGTTGGCCCAACCGTTGGCTGCGCCGGCTCGGCAAGCTTGTTGACAGCTTTCACACGTTGGTGCGGCTCATTCCGTGTAGGTCTGTCAAGCAAGCAAGATGGACGTATACGCGGAGACTATCGCTGCCGCTGAAATATACTTATACAGTGCTTTTAAGTTTTGTTTCCAGCTGCACCATATTTGAAAAAAAATATATATTATTTTTACTTATTTAGAATAAAATAAAACGTCCCTCTGCTCCTACGCACTTATTTGAAATAAAGGCACGGCCAACGTGTGAACGCCGTTTGCGGCTCGTCGTGTAGAGCCCGTGTTGGATTTCACCCTTGAACATTTCTACCACTCGAAAGTATATTTAATCTGTGATAAGAACGATATTGGCACGCACATGCACACACGCACACATCAAACAGTTTCGCGATCAGACTCCGCGATCATTATTATTTCTCTTTCTTTCTTATAGCTGCATCTCTACCAGATCGCAGGATCGCGGATTTAAAGTGTGCGGGCACCCGACGTTTCCTTCACACATTGGGTGCCCGCACACGTAACATCCGCGATCCTGCGATCCGGTAGAGATGCAGCTATAAGAAAGAAAGAGAAAGCTATAAGACCATAGACACACCATAGATACACCTAGTCTATGGTCCTATAGCTTTCTCTTTCTTTCTTATAGCTGCATCTCAGGATCGCGGATCGCGGATTTAACGTGTGCGGGGACCCATTGAGATATCAACTTTTTAATTAGCGTTCCATTCCTACGCAATTTATTACCGGTTTTTAAAATCAATGAATAATTTCTTTCCGGTGTTTATTTTTTTCTGAGTGAAACGAAATTATCTATGTACAAGTCAATGATCTTACATTTACCATGATTGAGGACTCCTAACAATTTGTACAGAGGCAAAACGAGCAGAGCAAGACATCATAGTCGATGTACTTCGTCCCTTTCTAATTGTTGCCATACTAATGAAGTTTGCTCAATTTCCGTGCAAAAAGTTAAGTTTTATATCCACAAATTTTTATTTATACGTATTTTTAAATACTCATTTAAATAATTTTTAACGTGTTAAGTATAAACTTCTCTCTTAGTTTTTATTAAATATTTATAAATGCAGAAAATCATTTTCTTTTGATTTATCTAGATTAAAAACTCTTTGGTAAAATGATTTTTAACAAAGATTTTGCATGACATTTTGTTGATGTTGTCATGGTAACTTAAACAAAATGTCATGCAAAATCTATTAGAAACGGACAGCTTCATCTCTTCTTACGTCCTACTCTGCTCGCTTAATTTTTGGAAGAGCGCAATCTGGTTAAAAGCGCCGCGCGCGAAGTATTAAATCTATGGTACAAGTGCGACAAGGCTTATTATGAACGTGGCAAAAAATGGAACTAACACCGCCACCTTGTGAAACGTCACTTTTGAGTGTTCTTCTTATACAAGCCAGCGCCCCCACCCGCGTTCATTATAAGCCTTGTCTACTTGAAAGGAGAAAGTGAATTAGGACGCACCCTATATTGGGGATATGATTGATTTAGTACGAATTTATAAAAATTAATATTTCTTAAAATCAGTGAGTAAATCGTCTGCCAATTTTTTGTTGTCTTCAGTGAAACCAAATGAAGCGAATAAAAGCAACTAGAATGATGAGCAAATGGTATAGTAGAGCCTTTTTTTTTTACATATTTACTAGTACTTCCTGTGATAATGCAGAGCCCTATACGTCTGCCTCTTCGATTTCTTTAATTTTTAGGATGTTTCTGACCAGCAGCTCCATTGGCAGACATGAGCAAATGATTTAGTACCCTTCTTATTTTTACATTTTTGAAAAGCTGAAACTCAAAAACGCAGCGACGGACAGAAAAACTTTACTGAACCAAATCAATTTGTAATAATCTAAACTATCATCTCTAGCGATATGAAATACGTGCAAATCATATAGCGAAATATTTTTCATCTCCCTTACTACAGGGGATAATGGTAGTTTACGTCTACCACGTTGGATTTCAAAATTGTAGTAGTTTTCGTAATCAGCGATACTTAGTTGAATAAAAAAAGTCCCATCAAAATCGGTTAAGTAGTTTCGGTGTGCTGTAGCAGATACAACCCCGCTAGAGTATTATTGTATGTGTAGATTCCCACGGGAATGAGATATTTTCCCGGGGTAAAAAGTAGCCTATGTCCGTCTCCAAGTTACCATCTATCACCATACCAAATTTCATCAAAATCCGTTCAGCCGTTTAGGCGTGAAAGAGCAACAAACAAACAGACAGACAGACAGATAGACAGAGTTACTTTCGCATTTATAATATTGGTATGGATGGATATGGATTTCACTTGAATTTAAGTTGAGTTTCGGAAAACAGCTTAATTTTTAGTTTTAATAAAGTTACTTAGACACGACCGTCACCGACGGTGTCCGCAAGGGAAGAGGAAGTTTACTGAAGTTTTTAAGAGCTGTGTTAGTTGGTTGATTTTAGTAGTAGTTGAAAACTTTTCTGAGTGGCCTCTTTTGAAATTACTTTTAAATTATTTGAATTTTAGTGATTAATTCAAAACGAAGTATAGATCTTAACATAATTCAGTGGAATGCTCGTAGCTTGAAACCTAAACTACACTCGTTTGAAAGTTTACTTTTACAAGAAAAGATTCACATTGCTGCTATTTCTGAGACATGGTTACAGCCAGATAGTTATCTTAAAGTTACGGATTACGACATTTATCGTCGTGATCGTGATGACTCCTATGGTGGTATAGCAGTTTTTGTACATAAATCTGTAAAGTCGAAGGAGTGCATCGTAGAGTCTCCAAATTCAGGCATACAAATAATTTGTGTTCAGGTCGTTCAATCACTGATTCGTAGCCGTATCGACTATGGTTCTTTCTTATATGGTAATAGCTGTCATTCGAGCTTAAGTAAAATTGATAAAGTGCAACACCAATGTCTTAGACTGATTGGAGGTTTTATTAAGACTACTCCTTTGCATGTCATGGAAAACGAACTGTGTATTCCGCCTCTATTTGTAAGAGAAAGTACTTGGCATCCAAATTTTGGCTTAAATGTAAATCGTTTTATGAAAAAGAGATAATAAGCATATTAAGTAGTTTAGATAGATTATGTGACAGTTCATACTGGCATCGTAAGAAATTACCTATGTTAGTTGAGACTCAAAGGTTTTTAAATGAAGTTCCAGTGTTCGAAAGTTGTAAGTCAGAAATATTTTCTTTAAGTACGTGGGTAAGCAATGTGGATCTTTCTATTAAATGTAATATTGAGTTGGTTGAAAAGAGCAAAAGAAATTACTCCGGAAATAGTCTAAGAGATTTATGTAACCAGACACTTCAAAAAGACTATTCAAATTTTTTTAAAGTTTTCACGGATGGATCAAAAAATGATAATGTATTAGGTGCAGCTTTTTACGACCCCCAGAACAAAATAAATTGTAGACTTAAAATTAACTCCAACGTATCCGTGATGCGCGCTGAGCTGATAGCAATTTTAGAAGCTCTTTCGTATATTAGTTCGATAAACTTTGACAAGTTTGTTATATTGTCGGACTCTAAAAGCGCTTTACAACACGTGGACTACCGATTGCTTATGATATTTTGGAGACGATTTTTAAGTTAAACCAATTAAAAAGGACTATTGTTCTACAGTGGGTCCCAGCTCATATAGGCTTACTCGGTAATGAATGTGTTGATATATTGGCTATAGAAGCTATTTCTGAAGGGGTTAAATTTAATTGTATACCTTATTGTCCGGAAGTTCTTTATCTGGTGAGAGAGCATTGCACTGAATTATGGCAGGAATACTTTGATAAAAGGTCTTTAACAAAGGGCATATGGTACAGGACAGTGCAACCTGGCCTGTGCAGGTGCCCTTGGTTTGAAGGAGTTCAACTAGGCAGGAATGAGATTGTGACTGCTCTTCGGCTTCGATCCGGTCACATTCCATTGAACAGTTTTGGTCACCTGATGCGCAAAACGCCATCTCCCAACTGTACAGAGTGCGACGTCATCGAAGATGTGTACCATGCCATGATGGAGTGTGTCCGGGGTGAGCCGGAGAGATCACAATTTCTAATCCTTTCCAACTTTGGGGGAGAAGTGGGTTTTTGTAATAGTATCCTAGCTTTACCCACATCTCATATAGCTAGGGCCCTATACAAACTTGTACAGTTAGTCATTAAGCGTAGAGATTAAGTTTTTTTTTTGTGAGACCTATGAGGGTGGCATTTTCTAAATAGAAAAAACCCTCCAAAAAAATTTTTAGATAAAAAAAAAAATAAATTTTTTTTTCACCAATCGACACGAGCCTGTTTTTGATCAATTCTCAAGTTGTGTAGGATTCAACACGAACAAATTTTTTTTACAGCCAAATGTTCATGTAATATCTTATGTATGCTCGTCATACTTATGCCCAAGGACGCCTCTATCTCGCGATATGTAACATGACGATCTCACATTATTAGTTAGCGCACAGCGTCGATATTTTGTGGTACAAAAACCGATTTAGGGCGACCTTCTTTAAATTCGTCCATGAGCATACGACGCCCACGATTAAACTCACTGAACCACTGATACACAGTGGTTTTCGATGGTGCTTCATCCCAAAAAGTTGAAGTGAGTTGATCGATGCACTGTTTTTGAGTTAACCCACGCCGAAAATCGTAATAAATCATCGCACGAAAATTTTCACGAGATAAATCCATAGTGATAATCGACAAGCAACTTTAAAAATGGCGACAAAATTTAAAAAGACAGTTATTATTTATGAAATATACTGTATTCTACAGTCAATGAATTCTTTTTTCAAATGAAATTATTACTTTTTATATCATGTTTATGTAAGTGGCCAGTTCCGGATACATAAATAGCAGCCCTTGTATCTATTTGACATATTAAAAATCATCCCTGTCCCTGCCCCTCTCCCTCTCCTCCCTTTTCCTCTCCCTCTCCCTACCCCTATTCCTATCCCTTCCCCTATCCCTACCCCTCACGCCATCTAAACCGCTATCCCTATCTTCATATAAACATAGAAACGACACCCATATTGATTTTAAGACATTTCAACTCTATCGCACCCAAATTTCACGTCCACCACGTTAGATTTCAAAGTTGTTGTAGTTTTCGTAATCAGTGACCCGATAAACCATACAAATGTCACCCATATTGATGTTTAGACATTTCAACCCTATCGCACCCCAACCCCATCCACAGGGGCTGATGGTATTTCACGTCCACCACGTTGGATTTCAAAATTGTTGTAGTTTTCGTAATAAGCGACCCAAGAAACCATACAAACGATACCCATATTGGTTTTTAGACTTTTTCACCCTATTTCCCTTTTTAAGGGGTTGAATTTGGGGAGGAATTTCAATAACAGTGATAACGTTGCATAGAAATACAAACTTAATGCCTAAATAGTAAATTATGTAGATTTTACTTTAAAAATAAAGGAATTTCAACTTCATCCTCCTTTTTACCCTTTAGAGTGTCGAATTTCTAAAAATCCTAAAATATGTGAATATTATTTTTTTGTCGTAAGCCTAAATACAAAATTTGAAGATCCTAACTTTAAAACTGACGGACTTTCATACAAACTTTCATCCCCTATTTTACCTTCTTAGGGGTAGAATTTTGGAATACCCTTTGTTAGTGCACTGAAAGATCTCATAAGGAACCTACATGCCAAATTTGGAATTTCTAAACCCAGCGGTTTGGGCTGTGCGTTGATATGTCAGTCAGTGAGTCAGCCACTTTCTTCATTATTATAAAATGCGTTTTCTCGTTAAGGTGACTGACTGACTGACATATTAACTCACAGCCCAAACCGCTGGGTCTAGAGATTCCAAATTTGGCATGTAGGTTCCTTATGAGGCCTAGGGGTGCTCTAAGAAAGGGTTTTCCAAAATTCCACCCCTAAGCTGGTAAAATAGGGTATAAAAATTGGTATGAAAGTCCGTCAGTTTTGAAGTTAGGATCTTTAAAATTTGTATTTAGGCTGACGACTAAAAATTAATACATACGTGTCTCAGAGTTTTTGAAAACTCGACACCCTTAAGGGTGAAAAGGGGGATGAAGTTGAAAATTCTTTATTTTTAAAGTAAAATCCAAATGATGTAATTCTATGCAACGTTCATCACTGTTATTGAAATTTCACCCCAAATTCAACCCCTTAAAAAGAGAAATGAGGTAAAAAGGTTTAAAAACCAATATGGGTATCGTTAGTATGGTTTATCTAGTCGCTGATTACGAAAACTACAACAATTTTGAAATCCAACGTGGTGGACGTTAAATACCATCATTCCCTTGGGATGGGGTTGAGGTGCGATGGGGTTGAAATGTGAATATGGGTGTCGTTTGTATGGTTTATCGGGTCGCTGATTACGAAAACTACAACAACTTTGAAATCCAACGTGGTGGACGTGAAAAACCATCATCCCCTGGGGATGGGTTTGGGTTGCGATAGGTTTGAAATGTCTAAAAATAAATATGGGTGTCATTTCTATGTAAGGGATAGTGGTTAAGTTGGCATTAGGGGTAGGAATAGGGGCAGGGATAGGGAGAGGTAGAGGTAGAGGTAGAGGTTGAGGTAGAGAGGTAGAAGGAGGGGAAGGGGGAGAAGGAGGGGGAAAGGAAGGGGGGAGTGGGAGAGAGAGATAGGGAGGGTTTCAGTTTTTCTCAATTACTTCTGCGAATTGGCTGTGTTTTGAAATATTACATAAAGGTGTCTCTCATCTCTCTCTTTACATTTGTTAGGATAATGTTGCTAAGTTCATCTGTTCTGAGTAATTTATGAGTAACGTCTGTATATTATGTAAAATTCAGCTGGATCTTGAATTATACTCATTGATTTGCGCAGGGTTAGTCCTGTTTTTCCTTAGTTTAAAATTACCCCGAAATGGCGGGAAAATATCTCATTGCTTCGGAAAACCGGTAACAACATAAATACGAAATCCACGCGAGCGAAGCCGCGGGCAACAGCTAGTATATAATATATTATACTAGGATAGGATAGGATCAATATCTACAAAAAAGTCCACTATAATATATGTCTAACTATTACAGTTACCTCACAATGACTGTTTTTTAATGTTAAAATATGCATTAGTTACGCCGGTACAAACTACATATTAATCATTATCCAAATAATCAGCTTTTTATTCAAGGCTATATACTGGGTACCTGTAAATTACTTTTTGAATTATTCAAATCGGACATGTGTGTGTATGTTATCATGAGTGTTATTTACCATAAT
This sequence comes from Athrips mouffetella, assembly GCA_947532105.1. NCBI lineage: Eukaryota > Metazoa > Arthropoda > Insecta > Lepidoptera > Gelechiidae > Athrips > Athrips mouffetella. Next base: position 15,523,858 of record OX383978.1, read on the forward strand.
TAAAATTTAAGAAACAGCGCCCTAAGTGACTTACATGGTTTTATCTACAACAGATAATACACACTTCTACAGATTGTACTTCGGAGAGTGTGCTCAAGAGCTCCACGAGCTTATTCCACCATCTCCCTTCTACCATCGGGAGTCCAGACGCACCGCAGGATATCACCCATACTTGGTTGATATTCCGCACGCACAAAGCGCTTTGAAACATCTTTTATAGTGCGCACAGCTAAAGAGTGGAATCCTCTGCCTGCGTCTGTGTTCCCGAGTTCATATAACCCGAATCTATTCAAGTCGCGAGTGAATAGGCTTCTTCTGGGCAAGCTCGTTCCATCGTCGACCTCATCTCTGTCTTCAAGATAAAAAAAAGGTAAAATCTGGCTAATGGTTCCTGTATGTGTAAATAAGTGTATCATCACGCCTTGATCCCTCACGGGGTAGGTAGAGCATCAAAGAGTGTATGTTATGCTGAGACAATAAAAAAAATATATGAAAAAATCTGCTATTTTGTCAAGAAACTTCAATACCACGCTCGGAGAGAAGATAAAAGTTTTGCTTTTATAATCTTTATAAGGCCTTTAAAAAACCGGCCAAGTGCACGTTGGACTGGCGAACTAAAGGTTCCTTACCTCTCATATAAAAATACCATCTTAGGCAGAGTTGCGCACCGTCGCGCAGAAGTGTATTAGATGCGAGTGAGTTCGACTCGCACTTGAAAAGTTTTATTATTTCTTGTATTAGCTGTGCTGTGCCAGCCTAGAAAAGTACTGACCCATCTCTTCCCGTGGGTGTTGTAAGAGGCGACTAAGGGAATGAAATCCAGAGGATGGGCAGCAGCGTCCTTCTGTGTAATATCCCATCACACTGCGGGTGCCAACCCGTCTGCCAAGCGTGGCGACTATGGTATAAAACCCTAAATCTAACCATGAACTACACAATCAAGCACCGGCCCCTAGTCCACGGCGGCCCTGCTATTCCTGGCTCCGGTAGTGGCCATGGTAACGGTGGGGTAGGGGGTGCGAAAAATCCCCGGCAGATGTCAAGCTACCAACAACGACGACCTCTGGCCCTGGCAACTTATAACACGTGCACATTGCGGACCGACGAGAAGGTTTTAGAACTCGAAGAAGAATTGAGCAGGTTACACTGGGACATCTTGGGTCTATCTGAAGTCCAAAGAGAGGGGGAGGACTCGATAATCCTAAAATCAGGTAACTTGCTCTATTTCCGGGAGGGCGACCAACTGTCCCAGGGAGGTGTCGGGTTTATGGTCCACAAGTCTCTCGTGAACAACATGGCCATGATCGAGAGTGTGTCGTCGCGGGTAGCATACTTTATGCTCAGAATTACCAAAAGGTATACCTGTATGACCTTCTAGGAGTCACTCTGATGATGAAGTCGAGGCTATATCTAAAGCCATAGATAGAATAGAATAGAATAGAATAGAATAGAATAGAATAGAATAGAATAGAATAGAATAGAATAGAATAGAATAGAATGGAATGGAATGGAATGGAATGGAATGGAATGGAATGGAATGGAATGGAATGGAATGGAAGGGAACGGAACGGAACGGAACGGAACGGAACGGAACGGAACGGAACGGAACGGAACGGAACGGAATGGAACGGAACGGAACGGAACGGAACGGAACGGAACGGAACGGAACGGAACGGAACGGAACGGAACGGAACGGAACGGAACGGAACGGAACGGAACGGAACGGAACGGAACGGAACGGAACGGAACGGAACGGAACGGAACGGAACGGAACGGAACGGAACGGAACGGAACGGAACGGAACGGAACGGAACGGAACGGAACGGAACGGAACGGAACGGAACGGAACGGAACGGAACGGAACGGAACGGAACGGAACGGAACGGAACGGAACGGAACGGAACGGAACGGAACGGAACGGAACGGAACGGAACGGAACGGAACGGAACGGAACGGAACGGAACGGAACGGAACGGAACGGAACGGAACGGAACGGAACGGAACGGAACGGAACGGAACGGAACGGAACGGAACGGAACGGAACGGAACGGAACGGAACGGAACGGAACGGAACGGAACGGAACGGAACGGAACGGAACGGAACGGAACGGAACGGAACGGAACGGAACGGAACGGAACGGAACGGAACGGAACGGAACGGAACGGAACGGAACGGAACGGAACGGAACGGAACGGAACGGAACGGAATGGAATGGAATAGAATAGAATAGAAACATTTATTCGCTTAAAACATGGTAGTAGGATGTTACAATAGATATTACAGAACAGTCATGTTTTGCCCACAAAAGGCATGCAAATATTTTTAGATGATGTTACAAAATTATGTCAATAATTTTCATTAATAATTAATAATATTAAAATCATTACATTCAAATTACATCAAAATTACAATAAAAATAATAAATAATTCAATTTTGGTCAGAAAGAAATTCTTTAACACTATAATAGTTTTTGTCACTTAGCCATTTTTATAATTTTGTCTTGAATTGCTTTATGTCAAGGCTCTTAAATTCGTTAGGAATTTTATTAAATATTCTTATACTCATACATAAACAACTAGTATTATATTTTTCAGTAAGTGGTACGCCAAAGACCAACTATTCCGTTGTCATGGGGGACTTCAACGCAAAATTAGGCAAGCGAGGCGATGGTGAGCTGAGGGTGGGGCAATTAGGTGTTGGATATCGGAATTCTAGAGGCCACATGTTAGCTGACTTTTTGGAGAAAGAACGATTCTTTAAGATCAATTCCTTCTTCAAAAAGTCGGAAAACTAAAAATGCACGTGGATCAGTCCCAATCGTGCTACAAAAAATGAGATTGACTTTATCATGTCGACGAAGAAGCAAATATTCAATTATGTCTCTGTGATCAATGCAGTTAAAACCGGAAGCGATCACCAGGTGGTAAGAGGCCAATTGAATATCAACATAAAGCTGGAAAGAACTCGACTGATGAAGTCTCCGCTCCTACCAGCACCCACCAATATCCAAAACCCCGACGGCTCACAAAGAGGTTACTCGTCGAATCCGACTCGGATGGGCAGCGTTCGTAAAGCTCCGCAATATCTTTACGTCCGAAATACCGAAGTGTCTCAAGACAAAAGTCTTTAACCAGTGTGTATACCAGAGATGACATGTGGCACCGAGACGTGGCTGCTCACGATGGGCTTTATCAGGAAGCTCAAAGTCACCCAAAGAGCTATGGAAAGGGCTATGCTCGGAGTCTCTCTGCGAGATCGAATTAGTAATGAGGAGATCCGCAGAAGAACTAACGTAAATGACATAGCCCTAAAAATCGCTAAACTAAAGTGGCAAGGCACATCGCAAGGAGAACCGATGGCCAATCGGGGGTAAGGCTTCTAGAGTGGCGACCACGTACCGGAAGACGAAGCTTTGGCAGCCCCCCACAAGGTGGACCGACGATCTGGTGGCGGTCGTGGGAAGCCGCTGGATGCGAGCAGCGCAGGACCGGTCGTCATGGAGATCTATCTATAGGGGAGGCCTTTGTCCACCAGTGGACGTCTTTCGGCTGATATGATGATTTTGATTTCTTGTATTGCCTATGTTGTACTTACTACAAACGTACAACTTTACACGCTTATAACAGTGGGGTTGGAAAAAGTAGGAGACCAACTACATCCCATAACGTGTGAACTGAGCCCTGTACCAGAGTTATTGATAAACATGATCCGATGCACCTGCAAAACGGATACAAATGAACCATGTGGTAGTGGCAGATGGTAGAGATTACACAAATAATGCACAGAATGAAACTAATTTCGAAGAAGTTAAAGATTATTAGAGGTAAATATAAGATTTGCTCTTGTGTAATATGTAAGGTTGCTGAAATACATGTAAAAAAAAAAAAATTTAAACTGTTTATTTCATGCAAAAAACTTAATTTTATCTTTACAAGACTATGAAATCTTAACAATCAAAGATTATTTTTAGTCCTGCTTAGTTACTCGCTAGCTTACATTTTAATTATTGTGATTTAATTATATTATTAAATAGGCAAAGTAGGAAATTAAGTGAACTAATAACATTATATAGGTATAGACGTAGTATTATTACAGGCACTAGGATCTGAGTTTGCAGTTAGATGGATGTGCATTTGTGTAACAAAACGCAATGCGTTTAATTAAAACCATGATTCTAAACACTGCTTAAGCTTTCAGTTATTCAGCAAACAATAAGTTTTTATTTTTATTTTATACTAGCGGTCCGTCCCGGCTTCGCACGGGTAGATATAGGTTCTTGTTTCGTCGGAGGTTACTAAAAAACTACATGATAAAGAAAATTTGGACATTATTTTTAATTAAATGTTTAGGTTATTATGTAATAGACAAAGCGAGATTTCTCAGCATCACATACACTCTTTGATGCTCTACCCCTACCCCGTGAGGGATAAAGGCGTGATGATGCACACATTTACACATACAGGAACCATTAGCCAAATTTTACGTGTCTAATCTCTGTTGTAGATAAAACCATTTGAGTCACTTAGGGCGCTGTTTCTTAAATTTCAATTATGATAAATATTACACTCATGATAACATACACACATGTGTCCGATTTGAATAATTCAAAAAGTAATTTTCAGGTACCCGGTATATAGCTTTGAATACGAAGCTATTTATTTGGATAATGATTAACACCAAGGTACGAATAATGTGGCCTATATAGTTTGTACCGGCGTTACGTAGATGATAGACGTATTTTATGGTTCTGGGCTCGACAGTACTACATAAAATATTAAGTTACCATATATCACGGTAAAGCGTATAAACTCAACCTTAAGTCTTGTCTCCGACTGGGGTGACAAAAATCTGGTAAGTTTCAACGCCACCAAAACGCAGGCGTGTCTGTTCACCGCCAAAAGGAGTCCGTTCAATCTGGCTCCTACTTTTCGAGGTACAACTGTACCAGTTACCGACAGCCTCGAGCTACTTGGCATGAAGTTGTGTGCAAATCTGAACTTCGGCGCTAACATTGAGTAAAAAGCCCAAACTGCGGCAAAAAAGCTGGGCATCCTCAATAAAGTTAAGCGTTACTTCACTCCTGGTCAGCTTCTAGTTTTATATAAAGCCCAAGTCCCATCGTGCATGGAGAATTGTTGTCACCTTTGGGATGGCTGAGCCAAATACCAGCTAGCCGCACTTGACTCGATAGATCGCGGAGCCAAGAAGCTCGTTGGTGATGAGATGCTGGTGAAAACCAAGTCTCACAGTCTGGCCCACCGTCGCAAAGTTGCATGTCTGTCGGTCTTCTACAGATTGTACTTCGGAGAGTGTGCTCTAGAGCTCCACGAGCTTATTCCACCATCTCCCTTCTACCATCGGGAGTCCAGACGCACCGCAGGATATCACCCATACTTGGTTGATATTCCGCACATTCGCACAAAGCGCTTTGAAACATCTTTTATAATGCGCACGGCTAAAGAGTGGAATTCTCTGCCTGCGTCTGTGTTCCCGAGTTCAAATAACCCGAATCCATTCAAGTCGCGAGTGAATAGGCTTCTTCTGAGTAAGCTCGTTCCATCGTCGACCTCATCTCTGTCTTCAAGACTAGATCGAGGTCAAGAGTAAGCCCATTTTCAATAAAAAATAAAATAAAAATCTCTTGATTTAACAAAATGGCTTATCTATCAATGTTTTATTATAAAAGACATACACACACACATTTACACAAACACACTATTCCACACACTGACACAAGTATGTTTATGTATATATTTGCAACCTATTTAGTTTGTTCTTTTTAAATTTTGGTTTCATTGTGTAGAAATTTTATAACTTTCTTACCATTTTGTACCAATTGTATTTTTGTGTAGATCTCTTAATTTGGCATGCACATGTTAATTCGCAACTAAAAATAATCTACACTAATAATATTATAAAGAAAAAAGATTTGTACCTATTTTTGTATGTTTGTAATGAATAGGCTCCGAAACTCCTAGACCGATTTGAAAAATTCTTTCATCATTAGAAACCTGCATTATCCGGGATGAACATAGGCAATAAAATATTTTAAAAAAAGTTGGGGTTCCGTATGAAAACTTCGATAATGTAACCCAAGGTGTGAAAAAATTACTAAATAGCATCCTTATATCGAGTACGCTGCCGAAACTATTAACAATAGAGCAAAGTAATGTACTACAGAATTATAGAAGCCATCAATATCTACAAAAAAGTCCGCAATACCATATGTCTAACTATTACAGTTATGTCACAATAACTACTTTTTCATGTTAAAATATGTAATAGTAACGCCAGTACAAACTATATAGGCCACATTATTCGTACCTATTAATCCTTATCCAAATTAATGATTTCGTATTCAAGGCTATATCAGTACCTGTAAATAACTTTTTGAATTATTCAAATCGGACATACCCTTCAAAAGTTATCATGAGTGTAATCGTTATCAAAATTGAAATTAAAGAAACAGCGCCCTAAGTGACTGTAATGGTTTTATCTACAACAGAGAATAGACACGAAAAATTTGACTGGTCAAGTGCGTGTCGTTCCGTGTGGTAGCGGCAAAGAATAGTGCCAACCCATCTCAACCTGTAGGTGTCGTAAGAGGCGACTAAGGGTTTACAAACCGGAAGATGGGCAGCGACATCTTTCCGTGTATCGCACCATCTTACATACTGCGGTCACCAACAACCGCGGTCCATGGTGCCAGCCTTAATGCTAACAAGCGTGGTGACTAAGATACTTCCCCTCCACATTCTTCTAGCAAGGGCTCGAATTCTGGAGGGAGTTCCCTGTCCTGTAGTGGACGTATTATGGGATGTTATGATGGTTTTGATGAAGTGCGTGTCGGCTCGAGCGAATTTAATGCACTTCTGCGTGACTAAGATGGTATGAATGCCCATAACTAGGACAGTATTTTTACCTTAGTGGTACGGAACCCTCAGTGGGAGTCCAACTTGCGCTTGGCTGGTTTCTTTAGTAACCCCCGATGCAACAAGAACCTATATCTACCCGTGCAAAGCCGGGGCGAACCGCTAGTCATTTATAAGCTGTGAATAATCATTTACACGCGTACAATCGACGCCAGCAGCGCGGAGACCAGCATGAGCAGACCGCTGTGAGTGACGTCATCGTGGTGGCACCACGGCAGCACATCGATGAGAGCGTGGTGACTGCGAGTGACGACATCACCACGTCGCCAGTGTTGCCAACACATGATGCCGCCCCTGGTGGCGCCACGGTGGAACAGCAGCCACCTGTCGATAACAGCACAGAGACCACGGATGGCGAGGACTTTGCGTCGACTTCCAATAAAAAGAAGACCTTTGTATATTCAGACAGGATAAGAGTAGGTCTAGGGTCTATTTTTAATTACTGCCATAATCAGAAGGTGAATATTTGCTGTCCCGATATAACTTTCGACGATCTTGTAAGAAAGATTGATGTAGGCAAGTTTGACATAAACACCACTGTTGTTATCGTGGTAGGCAATCATTCTGACATAAGTAGATTAAAATTAAACAATTTTGTGACACTGTTAAACAAAATACAGGTTGAAACTAAGTGTAGGTTTATTCTGTGTAACTTCCCATACTGTTCAAATGTTACTGAGCAACACAACAAATGTACACACAGAATGAATTTACATTTACAAAATTTGACAAGTCGTCATAGTGACATTTTATATCTTGACATGAATACTTTTATAAATTATTTCAAATTGACAAAGGATACTATGTATCTGCCTCTTAAGTTTGAGAAAGAGCTGGCTACATTGTTGTTCCTTGATGCTACTCAGTTTCGAAAATTATTTTATATTCTTTCTTTTATTAAGATGATACATGCATCACTGTAATAGAAGTACCTCAATCCGTTTGCGGAGGAACATCAAAGTCCCTAAAACACAGGTTTTAACTTAGTTTAGGGATCTGACTTTCCGAACATCTAGATATAGAAATTTTTGTACAAGTTTTTAATACCTGTTTGCATAAGGCATTGTATCTAGTTTATTTTTGTACAATAAATAATTTATTATTATTATTATTGATAGCATATAATATATCTGACTCTGTTATAGGAAGTTATACACAAAAAACTTCTTTGGTTAATATCATTACTAACACCAATTCTTTAAACTAGTTCATACGACAAAAGAGGGTTTTTCTTAACAAAATTTTACTGAAGTAAATGAAAAAAAAACCTTCTGGCAAAAAACTTCCTATAGCAAGAACAAAGGAAAAATCTAATATTTTGAAAATTTTACATCAAAATATTCAAGGTTTTTCTGGAAAAATTTTAAAATTAGAATTATTCTTAGAAAGAACAAAATTTGATATTATTTGTTTGACAGAACACTGGCAAAAAGATTATCAAATGTTGATAAATAATCAAAACTATTGTATAGCCAGTGCTTTCAATCGAAAGTCTGCTTTACACGGTGGATCACTGATTTTAGTTCGTTACAGTTTTAAGATAAAGAACCATAAAGATATTGTTCGACTTTCGGTTGAAAGATGTATTGAAATATCTTGTAGTAGTGTGCGTATACAGACCTCCCGCTTTTCAAAAATTTTCAATGTTCGAGTTAGTTATGGAAGATGTTTTAAAAATAGTGACAAAAAAAAATAAGTTTGTGATAGTGTGTGGTGACTTTAACGTCAATATCTTAGAAAATAATACCTATAGTAACAAACTTATAAGTCTTTTCAAATGTTTTAATTTAGAACATGTATTTTTTGAACCTACAAGGGTGACGTCATCCTCGGCTACCTGTATTGATAACGTCTTTTGTAATTGCGATTATTTTGAGAAAAGTATCATAAACTCGCTTCAGTCTGACCACTCTGGTCAAAGTGTTACTTTTAATTATTCTCGAGTAACCCAGAAGATAGATATAGAAACCAGAAGCCTAACGAGCGGTAGGTTAGAAAAGTACAAAAACACGTTACTAGAAAAACTGCCCTGTCACAATTATAATACTAACAACCCTAATAACTCATGTGAAGATTTATTTACATTGATTAATACTGAATTCAGGAAAATTTTCACTATTAGAAAAAAGCAAATTATTGTAAAATTCGAATTCAGTGACTGGGCTACCGCTGGTATTCGAAAAAGTAGAGAGAGACTTTTTGAATTATATGAGCTAAGAAATTATTCAAATGACGACAATTTCATTGAATATGTCAAAAATTATTCAAAATTGTTTAAATTAGTTTGTTCAAAAGCAAAATCATTTTTTCTTCGGGAAAAAAATACAGTCTGCTGATAACAAAATTAAGGCTGTATGGAATGTTATAAACAGTGAAACTGGAAAAGTGAAATCGCGTGACAATCAAATCACACTTCATACAAATCGCGGAACTATTAGTTCAAACGTAAAACTGGGTCAAGAATTCGAAACCTTTTTTACTAATATTCCTTTGAAAACAACAGAGTCACTCAATTCTTCATCTTCACTTGCTAGCGATTTACTTCAAAAGAATGTGGACGCCTGCGAAACTGAATTTTGGTTCAATCATGTCACTCCTAACGAAATTGTAAAAGCCTTTTAAAGTATTAAAATGTAAACTACTGAGGACCTATGGGGAATGTCAGTAAAAGTCTGTAGTGCGATCATTGATACTATATCTCCATATTTAGCTGTTATATTCGATGATTGTGTCGATCATGGTACATTTCCTGACTTAATGAAAAAAAGTAAAGTAGTTCCATTATTCAAAGCTGGTGACAAAAAGGATCCCAGTAATTTTAGACCAATATCAGTCTTACCTGTACTTAGTAAATTTTTGGGCAGGTCATACTCAATCAAATGCTTTCACACTTCAATAGAAATAACTTACTATATGACCATCAATTTGGTTTCACGAAAGGGCGCAGTACAACGGATGCCGGGACTGCACTTTTAAAATACGTCTTTTGCGCGTGGGAAAAATCTAAAGATGCTATTGGTATCTTCTGTGATCTATCCAAAGCATTTGATTGCGTAGATCATAGCACATTGTTGCTAAAACTTGAACATTACGGTGTTAAGAATAATTCACTTAAACTACTTAGGTCATATTTGGAAAACAGGATCTTATCTTATCTTATCTTATCTTATTACGTGGGGCTGAGATCCTTGTTGGACCTCAGAGCACTTCGACCCTATGGGATCTTTTGTGCTTCCCCTGCCTTATTGCTCCTGTGATCTTCCGCTGTCTCCGAATATGCTCGTTATGAGCTTCGATGTAGATTTCAGCGGAAGGAGCCTGTAGTCTTCTGGTGTCGGACAAGCCTGACCCAGAGTCTTCATTCGCTTGTTAGCCAAAGCGTCGCATGTGCATATAAGGTGCTCCATGCGTTCGCCTTCTTCACCACATGCTCTGCAGGTAGTTATATCCGACAGACCCATTTTGTGTAGATGCTCTCTAGTGCCAAAGTGGCCGGTGAAAGCTCCTACAATATTACGGGTCTGGTGCCTGCTTAGGTTTCTTAGATGTTTAAAGTAACCTACTTTTGTGGTCCCTAGAATTTTTTTCGAATGAGTAAGTCCAACAGTGTTTGCCCACTCAGTGCAGTGCCTTCTCTGGGCATGATCCTTGAGTGCGCTTCTGATGGTACTCCCTGATAATTCAATAAAAGGTTCAGGTCCGCAGAAGTGTTTCTCTGATCCCTCCCTGGCTAGTCTGTCAGCCGCTTCATTGCCCTCTACTCCTACGTGTCCTGGGACCCAAATCAGTCTTAATGTGTTGTGCCTACCTAGCCTGTTAAGGGTTTGGATGGCATCTAGGACTATTTTGGAGTCTACTTTGTAGGATGTGAGAGCCTTTAGTGCCGCTTGGCTGTCACTGAGAATGTAGATATTTTGGCCGGTGGTGCCTCTGTCTAGGTTCTCTTTTGCACATGCAATTATTGCATATGTTTCAGCCTGAAAGACTGTTGCATATATGCCCATGCTTTGACTGTGTTCATATCCTTTGGTATAAACACCCGCCCCTGTACCTGACTTCATTTTTGATCCGTCAGTGTACCATGTCAGATTGTCCTTTCTTGAGGGATTCAATCCTTTATTCCAATCCTCTTTCGAGGGTATGTGGATCTCATAAAGTCTCTTGAACATGAATCTAGGCTGTGTTTTATCGCAGCCCATGGATGTAATAGTGTCAAGTTCTCTATCTGTGTCAAATTTTGTGTGTCGTGTCTTTGGCAACGAGTCATTCCACAGTCCATGGGTTTTCAACCTATTGTTACAAAATTATTTGGATTATTAAATAACAATGCGTTTATTAATATTGTTTAAATTAACAATGTATTTATTTATTGATCCTTTGTTATTAAAATTAACAAGTAGTTGTAATGATTCTGTGGTTCGAATCCTCCACCAATCATGTGAGTTGACCGACCGCAGAGCTCGACCAATCGGCGTCGAGTAGTGAAGTGAGGTGAAAACGGAAACGGAAGGGGAAGGATTGGTGGTGGAATCGTACCACTACTTTACTTTAGAGTCAGTCACTTCGGTACGTTGGAGACGGCAAGTCGCTTATAAAATATATTTCAGTGGTGTGAATTGCTGAAGAGCTGTATTGTGTACCTAGTGTTTGAGTGTAATAAAAAGTGTTATAAACTGAATTATATCGTTTGAGTTTTTAAAAACTCAGAAGTTGGATCGATACTGTTCACGACCACAAAAGTGGAGTAAAAAGAACTTTCAAATAATGGAGACACGTGATGAAGACGATGGAAATAATTACCCGCTAAGTCCGATCATCAATATAAGACCTGGACAAGTTCGAGAAATAAACGCGGAGTATGAAACACCACGTGGTGGCCGAACCTTACGATCTACCGGAGAACAAGTAAGTGGAACACATTCCTTATTTCGAGAAAGCGTTCCAAGGAGTGAGAGGGAACATTCCCTTCGTCGACCGTCACCAGGCGATGAACTAGAGAGACGTCTGCATAATTTAGGGAGAAACTTGAGTGTGGAGCTTGAGCGACACTCAAGTGACAAAAGGCGTGGTGAAGAGCTTGAGCAACACCATACTGCCTTACAAAACATGACTATTGAACAGTTAAACGATGAGCTTGAGCGACGTTTAACTGAAAAACATGAACTTGAACAGAGAAGACGTGAGCAAGGAAGAAAACGAGTTAGGAGTCCCACCCCCGAAAATTTGAGCTTGTTAAGGGAGCAGTGCTTCCGCCGTCGCCCGAATGAAGACTATACGCCATCTTCACGAAGACAGCGCACCAGATTTATTGAGACTCCGACACGGAGCCCTCGAGTTGAAATTCCTGATTCTAATCGACGAAGTAGGTCTGAGTATTCTACAAATGATAGGTCTACTCCAAGGAGCCGTGATCTCTCTCGATTCCGAAATGAATCTCAATCATTCAGGAAACGTGATCAGGCAGGAACTTCTAGTTTATTGCATGAATTTGTGGATGTATTGAAAAATATAACCAAGTCCGACAACCATAAGCTTAACTCTGTCAATAATGTAGTCCCTGAATTTGATCCATTGTCCAAGAATCAAACTATTGAAAATTGGCTTATCAAAGTGGAAGAATGTGCCGAAATTTACAACTGGGATGAGCGCGAGAAAATCCATTATTCTCTGCCAAAACTTACAGGTTTAGCAAAGTCTTGGTATGAAAATTTGCCAAGCGTGCGTCTCAATTGGTCGGAATGGAAGGCAAAGTTGAAGGAAGCATTTCCTTGTCAAGAAAACTATGCTGAATTACTATCGGATATGCTTGCCTTAAAAGTTCGTTATGGGGAGCCTCTGGAACCATATTTCTATGCTAAACTTAACTGGTTAAATCGTTGTCAAATCACAGGTAGAAGAGCCGTGGACTGTATTTTACATGGAATCGAGGACAGGAGTATAAGGCTGGGAGCTCAGGGAGGTCAATATGAATCTCCAGAAAACGTGCTTAAATATTTAAAATCTGTACGAGTTGGTAACATTAAAGAAAGTTCCAGCAAATCCAATAGAGTTGCGAATGATAAAAAAATCAAATCAGGGCGGTGCGTCGTTTTCGGGTAGAGGCACGAATGCTTCTGTGAAACCTCCTATTAAGTGTTTCAACTGTGGTGTGGAGGGTCACCCAAGCTTCCGCTGTAATAAACCAATTGAAAAATGTAGTAATTGTTTTAAGTTGGGTCATAAAATTACATCTTGTCCCACTATCCAAACAGAAAAGAGTGGTACCAATGATCACACTAATACTAAAGCAAAAGAAAACAATAACTTAAAGGAAAAACAAGTATTAAAAGTCTCATTAGACCGACCATTAGACACTCAAATCCCTGATCTCTTTTCAAATGATTATATAAATACGAACAAACCAAAAGTTCCCCCCGAAGAGAGTACAAAAGATAAATATAATATTTTTATAAATGTGAACAACTTGACATTCGATTGCTATGTAGACCTTGGTAGCGAATGTTCCTTGATTCGGAAATCTGACGCAGATGCCCTAAAAGTCCCTTTAAAAACTGATAATTTGCCCTTTTTGAAAGGCTTAGGTAGTGGAATGATACAGCCTCATGCACGCATTGCCGTCTCGGTGGAGGTACAGGATATTATTCTACCGATTGAGATGTATGTAGTGCATGATGACGTCACTAAGCAATCTGTGCTTTTAGGTCATGATTTTACAGAGCACCCCAATATCGTAATTACAAAAACGCCCTCCCAGTTAATTTTTGAGGATATTACAGAATCAAATAAATTGTTACTTACAGTTGCAAATGATGTGATTATCGAATCAAACGACTTAAAAGCTATCCCTGTAACAAGTAATAACTCGTATTCTGGTAAAATATACGTTCACGGTTCTGTAAGAGGTCAAGTAGGCAGTGAGTTTTACCTTCTTCCAGGCGAGTACATGATTCAGAATGGAAAGGGAAATCTATTAATTCAAAATGTAGGTTCTAAAACTATAATATTCACTCAAAATTCACTTGCAACTAGAGCACTACCAATAAAGTGCACTAAAGAGGTTCAAACTATTCAAAAACATTTTGACATAGACGACGACTCCATCAACATTGGTGAAAATGTTACTGAAACACAAAAACAAGAATTGTCAGCGCTTTTAGATGAGTACAAGGATTGTTTCTCTAAAAACCTTAAAGATCTCGGATTCACTAATGCTGGAGAAATGGAGATACAACTGACTGACTCCGAGCCTGTTGTATACCGACCCTATCGTATGTCATTTAGCGAAAGATCTCTAGTACGAGATATGGTGCAGGAAATGCTCGATGCCAACATTATACGCGAGTCTTCCTCTCCTTACGCTAGTCCGATTGTACTTGTAAAAAAGAAAACTGGAGAAAAGCGGCTCTGTGTCGATTACAGAGCCCTAAACCGTAAGACGAAAAAAGACCACTATCCCTTACCTCGGGTCGAAGACCAACTAGACATGCTTGCCGGTAACTCGGTGTTCATAACATTGGATTTGGCATCTGGTTATTACCAGGTGCCCATTACGGAGGAGTCTCGACACAAAACCGCTTTTGTCACTCCAGATGGACAATTTGAATACCTTCGAATGCCCTTTGGCTTGGTTAACGCCCCCTCTGTCTTCCAACGCACAATCAATAAAATCCTTGCTGATGCAAAAATTAAATTTGCTATAATTTACATGGACGACATATTAATTCCAGCTCGGGATTTCATTGAAGGTATGACTCGTTTGCGTGAAGTTTTAAATCTCTTGCGACAAGGAGGCTTAACTTTAAAGATGTCCAAGTGTCACTTCTTTTATGACACCATTGACTACTTGGGATTTGAAGTCTCTAAAGATGGCATTCGACCGGGCGCTAATAAGACAGATGCAGTTTCAAAATTTCCCAGACCTACAAATCAACACGAGGTTCGGCAATTCATCGGGCTGGCTAGTTTTTTCAGACGATTTATTAAAAACTTTGCGTTGATTGCTAGTCCCATGACCGATCTTTTGAAAAAGACCGCTGTTTGGGAATGGACCGACAGACATGAGGCTGCTTTTGAAACCCTTAAAAAAACTCTAATTCAACGTCCTGTACTTGCTCTTTACGACCCTTCATTAGATGTGGAATTGCATACAGATGCAAGTAAATACGGTGTAGCCGGAATACTTTTTCACAAAAGCAAAGAAGGCCTTCTTAAACCCATCTCATTTTATAGCCGCAAAACCACAGACGAAGAAAAAAACATGCATTCTTACGATCTTGAGACCCTCGCCGTTGTAGCTTGCCTAAACAAATATAGAGTATATTTACTTGGGATATCGTTCAAAATTTACACCGATTGCAACGCTTTACGCGCAACGCTAACAAAACGTGACCTAGTTCCAAGGATAGCACGTTGGTGGATTCAGTTGCAGGAGTTTGATTTCTCCATTGAATATAGAGCAGGATGCCGTATGGCCCATGTGGATGCTCTTAGTAGAAACCCTGTTGACCCCGCGACTGAAGACACCCATGTGTTGGACGTAGTTGTTGTAGATACAGAAAAATGGATTAGTACAGTTCAGTTGGCTGATGAAGAAATTAAATCCATAAAAACACCTTAAATGATCCCAACCTTGACAAAATAGTTGATATCCACAATAACTACTCCATTAGGAACGATCGCGTTTATCGCAAAGTTAACGGGGAGCTGCGTTGGGCTGTGCCTAAGGCGGTTCGTTGGCAGGTGCTTAAAATGAACCACGATGATGTGGGTCACTTTGGCTATGAAAAAACTTTATCCCGTATTAAAGAGTCATACTGGTTTCCAAAAATGCGACGCTTTGTGAAAAAGTATGTAAGTTCGTGTTTGGAATGTGCACACCATAAATCGCAAGGTGGCCCACGTCCAGGCGAACTCCACCCTATTCCCAAAGTCGAAATTCCGTTTCACACTGTCCATGCAGATCATCTTGGCCCTTTTGTTAAGAGTAAACGAGGAAACTCATACTTATTGGTCATTGTTGACAGTTTTACTAAATTTGTTAATATCTCTCCTGTGCGCAATACTAAGGCTGCAACTACGATCAAAATGTTTAAAGAACACGTCAGTTACTTTGGCACTCCCACGCGTCTTATAACTGATAGGGGATCTTGTTTTACGAGTCATGCGTTCAAGAAATTTGTACAAACGTCCGGTATAAAACATATACTAAATGCCGTTTCCACCCCGAGGGCAAATGGCCAAGTGGAACGGTTTAACCGTACAATTTTGGATGCATTGTCAACAAAGACACATGGTCAAGATGACAGGACCTGGGATGAATACATACCTGATATACAATTAGGGCTAAACACTACAAAACACAGCACGACACAAAGGAGCCCATCAGAATTACTTTTTGGCTGCAGGCTATTGAGTGCTTCTGAGGGGATCTTAAGTGGGGTTATAAACGATACCACAAGTGTGTACTCGCCGGAACAACTGACTAACGTTCGTCAAGAATCTGGAGATCGCATTAGAGAACAGCAGAAGAAAGATAAAGAGAGGTTCGACAGTAAAAGAAAACAAATAATTCGATTTAAAGAAGGACAGTTGGTAAGGGTACAAAGAGACAATCATGTGAATGATGGGAAGTCCAAAAAATTAGTTCCTAAATTTCAGGGCCCATATCGAATAACTAAAATTCTCCCTAACGATCGCTTTGTCATAGAAGACACTCCTCTGACTAGGAAAAATAACCACAAATACGAAGCCATTGTCGCAATTGATAAGATTCAGCCTTGGCTGAGATTCACAGAAGACATAAATAGCAGTAGTGATGAGTCAGAAAAAGATGAGCATAATAATGATGAGAACTTGGACAATGGTGTCGATTCTAATTAATTTTTAATGTAATAGTAGATATGTCAGTCTAAGATTAAGCATTTTTCATTAAAAAAGTTTTATTCTAGTTGTATATAGATAGAGGTATGTTTAGTCGCATTAAAATTGTACTGTATATAAAGGAGGCCGAGTTGTTACATGTCGTCATCCTTTATTTGATTTTGTTAAATATTATTTTTGCTAATTATTAAACACGAGGACGTGCTACAATGCAGATGGCCGAGTTGTTACAAAATTATTTGGATTATTAAATAACAATGCGTTTATTAATATTGTGTAAATTAACAATGTATTTATTTATTGATCCTTTGTTATTAAAATTAACAAGTAGTTGTAATGATTCTGTGGTTCGAATCCTCCACCAATCATGTGAGTTGACCGACCGCAGAGCTCGACCAATCGGCGTCGAGTAGTGAAGTGAGGTGAAAACGGAAACGGAAGGGGAAGGATTGGTGGTGGAATCGTACCACTACTTTACTTTAGAGTCAGTCACTTCGGTACGTTGGAGACGGCAAGTCGCTTATAAAATATATTTCAGTGGTGTGAATTGCTGAAGAGCTGTATTGTGTACCTAGTGTTTGAGTGTAATAAAAAGTGTTATAAACTGAATTATATCATTTGAGTTTTTAAAACTATGGAGTGAACTTCTTGCCTCCAATTCCACGACTATATGCAGCGGTGTCAAACCAAGAATGTTTTCCAGCGCTGCCGTGGGGGTGGTCCTGAAAGCTCCAGATATGGCTATGCAGACAGTTCTTTGGAATTTAGCCAATTCCTGTCTGCACCCAATTTGCTTTGTTCTGGGCCACCAGGCTATACTGCCATATGTGATGATCGGTCGGATCACCATGGTGTACAGCCAATGTAATATTTTTGGCTTAAGCCCCCATGTCTTGCCATAGGTAGATCTACACATTCCAAAGACTCTTTGAGCTTTTCTTGCAGTGTTGTCTACATGTGTTTTCCACGATAGTTCCTTGTCTAGTGTTACTCCTAGATATTTAACCTCCGTGGCCCATTTTAGTTGCGTCCCGTATAAAGAGAGCTGGCGTTAGGTCTTTAGTTTCCTCTTCTTTGTAAATGGTATCACAACAGTTTTTCCAAGGTTGATGGACAAGTGATGTCGTGTGCACCACCTTTCCACCTTATTGAGGGCTTCTTGCATGAGCTCCGAAACAGTTCTCACTACTTTGCCCCTCACCAATATGACCAGGTCATCCGCGTATCCAACGGTGTAGTATGGTCCTGTGTTGAGTTTCTTTATAAGAGAGTCTATAACCAGGCACCACAACATTGGAGACAGAACCCCCCCATCTGGGCAACCTTTGGTTGTCCTAGCATGGATTGTGTCTCCCATGAGCGTCGAGGTTATTACTCTTCCTTTGAGCATGCCATTGATCCACCTCCGTAGAGTAGGCTCGATGCTATGCTCTAATGAGGCCTCCTCAATTGATGCAAAAGTGGTCTTGTCAAAAGCTCCTTCTACATCGAGAAATGCCCCTATACATATTTCTTGAGTATCTAAGGCAGCTTCCACTCGGCTTGTTACTAAGTGTAATGCTGTCTCTGTTGATTTTCCCGGCTGATAAGCACATTGGAGTCCATGAAGAGGTCTCCTTTTTAATGGTCCCTCTCGTATATGCCTGTCCACTGGTTTCTCGAGTGCCTTGAGAATAAATGACGATAGACTAATAGGCCTTAACGCCTTGGCATCCTCGTAGTCCGGTTTCCCAGGCTTTGGTATATGGATTACTTTTACCCGCTAGAAGTGGCTCTGGCAACCCCGTGCTAGACAAGTGTCAAAAATTTTACTCGCGTATTTTAATTGAAATTAATAAGATTTTATTGTTTTCATGCTAGAATTCTATTGTATTATTATATTGTTTAAATTCACGTATATGTGTGTGCTGTGAAAAAAGGCCTGTGACCTATTTTCATCGACTGGAGTGTTGCTGACAACTACCAACGGAGGAATTTCAAATCTCCAACAGACTTATCCCGGGGAGTATTGTTTTTATGACAACTTTACGCCTAAATATACGCTATCTTCACATATTTATGACAGTATTTTTTGACTCTAGATCGTAGAAAACATTGTGTTAATCCACAAGATCTCACTTTTGTGAGAAACGTCCTTCCACATAACATCGGCGCCTTGTTTACTTCTCTCTTTACTTGACGAATTGTGGAAGTAAATGTGATGATTAAACGTAGCCGGACACCTCAGATAAACACTTTACACTGCACTTAAATACAGACAACCGTTTTAGTGCTTATATTTTACTCGAATACCTACGAGTTGAGTTGATACATTAGATACTTTATATGCACTAGGACAGGTCTTTATAGGATACACAAGTATTATCAAATTTAAATTTACAGTTATACCATAACTTATGCTTAATAGTTTAGTTGACGGTTGTATAGGCCCTCTATTAAATATACATTATCTGTTTGTTCGGTTAGGTTATTTAATTTTAATTAATCCTATTTTATTTTTTTGTCTTTTACTGTGTTAGTTTATCTACAGTCCTCCTGTATTCATTTCAGTTCACCATGCCTCGTGTAACCAAAACACAGCAGCTTCAGAATAACCTGAGAGAAGCAGAGGAACTCAACGACCGCCTCCTTGCAGGCAGAGACGTGAATGAGTTTGAAATTAGACAACTGAAGGTCAAACTCCAAACACAAATAAATAAATTTGAGGCACTGCAAGACAGTTTTAAGGAAGCCCAAACTGAAGTTAATCAACTACAAAATCATGTTGAGTCATTAAAGTCCCTGCAGGATCTGCATCAATCAACGCTCGATAGAAACAGTTTATTGCAAGTTCAACTGCAAGAAGCACATGCACAACTGGCGGAATTATACAAGGAAAAAGAAGATCAAGAAAACAAGCATGCTGTTTCCATACACCACGAATTATCAACTTTCTTGGACCACAGGGAGGAACTTGAGGAATTGGAGGAAGTAATAAAAAACAAGGATGTTGAATTAGCGAAGGCACAACGATACCTTGATGTGCTTCAATGTAAACTGACCGAGATCACAAAGGCTTATGATAAAAGTCAAACTTCCCTTGACATGTTGAGATTAGAGTATAAAGAAAGTGAACAGCGCATGCGTGAAATGTCGACGGCTACAGCAGAGTTGAAGCAGCTTTATACCACCCAGCAGCATCTTACAGGCACCCTCACCAATGACGAAGAAGTCGCTTGTGCCCTGGAACTGCCAAAGGCATCATGTACCAACGTGTCTACTGACCGGTTGCCTTCAACCTGCGGTTCAACGTCAAGGTTTGCTAACTGGCGATTTTCAGCTCGCCTTACGAGGAAAGAACGTCGCAAAAAGCGACACGTGCTCAATCGACGTCAGCAGCGCGGAGCCCAGCATGAGCAGACTGCTCTGAGTGACGTCATCGTGGTAGCTCCTCGGAGGCACATCGTTGAGAGCGTGGTGACCGCTAGTGAAGGCATCAACGCGGCGCCAGTGCTGCCAACACAAGATGCCGCCGCGCGTGAGCAGACTGCTGTGAGTGACGACATCGTGGTGGCACCACGGCAGCACATCGTTGAGAGCGTGGTGACCGCTAGTGAAGACATCTCCGCGGCGCCAGTGCTGCCAATACATGATGCCGCCGCCGGTGGCGCCACGGTAGAACCACAGTCACCCGTCGATAACAATGAAGAGACCACAGATGGCGGGGACTTTTCGTCGACTTGCAAGAAAAATAAGACCATAGTATTTTCAGATAGGCTAGGAGTAGGTCTAGGGTCTATTTTAAATTACTGCCATAATCAGCAAGTAACTAATATTTGCTGTCCGGATATTTCTTTTGATGAACTTGTAAAAAAGATTGCTGCAGGCAAATTTGACAAGAATACCACTGTTGTGATTGTGGTCGGCAATCATTCTAAAATCAGTAGATTAACATTAACCAATTTTGTGACAATGTTAAATAATATACAAAATAAAACAAAATGTAAGTTTATTCTGTGCAACTTTCCATATTGCTCAAATGTCACTCAGCAACACAACAAATGTATACACAGAATGAATTTATATTTACAGAATTTGACATCTCGTCATAGTGACATTTTATATCTTGACATAAATAATTTTATTCATTATTTTACTTTAACGCAGGAGACTATGTATCTGCCCCTTAAGTTTAAGAAAGACCTCGCTACATTGATAGCATATAATATACATAATTCTGTTATAGGAAGTAATGTACAAAATATTTCTGTAGTTAGTAACATTACTAACTCAAATTCTTTAAACTAGTTGATACGACAAAAGAAGGTTTTTCTGATCGAATTTTTACTGAGGTAAATAAAAAAAAATCTTCTGGCAAAAAACTTCCTATAGCAAAGACAAAGGAAAAATCTAATATTTTGAAAATTTTACATAAAAATATTCAGGGTTTTTCCAGCAAAATTTTAGAAGTTGAAATGTTCTTAGAAAAAACTAAATTTGACATTTTATGTCTCACTGAACACTGGCAAAAAGATCACCAAATGTTAATTAATTATGATAATTATTGTATAGCCAGTTCTTTCAATCGAAAGTCTGCTTTACACGGTGGGTCACTGATTTTAGTTCGTAACAGTTTTAAAATTAAGAACCGTACAGATATTGTTGGACTTTCGGTTGAAAGATGTATTGAAATATCTTGTGTTGAGCTGGACAAGCATGTTGTAGTATGCGTATACCGACCTCCCGCTTATCAAAATTTTTCTTTGTTTGAGTTAGTAATGGAAGATGTTTTAAAAATAGTGACCAAAGTAAATAAGTTTGCTGTAGTGTGTGGCGACTTTAATGTAAATATTTTAGAAAATACTTCCTATAGTACCAAACTTTTAAGTCTTTTTAAAAGTTATAATTTAGAGCATGTATTTTTTGAACCTACTAGGGTGACGTCATCCTCGGCTACCTGTATTGATAACGTATTTTGTAACTGCGATTATTTTGATAAAAGTATCATAAACTCGCTTCAGTCGGACCACTCGGGTCAAAGTGTTACTTTTAATTATTCTCGAGTAACCCAGAAGATAGATATAGAAACCAGGAGTCTAACGAACGACAGGTTAGAAAAGTACAAAAACACGTTACTAGAAAAACTGCCCTGTCACAATTATAATCCTAACAACCCTAATAACTCATATGAAGATTTATTCACATTGATTAATACTGAATTCAGTAAAATTTTCACTATTAGGAAAAAGCAAATCATTGTAAAATTCAAGTTCAGTGACTGGGCTACCGCTGGTATTCGCAAAAGTAGAGACAGACTTTTTGAATTATATGAGATAAGAAATTATTCAAATGACGACAGTTTCATTGAATATGTAAAAAATTATTCAAAATTGTTTAAATTAGTTTGTTTAAAAGCAAAATCATTTTTCCTACGGAAAAAAATACAGTCTGCTGATAACAAAATTAAGGCTGTATGGAATGTTATAAACAGTGAAACTGGTAAAGTGAAACCGCGTGACAATCAAATCACACTTCATACAAATCGCGGAACCATTAGTTCAAACGTAGAAGTGGCTCAAGAATTCGAAACCTTTTTTACTAATATTCCTTTGAAAACAACAGAGTCACTCAATTCATCATCTTCACTTGCTAGCGGTTTACTTCAAAAGAATGTGGACGCCTGCGAAACTGAATTTGGGTTCAATCATGTCACCCCTAACGAAATTGTTAAAGCCTTTAAAAGTATTAAAATGAAAACTACTGAGGACCTATGGGGAATGTCAGTAAAAGTCTGCAGTGCGATCATTGATACTATATCTCCATATTTAGCTGTTATATTCAATGATTGTGTCGATCATGGTACTTTTCCTGACTTAATGAAAAAAAGTAAAGTAGTTCCATTATTCAAAGCTGGTGACAAAAAGGATCCCAGTAATTTTAGACCAATATCAGTCTTACCTGTACTTAGTAAAATTTTTGAGAAGGTCATACTCAATCAAATGCTTTCGCACTTTAATAGAAATAACTTACTACATGACCATCAATTTGGTTTTACGAAAGGGCGCAGTACAACGGATGCCGGAACTGCACTTTTAAAATACATTTTTGGCGCGTGGGAAAAATCTGAAGATGCTATTGGTATCTTCTGTGATCTATCCAAAGCATTTGATTGCGTAGATCATAGCACATTGTTGTTAAAACTTGAACATTACGGTGTTAAGAATAATTCACTTAAACTACTTAAGTCATATTTGGAAAACAGGATTCAAAAGGTACAAGTAAACAAAACGAAATCACTGGGATCTGTTGTCAAAATTGGCGTACCTCAAGGGTCCATATTAGGGCCATTTTTATTCCTTGTTTATATTAATGACCTCCCTACTGTAGTGAAGAATCTGTCAAAGATTGTGTTATTTGCTGATGATACTTCATTAATATTTAATGTAAGTAGAAAATCACAAAATTATAACGAAGTCAATGATGCACTTGGACAGATTCATGCATGGTTTACTGTTAACAATTTAGTCCTAAACGCCAAAAAAACTAAATGTATTAAATTTGCACTACCAAATGTAAGGTCTACTTCACATAACATAGTATTGAATAATGAACCATTAGATTTTGTAAATAGTACAGTTTTCTTAGGGTTAATACTAGACTCTAAACTTCAATGGGGCCCTCATATAACGGCTCTTTCTGGTCGATTGAGCTCGGCTGCATATGCTGTCAGAAAAATCAGACAACTTACTGATGTAGCTACCGCAAGGCTGGTTTACTTTAGCTACTTCCATAGCATTATGTCTTATGGCTTACTGCTTTGGGGCCGAGCAGCTGATATACATTCAATATTCGTTTTACAAAAGAGAGCTATAAGAGCAATTTATTGCCTGAAGACTCGTGATTCCCTGAGAGAACTGTTCAAGGAAATCAACATAATGACAGTGCCATGCCAGTATATCTATGAAAATATTATGTATGCTAGAAAGAACATTCATCAATTACCTAAAATTTGTGACAGGCATAATTTTAATACTAGAAATAAGCACAAAATTGATCAACCATATACTAGATTAACTAAAGTCAATACATCTTTCGTTGGTCTGTGTGTACGATACTACAACAAAATACCTGACAATATAGTGCAATTACCTGAGAGAAAGTTTAAAGAATGTGTAAAGCAAACGTTATGTAAAAAAGCTTACTATAGATTAGATGACTATATGAATGACAAATAGGTATGGTGCTCTGATATTCCAGCGAAACACAAGAAACACATTGTAAAAAGCCGACTCTTAAAGTAGGCCGTGCTGCAGTGGTTTCTTGCCGTTTCTTTTACGCTGCCACAGCACGATCCGAAACGGCGTAGACTCGCTCTATTTGAATTGTATTCTGCATGACATTCAATAAGTATTCTGTAAAGAATCTACATTGAATAAAATAATCTGAATCTGAATCTGAATCTGAATCCGCCTCCAGGTTTTAGGGATGTACCCAAAGGCAATACATGCTCTATAGAGCCTTGACAGGTGTGGGGCGATAATATCAGCTCCCTCTTGTAGCAGGATGTGGTAGATTTCATCAGGGCCTGGAGTCTTAAATGGCTGGAAAACAGGATTCAAAAGGTACAAGTAAACAGGACGAAATCACTGGGATCTGTTGTCAAAATTGGCGTACCTCAAGGGTCCATATTAGGGCCATTTTTATTCTTTATTTTTATTAATGACCTTCCTTCTGTGGTGAAGAATCTGTCAAAGATTGTGTTATTTGCTGATGATACTTCATTAATATTAAATGTAAGTAGGAAATCACAAAATTATAACGAAGTCAATGATGCACTTAGACAGATTCATGCATGGTTTACTCTTAACAATCTGGTCCTAAACGCCAAAAAAACTAAATGTATTAAATTTGCACTGCCAAATGTAAGGTCTTTTTCTCATAACATAGTATTGAATAATGAACCATTAGATTTTGTAAATAGTACAGTTTTCTTAGGGTTAACACTAGACTCTAAACTTCAATGGGGCCCTCATATAACGGCTCTTTCTGGTTGATGAGCTCGGCTGCATATGCTGTTAGAAAAATCAGACAACTTACTGATGTAGCTACTGCAAGCCTGGTTTACTTTAGCTACTTCCATAGCATTATGTCTTATGGCATACTGCTTTGGGGCCGAGCAGCTGATATACATTCAATGTTCGTTTTACAAAAGAGGGCTATAAGAGCAAACTATTGCCTGAAGACTCGTGATTCCCTGAGAGAACTGTTCAAGGAAATCATCATTATGACAGTGCCATGCCAGTATATCTATGAAAATATAATGTATGCTAGAAAGAACATTCATCAATTACCTAAAATTTGTGACAGGCATAATTTTAATACTAGAAATAAGCATAAAATTGATCAACCATAAACTAGATTAACTAAAATCAATACATCTTTCGTTGGTCTGTGTATACGATACTACAACAAAATACCTGACAATATAGTGCAATTACCTGAGGGAAAGTTTAAAGAATGTGTGAAGCAAACGTTATGTAAAAAAGCTTACTATAGATTGGATGACTATGTGAATGACAAAGAGGTATGGTGCTCTGATATTCCAGCGAAACACAAGAAACACATTGTAAAAAGCCGACTGTTAAATTAGGCCGTGCTGCAGTGGTTTCTTGCCGTTTCTTTTACGCTGCCATAGCATGATTCGAAACGGCGTAGACTCGCTCTATTTGCATTGTATTCTGCATGACATTCAATAAGTATTCTGTAAAAAATCTACATTGAATAAAATTATCTGGATCTGAATCTGAGATTTTTCCCCGAAATAAATTAAATTAAATACTAATGCATATTTTAACATTAAAAGACAGTTATTGTGACATAACTGTTATAGTTAGACATTAATTATGGAATTTTTGTTTTTAGATATTGATGTCTTCTTTTAAACTGTAGTACATAGTTTTGCTCTATTGTAAATAGTTTCCACAGTGTACGCGATGTAATGATATTATTTGGTATTTTTTTCACACCTTGGGTTACATTATCGAAGTTTTCATACATATTCCTAACTTAAGGCATACGTTAATGCAATTTTTTTTGTAGATATTGATGTCTTCTATAAAACTGTAGTACATTACTTTGCTCTGTTATCAATAGATTCCGCAGCGTATGCGATATAAGGATGCTATTTGGTATTTTTTTGGGTAATTTGTTATTATTTTAGAAAAAAAAAGTGTGCTTTGCATACTCCGATTTTTGAAGACTTTTAGTATGTCAAAAAGATACAAACAAAGACCTAAAAAAAACCCGTTTTTGTGGGAATTATTATGACCCCTAAGGCTATATCGACCTAACTATTTTACGCTTGAGGATGTAATATTATTAAAGCCCTCTGGAACAGCAGCTTCATTTTTAATATTTTATTTGGAAGGATATTATCCTTTGGTTTCTACCTGATAAGTTGTGCTTCCCTCGGTAACAAAGTGTTTCGTGTCTTAAAATCCTCGCAGCGCTGAGGATTCTTCTTTAGAACCACTCGCTTGGCTCGTGGGTCAATTATAGAGTCATAGAGGTAAATGAAGCCAAGTCCGTTTGGTGCCGGCAAAGTATAGTACCAACTACCAACCCATCTCCACCCGTGGGTATCGTAATGTACGTACAGTGTACGTTTCATGGGGTGTCATGTACAACATGAGAATTTTATTCAAGCATGGTAAGTGCATGTCATGAATATTATTCAAGCATGTCATGAGTACCTTGGGCTCAATTCTTGAATAACACCGGATGATAAATAATTATCACCCGAAAAATTCAAAATTTAAAAATTTTCTATACAAAAGTGCAGAATGATATTCGTAAAATATAAAGTAGTGATTGATTGTTACTTTTCATGTATTATGGTTTACATTTTTAACAGATTATCAGGGTACATTTGATATTTTTTTATGTTTAAAGTGAGCAAACGAGCAGGTGGGCCACCTGATGGTAAGTGGTCACCACCACCGCCCATTCTTATTTGATGTCTCAAAAATTATATTTTATCACTCGGTAATATTCAACAATTGGGTCAGAGTTTTTTCAGCAGCAGCATTCTTTTTGTTTGTTTCCAAAATAAACCTTTTTTCATTTCTTTCTTCTTGCTTTCCAGAAAAGCCCAGGGAATTCTTGAAAATCACCGGGTGATAAAATATCACTTTTGAGACTTTAAAAATTCACATTTGCGTTGATAAACTGTTGAAAGGTAAATCAGAATACATGAAAATTAACAATAAAGGACTCCTTCATATTGTAAGAAGATCAATTTCAACTTTTGAAAACAAAAATCTATGATTTTTAATTTTTTGAGTGATATTTTATCACCCGGTGATATTCAAGAATTGTTCTCCAGGTACGTTGCATGCCTTATCATCAAGAAGCAAAGCAATTAATAAAATTTGACGTGTATTTTATGATTTATTGTTTATTGATAAACAAAATTCATTATAGGTACAACATGTTACAAAATAATCGTACAAATATAAGATTTTATTTCTTATTTTATTGATTCAGTTCTGACTTTACATTTTTTTCACTCACAATTTAAAAATATGGACTGGCTGTTGAACTTTGCCTCATTTATACGTTTCTAAATATTATGGCCCAAGTTTTTGTCACTATCTTTTTAGTGAAATAAACTATCAATACTCACAAACACTAAAAGACTTAAAACCAATATGTTGTTCATTCTCACTACGTATTGAACAGCCCTCGTAACATCAGCTGTTTCTCAGTCCATCTATATTTGCGATCCGTCCGGCTGTCCGGGAACAACAGGTCGATACAGGTTTATGTTGGTATTCTTCTAAAAACTCATCATCAACCAACTTCATTTGGGCCTAATTGCGAGCCACCTACTTTTTAACCGACTTCAAAAAGGCGGAGGTTCTCTATTCGATCGTATTTTTTAAATATTATTATTTTAAATGAATGAATCATTCTTACCTACCAAGTGACATCTGTCCACATCTGAAACTTTTTTAAACAAATTCCAACCCAAGGGCATCACATAAATTCTCTCAATAATGCCCGGAACAAAACTTTGATGCTGACCGTAAATGGCTCGAAATATCTATCGCGAGGGAGCGCAGGGCAGGCGCGTGAATTATTGGCTTCCCGCATGTCGTCAATAAGAACGCAGAAAATAACCGGCAGCATCAGATGTACTATTTTCCTATAATTGTACAACAGTACAGGTTCCGTTGTTTTGTTTGATTTTCTTTTAAAACTAATGCAAGCTGTTTTTCTCTTTCATGTTTAGATTCAGATATCTTCATCATAATGTTATTTCATCATAATGTTCTTTGGGATAAGTTGTTCAGTTTTATGCGCAGATTCTGCAGATTCACATCCCACAATACTGATGTCCTGTGTGGTGCCGGCAAAGAATAGTACCAACCCATACATACCCGTGGGTGTCGTAAGAGGCGACTAAGGGTTAACTTCTGTTAGATGTGGACGACAGTGAAATTGAGAATGTCATACTTAGCTTGAAAACTGATTGCGCGATAGGTCATGATGGAATATCGGCAAAAATCTTAAAAAATTGCCGTAGCGTACTCACTCCGATAATAACTAATATCTGTAATTTATCTTTCTCTACAGGTGTTTTTCCCACTGTTTTTAAAACGGCTTTAGTTCATCCTATTCACAAAGCTGGCCCCAAAGATGTGCCCGATAACTATAGGCCAATTTCTGTATTAACTGCCTTGTCGAAGGTCTTGGAGAGAGTACTTAATAAGCGACTAAATAGCTTTTTAACCAAATTCAATATGATATCACCCAATCAGTTTGGATTCTGCACAGGTTTATCCACCGAAGATGCCGTCTTCGGGTTATCCACTTCCATTGTGGAAGCCCTAGACTGCAAGAAAAAATGTTTAGGAATTTTTCTTGACCTCTCCAAGGCCTTCGACACGGTTTCCATTCCTTTGCTATTAAGAAAACTAGAAGACATAGGAATAAGAGGAAACAGTCTTGCGTTATTCACTAGCTACTTAACTAATCGTAGTCAGATCGTAAAAGTTAAAGAATATGTTAGTGATACCATGTCTCTTAGCTATGGAGTGCCACAAGGCAGTATACTCGGCCCAACTCTATTTAAAGTTTACATTAATGACCTATGTAATCTCGTTATGCATAACTGTGTTACATACTGTTACGCAGACGATACTGCCCTTGTTATTCGTGGTGAAACCTGGGCAATGACCAAATTATATGCTGAGCAAGCAATGCGAGCTGTTGTGAGTTGGATGAATCAGAACCTACTTACACTAAACGTGGACAAAACTAAATACGTTGCGTTTTCCCTAACCAACTATAGTAAGCCGCCTATTGACTTTAATGTATCTGCGCACACGTGCTCCCCGTATGTCGCCCACTGCGCTTGTCCTAAGCTCACAAGAACAAATACTATTCGATACCTTGGGGTCTTGATTGATAGTTCGCTGAATTGGCACGCTCACGTGGAGAGCGTATGTGCAAAAGTTAGAAAAATCATCTTCGTCATGAAAAGACTCAGAGTGTCTGCTGATCATGACACGCTACTCATGGTTTACAACGCACTGTGCAGATCCGTCATTGGCTATTGCATTTCCATATGGGGTGGTACACACAAAACTACAATTATTAAACTAGAACGGGCACAAAGAGCAGTCCTTAAGGTAATGATGTCGAAACCGTTCAGATATCCAACGATTCAATTATACAATGACGCCAAAGTCCTTTCTGTAAGACAACTATATGTGCTGCACGCAATATTACGCAAACACCCTACCGTCATCTGTCCCGACAAGTCTCTCCTTTCAAAGAGTAGAAGACGCCCGCGCCCATGCCCATATTTACCATTTAATACTACTTTCGCAAGTAAAAATTTTATACACATCAGTTCTCACCTGTACAATCAAGTAGATAAAGCCATAGAAATTTCGGGTTACAACGAGTATGAATGCAAGAAAGCACTCATCAAATGGTTACTTGCTAAAACCTACGATGACACTGAAGCTCTGTTGATAAGAGGCAATTAGATTTACCCAAACAAATCTTTAATAAAATTTATATTTAGTTAGTACATTACATACACACACATTACATCCTCATATAACTTACCACATTATATCCTCATATATTACACCAAATCTACCACATTCCTGCCCTCAGTCATACACTCACACAAACACACACACGCACCACACACACTCAATTATATATATTATATTATACATACATACATAAACATACATATTAATGTAACCTAATTACTTACCTTGAACCAGAATGTAATCGCCCTGCGTTCACTTGTACTGATATTTTTTATTGTTGACACTCGGAGGAACGCTAACTCCCATAATACAGATTATTCTAGCTTGGGAGTTAGACGTTACATCTAGTAAGCTCTATCAGCCTTGTAGTCTATTTTCTTCTTTAGTGATAAGTTCATATTGTAATTAGGCTTTGCTCAATAAAGATTTTATTTATTTTATTTATTATTTATTTAACTGGAGGATGGGCAGCAGCATCCTCCTTTGTATCTTACATCTTACTTACTGCGGTCACCTACAACCGCGGTCCATAGTGCCAGCCGTAACGCTAACAAGCGAGGTGACTATGGTACTTCCCCTCCACATTTTTCCAGCAAAAGCTAGAATTCTGGAGGGAGCTCCCTGTCCTGTAGTGGACGTTTCATGGGATGTTATGATGATGATGATGATGAATACTGATGTGGTTGTACATTTTTAGTTTCCTTTGTGTTCAAATATCGTACATTACAGCCACCCTACTTCATACGTAAAACAGTTCGGCTTTTTCATAGAAAAATTAAAGGAATAATGGATACCCATAGAAGAATATTCCGCAAATAGCATAACTATCAATTTTGCAGCCATTTACTCTACAATATTTCACTGTTTTTGCAGAAAAAATACGCGATTTTAAACAAAATTTAGCATGACATAAAAATGTGTCAAAGACGGGGATACCAGTAATGTATTAAAAACTATTACCGAAAAGGTTGATGACGAATGAAGAAGTACATAACCTGCTTGACCTTAAACAACACAATTAGATCAAAAATATTTTATAGACTTTCCGAGATAAATCACAGAACCAAAAGCACCCGAAACATATTAAATTTTTAAGATTTAGCTCTAAAAAGGTTTTCTATATGAAAACCTAGCATAATGTCAAAAGATTTTTTCCTACCAACCCGCAATTTCGTTTTGCTATGGCAACTGTGTGAGCGTGACACAACCGCGACTTATTGACCTCTCGCTCGGCACAATTTCTCTTCTTCGCAAATCACAGGAATTTATACCGTATTACAATATACGAATGACTAAATTTGTGTAGCAAGATTTTTGCATTGAACACTCCTTCCTAGAGCGTAGCGTGGATTAAAACCTCCTTGGGCTATATCTCCTGTTACTAATTTGTAACTACATGTTTTATTTATTTCTTATACAAGCGACGCCATCTTATAAATCTTGTAGTTTTTTTGGGGAAATCGTTTATTTGTATTCTATTAATTATAATTGGAAGTGCCAATTTTTTTATAGAATTGGGAGGCAGGCGAGCAGGCGGGTCACCTGATGGTAAGTGATCACCGACGCCCATAGACACCCGCAACACCAGGGGGATCACAGGTGCGCTGCCGGCCTTTAAGATATTTATAAACTCGTTTCTTGAAGGCTGCCTAGTTGTACCCGTCCGGAAATACCTGCGCAGGAAGCTGATTCCACAGCTGCGGTTGTACGTGGTAAGACGTTTCTTGTAAAACGTACGGTGGAAGATTGCCAGTTATCTAAGTGGTAAGGATGAAATGTTAACTTCTGGCGAGTGGTGCGGTGATGAAATTCTGCAGCAGGTATTAGCTCGAACAATTCCTCAGAGCACTCCCCATGATACATGCGATAAAGGATGCATAGAGATGCAACATCTCTCCGCAGTGCTAGATGGTCAAGTCGGCCGGTGAGGACATCGTCACCAATGATTCGGATCGCTCGACGTTGGACGCGGTCAAGAGGAAGGAGCTGATACTGAGGCGCCCCGGCCCAAAGGTGGCAACAGTACTCCATATGTGGCCTAACTTGAGCCTTATAAAGTTGAAGGCGATGTGCCGGTGTGAAGTACCGTTTTGCTCTACCAAAGACACCCAGTTTTTTAGAGGCCATTTTGGCCTTGTCCTCCAAATGACCGCGAAATTGGACGGAGCTCGATATATCGACGCCGAGAATCCCAATACTCGGCTTTGCAACAAGGGAAGTGCTCTGAAACAGAGGAACAAAGGGGTTTTTCTTTGCGGTAAACGCGCAAACTTGCGTCTTTTTGGGGTTGAATAAAATTGTACCAAGTTGCGAAGACCCCAATTCGAAACAAGGTCTAATTTAGTTTCGACCATAAATTAATCCTTTTAGCTTTTCGGGGGAAATTGTTTATTTTTATTTAATTCATTTAAATTTTAAGTGTCAGTAGTTAATCCTGAAAGACAACGTCAGTTTCGCTGTTCTTACTTCTTTCGTCCTATAAAATTATCTTAGGGTGTTTGATATAAATAAATAAAAATAAAAATAAAATAAAATAGCCTTTTATTCAGAGACTTCACTTATTAAATTTATGTAACAAATTTGAGAATATTTATACTTCATAATTAATTAATTTTTATAATAATCATAATATCACTAATTTCTAATAATTTTAAATCATAATTTCCATTAGCATGCATTTAGTCCTCTATTCGTCTTTTTCCTCTGTTTGCCCTTTGGCAAAGGCCTCCTCCAGCTGTCTCCATGTGTCCCTGTCCTTGGCGAGCCTTGTCCATTTCTTTCCTGCTACTCTAACTATGTCATCTTCCCATCTAGTGTACTGTCTCCCTCTCTTCCTTTTATGACCTCTAGGGTACCAGATAGAAACTGTTTTGCTCCACTTGTCTGCTCCTCTTATTACATGACCAGTCCATTTCCATTTTAGCCGTCGAATTTTTGCTGCTGCATCTTCTATTTGGTCTTTTCCCTGATGAGCTTATTTCTTACCTTGTCTGTGCGTTTTATATGTAACATACTGCGTTCCATAGCTCTCTGGCATACTTCAATTTTCTGAGTATGTCCTTTGTTCAGGGGCCATGTTTGACATCCGTAGGTCAGTACTGGTAGCACTGATGAGTTAAACAATTTGCTTTTCAATGTCTGGTTCATGTCTTTGTTTTTCAGCACTTCTCTCAGTGACCAGTATCTTTTCCACGCATTTGTCACCCTTCTCTCAATTTCAGCTTTCATTTCATTTTGTTGTGTAATGGACTGGCCCAAGTAAATATATTCTTCTACATATTCTACTGTGTCCTTGTTAATATGTATTGGTACTCTATCCCAGTTTGTCATGACTTTAGTTTTGTCGGTATTCATATGTAATCCCATTTTTGCGCTCTGTTTTGCTAGCACTTGCAGCATGCCTTCCAGGTCTGAAGCTTGGTTTGCGAATAGGATCAAGTCATCTGCGAACCTGAGGTGGGTTAGAATGTCTCCGTCTATCTTGATCCCATACCTAGGATTGTTTTCCCATTCTAAGTCTCGGAAAATATTTTCTAGTACAGCCGTAAAGATCTTAGGAGATAAGGGATCCCCCTGCCGCACTCCTCGTTCCACCTTTATCTCCTCTCCTATACCCTCTAGTTGTATCCGGGCAGTGCTGTTAGCATAGATAGCTTTTATAACCCTTATGTATTTATGGGTGACCCCTTGCTCTCTAAGTGCTTCCCACATTTTAGGGTGTATGAGTGAGTCGAAAGCCTTGCTGTAATCCACATATGCGCAGTATAGAGGCATTTGGTATTCTTTGTATTTTTCTGAGACTTGTCGTACTGTGTGTATGTGGTCCAATACTGAATAACCTGCTCTAAAGCCGGCTTGTTCTTTAGGTTGATTTTCGTCTAACACTTTTGTGATTCTGTTCAATAAAATTTTTGCAAATATCTTATATAAATTTGACATTAGACTTATCGGTCTGTAGTTGTTAATATTGTTGCAGTCTCCTTTTTTGTACAAAAGTATTATATTAGATACAGTCCATTGAGTTGGTATTTCTTCCTGTTGTAGAACATCATTGAAGATCTCGGTTAAGGTTGGTGTTATTACTTCACAAGCGGCAATTAGGAATTCATTTGTAATGCCGTCTGGCCCTGGGGATTTGTCCTTCTTTAGTTGCTTGATAGATGCTTCGACTTCACATTTAAGAATTGGTGGGACAGGTTCTTCGTTGTCTAATGTAATATAGCCATCGTTGCTTTGAGGGCTCCTGAATAGCTCTCTGTAGAAGTTTGTGGCTACACTTAGGATGTCCCCTCTTTTGGTTGTTACTTCTCCCGTTTTCTTTTTTAAGGTTGGAATCCATTCTTTTTTGATATTCAACTCTTTGAAGGCCTTCTTGATTCCTCCCGTGTTTCTTAGGTGTTTTTCTATAGTATCGAATCGCTTTTTTTTCCTTTCCTTTCTTATTTCCAATCTTATTTCTTTGCTTAAAGTTGCAATTCGTTTTCTGTTCTCTTTCCTCCCTGAAATGTCAGCTATTAACATTCCTCTTTCTTCCATGAGTTGTTTTATATGCTCAGATACAAGATTACCTCTTTCAGTGGACTCCTGTTTCCTTAGTCTTGAAATAACTTGTTTTATATTGTTTTCTAGCCAGTTGTATTTTTCTTGGACATTCAATTGTGGGTCTATTTTTGTTTCTTTTAGCTCTTTTACAATCTCCTTTTTTATGTTGCTGTTTAAAAAAGGAATCTTAGGCTGCATCTTTGGTCTTTGTTTCCGGGGAGCTAATGCTTTCAATTTTGCTCGTACCATTCTGTGATTGGTGTTGAAGTTGAACTGATTTACTATGTCGTTATCTATAAACGCTTTAGGTTGGTTTGTTAGGATATGATCAATTTCATTTTTATAGTTTCCATCTGGAGATATCCACGTCCATCTTCTTGAATATTTCTTCTTGAAGTTGGTGCTGAGAAAGTTCAATTTGTGTTCTAAAGCTGTGCTGACCAAACGGTTTCCGTTTTTGCTTCTTGGGCCTCTGCTGTGAGGTCCCATTATGATATCCTCGCCTTCTCTTCTCTTGCCTATTTGAGCATTAAAATCTCCCATTACAATGAGATGGTTATGTGAATGTTCATATATCGTGGCATTTAAGTCCTTGTAAAATTTGTCAGTGACTTCTTTCGGTGCTGCTTCTGTAGGTGCATATGTTTGGATAATTGACCATTCCTTTTCATAGTTTGGTAGCTTAATACTCAGTACTGCCAATCGTTCTGAAATTCCTGCTATTTGTGTTACAAATTCTTTCCATTCCTGCTTGATCAAAAATCCAACGCCGTACTGTCCGGCTGTTTCACCTTTATAGTAAAAAATATGATCTGTGTGTTCCTCAATTTTATCACCAAATCTTCTGACTTCAGACATGCCCAATATATCCCACTTGATATAGTCTAATGCTTTTAACAGTTCTGTATAGCTATCTTCGGTTCGGAGTGTAAGTACATTTAGAGTGGATATGTAGATAACTTTTTCTCGTTTTACTTTGTTGCTCTTAATTTCAGTGTTTTTTTTGTTTCTGTTTCTACCTTGGGGGCTTGGAGGGTGGTGGTCTACCTCTCCCTCGGGGACCAGCCGTGATGGGAGAGTATGTTTTTGTATGGTTGTGTTTTCATTGTTTAATTGTAGTGTGCTTCCGGTATTTACAGGTTTTTTACTAGTTGTTGGTTTCATCAGAGGTAGCAATGCTGCTTGACTTTGGGCGAACGTTGTTGCAATTAGTTGTGTTTTCTTTTCCCATAGCATTCGTGGAGTTTGTTCTGGAGCGAAAGAAGTTATGGACTTTGTTGATTTTGTTAGGTGCTGCTTCACCTGATACATCGCCTTTTGGCGATTTTGTAGGGGAATTTGATTGGTTCCTCTTCCTCTTTCCTTCTTTGTCCTTTTCTCTTATTATTATTAACTTGTCGTAGCGAAAGATTGCTTTGTTTCCTTTCTTTATCTCAAGGTCTTTCTTCTCTTTCAGTTCCTTCCTCTTCATCATTACATCCTTTGGGTAATCTTGGGTTGCGTACATGCCTGCAGGAAAGCTTTTGTTGTTCCTCAAAAGTTCGTATTTACGCCAGGATAAGGTGAACGTTACTAGTATTGGCCTTGTTTTTTGGTTGTCTTTCTTCCCTATTCTTCGTAGATCGCTTATTTCCCGTTCATCATATTCTCGGATTCCAGACTTCTGGCTTACTTTGTTCAAAATCTCTAGTATTTTTTCCTTAAGATCCACACTATTGGTTTCAGATTCTTTTAGGCCGTGGATTAGGATGTTGTTTTTCCGTATCTCCCTCTCTAGGCTTTGCACTTTCGATTGTAATGTTTCTATTTCCTTTTTGAGTGTAGCGTTTTCCTGGATAATCGGTGTTAACTTCTCTTCTATAGCCAAAGAGATGGTATTTGTAAACTTTTCAGCCAGCTCTTCTGTTTGTATTTTGAAATCCAACCTCATTTCATTCATTTTTTCAAGTATTATTTGTGTCGCTGGATCCATCTTATTTTCTGCCAATCTGGTATTTATCTTTTTCGGCTGGTATACTTTTTGAGATGGCAACCCCACTGTTGACAGTTATTCTTGACAGATGGCCGGATATCGTTCAGTTCACTCACTCGTTTAGAAGTATTTTGAGGTTATACGAGATGTGTACACAGTGATATGTTTTTTGTATATATATATGTTTCTTCAACGATATTTCATTGATTTTCCGAATACATACAGTGAATTAGCACTAATCACATTATAACTTTGGTGTCCCAGCTTATGATTCACCGTAATTTTTCACTACGACACTTAATTACTTGATAATTAGCGAAAATTTTCGAAAAAACTGGGAGACGTAACAAATACGGTGTTCACTTGACAGTGTTTGATATAAATCGCTGTAAATCGAGAACCAGTGCTGCAATAATGATAAATTATGTCTCGTTTTATTTCTAAATATATCAAAATTCATATGCTGTTACATAATTTTGCCACAACTCCAGTAGTTTTTGTTAAAAGTTAGTACAAAAAATGATTAAAAGATAGTTTTTAATTTTTGGTGAACTGTCTGTAGCTATTTTTCAGGTACTGTTGGTCACACCGAAATAAAATAGGTGGTTTTCACAGAAAAATAAGGGTAATTAGAAGGAGGATTAAAGAAATAATTCGTCACAAGGTAGTGAAAGCGTCGTTCTATGGATTTGACGGGTTATTTTGCATATTTCCTAGTGATCATTGATGATTTGACATAAAAATTTGGGACATGTTGGCAGATGTCATCCCATAGTAAAATAAATTAGCAAGGTATCTATTCCGAGCGAAGCAAGGAGGTCCGAAATCTTTGGTGGTTTTCGATTAGTAATTTTATAAAAATTAAGTCTTACATTGACAACTTTCTCCTATCTTCATCCGCTTTAGAGATAAATAGAAAAAACTAAAATTAGGGACCCGTTCGAGGGGGGGGTGGATGGAGGGGGCGGAAATGGGATCGCCAGGGAACATTCTAGATATGTTTGGAGGGACCTAAGGAACACTTCCATAAAAAAAAAATTCGGCCGTAATTTGTCCTGGGTCTATTTCTGAAAATATTGATCTAAAAGATCTTGAGATCTTTAATTCGGTTGACAAAATGAAACTGAACAACTTTCCTTGAGGAACATGTCAAAATACGAAGAAAGGCCTGGAACACGTTTTTAGTAGGGAAGCCCGCCTTCATTCTTTATTTTTTTTATCTTTATTATTTGTTGTTATAACAGCAACAGAAATAGGTACACAATTTGTGAAAATTTTAACTGTCTACCGGAGCAAGGAGGTCTTTGTTCTGAGCTGTCTACCAATGGGTTCAATTTTGACCTCCCATACAAAATGCACTGTCAGCTGATTCAGCTTCTAGTAAGGGAGATGAAAAATATTTCGCTATATGATTTGCACGTATTTCATATCGCTAGAGATGATAGTTTAGATTATTACAAATTGATTTGGTTCAGTAAAGTTTTTCTGTCCGTCGCTGCGTTTTTGAGTTTCAGATTTTCAAAAATGTAAAAAAAGAAGGGTACTAAATCATTTGCTCATGTCTGCCAATGGAGCTGCTGGTCAGAAACATCCCAAAAATTAAAGAAATCGAAGAGGCAGACGTATAGGGCTCTGCATTATCACGGGAAGTACTAGTAAATATGTAAAAAAAAAGCTCTACTAAACCATTTGCTCATCATTCTAGTTGCTTTTATTCGCTTCATTTGGTTTCACTGAAGACAACAAAAAATTGGCAGACGATTTACTCACTGATTTTAAGAAATATTAATTTTTATAAATTCGTACTAAATCAATCATATCCCCAATATAGGGTGCGTCCTAATTCACTTTCTTCTTTCAAGTAGACAAGGCTTATAATGAACGCGGGTAGGGGCGCTGGCTTGTATAAGGAGAACACTCAAAAGTGACGTTTCACAAGGTGGCGGTGTTAGTTCCTTTTTTTGCCACGTTCATAATAAGCCTTGTCGCAATTGTACACACGACCGCACATCAGTAGAAACACTTTTGGACCTTATGGCGTGGTAATAGAGTTGAAAAAGTTTCTACCGACAAGCGATTGACCGTACATAGATAATTTCGTTTCACTCAGAAAAAAATAAACACCGGAAAGAAATTATTCATTGATTTTAAAAACCGGTAATAAATTGCGTAGGAATGGAACGCTAATTAAAAAGTTGATATCTCAATGGGTCCCCGCACACGTTAAATCCGCGATCCGCGATCCTGCGATCCGCTGAGATTTAGATAAGATGCAGCTATAAGAAAGAAAGAGACCATAGGCTAGGTGTATCTATGGTGTGTCTATGGTCCTATAGCTTTCTCTTTCTTTCTTATAGCTGCATCTCTACCGGAACGCAGGATCGCGGATGTTACGTATGCGGGCACCCAATGTGTGAAGGAAACGTCGGGTGCCCGCACACGTTAAATCCGCGATCCTGCGAATCGGTAGAGATGCAGCTATAAGAAAGAAAGAGAAATAATAATGATCGCGAAGTCTGATCGCGAAACTGTTTGACCATGTGCGGGGACCCAATATCGTTCTTATCAAAGATTAAATATACTTTCGAGTGGTAGAAATGTTCAAGGGTAGAAATCCAACACGGGCTCTACACGACGAGCCGCAAACGGCGTTCACACGTTGGCCGTGCCTTTATTTCAAATAAGTGCGTAGGAGCAGAGGGACGTTTTATTCTAAATAAGTAAAAATAATATATTTTTTTTTCAAATATGGTGCAGCTGGAAACAAAACTTAAAAGCACTGTATAAGTATATTTCAGCGGCAGCGATAGTCACCGCGTATACGTCCATCTTGCTTGCTTGACAGACCTACACGGAATGAGCCGCACCAACGTGTGAAAGCTGTCAACAAGCTTGCCGAGCCGGCGCGGCCAACGGTTGGGCCAACGTCTACTGGGTGCTCAAAACGAGTGGGTCAGACCCATTGACGTAAGAAAAACGCTGCGCTTCTAACGCCCCCTGGCGTAGTTTCCAAAATCTTTGGTCAGACAGAATTCACAGGTATAAATATTCAAAAATAGCGATATCACTGATTCGTATACGAATCTTGCCAATACGAACGCTTCAAAAATGCGTCTCCTCAGACTGCAACTGCTATGTCTTTGATTGATGTCATCCATTCAAATCTTTGAACAAATGAACATGAAAAAATTATGTATCGAAATACCAGCCAGCATCTTACTAAAAAGGTTGCTTTGAAAGTAGCCGATGCTTTAAAAAAAACCGGCCAAGTGCGAGTCGGACTCGCGCACAGAGGGTTCTGTACCACCACATAATCATAAAGTTAATGTGCTACATTTTTTGAGTCCGACACGCGCTTGACCAAATTTTATTATTTGTTGTTATTTTATAGCTTATGCACTATGAACATACCAATTTCCAAGTTTGTAAGTGTTCTCATTTTTAAAATAGAACTAAAACAAAAATCGCTTTCGCTACCATCCAACTTGACCCCTATCTTATATGAATGTTCTTGAAACGGGAGCTCACCACAATTGGTTACCATTAGTTGTGAGAA
The DNA here is from genome assembly GCA_947532105.1 of Athrips mouffetella. Taxonomy (NCBI): domain Eukaryota; kingdom Metazoa; phylum Arthropoda; class Insecta; order Lepidoptera; family Gelechiidae; genus Athrips; species Athrips mouffetella. The sequence continues at coordinate 15,563,793 of OX383978.1, forward strand.
AAGTTGTAATATTTAATGATTTCAGACTTTTCCCAATATTTGTACTGTGAGACCTAGCTTCTTGCCAAATTTCATAATTTTAAGTCAACGGGAAGTACCCTGTAGGTTTTGCTATTTTGCATAAATGTATGGAGATGAGGACATAAAATGCCATATCTTTTGATTGCGTCGTTGTAAAAAATTGAAATTTTCAGATCTTTTGTGGTTCATGGATCATAATATATGGTATTAATTTCAATCTGATACCTTTACCCGTTCGTGAGATAAAGGGTCTTGACAGACAGACGGACGACAAAGTGATCCTACGAGTATAAGGGTTCCGTTTTTTTATTTTGAGGTACGGAACCCTAAAAATAAAAAATCAGAGGCACAGTAAATACATGGGCTTATCAGGAGTATGGCAACTAAGCCTAATTTTAACCGTTTTCAAAAAAGGAGGAGGTTCTATGTTCCACTGTATGAATTTTTTTTTATGTATGTCCACCTTTTTTTTCCGTCAAGTGTTAACGATTTACAAAATTCCTTTTTTATCCGAAAGATTATACTCCTGAAGTGGTCCCATTGTCACCAAGTCAGGATCTGATGATGGGATCCTAGGGAAATCGAAGGCAACCCTCAAATTTTATAGGCACGTATAACGTTTTTCATATATTTTTCAAAGCTACACAAGTATTTGTGTCTGGTATTCATCATCTCATGTTGATGGTCTGATGATGGAAGGTCCAACTCCTTAGCGGTTAGGAGTTGGAGGATAATTCTTCAAAATTTTAGTCACGTATTGATCGAAAGTTTTAAGCGCTCGTGGCCAAGTGGAAGTTGGTCTTTCTTTGCGATCTCTAAAATTAAATAACGTTAGTCGTGGTGTGTGACCGCTAGTGGCACAACAATTAGAACGTTCTGTCAAATAATAGAACGATTTTCAAAATTCTTTTTTTATCCTACCAAACATACTTCTGAAGTTGTCCCATGGCCACCAAGTCAGGATCTCATTTTCAAAATACTTTTTTTATCCTACCAAACATACTTCTGAAGTTGTCCCATGGCCACCAAGTCAGGATCTCATTATGGGATCCCAGGGAAATTGAAAGCAACGCTCAAACTTTATAGGCACGATTACCTACGTGTTTTAAAAACAACGCGTTAGGTAAATAATGCAAAATCTCTCAGGTGAAAGCTCTACACAGGAAATTGAACATCTTTTTTTTTTTTTTTTTTAATGTATGTCCCACTGACTTTCCACTGCTATGTGGCAGAGGCTTTTTGCAGCAGACATGTCGATACCATCTTTTTTTTTTAATAATTATTTACGACTTAATCGTGTGTTGGGTCATGATGAACACCGATTTATCATGATACGGTTCGGGATTAAATGACTATGGGTATAATTATTGGCTCTTTTTTTTTAAATTAAATTTCATTCATGCTTCATTTGAATTTAGCTTTTTCTTACTTGATTGTTCACCAATACGTATTGTATCTTATTGAAACGTATTTTACAAAATACGCTCGAAATAATACCTTTCTTAATCTATTTACTATATTATCTATTTAGCTGTTCTTTCTTTTCCAGCTTTTTGCATTTTTTTTTTGTTTTTTACTTTTATAGCTTTTTTTTTTAAATCATTTTTTTTTGCTGTCTTTTTTTTCAGCACTTCTTTTTTTTTTGCTTTATATATATTTTTTTTATATTTACTCTTTTTTTATATACACTTAAATATATAGTCACTATATACTAACTGTACATCTACTTGTTTCTAGCAATTACATCTGCAGCAATCTTCTTACAAAATTTTACAAACTCCTCCCTATTTGTATCCTAAATTTCCCACAAGGTATCTCTGCTTTCTCTTCGTTGTATTAGTATTTCCAGTTCCGTACGAGTTTTACAGTATTTTGGGCAATCCACTATAATGTGAATTGCACTCTCATCTACGGTTGGGTCACACACGCAGGCAGGGTTATCTTTACACTTAAATCTATGAAGGTAAGCTGAGAAACCCCCGTGGCCAGTTAATATTTGGACCATTGTTGGGTCGAAGTTGACTTTCCTTAATATTTTATAAGCTGTTATAGCATTTGGGAAAAACAGTTTGGTTGTTGCGGCTGTATCACCCTCAACATACTTTTTGTTCCATTTTTGGAGAGTCTCTGCTCGGAGTACCCGACGAACAAAAGAAACTGGACATTTTTCATAATGCGGCTTTGTTTTTATCCCCTGAGCTGCCATTTTCGCCAGTTGGTCAGCGCGCTCATTGCCTTCGGTGCCTACGTGAGCTCTTATCCAAAAGAGCCGGACGGAGTTTCCATCTGAGTTTATCCTGGCAATATTTTTTTTAATCTGGAAAGCGAGAGGATGGAAGGTGTTGCTGCTTCTAAGCAGTTCGAGGGATGATTTGGAGTCACTAAGGATGTTACTGGAGCTGTATCCCGCATCTTTTATTAGTTCGATCGCTCTATGTAAGGCATACATTTCTGCTTGGAACACGGTGCAGAATTTTCCCAATTTAAACTTTCTGCTTGTGATTTCAGCTCCGTTGTTCCAAACAGAGAGGGCAGCACCAACTTTACCATCAATTTTACTGCCATCTGTGTATATCATTGGCCCCGTTAGATTGTGTTCTCTAATTTCGTCGAGCGAGATGGTTTCAAGGCTTGCAAAATCAATGTTTATTTCTTTTGCTGGGTGTGGCGCTTGTCTGAAGCAGATTCTCTTCTCTATTTCATAGTCCCCCAGAATATCGTGCATAGCATTCCCACGTCATGCTTCATAGATTTTTGCAGCTTCCATTATTCTCATCTCCAGAGGGAGCAATCCAGACAGCAAAAGAGCAGCATGTAGGGAGACCGTTCTGTAGCTCTTGCATATTTTTTGAGCGAACCCTCTCTGTACTGTATGTAGTACTTTTTGGATGCTGATTTTATTTGCCGCTTCAGCCCATGCACTCGACGCGTACATTATTATTGGTTCTATGACTGCAACATAGATGGTCCTGATAACTTCGGAATTAAGTCCCCAGGTTAGTTTTGCTGATCTGGCTAACTGCTTAAAGATGTTTATCGCTTTTTTTGAGACCCGTGCAACGTGACTATTAAAGGTGAGCTTATCGTCGATGGTCAGCCCAAGAATTTTAACTTCTTTCACTAGCTCTATATTTGTACCACCCATGGTCAAAGTTTCCTAGTTAAGACCATAGCATTTGTCTTGTGTGCGGCAAAACGTAATTTGTTTTTCAGACCCCAATTGTACACATGCTCGAGTGCTGTATTAGCTCTTCTTTCGATTTCGGACCCCGTGTTTCTTCAAGTTCTTCCAATAATGGGTTAGGTAGTATGTTCCAAAAGAGGGGACCTCCTATTGAACCTTGAACGCACCCTTTATTAGTGTCTTTGTAAAACTCCGTGCCTGCGTATCTGACGGACACTTTACGGTTTTCGAAGTAACTGCATACTAGTTTTCGCAAGTTCCATGGGCACCCTTTTTCCACGAGCTGACATTTAATGGCAGGCCACCATGCACTGTCAAAGGCTCCTTCTATGTCCAGTGATATTAATGTACAGATTTTTCGTTTCTTTAATTTATCCCTTATATGATTCATTAGGTCGTAGAGGGAGTCTTCCGTGCAGCGCTGCGGTACGAATCCGTATTGTCGGGTATTGAGCTTTGGAAAAATGTGCCACCGTATTCTTCTGACGACTATCTTCTCTAAAACTTTTCCCAGAACAGGTAGCAATCCAATAGGCCTATACGATTTTGGCTGAGTGTAATCGGTCTTTCCAGGTTTCCTCAGGACTATTACTGCAGCAACTTTCCACTGATTTGGAAAGTGAGATAGCTGGAGGCATTTATTTATAACTGCCAAGAACAGATCTCTGTCGGTGTCAATTGCAGCTGAACAGATACAAGAAGTAAACCCGTCTGGTCCAGGAGCTTTTTTAGGGTTAAAGCTATTCATTACTGTCTGTAGCTCAACCATGGTGAAAGGAGGATCTATCGTATCGTTCGGTTTTCTCATTATTGACTGCCGAGCTTCACGCCTGATGACTCTGTGCACGAGTTCATCCGTCTCTTCCAAGTCATCTGGGAAAAATGTCTGGGCAAGCCACTGTGCCGACGCTTTAGGTTCCAATGTATTTCCGTCCTTTACTAAGGGTAATCCTTCCACCTTTTTCGCAGTACATCCGATAACCCTATAGATCCCGTCCCACATACTTTCTCTATCCTGTCTGCCACAAAAACCTCTCCAACCCTCCACCTGAGCTTTATCAGCTTCTTCTTCATACTTAGTTTTGGCTGCTAGGTATTCATTTATCACATGTTGTTTTCGTCGGGGAGCAGCGCATCGAATCCTTCTTCCCTTTGTGACCATGTCCTTCTTCATTGTGTCGAGTCTTTCAGTCCACCAGGGCAAATAATTGTTGTAAATTCGATTCTTAAGTTTAGGCATTGTTTTCTCACAAGTCTTTTCAATGCATTCTTTGTACGTGTTTATTGTTTCTTCCAATGTTTTTGTGTCCTTAATGTCATTGATTTTGTTTGCTTCTATTTTGTTTTTAATTAATTCTATCTTAAGATTTTCTGTAAATTGCTTCCAATCTGCTTTCTTGGTATTGTAGATTCGGGTAGTTTGCTTCGGTCGTGGGTTACAAGATTTAGATAACGATAAAGTAAAAAAGATTGCGTTATGATCTGAGCTAGTCACCGTTTTGTCTACTTGCCATTCACCTACGATGTTCATCATCTCAGGTCGATAAGCTGTTATATCCACATGGCTACGAAACTCTCTCCCTCCTCGAATAGTATCGAATGTAGGTTCGTAACCTTCATTTAAGATGTGCATTCCAAGCTCCTCCATAACTTGAACATCTTAGAGATGCCATGCCATGGAACGCACGGCATTGTACACGTAGAGACAAAACCAGTGTAACCTGTAGTCAGCCGAACCAGCGCTACGCTGAACTTGTTTACTATTATAGTACCTGGGCGACCGAGCTTCGCTCTAAAATAGCCGCCTCAACCTGACAATATCATCGGGTGAGCAAGCTATGCTACTCAAACCCAGGTGGCGCTGTAAGTTTCTTAAACGCACTAAAACGCGCAAAGAAATGATTAAAAAGACGGTGAAAACGAATTTTCCCAGACATGAGACCTAGCTAGATCGATTTTTCGCCCCGAAAACCCGTATAGTAATTTTCATCAAAATCGTTAGAGCCGTTTTCGAGAAACCGATTACAAATATAAATATTGTTTGAATATTCTGTGGCTACGTTACAAACGCCTTAAGGTGGTTGCTGAGCAGAAGTGCTGCCACTTTGAGAAATAAATTTATTGCGTCATAAATACAGAACATTTAATGAGGATTGTTTGATTGGCGGCAATATGGGGTAGTTCTGTGTTTTATTGTCCATCACATCACATCTTGGCTTATCGTGAATAGCTTTGTATTGTACAACTGCCAAAAACGGCCACTTTTAGCACTTTACCAATACAAAGCTATAAATGATAAGCTGAGCTGTGATGTCATGGGTTATAACATGTATAACTGCCCTATATTGCCGCCAAACGAACAAAACTACTGAAAAGTTTTGTGTTTGCGACGCAATAAATTTATTTCTAAAAGTAAGGTGCTGCCACCCAGCAACCGCCTTAAAGAAAATACTCGCTCAAGGTCAAATTGTTTCCACCGAAGTGCGTACCTGTCTATAAGTTGGTTACTTATTACTGACCATCAATTTTAGAGACTATCCATGAAATGCTCGAACTTTTTTAGAGACATCATGATTGTAGTGATATGACAACACTACGTCATTTGTGCTTCGGAAGGCCTTTCAGTCGTTTGTCCTTACCACTTTGAAGGAGTGATCATCAGGTTAGTAATTTAGATCAGTTAGGGTTACCAACCACCTTTTGGTGCCTGTACCTTACGATGTTCGCTTAACACTAAAACTTGTAAAATAAAAATATTTATAACAAAAACTACACACCTCCTTTAAAGTATTTCAAGGTTTCTATTAGCGCTAAAAATTACAAAATAACCGTAGCAGTTTATAACCAAGAACTAAGTGAAGTATTTTTTTGTAATTTTTTTGTCGTATTTTAGGGAAAGTTGTTAAGTTCTATGGTCAGAGTAACAAACTCAAAGGAACGCAGTTGATTAGGAAGTACCCTATACAACGTGTTAACGGAATAAGCGAAACCATAGAAAAATATAGGTACTTAGAAGAAGGATTATAGAAATAATTCGTCACTAGGTGGTGTAGGCGTTTTCTATGGATTTGACAGGTTATGTTGAATGTTTTCTATGGATCATCGATGATGGGGTTGTGACATGTTGGCAGATGTCATCCCCTACTAAAATAAATTAGCAAGGTATCTATTCCGAGCGAAGCAAGGAGGTCCGAAATCTTTGAGCGAAACTGAGAAAATAGTTTATTCAGAATCGAGAGTGGAATCAATTTCACGGGTTTTTGATGGGGGTGATTTTTTTAAATTTTTATTTCAAAAATTTTTATTACTTAAATTTTTGCCGCTTCTATTCTAAACATTTCTGTGGATAAGCGCGCTGCCGACCGGTGCCGCGCGGACCATGAGCGGTGAGGAGGGGAGGGAAGCGTGCGCGGAGTGCGCGGACTAGAACAACGATAAAACTAGAACTATGATGAAACTTTAAAATAACAATATCTATATTTTAAAAAAAAATTAAGATATTTTTTACGGGAATGGATTTCTTTTAATAAAAATCAGTTGGGGTGTATGAGGGTTTCGCTTATTCCATTAACACGTTGTATAGGGTGACTTTTAATTAGTTCTTGATAGCAAAAGATATGCATGTACTCATGATACTGAAAAACTATTCCTAAGGAAAATTGGTCGAAATACGAAAAACCCAATTTGACCTCCATCACCATCCGCTGATGCAGTTTCTTTGGGAGATCAAAACTTGATTTTCGTATTTCGACCTATGTTCCTTGGGGAAAGTTATTCAGTATCAATTCATACCTTTTTCTATCAAGAACGAATTAAAAGTCACCCATTTACTTATATTTTAGTACTGGCCCATCGGCACGTTACACTGTCCCCAATTCGTTGGTCCACAATCTGACATTGTGGACCAACAAATGTCAGTCACAAATTGTCAACTTTATCTGAGCGGACGAGCAAGGAGATCTTTGTTCAGAGGAGCGGACCACGCGAAACGCGCGACTAGATACAAAAATGCCAGCCTGTTGCATAAAAGGGTGCACTACCGATGATATAAGAAGTAAATAAAGCAAAAGATTTAAGGTATAAAAAGTAAATAAGTAAAAATGTATCAATTAATTCGTGTAAGACGCGACTTTTCAATAAACAGATGTAAGTTTTCCAAATAAAAAACAACAAACTTACTAATACAAAAATGAAACGATGATTCATTTTCTTAGTTAAAAAATTACTTACTTTCATTGTTTTTTACTATTATCTAATGAATAACACTGAAAAACCAGGCCTAAGTCACGTATAAACAGTAAAGACTTTGTTTTGTTTTTCCCGCCATATTATTTCCATTCCGTGTATTTAGCACCGACCTCAGAACAAAGACCTCCTTGAAGTACTACACTACGTAGTTCACGCGATCTTTCACAGATGGCGCTTTTTTTTCTTGTATGGGGAAATTTTGAACAGCTTGTTCCCAGGACCCTATCTTGACTATATAAATCTATGAAGTCACCCTATATATAAGACTATGAATCAAATGGTCTGCCTTTGGTAAATCAGAGGTCTAGAGGTCTGCCTCTTCGATTTTTATGGTTTTGAGGATGATTGTAACCATCAGTGCAACCGGCCGACATGAGCAAATGATTTAGCACGTGTTTTTTTTTTACATTTTTAAAACCCTGTTAATTGATAACGCAGCGCTACCAAGGTGGCAGACTATTTTTCTGATGTTCTACTCATCGTTTTTAATCGAACGATCTATGTCTGCCACATGAGCAAATGATATACACGTTTTAATATCATAACAAAAAACTAAAAAAAATATTCCTTCAAAACGCAGAGGTGTGGTGGTCTGCCTCTTCAACTTTCATCGTTTTGAGGATGATTCTGACCATCAGTGCAAGCGGCAGACATGAGCAAATGATTTAGCTCATGATTTTTTTTTACATTTTTAAAGCCCTGTTAATTGATAACGCAGCGCTACCAAGGTGGCAGACTATTTTTCTGTGGTTCTACTCATCGTCTTTAATCGAACGATCCACGTCTGCCACATGTGCAAATTATATAGAAATGCTGGAAGCCATCACCCTTACTATTCCAACGGTCAAGTTTTTTTCGTATTTTGACCTATGTTCCTCAGGGAAAGTTGTTCAGTTTCATTGTAAGAATCACATCCTTCAGGGTTGATATACCCTTTTTGGTAAACCCTGTAGAACAACGCTGTAGAATAACAACAAATAATAAAAACTGATCAAGTGCGTGACGGACTCGCGCGCATTTAATACACTTCTGCATGACTGCGCGTCCATGATTAAGACGATGTTTTTTACCTTAGTGGTACGGTACCCTCAGTACGTGAGTCCGACTCCTACTTGGAAGGTTTTTGGTTTCTTGGTCGATATGCTTGCGCAGCTAATCACCGTCAGCTTCGGAACTACTTTATATTAATCCCAACTTAAAAAATATCTTCCCCACAAGATGACGTCAACTACGCTCCGGTTTCGTTAGACCTTAAAGCCCGAGTCACACTGAGGCGGTAGCGGAATCGTTCCATGGGCGGTATTATTTGTATGACCCTGTCACATTGAAAACCTGTCGTGGCGCGGTATTTTTTCCCGCAGGTCCGTACCCGGACCGCTTTCACAGTCATACCGCCTCTGTGTGACTTGGGCTTAATTCGGACCTGTGTTTTGCACGTGTGTGAGTAATATATATTTGTAGTGAATTTGCCATGACATTTTACGACAAATGTGAAATCTGCTTCCCTTTATATATTTCTGAGCAGGACCACGGTAGCCTAGTTGGTAAAGCGTCTCCAGTACTGGCGGAGAAGACGCAGGTTCGAATGCTGCCTGAGAATGTGAAATTTTTTGGTTTTCTACTTTGTCACTTATCTCAGTTTCGATTTAGTTTCGCACAACCAATGAGAACCACTGTGAAGTGAAGTACAAACTACTGTGATTCTCATTTGAAACGCATAGTATATGTAACGATTACAGCATGGAAAAGATTGCTTTTTTAAAGTTTTTACCGGACTGCGGCAAATAGAAAAAAGAGGGTTATGTGTTTGACCTGGGGGGTGATCGTGGTAATTTCAATGATATTACCAAAACAAAAACTTTTGTCTAAAAGACTTAGGTAAGACTTAACATAACTTTTGAGGCAAACGTTTTTATTTTGGTAATGTCGTTGAATTATTACGATCACTCCCCTGTATGTATGTAACTATGTACGTACTAGCTGTTGCCCGCGACTTCGTCCGCGAGGGATTCTATCTATCTGACCATCCATCCATACACCATTCCGTCTATCTGTCATCCGTCCGTCCATCCAACCATCTGTTCAACCGTCCGTCAAACCATTACTGTCCCTGCCCCTCTCCCCCTCCCCCCCTCCCGTTCCCTCTCCTCCTCCCTTTTCCTCTCCCTCTCCCTGTCCCTCTCCCACTCCCTCTCCCTCTCCCTACCCCTATTCATATCCCTTCCCCTATCCCTACCCCTATCGCCATCTTAACCGCTATCCCTATCTTCATATAAACATAGAAACGACACCCATATTGATTTTTAGACTTTTCAACCCTATCGCACCCAAATTTCACGTCCAAGACGTCGGATTTCAAAGTTGTTGTAGTTTTCGTAATCAGCGACCCGATAAACCATACAAATGACGACCATATTGATTTTTAGACATTTCAACCCTATCGCACCCCAACCCCAGGGGATGATGGTATTTCACGTCCACCACGTTGGATTTCAAAATTGTTGTAGTTTTCGTAATCAGCGACTCAATACATACTTGTCGCAAAATTTGTTCGGTGCAACCTTGGACAGATCCCTACGAGGGGTGACTCCCAACGAGTTAATGACAGGGGGCGCAATAATATTGCTTTACCTTTTCACAGACTTGAAAAATCAGCCAAATTTGTCCATGTAATGGGTGTCGACGACGAAGGTTGCCTGCTAGCTTGATGCTGGCAGGCTTCTGTAAATATGTATATTTAAACTTAGACGTAAGCAAATTCCAAATTACGACATTGATTAGTTTTGGCAGTCTCTACTTGGTTTGCTTGTAAATACTGTGTGTGTTACTGTTTTTAATTATATTTTATTAACCTGAGGAGCCGTCTTCTAATTTCGCAGCCAACAAGTAATATTTTTGGTCCTTCGAGCCGTGGTACGAGGCCCTTACTAATATCGAATCTCTGAAAGGGCCTCGCTGCTACTTTCTTTCTGGCGCGCTCGCTAAGTTAGAGCTCCATACCTTTTGTGACGCCAGCGACTCATCCTACGTTGCTGTCGCATACTGGCGCTCTATCTATGAGTGTGGAAGATCGGAGCTTTCTCTCGTTTCGTCTAAGGCTAGGGTAGCTCCAAATATGCCGACATCGATTCCGCGTTTAGAACTCCAAGGAGCTCTATTCCGCGTTTAGAACTCCAAGGAGCTCTTCTTGCTGCTCGCGTGGCAGATACTATCTGTAGAGCTCACCGTCGAAAAGTAAATAAACGAGTATTTTGGTGCGAATCTAAAACTGCCCTAGCCTGGATACGAGCCGATGCCCGATCTTTCAAACCCTTCGTAGCTCACTGCGTTGGCGAAATCACAGAGCTGACAGTAATATCTGAGTGGAGGAGGGTTCCGACGGTATTGAACGTGGCGAATGATGCCACCAAACTTAAAGCTGGCATTGTTTCAGACAGGTGGCTGAATGGTCCAAAGTTTCTGAATTCTGACAATTCGTGGCCGTTTGAGGAAGGAATCGACAACGATTCGCTAAATTCATATCCTGAAGAACTCAGAAATTTTGTAGGACTTATCGTGGAGCCGGCCGAACCGCTTCACATCCCTCTACCAGATGTGAATCGATTCAGCAGCTGGAGTCGATTTTTACGCTCCACTGCATATGTGTATAATTTGGCGTATTGTTGTTACAGCGCAGATGTCGAAACGCAGCCGGTGCAACTTCTGTTCCTCTTGTCGATGACGTCACTTTATCTTGTGATGATTTACAACTTTCGGAGCAGATGATTTGGCGACTAGTTCAAAGGAAGGCGTTTCCTGAGGAGTACGAAATCCTTTGCAGGTCTAGTTCTCTCCCTTTGAAATGTTATATTCGAATCCTGAACCCTTATATCGACGAAGAACAGTTGTTGCGGTTGCGTGGGCGAATTGACAACGTTAACAACGTACAAATTGTTAAACACCCTCTCATTGTTTACGGCCGAGACACCGCAGTACGTTTATATATAAAATATTTACACGAAAAGTTCGATCATGGGAACAATGAGACGGTGCTCAACGAATGCCGCCAAAGGTTCTGGGTAATCGGCCTACGAAACGTCATACGTTCCGTGGCACACCAATGCACATATTGCCGAAGAAGAAAAGCGTCGATCGCACACATCCCTCCGGAAGATAACTTACCTACAGAGCGTCTGGACCGTCACACTCGCCCATTCACCCACGTCGGTCTAGACTACTTTGGACCCCTCATGGTTACGTTTGGACGTCGACACGAGAAGAGGTGGGTCGCCTTATTCACATGCATGTCCACTCGCGCCGTCCACCTTGAAGTTGTGAATGAACTTACAACAGATGCCGCGATAAACACGCTCCGCCGCTTTATTGCACGAAGGGGCCGCCCAGCAATAATCACAAGTGACAACGCAACTGCATTTCACGGGGCGGCTAATGAATTGCGTCGAGCATTGCTGGAAGAACAGTGCGAATTTTCAACTCATCGCGGCATCATATGGAAAAATATACCGCCAGGAGCGCCCTCTATGGGAGGTGTTTGGGAGTGACTGATTGGGTCCGTGAAGAGATGTCTGGCATTAATTCTAAACAAGAACACTCCCAAAGAATAGACTCTAGTAACACTCCTGGCGGAAGTCGAAATAATTTTGAACTCCCGACCCCTTACCTACGTTCCAACCGAACCTGGAAGTGAAGAAGCTCTTACTCCTTACCACTTCCTCATTGGTGCTTCTTCAGTAGATGCTCCCGTCGGACGCTGCGATCCATCAGACCAGTTTGGAAGACGTGAGTGGAGAAAAGTTCAAGCCATGGCGACTCAGTTTTGGAATCGTTGGGTGCCCGAGTATGTCCCCCAGTTGCGACGCCATCATTTTGCAGGAGCCAGAACGGAAATAGAAGAAGGAGACCTGGTGCTAGTGGCTTATCCTAACATGCTACGGAACGTATGGCCGTTGGGGCGGGTCACCCAGAAGCTGACTGGGAGAGATGGGATCGTGCTTGTGGTAGACGTGCGAACTCAAGGTGGCGTCTTACGACGTCCTATGTGAATGATCGTGCCTCTCCCGATCCGCTGAGCCTGATGGGCAACCTGCGCCGTCGGATTACTTTTGATGCCACCGGTCGTGCTACCAGGAGGGGGAATGTCGACAACGGAGTTTGCCTGCTTGCTTGATGCTGGCAGGCTTCTGTTAATATGTATAATTAAACTTAGACGTAAGCAAAATTCCAAATTACGACATTGATTAGTACTTGGTTTGCTTGTAAATACTGTGTGTTTTACTGTTTTTAAGAGGGGTGGTACGAGGCCCTTACTAATATCGAATCTCTGAAAGTGCCTCGCTGCTGCGCACTCGCTAAGTTAGAGCTCCATACCATCTGTGACGCCAGCGACTCAGCCTACGCTGCTGTCGCATACTGCTGGCAGGCTTCTGTAAGTATGTATGTTTAAACTTAGACGTAAGCAAATTCCAAATTACGACATTGATTAGTTTTGGCAGTCTCTACTTGGTTTGCTTGTAAATACTGTGTGTTTTACTGTTTTTAATTATATTTTATTAACCAGAGGAGCCGTCTTCTAATTTCGCAGCCAACCAGTAATATTTTTGGTCCTTCGAGCCGTGGTACGAGGCCCTTACTAATATCGAATCTCTGAAAGTGCCTCGCTGCTACTTCCTTTCCGGCGCGCTCGCTAAGTTAGAGCTCCATACCTTCTGTGACGCCAGCGACTCAGCCTACGCTGCTGTCGCATACTGGCGCTCTATCTATGAGTGCGGAAGACCGGAGCTTTCTCTCGTTTCGTCTGAGGCTAGAGTAGCTCCAAATAAGCCGACATCGATTCCACGTTTGGAACTCCAAGGAGCTCTTATTGCTGCTCGCCTGGCAGATACTATCTGTAGAGCTCACCGTCGAAAAGTAAATAAACGAGTATTTTGGTGCAATTCTAAAACTGCCCTAGCCTGGATACGAGCCGATGCCCGATCTTTCAAACCCTTCGTAGCTCACCGCGTTGGCGAAATCACAGAGCTGACAGCATTTACTTATATATAAGTACTAGCCCATCGGCACGTTACAATGTCCCCAATTCGTTGGTCCGAAATTTGACGTTTAGGACCAACAAACGTCAGTCGTTGTCAGTCATATTGTCAACATTGGATGCAAATAAACTTACCAACAAAATGGAATGTTCTTAGTAGAAGAAACAATATACACTTATTATTATTTTTGTTATTTCTTATTATTGTTTTTGACTATAATCCAATTAATGAAACTGAAAAACCAGGCCTAAATCACATATAAACAGTAAAAAGTTTGTTTTGTTTTTTCCCGCCATATTATTTCCGTTCCGTGTATTAAGCACCGACCGAAGTACTACACAACGTAGTTCACGCGATTTTTCACAGATGGCGCTATTTTTTCTTGTATGGGGAAATATTGAACCGTTTGTTCCAAAAACCCTATCTTGACTATATAAATCTATGGCTGACAGTAATATCTAAGTGGAGGTGGGTGCCGACGGTATTGAACGTGGCGGATGAAGCCACCATACTTTAAGCTGGTGTGGCGAACTCGCCACTATGTTAGATTTAAGCTTAATATTATAGCTGTAACTGTATTGATAAATAAATATGTTGTTTTTATGTAATAGTAGATATAAATAAATATTGTACATAAATATATAAATATACATACTTTGTTATATACACATATATACAAACTTTTGTAATATACACACATACATACTTTGTAATTTACATACTATGTACTTAAATGAGCAAATATTAATTATTTCAACAGACGGACAAACAAGCGCACTTTGTGGTAATATATAGTTAAAATATGCGCATGGGCAGGCACCGCGATTCGGTTTCCACACAGCCCCGCTCCTCGAGCCTCATGCCGCGTGGCCCTCAAGCTGCGACGGCTCACCAGACTGAATGCTATCACGACGCAGAGCGCTTGTTCGTTTTGCTGCCATCTTACGCTTTGTTATCTTCGTAGTTTTCATATGCTTTCATCCATCTTTCTAGAACTGTATCTTCCTTCATACTTGCGCCTTCTAATCTGTGCCTTACCGTATTTTTGTGCTATGCTTTCCTCCTTGCTTAATGCACAATAAACTGTCGTGCTTGTGAACAACATTGTCTTGGTTTCATTGCACATCATACCTTCATTCATACCTACGGTAAGCTTTGTTGTGATATACTACACGAATCGCTACACTGGCATTGTTTCAGACAGGTGGCTGAATGGTCCAAAGTTTCTGAATTCTGACAATTCGTGGCCGTTTGAGGAAGGAATCTACAACGAGTCGCTAAATTCATATACTGAAGAACTCAGAAATTTTTTAGGACTAATCGTGGAGCCGGCCGAACCGCTTCACAACTCTCTACCAGATGTGAATCAATTTAGCAGCTTGAGTCGATTCTTATGCTCCACTGCATATGTGTATAAATTTGGCGCATTGTTGTTACAGCACAGACGTCGAAACGCAGCCAGTGCAACTTCTGTTCCTCTTGTCGATGACGTCACTTTATCTTGTGATGATTTACAACTTTCGGAGCAGATGATTTGGCGACAAGTTCAAAGGTAGACGTTTCCGGAGGAGTACGAAATCCTTCGCAGGTCTAGTTCCCTCCCTTTGAAATGTAATATTCGAATTCTGAACCCTTATATCGACGAAGAACAGTTGTTGCGGATGCGTGGGCGAAATGACAACGTTAACAACGTACAAATTGTTAAACACCCTCTCATTCTTCCCGGCTGAGACACCGCAGTACGTTTATATATAAAATATTTACACGACAAGTTTGGTTATGGGAACAATGAGACGGTGCTCAACGAATGCCGCCAAAGGTTCTGGGTAATAGGCCTTCGAAACGTCATACGTTCCGTGGCACACAAATGCACATATTGCCGTAGAAGAAAAGCGTCGACCGCTCACATCCCACCGGAAGGTACCTTACCTACAGAGCGTCTGGACCATCACACTCGCCCGTTCACTCACGTCGGTCTAGATTATTTTGGACCCCTCATGGTAACGATTGGACGTCGACACGAGAAGAGGTGGGTCGCCTTATTTACATGCATGTCCACTCGCGCCGTCCACCTTGAAGTTGTGAATGAACTTACAACAGATGCCGCGATAAACACGCTCCGCCGCTTTATTGCAAGAAGGGGCCGCCCAACAACAATCACAAGCGACAACGCAACTGCTTTTCACGGGGCGGCTAATGAATTGCGTCGAGCATTGCTGGAGGAACAGAGCGAATTTTCAACTCAGCGCGGCATCATATGGAAAAATATACCGCCAGGAGCGCCCTCTATGGGAAGTGCTTGGGAGCGACTGATTGGGTCCGTGAAGAGAAAACTGGCAGTAATTCTAAACCAGAACACTCCCAAAGAATGGACTCTAGTAACACTCCTGGCGGAAGTCGAAATAATTTTGAACTCCCGACCCCTGACCTACGTTCCAACGGAACGTGGAAGTGAAGAAGCTCTAACTCCGTATCACTTCCTCATTAGCGCTTCTTCGTTAGATGCTCCCGTCGGACGCTGCGATCCATCAGACCAGTTTGGAAGACGTGAGTGGTGGAAAGCTCAAGCCATGGCGACTCAGTTTTGGAATCGTTGGGTGCGCGAGTATCTACCTCAGTTGCGACGCCATCGTTTTGCAGGAGCCAGAACGGAAATAGAAGTAGGAGACCTGGTGCTAGTGGCTGATCCTAACATGCCAAGGAACGTATGGCTGTTGGGGCGGGTCACCCAGAAGCTGACCGGGAGAGATGGGATCGTGCGTGTGGTAGACGTGCGAACCCAAGGTGGCGTCTAACGACGTCCTATGCGAAAGATCGTATCTCTCCTGATCCGCTGAGCCTGATGGGCAACCTGCGCCGTGGGTTTTGGTGGCACTGATCGTGCCAGCAGGACGGGAAATGTCGACGACGGAGTTTGTCTGCTAGCCTGATGCTGGCAGGCTTCTGTAAATATGTATATTTAAACTTACACGTAAGCAAATTCCAAATTACGACATTTATTAGTTTTGGCAGTCTCTACTTGGTTTGCTTGTAAATACTGTGTGTTTTACTGTTTTTAATTATATTTTAGTAACCTGAGGAGCCGTCTTCTAATTTCGCAGCCAACCAGCGCAAATCGGTAATAATGGGTGTTAAATTATACAACAGGATACCGAAAGAAATTATAGAATCTGATACACTCGGTAAATTTATTGCTGGTTTAAAACGGTTACTCGTCACTAAAGCCTTTTATACGATTGAGGAGTTTCTTCATGATCCATGGACTTGCTGACCCAGGCTATTATTTTTATTTATATCATGCGCACTTTGTTACCGTGATGAAGGCTTAAATTACCTATGAGTATTAATTTATGTATATATAAAAATACCTTGACTTGCTTTAAGGTAGTTTTTTTGTTAAATTATAATTAATTTTTTGATGACTGATTAATTATTGACTAAGTATATTGTAATACCTACTGACTTATAATTGTAAGATTATAAATAAATAAATGAAATGAAATAAACTTTAAAAACGATACCCATATTGGTTTTTAGACTTTTTCACCCTATTTCCCTTTTTTAGGGGTTGAATTTGGGGTGGAATTTCAATAAAAGTGATGAACGTTGCATATTATTACAAACCTAATGCGTACATAATAAATTAAGTGGATTTTACTTTAAAAAGAAAGGATTTTAAACTTCATCCCCCTTTTCACTCTTTAGGGTGTCGAATTTTCAAGAATTCTGAGATACTTATATATTAATTTTTAGTCTTTAGCCTAAATATAATATTTGAAAAACCTAACTTTAAAACTGACGGACTTTCATACAAACTTTCATCCCCTATTTTACCCCCTTAGGGGTGGAATTTTGTAAAACCCTTTCTTAGTGCACCGTTAGACTACATAAAAATCCTACATGCGAAATTTGGAATTTCTAGACCCAGTAGTTTGGGCTGTGCGTCGATATGTCAGTCAGTGAGTCAGTCACCTTCTTCATTATTATTGAATGCGTTTTCCCGTGGGAATGAAGTGTTTTCTCGCGGTAAAAAGTAGCCTATGTGTTATTCCAGGACCTAACCTATATGTGTGCCAAGTTTCATTAAAATCCAAATAGTAGTTTTTAGATAAGATAAGATAAGTTTATTTGCAAAGATACATGGTAAACAGAGTTGGTAGGTTTTAAACATAGTATCACATGTTCCACTAACAAATTAGCATGCAAATATTATTGTTTGTTCCTACTTTGAAATTAAATTTAATAATAATAAAAATCGAATACATTTAAAACACAAAATAATATTAAGATATTCTGAAATCAAATCAAAAATTCATCATTATAATGTCAAAATAATGTCACAACGGTCATAACAATGTCAAATACAAATCAGTTAATCTTGTCAAAATATTCTTTAAGATTATAAAAACATTGATCACATCCATTTGTGGAGCTCAAATTTAAATTTATTTATTGGTAATTCTTTTATTTGTCTTGGAATATGATTAAAAATATCTATGCACATCATGTGACAATTTTTCTTATAAAGTGCACTTTTGCAGTTTGGTTGCTGTAATAGAGTTGGATCCCTTGGTCGTAATCTAGGATTATCATTGGGTCGTAATGGGAATAGCTGTTGGTTTGCTCTTACAAATACGCCCACTTCATATATGTACAGGCAGGTTAAGGTCAGTATTCTGAGTTTCCTGAATAACGGGCGACAAGACTCAAGAGGTCCAACTCCACACATTCCTCTAACACATTTCTTTTGAGTGATAAACACTTTTGAAATATCAGTGGAATTTCCCCACACGATCAAACCGTACCTCAAAACACAAGCCACATAACCATGGTATGTAGTGAGCGCAGCATCCAGTCCAGCAGTGCGTCTAAGGCATTTTACGTGTAAGAGTAACAAACAACCATCCATCTATCCATCCATCCATCCATACTTACAAACTTTCACGTTTATAATATTAGTAGTAAGGATATCAGGGTCTTTGTTCCATCATAACTACTTAATGGATGAACCAATTTTGATGAATTCATACTTCGTTAAATTTGTCTGAATAGCGCGAGTTGACCAGTGTATTTAAATAATGAGAAATTAATATTGCGGATTTGGGGCCAAATTTAGTATAATGATTTTTTTTTCTTTTTAACAATTTATGTGAACCGGGTGCGCACCACTGTATAAATATTTTTCGTATATCAATATTTCAATAACATTCAATTGATATAATAAACGTTTCATATAACAACTATTAGCATAATTTTGTTTGACATACGTAACATTTACTATAATGTACGTTTTCTATATTAACATTTGGCATAACTATCATTTACCTAAATATCTTTCATATAATCCTAATCATTGTACTTTATTGCGTTTGAGTGTTTGTACAGTTTTTACATTAGGTATATTAAGTATCACACACGAAACCCTGTTTGTGGGGCACTGCAAGTATAGGAAGAAATACACTATCACTATCACTACATACGAGTATTATAAAAGAAAGTCCCCCGAAACGTTTATCTGTCGTCATCCATCATGTCTGTCTGTGATCGCTAAACTCTGGAACTACTATATTGATTTCAATCCGGTTTTCATTTATAGATAGATTAATTCAATAGAAAGGTTTGAAGCTATAATTTATAATCATTAAGTGCAAACTAACTGAACTGTGACGATGTTTGTCGATCGAGTCGGAAAAAAATGTGCCTCTAGAGAGCTTTCTGGGCGTTCGCTGCGCAAATGGTTTCATTTATATCAAAGAATTGTTGCTCTCTAAGAGCTCTAAAGAAAAGTCCACGATAGTATTTGTCTATCTTTTAAGGATAACCCACAGTAACCAACTATTTATAGCAAAAAAGTAGATTTTCAAAATAAGGTATTTTTATTATCCCTTACACCATGTTATTTAAATGAATATCTTGGAATATATCACAATATTTAAATCACTCTAATTAAAGTCCTAAATTATCAGCGAGCCAGGAACCTGACGGGGCACACAGAGGGCGCTGAGGGCGCACGTCGTCCTAAGCCTGATTTTTCAAATTTTAGGTATATTCGTTTGAGGTTGTCGTCCTGAGGTACAACGAAATATTTTAGAGTTGAAGGCTACGTCATATATCGCTATAAAAGGCACCACCTCTACCTGTAGATTAGTACCCGTGCAAAGCCGGGGCTGGCCGCTAGTATATTATAAAAGAAAGTCCCCCGAAACGTTTTTCTGTCGTCATCTTGTCTGTCTGTGATCGATAAACTCAGGAATTACTCTATTGATTTTGATGCGGTTTCCATTAATAGATAGAATAATTCAATAGAAAGGTTTTTGGTTATAATATAAAAAAATTAAGTGCAAATTAACTGAACTGTGATAATGTTTGTCGATCGAGTCGGAAAAAGCGTGCCTCTAGAGAGCTTTCTGGGCGTGCGCTGCGTAAATGTTTTCATTTATATAAAAGTCATGTATGAAAGAATTGTTACTCTCTAAGAATTCTAAAGAAAAGTTCGCGATAGTATTTATCTAACTTTTAAGGATAACCCACAGTAACCAACTTTTTGTAGCAAAAAAGTAGATTTTCAAAATAAGGTACTTTTGAACGTATTATTGCCCGTAAGGTATGGATCATTATCTAATTTAAAAGATTAGTAATAATAAACAATGAACACAGATCAAAATTGTCCTTTACACCATGTTATTTAAATGAATATCTTGGAAGATATCACAATATTAAAATCCCTCTAATTAAAGTCCTAGAATGAGCTTTACACTCAATGCGCATTTCCGTTGATAGCCAAGAGTTTCCAGGAACCCGACGGGGCACACACGGAGGGCACGCGTCGTTGCGACTGGTCGTCCAAAGCCTGATTATTAATATTTTAGGTATATTCTTTTGTGGTTGTCGTCCATTATGATTAAAATTAAACAATTTTGTGACATTGTTAAACAAAATACAGGTTGAAACTAAGTGTAGGTTTATTCTGTGTAACTTCCCATACTGTTCAAATGTTACTGAGCAACACAACAAATGTATACACAGAATGAATTTACATTTACAAAATTTGACAAGTCGTCATAGTGACATTTTATATCTTGACATGAATACTTTTATAAATTATTTCAAATCGACAAAGGATACTATGTATCTGCCTCTTAAGTTTAAGAAAGAGCTGGCTACATTGATAGCATATAATATATCTGACTCTGTTATAGGAAGTTATACACAAAAAACTTCTTTAGTTAGTAACATTACTAACACCAATTCTTTAAACTAGTTCATACGACAAAAGAGGGTTTTTCTAAACAAAATTTTACTGAAGTAAATGAAAAAAAACCTTCTGGCAAAAAACTTCCTATAACAAGATTTTGAAAATTTTACATCAAAATATTCAAGGTTTTTCTGGAAAAATTTTAGAATTAGAATTATTCTTAGAAAGAACAAAATTTGATATAATTTGTTTGACAGAACACTGGCAAAAAGATTATCAAATGTTGATAAATTATCAAAACTATTGTATAGCCAGTGCTTTCAATCGAAAGTCTGCTTTACACGGTGGATCACTGATTTTAGTTCGTAACAGTTTTAAGATAAAGAACCGTAAAGATATTGTTCGACTTTCGGTTGAAAGATGTATTGAAATATCTTGTGTTGAGCTGGACGAGCATGTTGTAGTGTGCGTATACAGACCTCCCGCTTTTCAAAAATTTTCAATGTTCGAGTTAGTAATGGAAGATGTTTTAAAAATAGTGACAAAAGAAAATAAGTTTGTGATAGTGTGTGGTGACTTTAACGTCAATATCTTAGAAAATAATACCTATAGTAACAAACTTATCAGTCTTTTCAAATGTTTTAATTTAGAGCATGTATTTTTTGAACCTACAAGGGTGACGTCATCCTCGGCTACCTGTATTGATAACGTCTTTTGTAATTGCGATTATTTTGAGAAAAGTATCATAAACTCGCTTCAGTCTGACCACTCTGGTCAAAGTGTTACTTTTAATTATTCTCGAGTAACCCAGAAGATAGATATAGAAACCAGGAGCCTAACGAGCGGTAGGTTAGAAAAGTACAAAAACACGTTACTAGAAAATCTGCCCTGTCACAATTATAATACTAACAACCCTAATAACTCATATGAAGATTTATTCACATTGATTAATACTGAATTCAGTAAAATTTTCACTATTAGAAAAAAGCAAATTATTGTAAAATTCAAATTCAGTGACTGGGCTACCGCTGGTATTCGCAAAAGTAGAGAGAGACTTTTTGAATTATATGAGCTAAGAAATTATTCAAATGACGACAATTTCATTGAATATGTCAAAAAATATTCAAAATTGTTTAAATTAGTTTGTTCAAAAGCAAAGTCATTTTTTCTTCGGAAAAAAATACAGTCTGCTGATAACAAAATTAAGGCTGTATGGAATGTTATAAACAGTGAAACTGGAAAAGTGAAACCGCGTGACAATCAAATCACACTTCATACAAATCGCGGAACTATTAGTTCAAACGTAGAAGTGGCTCAAGAATTCGAAACCTTTTTACTAATATTCCTTTGAAAACAACAGAGTCACTCAATTCTTCATCTTCACTTGCTAGCGATTTACTTCAAAAGAATGTGGACGCCTGCGAAACTGAATTTGGGTTCAATCATGTCACCCCTAACGAAATTATTAAAGCCTTTAAAAGTATTAAAATGAAAACTACTGAGGACCTATGGGGAATGTCAGTAAAAGTCTGTAGTGCGATCATTGATACTATATCTCCATATTTAGCTGTTATATTCAATGATTGTGTCGATCATGGTACATTTCCTGACTTAATGAAAAAAAGTAAAGTAGTTCCATTATTTAAAGCTGGTGACAAAAAGGATCCCAGTAATTTTAGACCAATATCAGTCTTACCTGTACTTAGTAAATTTTTGGGCAGGTCATACTCAATCAAATGCTTTCACACTTCAATAGAAATAACTTACTATATGACCATCAATTTGGTTTCACGAAAGGGCGCAGTACAACGGATGCCGGGACTGCACTTTTAAAATACATCTTTTGCGCGTGGGAAAAATCTGAAGATGCTATTGGTATCTTCTGTGATCTATCCAAGGCATTTGATTGCGTAGATCATAGCACATTTTTGCTAAAACTTGAACACTACGGTGTTAAGAATAATTCACTTAAACTACTTAGGTCATATTTGGAAAACAGGATTCAAAAGGTACAAGTAAACAGGACGAAATCACTGGGATCTGTTGTCAAAATTGGCGTACCTCAAGGGTCCATATTAGGGCCATTTTAATTCCTTATTTATATTAATGACCTTCCTTCTGTGGTGAAGAATCTGTCAAAGATTGTGTTATTTGCTGATGATACGTCATTAATATTCAATGTAAGTAGGAAATCACAAAATTATAACGAAGTCAACGATGCACTTGGACAGATTCATGCATGGTTTACTGTTAACAATCTAGTCCTAAACGCCAAAAAAACTAAATGTATTAAATTTGCACTACCAAATGTAAGGTCTACTTTACATAACATAGTATTGAATAATGAACCATTAGATTTTGTAAATAGTACAGTTTTCTTAGGGTTAACACTAGACTCTAAACTTCAATGGGGCCCTCATATAACAGCTCTTTCTGGTCGATTGAGCTCGGCTGCATATGCTGTTAGAAAAATCAGACAACTTACTGATGTAGCTACTGCAAGGCTGGTTTACTTTAGCTACTTCCATAGCATTATGTCTTATGGCATACTGCTTTGGGGCCGAGCAGCTGATATACATTCAATATTCGTTTTACAAAAGAGGGCTATAAGAGCAATTTATTGCCTGAAGACTCGTGATTCCCTGAAAGAACTGTTCAAGGAAATCAACATTATGACAGTGCCATGCCAGTATATCTATGAAAATATAATGTATGCTAGAAAGAACATTCATCAATTACCAAAAATTTGTGACAGGCATAATTTTAATACTAGAAATAAGCATAAAATTGATCAACCATATACTAGATTAACTAAAGTAAATACATCTTTCGTTGGTCTGTGTATACGATACTACAACAAAATACCTGACAATATAGTGCAATTACCTGAGAGAAAGTTTAAAGAATGTGTAAAGCAAACGTTATGTAAAAAAGCTTACTATAGATTGGATGACTATATGAATGACAAAGAGGTATGGTGCTCTGATATTCCAGCTTCTTCTTCTTCTTTTCGAGTCAATGGCAAAACTGACTATAAACATCAATAGCCTTTTGGTTGCCTTCAAAAAGGTCCCTCCGAGTGCAGGAAACTGGAGAAGTAGGGCACGACAGCAAGTGTGTCATGGTTTGCAAAATACCACATTCACACTTGTCGTTATCAGAGAAGCCCCACCTCTTCATCAGTTCCCCGCACCTGCCAACGCCCGACCGCAGTCTGTTTAGTGACTTCCATATGGACCAAGGAAGATCGTGACCTGGTGGCAGCTTTTCGGCAGTTGGGATATGAATGTTGTCAGGAGGGTACCTTTTTGACCACAGTTCTACCTTAGCCTTGGATGGATCTAAATCGAGCGGCATGGTATCTTTGATAAAACTGTGACGGCTCTTAAGGCGTGAGGGTGGTGGGTTATGTCCGTAAAGTAGGTGTCTGCTGTCTAATTCCTGTTTTTGCTTCTCAATAGCACAGGCTACCCGACGCCTGACGTCCGGAGCAGCTATTCCAGCAAAGGAGTATAAGTGGCCCAGCGGTGTTGGCTTCAGGGTGCCCGTAACTATTCGGCAGGTTTCGTTGAGAGCAGTGTCCAGCGAAACACAAGAAACACATTGTAAAAAGCCGACTCTTAAAGTAGGCCGTGCTGCAGTGGTTTCTTGCCGTTTCTTTTACGCTGCCATAGCACGATCCTAAACGGCGTAGACTCGCTCTAATTGCATTTTATTCTGCATGACATTCAATAAGTATTCTGTAAAGAATCTACATTGAATAAAATTATCTGAATCTGAATGTACAACGAAATATTTTAGAATGTTTAAAAAATTGTGTAGCAAGTTTAAGGCTACGTCATACATCGCAATATAAGTCACCACTCTACCCGTAGGTTAGTTTATTGTTTAATTAGTTGCATATTGTACATTACATAATATGACAGGTCTTAGTCTAACTTAAGTAGGTACAATAACCCCGTAAGGGGCGTCGCAACAGCTGAGTGCACTATTAAAACTTGTAACAAATAATATAAAAGACTGGATTGAAAGCATTGATAATTGATAATAAATAATACGTAAAATTCAAAATCAAATTACTTACATTAGTCATTCAGGACAATCATAATTTATTCATCATAATAACAAATTTGTCAAGAATTATTAATCTACTTAAAAAGAAATTTGTAATAATATGTCAATAGTAATATTAATTCTAACTTTAACTAAATAATCCGGTTACACTAAATCAAATAAATATGTCGGTCCCTTTTATGTTACATCCATTGTTATTATTAAACATAATTGAATAAAAAAATAATGGAAAATTAAATTAAATTGTTCGGTCATTCAGGAATTCCGTTATAGAATAGTATGCTTTGCTGAGAAGTAGTTTTTTTACTAATCTATTAAAAGTACTTTCATTGGGTTCCTTTTTAGGGTTCCGTACCTCAAAAGACAAAAAGAAAAAATTACTAGATTAATATAACTAGATTGATATTACTAGATTGACATTACTAGATTGCCATTACTAGATTGACATTACTGGATTGACATTACTAGATTGATATTACTAGATTGATGTTACTAGATTGATAGTACCAGATATTACAAGATTGATATTACTAGATTGATGTTACTAAGTTAAATATTACTAGATTGACGTTACTAAATTGAAAATATAAGTTTGATCTTACTGAATTGATATGACTAGATTCAAATTAGTAGATTGATATAACTAGATCAAAATTATTATTTCGAAACTACTAAATCAAAATTACTTGATCGGAATTACTATAATATAAAAAAAACCAATTTAGACTGATGAAACATGACTTGATTGAAATGACTTACCGAAATGATTTCACTACTTGATTGAAAGTAATCGACTCCTTCGTCGAGATTACTTCGTCGAGACTACTTCATCGAGACTACTTCGTCGAGACTACTTCGTCAAGACTCCTTCGTCGAGATTACTTCATCGAGATTTTTCGTCGAGATTACTTCGTCAAGATTACTTCGTCGAGATTACTTCTTAGAGATCACTTCATCGAGATTATTTCATCAAGATTACGTCTATTGAGGTTACTTTTGTTGAGGTTACTTCTGTTGAGGTTACTTCTATTGAGGTTTATTTATTTATTTTCATCTGGAGAATTAACAAACATGACACTTAAAATTAGTAATACATATCATATCTTATTGTTGTTAAAGTACATGCTCTAAAACATTCTCACCAAGACATCATATTTTGTTACAACGTGTTTAGCGACCGTTAAAAACTAATTTAATTAAGAATAGAAAGCAAAAAAAATATGTAGATATATTATAAATGCAAGAAAAATCCTATCAAAATCCAAATCGTTTCAAATTTAACTATTCTGAATTTGGTTTTCCTCCGTGCCTTTACATAATTTATCAATGAGTTCCTTTTTAAATTTAAACAGATCATTGCTGAAAAGGTCAAGTGAAGCATATTCTTTGTTGTACGTTTTACACATTCTTGTTATTGGTGCGCGCTCGCCGGCGTTGGTGGCGCTCCCGGTGGTGGCCAGCAGCGCCGTCGAGCGCGTGCGGCGTGCCGGCGGCGCCCTCAAACCTATTTTGGACACGAGATCGGGGCAGTCGTTCTTTGAATTACTTCTATTGAGGTTGCTTCTCTTGAGGTTACTTCTATTGAGGTTGCTTCTATTGAGGTTACTTCTATTGAGGTTACTTCTATTGGGATGGATTACTTCTATTGAGATGGATTACTTCTATTGAGATTGATTACTTCTATTGAGATTGATTACTTCTGTTGAGATTGATAACTTCTGATGAGATTGATTACTTCTATTGAGACTGATTATCTTTATTGAGATTGATTACTTCTGTTGAGATGGATTAATTCTATTGAGATTGATTACTTCTATTGAGATTGATTACTTCTTTTGTGGTTGATTACTTGTATTGAGATAGATTACTTCTATTTAGATTGATTTCTTTCATTGAGATTGATTACTTCCATTGAGATTGCTTATTTTTGTGAGAATCCAATAGTTATAGCGAAATAGCATTTTAGCGGATTAATTAGCTCAATAAATATTAAGATTTGTTTGCTTTTATTGTTTATTGTATTGGATCAATGTATTTAACTATGCAAGTGAAAGAATACATGATTAAAAAAAAATAGTTTTAGGTCTAATTAATGTATTTCCACTTGTAAGTAGGTTTATAATAGCAGAACATTTTGATGGCTATCTTTAGTACTAATATTCCAATGATGTTATTTCATAAGTGAAAGTCTATTATCAGGGAACTAAGTCGTTATAAAGGTAACATACTAGTGAATCATTATAGATTGAGATAGATAGATAGATAGATAAATACTTTATTGTCACACACAAAACACATTAACAATAAAAGGAGACTCTTAAATCTAGGGTGACAAAGGCGGTCTTATAGCTAGGAGCGATCTCTTCCAGACAACCTTTGCATGCAGGAAAGTTTGAATGAAAACTGTAGTAGTGTGCCAATATACTTATAATATTAATATACTACTGCAATACAATAAATATAAATAAATAATGTAAACATATAATGTAAGTATAAGAATAAATATATATATATATCTAAAAATATATACAGGTAAATAAAATACATACAAACTTGTGGCAAACTATGGAAAAGTTTTATTAACCTCACTGACCCTGTCATACAAAAAATTCGCAATAATCTATGCAATTAAAAAGAGGGTTGCGAATTTTTACGGTCGTATAATATGGCCTTGCACCCCGGCCGCCATTGACCGACTCAAATCGGTCGGATGTTGCCACGTGACCAAGATTTTCAAAAATTTTGAATTTTGGCGCGTCATCCGTCCGATTCCCGCCAACTTTAGTCTATGGTTTATACGTCACTCGAAAGGTGATTTCAATAGGTCGTTACTCCCTATACACACCAAACCAAAATAAACCATAGCTTCGACGCAATAAGGCAGAATATAAAGCGCGGGAACTCGATCCTCTTCTGTATCCTTCGGGATACACCGGGGCTCTACAGGTTAAGGAAATTATTATGTAGTTTTGTTTTAAAAACAGCAAGAGACTTTGACTGACAAATATCAGACGGCAAATCATTCCAAAGACTGACAGCTTTCAACGTAAACGATTCCTTATAATAACCTGACCGAGTAAATGGAACTGGCAATAGATTATCCGTTTTGGATCGCAGGTCTCGAGAAAGATCGGAACAGTGGTATCGGAAACATTCTATAAGTTATGATGGAGTACGGGGGTCATGCAGTATGTTGTAGAGAAGTGCAAGGACATGCTCATCACGGCGCAATCTGATAGGAAGCCATTTTAACTTGCTCCTGTATTCAGACACATGGTCGAACTTACGCAGCCCAAATATGAATCTTATGCAAAGGTTTTGCAGGCGCTGGAGCTTACTCAGCAGATCTCATTGAGGTCAGTAAGGCAGACATCAGCATAATCAAGAATTGGCAAGAGTAAGGACTGCGCAAGTTCAACTTTGGTCTTCACGGGGAGCAAGTTTTTCCACCTACAAAGTGCCCCAGCAGCAGCAAATACCTTACGGCTGGTTTCAGTAATGTGTGGCCGCCAAGAAAGAGTATTGTCAAATAGGACACCAAGGTTTTTGACAACCTTGCTGTAAGGTAACGCAACGTGACTGAAGGTGACAGGTGGAATTACGTCAAAATTGAGCCGTGATATCTGTTTTGAGCCTCCAATGATGATAACCTGCGACTTGTTAGGATTTACCAAAAGACCATGTGACTCACTCCAACGATGGACAGTCGAGAGATCGTCGTTGAATTTGGAAATCAGATTCACGATATCATCAGTGGAAGCATGCCAGTAAATTTGCAGATCGTCAGCATACAGGTGGTAATGACAGGATAGGAGGGGAGTTAGGAAATTGATAAAGATGGAAAAAACGAGAGGGAAAAGAACACCACCCTGAGGCACACCAGCAACTACGTCGCAACAATCTGAGAGTTTATCATCAGCACGGATACGCTGTCGGCGCCCGTATAGATAACCACGAAACCACTCGACTGCCGAGTCCGAGACGGAGAGAGATTCTAACATAGCTAAAAGGATGTCGAAATCAACGGTGTTGAAAGCATTACTGAAATCAAGAAGAACAATTGCCGTAACCTGTTGATTTGACATTCCAAACCGGATGTCATCGGACACTTTTAGTCAGAGCAGTAGCGGTGCTATGTCCAGGGCAAAAACCGGATTGGAAAGGGCTGAGGATATTGTTACTGTTAACAAACAAACTTAGTTGGTGCTGCACAAGGCGTTCAAGGACTTTGGAAAGGAAAGGAAGAATGGGAATAGGCCTGAAATGTGAAAGTAAAGAAGGATTAGAGATCTTGGGAATAGGAATTACTGCAGCCTCGCACCAGCAGCTAGGGAAGGTACTGGTACTGAACGAGAAGTTAAAAATATGGCAAAGAATAGGTAACAGGGTTTCAAGCCCCAGTAAAATCATCCGGCGACTTATGCCATCAACACCTTCGGCATTGGATTTGATGCTAAGGATGTGTTTCTCAACTTCACGCTCAGTAACAGATCCAAAGCTGAAAGGATTGTGTTGCGGAGCAGGGAGAGAGGACAAGGTTTGTAAGGTGGCTTGTTTGGTAGTTGAAGGTAAAGGAGAGGATGCTGAAAAATGGCGATTAAGTGAATCAAGATATAAATTGGGCTGTAAAGCGGATTTAGATTTACCTATGCCAAGCGAATTTAGGAAAGACGACACCTTTGCCGGATCGCCATTTTCAACAGAGGAATGTATGTGACGACGCTGCGCATCCCTGCACATTCTGCTACAACGATTTCGGAGGTCCCTATACCTACTGCGGTTTTCATCGGATGGATCTCTCCTGAACTTGGCCTTAGCAGCATTTCTCTTAGCCATGAGGACCTTAATGCCATCCGTAAGCCAAGGAGCGGGGAGATGTTTGAGCCGAACTGGACGAAGCGGAGCATGAGTATCAAATAACTGGATCAGGAGAGAATTAAAAACTTCCATCTTTCTACGAGTATCAATAGTCGGGGCTTCAAACACCGCATCCCAGTCAATACTGCTAAGGTCGCTCATGAAAGATGCAGTATCGATGTTATTGAAACTACGCTGCATGACCACTCGAGGTTTCGCTTTGGGACATCGGATTTTATAGGAGAGGAAAACGAGGTCGTGATAGAAAAAGGCTTCGGCGGGAAATTGCCCGTGAGTAAACATGAGGTCTGGAGAGGAGACAAAGATAAGATCAAGCAAGGATGGCTGACACCCGGGAAAATGGTGTGTTGATGAGAGTGGGACTATATTGAGGTTCGTGGACTCTACGATTGAGCACAGTCGAGAGGAACGAGAATCTTTCTTAAGAAGACAGGTGTTGAAATCACCCATAATGATAGTGTGATCAACCGTAGGGACCAGAACCTCCAACAAAGATTCGAATTTGGCAAAATAGTCAATACTCATTGATGGACTGTAACATACACCTAAAAGAACCTTATGATGTCCTAGTAGCACCTCAATAAAAAGATGCTCTAATGATTCAGAATGCTCAGAAGGAGACTTTGATACAATAGTAAACGGAAAATGGCTTCGTAGGTATATAGCTACGTCGCCGCCACCCTTGCCAGTCCTATAATTGCGAATAATGTGGAATCCTGGGATAGAATAGGAAGTGGAGGGAAGACAAGGTTTTAAGAACGTTTCCGATACCAAGATGGCATGGACGTTTTTGTTGTCACCGAAGGTTGACAACAAGTCAGGGTAATGCGCAGGTATGCTCTGCGCATTGATGTGTACCGCATTAAATTTTTTAGAAAACGGTGAAAAGCTATCATTTAGCAGAGAATTTAACGACTGTGTAGTGCTGTAGAAGCTACCATCAGAAGAGGATGATGCAGAGAAGAAGTCAAAACTGTCATCTTCAGAGTTACCGCTGCTGTCATCGCAACTTGTTTGCAACATAAATAAATAAATAAACAAACAAATAATATTAAAAATATAGTAAAAATAATAATAAATAAAAATGTAGAAGTAAACCTACTTATAAAATATGTAATGTGTGATTTTCCTACACGCCGGCAGTGTGAAAGAGATCGCTACTCACACACAACATAACACCAACACAACAAAACAAGCAAGGAGCAATATAATAAACAGAACGCAAAAGAAGAAACAAGGGAATATAGACAAAAAGCTGCTCAATTATAGCAACTAAACAAACAGAAAAGAAAAAAGATTGTTAACAAAACGCAGCGTTGACAGATTAAGATTACGCTCCAAAATAGTGAAAAAACACCCCTCGCACCAAATGGAATAAGTGAAAAATACGAAAAACAAAAAGTTAACAAACCTTGAATAAAATGAACGTTTCAGTCTGAGGTTTCAGTATAAAGCTTCCCACGTTTTCGAGTAAAAGTGGGCAGCCTTTAGTTTTTATAAGCTGGATTTTGAAGCGTTACTTGGGTAGGGTAGTTTTTCACTGAATCGGAACATACATTACAAAATATAAACAGTATTTTTGTCTAACCTACAAATTAACATAGATTTTAAGAACAGTGTACATGAACAAAAAAGACAATTACTTATAATACCGAAACTTAGTGAATACCTTCTCTCTGACCGAAACAATGGCTATACAGTGGATGAACACTCAACCATTCTGGCACTCAGGATATGAGGAGGAGTTAGGACATAGATTCCAGCTTGTGTTTAATGCCATCCGGGGTCTTGATGTAAATCCAGCCACTTGTCGTCCAGCAGTTGGATACGCCGAATTTATCCCTCGCAGCCATGAAGGTCTTATGTCGGGGCTTCGTAAGGAATTCCGACAGAGTGACGGTCGATTCCTTAAGGCCATTCTTGCCTCTCCATACTTCCTCGCGCACTGCGGCATCCGCG
Organism: Athrips mouffetella; assembly: GCA_947532105.1. Taxonomy (NCBI): domain Eukaryota; kingdom Metazoa; phylum Arthropoda; class Insecta; order Lepidoptera; family Gelechiidae; genus Athrips; species Athrips mouffetella. Next base: position 15,595,381 of record OX383978.1, read on the forward strand.
AACTTCACGACTATCGGTCGTCGTTTGCTGGCGCTTACTTTACCCATTCGAAAGCTACTAGAAATACTAGATGCGGAGAAATTTGCAACTTTAATCTTTGGTGCTAAAGAAGCGACTACTTTCTCAGATGTTACCTCATTTATTCCTTCTGGCACGCCGTGCACGAGCAACATTTTGCGACGAGAACGCATTTCCAAGCGGTCAAAGCTCCTAGCCAACACATCTATCTCGGCACGGAGAAGTGAAAGACCATTGCACACAAAGGCTTTAAATGTTTGAAATTCTGTGTTGAGAGTAGCAATGGAATTTGATCTAACAGAATATCTTCTAGGTTAACTAAGTTAACAACTTTCAATTGATCCTCCACATTGTCATCTGATTCCAATACTGGGTTTCTACTTAAGCAATCTGCTTCCAAATTGTGTTTTCCTGGTGAATATTTTATCTTAAAATCATATTGGGTTAAGTAATATGTCAAATCACCTAGCTTTTCGTCTGTTCTTGACTTCAGATTCATATTTTCCAGCGGTTTGTGGTCCGAATAAACTGTAAATAATTTTCCTATCAACCAGTATTGCAAATACCTCACGGCTTCTCTGATGGCTAAGCATTCAAAGTATATTGCTTTCTTTTTCTTCTGGCTTCCATTTAGTTTTTTTGAAAAATAGGCCACTGGTATTTCTTTTCCATCTGGTTGTGTCTGTTTTAAAATAGCTCAGACGCCTTCCAAGGAGGCATCTGTATAAATTTTGATTGGTAAATTGTGATCAAATATCTCCAATACGGGCTGGGAGCATAAAAGGTTTTTTATTGTATCAAATGATTCTTGGCATTCATTGGTCCAAACAAACTTTTGATTTTTCCTAAGTAAATTATGCAGTGGTTTTTTTTTTTTAATAGAAAATGGACCCACTCTTGACCTCGATCTAATCTTGAAGAGAGAGATGAGGTCGACGATGGAACGAGCTTACCCAGAAGAAGCCTATTCACTCGCGACTTGAATAGATTCGGGTTATATGAACTCGGGAACACAGACGCAGACAGAGAATTCTACTCTTTAGCCGAGCGCATTATAAAAGATGTTTCAAAGCGCTTTGTGCGAATGTGCGGAATATCAACAAAGTATGGGTGATACGAGTATCCTGCGGTGCGTCTGGACTCCCGATGATAGAAGGGAGATGGTGGAATAAGCTCGTGGAGCTCTAGAGCACACTCTCCGAAGTACAATCTGTAGAAGACCGACAGACATGCAACTTTGCGACGGTGGGCCAGACTGTGAAACTTGGTTTTCACCAGCATCTCATCACCAACGAGCTTCTTGGCTCTGCGATCTATCGAGTCAAGTCCAGCTAGCTGGTATTTGGCTGAGCCATCCCAAAGGTGACAGCAATTCTCCATGCACGATCGGACTTGCTGACCAGGAGTGAAGTAACGCTTAACCTTATTGAGGATGCCCAGCTTTTTTGCCGCAGTTCTCAATGTTAGCGCTGAAGTTCAGATTTGCACACAACTTCATGCCAAGTAGCTCGAGGCTGTCGGTAACTGGTACAGTTGTACCTCGAAAAGTAGGAGCCAGATTGAACGGACTCCTTTTGGCGGTGAACAGACACGCCTGCGTTTTGGTGGCGTTGAAACTTACCAGATTTTTGTAACCCCAGTCGGAGACAAGACTTAAGGTTTAGTTTATACGCTCTACTATGGCCTCTCTCAAAGAACGTATTTCATCACTGCTGGCTTTTGAGCTTGACATATTGAGATATATCTCTCGACGACAGTACTGTCATCTGCGTACCCAACAATACTAGGACCAAGTAGGTCGTTGATGTGCAGCAGGAAAAGAGTCGCAGAGAGAACCGACCCCTGAGGAACCCCGGCATCAATAGCTACGAGGTCAGAGGAGCAGCCATCAAGGACTACTGACATGGTCGTAACGTGCCTTTCGGATCACCCTCTTGCAGAACTTTGCAGCATAATTGAATGCCTTTTTCTTCGCGCGAACCCGTCGAGCTCGAACTATGCGATCACAGGCTTGAACCCAGGCTTGGTATGCGGACTGCATTTGAGCTTCAGCGCGAGCGCAGTCCGCGTTGTGTGACCGAGCGGTATGTCGGAGAACGGAATATAGTATTCCATCCCCTGCCGTATCACATCCACAACCGCTTCAGCTGAACAAGAGGGATCGCTCGAAGAAAAACACACTGGCTGCCATGGGTAGGATGCAAAAAAGTGCCGCATCTCATCCCAATCTGCTGACTCGTACCGCCAAACTCGCCTCGTGCCTCTTGGGCCATCATCCGGTGGAGAGCTGATCGACACGGACTTCACCAGATAGTGGTCGGATGTTCCCAGCGGGGCTGATACCGACACCGAGTGCTCTGGATCTGTAGTCAGCAGTAAGTCCAAGCAATTGGGCGTGTGTCCGTCTACATTCACCAGCTGGGTGAGATCTAGCGATAATGATAACCTGCGCGCCTCTCTCCCAGCATGGTCAGTTTTCTGGTATGGGAACAACCACTCGCTATGGTGGGCATTAAAGTCCCCCAGAAAATGAAGCTGCGCTGTTGGTTACCGTTGTTGGGCACAATCCGCCTTCTCTAACAGGTGCTCAAAGAGCCTGGTCGTCTCCTGGTCACCGCTGTGCGACCGGTAGATACCGACGTAGAGAGATTTCTCTATGCCGGTGTCCACCAGAATCCACAGTGTTGATGACCTTGAATTTTCAAAGCAACGGAGACGCCGATAGCAAATGTCATCGCAGACTGAAATCGCTGACAGAAAAAAACGAAACCCTTATAGGATCACTTTGTTGTCCGTCTGTCTGTCTGTCTATCTGTCTGTCTGTCTGTCTTTCTGTCTGTCTGTCAAGACCCTTTATCTCACGAACGGGTGAAGTTATCAGGTTGAAATTAATACCATATATTAGGATCCATGAACCACACAAGATCTGAAAATTTAAATTTTTAACAAGAACGCAATCAAAAGATATGGCATTTTATGTCCTCATCTCCATACAATTATTGAAAAATGCAAAACCTACAGGGTACTTCCCGTTGACCTAAAATTATGAAATTTGGCAAGAAGCTAGGTCTCACAGTACAAATAATGGGAAAAGTCTGAAATCATTAAATATTACAACTTTTCTCACAACTAATGGTAACCAATTGTGGTGAGCTCCCGTTTCAAGAACATTCATATAAGAGAGAGGTCAAGTTGGATGGTCGCTGAGGCGATTTTTGTTATAGTTCTATTTTAAAAACGGGAACACTTACAAACTTGAAAATTGGTATGTTTATAGTGCATAAGCTATAAAATAACAACAAATAATAAAATTTGGTAAAGCGCGTGTCGGACTCCAAAAATCTAGCACATTAACTTACTGAAATTTCAACTAATACAATTATGTGTATGTGGTGGTACGGAACCCTCAGTGCGCGAGTCCGACTCACACTTGGCCGGTTTTTTTAAACTTGTGTTCCAACGAGTAAAGTTGAGGTACGCCACGTCTGACGGCGATGCTATCTGCGTCTCCGTTAAAAAGAAAGGTTCTAGTATTATTGCACTTTTTGGTATGTATTCATGGTAGAAATTTATTTTTCCTAAAAATTTTCTTACATTCTTCTGTGTTTTTGGAACTGGGAATGCTTTTATTGATAGTAAATTGTCTTTCACTGGTTACATGGTGTTGTTTTGGATTATATGACCCAAATATTTAACTTGATCCGAAGCAAATGAAAATTTTGTATATTTCAATCGAAAACCTTCTGTTTTTATTGAAGAAAGAAAGAAAGAAAGAAATATTTATTTGTTGCATTAAAGTTCTTAAAACTAAGGGTACAATTGAGGTATCACATGCAACAAAAAGGTCCCGCTCAGCAATAAGCTACGGTTGGACCGTAGCGCTGATCTTCCGCGAAACCCAATATACCTAAACTACTTAAAAATACTTAAAACTAACACAGCAGGTTTTTTTAAAATGTTAAATATATATTTAAGTACCTATACATACAGGTGGCAGTAAGTTTAAGGAAAAATTATGTGATAATAAAGGTGTGTGTTTGTAGTAGTGAAGACAGAATGGGTAAGTAAATAATTGAGTAAATTGAGACTATTGCACAGTAAAGCTACTCAAGTAAGTTTTTGTTTTTCCAGTAAATATAGTTTAAGTTTATTTTTAAAAGTGCTACAAGATTTAGTGTTCCTAATGGGTGGAGGTAAGTTGTTCCAACATTTTGTGGCAGCGTATCGGAAGCTACCACGAAAAGCAGCTGTACTGTGTCTGGGGCAAGTGAGACGTGTTACGTTTCTGATGGGACGAATAGAAAATTCTAGTTTATTATATAGATAGGGTGGTTTTTGAGTTTTTATAACTCCAAAAAGTAAAGACGCAAAATGAAGTGATCGACGTGCGGCCATGTTCATTAGGCCTTTCTTGTTCAAATATGGGGTAATGTAGGAGCGACGCGGTATGGGGAAACAAAAGCGAGCACATGCATTTTGTATTCTTTGTATAATCTTTTTGGTTCTTGCGAGCAAACATTCACCAAAGACTGTATCAGCATAGGTGAGCTTAGAAAGGATAAGCGAGTCACATAGTCGGATGCGTAAATCAACATCGAGGTAGTCTCTCATACGATATAGTACTTTAAGTCTGTAGAAAGAATTTCTTACAGTTTGAAGAATGTGGTTCTCGAAATGGAGCTGTTCGTCAAAGAGGACACCTAAATTACGGGCTTCTGAAACAAGTTCTAAGCATTCTCCAGATATTGTAACTTTAGGGTCAAAAGTCTTAATAATATGAACATTTTTTTTAGTACCATGAACTAAAAATTTTGATTTAATGGGATTTAAGACCAATCCATTAGCATCACACCATTGGTTTATACTGCATAAGTCCTGATTAAGTTTACTGACTGCCTGATGGGTGTCACTAGGTTTAAATGAAATATAAAGCTGAAGGTCGTCTGCGTAAAGGTGATAGTTGCAATGTTGAACACTGGATGTAATATCTGAACTATAAAGAATAAAAAGCAATGGTCCAAGTATAGAGCCCTGTGGGACTCCCCTTTTCACTGGTGCGGTAGCTGAGACTATACTCGAACCATCACCAGCAAAAAGTTGCACAAATTGATGACGGCCAGTTAAGTAGCTCGCGAACCATTTTACAGTGGAAATGTCAAATCCATAAAAGGAAAGTTTGGATAATAGGAGCGAAGTGTATTGCTTCCAGCAGTTGTGTCAGGTGTCTTATGTGCTCAGCATAATTATCCGAAAATATAAATACATCATCTATATAATTTACGGCTAAATCTGTTAGCTTACATTTCCTCAATATGTTGCTTAATATTCTTTGAAAGATTGCTGGTGAAGTCTTTAATCTAAATGGTAGACAGGTCCATTGAAAATGGCCTTCTTGTGTTACAAATTCTGTTTTTTTTTTCTGTCTTCTATTCGTAGAGGTATTCGTATTGACCAGAATGCAGAGTTTATGTCTAATGTTGTAAAATAATTGCAATTCCTGGTTTTAACCATAAAGTCTTCAATCAAGGGAAATGGTTGTGCTTAAGTACACCTGTAAGGCCTTTTTCTGCAATATTTTTCGACAATCAATTCTATCCTTGAATCATAGCCATTGACAGTGCCTACATCATATTTATCTTTAGCAAAAACTGATTTATATTTGTTTATTAATTCATGCATTTCCTCTTTTTCTTTTTCAAATGTTTTATTTTCATTTCAAAGTCTTCTTCCTTTATGTGTTCATTAATAGTACATTAAGATGCACGTGCGCTATTTTGGATATCACAGCCGAGGCTCAGAAATTGCAGCCCGAGCCCAATTGCAGTCCGAGGGTGTTATGGAGCCGAGCGTGTAATCACCAAAGCGCACAAGCTGCTTACGACGTTTTTCAACACACTTGCGAACAAATACGAATCAAATTCGCTTACCTTTTTTTCCTAAGGAAAATTCGTAGACGTTTTCCTCACGTTTCTACATCACCCGATACACCGGACTTGTGTTTTTTGTTCAAGTATTTTCGACGTTCTACACTTATCACTGTTTGTTTTATTTGTAGAAGTTATTTATTTTTTAATTACATTAAACACATTTCACAATAAGAAATATCTGTTAAAATGGCGCGCGTATTACTTTTTTTGACACAGACACAGATTATACATGCGCGCGCAGGAGACAATAACTACCAGATGACTACACTATTAAACAGACTACTTTTCAAATTATTTTAAAATTTAATATTTTGTTACTTTAAAGACAAATTTGTAGTTAGTTAGTTGATTGAAATCAATATTTTCGTTTAATTACCGTTTATTTATCATATTATCGATCACAGTTTCTTAATTCATTAAATTATTATAAATGTTATAGATATAGAAACTCCTATAGAGCAGTTTAAATGGCAGCAAATTTAAACTGCTCTATAGTATTTTTAGTCTTTTTAATTATTTAACTAACTCTTATTACATACAAATTGTACAAAAGCATCAGTGAAAGTTTTAATTAACGTGTTGTGATATAAAATATATCAAAAATGGCACCGAAACAAACGAAAACAACCGTAGATGCGGAGCTCAAGAGGTTAGTGAACGTTATTTCGAATCTTGAAACATCGTTAACGGAGGCTAATGGGAAATTAGCGAAATGCTTTGACATAATTCAATCGCAACAACTAATATTGACTTCTCAAAGCAAAGACCTTAAAGAGATAAAGACACTTTTGGAAAATGACTTACCAGCTAGAAGCGCTCCCATGTCATTCTCAACGGCACTGAAACTCCCACATTGTTTTCACTCAAATAACGTTCCGCTGAACCACTCCGGACCCCGCGGCCTCAATTACATCCATGATCCGCAAGATAGTATATGTGAAGAGTCATCAAACACAATTCCTGCTTCTACAACGCTTGTACAACCTGTGCCTGCCTTGTCTGTACCGGCACAGATCCCTGCGACGTCAACGCAGGCGCCTATAAGGCCAATGACGACGGCAGAGGTTGCTTCGGACCCGAAATCACCAGCACCGAAGATACGTCGGGGTCGCCGTCCTACTCAGTACTCCCGTCGGATTGCTGCTGGCAGTGCCGAGGGGCTTGTCGGTGCAGCGGTTCCTCCCGTCGTCTCCACCGCGCCAAAGCAGAAACAGCAGCCACAAGATAATAATGGTACTGGCACAAAAACGGGTACACCCAGAAAACTCGAAGCGGCTTCCCCTCGCCCTGTAAGCCTTCACGTCTTTAACCTCGGCGAATGCACTACGACCGAAGACGTAATACATCACGTTTGGGAGATTGGAGTTACCAGCTTGAACTGTGAGAAGTTAGTGGTCACAAGAGGTCATTATTCTTCATTTCGTCTAGATGTGCCAGCTGACAAGGTAAAAGTGGTACGGGACTCCAAAAATTGGCCAGAAGGGGTATCTGTTCGTGTATTTAATATTGTTCGGCCAAAAAACTCGCAAACACGCACACTCAAACCAAGACCACGATAGACCCGACACTTTCGATACCACGATTTACTTTTAAAGTAATACACCAGAATGTTAGATCTATTGCTGGCAAAACCGCTTTACTAGATTTACTTTTAAGCACTGAAAAACCCGATGTGTTAGCCTGCAGCGAAACATGGTGTAAACAAAGCGAAATTAAAAAAGTGAGGTTAAATAAGTACGAACTAGCAAACAGTTACTGCCGCACGCGTAAACAACATGGAGGCGTAGCACTGTATATACGCGAAGGTATACAGTATAGACAACGCAATGACTTGCAGCGCCACAGTGTCCAATATGACTTTGAATTTACCGCAATAGAAATTTGTAAATTGAATTTAATTATAATTGCCTTATATCGGACAGGAAAAGGAGATTTTGACATTTTCTTACATAATATTGATTCATTGTTAAATATGTTGACTGACGAAAATAAAAGGTTTATCTTAGTCGGCGACCAAAACGTAGATTATTTGCATTACAGTAGTCAAAAACGAGAACTCGATGAAGTGCTACACAGTTACGGATGTGAAAATATTGTTTCATTCCCGACCCGTGTGACGGCGGACGGAGCATCCTCGATTGACTGTGGCGTAGTAGTTAGTGGGCATGGTGACGTCACCGCATCCCCGTTAGACACTGCAATCAGCGATCACAATGGCCAACTATTTGTGATATCTACGGATCAGGCGCATTGTGAACGGGCAAATAATTTTATAGAGCGTCGTTTATTTAAAGATGAATCTATTAATGCTTTTTATATTGACATTGAAAATTAAAATTTTAATTTTATTTATGATAATTCTATGAACATTGACATTAAATTTGACAAATTAATTAATATATTGACATACTATATTGACATACATTTTCCATTCAAAAAAGTTTTCAAAAAACGCAATTCTACTGTGCCGTGGATTACACAAACACTTGGCGAATATATTCAAAAATTTAATGACCTAACCGAATTCAGGCGTCAATATCCTGGTGAAACTATAATATCCAACTGTATTCAGCACTATTCAGATTTAATTAAAAGCGAAACTATGAATGCTCGACGAAATTACATTGAAAACAGATTGTCAGAGTGTAAAACTCCTGCAAGGGAAATATGGCGTGTGGTTAATGAGGAAATATCAGTAAAAGCGGGAAGGTGTGAGATTCGCTTGAAAGACTGTAACTCAGTAGATCTTTCACCTAGTGATACTCCTGACTACATAAACTCCCACTTCATAGGCGTAGGTGTGAATGCCACTCAGCAAACTGATAAACAGCTTTCAATCAATTATTTAAATGATTTTCTGCGAGACAAAGATGTCCCGACCTTTGTACTGCCAGCCGTGTCACGAGCAGATCTAGACAAAGTGTTAAATTCTATGACCAAGACCAGAAATACTCTTGACATCTATGATATATCCGTGGACATACTTTTGTGCATTTGGCCTTTTCTATCAGACCTACTAGTTGTTTTAATTAATGACTTGTTTAAATGTGGTGTATACCCTAAGGTCTTAAAATGCACAAGAGTATGTCCCGTGTATAAGAGAAAGGGTGAGAAATACAAAATTGATAATTACAGGCCAATTACTATCGTTCCGACTATATCAAAAATTATTGAATCGATTTTGTCTTCACACTTGATGAAGCATTTCGAGACGAACGAGTCACTTACAGACAAACAATTCGCTTATCGCAAAGGAGTTTCAACCACAACAGCTGCCCATAGGATACTGGATTGCATAATCACAGGCATCCATACTTCCATACTTCCATACTAATATTATAAATGCGAAAGTAACTCTGTCTGTCTGTTTGTTTGTTGCTCTTTCACGCCTAAACGGCTGAACGGATTTTGATGAAATTTGGTATGGTGATAGATGGTAACTTGGAGACGGACATAGGCTACTTTTTACCCCGGGAAAATATCTCATTCCCGTGGGAATCTACACATACAATAATACTCTAGCGGGGTTGTATCTGCTACAGCACACCGAAACTACTTAACCGATTTTGATGGGACTTTTTTTATTCAACTAAGTATCGCTGATTACGAAAACTACTACAATTTTGAAATCCAACGTGGTAGACGTAAACTACCATTATCCCCTTGGGATAAGGTTGAGGTGCGATAGGGTTGAAATGTCTAAAAATCAATATGGGTGTCGTTTGTAAGGTTTATCGAGCCGCTGATTACAAAAACTACAACAATTTTGAAATCCAACATGGTGGACGTGAAATGCTATCATCCCTTGGGGATGAGGTTGGGGTGCGATAGAGTTGATATGTCTAAAAATCAATATGGGTGTCGTTCGTATGGTTTATCGGGTCGCTGATTACGAAAACTACAATGATTTTGAAATCCAACGTGGTGGACGTGAAATACCACCACCCCTGGGATGGGGTTGGGATTCGATAGGTTTGAAATGTCTAAAAATCAATATGAGTGTCAGTTGTATGTTTATATAAGGATAGGGATAGCGGTTAAGATGGCGTTAGGGGTAGAAGCAGGGATAGGGGTAGGGTCAGGGATAGGGAGAGGGAGAGGGGGAGGGATAGGGAGAGAGTGTAAGGGAGGGGAAAATGAGGGGAGAGAAAGGGGGAGGGAGGGGTAGAGGGCGTGGGAGGGGGTAGAGGGAGGGAGAGGGGGAAGGGGAGGATGAGTGAGGGGAAGGGGGAAAGGGAGGGGAATGGGAGGAGGGCGAGGGGGGAAAGGGAGGGTGATGGGGAGGGGAAGGGGGGAAATGGAGGGGGAAGGAAGGGTGAGGGGGGAAAAAGAGGGAGGGGCGAGGGAGAGGAAGAGAGAGTGGGAGAGGGTGAGGGAGGGGGAGTGGGAATGTAGGGGGGGGGATACAAAAGGATAGATAGGGAAGAATAGGGACCTTTTTTACGTTTATGAATACCTCCTCGCTACCCATTCACTTCACTCCCTTTATTGCCTTCTTTTTTAAGTTCGCCTGTAACGGTTGACAATGAAAATTCCGCACTTCCTACCAGTTAAATAAAATCAAAAGATAATTAAGTTTGTAGTAAGATGCATTTATTCAACTTGGATAAGTACAAATGCATCTTTTACGTAGGGATCAAGAAGGATAAGCGCTCCGTAAAATATGTTTCAATTAAGTTCGAGTTCTGTTTTTTTATAAAATCTACGCGGACGAAGTCGCGGGTAACAGCTAGTTGACAATAAGTATAAAGTAGCAGGGATGTTTTGTGACCTCTCGAAAGCGTTTGATGTCATAAATTATGAACTACTTTTAAATAAGTTAGATTGTTACGGTATCAAAAATAACGCTCACCAACTGCTGAACTCATTTCTAACAGACAGAAAACAAACTGTCCAAATAACTACACAGGGAATAAATACCAAATCGAGGTCGGGATGCGTAGAAGTAGGCATTCCTCAGGGATCATCGCTCGGAAATATTCTATTTTTGGCGTTCATAAACGATCTCCCATCAATAGTCACTGACGGATTGACAGTTCTGTTCGCCGATGACACCACTGTAGTTGTAAGTGCATTATCTCATGAACAACTTAATGATAAAGTCAGTAGAGTGAGCGATCAGCTGCAGCGATGGTTTTCGGCGAACGGACTTATTTTGAATGTGACGAAGTCAAACGTCATGTTGTTCTCGGGCAGAAACGTTCCCTATCCATCGATACGAAGCCCAATACCACTGTGTGAGCAGTCCAAATTTCTAGGATTCACTCTCGATGCTCACTTGAACTGGAAACAGCACGTTGATATGCTCTGTGATAAGTTGAGTAGTGCTGTGTTTGCCCTGCGTAAGCTGAAGCCGTTAATATCAGATGACGCTCTGAGACAAGCATATTTCGCTTACTTTCACTCACTAATGTCATATGGCACAATCCTTTGGGGAAACTCGACCGACTCGTCGAGGGTTCTGAAGATGCAAAAGCGAGCATTACGAGTCTTAGCTAGCGTAGGTCCGAGGCATTCATGCAAAGAACTTTTTCCAGAATTCGGTATTATAACACACTATTCGCTTTACATTTTTGATATTATAACGTACACAAGATTAAATTTGTCAAAATTTGAACGTTTGGACTTACCAGGGCGAACACTACGTCGTACTGGAAGCCTTCAGCCTGTTATACGTCGAACAGCACTCGCAGAAAAGAACCCACGCGTAATCGGTCCAAAGTTTTATGAAAAACTACCGCCTGATTTAAAAGGCGAATGTTCTGACGATACGTTTAGGTCCCGACTGAAAAACCTTTTATTGGAAAAATCCTTTTATTCTGTAAAAGAATTTTTGAATGCAAATTTGACATTGTAATTTCTGTAGGTAGATACATTATTGTTATTATTAGTATTTGACATTTTGGATTATAGATTTATATTTTATGTACATCTTTGTACTTGACATTTTATATTTTCTGTATTTTATATGATTTTTTTTTTTGACGATCACATTGTGAATTCTTATATTTGACATGAATGTAATTTATAATGTAATTTTAATTGTGTGATAATTAAATCTAATCTAATCTAATCTTGCACCTTGCCGCTATAAAAAACAAAACAAAAATAAAACACTAACCTGCCAAACAGCTTACTCAGCTAGGAGGTCTTTGTTCTGAGGCGCACTCCCTTGAATTATTTAATATTGAATATTTTGTTACTTTAAAGACAAATTTGTAGTGATTTTGTTGATTAATATAAGTATTTCCATGTAATTAACATTTATTTATCATATTATCGAACACAGTTTACTTATTCATAAAAATATTATGAATGTTATAGATATAGAAACTCCTTGCATCTTGCCAATTAAAAAAAAGACAAAAATTAAAACACTAGTGAATTTATATTAATGAAAAAAGCACGCATGTTTAATAAGCTGGATTATGGACTTTAATACAGTGTAAATAGAGCTGTTTTATGAGCAAATGGGTTAAAAAAATTATTTTGTATTCCTCTGTCTGGTTTTAATATTTTCTCTCTTCCATTGTTTTTCTGTTGTTTGTTTTATCAATATTCTTCTCTTCTTCCTTTTTAGAGTTCCGATACCAAAATGGTAAAAAAAAGGAACCCTTATGGTGCCGCTCTGTCTGTCTGTCTGTCTGTCTGTCTGTCTGTCTGTCCGTCTGTCTGTCACACCTCTATATCTCAGCAACCACTTACGCTATCGAGCTGAAATTTGGAATAGTTTTAGAATATAGTTGCCCAACTTAATTGCACATGAATTTTTTTTGAAAAAAGTATGATTATTAATGTAAAGGGGGCCAAAATAGGGGGGGCCAAATTTCAAATTGTCGCTACTAGGTCGAGTGGGGTATTCTATGAAAGGGCTTTACTTGTACATTTTAAAATATATTTTTGTATTTTTTTAAGTTTCTTAGTTTTCAAGTTATGATGAAAAATGTCAAAAAAAATACCATTCCCCCCCCTTATCTCCGAAGTTTGAGTAAGGGAAAATCTGAATTAATTACAGTTGACAGAGGTTTATGTAAACTTTACAGCAAAAATAAAACGATCTTTCTAAGTTGCACAGTTTTTCAGAAATCTGCAAAAAACCTTTACAAACAAATTTAGTTTTGCGGTCCTGAAAATGGACTTTATTGCTTCCAAAAATACTATAGGTATATCGGAACCCTCGGCGCGCGAGTCCGACTCGCACTTGACCGGTTTTTTTTGTTTGATATTGTTTCTGACTTATGTTTAAGTGTTCATTTTGGCATAGTTTGAACATTTTTATCACATCTAATCCTATCAGAAAATCATATTTGAATTGTTTTTCATCAATAATGAACACATGAGCATTTATTTTGATATCAAATATCTTTAGTTTTAAATTTGTCAAACCCTTTAGTGTTAAAAATAACACCATTAATTGTTATTAAATCGGCTTCATTTGAAGGCTTTCCTTTTTCTTTAATTTTTAATAACTTTGAGTTGATTAAGGAGACATTCGAGTTGGAATCATAAATCCCATCTACCTCCAATGTATCATTCAACAATAGTTTGACTTTATTTATGGTGTGACATTTAGTTTTTTTGGTCTGTTTCATTCAATTCTGTTTCTATCACTGTATTATTGACATGCTTGAAAGCATTCTTCTTCTCTTTGTTGTCTCCTTTTGTTTTAAACCAACAAGAGTCCTCAGAATGATAGCGTACACCTTCATTTAGTTTTTCACAATTCTTATACGGAGTGAGTTCTTCATTTTTATTAGTCGTTCTTGTAAATACATATTTTCTTTTTGGTATAAAGCTCTTTTTATTTATCATATGTTTATTCTTGCTTACCTCGTTAAACAAGTCCATTGTTTATTTCAATGCTTCTCTATCTATCTTGTTAAGTATGAAGTCTGGCAAACTGGCTGCGATAAGATCCACTGTTGTTCCTGCATCAAATGAACTTCTCATTTCCAAAATTATTTTTTCTTTTTTCATTGCATAATCCAACAAGGATCCCTCTTTATATTTAACTGTAGTGCATTAGTAATGGGGTTCCATCCCTTGTTTGCAAATGTTTCACAAAATTTCTTTTTCCATAATGCCCATTCAGAGTCCATTGTCAATTTTATAATCATGGAGCTATACCAATCGGCACAATTTTTATCCATAAACAATCTGAGTATTTCAATTTTCTTCTCGTCTGTAGTCACATTGAAGCGTATACATTATTTTTCAAAAACTGTCCTGCATTTGTGTTTTTCATAAATGACTTTCTGAAAAAATTCACTTGCTTGTTTAAAGATAATTTTAGAAAAGGAAAAAAAAAGGTAAAGACTAGTAATTTCGGTAAAACTAAATGGATTACTAAAGGAATAAGGGTGGCTAGCATGATGAAAAGGGTTTTATGTAATGTTGATGCTGCACACAATGACATCAGTATTTTAAGGTACAAATTGGCATACATCAAAATCTACAGGAAGGTCCTTGGAAGGGCGAGATCTCTTGCGGTGCAAAGAAAGATATCTGAAGAAAAATATAAGGCAAAAGGAATTTGGAAAGAAGTTAATAATCAGAGTAACAAGAAATCGTCAATCAAAAATGAAAAAATTAAGTTAAAAATTAATGGCATGGTAGTGGATGATCCTTTGGAGGTAGCTAATAAATTTTCGGAACAATTTGATCTTGGAAATTTAACTTCGTCTGGAATCTGTCAATTAGCAATGCAGATTCTAGAGAAACATACTTCAAGAGTTCAAAACAACATGGTATTTAGTCCGATTATGGGGTCATGCTGCGGATGCAAACAGCATTTTTTTACTACAAAAGCGAGCTGTTCGTGCAATTTATAAAATGAAGCCTAGAGAATCTCTTCGAAATAAGTTTAAAGAAATCAACATTTTGACTTTTGTGTCGCAATACATTTATGAGAATTTTATATATGCTAAACGGAATATACATATTTTTGATAAAAATTGTGACAGGCACAGTGTCAACATAAGAAACAAGAATCAACTTGCTTCTCATGTCAGCCGTATTCACAAAATTAGTAAAACATATAAAGGTCAATGTATACGCTTCTATAATAAGGTACCCACTGATATTGAAAGTTTACCGTTAGATAAATTTAAAACTGTAATCAAGCAGAAATTATGTAAGAAGGGTTATTATAAAATATCAGATTATCTAGAAGAGAAAAATCCATGGGTTTAGACTACGGTTCTAACAGGCTAATTCAAAATTAAAACTGACCTATGTATGTTGTATATCAACCTTGTACATTCAAACATATTTAAAAGAGCGCGTGGGTTTTTATTGTCGCTTCTTTTTTTCCCACAATGGCGCCACATTATTTTTTTGTGAAGCGATGTAGTTTAGCTGACGTCATTAAGAGATTTTAATATCCAACAATGAATAAACGATTTTGATTTGATTTGATTTGATTACTGCAAAAGAGATTTCTTCCATCGTAAAACGTATGGAGAATAAAACTTCCTGTGGTTACGATGACATGCCCATCTCAATTATTGAAGACAACATTGACGTTTTGGATGGGACTCTTGCTTTGTTTTTTAGTCGGTGTGTGGCGGCTGGTGTTTTTCCGGATCAACTCAAAGTGGCCAAAATACTCCCTGTGTATAAAAAAGGGTGTAAACTAGATCCTAAAAATTATAGACCAATATCGTTATTGCCCATACTGTCAAAAATTTTTGAGACAGTTATAAAATCGAGACTGGTTGCGCATTTAAATGTAAATAGAATTTTAAATAGCAGGCAATTTGGTTATCAGGAGGGGATAGGAACTTCTGAAGCTATAGACACATTAGTAAATGACATAGTTAGTAATCTTAATGAAAAACTAAAAGTTGTGGGGCTTTTTCTAGATTTAAGTTCAGCATTCGATATGGTGAATCATACAATTTTATTGAATAAGCTAGAACACTATGGGGTTAGGGCTGAGGTTTTGAAACTATTAGAATCGTATATGACAAGCAGATATCAATTTGTAGAGATTAGAAAATTGGAAAATGATGGAACGGAGACCACAAAAACCTCTAAGTTAATTAATATTTCCCGAGGCATACCACAAGGGTCTATTTTGGGTCCAATCCTATTTATAGTTTTTGTGAATGATGTAGTTAGTTACGTCAAGTCTATCGTGCCAGATGCTAGATTGACATTATTCGCAGATGACTCTAACGCTGTTTTGTCAGGTTCCAGTACTAAGGAATTAAATGAAAAGGCAAATGCTGCCTTGTCAGCATTCAACACATGGTTTTCGTCTAATGATTTTCAGCTTAATGTCCATAAAACAAACGCAATCATTTTCAAATCAACAGCCAAAAATAAGGAAACTCTTGATCTTTTTATTAATAGTAAAAAAGTAAATTTAGTACAAGATGTTAAATTCTTAGGTATACACATTGATTGTTTACTAAATTGGAAGGTAGAATTAAGTACTTTAGCAGGTTCAATTAGTTCGTCTTGTTATGCTTTGAGAAGTTTGAGAGACGTACTGACAATAGACCAATTAAAGGCAGTTTATTATGCACTAGTTGAATCAAGATTAAGATACAGCGTGAAACAGTGGGGAAATAGCTATAGGTATAACATGGCGAAGGCATTTGTATTACAAAAAAGGGCTGTTCGAGTCATTGCCCGCATACCATCATTGGAATCATGCAAAGAGTTTTTTAAAGGGTTTGGATTTTTAACGGTTCCTAGTCTGTACATTTTGATACTGTTGTCGGATGTTTTTAAGCATAGGAACTTGTTTGAGTCCGATGACGAAATGGTTACTCGCATTAACACCAGAAGAAAGGATCTAAATCACAAAATAGAACCGCGTCTTGAAATTGCCAAGCATTGCTCACGGTATCAATCTGTGGTTTTGTTTAATAGGTTGCCGATTGAACTTAAAACTATAACAAATGTGAATATTTTTAAAACCAAATTAAAACATTTGCTTCTCGAAAAGAATTGTTACTCAATTGAAGAATTTTGATTTATTAGTAGGAAATTGTGATCATTAGTTAATTTTATATTGAATTTTCTTTTATTTTAGTGACTGTGACATTTAAATAGATTAGGAAATTTTGTTAATTTTTCATTTAATTTTATTTGACTAGGAGGACTTAGAATTAGGAATTTTAATTTGTGATATTTTGTAAACTTTAGATTAGATTACTTAAATGATAAAATGTTATTATTTCGCATACAGTTGTACTGTTAAATGAATAAATAAATGAAATTTTTACTTGTAAATTTTTCAATCACAAAACTCTCTGCGATGTATTTTAAGTTTAGTGATCTATTTTCCTGCGTTTGTTCTAAAAATTTCTAAAATAATTTTCCTAATGTGACATTTTCTTTCTGCTGGGCAGGAGTAGATTCTGATTGGTCCAATTCTTCAAGGAATTGTCCATTAAACTGCATATTATCATTTTCATCTAAGTATATTTCTTTGAATTTCTCCGACATTGTAATCCAAACTCTTCGTGTCTGGTATCTTTTAGTTAAAGTGTTTTTGACTTTAGTGAAAGCAGGTGTCTTTATAAGCTTTTTATGATTATTTACTGACTGGAACTCCTCTGGAATTGCATACATTTATTATCACTTGTTGATATTGAGGTTATACAGTAAACATTTGTTTTTCCATCACTTTCAGGTAGTATTGTAAATTCAAACCGTAGCTTTCCATGTTTATTAATTGGATTTCGTTAACCAAAATGTCGTTTTATAATATGATTTTATATTAAGATTCGACAAAATCAACCACGCGTTGCTCTGCAAACAAAGTTTGTTTTATTAGCTTTTTTTCACATTACAACAATAAACCTAGTGAGTTTAATTGTAACAAAACCTCACCTTCAAACAAAGAAACGACATTCAAAGTTTATTTATGCCATTTCCAAATCTATTTTGTAATTTTAATCGAAAAAGCAGCACTTCGTATTTTAACAATCCACTATAATTTTTTTTATTTATTAAATCTGACAGCTTTATCGATAACGCAAAACGCGCAAAAATTCAAATGCAAGAAGGTGAGAAAATATTATTTTCTCCACAGAGTTTGGAAGCAGATAGCTTTAGTGGAAACCCAGTATTGGAATCAGATGACAATGTGGAGGATCATTTGAAAGTTGTTAACTTAGTTAACGTAGAAGATATTCTGTTAGATCAAAATGAAATTAACGAAATACAAAACAACAAAAATAAGCCGACAGAAACAGAAAAAGTATACTTTAAAAAAGTCAAAAATAGAGAAAAAATTATATTATCAGAGGAATACAACAAAAAACTAATAAAAAAATGTACATGAAGACCTGTGTCGTATTGGAATTGGACAAAAGCAGAACACAATCGGACCAATTTACACAGCCAAGAATCTGACAAAAAATATAAAAAAGTTTGTAAAACTTGTGAAATATGTATAAAAAATAAAACAAGAATAAATGGTAAATTTGGATTTATGTCTCATCTAGTTCCAGCCACAAAACCTTTTGAAATTGTCTCTATAGACACCATTGGAGGTTTTGGAGTATCGAGATCAACAAAAAAATATCTGCATTTGTTAGTTGATCACTTTACTAGATACGCCTACATATCTACATCGAAAACTCAAACTGCAAATGATTTTATAAAACTAGTTGGAAAAGTCACAGAAATAGAGGACATGGATATTGTTAGAACAGATATCAAAATAGTGCATAGTAGTGCCATCTATTGTAAAATATTTGTACTACCTACTGACAGTTTAGGTGTGGCTCTTGTCAGTGCTTATAAAAAATATACGTTCAGTTCGTTCCCGGAAACCGACGTTTTATTAGATATACTTCTCACTGATCAATATCCAAGAATAAATTCAACGAAATTTAAAAAAAAATTTGAGCAATAAGCAAATAACAATGATATTTACAGCAGTAAATTCACCTTTCTCAAATGGTTTGAAAAAGAGATTAAACCAAACATTAGTGAACAAAATAAGATGCAAAATAAATGAAGGAGGACAAAAGAAAGCTTGGAAAACGATAGCTGAAGAATTTGATAATAAATATATAATGAAAACAATCACACAGTAACTGGTTTTTCACCTAGTTATCTTTTATATGGTACAGATGATACTGTTTTACGGAAAGAGTTAAAACAAGAAAAAAGGCATAGTGACTGGATAAGAGATAGAAAAATAGCACTGGAAAACACAAGTAAATCACATAATTATAATAAGAAAGTTATGGATAAAAAACTAAAATGTTGGGACTTAAATGTAGGAGACCTGGTTTATGTGGAAAATTTAAACAAACTGAACAGAAAGAAACTAGATGAATTAAGAATAGGACCATATAAGATAATTTCTAAAACTATATTAAAGATAGATACAGGCCACAAGAAAACAGAATCAAACTTATTTCACATCACAAAACTTATACCGGTTCAAACATTGAAACCAACGGAGGAAGAAAGGCCCTGACATGAAAATTTTTAGGAAAAATTTTCTTCCCTTGCGGGGGAGATGTAAAGAATTTCTCACCTTCTTGCATTTTAATTTTCGCGCGTTTTGCGTTATCGGTAAAGCTGACAGATTTAATAGATAAAAAATATTATGGTGGATTGTTAAAATACGAAGTGCTTCTTTTATATAATTCATATTAATAAAATTCTATAAATCCTAACTTGTTTTTCTATTTTCTGTTACGCAGTCAGTTTTGTTTTTAAAAAGATATTATTTTCCAGTTACAATATACTACGGCATTGTGGCCAACTCGTACGAGAAATATGAGTAACATCTAATGAAATTGAAGCTGTCTCCGTGGAGTTCACCTCCGTTTTACCGAGTAAATAATCGAGTAAGTAATCTGCCTATTGGCAAACCAGACGATAAAATAGTTCTTTGTTGAGTATTTGATAATATTGAACCCGATATTCAGGGCGAACAAAAGTGATCACCTGAAATAGAGTACCTTATACTGATAACACATATAACGTGTTAACGGAATAAGCAAAACTGAAAATTGTTTGTTCAGAATCGAGAGTATAACCATTTTGACGGTTTTTTAATAGGGGTAATATTAAAACATAATTATTATAATTTTTGCCGCTTCTAAATATGTCTGTGGCTACGTGCGTAACGCGCGCAATTGGCGCGTGGTTCATGACCGGTGAGGAGGGGAGGGAAGTGGGCGTGGCATGCGCGGACGCGCATAGCTTGAAAATCTACTAGAACAACGATGAAACTTTAAAATATTAATATTTGGAATAAAAAAATCTTTTTTTAAGATTTTTTTACGGGCATGGATTTATTTGAATTAAAATCAGTTAGAGTGTATAAGGGTTTCGCTTATCCCACTAACACATTGTATGTAAAATCAGGGGCATACAAAAAACCAGTAGCTTCATTAAAAAAATAATCAAGTCCTTAAATCTGAAAACTTTCAATGAACATTTTTACGTCATTTTTAGTATATAAATACTGACTAGCTGTTGCCCGCGACTCCGTCCGCGTGGGGTTCAGGAAAAGTATCTAATGACTTTTTCCATGGTTCAAACTATTTTCGTGCCAAGTTTTTATCACAATCAGTTTATCGGATTAGTCATAAAAACGTAACAGACAGACAGTGCAATTCTCGCTTTTATATTATTACGTATACAGAGTACAGATAGTACGGATTTTTGTTTAAACACCTCTTGTTTACGTGTGGACTGTAAGGTCGCCCACTATCCTCTTTAGTGTAAAATTATAGTCGAATTCCACGCGGACGAACTGTGATACGGGTTTCGTTATTTCTTATACAAAACTAAGCCTAACAAAATCTGAGGCGCAGTCACTTTAGATAGATAGATAGATAGATAGAAACTCTTTATTGCACACAAATTAAGAGTAATTGCGTAAGAAACCTTATATCTAATTGCGCGCAAAGGCGGCCTTATTGCTTAGAGCAATCTCTTCCAGGCAACCTTAGGACTGGGAATCGCTGAGATGGACACGAGTAGTGCAGAGTTTGCTTAACTAAGTTAGACTAATTTGAAAATAAATTAGGTACATAAAATCAAACAATAAACTTATTTACCAAAATACTTAAATACAGACATAGAATAAATAAATACACATATATACTTACATAAAATAATACACATATACACAGATGTAATATACATAAATAAACATAAAAATATATACCTTTATATATATACATATACATACATTATATAAATAATATAACAACAAAATGTAAATAAGTGTCCTATTTTCCTACAGACAACTTTCCTCTTTCTTTAGGTAGAATTCGATCAATTTAGATTTGAAAGCATTAATGGTTTTTGCTTGACGAATGTCACGTGGCAGTTCATTCCACAATCGGGCTGACATTTTTGTAAACGAATTATAATAGAAATTAGCTTCTGTGGCCAATGAAAAAAAAAACGGTACAAAGTCCAACGTGTCTAGATTCACATGCTTTTAACTGTTCATGTACCTACATACAAAACTGTAGGACTTCACTTCTATAAAATCTTTGTAATTTATTTCTCCCCTTAAAAGACAATTCCTAAAAAACAATGATTCACATCTCTCACCAAACTAAAAAATAAAAATCTACTGTTTTTAGACAGTTTATTTGCAAAAGTGAAAGAAGTCAAAAATATAAGTAATACATCAAAACACATTAGCGGCCAGCTCGCTACCATCACCAACATCCTCGCCCCCTCGCAACTGCACAAGCTTTTTTGTGGTTAAGTACTTCAGTGTAATAAACACGCTCCACGGTTACGGTTGGATTTTAATTATTGACATATCACCCTGACATATTCACCCCTTATCCTGCCGCAACCGTCTGACATCTTGACATCTGTGCTGAGCCCATACTGGCCAACACATTTTGGTCCTTCGATCCATCAACTTAGTGTTTTTGTGCCTTTTTGTGCGATTAGCGCATCGGCTCGGTTGGCCATCCAGAAGCGGATATCACCAACTCGGGTTGAGACGGGCGTATTAGTCGTGCTAAGGGTGCAAGGACGCTGAGTTTGACCAGCAAGTGGAAGCAGCAGTTTAAAAAATAACAATTGACATTAAAATTGCAGTGTTACAGTGACATAAGTGAATATTAAACTATTAAAGTTTTGACACTGACATATCCCATTTGAAATGGAGAACCTGGAAGCTTTTTTAAGGCGCCAGAAGGAGATCATCGAAACCATCCGAGTTTTGCACAGGAACTTTAACAAAGATTCGGCTTCAAGAAAAACGGAGTCCTATATCAACAAAAAAGTTACAATTCTTGACAGCCTGTGGACAGAATTTGACGTGAATAATGGCCAGATTATGGCACTGGCAACTGAAACTGACACCAGCGGTGATTACTTTAAGAAAAACATTCCCGCTGAGACGAAAGCTTTGTATGACGAAATTCGCAAAATACTGACAAGTTACTCGACTGGATTCAGTGATCCCGTTAAGGAGGAGCTGGATGTTTTAATGAACGAGCAAAGGGCGAACTTTCGTGCATTTAAAAGGCTAATTAATAGCATTAAAACCGACGAGGTCAACGAAAAGTGGGAGATAGAGGATGACATTAAGAGCCTGCAAACTCGTTGGAACAACATTGACAACCTGCACCTGAAAATTGACAATTTATTTAATGGAGAAGACAAGGAGTATGAGGAAGAATATGCACAGTATGAAATTGAATTTAGAGCAATTAAAAAGATTTTAAATAAGAAAATATCATCCACTGTTCATCAATATGCATCGACCCCAAAAATGGAAGTCCCTACGTTCTACGGCGACTACTCACAGTGGCCTACATTCTTAGATTTATACAAAAGCAGCATCCATGACAATCCAACTCTGACAGACGCGCAAAAAATGCAACATTTAAAAGGAAAACTGAAGGGCGAAGCTCTACGCTTAGTTCAACACCTTAATGTGACGTCGGATAACTATAAAACCGCATGGGATATACTATATCATCGCTACAATAACGATCAAATGTTATTTACAACACAGATCGAAATTTTTTTGAACCAACCTACGTTACAAAAGCAATCTTCGTCCGAACTTAAGAAGCTGCATGACACTACAATGGAATGCATACATGCCATCCATAATTTAGGGATTGACACCACCACGTGGGACCCACTTATTGTTCACCTTTTGGTCAAAAAACTCGACCCTTTGACCCGCAGTGATTACAAGGAGGCGCGAAAATCACCACGTGACCTTCCTACATTCGACGAGTTCATTAGTTTCTTAGAAGCAAAGTTCACTGCACTCGAGCCAATGTATAAGAAAGAGAAGGAAGATGCACCGTCTAATAAACAGGCTTCATCGTCGTTCAAAAAGTCTACATTTGGCGCCAACAACAGAGGGTCGTATTACAGGCCGCCGCACTACAACGCGCATGTCAACTGCGTATTGTGCAATAGCAGTAATCACGCGCTATACCAATGCAGAAAGTTTGAGTCAATGACACCTGAAGCGAGACTACGAACAATCTCGAACAATAAGTTATGTAGAAATTGTTTATATTTTCACGAATGGAATATATGCAAGTCTACAAAACGATGCAAAGTATGTAATGGTGAACATAATACTTTATTACACGGAGCCGTTTCTGACCTACATACAAACGAATCGGCGTCGACGTCTAAAAATCAGCGTCAGTACAATGCTAGCAACGTGACTTATAATGATGATGAAATTCTACTGACAACTGCACTGATTCGTGTCCGGGCTGTTGACAACACATACCTGACCTTAAGGGCACTTTTGGATCAGGGTTCACAAATTACTCTGATCACCGAAAATGCCGCACAGCGCCTCGGTCTTCCTCGGCACTTCCTTAATGCCTCTATAACGGGTATTGGCGAATCGTCTAAGAGAAGCAAAGGCAAGATTCATCTCAACTGCAAGTCGATGCATGACGACTATGAGTTCACCACGGACGCGCTAGTTATGCCAAAATTACTCAACCATCTACCGCATAACAGTTTTGACAAGAAAAAATATCCGCATATTCAACACATTCAACTGGCGGACCCGGATTATAAAATAAATAAATAAATAAATAAAAAATAAATAAAATCTCTTTATTTTCAGGCACAGGACCCATATCAAACAACCAAACAGTATTACATTAACTAACATATTAAATTACATTATCACATTACATTATTACAACATCATTACTTATTACATTATGATCTTTAGTCAATATTATAAAGTAAATTATTATTCTTTGAGTGAGTGAGGCACAAGATTTTGTCTGTTACTTGTAGGCATTTTACATATTTCTATATTATTCATACAGGAGTAGAAGCTTTTTGTATTCTTATAAGATTCAAATACGGCCTCTATTATACGATTTTCACAGGTTAACAGTCTTTTATGAAACGAGGTTTTGAGTCTACGGATAACTGCAAAAAAGTCACTTACCCTGTTCTCGGCAAACATGCCAGACGCGCCAGGGAAGTTTGAGCATTGATCGGAAAGCGTTGTTGTATTGGACACGCAGAGTGTTTATAGCATTCTGCGTGTAGTTCTACCAAAGCTGGCTGGTGTAGAAGGCCTGGCAGTAAGACTGAAACAGGGTAATTTTCACCTCGTCTGAGCATTGTGCAAATCTCCTCGCCAGCATGTTGCTTTTTACAGCAATTGAACGTCTCTGTCGTTCCAGGTCTTCATTGTCATTTAGGTTGTCATTCAACATGTGACCTAAGTACTTAAACTTAGACATGACATTTAGCAGAGATCCACACAGCGTGACTCGTGGGGTTGGAATTGATACATTTCCTTTTCTGTCCTTAAAAATCATAATTTCGGTTTTCTTTGTATTGTAAGTTAAACTATGTCTAGCTGCGTAGCGCTCACATACTTTTAGGAGCATATCCAGCCCTGTGATCGAGGGACTCAGCAGCACCATATCGTCGGCGTAGCTTAGGTTATTTACGCTTTCGCCTCCTATGTGACACCCAACCTTCATGCTGCTGAGTTCCTCGAGGAGTCCATTGACATAGAGGTTGAACAGGCTCGTTGAGGTTACACCACCTTGTCTAACACCACAGTGCAGTTTATACTCTTCCAAGGTAGTGTTTCCCCACCGTACCTGGTTTGTTTGATTGTCATACCAATATTGTAGGATGTTTATAACTTTACATGGTACATTAGTGTTTCTGAGTTTTGACCATAACATATTATAATTGATAGTATCAAAAGCTTTACTTAAATCTAGAAAACACGCATAAATTGGAGTTTTTCTAGAGGTGTAGTATTTTACAGTATTTTTTAGCGCAAAGATCGCTAAGTCAGTAGAAAGATTGCTACGAAAACCAAACTGAGCTTTATGTATTGGCATGTTCTTTTCACATAAATGATCGTTAATTAACCGTTCAAATATTTTAGAAAATATAGTAGCTAGTGATATCGGTCGGTAATTTGCCAGGCTCGAGAGGTCACCTGTTCTATTCTTTACAATGGGTACAACGATGGTTTTCATGAAGTTTTTAGGTAAATAACTGTGATCAATGCAGGTATTAAATAGACAGGCAAGACGCACGCAAAGCAAATCACCCCCGTATAACACAAGCTCAAGACTGAGTCCATCGTGGCCCGGGGACTTGCCGCGCTTCATTGACATTACACATTTACGTACCTGTTCCTCCGTCACGTGCAGCGCGTGTGTATCTCTCCCGCATGAGTCAGCTGACAAACACTGCGCGCCTGGCGGCGCCGGCGGCGCTGGGTGCAAGCACGCAAAAGGCGACGGCGGCGGGTCGATTCCCGGCCCACGACGGACACAATCACTAGCAGTACTACCTGTATTACAACTCAAAGGACTACCGATTTTAAATTGCTTAATAAACATACTTGCAATCTCGGTCTCATTGTGACAGCCGTTCACTGATACAGGGTGACTTGTTTTAAAATTAAGTTTATTTGTTTCTTTCCAGAATTTTCCGAAATCCTTTTTATGTCTAAGAGAGGCAATGATGTCCATTTTAATTTTGTCTTGATTTTTTTGACACCATTTTAACTTGTTCTTAAATATTTTTCGACTATAATTCATGTCATTATAAATAACATTTCTCAACAAATTGACATTCTGTTAAATGCAAAAATTTACTCTGACATCATTATGGGAGGTTTAATTAAGGGCTCCGAGAAACAGCCCATCGCCCAGCAAACAAAATTAGGCTGGATTTTATCCGGTCAAATGACAAACTTCAACTGCAATGTGGTTATAAACAACATCGATGACATATCAAATTACTGGGAAATGGAAGAAATTTCTACCGAAAATACCACCATAACAGAACAAGAGCAATACTGTGAGACCCTGTATTTAAACACTACAAACCGCTTACCTGACGGCCGGTACGAAGTGCGCCTGCCTATGAAGCAAAATTTCGAGGAAAAACTAGGCCATTCGAAAGCTCGTGCTGTAGCCCAATTTAAACAGCTGGAGAGCCGCCTATTGACAAATGATAAAGTACGTGAGAGTTACCAACAATTTATGACCGAATACGAGGAATTAGGTCACATGAAACAATGCACTACAAAAAAGGAACCTATGGTCTACTTGGCCCACCATAGCGTCCAAAGAGAAGACTCTACCACGACCAAACTAAGGGTGGTCTTCAATGCTTCGTCTCCTACTACTACGGGTCACAGTCTGAACGACCTCATGGAGTCAGGTCCTAAATTACAGCAGGACATTCAAAATCTTCTACTCAGATGGAGGACGTATCAGTACGTGTACACTGCGGACTGCGAAAAAATGTATCGCTGTATCCTATTACATGAAGACCAGCAACACCTTCAGAAAATCATCTGGAGAGATAACCCTAATGACATTCTCAAAGAGTACCAACTTTGCACGGTAACTTATGGCATGAAAGCCGCGCCGTTCCTAGCGATGCGCACTATGCAACAGCTAGCCAAGGATGATGCTGAAAAATACCCCTTGGCAGCAAAAGCCCTAGAAAACGACTTCTATGTTGATGACTTGTTAAGCGGCACCAACAGCTTAACACTTGCACGGAAAATACAGACGCAACTTATTGACATGCTACGCGGCGCCAGCATAAATCTACGAAAGTGGTCGAGCAACCACCCTGACCTATTATCAGAATTAACACCGAAACAAATAAACCCATCAATCATTGAATTTAAAAAAGAAAGCTTGTCTACCAAAGCACTCGGAATAAGGTGGAATCCAATTACAGACATGTTTAAATTTCATAACATTGAATATGACAACAAGCAGAGATGCACTAAACGCGTTTTACTATCAAACATATCCATGATTTTCGATCCGCTGGGCTGGTTATCTCCGTTGACAATAAGAGCCAAGCTGCTTTTCCAACAAGTATGGCTTTTGACACTGACATGGGATGACGAAGTTCCTCCTGAAATACAAAAAGAATGGATCAAAATTCAGGATGATCTTAAAAATATTGACAAATTTGACATACCTCGGTGGATCGGCAATGTTGAAACATCCTTGGAGTTACATGGCTTCTGCGATGCATCAGAGCGAGCATACGCCTGCGTTATATACCTAAAATCCACAAATGACAAAAAACAGACAACAGTCAGAATTGTCGCTGCGAAAACCAAACTAGCTCCCCGGAAAAAGCTTATGAGTTTGCCTCGTAAGGAGTTATCTGGCTGTCTTCTTCTTGCCAACCTTATGAAAAAAGTCAAAAAGACAATATTACAAGAAAACATCCCTGTGTTTGGTTGGACTGATTCACTAGTGGTCCTAGGTTGGCTACAAGGAAACCCGTCACGATGGAAGACTTTTGTTGCTAACCGCACTAAAGAGATTCTTGACGTCATGCCGGTGACGTGTTGGCGGCACGTTACATCAAGCGAAAACGCGGCAGATTGCGCAACTAGAGGCCTCACTACTTCTCAGTTGATACAACACTCTCTGTGGTGGGAGGGGCCATCCTGGATAAAAGTTGACATCCCTACGCCTACTCTGCAAATTGACACGCCTCAAATTGAGATGAAAAAAGAGACCAGAGTCTGCGCGGCGCAAATATCATATCCTTTAATAGAAGAACTTATAAACAAACATAGTTCTATCTCTCACATTGTACGAGTAATCGGCTATATATCACGTTTCATAACAAACCTACGTCACCGCGTGGCGAAACGTATGCAGCGGCCGGCGAGGAATGAACATGATACCTTAGGCATTGTTCACAACACACCGAGCTGCCTGACTTATTTATCAGCAACCGAGATTGAACAAGCTTATAAAGTGGTGATTAAAGCTATTCAAATGCAAGAATTTCAAAATGACATAAATCAGATCAGAAAGATTGGATCAGTGAAATATTCAAGCAACCTGTTAAAATTAAACCCTTACTTAGACGAATACGGCATCCTAAGAGTGGGAGGACGACTTCATAGATCACACTTGACAGAAAGCGCAAAACATCCTTGTATCCTTCCCAAGGACTCGAGATTGACAAAATTAATTATTGAACAGACCCACCTGCAATCACTCCATGGTGGACCCAGCCTAACATTGGCACTTCTACGACAAAAATACTGGGTCTTAGACGGAATGCGCACCGTGAAGAAGCACCTCAGAACTTGTGTGAGATGTTTCCGATTTAGTCGTCATGAACAGAATCAAATAATGGCAGACTTACCGAAAGCAAGAGTGACACCGTCCCGGCCTTTTACTCATACTGGCGTCGATTTTACGGGTCAAGTAGAGCTGAAAGCAAATAAAGGACGAGGAATAAAAACCACACGAGGCTACATCGCCGTGTTTGTGTGCTTTTCGACTAAGGCAATCCATCTAGAACTTGTCTCTGACTTGAGCACACCTGCATTCTTGGCCGCCTTCAAGAGGATGTGTGCCAGAAGGGGAACCCCGAAACACATGTACAGTGACAATGGCACTAACTTCAAGGGAGCGGCCCGGGTCCTGAAAAAAGAATACACTGACATATTAAAAACAATTGACAATGACTTCCTACATGAAATTTCTGAAATGGGAACCACCTGGACCTTCCAGGCCCCGGCATGGCCATCAGCGGGAGGATTGTATGAATCTGGAGTGAGGAGTACCAAACACCACCTAAAACGTATTTTGGGAGAGCAAAAACTGACATTCGAGGAGTTTACCACCTTACTCACTCAGATCGAAGCGTGTCTTAACTCCAGAACGCTGTTCGCATTGACTGAAAATGCAGATGACGAATACCTGACACCAGGGCACTTTTTGGTTGGAGGTCCCCTACTCGCACCCCCAATGACAGAACTCGACACGAGATGTATAACAACACGATGGCAGCTTACCGAGAAAATGCATCGTGATTTCTGGAAGAAGTGGTCAGCTGAGTATTTACACCATCTTCAAACAAGAAGCAAGTGGAATCACCCTAAAAAAGATGTAAAAGTCAATGACCTGACTCTTATAAAAGAAGACAACATGCCACCTACGAAATGGGCCCTAGGGAGAGTGATACAAGTTCACCCTGGCAAAGACGGACATGTGAGAGTCGCCACTTTAAAAACAAAAAACGGCGAGATCAAACGTCCCATCACTAAACTGGCACCACTGCCAATATATGAGCCGGACACCAACCAGTCTGTAACTACGTCTGAAAATGATGACAAAAAACCTGACACATCCTCGGCCCCAATGAACCTGAGAAGAAGACAAAGAAAATGTAACACTGTCCTCACGGTGTTATTTATGCTATTGACATGCATGACACCCAGTATTAACGGAATGTGGAACATAAGCGGGATGAACCAAAATAACACCCTGTATTTTGACAAAATCTCCGATGTACGAATTATCCAAGATGAATGGAAAATGGTTCTTTTCTATAACATGACAACATATTGGCAAAGTATGACTTCGATCGAAAATTACATTCATTCCGTTAAAAAAGCCTGTAAACTTGACATGACTTGTGCACCGATAATTGCGCAATTCGAGCACGAGATCAATGAAATTAATCACTACAATGCATTGCTATCCAACACACACAATATTGTGAAACAACGTCGCAAAAGAGGGCTGATTAATGGAATCGGTAACGTGGCCAATGCACTTTTTGGTGTATTAGATGACAATTTTGCCAAAAAATACGAACATGACATCGAGATGATCCAAAAGAGAGAAAATCATTTAATGACACTTTTCAAGAACCAAACATCCGTGTTAGAAGTTGAGAACAATATTCTGAAAAGAAATGAACTTATGATGAACAAACAATTTGACACCATCGCAAGAAACATGAAGCTTCTATCCACGGCAATCAATGAGATTCAAACTTCTAACCATAACGCTCTAAATGCTTTCTATGTTCTATCGTCACTTATCTCGGCAGACGTTATCATCTCCCATCTGCGGCGTATCCAGGAAGCGTTGCTGGACACCGTAACTAACATATATCACGGGCGATTAAACGTACATTTGTTACCTCCGGAGCAAATACAACAACAACTCAATTTGATAGCAAGCCATCTACAGGATGATTTAGTTGTGCCCGCTGACACCGTCCGAGATTTATACGGTTTACTACATATCCAAGCAAAAGTGACAAACAAATTCCTGATCATGGAAATGAAAATACCTCTTTTGAACAGAGATTTATTCGAGCTTGATGAAATTATTGACATACCACAAATGATAGAAAATCGGACAATTTATACTACTACTCAAACAAAATATCTAGCCGTTAACGTGAAAAAGGACACAGTCTTACCTATGACAGAGTCAGACATACATTTATGCATTCAACATAAAAACCGACAAATGTTATGTCCATTGAATCACCCTATATATACATTACAAATTGGCGAGTCCATTTGTGACTTACGACTTATGATTAAAAACGAAAACAAACCGTTCTGTCGGTCCACAGTAAAAGAATGCACCGACTGATGGATCAAGTTACACACTCGAGACACTTGGCTATTTTCATGCTGCGATAAATGTTCTATACGAATTATGTGCGATACTAAAGTAAAGACGAAAAACTTAGAAGGAAACGGATTTATGACATTAGATCAAGGATGTGTAATGAAAGGAGAATCTTTTATGATACACGCTCAACATGACTACGCGAACAAGATCTTTACTCAACCAGAAATTGACATGAACACCCCAAGTGTGTCGTCACTGAATTACATCCTTAACACTTCGTTGCCTAAAGAAATTATGACAGAAAGCCATAATGAAACTTATAGCGCTATTCAGCAGAGTATCAATATTCTAAAAGGCCAAGAATTGGAACAATGGACACCAGGTGATTCTACACACTATATTACGATATACGTAATTCTATGCATAATAGCAGCTATATTGTTGCCATTTACAGTTTGTAATTTGAGACGATGGTGGCAAAACAGGAGAAATAACAGTAGAGAGTACTCCATTCCTACAAAAAAGACAAATGACTTAGAGATGAAGGAGACCAAATCTTCTACATCTGCACCACCTCCACCTGTTCAGCCGGCCCCCAGGATGTCGAGAACATTGAGAGGCTCCGAGAAGAGGGTGGATCGTGCTAACTCACCCATACGGCAAAGAATGGATCGCGCTACCTCTCCTATACCGCAACGAAAAATTAGTTTTAATCTTAGTGAATTGAATGTTTAACAACATATTATTTAACATTTTCATTTTATCGTTGTATAACTCAGTTTGACAGATATTTTAATTTTAGATTACGTAAAATGACATTAGCCTAGGTTGAAATATTTAAGTTACCTTTTATGTTGTAATACTTACCATATTTCATAAAATGACATATTTAATTTAAGTCCTGGTTTGTTACATTTTCTTGTTTGAGTTGGAAATATGTACGAGCCATCGATCGTACAAAGTGCAGTTTTCTGTTTTAGCTGACGTGCGACCTAGATTTGGGGGTAACGCGTCACTTAAGTACTTCAGTGTAATAAACACGCTCCACGGTTACGGTTGGATTTTAATTATTGACATATCACCCTGACATATTCACCCCTTATCCTGCCGCAACCGTCTGACATCTTGACATCTGTGCTGAGCCCATACTGGCCAACACACCTGATAGATAGGGTGATGGCGTCCAGCATTTCTATATAATTTGCACATGTGGCAGACGTGGATCGTTCGATTAAAGACGATGAGTAGAACCACAGAAAAATAGTCTGCCACCTTGGTAGCGCTGCGTTATCAATTAACAGGGCTTTAAAAATGTAAAATAAAATCATGAGCTAAATCATTTGCTCATGTCTGCCGCTTGCACTGATGGTCAGAATCATCCTCAAAACGATGAAAGTTGAAGAGGCAGACCACCACACCTCTGCGTTTTGAAGGAATATTTTTTTTAGTTTTTTGTTATGATATTAAAACGTGTATATCATTTGCTCATGTGGCAGACATAGATCGTTCGATTAAAAACGATGAGTAGAACAACAGAAAAATAGTCTGCCACCTTGGTAGCGCTGCGTTATCAATTAACAGGGTTTTAAAAATGTAAAAAAAAAACACGTGCTAAATCATTTGCTCACGTCTGCCGCTTGCACTGATGGTTACAATCATCCTCAAAACCATAAAAATCGAAGAGGCAGACCTCTAGACCTCTGATTTACCAAAGGCAGACCATTTGATTCATAGTCTTATATATAGGGTGACTTCATAGATTTATATAGTCAAGATAGGGTCTTGGGAACAAGCGGTTCAAAATTTCCCCACACAAGAAAAAAAAGCGCCATCTGTGAAAGATCGCGTAAACTACGTAGTGTAGTACTTCAAGGAGGTCTTTGTTCTGAGGTCGTCGGTGCTAAATACACGGAATGGAAATAATATGGCGGGAAAAACAAAACAAAGTCTTTACTGTTTATACGTGACTTAGGCTTGGTTTTTCAGTGTTATTTATTAGATAATAGTAAAAAACAATAAAAGTAAGTAATTTTTTAACTAAAAAAATGTATCATCGTTTCATTTTTGTATTAGTAAGTTTGTTGTTTTTTATTTGGAAAACTTACATCTGTTTATTGAAAAGTCGCGTCTTACACGAATTAATTGATACATTTTTAGTTATTTACTTTTTACATCTTAAATCTTTTGCTTTATTTACTTCTTCTATCATCGTTAGTGCACCCTTTTATGCAACAGGCTGGCATTTTTGTATGTAGTCGCGCGTTTTGCGTGGTCCGCTCCTCAGAACAAAGATCTCCTTGCTCGTCCGCTCAGATAAAGTTGACAATTTGTGATTGACATTTGTTGGTCCACAATGTCAGATTGTGGACCAACGAATTGGGGACAGTGTAACGTGCCGATGGGCCAGTACTAAAATATAAGTAAATGGGTGACTTTTAATTAGTTCTTGATAGAAACAGGTATGAATTGATACTGAATAACTTTCCCCAAGGAACATAGGTCGAAATACGAAAATCAAGTTTTGATCTCCCAAAGAAACTGCATCAGCGGATGGTGATGGAGGTCAAATTGGGTATTTCGTATTTCGACCAATTTTCCTTAGGAATAGTTTTTCAGTATCATGAGTACATCATGTACATGCATATCTTTTGCTATCAAGAACTTATTAAAAGTCACCCTATACAACGTGTTAATGGAAACCCTCATACACCCCAACTGATTTTTAATAAAATAAATCCATTCCCGTAAAAAAAATCTTAATTTTTTTTTTCTAGATATTGTTATTTTAAAGTTTCATCATAGTTCTAGTTTTATCGTTGTTCTAGCCCGCGCGCTCCGCGCACGCTTCCCTCCCCTCTTCACCGCTTATGGTCCGCGCGGCACCGGTCGGCAGCGCGCTTATCCACAGAAATGTTAAGAATAGAAGCGGCAAAAGTTTAAGTAATAAAAATTTAAAAAAATCACCCCCATCAAAAACCCGTGAAATTGATTCCACTCTCGATTCTGAATAAACTATTTTCTCAGTTTCGCTCAAAGATTTCGGACCTCCTTGCTTCGCTCGGAATAGATACCTTGCTAATTTATTTTAGTAGGGGATGACATCTGCCAACATGTCACAACCCCATCATCGATGATCCATAGAAAACATTCAAAATAACCTGTCAAATCCATAGAAAAACGCCTACACCACCTAGTGACGAATTATTTCTATAATCCTCCTTCTAAGTACCTTTATTTTTCTGTGGTTTCGCTTATTCCGTTAACACCTTGTATAGGGTACTTCCTAATCAACTGCGTTCCTTTGAGTGTGTTACTCTGACCATAGAACTTAACAACTTTCCCTAAAGTACGACAAAAAAATTACAAAAAAAATACTTCACTTAGTTCTTGGTTATAAACTGCTACGGTTATTTTGTAATTTTTAGCGCTAATAGAAACCTTGAAATACTTTGAAGGAGGTGTGTAGTTTTTGTTATAAATATTTTTATTTTACAAGTTTTAGTGTTAAGCAAACATCGTAAGGTACAGGCACCAAAAGGTGGTTGGTAACCCTAACTGATCTAAATTACTGACCTGATGATCACTCCTTCAAAGTGGTAAGGACAAACGACTGAAAGGCCTTCCGAAGCACGAATGACGTAGTGTTGTCATATCACTACAATCATGATGTCTCTAAAAAAGTTCGAGCATTTCATGGATAGTCTCTAAAATTGATGGTCAGTAATAAGTAACCAACTTATAGACAGGTACGCACTTCGGTGGAAACAATTTGACCTTGAGCGAGTATTTTCTTTAAGGCGTTTGTAACGTAGCCACAGAATATTCAAGCAATATTTATATTTGTAATCGGTTTCTCGAAAACGGCTCTAACGATTTTGATGAAAATTACTATACGGGTTTTCGGGGCGAAAAATCGATCTAGCTAGGTCTCATGTCTGGGAAAATTCGTTTTCACCGTCTTTTTAATCATTTCTTTGCGCGTTTTAGTGCGTTTAAGAAACTTACAGCGCCACCCGATGATATTGTCAGGTTGAGGCGGCTATTCTAGAGCGAAGCTCGGTCGCCCAGGTACTATAATAGTAAACAAGTTCAGCGTAGCGCTGGTTCGGCTGACTACAGGTTACACTGGTTTTGTCTCTACGTGTACAATGCCGTGCGTTCCATGGCATGGCATCTCTAAGATGTTCAATTTCCTGTGAAGAGCTTTCACCTGAGAGATTTTGCATTATTTACCTAACGCGTTGTTTTTAAAACACGTAGGTAATCGTGCCTATAAAGTTTGAGCGTTGCTTTCGATTTCCCTGGGATCCCATAATGAGATCCTGACTTGGTGGCCATGGGACAACTTCAGAAGTATGTTTGGTCGGATAAAAAAAGAATTTTGAAAATCGTTCTATTATTTGACAGAACGTTCTAATTGTTGTGCCACTAGCGGTCACACACCACGACTAACGTTATTTAATTTTAGAGATCGCAAAGAAAGATCAACTTCCACTTAGCCACGAGCGCTTCAAACTTTCGATCAATACGTGACTAAAATTTTGAAGAATAATCCTCCAACTCTTAACCGTTAAGGAGTTGGACCTTCCATCATCAGACCATCAACATGAGATGATGAATACCAGACGCAATACTTGTGTAGCTTTGAAAAATATATGAAAAACGTTATACGTGCCTATAAAATTTGAGTGTTGCCCTCGATTTCCCTAGGATCCCATCATCAGATCCTGACTTGGTGACAATGGGACCACCTCAGGAGTATACCCTTTCGGATGAAAAAGGAATTTTGCAAATCGTTAACACCTGACGGAAAAATAGGTGGACATACATAAAAAATACATACAGTGGAACATAGAACCTCCTCCTTTTTTGAAGTCGGTTAAAATTAGGCTTAGTTTCCATACTCCTGATAAGCCCATGTATTTACTGTGCCTCTAATTTTTTATTTTTAGGGTTCCGTACCTCAAATAACGGAACCCTTATAGGATCACTTTGTTGTCCGTCTGTCTGTCTGTCTGTCAAGACCCTTTATCTCACGAACGGGTAAAGGTTTCAGGTTGAAATTAATATCATTTATTAGGATCCATGAACCACACAAGATCTGAAAATTTCAATTTTTTACAACGACGCAATCAAAAGATATGGCATTTTATGTCCTCATCTCCATACATTTATGCAAAATAGCAAAACCTACAGGGTACTTCCCGTTGACTTAAAATTATGACATTTGGCAAGAAGCTAGGTCTCACAGTACAAATAATGGGAAAAGTCTGAAATCATTAAATATTACAACTTTTCTCACAACTAATGGTAACCAATTGTGGTGAGCTCCCGTTTCAAGAACATTCATATAAGATAGGGGTCAAGTTGGATGGTCGCGAAGGCGATTTTTGTTTTAGTTCTATTTTAAAAATGGGAACACTTACAAACTTTAAAATTGGTATGTTCATAGTGCATAAGCTATAAAATAACAACAAATAATAAAATTTGGTCAAGCGCGTGTCGGACTCAAAAAATGTAGCACATTAACTTACTGAAATTTCAACTAATACAATAATGATTATGTGGTGGTACGGAACCCTCTGTGCGCGAGTCCGACTCGCACTTGGCCGGTTTTTTTTAAAGCATTGGCTACTTTCAATGCAACCTTTTTAGTAAGATGCTGGCTGGTATTTTGATACATAATTTTTTCATGTTCATTTGTTCAAAGTTCTGTCAAGATTTGAATGGATGACATCATTCAAAGACATAGCAGTTGCAGTCTCAGGAGACGCATTTTTGAAGCGTTCGTATTGGCAAGATTCGTATACGAATCAGTGATATCGCTATTTTTGAATATTTATACCTGTGAATTCTGTCTGACCAAAGATTTTGGAAATTACGCCAGGGGGCGTTAGAAGCGCAGCGTTTTTCTTACGTCAATGGGTCTGACCCACTCGTTTAGAGCACCCAGTAGACGTTTGCCCAACCGTTGGCCGCGCCGGCTCGGCAAGCTTGTTGACAGCTTTCACACGTTGTTGGTGCGGCTCATTCCGTGTAGGTCTGTCAAGCAAGCAAGATGGACGTATACGCGGAGACTATCGCTGCCGCTGAAATATACTTATACAGTGCTTTTAAGTTTTGTTTCCAGCTGCACCATATTTGAAAAAAAATTAAAAATATTTTTACTTATTTAGAATAAAATAAAACGTCCCTCTGCTCCTACGCACTTATTTGAAATAAAGGCACGGCCAACGTGTGAACGCCGTTTGCGGCTCGTCGTGTAGAGCCCGTGTTGGATTTCTACCCTTGAACATTTCTACCACTCGAAAGTATATTTAATCTGTGATAAGAACGATATTGGGTCCCCCGCACATGGTCAAACAGTTTCGCGATCAGACTTCGCGATCATTATTATTTCTCTTTCTTTCTTATGGCTGCATCTCTACCGGATCACAGCATCGCGGATTTAACGTGTGCGGACACTTGACGTTTCCTTCACACATTGGGTGCGCGCACACGTAACATCCGCGATCCTGCGATCCGGTAGAGATGCAGCTATAAGAAAGAAAGAGAAAGCTATAGGACCATAGAGACCAGAGGCGGCTCGTCCTAAAGAGCACTGGTGCAGTGCACTCCCTTTTTCACAAAACTCAAACTTAGGATGTATTACCTACCTAGTTAAGTTACATACGATTAAATACCTATTTTCATAACCCTATACGTTGTATACATTTAAAATAGCCTAAGAAATAATTACGCAACAATTTACGTAGTCAAGTTGTACCAAGTGGAGCGCCAAGGATTGTGCTCCTATGAAAAAATATTCAGTACAATTCCTAATACAGAATTCAATGAGTGTGAAAGAGAAACATCAACACGCTCGAGCGCGTGAAACAAAAGATTTTATATGAGAAATTAGCCTCATCAGGAGCGCCGCTCAGTGCAACGTTGCCAGTTCGCGATACGCATCTTATATAATACTGATACGCATGCATTTCGGTGACAAGGCGCTGTTGCCGATCATACGTAAACAAACTTTTCGTATACAGCTTTCAGTTACTGTTTGCAATTTTGCTTGAAAATTTAGAATTAACTGTTTTTAAATAGTGTACGTGCCTAATTACTGTAAAAATTGACGAATACAGTGCCGTTTACATTAATAAATGCGAAAAAGACTACAAATACGACTTGAACTCAATGAAAAGGGGCCGTCACGATCTGAAATCGCGC
This sequence comes from Athrips mouffetella, assembly GCA_947532105.1. NCBI lineage: Eukaryota > Metazoa > Arthropoda > Insecta > Lepidoptera > Gelechiidae > Athrips > Athrips mouffetella. Next base: position 15,633,416 of record OX383978.1, read on the forward strand.
TAGTTCAAAAGTGTAGTACAAAAAAATTAACTTTTAATCTTGAAGAACAATATTTAAAAACACCTTCGATGTGAGGTTGTAAATAAATTGTTTTGTTTCCCGTGTCTAGTATTTGAAGCTGGCGCTGGCGCGCATAATATGTAACAATAAAGCCATAAAAAATAGTTCATCAATAAATGGTAGGTAAGTCATTTTATTTATTTTTTTGTGCACACCCATAAAAAAATGTCACGAGCCGCCTCTGATAGAGACACCATAGATACACCTAGTCTATGGTCCTATAGCTTTCTCTTTCTTATAGCTGCATCTCAGCGGATCGCAGGATCGCGGATTTAACGTGTGCGGGGACCCATTGAGATATCAACTTTTTAATTAGCGTTCCATTCCTACGCAATTTATTACCGGTTTTTAAAATCAATGAATAATTTCTTTCCGGTGTTTATTCTTTTCTAAGTGAAACGAAATTATCTATGTACAAGTGCGACAAGGCTTATTATGAACGTGGCAAAAAAAGGAACTAACACCGCCACCTTGTGAAACGTCACTTTTGAGTGTTCTCCTTATACAAGCCAGCGCCCCCACCCGCGTTCATTAAAAGCCTTGTCTACTTGAAAGAAGAAAGTGAATTAGGACGCACCCTATATTGGGGATATGATTGATTTAGTACGAATTTATAAAAATTAATATTTCTTAAAATCAGTGAGTAAATCGTCTGCCAATTTTTTGTTGTCTTCAGTGAAACCAAATGAAGCGAATAAAAGCAACTAGAATGATGAGCAAATGGTTTAGTAGAGCCTTTTTTTTCTACATATTTACTAGTACTTCCCGTGATAATGCAGAGCCCTATACGTCTGCCTCTTCGATTTCTTTAATTTTTAGTATGTTTCTGACCAGCAGCTCCATTGGCAGACATGAGCAAATGATTTAGTACCCTTCTTTTTTTTACATTTTTGAAAATCTGAAACTCAAAAACGCAGCGACGGACAGCAAAACTTTACTGAACCAAATCAATTTATAATAATCTAAACTATCATCTCTAGCGATATGAAATACGTGCAAATCATATAGCGAAATATTTTTTATCTCCCTTACTATGAGTTACATGACCGCGAGGCCAAGTACCCCGAGGCAGATTCCCGTCAACTACTATAACGGAATCACCAACACCAGCTTGAGTAGCCTGCCGAGCACGAAGAGTTGGCAAATACTCTCGCACCCAACGCGTCCAAAAATGATCCACTAGTCGGAGGCCACGCTTCCATTCAGCCCTTCGGGATAAGTCCCCATCATCTACCTACACCACTAGCCAATAGGAAAATGGATCATCATCAAAATGAAATGGTGTTAGGGCCTCCATAGAATCTGGATATGTAGGTACAAAGGTAAGTGGCCTTGCATTCACAATTGCTTCGACTTCCAATAGCAGAGTGGCCAGGGTTTCCTCCTTCGGAGCTCGTTCCTTTAAAGTTGAGCTGAGAGCTGTTTTTACGGTGCAAACTAACCGCTCCCAAGCGCCACCCATAAAAAAATCCGAAATAGGCTTCACATAAAACGTTTTCAAAATTGAATTAGCGCCAACAAATGAAGTCCCGTTATCCGAAAATATCATCTCAGGGCACCCTCTTCTTGAAATAAAACGCCTGATTGCCATAATTGCGGAGTCAGCAGACAGGGAAGCTACAATATCCAAATGTACCGCTCTTACTGTAAGACACGTGTTAAGAGCAATATACCGCTTCTACAACACTCGCTTGCTTTGACTTTGTTAAGCAAATATCAGACGGAGTTAATGAAAACGCTAAAATGTTCGGCATATTCATTGACATGAGTAAGGCATTTGATTTCGTTTGTCATTCAAGATTATAACATAAACTGGAGTTATGTGGAATAAGGGGAAAGGCACATGACTGGTTAAAAAGCTATTTAGACCAAAGGCAACAATGCACGGAAGTATAAAAAATTGTAAAAGAGAGCAATGACATTTTAGGTAAAAAAATATTTCGATCAGATTTCAAACTGAAAAAAACAGGAGTGCCACAAGGTAGCATCCTTGGACCCCTACTATTTCTCGTTTACATAAACGATTTGCCTGTCTCCCTTAGTTTTAGATCAGTACTGTTTGCTGACGATGTAACTTTAATAGTAGAGATTCCAAAAAATATGAATGCGTCTTCAATTCTAAATAAGGCTATTGGTGAGACGACAGATTGGATGAATAAGAATAAACTACATATCAATATAAATAAAACTAAAGTAATGCAATTTCTACCATATAATTCAAATCTCATACCAATACAAATACAACATAATAATACTTATATACAAATAGTAAATGACACAAAATTTTTAGGGTTAACGGTTGACAAACATCTAAACTGGAAAGCGCATGTGAGTGAGGTTTGCCAAAAGTTAAACAAATTTGTATTTGCTTTGAAACGGTTATCGCAAACAGTCTCAAAAGAAGCAGCTCTGACGACATATCATGGTTATCTATCCTCAACATTAAATTATGGTCTTGTTTTGTAGGGAAACTGCGTGGAGGTAGACAGACTATTTAGACTTCAAAAAAAGTGTATCAGAGCAATTTGCCAGGCCGATTATCTTGAATCGTGTAAACCACTTTTTATAAGTCTAAATATCCTGCCCCTCACCTGCGCATACATAAAAAGTGCATGTTGTTTTGTAAAAGATCATCCTCACCACTTTAGTAAATATCATGATATACATACTAGGCCAAAAAGAACTCAATATTTAAACTTCTTACTTAAGCCAGCATGTAATAAATATATTTATACGAAAAATGTTTTCAATATCCTTTCCTCCTCGGATATTGGTTCAGTTCGGACGTGTGTTCTAATAAATTCTGTATAGTACCTACCGGGTCTTAAATAAATAAACAGGTGTAAGGTGTAGCGAGTGCAATAATTAGACACCTAGAATCTGCGCAAGTGAGAAAGTCATCAAATAAAGTTTCCGTGTAACATAACTAGTGTGAATAATTTGTGCCATTCAATTACCTACCTACAAAACCGTACACGGTAGTTTTCAATATAAAAAAAATGTCGATGAAGCGTACTCCACCACCAAAATCGAAAAACAAACCGAATAAAGGGGCATTATCCTCAAAGGACAACGATATACCAGGTTCTACAGTCGAGAAAAAAATCGTATTTACTCCAGAAACAAATGTAGAAGATGATGATCCGGATGTCGTCACTCAACGCACCCCGAGTAACAAGAAACTATTCGAGATTTTAAACCAGATTAAGACCAGCCAGAACATCAAATTTTCAAAATTAGAAGCTGATATTGCAGAAGTCATGACACAAAATTCATCCATGCAATCATCTCTAAACTTTCTAAGCTCACGGTATGATGCTTTGTTGGTTAGACTAACAGCAGTTGAGAATGATAATAAAGCATATAAAACACAAATCAAAAGCTTAGAAAACTCATATGTAACGCAGATAAAGACTCTAGAGAAATAAATTTACAGCTTTGAACGTAGTACTAAAAGTGCCACTGTTGAAATAAGAAACATTCCAGCCAGTCAACTCGAGGACAAAATTTTGCTTCGCAAACATGTTCTGGCTTTAGGCACCACCGTCAGTCAGCCGATGCAGGAAAGTGACATAAGAAATATTTTTCGTGTAAAAACGACGTCTGAAAAAACTGGGCCGATCATAGTGGAGTTTACGTCAACTTCTCTCAAGGAAAATCTCGTTAAATCTGCAGCCCAGTTCAACAAAAATAAAGATAAGCAACACAAGCTTAATACATCTCACCTTCAACTGGACGGACCCCCAAAGCCCGTTTACATCTCAGATTGTTTAACTACCAGAGCCAGACGGCTACTTTTTCAAGCAAGAGAGTTGGCAAAAACCCAAAATTACGAAGGATGTTGGACGTCTTATGGGAAAATTTTTATACGAAAATCTAAATAAATGCCGGCAATTCGCATCGACTGTGAAGAAGACCTAAACAATTTGGTTAATATTTGACTAGTATTAATCTACCTTCATAACTCATATCTTACCTTAAATTCCATCGATAAAACCTACTCGTTCACTAGAATGTTTTACGTAATTACCCACATGTCTTATTACGTGTTTATTCTTTGCAACCGCTATAACATTACACACGCATATCAAACACACACTAACACTACATGTCACAACAAACCTACAACCCGGAGTACATGCATAAACAAACGCCCTATCTTCATGCTGTTCGTAGAGAGACTACTCGTATACTCGTACCTACAATGTTTATACCTTTATCCGCTCGACTCGCTTGCAGCTGACTTACTCCTTGCAATCGATTACATTCGATGACTTGAATAATATTAATAATCTGGATAATTTTGAACTGACTGACTTACAGATCTGTGAACCAGAGCACTGTAAAAATCTTATATCAATTCCTGCGTCGTACTTAAAAATATTGCAACATAATATAAGAAGTCTAAATAAAAAAAAATTACAATGGTTTAAGCGTTCTGCTTGCTAGGCTTGATCTCGTTTGTGACGTCATTATTTTGTCGGAATGTTGGCTCTCATGTGTAAGTAAGCTACCGATGAAACGGGGTTATTATAGCTTTTGCACTTCGGATAATTACAATCAAAATGATGGAGTTGTAATTTTAATTAATGACGATTTGAAATATGTTGTGGAGGAACCGAATGTTTTGGATGCTAACTGTCTGGTGATTAAAATTAATAACGAAAATGCTATTATTGCTATCTATCGGCCACCGAGCTTTCTTAGCTTAGATAATTTTTTTCAGTCACTGCAAAATCTTTTAGGTCAGCTTTCCTCCTTTAGGAACATATTATTGGTTGGAGACATAAATATTAATATTTTACAGTTGAACCAAACAGTATCAAGTTATCTTGATATTCTTGCTTTTTTTGGAGTGATTCCCGCTTACTATGTACCTACCAGAGGAGACAGCTGTTTAGACCATGTTTGTTTAAAAACAAATTTACCTTCGCTAACTTTTATTTTAAATACAGTTACAACTGATCATAGCCCAGTTCTGTTCTGCCTTAAAACTAAAATAAAAAAATATTACACAATACATAAATACTACAAAAAAATTAACTTTGAACACTTATATGAAGACTATAAAAATATAAATTTTACCCCCATTTATCAAGCTAAAAATTCTGAAGATTCACTTAATTTATTTTTATGTTACATCCAAAGTATAATAATAAAAAATACATTGACTATTAGAATACCCCGAAATAAAGTAACTATAAAGCCATGGATTACCACCGGTTTATTAAAATGTATCAGAAATAGAGATCGTATGCACTACAAACTCAGACAAAATCCTGAAAATGAAATTCTTAAAATTACATACAAGCGTTATAGAAATTTTTGCAACGATATATTAAAAAAAACCGGCCAAGTGCGAGTCGGACTCGCGCACAGAGGGTTCCGTACCACCACATAATCATAATTGTATTAGTTGAAATTTCAGTAAGTTAATGTGCTAGATTTTTTGAGTCCGACACGCGCTTGACAAAATTTTATTATTTGTTAATATTTTATAGCTTATGCACTATAAACAAATTTTCAAGTTTGTAAGTGTTCCCGTTTATAAAATAGAACTAAAACAAAAATCGCCTCAGTGACCATTCAACTTGACCCCTCTCTTATATGAATGTTCTTGAAGCGGGAGCTCACCACAATTGGTTACCATTAGTTGTGAGAAAAGTTGTAATATTTAATGATTTCAGACTTTTCTCATTATTTGTACTGTAAGACCTAGCTTCTTGCCAAATTTCATAATTTTAGGTCAACGGGAAGTACCCTGTAGGTTTTGGTTTTTTGCATAAATGTATGGAGATGAGGACATAAAATGCCATATCTTTTGATTGCGTCGTTAAAAAAAATTAAATTTTCAGATCTTGTGTGGTTCATGGATCCTAATATGTGGTATTAATTTCAACCTGATACCTTTACTGGTTCGTGAGATAAAGGGTCTTGACAGACAGACAGACAGACAGACAGACAGACAGACAAACGGACAACAAAGTGATCCTATAAGGGTTCCGTTTTTTTCTTTTGAGGTACGGAACCCTAAAAATGTAAGAGACAGTATGAAAAGAATAAATTGAATGAGGCAGGTAAAAATAATAAAAAAATCTAGAAAACTATAAAAGATATTAATAATTTAAATAAGCCTAAAGAATTTGCTACAGATCTTTTAAAGGTGAATATTACACCTGAAGAATCGCTAAACTCAGTAAATAGATTCTTTTTAACAATTGGTTCAGAATTAGCGAGTAAAATTTCTACAAGAGTACATTCTATCCCGGCTAACCAAATTAACACCGCGGTAGTGAGAGATTCATTTGTCTTGTTAGATACGAGTGTAGAAGAGGTAGAAAAACTTATCTGTAGTCTTAAGTCGGATTGTGGCTCTGGTTGGGACGGTATCTCACCGAAACTTCTCAAACACTTGAAAAATCTTATAGTCCCTCCATTAACTCATATCATAAACATGTGTTTAAATGAAGGCA